>OX637408.1:10338659-11628659 GCA_951799425.1 Ilex aquifolium
GATGAAAAGTAGAAGGAATACATTTTCTATCTTTCAAGGAAGGAAAATAGGAACGATACATTTTCCTTCATTTGTGTTTGGTTAGGTAGATGGAAAATAAAATGACTAATTTTTTTTTTTTTTTTTTGCTGGATAAGATTAGGGGTGACAATCGAGTCGTGTCGTGTCAGATTCGTGTTGAGTTATTACGAGTTTGTGTCAAACTTAGTCAAACCTAACTCAACTCATTAACTTATTGTGTCGTGTCGAGTTGCGAGTTGTTTATTTTATTTTTATTTTTAAATTTTTAAAAAAAAAATATATATAAATACATATTTTATCATTGTATTTTTATATGAAATTAATATATATATAATATATGTATATATTAAAAGATATATAGACAAATAAGATACATCTCAACATAAATAATTAACTTTTCATCCACTTTTCTTCCGATTTTGGAGGGATTGATTTTGGTGAGTTGGAAGGAAAGTTAATCTATCCACTTTTCCATCCTTCCTACTTTCCTTCCTTACCAAACATGATGTTTTATCTATCCCTCCCACTTTCCATCCTTCCAACTTTCCATCATTTCATTTTTCCATCGTACCAAACGGAGCATTAATGATATACTCTGTTGCCAATATTATGCTTGGTGAGTTTCACCAAGTTAGATTTTATGGGCTAAAAATTGTTTATTTAATTGACATTGCATTGAATCAATTGGAAGTTCCTATAACTTCTTATATTTATAATACAACTTATCTGTTATTTGATAATTATCAGTTATTTGGTAAATTTGTAAATTGCCACCAAAGACGTCAAATCTTTTGTAATAGGTTTCAAGTGGTTTAAGTTACAATCCATTTTCCAGTGCATTACCCGCAGCTATTGAGGATTTAAAACAGCTTAGCATCACTCATTCAGATCAACATGTGTTCTTGTTTAATCTCCAGCTCATTAAATCATCTGATTTTCTCACGTGCACAATTGTTCATAGGTTAGAAAGAATTCCTATAACCCATTTGAATTTCACAAGAAATATACATACATGGACATTAATATTCTGAATCCACCTCATAATTTATGATCATCTTGCATATTGCAAGGGAACATTTTCTTGGCATTAGAATAAAAAAAAACATAACTGGGCTTTCAAGAAAACCAAATTCACAACACTTCAATGACTTTTTTGGCCCATTACAGCTCATGCCTAAAAAATAATAATAAAAAATCAGAATCTTTTTTTTTTGCTATTGAAGATAGGAGATACAAATGAGTAAAGGAAAGAACAAAACAAAACAAAGCAATTAAAGGAGTTCATCCTGCCCTATCGAGAGCATGGTTATTGTCTAGATTTACTTTGCCTCTGACTGCATATGGGATAGCATTTCCATCTAGCTTCCTATTGTATTTCATTTTGAGTCCCCATTTGGCAAGTTCGCATAGTTTGTCAATCGATCTGTATGGTTCATTCCCCATTCTTGGTGTTCTATCAGCAGGTGCTTGAGATCTTGAATGATAGAAATAATAGTCCAATGAGGCTTGACATTAATAAGTAGTGCACCATGGATGACAGCTTGGGAGTCCCCTTCAATGGTCACATAACTCCAGTTTTTTGCATGAGCCCATAATGCTGCCAATCTTGCTGCAAGTGCTTCAGCAATTAAGGGGTCTGTATTTGAGTCATTTCCAACAACAACTCCTAGTACTGTTCCATCTGGTTTCCTTGCAATTGCTGCTTGGCATGAGCCATTTGGACCAACTGTTGCATCAACATTGATTTTGATCTCGCCATCTGCAGGGGGAATCCAATTGAGCTGATGTCGCTTTAGTACTTGACTGGACTGCTGAGGGGTCCTGGTTTCCTTGAATTCCATGTACATTTCCTTGATTTCTTGTTGCATCTTAGGTAGACAGACATGTATCTGATTGAATCGGAGTTTATTCCTCCATTTCCAAATGATAGTGACAAGGATTGCAACAAATAGGTCCATGATTCTTTATTGCTGGTAGAGATGCCAAATAGGATTGTGGGATTAAGGATGTTGTGCACCCATTCTTGTACAGTGAAGTGGTGGAAGAAATCTGTCCGTAGTCCTCAACTGGAAAACCAGATTGCTCTTGCCAAAGGACAAAGGAAGAAAATATGCTCAGCAGTTTCTGGGCTCGAATTACACATGGGGCATATGATATATGAGATTTGGAGTCTGGAAGCTAGGAGGGCTTTTGTTGGTATGCATTCAGTGGCTAACCTCCAAAGGGTCATCTTGAGTCTCTCATGCAATTTGGAAGTCCACAATTTGTTCTAACCTGCTGGTTCTAGGTATTGACTTGTCAAAAATAGATCTTCCCTTGATAGCTTGTATGCTGACTTGGTGTCGAAGTCCCCTTTCTTGGATGGGATCCATATCATTTGATCATCTTTTGGGAAGTTTGGAAGTTTAATACTTGATATTGCTTCAACTGTTGCAAGAGAAAATAATGCCGAAAGAAGACCAATGTTCCATGTGCTGGATTCTTGGTCTATCAACTCTGCCACTTGAATAGGTAAAGGATCTATATCTTGCTCCAGTTGAACTCTGAAAGAGTGCAGATTTGGGACCCAATGGTCTGTCCAAATATTGATCTTGTGTCCAGTGCCAACCAGGTAACATGCTCCCTTCGCTATTAAGGGTCTGGTTTCAAGAATATGCCTCCATATGGGTGAATCACCAGATTGGTTTTGTACATAGAAGAAACTAGATCTTGAGTATTTTCTTGTAAGCTGAGAAGTCCATAAGCTAAAGTTGCCTGAGATCATTTGCCATCCTAGCTTTGCCATAAGTGACCTGTTAATGTCCCGAGTCTTTCTAAAACCAAGTCTGCCCACCCCTTTTGGCTTGCAGATATAGTCCCATGATTTGACTTTCATTCCTCTATGTTGATCAGTATGTCCCCACCAAAAATTCCTTATTTTATTGTCAATTTTGTTGCAAATAGTTTTGGGCAAGAGGAAAGCTTGCATGGCATAGACTGGCATTGCAAGCGCTGTTGACTTGGTTAGTGTGGCTCTCCCAGCGAAAGACAATGTCTTAGCCTTCCAGCCTTGCAGTTTGGCTTCTATCTTATCTAGAATTGGTTGGAAATCCTTGGTTCTAGATCTGCTTGTGAATAAAGGGAGACCCAAATAAGTACCATCTTTGGTGCCTTTTTTCAATCCCAGAACTTCTTTGACAACTTTTATGTCTCGCATTTGTGCATTCTTGCTATAGTGGATTCTGGATTTGCTTTTGTTGATTTGCTGCCCAGACCAGCTTTCGTACTTTGTGAGACACTCCTGTATAGTTGCTGCTTCTTGTTGGTTTGCTCTTCCAAAAAATCAAGAGGTCGTTTGCAAATATGAGGTGTGTAATAGGTTCACATGATCTAGCAATTTTAATGCCTTTGAGATTCCGTTGTTGAGCTTCCCTGTGAAGTAATCTGGACAAAACTTCAGTACAAATTACAAATAAGAAAGGGGAGAGTTTGGGGGTTGAATCTTCCCATGGGACCCCCGTTGATTAGTACTGACATAGATGAAATGGAAATGCACTGATGGATCCAATTGGTGAATTGTTCTGGGAAGCCAAGAATTCTTAGGGCTTGAAGGAGGAAAGGCCATTCCACCCTATCAAAAGCCTTAGTCATATCTAATTTTAGCATCATTAAGGCCCCTTTAACTTGTTTTTTCTTCATTTGATGCACAATTTCTTGCACCAACACTACATTCTCTGCTATGTTTCTTCCTGGAACAAAAGTGGTCTGAAAGGGTGCGATGAACTGTTCCATGTGAGGACGAATTCTATTGGCAATGATTTTAGAGATTAGCTTGTATGCAACATTATAGAGGCTAATGGATCTAAATTGTTGGACTGAATTGGCTTTTGAGGTCTTGGGTATTAAGCATATATTTGTTCTATTGAGTTCCGTTAGGAGATGACCTCCAACAAAGCAGCTTCTAATTACCTTAATTAGGTCATCACCAGTGGTGTGCCAGTAGGTTTTGTAGAAAATGTCAGACATTCCATCTGGTTCAGGCGATTTGAAGGACGACATAGAAAAAAGGGTGGTTTTTATTTCTTCAGGGGAGGGGATGACATAGAGTTGTATTTGCTGCTCTTGGGAAATGACTGGGTGAATCAAACTTTCAAGGTCATTGGGAAAAACTGGATTAGACGAAGAAAAGAGATCTTGAAAATAAGTTAGGAATTGATTACCAATTTCCTGCCTGCCAGTTACCCATGTGTTGTCTTCTAGATTTCAACAGTCAATTGCATTCCTCTTGCCTTTGATGATAGTGGTGGTGTGGAAGAATTTTGTGTTTGCATCCCCCTCCATCATCCATTGGACCCTAGACCTTTGTCTCCATAGGAGCTCTTCCCTTTTCATTTTTTCTGCCAATTCATATTTTAGGACCTTTTCTTCCAGTAGATTATTAGAAGTTCTGCTTGTTGAAGCTGGTCGATTTTCTCCCTGATGGCCATGGATTTTCGGATGCAATTGCCAAATTGTTTCTTGTTCCACTATCTGAGAGCATATTTCGTGGCTTGAAGTTTCCTGCAGAATCTATAGGCCAAGGATCCTCTATACTTCGTGTTCCAGGAGTTTCGAATTATATAATGACTAGTTGGATCTCGTGTCCAAATGGCCTCGAACTTGAAAGCTTTGGTGAAATTTGTTTGTTCCCCTATTGTATTCAAGAGGAGGGGGGAATGATTTGAACAAATGGCTGGGAGATGTTTGATGGTAGCTCTGGGAAATAAAAGCCTCCATTCTGGGTTAACAATGCCTCTGTCTAGTCTCTCCTTAATGTTGGCTAGGCCTTCTCTTTTATTGGACCAGGTAAAAGGGTTGCCTTTATAACCAAGATCAAAAAATCCTTGCTGGTCTATGAATGCCCCAAAACCTCCATTTGATGGTGAATTAAAAGCTCTGCTCCCTCTTTTCTCTTCTTGTGAAGTAACATTGTTGAAGTCCCCAATGAAGACCACTGGTCTAGAAAATTCCTCTGTGATCTGATTCATTGCATCCCATAGTTTGCTCTGCATTAGTCTAGTTGTAGGAGCATAAACACAATTAAGTAATCATTTGGACTCTGCAAGTTCTGAAAAAATCAAGGTAGAGATAATAGACGAGTTTGACAGTAGGATTTCAACATCAATTCCTTTTTCCAACAAAGACCTATGCCTCTAGATAGGCCCACTGTAGGTTGAATTTCATGGTGGTAGTAACCCAGGCATTGCGGGATATTTTTGTTTTTTTTCAGTGGAGATTTTAGTTTCTGAAAGAAAAATGACATCAGAGTGATGTTCTTTTATTTGTGCCTTCAAGTGACGAATTGTCGAGGCATGGGCAAGCCCTAAAAAATTCCAAACATAAACTATCATGGTGAAGGTGGGGGCATGGGTAGGCCCGCCTCCTCAGCCACAATAATTAGTTCCTCAATCCATTCCAATTCAGTTTGCTGTAGTTTTCCATGACTCTCATGCTGTATTCTTGATGTGACTTTCTTGCAAAGGAATTTTCGGAAGGGTTTCCTTGCAATAGCATTTGGATCAGGGATGAGAGGTGATTTGTTTTGGTCTAGTGGTTCATCTGGTTCTGAAACAGTGTATGGGTAGGAATGAGTTTCTGGTTGTTTTTGTGTGGTTGGGGTGCAACTGGTGGTTGAGTTGGAGTGCATGGCGATGTAACCATCTTCTCTCCTGTAGAACTTGGAGGGTCTGTTTGGGCTATCTTCATGTATGCTGCGTTTGAGTGATAGTCATTGGAAAACCACGGCCATACAATCATCTTGTATGTTGTAGAAGAGATTAGCTAGAAGTGGTTTTCGAGGTGCTGTGTCATTGCGTGGGTAAGTGTGGAGGTGAGTTGCAGATTGGGTCGCACTGATTTGGGTTGCTGAAATGGTAACTCCTTGGGTTGTTTGGTTTTGGGCATGTGCCTGTTGACTGGAATTTTGAGCAAATGGGCTTGGGGTTATATATGTATGTTTGGATTTGGAAGATGGGCTTGGGGTTTTGGTCTTTGGCTTTGGATATTGGGTAGGTGGTTTAAATTAGTGGTATGTATAAGGATGCTGAGGTTAGGGTCGTTATTAGGGTGTGCTTGCTTTGGTAGTGTTTAGGAGAGGTTAGAGTTTTGACATGGAGAAAGTGGTGAGGGAGAGTATACCACTGTTGGCGAGTTCGTTAGGATTTGTACCACTTGATGTCCACATGTCACATCATCATGCTCTGTAGCAAGCACACCCTAATAAGGATAACATGACAAATTAAGATTCTGATATTTGTTGACCCATATCCCAATAAAAGAATCAAATAAAAACACAAAATATTATTCAAAATAGTTCACATGTGTAACACGTGTACATCAACTAATATATATAGAAATACGAATATAAAAAATGACATTTTTCTTTTTATCGTATTTGTTTGCTCATGCATTGTACACACACACACACACACACACACTAGCCTCAATCCCGTGCGATGCACGACATATTAAAAAAAATATTCATTTTAAATAAGAATAATAGAGTTTAACATCTATTTTTTTAATCACAGACTTTAACATCTCACTGTTGTATAAAAACAAATATTGTCATTCCGAGTTCATTTCACTTAAAAAACAACTAAATTGTCCAAATGAAAAGAGCTAATAATTAAAAGTTATTCTCTATAGACTTAGTGTATAGCTGATGGTATTATCATTTAGGAAAAAATTGTTGATGATGCACAAATTGGCTTTGCACACCATTAGTCAGGTAAGCAGTATAAAATGCAGTAATTAAGTAGTAGAGGGAGAGAGAAGACAAGAATTATAGTGGTTCGGTCAATGCGACCTACGTCCACTTTTGAATGGCTAGAGCTTCTGGATTATTTTATTAACTCCGGTGAGTATAGAGAACAGAGAGTTACAGGCTTAGAGATAGAGAGAAGTTTTTGTGCTCAGTAGAGTGTGATCTGATCTCATCTGCCCCCCAAGTGTTGGTGGGGCTTACAATTTATAGTCGTTCCCCAACAGATTAGAGCGACTTAATAGTAACTAAATAGCTATTGTGGTGGAGCTGACGACTTTTTCTCAACGGGCGAGACAGTTGCGGTGCTCTCTATGAGACTCGGTCAAAGGACGGGGTGAGGGGTTGACTCTTTCCAAGGCGGCTTGGATGAGGCTCTTGGGATGTCTCTTATTCCAGGGTGGTGAGGAGGAGGGTTGGGCACTTGATGAGGAGACCTGGGTGCCTGAGGAGGAGGGTTGGGCACCTGAGGAGGAGAACTGGGCGCTTGGTGTGATGGCCTGGGTGCCTGGGATGGTCTGGGCGCCCAGTTTGGGCGCCAGAGGGCCCTTGGATGACCTTGTGTGCTTCCTGCTAATGTAGCTCCTTGAGCTTGACCGAGTTGGACCACTCTGGGCTTGGCTAGTTGGACCTCTTGAAGTTGGGCCATTGGGCTTGGCCTATCATTTGCCCCCCAATGCCCTGTGTCCAATGGAACTTGGAGAGGAGGGCATTCGGTTGAATTTGAATTTTCGGCTGACCGGCATAACTGGAAAAACTTCGGGAGGCCCAAACCTGTGCTTTTAGGCATTTTTTGAGCTTTCAACAGCATCATTCACAACCTAAGGCTGTGAGTCTTGTAGGACTCGTCGAGAGATTCAATTTGATATATTATAAGCCTCATTTCGAGTAACGGGGGCGAGCTGGAAGTGTTCTGGGCGAGCTGGAAATGTCTTGGGCGAGCAGAATTTTTTTTTTTTTTGAAAAAACTTCGGGAGGCCAAAACAGTTGTTTCTGAGCCTTTTTTGGACTTTTTATAGCATCCCTCATAGCCATAGGCTATGTGTCTTGTAGAGCTCGTCGAGAGCTTCGATTTGATATATTATAAGCCTCATTTCGAGCACCTTGGGCGAGCCGGAGTTGCCTTGGGCGAGCCTGGGGGGTCTGGACGCCTGAGAGGTATTGGGCGCCTGTGTTGGGCGCCTAAGAGGTGTTGGGGGCCTGTGCTGGGAGCCAAAGAGGTGTTGGGCGCCTGAGAGGTGTCAAAAAAATAATGTTATTCCAAACATTAAAATATTTAACATGATTACTTGGAGAGAGATAGGCTGTTTGCGCGAGAGCAAAGACAGAGTTTGAAGTTACTCGTGAGAGAGCTGTGCCTCTTGAGACCGAGCTTTTGGCGACCCATGAGAGAGTCCTTAAGCTTGAGGTATAGGCTGCCTGTTTAAGAACAGTGCAGAGGTAGGTGGGCTGCCTGCTTGAGAGCAGTGCAGAGGTAGGCTGTCTGCTTAAGAGCAGAGCAGAGATATGCCAGGATTTTTGGCGACCCTCGAAAGAGCCGCTAAGCTGGAGATAGGCTACCTGTTTGAGAACAGTGCAGAGGTCAAGCTTTTTGGCGACCCGCGAGAGAGCTGCTAAGCTGGAGATAGGCTGCCTGTTTGAGAACAGTGCAGAGGCAGGTCAATCTTTTGATGATTCGCGAGATGATTCACCTCTCCTAGATCTGTTGATTTCCTCAACATTCATATATTTTTGAGCTTTTGCCAATAGTTCTGGCATTCTATTTGGTGGTCGCTTCATTACTGAAAAGAGAAAACTTGATGAGCAGCGGCCTCCCAGGAAGGCGGTCATGGTGACTTTGTCATTGTGCTCCTCAATTTGGAGGACCTCCTCGTTAAAACGAGTGAGGTAACTCCTTAGACTCTCATTTCGATCTTGTTTTATGCTGAGCAGATGGGTGACAGGCTTCTGCTGGCGGTGTCCACCAATGAACTGTGTCACAAATGATCTGCTCAGTTCAGCGAAGGAGCCTATGGAGGCCGGGGTGAGTTTGGCGAACCATTGTCGCGTTGATCCCTTTAAGGTAGTTGGGAATGCTCTGCACATGATTTCGTCGGGAACGTTGTGCAGCTGCATTAGAGTCTTGTAAGTTTCAAGGTGGTCTAGTGGATCCTTCGTTCCGTCGAAGGTCTCCACGGATGGCATTTTAAACTTTTGAGGAAGGGAGTAGTTCGCCACGTCGGGCTTGAAAGGTGTGTCTGTTCGCCTTACGAGGCAGTCCACTGTCTCGGGTCCCTGCGCCTTCATGGCGTTGAAGATGTCACCCAATTGATTTTGTACCTCAATTTTCTCATCCCAATGGTTGGGAGCTCCTCTAAAATGATCATGGAAATGACTCCCATGCTCCATATTTTAATTTCACCCTCATCCTCTTGGAGACAAGGGTCTTCACCATGTGGTGTAGGAGCTGGAGGAGGAGGAGGTGGAGGTCCCTCATGGGGAGCTCTCCCATGCTGGGCGCTCAAGGGGGCTCCCATGGGTGGGGCGCCCAAATGGACTCCAAAGGTGGCGCCCAGAGGGGGAGCACCCATGTGGGGAGCTCCTTGACGCGCAAGGCGTGAAGCTCCTCTCACTGGAGGTCCAGGTTGTGCTCCTCCTTGCGCAACGAGCGTTAGTTGAAGGATCTACTGGTTCTGGGTCACAAGCTCTTGCATGGTCTCCAGCATATGCTGTGTACTTAGGACAGGATTGGTTGGGGGAGGAGTAACCCCCTCTTCTCTTGGTTGGTTATCCTCAGGCTGGTTCATCGATCGGTTAGTGATCGCCATTGATTCAACAGAGAAAGTGTTTAAAAATGAGAATTTTGTCGATTCCCACAGACGGCGCCAAACTGATGATGCACAAATTGGCTTTGCACACCACTAGTCAAGTAAGCAGTATAAAATGCAGTAATTAAAGTAGAGGGAGAGAGAAGACAAGAATTATAGTGGTTCGGTCAATGCGACCTACGTCCACTTTTGAATGGCTAGAGCTGCTGAACTATTTTATTAACTCCGGTGAGTAGAGAGAACTGAGAGTTACAGGCTTAGAGATAGAGATGAGTTTTTGTGCTCAGTAGAGTGTGATTTGATCTCATCTGCCCCCCAAGTGTTGGTGGGGCTTACAATTTATAGTCGTTCCCTAATAGACTGGGGCGACTTAATAGTAACTAAATAACTATTGTGGTGGAGCTGACGATTTTTTCTCAACGGGCGAGACAGTTGCGGTGCTCTCCATGAGACTCGGTCAAAGGACGAGGTGAGGGGTTGACTCTTTCCAAGGCGGCTTGGATGAGGCTCTTGGGATGTCTCTTATTCCAGGGTGGCGAGGAGGAGGGCTGGGCACTTGATGAGGAGACCTGGGCGCCTGAGGAGGAGGGCTGGGCGCCTTAGGAGGAGAACTGGGCCCCTGAGAGTGTCTGGGCGCCTGGTGTGATGGCCTGGGCGCCTTGGATGGTCTGGGCGCCCAGTTTGGGCGCTAGGGGGCCCTTGGATGACCTTGTGTGCTTCCTACTAATGTAGCTCTTTGAGCTTGATGAGCTTGACCGGGTTGGACCACTCTGAGCTTGGCTAGCTGGACCTCTTGAAGTTGGGCCCTTGGGCTTGTAACATGAGTTGGGCCCTTGGGCTTGGCCCATCAATTGTGTACATTCAACATTTCATGATGAATGGCCCTCCCTACATTATAATATACCAAGTTCATAGGTTTTGAAATGTATAACAAATGCCTCTAGAAAGCTAATGGGTTGAAGTCCCATCCCTAGCAAATGAAAGACTAAAGCTTCTTTTATTAGATGTCAAACACATGAAATCACTCTCACTTGAAACACTTTGCCACCATAAAAAGAATTAGATGAATTACCATGGAGATGTGGAATCGGGCTTCTTTCCAATTATTTTGCATCCATTAATTACTATTTTGAAGCTCTCTATCTAAAAAATATTTGATTAAAATCTTCGATCTCTTGTTTATGTAGGGTCAACCCGAGACAATTTGAGATATAAACCATAAAAAATAAGTACAATAAAAATATAACACTAAATAATACAAATCAAAATAAAATCTAAATTGGTCCATCAAAATAATCACCGTAGAAAGAAAAATAATTTCAAACAGGGTTTTTCCCATTATTGTTTGATATGTAAAACTTCTCCATCCCTTTCTATTCTACAGTCAAGAATTAACGTATGGCAACTATCAATTCAACATCACAATAGAGTCTTCCCTAGGGAATAATGTAAATTTTCCACTTCACGAATGCAGATCTAATTTGACGACAGTAGAAGAATAGATAAGATTAAAATTAAGCCTGTTATGAAAGTAAGTGAACACTGACAATGGCATGAAGCACACCACTGGATACCAACACAACTCTACGAACAAAAAATACAGCCACATACATGGAAAAATTTGCTGCTGAGAGAGAGAGAGAGAGGGTCAACTTCAAACGTTTTTGCACTTGAAATGCAAAATGACCCCTCCAATTTTCAAAACTACTAGAACCTATGTTTGAAACACTCTCTGTCCCAACTATTGACATCGTTGTCCCATGTAATTCTGCTGAGTAAGCTTGCATCAAATGTAACCGGAAAGAAAGTGGAATAGAGTTGGAGACAGAGTGGGTATCAAAGATATCGGAAAGTTGAATTTTAGAAACTTTTAAGAATAATTGAACTTTTAATGGTCAGTGAAAATATCTGAAACAAAATCAGTTATAAGTGCACAGGTGTTGTGCACTGATTGGGAGATGATGAATTGTCCAAACTGAAAATCATATTTAGCCACTTATCAATAAAAAATCAAATGATTTAAATTGTAGTTCATAAAGAGATAACTCCTAAAATGCAGGAGCATAGTATAAGAAAATATACAAAGAAATGAGGCCCAAAGTTCTTGCTTGATGTATTATTAAATCCAAGAACATATAATAAAGTGTTTAGAAATATTCTATGAGTGACTTTAAAGAAGGGAAACACTCACAAAGGTTGATCATCGGATTCAAAGTGATATTGGCGAGATACGGAATCAGAGGTCTCAATCTTAAACACTGTGCCTTGTGGCGGAGGATCGTATACATTGATGGCGGTTTGGATCGGCAGCGGACACAATATTTGTCAAAGGTTTTGTCTCCTGTTTGAACGGTTGCATTGGTAACCATTCGAAGTCTATAAATACATCATTGTTGATATAAGAATTCATCTTGAATACTCGAGAGTCTTTTGGTCTAAACAGTTGAGTCACCATATTTGTTTTCTCTTTGAGTGCACGTGATCAACAGTCTAACGACATCTTGCCATTGTTTCATATTACGTTTGGGACCATCAGTGATATCAGAGGAAGATTTATGAAGAATACCAACATTTCGAAAAAATTGTGCAGTTCAAAATTTAAATACCTTCGATATTGGTTGAGATTACGTCGAAGGGGATTGCGCAAGGATCATTTTGGTATAATTTGGAGTGAAAATACCCAATGATTGAAGAGAAATCTGCCCCCGCTAGAATTTGAAGGTCACCAGAAAATCGTTTTGATGGCCACTGGTATTATTAATGGCATCATTGAAGAAGAAGGAGACTCAGGACGCCAAACGACGTCATCTAAATTAATTCCAGCCCAATCAAGTGTCCAACCCTGTTGTTTTCTCCAGTCTATTTGCTTATATCATGCCCAATCTTGCACTAGCCCAGTCAAGCGCACTAGTCAGTCCATTTGCTTTGATCAAGCCCAGATTCGTTCTAGCCCGAGCAAGTGCGCAGACCAGGCCCAATATTTTGTCCAACATTTCTACCAGCAAACAAAGCCGCTGGACCAGCCCAACCTTGTTTGCTTGGACCCTTTTCCAAACCGGTTCAACTTTAGTCTGGTTAAACCGGTTTAGTATATTTTGAATGGCCATATCTTCTTCAATCAGACTCCGATTTAGTTCATTTAAAAACCAATGAACTCCATTTTATGAGTGCTATCAAATTAAAATTTGAGAATTGAGTTTTTTTATAATTTTTAAGGAGGCAAGTCTTTGGTTCAAAACGCTCCTATGTCAAAGAAGCCATTATTAAAACCTCGAATAACTTGTTATTGACGCCATCCTTTCTACAAGTGCGTTAATTTCACAATTCCAAATTTGGTCACTTCAGAGATAAATTCCAACTATAAAATTAAGGGGTCACGACCTCTAAGAATCTCTAGAGAACTTGTAAGGGGAGGTTCTACTACACAATTCTTTAACAGTTTTGGGGGAAAGATTATTTTTGCCAAGCCAAAAGAGAAGCATATTCTTCTAGACAACAAGAAGGCTTATTGACGTGGATATTTGAATCAATATTACTCTAGTTGATTTCTAAAGAGATAAGTAATATTTTCAGTTTTTTACTTTTGAATAAAGTAGTGGTGGTGCTCTAGTATTATTTTTGTTAATAGTATACAGTGTTGCATTAAATGTTCCTTACAATTATAGTAGTTAGTAGTATTATTAAATTTTCTCATGGCTAGTAAAGGAGGTGTGGATATTTCCAAGGTAGAAAAATTGAACGGTATAAATTATCGTACTTGGAAGCTTAAAATCACTTATGTGCTCATACATGAGAAAACCTATTACACAATCAATACACCTAAGCCCAAAGAAAATGTTACAGATCCCACAATTGCTAACCAAATAAGTTGGTGGGAGGAAGATAATGATCTAGCCCGACCCTCAATTCTTTTTAGCATGCAAGATGATTTTATTCCCCTTTATGAAGATTTCAAAACTGCTAAGGAAATTATGGATGCACTTGAGACCAAGTATGATCCTATGTCTAATACGCATATACAATTGTTATTAGACAAGTTTAATGTGATGCATATGTCCGAGGGCGATAAAGTGGTGAATTATATATTAAAAATGGAATTACTTGTAAATGATTTATCAACTGCTGGACATCCATTTATTGATAAGATGTAAGTGACCACATTCTTAATGGCCTACCAGACTCATGGGATCATGTGGTTACTTCTTTGACTTATGGAGGAAAGGGCTTTACTATGATCACATTACCAGCATTATTGGCACTTGAGGAGGAACAAAAGAAAATAGAAAGATAAAAGAGGCTGATAGTGGAAAATTGTTGATCGCCGAGGCATTTGGATTAAAACCGGAAGTGCAACAAAAGAAACAAATGAATTGAAAAAAAAATGGAAAGCAACGGTTCAATTTCATAAACTTCAACAATAAAAGTAAAAGGGCGTGTTTCGCTTGTGGACAAAAAGGGCATTTCAAAGTAAGATGTCCGAACAAGCAAAAGGGCAAACAAAAGGAGGCAGTTATGACTATTTCTGAAGTGTTGCTACTTGAAGATTCAAGGGAACAATGGTGGATCAACTCTGGTGCAGTTGGACACATTGCAAGGGACAAAGGGAGCTTCTCAGAGATCAATGAAAAGGCATTAGGTGAACATCACATTTACAATGGAAACAATACATATGGTGATATCCTAGGAGAAGGAACTTGCAAAGTGAAGTGTGAAATGTCAGTCTTGATTCTTAAGAATATCTTGTATGCACCTAATGTTAGAAGGAACCTTATATCGGTGTCTATCTTGAATAAAAGGGGTTATGATGTAAGGTTCAAGTCATGATTTGTTTACATCTGAAAGGATGATGATGTCATTGTGAAGGGTTCAAGCGTTGATAATTTGTACTGATTAACCCTAAAAAGTGTGTAAAAGAATTAGAGTTTAGGAAAAATTGTGTGCGTAAATTAGGTTAAAAGTGATTAATTTATAAAGTATTAGGGTTAATGCGTAGTTTGTACATTTTGCAGGGTTTTAAGCATAAATATGAAAGTTCAAGATGATCAAAGTCCAGAGGTTAAACAAAGCAAGGGAGGCAAGTGTAGTTACAAGTTAACAAAGTCCAACAAGGAGGCTGCCAAGCTAGGAAAACCAAAGGATTGCTACCATCCGGACGGTGGTGGTGGCGTCCAGACGGTATCCTAAATCGCCTTAAGCCTTCTTTCATCCCATTGGTCCAGTGATGCAACAGAAGGCTGTGATTGGTTGCCCAGGGTGTCTGCCGCCTTACTCCCTCCTCCAGTGCCTATAAATAGCCATAGTCAACTTATTTTCAAAAAGATTCACCAGAGTTCAGTTTAGTGCAAGAGAGAAGAAAAGAGAGAAAGAAAGAAAGAGCGAAGCCCTGCCCTAATCACTTATCAGCTAAAATTTTCTCTACTTCTACATTTCTATTTATCATTTCTACTTGGAGGGTTGAACCTTTCCCACTTTTGTGCCTTGGTTGGTAATAAGAGTGACAGTGTTTCAGCTATTCCTCGGGGAAGGACCTTGTTGTATTTTGTTTTCGGTTGTAATGAAATCATCTCACTCCTGTTGCTCGTCTATAGCAATGAGGCGTGAGTAGTCCATTTATACTCTTCAATGAAGGGTGAATGCATGTATGATATTGTTTAAGTTATGAAAATGCTGATGTTTTGTTTATGCGTTAATGTTTATACCTTCCTTAATTGATGGATGGTTACTATTATAATATGTTCATGGTTATGAACACCAAGCAGAGGTTAATGCTATATACCATTCTGTCTATAATTATTATGTACTCCATGCATGATACGATGATGCATGAAGTTGGGCTTTATGGAACAGTCAGAAGATTAGTTATAGACAGATTAAATCTCGTCATAGCCAATGCTTTTGATGCAATACATAAATCGGAACTCCATCATCATTGAATCATCAACTTGCCGATTAAATAGGTAGAGTAAACATTTTGAATGGTTCACCTTCGGGTTTACTAGGGTTATTTGATTGTTGCATGGTACATAGAACTTTCGGCTAACCTAACCAGTTGGTGTGATATGGTTTATTATACATCAAACCTACCAGTTGATTTTTCAGTAAAATGAGAGTTAATTGTTGTAAGGTGGTATTTTCATAAATAAACAGTACAAAGCATGTTGGATCCCCGAACTGAAGAGTATTTTTATCCTTGTTATTCAAAGTTTTAGTAAAGTGTTTATTTTGATAATTCTATGCTCACACCACAAGCTATTCCATTGTACACTACACACACGACAATTTTACCGTTTTCTGTTTTGAGTACCAACAGTTAGCTCCCTGTGGATTCGAATTCGGACTTAAACCGAGAAATACTACAATTTGACCACTTATACTTGAGTGTATGATTTAATTCAGGTCATATCATGTACCTTATCCATAATAATAAAATTTCTTACTCTGAGTACATGAATATTTCAACTAGTGAAAATAATTCCTATCTATGACATTTAAGATTAGCTCACATCAATAAGGACAAGATGCTCAGACTGAGTATATTGGGCCTTATACCTTAAATGAATACAATAGACTTTGATATTTGTGAGTCATGCGTTAAAGGCTAAATGACTAGAAAATCTTTTCAAACACATTGGAAGTCTTTGGATTTATTGGAGGTTATCCATTCGGACATATGTGGACCTTTAAGAACAAAAAATCATATTTTGTAACTTTTACTGATGATTATTCAAAGTTTGGTCACATTCAGCATCAGTAAAATCCCTATCAATAAAAGGCCGGTATGTGGTGACAGGGTGAGAGAACCTTCCGTACGACCTTTAAGTGTTGGTTCTTCCATATTGATATGGATATAGATCCATATAGGGATTTATATCTTTCTATCGATAGATAGATCTATTGAGAAATGGATATTGATCTGGTTTCAAGACGTTCCTAGCTCCAATTTGACTTTAGCTACGAACTCATAACTACTAGTTCTTTTAAGACATAAACTCATTCATAACAATGTCAGCGCATCGGGATTATGGTTTATAATTGGTCCATAATAGGCCCTCCATCCGCCTATTATCTGACTACAGTTTGTTTAACTCAACAACAGCAGCTGCGTTACCTTACTTGGCTGGAAGTACAAGAAGGTGTGTAGCTTGTTAGGAATTAGCTGGCTTAGAGATGAGAAAACTAATTAGTAGTTCTATTACATAAATCGGGCGTACCTGCTTGCTTACTCAACTCACTCGAACAAGAATTCCAACTTGGCTCATTTCTGGTGCGCTTACATAAGTCTGATGCACTTGATATATTTAAAGAATATAAAAGGGAAGTAGAAATACAGTTGGGTAGACCAATTAAAGACTTGAATAATGATAGGGGTGGTGAATATGAAGCTTTTGACGAATTCTATAAAGAGAATGGTATACGACATTTATATATCATGCCATACACACCTGAACAAAATGACATTGCAGAAAGACATAATAGGACTCGATTGGATATGACAAGGTCGATGATGGCTTATGCTGATCTCCTCGTCCATTTTTGGGGAGAAACCTTGTCTAGTGTAGCTTATATTTTAAATAGAGTCAAGACAAAGGCTAAACCTCAAACTCCTTATGAATATTGGACTGGAACAAAACCTGACATATCTAATTTTAAGGTTTGGGGGTGCAAGGCGCATGTATGTATTTTGAAGCCTCTCAAGAATAAGTTAGGAATAAAGATTTAGGAATGCAAGTTCATAGGATATGTTGAGAATGGAAGTGGATATAGATTCTTCCATCCAAATAAGAATTGATTGAAAGTAGGGATGCTATTTTTATTGAGTCTACCAATCAAATAACTCCCATTGATTAGGCCAAATTGTTAGATGATGTTCATGATAATGTTACGATTCCTATGGATAAAATCATTGATCAGGAAATGATAAATGACTAAGGTGAACAAGGTTCACGGGCCGAGAATAGTGGGAGTAAAAGGAATAATGTTAGAAGATGATCATAAGGATTTTACGGAGACAGTCAATAGCAGTGATGCAGATCAATGACTTCAAGCTATGAAAGAAGAGCTTAATTCAATTAATAAAAATTATGTTTGGGATTTAGTTGATCTTCCAAAAGAGAGGAAAACCATTGGTTACAAGTAGTTCCTTAAAAAGAAATTAAAAGGAGATGGGTCTCTAGATAAGTATAAAGAAATATTGGTTGCTAAAGGATTTACTCAACAACCTAGAATAGACTTTGTGGATGCATATTCTCCTGTTGCCAATTTTATTTTAATCCGGATACTCATGTCAGTTGTAGCTAAGATGGAACTTGAGCTACATCGGTTAGATGTGAAAACGACATTCCTTAATAAGGAATTAAAAGAAGACATCTATATGGTTCAACTTGATGGTTTTCAGGTAAAAGGACATGAACACAAAGTCTGTAAATTGAAAAGGTCCCTGTATGGACTCAAACAATCATCTAGACAATAGTATTTAAAGTTCCACCAGGCAATCCTTGAAATAGGATTTGAAGTTGGTGCTTTAGACCATTCTGTATATATTTGGACACGCCATGAGAAACTAACAATTTTGTCTCTCTATGTAGATGATATTTTATTAGCAGGGAATTGTCCAAATATGATCAAAGAAACCAAAGCGTACCTGGGATCCAAATTTGAAATGAAGGATATGGGTGAGGCTAATTGTGTCTTGGGAATTAGAATCTCTTGAGATAGAAATTCTAGACTCTTATATTTGGATCAAGAAAAGTATCTGAAAAAGGTGCTCAAGAGATTCGATATGAATAGTAGTAAGCTGTTGAGCACTCTTGTCTGCATGGGTCAAAGTCTAAGTAAAGGTATGTGCTCTAATTCAAATGAGGAAATATTTGAAATGAGTAAGGTCCCCTACGCCCAAATTGTGGGTAGTCTCATATATGCTATGACAAGTACAAGGCCCAACATTTTTCATTCGGTGGGATTGATAAGTAGATATCAATCCAATCCAGGAATTAAGGGCACATTGGCAGGCAGTGAAGATAATATTTAGACACTTGAGAGACACGACATGTATGAAATTATGGTTTGGATTAAATAATCTAGAAATTTTGGCTATATGGATGCAAACTTTGCAGGTGATGTAGATGATAGAAAATCTACAAGTGGCCACGTGTTCTTATTTGGTGGAAGGACTAGGTTAAGTTAGAAGCAAGTTTGTGTTGCAAAGTACACAATGAAGGTCGAATGCATAGCGTTCTGTACATCGGTAAGTAATGCTGTTTGGATTAAACGCTTTGTTGATAGTTTTAAGTTGGGTATACCTAGTAGGCCAGTCAATGTGTTTTGTGACAATAAGTCCGCTATCTCTTTAATAAAAAGTGGAACTTATAGCTCTAAAGGAAAACACATTGATATAGATTACCACTATATTCAAGATATAGTGGAAAACGGTGAAATCAAAGTCAGTCATATACCCTCGTGAAAGATGGTGGCTGACTCTATGACCAAGGGGTTGACTCTGGAAAAATTCAGAAAGCATGTAACTACAATGGGTTTAAGAATCACCTAGGTGTTGCAATGTTACATGGTGAAGGGCATCTTCAAGGAAATTTTGGGGACGCCTAAAATTTATAGAAAGATGCGACTCTACCTGATTGGAGATACGAATTGTTTGGATAAAAAGTAGAGGACACCAGTAGGCATACTAGGGCTATCCCTTGCTTATGAGTGCAAAGTCCACTTTGAGGCACTATGAGATCTCTGCATAGTCACCTAAGGTGCATGGTGTATTAAGTCGTCGATAAGGTGTATCAAGGAAAACCTCTATATGGGTTTTAGAGGAAGTACTTGATCGAAATTTCGGGCATAGGTCGACACATTGGTTAAATTTGTGTTTGGCTGAAGTAGTCAATGATACTAAAGATGTGGACCTTATGATCCCTAGTATGTAGCATTGATGCCGATCACTTGGTTATAGAGTGAACAGAAGTCACCTGGAGTGTGCTATCAGTAAGGATAACATATGTGGAAGGGTGCGGTCATACTCGACGGCAAAAGGGTGCGCACGTAAGTCTAACACCATGTTCTGATGTCAATTTGTAAATAGTTACATATAAAAAGTTGGTGAAAATAAAAGTTTTGGTACTAAAGATAAACACCAACTTGGAGAACTCTTGAGTCATGTCCATGTACCTTCAAGTGGGAGTTGTAAGTTGGTGAACTCATGGACATTAACTGGTGGTGTTTTCTCGTATACGGGTAGGAGAGAAAGCGGTTAACGACGGTTACGATAGGCAACGGTCACAACCATTGGTGGTGGTTTGGATCGACAATGGACACAATGTTTGTCAAAGGTTGTGTCTCCTGTTTGAATGGTTGCATTGATAACCATTGGAAGTCTATAGATACATCCTTGTTCATAGAAGAATTCATCTTGAATACTTGATATTCTTCCGGTCTAAATAGTTGAGTCGCCATATTTGTTTTCTCTCCGAGTGCACGTGATCAACAGTCTAACGACATCTTGCCACCATTCGTATTACGTCTGGGAAAATCATATTTTCTTTTTCTTTTTTTTGGGTTTAGTCTAGAATTATGCATCCCAACTTTATTTCCAATTGAAAATCTATGACAAACTAAATATCAGAAGTTTCTTTATTTGGTAAGGTGGAAGACTTCACAGATGAAGTCTACCTTTTATCAGGAATGCTTTCAAAATCTCTTGCACACACAAACACACACAAAAATACGGAGAGATGCAAGGATCATGACTGGACGAATCTAGAATAACTTGAAAACCTTAGATCTTAAGGTAAGGTCTTTCAATGGGTGTGCTGATTCTGTAGAATACCAAAACAATTGAGAAAATAGTCTCTCTGAATGTTATTTCTAAATCATCAAAAGCTCCTTGAATAGATTACATGCTTGGCTATTTATCATAGCAAAACCCTAACTAAACTAAGAAACTAGGTAGAATTCTATATGAATAATGAACTCCTAATTTAACTAGAAAATAAAATAAAGAAGTTTCCTAACTCAATCAGAAGATATATTTATGTAGGAAATTTATAGAAAAGAACTTGATAAATTTGATGAATGGGGAGCTAGCTTTTGAGAATTAAAAATTCTCTTTGATATGAAAGCAGTAGAGTTAGAATTTCCCCTCAATGAGTTTTTTCACAAATTGGGTGTTTTCTTGGTGTGTTCTCTCTGTATGCAGAGAACTTTATTTATAAGGGAGGATTCAGCTAGCCGTTTAACTAGCCGTTACTACTCAGCATAATATCCTCAACTCCCCAATATTTTATCAACTCCACCAATATTTCCTCAACCCTCTGCAGTCAAAATAGGCTAATTATACTCCAAGTAGGATTGACTAGTCTTTCACTACTTGATGGGTCCCTCTAGCCAAGTCACCCATGCTGACTAGAAAAGATCCAACCCAAACATCCAATTATATCCATGTAATATATGTATGCATGCATCATTATAAAATAATATTTAATACATAATAATTTCACAAAAAATGCATCTATGATATATGTCATGAATAATGCAATATTTGACCAACGAATTGAGGTTTTATATATTCCGGATTTAACCACCAACCGTGGCTTAATTATTATCGAGGGATTTTAGCCACATATTCCAACATCTCCCACTTTGTTACAAGCCCTAGATATTCATTCATAACTTAAACCCATAGCAACGACATGTCGTTTAAATTCTTCGGTTCCAATAAGTTTTGTCAATGGGTCTGCAACCATATCTTTTGTACACATATAATCAATAGTAACTTGCTCTTTTTGTATTATATCACTTATATAGTAATATTGTAACTCTATATGCTTACCTTTGGGCACGATTTCTCCATTTTTAATGATTTTTATTACAGTCTCATTATCACAAAAAATACGAATAGGCATATTATCTACACAGGCAAGCTTTAAATCAGTTAGAAACCATTTTAACCATACGGCCTCAGAGACAACCACACTATAAGCAACGTATTCAGCTTCCATAGTACTTTTAGCTATGCAACCTTGTTTTTTACTGGGCCATGAAATAGCACCACCAGCAAAAACAAATATATAACCCGTGGTGGATTTTCTATCATCAATATCACCAGCAAAATCAACATCACAATAACCATTAACATTTATATCATCAGCTTGATATGTTAAAGAAAAATCTAATGTACCTTGTATGTATCTAGGTACACGTTTCACAGCTAACCAATGAGGTGTATCCGGATTACTTTGATATCAACTAATCAAACCAACAACATAGCTAAGGTCTAGTCTAGTGCCTAACATAGCATACATAAGACTATCAACAATTTTCGCGTAGGGTTTTGATTTCATTTCTTGTATTTTTTCTTGAGTTTTAGGAGCCATATTCTTAGACAATTTTTCTCATTTGTAAATGGGTGATTCAATAGGTTTGCAAGAATCCATTTTGAATTTCTTTAAAATATTTACCAAATAAGATTTTTGAGATAAACTCAATTTTCTTTGTTTTCTATCTTTAGAAATTTTAATTCCAAGTACATAATGTGCTTCACCCATAACTTTCATTTCATAACCAATCTTTTAGTTCTAAGATTCTATTTATATCATTTCCGGCAAGTAAAATATAATCCACATACAAGGAAAGAATAATGTAATAACTCCCACTATTCCAAGTATATACACAATGATCATAGGTATTTGGAACAAAACTATAAGATATAATTGCATTATGAAAAGTATGATACCATTGCCATGAGGATTGTTTTAAGCCATATAAAGATTTATTCAATTTGTACACCTTATCTTCTTTATCTTCAACTTCATATCCTTGCGGTTGATACATATAAATTTATTCTTTAAGTTTACCATTAAGGAAAGTAGTTTTAACGTCCATTTGATGTAACTCTAGGTCTAAGTATGCAACCAAGGACATTAATATTCTTATTGAGATAAACTTAGCTACGGGAGAATATGTTTCATCATAATCTATACCTTCATTTTGTGTGTATCACTTAGCCACTAGTCTAACTTCATATTTATCTATAGATCCATCCGATTTAAATTTCTTTTTAAGGATCCATTTACACCTAATTGCTTTTCTATCTATTGGTAAATCAACTAACTCCCAAACTTTGTTTTTCTCTATAGATTCTATTTCTTTTTTAATTGCTTCTCTCCATTTTAGATGATCAATTGAATTCATAGCATCATTAAAATCAATAGGATCACTTGAAATTTCTTCACTATTGAATGCATAATAATCTTTTAAGTAGTTAGGTGGATGTCTTTCCCTTTGTATACTAGTTAAAGTATCCTTGGGTGGAGACTCTTTTATTATTTGCTCTTGTGGTTTTTTATTTTCATTTTCTTTAGTAATTTCAAATAGTTCAACCATTTTCTCAATTTTATCTAAGTCATCTTCAAAGAAAAATGGATCTCTACTTTCAATGACTCCCACTGATCCATCACTATGGTGAATTACAAATCTATAGCCAATATAATTTTCACAATATCCAATAAAAGTACACTTTATTGATTTAGGATCTAATTTCCCTCTATTAGGTCCTAAAATTTTAACATGAGCCGAACTACCCCAAACTTTTAAATGAGAAAGACTTGGTTTTGCACCCCTCCAAATTTCATATAGTGTCATTCCTATTGTTCTAGAGGGTACTCTATTAAGAATATAAATGGCGGTAGAAATAGCCTCACCCCAAAAAGTAGTGCTTAAGTGTGGATGACTAAGTATAGATCTAACCATGTCAAGAAGTGTTATATTTCTCATTTCAGTTACACCGTTTTGTTGAGGTGTATAAGAAATTGTTAATTGATGTATTATTCCATTTTCTTTACAAAAAGATTCAAAAATTTCAGCCATGTATTCACCACCTCGATCTGTCCTTAATGTTTTAATTTTTCTACCTAGTTAATTTTCTACTTCCGCCTTAAATTCAATAAATTTTTATGAGGCATCCGATCTATTCTTTAGTAAATATATATAACCATATCTTGAATAATCATCGGTGAAAGTAATAAAATATTCCATACCACGATGGATTTTAACATTTAGAGGACCACAAATATCCGAATGTATTAATTATAGCAAATCTTTAGCTTTTTCTAATTTTCCAAATGGCTTTCTAGTCATTTTTCCACTTATTCAATATTCACATGGTTTCAAGTCAAGATCTAAATTTGGAATCAATCCAATGTTAACCATCTCTTTCATTTTATTATAATTAATATGACCTAGTCTCATATGCCATAAAATAGAATCAACATTAACATCACAAGAGACATCGATATAAGCAAAATAAGAACCAATTTTATTATTGTCATTAGCAACATTCAAACGGTAAAGACCATCAATTTTAGTCCCCTATCAAGAATACGACCATGTTTACCAATAGAAACTTTAGAAGACTGAAAACGGACTTCAAAACCCTTACCATCTAAACGTGGCACTGGCAAGAGATTGCACCGCATATTAGGCGCATAAAGTACATCAGTCAAGAGTAGGTTATTTTGCCTGGGCAACGAAATCCTCATAGTGCCAATTCCAAGCACATCACAGAAAGTATTATTTCCCATGTATAACTTGTGGTCGCCGGTTTTCACCTCCTTTATTTCAACAAAATTATCTCTAGTCTTAGCCACATGCCGAGAAGAGGCAGAATCAATCCACCAAGCAAGAGAGTCACAGTCTGTAAGAAGCGACTCAGAAACCACACACACAATGTCTCTTGATCCTTTAAAATTTTGACAATTACTCTTTTGTGTATAATTTCTTTTGTAATGACCGGGCTGCCAACAGTTATAACAAGTACCCATTTGTTTTTCCTTAAAATTATTATGTCTCTTGAACTTGTTATATTTCTTATTGTTCCTTTTAAAATGCTTGTCTTGTCTTGGCTTAAGAAAATACGGAGTAGTTGACACATTATTAGATGGGACACCCGTGTCAAATTGAGAAGATGGGGCATTAGAAACTAGGTTTGACACATTACTAGTTTTCTTTTTAGCCATTCTCTCGGCCTCAATGCCTAGTAACATAGATAACATTGCCATTGTTAAATCTTGGCCAGACATATTCAAAGAAATTACAACGGACTCCCATGAATTAGGAAGACTACGTAAAACAGTAGAAAGTTGCATTTTATCGGGAATTGGGTTGCCTAGAGATGCCAACTCTTTAGCTATTACCACAAGTTTATTGACATGTTCAACAACAGACTCATCATCTTTCATAAAAATGTCATTATATTTTTCAATCAATAGTTGAATATATGTGTTAGAGGCAGTACTATAGGCTTGTGTTATAACATCAAACATAGACTTAGTAGTTTCACGTTCCTCAAAAATCACCTCTAAATTGGGTTCCATGAAAGTGAGCAAGATTGACATACCCAATTTGTAGTTCTCTATGAATCTTTTGTAGGTGTTTCTAGCAGCCTCTTCGGCCCTAAGGGGTGGTTCTTTCGGGTATGGTGTGTCAATGACATATTCAACTTTATTTTGAAATAATATGTGATGAATCCTACGTTTCCAAGTTGAATAATTTGTACCATTAATTCTCTCAGTTTTGCTAAGTTCTACACTAGCAGCTTTAGACCCCATATTGACAAATTATAGAAAAATAAACGGCTAGGTAAAATTGGTTAGAACTGATCAGATTTAATTGTATTACTAAAGTGTGGTTCCAAGAATGTTTCGAGTAGACTGCAACACCAATTGTTCAAATCTGAAACAGCTACGGTCTGATTTCTTGGCATATACCAAAACTCAATTACCCACAGAAGCTTTAACAATTTATGAAGAAATTGATCACTTGAATGAAGCCGTGGCAGTCAAACACGTTGAAGACACCACCTCGAAACCACCAGCAGCAAAGAAAAAAAAGGGGGGCTTCGGCTATGAACGTCCAAGAATAAAGAATTCCAATTCAAAAAGTTACTGCGACTTTTGAAGTTGATAAACTATTTGACAAAAGAAATGTGGTTTTTGTCTTCTTGTGGAATTTGATGTCTTGTAGAATTTGATGAAAACCAAAGCTGGACAGAAAAATAAATAGATAATGGAGTTTCGTGGAAGTAATGAATCTGAAAATTCAGCTTTTTGATCAACCTGGCTCTGATGTAGGAAATTCATAGAAAACAACTGATAAATTTAATGAATGGGGAACTAAGGGGCTGTTTGTTTACTGTTTTTGTCTTGTGTTTTGTGTTTTTGTTTTCAATTTTTATCAAAAATAAAAACAAAAATATGTTTGGGTATTGTTTTTGTTTTTGTTTTATATTAGTTGTTTGAAAACAAAGACAAAAAAATGGGAACAAAAAAAAGATGTTCCAAAAAACAATGGAACAGAGACAACACGCGCGAGGGCTGGGGGGAAATTAATGAGATCCAAGCTTCGACTCTTCTAGGCAGCAAAACATATCTTTTTTTTGTTGAAGTATAAAACCCCATTTCGTTTTCTCTCCTCTTCTGTGCAACGAGACTCACTTCATTCTCCATCGCCTCTCTCTCTCTCGCTTCTTTGTCTGTGCAACAAGACTCGTCAGACCTCTCTCTCGCCTCTCTCTCTGTAACGAAGACCGAAGGTCTCTCTCTTGCCTGTGCAGCGAAGACCCAAAGGTCTGTCTCTGCCACTCTCTTGCCTGAGTTAGATTTGTTAGATCTGAGTTAGATTTGTTAGATCTGAGTTAGATTTGTTAGATTTGTAGTTAGATTTGTTTGATCTGAGTTAGATTTTGTGTGTATGTGTGGGTGTGTGTGTGTTGATTTGTGGGTGTGAGTCTGTGTGTGTGGGTGTGGGTGTGGGTGTGGGTGTGGATGTCGATTTGTGGGGCTGGACAGTATAGAATTGGGAATCTTGTATGTTATGTTTACTTCTGTGTGTGTTCTGTGTGAGTTTGTGTGTGTGATTATGAGTTGGGTTTGTGTATGTGTATGAGTTGGGTTTGTGTATATGTATGAGTTGGGTGTTTTCATGAATGTCAACTTGCTCTCCACCTATCCGATGAAATGTTTGACAGCAAAACCAATTGGGTATCATTCCAGAAAAACCACAGTGTCACCAACTCGAAACAACTAATTGGGTATCATTCCAGCACTACAATCCATACCCCCCAAATTGAAGTTGCAATTAACCACAAGTGAACTACTTTGACTGTTTGGATGGAGCAGGAATTGTTACGGTTGCAACGGTTGTTCCACAAGTGAACTGCTTTGATTTTTCTGGTCCTGTGTGCATGCCCAGTGAGGTTAAATGACTTTGTTGCAGGACCTTATGGGGTTGCCTATTCTGAGGGTCAAAAGGGTATTGGTGTGTGATGATAAGGGTTGAGTAATGGGTCTGGAATCCAGCTGATCTGGGTGCTGTGAAGTTGCTGTATTCGAAAGAACACTGAAGTTGCTGTATTTTTATGTTTGTCCCCCTCTAATCTAGAATTCTAGCTCCGCGCTTGGCCTCAGCAAACTTAAGTTGGACCTATATATTTCTTGTACAATAGTTTTGTTGATCAGCATTGCATCATACGCATAACCCTCTGATATGGGGAATTTTGGGGACAAACCAGGTTGGAGAGGCTGGGCTTGGGTACTATGGCAGGCAAAGCAAAGATTATGGGAACATTAATGGGCATAGCTGGAGCAATGCTCCTCACATTCTACAAAGGGATTGAGATTAACCTGTGGCCAATACATGTTGACCTTTTGCATGAGGGCCAGCATCAAGTTGGACACGTGGCAGCATCACACCATAAGTCTATTAATCACATCTTGGGTCCTTTATTGGCTTTAGGATGTTGCTTCTCTACTGCATTTTCTTTGATGATTCAGGTAATTCCATACCATTCTCTTACTATATTAATTTCTTGTCAGTGTTAAACCCATCTTGCCCTCCACTGCCATTCTTTTTTCTTGTCATTACTGGGCAAAGATGAGTCAGAGGTATCCTTGTCATTACTCCAGTACTGCTTTGATATGTATGATGGGATCACTACTAGCCGTTATTTTTGCTTTTTGCATGGAGAGAGACTGGAGTCAATGGAAGCTTGGGTGGAACATCAGACTCCTCACAGTAGTTTACTCTGTATGTCTTTTTCCACCCCTTAGATCTTTTTTTTTCCCTGTTTAAATGAGGAGAACCCTCCCAAGAAAGTCTTCTTTGTACTCATGGTTACTACATAATTTTGAATGAACACAATTACTCACAAACTACGTACATCATGCCAATTGAGGCGTATGTTGCGAGTCATAAAATATCTTTCAAACTATGCATTCCTTTTTTGGCTCATGATTCGGTCTTTTTTTTTGTGTGTCGCAGGGAACCATTGCCTCAGGACTGATGGTTACGTTCATTATGTTTTGTGTACGCATGAAGGGTCCTCTATTTGTATCGGTTTTTAGCCCTCTTATGCTTGTTGTCGTGGCAATTTCTAGCTCTTTGTTATTGAATGAGAAATTACACTTTGGAAGGTATATCTTCTTACCTTGGGCACAGTTAGATATACACTATGAATGATCTAATGCTATATGTGGGCAATATTAATGTTAAAGAGATTCACTTAGACCACTCAAGTTCTTTACAGGGGGGCCTGTGATCGCATTCATCTATATTTTTGCTGCTTCTTGGCGACTGGTCTTCTTGGTTTTGGTTTTTGAAGGAAATCTTCAATGCATTGCAGAGGTTTTTTTTTTTTTTGGTTTTCATCATCGTGCAGAAGATTTCTTCCCAGTTGTTCTTTGCTCGAAGATTGGTCTGGGAGTCGATCTGCCTTTTCAGATCTGTCTCTTCACTTGCTTATCATATTTGCCTCTTTAGTTTCCTTCGAAGATAGCTTATCAGACGCAGCTTGATAACAGCCCAAGATCATTTATTATCTCAGTTATAGGCTTCCAGCTAGATTTCTTTCTCTAGGCTCCATTATCAGCTCAATTTTCTTGTATCTAGCTCCACCCCAGCTGTCTGTTTCGTTTGGAGCTGGGAGTTGAAGGCAAAGGTATGAAGCTGGGTATTTTTACAGGGCTGTTTCTGCAAGGTTGCTTGAAGACATGGTGGGGTATGCAGGCAGTTTCTAGTTAAATTTAGGGGATCCCAAAATGTAATTAGAAATGGTTTAATCCATCTTGAAGGATTAAAGCCATTTCTTTCATACTTTTAGAACAACTTGTTCTTTGATTCTTGTAATTGCCTCAATTTTGGAAATAAAATTCTCTCTTTCATAAATAAAAAAAAAAAATATATATATATATATATATATAACGTCTATTTATATTTTATTTAGGTTGTCTGACTTGGGGATTGATTGCGGTAAGGTGCATCTTAAGGCCTTTTGGGTGAGTTGGGTTTCTCATTTAGGTGTTCTTGCAATATCAGTTTGGGCATGTGTATAGGGAGGCAAATTCCATGGCTAATTTTTTCGGAAATGTGGTTGTGCAAGATTGGTGCTTTGTTGAAGGTCTTTAATTCATGGTTGTAAATTATTTTTCATGAAATAAAGTGTTGATTTATTTGAAAACAAAAAATGAGATATTATAAAACATATTTAGGATAAAACTTGAGGTAGTTACCAAACATGTTTTCTGTTTTTATTCTCATAATTTGACAGACAAAAATGACTACCAAACATGTTTTCTGTTTCAGTGTTTACCACAAAACAGGGACAAAAAATTGTCTCTGTTTTTGGTTTTTTGAAGACGCAAAAACAAAAACGTTACCAAACGACCCCTAACATTTGAGAATTAAAAATTCTCTTTGACATGAAAGCAGTAGAGTTGAGATTTCCCCTCAATGAGGTTTTTCACAAATTATGTGTTTTCTTGGGGTGTTTTCTCTATATGCAAAAAACTTTATTTATAAAAGAGGATTCAGCTAGCCGTTACCACTCAGCATAATATCCTCAACTCTCTAATATTTTATCAACTCCATCAATATTTTCTCAACCCTATGCAGTCAAAGTAGGTTAATTATACTCTAAGTAGGATTGACTAGTCTTTCGCTACTTGATGGGTCCCTCTAGCTAAGTCACCCATGCTGACTAGAAAAGATCCAACCCAAACATCCAATATATCCATGTAATATATGTATGCATGCATCATTATAAAATAATATTTAATACATAATAATTTCACAAAAAATTCATCTATGATATATGTCATGAATAATGTATTATTTGACCAACGAATTGAGATTTTATATATTCTGGATTTAACCATCAACTATGACTTAATTAATATCGAAAATTTTTAGCCACAAATTCCACCAGTTTAAATTTTCCAAAAACTTCTAAATGGAATGGCATTGAACGTGTTCAACAAATGCCCAAAATCTCGCCATGTATTCCTCATTTAGAGAGAGAGAGAGAACCATGATTTTCAAGTACATGAGAGAGAGAGCAAACCCAGAATTTTCAAGTACCGGTCTATTATTTGACATTACAGGCAGACAGTAATTCAACAGTTTTATAACATGACGACTGACCGGAAAAAAATCACGTGGTGCATTTAATTTTCTTTAGTTGAACACAGTCTAAACAAAGTTATTGGCAGGAACTTTCGATATGTTCAATTAGGCCAGAATCTGAATAGCCAACATATGAGTTCGTTTCCATAGGAGCACTTCATATGGGAGAGCACTGCCACACCACCTCAGTACTGTACCAAAATTTATTGTTGACTGTAGATCTAATATTAGTTTACTAATTATTGCCTGTGCCTGAAGGCACATAGTAATAAAAAATGGTAAACAATAAACATATTTGTATTTATATCCAAAATCAAATCATAAACATAGAGGAGAGATAAATGAATTTAAGCATCGGTTGTAGTGGGGGTGAGAGGTGGTGGTGGTAGGAGATGGTGATGGTTGTGGTGGTGGCGGCGACGACGGCGATGATGGTGGTGGTGGCGGCGGCGGTGGTGGTGGCGACGGCGGTGGTGGCGGCGGCCGTGACAATGGTGGCGATGATGGTGGTAGAGGTAATGGTGGGACAGTTTCAAACACTATTTTTTTTTTAATATACATATGAAAAATTATAAGTTCTAAAAGTACTTTTAAAAAGTTATCCCAAACACACCCTTAGGGGTCTCTTTTTCCTATTAAATTTGGAGTGTTAATATTAATCGTTGGATTAACTTTAAAGTAAAATTTAAAGTGATCTCAACCGCGAATAGCAAAAGTCATTTTGTTTATCTTTTGAGATTTGAATTGTAAGCTACTTTATTTATTAGTTTATTTGTGATCATTGATTTTAATAATAAGATATTATATATGTCTATGCTTTTGTTTAGTGAAAACTAGGAGATATGAAATCAAAAAATAATTTTATAATTCGTATTGTAATTCTTTTTGGGCTGGTTTGTTACTGTAGTTAGATCCCTTCATATGAGGTCCTTTTCTAGAAAGTGGTTACCTTTGACATACTGTAGTGTGTGAAAATAATTGAGTAGAACCACATCATTTTTAGTTGAATTTTCTACATTACGAGAAAAATCTTTCTTTGTGCACTAAGATGTTATAAATAGCACTTTGCAGTAAATATTGGCAACTATAAAAGTCATATGTGGGAATAGTCAATTATAATCAATTCTGTTAAAAATATTTATTTTTTTGTATAATCAAATTATCAATCATCTATTGATCACCATTCATTACAAACTATCTTGTGAATATTATCATTAATTAAGATAAACAAATCCTTTAAATAATAATTTAAGACCCAAGTACAACAATAACATTAAATTCGAACTGAAAACCGCAAATACAATACTCAATAATCACAAGCACATCAATCAACAATTGCAAAAAATAGAAAGAAAGAAACAATCATAGAAAATAGAAGTCAGTCGCAAAGTAAATGAATTTAATTTTACAATTAAATTAAGAAGACTGGATACAGAAATGTCGTTAATATATAAATTAAGGCCAATTAACAAACCTATTAAATAAAACCCTAAAAAAACCAATAACATGAAAATCAAGGACAATTACCAAAGCTGTTAAGTAAAAAATTAAGAAGTGAGCACAACAATAACATTAAAACCCAATTGAAACACCACATACATAAGAATTGACAATCAAAAACTCATTAATCAACAGTTACAAAAAAAAGAGAAACGTAGATTTGGCAAGAAAATAAAGACCAATCGCAAGCCAGCAGCAAGTAATTTTACATTTAAATTAAGAACACGGAATTCAAAAGAAGCCGTTAATATGACGGGCCTGAGACTGTCTAACACAATGATGGCTCCACCTACCGACTATGTGAAAAATGTTGTGTGCAGAAAATTTAACAGATCATGTTAATTTGGTGAGAATAACCTGACTGATGACCATGTACATATACATATTCACCAAACTATATATCACTAATACTTGCTATATAAACTAGAACCTCTCTCTATCTTTTACTTTTGTTGTGGGTTTGGTGAAGTAGGCATAAGGGATCGCTTAGAAAATTTGACTAATCCTCTTTGATATATGCAGCTCTCCATTCCACTCGTTTAATTACAAAGACAAATAGTTAGGGGTGAACCCAATCAAAATCTTATAATCTCAGAAACTCCAACTTTATAAGTGGACACCTGGCCATATATACCCTGGGGTTTTTTATACTTGTTTTTGTTTATAAGACACATAAAAAAATCTATCCATGATATTATCAAAAGCACAATATATATGACATTGTACTTCTGCTATATAAACTACATGGGTACTTCTCAAGCTTCACATGCATAAATTTTCATGTACTTTATCCTTGTCAGGATATATTGGTAATTCCTTGGGTATTGAGAATATGTTTTGTTTTGCTTTATAGTAGTTCTTTAACTAAAAAGTTATTTTGAAATATACTAAACTACAATGGTATTTTTCAAATCATCGTTTTAGAAACAAAAACAACCCTTAGGATGGGATCGGAGGGGTCCGATTACATTACGGCCTAGGCTAATATGTAGAACTCAAATTCACGGCTGTCACCGCCCGTAACTTGTAAATTGTTTGGAAAAAGAAAAAAAAAAAAATCAAGCCACTCTTTTCACCGGCTTTTGATAGAAACCATCTCAAAATCTTCTCAAATTGGATTGATGCCCATAACAGTAGTGAAACATGAGGATTTGTGAAAAGTGTTTATATAAGAGCTTCTCAAAAAATCAGATAAGTTGATGTCACCTATCAAAATCACGTGTTTAAAAGACAATTCAGTTGTAACTTGTAAGGAATTAAAATATGCATACATATATATATTTTGAGGGGGTGTGAAAAGAAAAAATTCATTTCTTGCATGTTGGTAACAAGCAAGAAAACATGGCAGACATTCTAGCATGGTCATGCAACAATATTTTCTTTAGCTGTCTCTTAATTTTCCAAATTTGTCTCTTGATCCTGGTTATTTCTTGGAAAGCCACTCAATCATCTAAAACCACTCCTATATAAACTTGAGAAAAAACATAAAAATCAATAAGCAGCCCCCCATTCACATATTTCAGTTTTTTTTCCACGACAGACTCAGAAATCAATCCGGTCAGCTTCACCAGAAGTAATTTTTCAGACCGCTAGACAGCCTACAACATATGCATGTTTTGGACGCCCCAAATATAAGAGAAAATGGGCAATCGTAGAAACAACAATTATCAGCACCACTTAAAGGGTATAAACCCCGGCAGAGGAAGTGAAGAAGGGATCAAGGTGAAGTACATATCAAATCCGGTGATGGTCAAAGCTAATAACGCTTCTGAGTTCCGAGCAATTGTTCAGGAACTCACAGGCCAAAACTCCGAAATTAGAAGCCCCGGCAATGCCGAAACAGTGGCAACCAGTGAAGCTATCCAGGTTCATAATCATACAACTTCAAAACCAGTCGTTGAAAATGGTGTACACGAGTACTTGAACGCCCTACCATCCCTGAAGCTTAAAGAAGATTTCTTTTGGGGAAATGTTTCTGAGAGTTTTTCCAGCTTACAATTTCCACCTCAGTAGCGTTATATTTGTTGGCCGTTCAACGGTTGTTAGCTTGGAATGCTTGTTGATTTGTTTACTACCTATAATTATTAGTGGAGAATGCTCAATCTAGATATTTATTTCTAGTATTTCCTCGTGTACAGAGTGAAGAATTTTCTGAATATGAGAGAGATTGAATATGAAAAAAGTAAAGGAAAATTCGGACACAAAGAGTTAACATGGTTCATCACAATGTACAATGTATTATTGATTTGGTATTTGATTACATCTATTTATTGGGTGAGAATTACACAATAATAAAGCTGCCAAATGACATGACAGTTGACTTGAAAGGCTGATTAGGTCGATTATTGCCTAATCAACCTTCCAAGTCAGCTGCCATGTCATTTAATAAAGAGTCCAAATGACATGATAACTGACTTGGAAGGCTGATTATTGCCTAATCATTCTTTCAAGTCAGCGGTCATGTCATTTGAGCTCTTTATTTGGTCCCTAATTTTAGTCAGCGTAGCATTACTCAAAGATAAAATATCACAAGCTTATCATCATCTACTTATCCAGTGTAGATGATGATAAATCTTTTAGATTTTATCATTATAATGACGAGCTCAGATCTAGACCAGGCTTGGACCCGTTCATGGGTTAAGCCCAAATCATCAAAAGACAAGCCAAATTTAGCTCATGGCCTCAGTACAGTTTAAAGTGTCTGCTCAGGGAATAAGACCTATAAGGGAGCCTGATGCTGAAGAACGCGACTAGGTGTACGATTGCACAGAAAGGTAGAAGTCAAAACAATAAAATGTCAATAAGATTTTGGTACCCTCATACCTCTAAGCATATAACGTACCATCCCTATCAGAATGCTATTTTTCCTTTCAGCAACTCCATTTTGCTTAAGAGTATATGGACAAGTGAGCTGCTGAAAGATATCCTGAGAAGAAAGGTGAGACACTAAGGCATCAAAAACATATTCTTTGGCATTATCCGAACGAAGAGCACGAACAATGACATCGAATTGTGTCTTAATCATCTAAAGAAACTGAGTGATGATAGGGAGTACATCGGACTTCCTATGCAAAAGGTAGACCCAAGTACAGCGGGTATGATCATCTATAAAAGTTACATAGTATCGAGCACCTGACAGAGTAGTAACAGGAGAGGCTCCCCAAATATCAGAGTGTATTATGTCAAATGGCTTAGGTGACTAGTGCATGTGAGGAATATAACTGGACCTAACATGTTTTGATAGGCAACATATAACACAGTCAAGTTTACCACCAACACAAACATTGCTCAAAGCAGGAAATAACATACATAAATATTTAAAATTTGTATGACCAAAACGATCATGCCACAACTGAACAATTTGTGACGAAAAATCATAACGACAACTACTAGGTAAAATACTAGTATGCAAGCTAGAAATAGATAAAAACAAAGTAGGTGCAGGTGATGTAGGTGGAGGAACTGGTGAAATTGGAGGTGAATCACCTAGATAATACAGTTCATCTCTCTTATGTCCCCTGATAATAATCATCCTAATACTCAGGTCTTGCAAATAACATGAATCAGATAAGAATACAACCGCACAGTGAAAATCTCTAACTAACTGATGTACATATAATAGATTCATGGCCAGCTTTGGCGCATGAAAAACCGAACGTAATGTAAAACCATCTGGGAGGTGGACTATACCCCTACTAACAATAGAGGCATGTGTCACATCTGCTAACTGAACCTATGTATGTAACTGCTCATAAAAAATGGTGAAGTGATGGGCCTCACATGCCATATAGTTATTTGCACCCAAGTCCAACATCCAAAGGGGAGACGGACTGACGCAAGCATGAAAGGCACGAGGTAGACCTGTAGTGGTGATAGCAGCAACAGTAGTTGAACCCTGAGAAGTCAGGGCGGACATAAGTAAATCCAATTGGGAAGTGATAGCATCCATGTAACTCTCCTAAGGAGGAGCAGAATTGGCAAAGTAGGAACATCGACAGTAGATGGTGGTACCTCAGCAATATCAACAGTACGACCAGGAAGAGACGACTTAAGTTTCGGATAGAGCTTCCAGCAAGTAGCCCTGAGATGTCCTGATCAGCCACAATAATCACACTGATGAGAATCCCCCAGTCTGCGTTGATCTAGGGTGCCCTGCCGGCGCTGGTCCATGCGCTGTCCATCCTTGGCTGAGGGTCCTGAACGAGACCCTACAACAGCTGCAAGGGCCATCTGGTCGGTTTGAGGAGTCAAGGTCGCAATTGAAATTGATGCAATATGAACACGGTGCTCATGCTGCTCAACCATCGCATACACCTCATAAAGAGACAGAAGCCTCAATATCGACAAGATCTGGGAATGAGGTCCCTCAAACTCATCATGAAGCCCCATAAGGAACTTGTGAATCCTATCCTCCTGCTCTCGAGTATGCAGGAATGCCGCTCCCTCGAGCTCTATCATCGAAATAACAGCAAGAGGACGTAGAGTCTCATAGTCAAACCAGCGTTGGGTCAAATAGTCATAATAATCCTGAACCGTCATATCTCCCTACCGAGGATATGAGAGCTCCTAAGAAAGCTCATAAACACGAACTTCCCGTCCTGACTAGGCATACATATCTGATAATGCGCTACATAACTTCGGAACAGAGCTATGAAACTGGTGAATCCTGCAAATAGATGGCTTAATCGAGCCAAATAACCATCCAAAAATAGCATAGTTTGTCAGAGAACCACGCAGAATATCTAGGGTCGTCATCAGCTGGCTTTCAGTAAGATCCCGTCAGCCAACCAAACTTCCCTACACGGCCTAAGAAAAGCAGGAATGAGTGTGACTACTCAGCAAAGTTACGACCATTCAACAACTGTGCTGTAACCTTCTGAGAGATTATACCCGACATTGTTGGGAGTGTAACTGTGCCAGTAGGTACTATATACTAGTCAAACATAAAAGTGAAAGAATCAGGCGGTACATTCCGAGTAGAAGTACTAACAACAAGAGTCTCAATAGTAGGGGTCTCAACGATAAAAGTTTCAACTGTAGGAGTCTCAAGTCCCTCATCCTTAACCATAGCAACAACAATATGTGGGCACCCGTGAAAAAAAATACTAAAGAGGGACAAAATAAGGGAGAACAATATACCTCTAGTCGAATAGTAGAGACAGATAAAGAAGGTCCAAAAAGCTCCCAAATAATCAAGTCACGGTGCCCAAAAATCCAGTAAATATATAAATGATCTACTGCTTCAAAACCAGATTAACGGAGAAGAGGAGTCAACCCCTCTTAAAAGGTCCTAGATGCTGTAACCCTAGGAAAAAAGGCAGTGGCACGAAGAGATGGCAGTAGTTCGATGAAGAGCGCGAAACACGAAGGCGGGGGTTGGTATCATTGCTGGATGGATTTGTTGGGTTGTGTTTGTTGTTGGGGTTGGGTCGCTGGGTCGTTTTATATGGGTTTGCTGGGTTTGGGGTTGGGCAGGGGGTTGGTTTCGCTAGGCAGTGGGTTGGGTTGGGTTGCTGTCGCTGGGTAGTGGTGGATGTTGGGGTTGTTGGTTTGTTGTTGCTCTCGGTATGGGCAGTGGTTTGTGGGTAGGCAGTAGGCTGTTGAAGGTGGTTTTGCTGGTGGGACACTATGCCCAACTGTTGGATTGTATGGTCAGTGGGTTTAGGAGTTGGTTTTTCGGTGGAGTTTGTGCTGTTGGTGGAGTAGTGGGCTTTGGCTGTTTGGAGATTTGGTTGGCTGAAGTTGGGTGAGCAGTGGCTGAAGTTGGCTGAAGTTAGGTGAGCAGCGGCTGTGGTAGATTAATAGCTTGGTGGAGGCTAGGGTTAGGGTTAGGGTTATGGTTGGTGGCTTTGATACCAACAATAGATATCTGTGAGTAAAAGGAATACCCAAACTAAGAGTAGAGCCTTGTATATATAACCAAAAAATAGTATAAAGTGACCTGAAAATCCCTCTGGTTTAGGCAAAATATAAAAGTCATAGTAAAGGTAAAAAAGGGAAAAAAAACTCTAATAAGTTAGACTATAACTCCAACAGTAGCTATCCTCCCTGGTAGATTAATAGCTTGACCTTCACGTCACTGTCACATCTAGGGCTCTATGCCTATATATTGTAAACCCCTTACACAGGGACACTACACTACAAAGCTTACACCTCCGCATCAGGTCCTTTAAATTATTTTTATAATCCTTATTTGTATTCTCCAAAGGAAATTGTCTCTGATCAACAACATCTTCAAATTCAACATTCTCTACTTGATCTGTTCGAATGGAGAAAACAATTTCTATGGCTTCGGAGGTTGTAGAGAGAAGATAAGAAAAAACAACGAAAAGAGAAAAAGAAAAGCCTGAAAAAAAATCTTGAGAAAAAAAAAATAAATAGAAAGGAGCAAGTCCAATTTGTTTTTTTTCTTCTTTTGATGTTTTGTATGCACGATGGATATTTCGTGCATATATGTCTCTCACCTTGTCTTAAGGGAGAGTTTTTCATCATTGCTCAAGTTTGAACGAATCAAAGAGCAGTATCATCCTGAGTTGTTATTTTGGGGAAGTTTTATCCCCAAGCTGTATCATGGGCAAATGAATCAAAGATTAGAATGGTGCAATCCCGACTACCACCCGATTTTTCAGTTCAAATTGAACACTTCAACATTGTATCAACTTGAAGGGTAATGACAGAGATAGTGATACGATTCAAAGAGATCTATCACTAGCTAGTCTAGATAAATATAGATGATAAATATGCGTGATATTTAACTTCAGAATATGCGATGGGATCTATTAATATCCTATTAGATAAAAATTGATGATTTATCTCATAATTATCTCATGTATTTACTTGCCCTATAAATAGGATTGAGTTTTATATTATCAGTCACATTTAATAATACATTGTATAGCTCATAGGGCGTTAGGTCCGTAGATGTAGGTAATTTACCGAACGACGTTAATTCTCTATGTCTTGTTTCTCTTCCCTTTATTCTCTTTAATCCCAATTATATTATGAAATTCTACACATAGTGTTATTACGATCTTCTGAAAATGACTAATTATGTCTGAATTTTAAAACAAAGTTTAGATTTATTTTCATTTTGAATTTGTATACAAAATTGAACCTAGAGCTAAAAAAAAGACCACTGTGTCACAAGTTTCTCCAGTGTAAACGAAAATCTTATACGCTACACTTTTTTACTATAAAATGTCTTGTCCAGCTACTTCCTAATATTCCTCAACGGTCCGTAGAAACTAGAAAGTGAATAATTTGCTTTAATATTTTTCAATTTTAATATTATGCTTGCGAATAATAATTTAAATTGCATTTGGTAACCATTTTGTTTTTGATTTTTGTGTTTTTTTTTTTAGTTTTTGCTAAAATTAAAAATTAAAAGTGCGTTTGGAGTGTGTTTTTTTTTTTTTTTTTTCAGCCAATATGTTTTGAAAATAAGAACAAATTTTGTAAACAAAAAATTGGTGTTTTGAAAAACACCAGAAACTCAAAACATGCGGGGGTGGTGGGAGAGTTTAATGAGATTCAACCTTCGAGTTTTATTAGTTGCAAACAATTGGAATTTTTTTGGCACATATTTTTTTTTTTGGGGGGGAAGGGGAAGCGGAAGGGTAAGGGGAAGGGGAGGGGGACTTGAACCTCAAGAAGACAAAGCCTTTATAAGACAAGGAGTACCATTGAACCAAATGCCCATTAGTTTTTGGCACATATAAAGACCTCATATCCTCTCTCTCTTTCGCATCCGTCTTTTGTCGTGCGAAGCTCTCTCCGACAAAGCTCCGTTCACATTTCTCTCTCTCAAAGGTATTTTCTGCATATATATATATATATATATATATATATATATATATATATATATATATATATATATATATATATATATATATATATATATACACACATAGATTTATGTGTGTGTGTATGCGTCTATGTGTATGTGTGTGTGGGTCTATGTCTGTGTGTAGTGTGTGTGCGTATGTGATGTGTTTGCTTTTGGCCTTTTTTTGATTGAACAAGTATATGTTTATTTCTTTAGACTGTCTTGGATTGTTGGTTGTTTATTTCCAAATTAGTGATAGAAAGAGAACCTTTTTTTTTTGTGAATTAGTGTCCCTTTCCTGTGTATGTGTCGAGATTAAAGAATTTGGGTGTTAGGATATAAGGAAAAACATGTTAAAAGTTTGAATATGTATTGACTTGATCCGAAATGTGTACACCCAAGTGCAGGCGGTCAAGTTGTAGTAATAATCTGGTTTGAGTCCAGAGTCGAATCCTCAGGGAACTATGGTTGGTGTTCTTTGAAGTAAATAGTGAGAAAGACTTGTAACTGGAAATATTATGATTTTGAAGTTGTGGGAAGTTTTGGATAGAATGTAAAATTCTTTCCAATGGGTATTTTTCTAGACAAAATATAAGATGATTAAATGTAACAAACACTCTTTGGTTCGGGAATCAGAATATGTAGTTGATTATCCGGTGCATTATGTTTATGCTTTATAACTCAATTAACTCCCGTGTCAACGGCAAATTAATCGGAAGATAGGAATGAAGTGCAATAATGGTGGACATTGAAATTTTGTCATGAAGAGTTAGTTAGGGTACTTGCCTTGAATCAATGGATCTTTCCATGTAGGAGTCATCCATTTATCATAGAAAGATCCGTTGATTATACAAAGTACCTTTACTTTGCTAGGTGCATTCAATCACCCAAAAATCAAGTGGAGTATAGAACATTTAAGCATAAAGGTGATACACAAACATAATGTCCGGATTAATCTTTTACATATCTATCATCCCTTCCCAAAGAGTGAATGAGGACTACTCACCCTTCATAGCTATGGTAAAGCTAGAATGATGAATAGTACTCATCCCCAAAAGGTGTTACAAAGTAAAATACTCTAAAGTAAAATATCTAAACAAGGAGTCGTTCTTTGACAAAGAACAAGTGAATCACGTTCCACCCTTCACGGCTTTGGTAAAGCTCTAGAAAAGTGGAAGAGTTTCACTCCTCTAAGGGGAAGAAGGAAGCTCCAACAATGGAAGTAAAAGAAAACAATACTTAAATTAAAAGAAAGCAATAAATACTTGGTGTTTAATTCACAACCAAGAGATAAAAATACATAAAAGAAAACAATAACTACTTGGTGTTTAATTCACAACCAAGATATAATAAAAAGAAAATAATAAAAGCTATAAAGAAATGACAATTAGAAGAGGAGGCTCAGCCTTCCATTATATTTATACAAGCAAGTAAATATAAAAGCTATAAAGAAATGACAATTAGAAGAAAGAACTCTTACCATAAGAACATAAGCATAAAATCTTCAATACATGAATTGAAATGGAAGCTACAAAAGATGAAAGAAAATTTGCTCTCTAAAAACTCTTCTAAAATCTCTCCTAACTCTTAGTTCCTCTCTTGGTTTTTCCACCAATTCCACCCTCAGATCCCCCTTTGAAATGCAGAAGGAGCAGCCTATTTATAGGCGTAGGAAGGCTGGGCAAGTGGGCAAGTGGGCAAGTGGGCAAGTGGAGAATGAACGGTGGTGTTGCTGAATGCTGATTTTTCAAATGCTTTTATTACACTTTGTCCTTCTTTTATTACACTTTGTCCTTCATTCTTTGCATTCTCCTGACATTGCTCCCTTGGTCTTGCGTTAATTCGGCATTTGTCCCTCAGATGTACTTCTTGGATGCCTTTGGACTTTCCTTCACTTTAGAACCTAAAATATCATCATTTAAACTCCATCAAAGTATAATTAGTCCAAAAAGAGTGTAACAATATGCTACTTTTGAGTGCTAATCACACCCCCCAACCTAAACATTGCTGGTCTCTAGCAATAAATAACAGCATAACAAAATCACTTTCGTAGATAACACGATTGCATTTAGCATATGCAATAAGCCGTTAAACCCCTAGGTGATTCCTAGTGGACGAGTTTTGTCTCGTGAAGGTTTTCAGTGAAGCTACCTACAAACTCCATTGTGAAAAAAAAATGTGTATATGCATTAGCACCATGATAGTTGAAACTTTTTTTTTTTTTTTTTTTAGAACATAGAACACTTCTCTGTCATTGGTACGTAATATACGCAAAAATAAACACTTGTTATATTGGTATTTGAAATTCCCTATGTAGTAAGAATGATCATTCTAGCAACAAGAATTGTTATATAACAAACACTCCACTTTACTACCTTCCATGGATAGCTTCGATTTCACAAACCTCTCGTAGAATGCTCTCAACAAAAATTCACTCCGATTATAGTGACTTGTCTCTCACGGGGCATGTGATCAGAAGGTGGCCAATCGAAAAATCACATGCACAATTAGGAAGGAAGTGAAGTTTACGGAAACAAACTAATCATGTTTGGCATAATCTCATGAAAGAATATTGATGCAATTTAAAGAAATACTATTTACCATACCCCAATTTTGATTAACAACACACACATGTAACAGACTTGAGATCAATTAGGGCTTTTCATAGGTTGTAGCGTGGCCAGAGGTCAGTGGCTAATGAAATGACGTCAGAGGTTTTCAAAAGCTATCTTTTCATTCTGTAATGTAGCACACTTCTTTCTAGCTTTTCGACATTTTGCCAAGAAATGATTTCTTTTTTTTTTTTTTTTTTTTCATTGATTCTCCTTATCATCGAAAAGTAATCTCCACAGTTTTCCCATTTCTTTGCATTTCTGTGTCATATTAATTAATAAGAGTGTGCAAGAAAATTAGATAGCAATGGTGTGTCCAGTATGTTTTCTTGTGGCTTGGTAAATATTTGGGTTTATCAAAGAAGAAATCATACATTGAGGGCTCAAACATGGCTGACTAGGGAAATAATTTTGCAGAAAAAATGGCTAAGGCTCAATATCAAATCAAAGATGACCTAAAATCCTTTCTCAAGTATGTGAACATGTATGTGTCGTATGAACAGATTTCTTGGGGATATGTCAACAGATTACCTTAGTTGCGTCAATCAAAGCAAATTTAATGAGATTATTCAAAAATAGAGAATGAAAAACCTTACTTGAATAAATGTTAATTATCTCTCAAAAGTATGATAAGACTCAAAACTTACCATGGTATTCTTTATCATCTCCACTGGTAATGTCAGGTTTTTCATGGAATGTCGGTTATATACCGATTCTATTTTTGAGTCTGGTCATTCTTTACCTTAAGAATAACAAATAGCAATATACATTTGACATTTAAGCATAGAGAAAATACCATTTTTCAAGGAAGTGGTTTTTTTTTTTTTTTTTTTTTTTTTTTTTTTAGAAAACAAGAAAAATAAAATTCAAAATTATAAACATACTCATTTATCTATGAAAATTGAAAGAAGACTAGATGCACCAATTAAACTTGAAAAACTATGGCGTCTCAGGATAAGTCCCTACCCACACTACAGGTTGGCATTTTAGGACATTCCTTACTCCGCCCACATACTCATTTATCTATGAGAATTGAAAGAAGATAAAATGCACAAATTGAACTTGGAAATTTATGGCGTCTCAGGATCAAATCCCTACCTACACTGTTAGTTGGTAGTTCGGGACGTTCCTTACTCGGCCCATATTTTTATTTCAACAACCAGACTTTGTACAAAAATATTTTACAAAAGAGTTCAGACCCTTAACCTTCATTCCAAAACACATTTTTCCACAGCTTTGTTTTTATAGTCAAAATCTAATCCGAGTCATCGCTTGGATCTATGTCATTATCAGTGACCCTTCCAACTTCTTGTCGCACATAACTTGTAAGTCCCGGACTGGCATAAGATGGTGTGTCAGGATAATCCTTACTTAGCCCATACACTATCCAGTTTAATCGATCGGTTGCACGACCCGAAATTGGTTCAGAACACTGATTATGTTTTTTCATATGAAATATCCTGCCACAATGGTAACAAGCACCCAGTCGTTTGGAACGACGATGTTTAGCAAAATTGCTTCTGCCACACAATGGTTGTTGTTGTTTCTCTCGGATCTCAATTTTTCTCACATCCCTTGCTTTTCTCATTATCACAGCATGCACATCAGATGGGAAAATGCGTAGAACTCCTAGACTAAACCAAAAAAGTTTAGGATCCATGCTTGCTAAGACTAAAGACATTCTATCTGGTTCTTTAACGTCTGCCAGTCACAAAGACAGTTGAAGCTGCATCCGATGTGATCATGAAATACAGGTACAAATACTAAAAAAAACGCGATCCAAAAAAAATAAATTTTTTTTTTTTTTTTTTCAGATCTAAAACTACGAAACTAGAGAAAGTATACCAAAATACAAGCGGAAGGAAGAAGATTTAGGATGAAACAAACAAATTAACGAAGAAGGAATAAACCCAGAATACATAGGATTGAGGAGGATTATTTGGCAAATTATCAGATCTTACTGTAACAGCAATTACAACATAGTCATTGGAGGGCATAGCAAATTCACAAGGAATCTTATAAAGACAAATAGCCATGAGAATCACAAGCTGTAGATATCAAATTTCAAATATATATATAAATGAAATTACAAACAAGCAATACTTACAACACTAGCACTAGTGGGCTAGTGGAGATAAGGTTGTAAGGTACAGATCTGTTCATCTGCCGAAACCTACAAACAAAATACAACAATTACTCAACTCAAGGAATATCTGGGTTTCTCTGGAAACTCCTCATCCTAAGTGTGAGAACACAAAGAGCACCCAGGTACACATACAAACATATAAGACAAATTATTAAACAAAAAACTGGATCGTCGGCGTATATGGTCATGGATTTACAGGGGGTGAGTTGTTTTTACAGAGAACAGAAAGAACGACGACGAAGAAGAAGAGAAGAAAAAGAAAGAGAAGAAGATAAGGGAAAGAGAAAAGGGGGAAACCAACACCGGTGATGGTGGAAGAAAAAGAAAAAGGTGGAAGGCCTAATAAAGGCATTCCTCAGAATTTTTTTTTTTTTTTAACTTTACTTTCGGCAGTGTCGGCAGGCGCAATAATGGCAGCAGGCGCAATAATGGTGCATAGTAATAAAAATGAGTAGGGTAAGAGAACACCTCGCACTTGAGCTTTGACCCATGCACCGATATCTGAAACTAGGAACAACAAAATTATACAACAAAATAAAGTGACATGCATTAAAAATAACATTTAATAAATAAAAGCAACTGTACTTCACTCACGGTTCCAACAAAGAACCAGACACACACTAAATTTTATACCATTAATTGTACACACCCACATTTTCTAAAATGTAATGAATGAACGGCTGCCTACTTTTGACTTTTTTTTTTTTTTTTTTGCCAGTCTTCACGTGGCTGAAGACTCAATTATCATAAAAGTTAAAATAGTTATACTTTGCTCCCCTATATTTCACTTATTATATATATCAACCACAAAACTTAATTATTCCTTATACTTTCCCATCAAAACTCATAATATATATACTTAAACCATTTTCAAAAATTTCAAAAATTTGGGATCTCACAATCTACCCTCCTCAAAAGAATTTCGTCCCTGAAATTCCTTAATTCACCAAGAATCCCAAAATTTGTAGGGGTACAAAGTGTAACACAAGAAAGAAAAAAAATATAAAGTGTTTATTATTCAAAAGAAAGGGGTGTTATTAAATTTTTTTCAATAAAGTTGTAATTATTCTCAATTCACTAAACCGAATGAATATAAAATTTCAGATTTTACACTACTAACCCCTTTATTTTACTTATTATATATTTCAACCTCTCTATTTTACTTATTATATATTCCAACCCCTTTTTTTTTTTTTTTTTTTTTTTTTTATGCATACTAAAAGGAATCAAAATAAACATTCTTAAGCCAAAAGAGTTTGTACAGAACATAAAAAAAAAAAAAAATAAAAAAAAATAAAATAAAATTTACAGACTCGGACCTTCAGCTTTCATTCCCAACCTCAGTACACTTTTCCACAGAGGTCAATCCGATTCCCCCTCCGTATCTGTGTAAAATGGACAACTAGTAACTCTCCCAACTTCCTCTCTCACAAATCGGTTAAGCACAGTACCGGAATAGCATGGCGTATCAGGGTAATCCTTACTCAGCCCATGTTTTATCCAGTTTAATCGATCGGTTGCGCGACCGGAAATTGGTTCAGAACATTTGTTGTATCTTTTCTCATGAAAGTATCTGCCACACTGTTTACAGGCACCAAGTCGTGTAGCACGACGACGTTTAGAATAACTGCTTCGGCCACAGAGGGGTTTCGCTTGTTTTTCTTTGATTTCAGCCTTCCTTACTAATCTTGCTTTTCTCATGATCATGGTATGTACATCAGATGGAAAAGTACGTAGGACTCCTAGACTAAACCAAAAAAGATTTACATCCATGATTGATACTCTATGACCCATTATCTGGTTTTTTTACGTCTTCCAGTCACAAAGACGATCAAAACTGACCCACAGATATTATCATTAATACAAGGTACATAATCTGAACAGATACAACAATAAAAACAAAAGTAAAATTACAGAAACTTTTACGGGTTCAACCTGCGCAGATCAACTACTGTAAACTGTAGATCTCACCCCCCAACCTAGACTGAACATTGTCCCCAATGTTTCGAGTTTTTCGATTTGTAGAGCTTGAATACGCAGTTAACCGTGGAGATCTGTTCAATCGCCGATGACCTATACCAAAAGAAAACAGAGATTAAGCATCTTTGGGGTGGTCTGGGTTTTCGTTGGGACAAAAACCCTTGATCATCAGTGCGGCCCGAAGAAGAACAGCCATAAGTAAATAATACAAACAAATGTAGATCATGAGAAGGAGGATAGGGTCATCGAAAAATGCAGACATGGTACTGTTATGGGTTGGATCGTGGTACAGAAGATCAGATGCAGTGGAGAAGAAGAAGAAAAGAGAAGAAGCAGAAGAAGAAAAAGAAAAGAAAAGAGTAAAGGTGTGGTGAGGAAAAGAAAAAAAAGAAAAAAAAAAGCGATGGGAGCCTTATAAAGGCAGTCCATCGTGTCGGGTGTCTGACTGACCCGACCCTTTTTTGTGTCGGCAAGCATAATCTCCGGAGTGATATCCGGAGATACTTTCTGGATCCATTAAAAAAATGGTCTCCACATTTTGGACAAAATTCTCCACAAAGGGTTTTAATCTCTGACCATTTACGGTAAAAATGTTACCGTTTGATGGGTTCTCCACTTCCACTGCCCCATGTTCAAATACCTTTTTAACAATGTATGGTCCAGTCCATCTTGATTTCAACTTACCAGGAAATAGGCGAAGTCTCGAATTGAAAAGTAGAACCTTTTGATCAGGTTCAAAAGATTTTCGCACTATGTTCTTGTCATGAAAAATTTTCATCCTGGTTTTTGCAATCTTAGCATTTTCATATGCTTCATTTCTCAATTCCTCCAATTCATTAATCTGAAGCTTCCGTGACAGTCCAGCCTTGTCTAAGTCAAAATTCATTGCTTTAATAGCCCAGTATGCCCTATGTTCCAATTCCACAGGCAAGTGACATGGCTTTCCATAGACTAATCGATAGGGAGACATGCCCAAAATTGTTTTAAAAGCAGTTCGGTATGCCCAGAGCGCATCAGTTAGTCTTAATGACCAATCTTTGCGATCTGGGTTCACCGTTTTTTCCAAAATTAATTTGATCTCCCGATTAGCTAACTCAGCTTGTCCACTGGTCTGTGGATGATAAGGGGTTGCAATTTTGTGAAAAATCAAGTATTTTTTCATTAAATTCCAGAAGGGACGATTGCAAAAATGAGAACCCCCATCACTTATAATGGATTTTGGAATTCCAAACCGAGATAAAATATTTTCTTTTAAAAACTTGATCACCGTTTGATGATCATTATTTCGGCATGGAATTGCTTCAACCCATTTGGATACATAGTCTACGGCTACTAAAATGTATAGATAGCCAAAGGAGGGGGGAAATGGTCCCATAAAATCGATACCCCAACAGTCAAAAATTTCGATCACCAAAATTGGGTTTAAGGGCATCATGTTTCTTTTTGAAATGTTTCCCAACCTTTGACATCTATCGCAAGTTACGCAAAAAGCATGGACATCTTTGAAAAGTGTGGGCCAGTAAAATCCACACTGCAAGATTTTTGCAGCGGTTTTTCGAGATGAAAAATGACCACCGCATGCTTCTGAATGACAAAATGTTATTACCTGTCTACTTTCCTGAGCGGGGATGCAACGTCTTATGATCTGATCCTTACAGTACTTGAATACGTAGGGATCTTCCCAAAAGAAATTGCGGACCTCCCTCAGAAACTTCTTTTTGTCCATGGGAGTGAAAAATGGAGGAAGTGTTCCGGTAGCAAGGAAATTAGCAATATCAGCGTACCATGGGGTTTCATCAATCCTGAATAGTTGTTCATCGGGGAATTTTTCATTGATTGGCAGTCAATCCTCATGAAATTCATAAGTTAATCTTGACAGATGATCTGCCACCACATTTTCCACACCCTTTTTGTCCTTAATGACTAAGTCAAATTCTTGGAGCAAGAGGATCCATCTCAAGAGCCTTGGTTTGGCATCTTTTTTTGTAAGCAAAAATTTCAGTGCTGCATGGTCAGTAAATACAGTAACAGAAGAACCAACAAGATAAGATCGAAATTTTTCCAATGCAAATACTACAGCAAGTAATTCCTTTTCAGTTGTTGAGTAATTCATTTGGGCATCATTTAAAGTTTTACTTGCATAGTAAATCACATGTGGCTTCTTATCTTTTCTTTGTCCCAAAACAGCACCTACAGCATAGTCACTAGCATCACACATCAATTCAAAGGGTAGAGTCCAGTCAGGAGGTTGCATTATTGGGGCAGAAATTAACATGCCTTTGAGTTTGTCAAAGGATTTTTGGCACGCTTCATTCCAGTCGAAAATGACATCCTGACACAAAAGATGACACATAGGTTTTGCTATGGTGCTGAAGTCTTTTATGAACCTTCTGTAGAATCCTGCATGACCTAAGAATGATCGAACATCCTTCACAACCCTAGGAGCAGGAAGATTCCTTATCAAATCAATTTTTGCTTTATCAACTTTCATGCCTTCAGACGACACAATGTGACCCAAGACAATGCCTTGATTCACCATGAAATGACATTTCTCCCAGTTAAGCACCAGATTTGCCTCTTTGCATCTCATCAAAACTTTTTCTAGGTTAGCTAGACACAAATCAAATGAGTCACCATATACCGAGAAATCATCCATGAAGATTTCCAAAAATTTTTCGACCATGTCACTGAACAAGCTTAGCATACATCTTTGAAATGTTGCAGGAGCGTTACAAAGTCCGAATGGCATCCTTTTGAATGCAAAGGTGCCAAATGGACATGTGAATGTGGTCTTTTCTTGGTCATTCAGAGCTATCTCAATTTGATTGTATCCGGAATACCCATCCAGGAAACAGTAAAATTCATGACCTGCTATTCTCTCGAGGACTTGGTCAAGGAAGGGAAGAGGAAAATGGTCTTTTCTAGTCACCAGATTGAGTTTTCGATAGTCAATGCACATTCGCCATCCTGTGACGACTCGTGTTGGCACAAGTTCATTTGCATCATTTTTGACTACTGTGACTCCAGATTTCTTTGGTACAACTTGGGTTGGACTAACCCATTTGCTATCGGAGATAGGAAAAATTATCCCTGCATCCAGGAGTTTGAGCACTTCCAGTCTCACAACCTCTTTCATGTGAGGATTCAATCGTCGCTGCATTTGACGAGAGGGTTTTGAGTCCTCTTCAAGGTATATGGCATGATTACAAATTAACGGGCTTATACCTTTCAAATCAGCGATGGTCCACCCAATGGTGCTTTTATGACTTTTAAGAACTTCAATTAATTGAGCTTCTTGCAAGTCTGTGATTTTTGAAGAAATTACCACTGGGTAAGATTTATCCTCACCTAAAAATGCATACTTGAGATCAGATGGGAGCGGTTTCAGTTCAGGCTTTGGTGGCCTGTCACTTGAAGAAAGTGGTTTTGTACCACTTGATGAAATTTCTTCAAATTTAGGAGCCCATGTCCCCACATTGAAGGTAGGACACTCAATGGAGTTTTGTTCCAGAGAGTCAGATGAGTCAGATTTTGACAAAGTTGATTCACTAAGATCCTCACAGAATGAGTCATTCAGATGTGCTTGTATTAATGACTCAATGGAATTTATTTCTCCTACCTCCTCGTACTCTCTTGGGTGTTTTGCAATGTCAAAGACGTTCATTTCGAGAGTCATATCCCCAAAAGTCAATTTCATAATACCATTCCTGCAATTGATTAGTGCATTGGAGGTTGCTAGAAAAGGTCGACCAAGAATGACAGGAATTGGAGTTTCTGAATGAACTTCTGGATGAGTATCTAGAACAATGAAGTCTACAGGGAAGACAAAATTATCCACTTGGACAAGTACATCTTCAACAATACCCCTAGGAATTTTTACAGATCTATCTGCCAATTGAAGTGTGGTGCAAGTGGGTTTCAGTTCACCTAAACCCAATTGCTGGTAGACAGAGAAAGGAAGCAAGTTGACACTAGCTCCAAGGTCTAACAATACTTGCTCAATTTTGAAATTTCCAATGACACATGACACAGTGGGGCACCCTGGATCTTCGCACTTTGAAGGGATTTTGTGTTGAATTAGGGCACTGGCTTGCTCTGTGAGGAAGGCTCTTTTTTGAACATTTTGGCTTCTTTTGACTGTGCACAAGTCTTTTAGAAACTTGGCATAAGCTGGAACCTGTTGGATTGCATCCAGAAGTGGGATGTTGATTTTTACTTGCTTGAAAAGCTCGTAAATTTCAGACTGATTGTTTGCTTTCTGTATGCTCTTGAGTCTATGAGGGAAAGGAGCAGGAATAGAACATGAGGGTTCTTCTTCCCTTGATGGCTCTGGTTCTTGTTCAATCATGGGATCACAGTCATTTTTTGTTGCAAGTTCTGGCTCACTTAATGGGTTGGCTGGAATTGAGACTGGTTTTGGGTCTGGAATCAGCATGTTTCTGATGGACTTGTCAATCTTTTTGCCACTTCTCAATGTGGTGACAGTTTTGGCTTGGTCTTGTGGAGTTTCCATAGTTGATGGATTTCCCACCTGAAATTGGCCTTGTGGAGGCTTTGGTTGGGCAGGAAATTTTCCCTTCTCATGTGTGCTCATGGACTGGGTCAGCTTTTGAATGTGGCCTTTGAGATCCTCAAAAGATTGTGTGGTCTGGGCCTTGAAATCAATAAAAGCCTGAGTAGAACTATTGTTATAGCTCATTTGGGTTTGCATGAATTGATTCAATGTATCTTCAAGGTTCCTTTTGTGTGGTGGTTGATATGGAGGATATTGTGGAGGTCCTTGAGGTGGTTGTTGTGGCCCTTGTTGCTGATTCATGGGGGTTGGTTGTGTGTTTCTCCAACTGAAATTTGGGTGGTTCCGCCACCCTGGATTGTATGTTTCAGAGTATGGGTTGGAGTAAGGCTTGTTGAAATTGGAAATGGCATTTGTTTGTTCCAACAAAACTTCTTTGAATGCCGGAATGGTCGGGCATTCCCCAGTAGGATGCCCTGTTAGCGCACAAATCCCACACACTTGTTCTGTGGGAGGGACAACATCAACTTGATGGACCTTTTTCATCTCTAAAGCTTCAAGCTTTCGAGACAAAGTGGACATTTTTGCTCTAAGATCATCATCTTCTCTCAAGACATACTTACCCCCTTGGAGAGTAGGTGGTTTGGCTGGTACAGTGGTAGGAGAGGCTGAGTCCCACATTTGAGAACTGTCAGATATGGTATCAAAAAAATTGAATGCCTCCTCCGGACTTTTTCCCATGAACTCTCCTTGAGCCATCATTTCGACAAACTGTCGTAATCTAGAGGGTAAGGAGTCATAGAAAAATCCTACCAATGTCCAATTTTCAAAAGCATGATGTGGGCAAGATTGGAGTAGATCTTTGAATCTCTCCCAACTTTGATAAAAAGTTTCTCCTTCTTTGACTTCAAAATTCATGATTTGCCTTTTGAGTGTACTAGTGCGGTGCAGAGGAAAGAATTTTCTGAAAAATTCATTCTGTAGAGCCTGCCAATTAGGGATTGAAAGAGATTTTAAAGAATGTAACCATTGTTTGGCTTTATCCCTCAAAGAGAAAGAAAACAATTTCATTTTTGTCAATTCAGAATTGTCTTGAAATGTTCCACACACTTCTTCGAAGTCTTTGATATGCAGATACGGATTTTCTGCATCCAATCCATGAAACACGGGCAATAAATGCACTGTCCCCGGCTTTACAGTAAAGAGGGGAGCATTTTCAGGAAAAATAAAACAAGAGGGGACACTATTCCTTGTGGGATGTAAGTAATCTCGCAATGTTCGAATGTTGGGTACTTCCCCCTCTCTCACATGATCTTCACCCTGCCTGTCAATATTTGCCATATTGAAGTTACAAGAATCGGCTTCTGATTTGGGTGAAGGTGGTTCAAGTTGATTTACAGACCCAGAAGATTCAGCAGGCAAATTTTGAAAGAGGCGATTGGTGTCAGTCATAAAACAAAATTATTCACAATAAGGCAAAAATATAAACAAAAAGAGAGGTTTTTTTTTTTTTTTTTTTTTTTTCACCTTTTTCTTAAAAAAAACACCTTTTATGATTCCCCGGCAACGGCGCCAAAAACTTGACTTGATCCGAAATGTGTACACCCAAGTGCAGGCGGTCAAGTTGTAGTAATAATCTGGTTTGAGTCCAGAGTCGAATCCTCAGGGAACTATGGTTGGTGTTCTTTGAAGTAAATAGTGAGAAAGACTTGTAACTGGAAATATTATGATTTTGAAGTTGTGGGAAGTTTTGGATAGAATGTAAAATTCTTTCCAATGGGTATTTTTCTAGACAAAATATAAGATGATTAAATGTAACAAACACTCTTTGGTTCGGGAATCAGAATATGTAGTTGATTATCCGGTGCATTATGTTTATGCTTTATAACTCAATTAACTCCCGTGTCAACGGCAAATTAATCGGAAGATAGGAATGAAGTGCAATAATGGTGGACATTGAAATTTTGTCATGAAGAGTTAGTTAGGGTACTTGCCTTGAATCAATGGATCTTTCCATGTAGGAGTCATCCATTTATCATAGAAAGATCCGTTGATTATACAAAGTACCTTTACTTTGCTAGGTGCATTCAATCACCCAAAAATCAAGTGGAGTATAGAACATTTAAGCATAAAGGTGATACACAAACATAATGTCCGGATTAATCTTTTACATATCTATCATCCCTTCCCAAAGAGTGAATGAGGACTACTCACCCTTCATAGCTATGGTAAAGCTAGAATGATGAATAGTACTCATCCCCAAAAGGTGTTACAAAGTAAAATACTCTAAAGTAAAATATCTAAACAAGGAGTCGTTCTTTGACAAAGAACAAGTGAATCACGTTCCACCCTTCACGGCTTTGGTAAAGCTCTAGAAAAGTGGAAGAGTTTCACTCCTCTAAGGGGAAGAAGGAAGCTCCAACAATGGAAGTAAAAGAAAACAATACTTAAATTAAAAGAAAGCAATAAATACTTGGTGTTTAATTCACAACCAAGAGATAAAAATACATAAAAGAAAACAATAACTACTTGGTGTTTAATTCACAACCAAGATATAATAAAAAGAAAATAATAAAAGCTATAAAGAAATGACAATTAGAAGAGGAGGCTCAGCCTTCCATTATATTTATACAAGCAAGTAAATATAAAAGCTATAAAGAAATGACAATTAGAAGAAAGAACTCTTACCATAAGAACATAAGCATAAAATCTTCAATACATGAATTGAAATGGAAGCTACAAAAGATGAAAGAAAATTTGCTCTCTAAAAACTCTTCTAAAATCTCTCCTAACTCTTAGTTCCTCTCTTGGTTTTTCCACCAATTCCACCCTCAGATCCCCCTTTGAAATGCAGAAGGAGCAGCCTATTTATAGGCGTAGGAAGGCTGGGCAAGTGGGCAAGTGGGCAAGTGGAGAATGAACGGTGGTGTTGCTGAATGCTGATTTTTCAAATGCTTTTATTACACTTTGTCCTTCTTTTATTACACTTTGTCCTTCATTCTTTGCATTCTCCTGACATTGCTCCCTTGGTCTTGCGTTAATTCGGCATTTGTCCCTCAGATGTACTTCTTGGATGCCTTTGGACTTTCCTTCACTTTAGAACCTAAAATATCATCATTTAAACTCCATCAAAGTATAATTAGTCCAAAAAGAGTGTAACAATATGCTACTTTTGAGTGCTAATCATGTATGGCTGCATATTGTTGCATATAGCATATTCTTGGATTGAATGAGTCTACGACATCATTTACCTCAATTTGTTTGTGGCAATGATTGGAGTATTTGTAAATAGAAGATATTGTTGAGGTTGATACACATAAGGAGGCTGTTGTTGTTGAGTTTGCAGCAAACAAAGCTGAAGAGCCATGACTTACAGATTAATATAAAAGTTACTACATATGACAAAAATTAAAGTGGTTATCAAATATGTTTTTTAATTTTTAGAATTTTTTTTCGGTAAGTCAGTTTTCAGAGTTTCCTAAACAAAAACTGCAACCAAACAAATTTTTTGTTTTAATTTTTTACCACAAAAAAAAAAATGTTTCTATTTTCATTTTTTTAAAACAAAAATTGAAAACATTACCAAATACACCCTTATTTATTTGATGTTTCTGTTTTTCAGTGGTTATCAAACTAAATACCCGATGATTTTTGTTTTTGACACTTTTTTCGTGGCAAAGGGTTATTTAGGCAACACATTTTTTATGCTGCAAACTATTTTTCCTAACATTTTGGTCAAGAAAACTCTCTAGCGATCAAATTTGTACCTTTGGGGACACAAAATTTCGTCCCAATAAATGAATTTTTGTAGTGAAAAAAACAAATGGTCCGTGGCCTCCAGTTTTCTTTCTAATAGGGGATATTGTCATTTTGTTTACCATTGGGTGCGTGAAGTAGTCATTGACGTGCCTTACATCTCCTCACAATTATAAATTTGAGGATCTTTTTACAACATCTCATTCCACTATAGTATTCCCGATACTTGTTTCAAAATATTAGAAATTTATGGGTATATTATAGTTATTTGTGGTGGTAAGTCTGGCTAGGACAATTACTTTAGGACCATAATTTATGTCCTTTGGGGCTAGGACAATTACTTTAGGACCATAATTTATGTCCTTTGGGGTTGTAGTTTGATGAGGATAGGTTTTTGGGCCTGGACCGCCATTATAACCGAGCCCAAAACACCCAGAAAATACTAAACGAGGACTTCGAAGCCCAAAGGAAATGGTCCCAACCGGGAGCAAGGGGTCCAAAAGACCAAGGAGCCAACAACCCAGCCCTGATCTGATTCTCAGCCCATGATCTCAGTTAGGCCCTGCTGCGCCACGTGCCCCAAGGACAAGGGGAACCGGCTCTGATTCCTCAAAGTTACTCCCTGCAAAAAACAACAGAGAGAAGTGGTGCCGAACGAACCCAGGTGGTCGTGGGCACAGTACCGCCGAAGGACAGAGAGGCTTGCAGAGAAAGGACGATCGGTCCCCACAAGATCAGGAAAAGGAAGAAGGAGAACAACAAACCCTAAGGAAGGGGACCATATAAATAGAACAGTAGAAGCAGGGAGAAGGGATCGACTCCTGAGCCTTCTTCCCAGCCTTCCATCTGATTTTTTATCCTTAGTCGTAGAATATCCAGAGAAAAGAGGATCCATTACGGCCCTGCGCCCATAATTTTCTTGTAACCTGTTGAGAGCAATACATTACATCAAGGAGCAAGAACCTCCATTACAGTGGACGTAGCCCAAGTCCATCGGCTGGGTGAACCATTTACACTGTTTGTTTGTCATTGCATTCCTTCTATTTTTCTTAAACCTACTCCATAAAACCCAACAGAGCCATATCAGCTTGGGCCTGGGAGATTAATTCCGAGGCATCATCAGTTGGCGCCGTCTGTGGGAACGGTTTTCATCGTTCTTTTGTGAATCTTATCTATTTGATGGTCTCTACTCGGAATATGAGTAAAGCTCTTGCCAATCCCCAGGGCCACCACAACCCACCAGAAAACTTTCCAACGCATATGGAGGACGTTGAGGGTCATCCCCCAGCGGCGAACCTCCCTCCGCTCAATGAACTGGAAACTTACCATAGAACTACAATACAGCTGATGAAACAGAACCAGGAACTGATGGACTGGATACAGACTCATCAGCTCCCTCGGTTCCCCCCAGCTCGACAAGAGCCCCCTCCCCTCCGAGAAGAGCACGACGTCGCTCCCCCACTCCAAGAGCGCCAAGCTCCGCCTAACGGGGTTACCGAACTCCATGAGCGCAGCCATTCTAGCGAGAACCACCGAAGAAGACACCCCGAAGAACATGATGACGACGAAGCTCACAGTAGGGCTAGGGCCGCCTACCGAGAAGATAGGTCCTGCCCCCAGGACATAAATGACCACGCCTGGGAACAAGAAATCCGTGAGCTCCAGCGAGAGCTAGGCAATATGAAAGAAGTGGTTAAGGGGCGAACCCCCGACACCATGGACGCCTTGGTTCAGCAAACGGAGTCACCGTTCACTCCAGAGGTCCTCCATTTCCCTCTTCCCCAAAAATTTTGGACCTCTTCGATAGAGGCATTTGACGGGACCAAAGACCCCGTCGACCATCTAAACTTGTAAAAAAATCAGATGGAGCTCCAAGGATACCCGGACCCTATCCGCTGCCGGGCTTTCGCCATCACCCTCAAAGGGTCGGCTATAGCCTGGTTTAACCGGATACGACCAGCATCAATCTCATCCTTCAGAGAACTGTCCATACAGTTCGTATCCCACTTCATCGGGGCAAGGACTTATAGAAAACCGTCCTACCACTTGCTGAGCGTCAAGCAGGGACCCAACGAGTCCCTCCGAAGCTACGTACAGTGCTTCAACCAGGAGTGTTTGAAGGTAGAAAGCGTAGACGACAAGTTCGCGCTGACCACCTTCATGTCCGGGCTCGGGGTCCAATCCAAGAATCTTCTCTTCTCAATCACAAAGAATCCTCAAGCCACCATGGCCGAGGTATTGGCAAAAGCCGAGAAGTACATAAACGGCGAGGAGGCCCTCCGCCTGAAGGGGAGCACGACGACCGTAGACGGAGACAAGAAGAAGAGGGATCACAGTCCCAGGAAGGAGAAGAGACGTGATCAATCTCCGAGGAGAGACCACTCCCCAAGGAGAGGGAGAGAGCCTTCTCCTAAGAGGAGAGGGAACGTTCGAGATCGCCTGGGACCTCCTCCCCAAGAACTGCAACAACGGTATGTACCAGCGCGGCTCCCGCCCCTCGTCACCTCGATAGCCCAGGTCCTTCACGAGGTACAGAACGAGAGATTCGTTCGGTGGCCTCCTCGGATGAAGTCCGATCCCAGCAGGTGGGATGCCACCAAATACTGCGATTACCACAAAGACACAGGCCACGAAACAAACGATTGTATTCAGTTGAAGAAGGAGATCGAATACCTGATTCAGAGAGGCCATCTGCGCCATTACGTAGCAGGGGAACAGAGAGCACAAAACAATCAAGGGCGAGAAGCCCGAGCTGCCGCCGAACCACCGCAACATCAGCAAGCCATCGGAGAAATCCGAGTCATCTCCAGGGGTTTCGCTGGCGGTGGCGAATCAAGCTCGGCTCGAAGAGCTCATGCCAAAAGAGCCCGATCAGAAGACTTCCTCGCGGTCCAGACTGTCAACAAGATGCCCCGCCGAGACGTGGAGATCACCTTTTCAGATGCAGACCTAGAAGGATGCCAGCACCCCCATGACGACCCTTTGGTCATAAAAGCGATCATAGCAAACAAGAGCATACATCGGGTGCTTGTCGATAATGGTAGCTCGGCTGATATCATTTTCTTAGCAGCCTTCGAGCAGCTCGGAATAGAAAGGTCGAGACTAGAACCCGTGAAAACCCATCTCCTGGGATTCTCGGGAGAAAGAGTCTTGCCAATCGGTTCTATACCGCTTGTCCTCACCATAGGAGATCCGCCCTGCCAGGTCACCACCACCACTTGCTTCTTAGTGGTGGACGCCCCGTCTGCCTACAATGTCTTGTTGGGAAGGCCATCCCTCAACTCCATTAAGGCAGTACCTTCTGCATATCATTTGGTGATGAAATTCCCGACTGAGAGTGGAGTCGGAGTGGTAAGGGGAGACCAACGCCTCGCCAAGGAGTGCTACGTGGCATCCATGCGGCAGAAAGAGGTGGAGTCGGTCCAGCTGGAGGACTTGGATATGAGGGATGAGATGGAAGCCCGACCTGCCCCCTCAGAACAGTTGGAGCCAGTGCAGTTGGGTGAGGACCCGGAGCAGGTAGTCTTTGTGGGCTCCATGCTGTTACCACTCATCAAGGAGAAACTCATCTCCTTTCTAAAGGAAAACGCTGACGTCTTCGCCTGGAAGCAGGAAGACATGGAAGGGATAGACCCTGCCGTGATCATACACCGCCTCAGTGTAGATCCTAACAGCAAGCCGGTAAGGCAAAAGAGGAGAAGTTTTGCGCCGGACAGACATAAGGCAATCAATGAAGAGGTAGCCAAGCTATCGCGCGCCAAAACCATCAGAGAGGTCGATTACCCGACCTGGTTAGCCAACATCGTTCTGGTAAAGAAGGTAAACGGCAAGTGGGGACTCTGTATCGATTTTACCGACCTCAATCGAGCATGCCCAAAGGACAGTTTCCCGCTGCCTCGGATCGACCTTATAGTCGACGCGACGACCGGCCACGAGCTCCTGAGTTTCATGGATGCTTTCTTAGGATATAACCAAATCCGGATGGACCCAAATGACCAAGAGAAGACCTCGTTCGTCACGGAGCAGGGGATCTTTTGCTACCAGGTAATGTCATTCGAACTGAAGAACGCGGGAGCCACCTACTAGAGGTTGGTCAACCGGATGTTCAGAGAGAAGTTGGGCTCGACCATGGAAGTGTATATAGATGATATGCTCGTGAAATCGCTCAAAGCCGAGACCCACATTCAACACCTCAAGGAGGCGTTTGAGATCATGAGGAAGTACCGAATGAAGCTGAACCCCGCAAAATGCGTCTTCGGGGTGTCAGCTGGAAAATTCTTGGGCTTCATAGTTAACAGCCGGGGCATTGAGGCGAACCCGGAGAAGGTCAGAGCAGTCCTTGAAATGAAGCCCCCCACCACCACAAGAGAAATCCAGCGCCTAACCGGGGGAATAGCGGCGCTCAACCGATTTGTCTCGCGCTCCAGCGATAAATGCCAACCGTTCTTCAAGGTCCTTAAGGCAGCCTTTCATTGGGATGAAAAATGCGAAGAGGCTTTCCAAGCCCTGAAGGTTTACCTGGCATCCACACCCGTACTGGTAAGCCCTCAAGAGGGAGAAGTGCTGACACTTTACCTTGCGGTATTAGACTTCTCGGTCAGCGCCGCGCTGGTCAGAGACAAAGACCGGATCCAGCTACCTGTCTATTTTTGCAGTAAAGCCCTCCGAGGCGCCGAAGAGAGATACCCGAAGATGGAAAAACTCGTGCTGGCCCTGCTAGTCGCCGCTCGGAGGTTGAGACCATATTTTCAGGCCCACATCATCGAAGTCCCAACGGACTAACCAATGAGGCAGGTCCTGCATAAACCCGAAGCCTCAGGAAGGTTAGTAAAGTGGACGATGGAGCTTAGCGAGTTTGATATCAAGTTCAAGCCCAGGACAGCCATCAAGGGACAGATCCTGGCAGATTTTCTTGCCGAGTTTACCTCTCCACCTGAGGAAAACGAAGAAAGCCAAGACTGTGTCCCCGATGTTCCGACCTGAAAATTATGCGTAGATGGGGCTTCAAATGTTCAGGGTAGCAGAGCCGGGCTCATCCTAACGTCACCAGAAGGGTATGACCTAGAGTATGCCTTGAGATTTGACTTTCAAGCATCCAACAACGAAGCCGAGTATGAAGCCCTTATAGCCGGTCTGAACCTGGCCCTTTCAATGGAAGCTCAGCAGATCGTGGTGTACAGCGACTCGCAACTGGTGGTCAGGCAAGTCGAAGAAGAGTATGCCGCCAGGGACGAAAAGATGGCGCTATACCTGACAGAAGTGCAAAGACTACTGAGGAAATTCGTATTGGCCGAGCTAGTCCAAATCCCCCGAGAAGCCAATCATCGGGCCTATGCCCTTGCCAAGCTGGCCACTACTGGCAGTCAAAACTTTCCGGGGCGAACACTTGTCGAAGTCCTAGCACGGCCCAGCATACAGCCTAACAACAAACTAGCCGCAGAAGCTCAGGCTATGCCAGTTGAAGAGGATGCCTCATGGATGGACCCCATCATATCCTTCTTACAGGACGGAGTGCTGCCAGATGACCCAAAGAATGCCTCCAAGCTTAGAGCCAAAGCGGCAAGGTTCACACTGATCCAAGGTAACCTATACAAAAGAGGTTTTTATTTTCCCTTAATGAAATGCGTGACAGGAACGGAAGCAGATTACATCCTAAGAGAAATCCACGAAGGCATGTGCGGCAATCACATTGGTGCCAAGACATTAGCTAGCAAGGCCTTACGACAAGGATACTTCTGGCCAACCATGTCCAAAGACGCCAAAGAGAGAGTGAAGAGATGCCAAGCGTGTCAGGTTCACAGGAGACTTGCCGCACTGCCCACCTGAACTCCTCACCCCAGTGGTCAGCCCTTGACCCTTTCAACAGTGGGGGTTGGACATCTTAGGACCCCTACCAATAGGAGTTGGACAATGCAAATTCGTCGTGGTCGCAGTGGACTACTTCACCAAGTGGGCTGAAGCCGAACCCTGGCGAAGATCACAGCACAGAAAGTCAAGAATTTCGTTTGGAAGTCTATAATTTGCCGCTTCGGCGTCCCAAGAGCAGTGGTCTCCGACAACGGGAAGTAGTTTGACAATCCAATGTTCACAAATTTCTGTAGCGGATTGGGAATCAAAAACTTCTTCTCGGCACCCGCCCACCCGCAGTCTAATGGGCAAGCCGAGGTGACCATCCGAACTATCAAACTGGCGCTGAAGACCAGGCTGGAGGCGTCTAAGTCCCAGTGGGTAGACTACCTCCCCGCAGTGTTATGGGCATACCGAACAACTACTTGAACTGCGACTGGAGAAACCCCTTTCAGCTTAGCGTACGGGACGGAGGCCATGGCTCCCGTTGAGATAGGCGTGTCTTCCGCAAGAACCGAACTTTTCAATCCAACATAGAACGAAAGGTCCCTGCTGGTCAACCTCGACCTCCTAGACGAGAAGAAAGACGAGGCCCTGCAACGAATCTCCTCCTACCAAAGAAGTACAGCAAGATACTACAATAAGCGAGTAAGAAGGAGGGGCTTTAAACCAGGAGATCTAGTGTTAAAGAAATTGCTCCCGGCCAGGAAGGACCCAGCCCATGGCAAATTGGGACCAAACTGGGAAGGACCATACGTGGTAAAAAGGATTATCCGACCTGGAAACTACGAGCTGCAAACGGAGGAGGGCAGAGACCTACAACACTCATGGAACGCAGACCACTTGAAGTGGTACTACCAATAGAGTTTCCCGCGAGAAGTGGAGGGTTATTGTAAAAGACCAGATTTTATCAATGAAAGTTACAAAAAGTTTCCCAAAAAGTTCGCTCTACACAGACTCGGCAGACTTTTCAGTGTAAGAGCTCGTAAGCTCAAGAGCTCGTAAGCAAAGAATCTACAGACTTTTCAGTCTAAGAGCTCGTAAGCTCAAGAGCTTGTAAGCTCAGAATTAACAGACTCTTCAGTCTAAGAGCTCATAAGCTCAGAACCTACAGACTTTTCAGTCTAAGAGCTCGTAAGCTCAGAATTAATAGACTTTTCAGTCTAAGAGCTCGTAAGCTCAAGAGCTCATAAGCTCAGAATCTACAGAATTTTCAGTCTAAGATCTCGTAAGCTCAAGAGCTCGTAAGCTCAGAATCTACAGACTCTTCAGTCTAAGAGCTCGTAAGCTCAAGAGCTCGTAAGCTCAGAATCTACAGACTTTTCAGTCTAAGAGCTCGTAAGCTCAGAATTAACAGACTCTTCAGTCTAAGAGCTCGTAAGCTCAGAACCTACAGAATTTTCAGTCTAAGAGCTCGTAAGCTCAGAATTAACAGACTCGTGAGCTCAAGAGCTCGTGAGCTCAAGAGCTCGTAAGCTTAGAACCTACAGACTTTTCAGTCTAAGAACTCGTAAGTTCAAGAGCTCGTAAGCTCAGAATTTACAGACTTTTCAGTCTAAAAGCTCGTAAGCTCAAGAGCTCATAAGCTCAGAATTAATAGACTCTCCAGTCTAAGAGCTCGTAAGCTCAGCACCTACAGAATTTTCAGTCTAAGAGCTCGTAAGCTCAGAGTCTACAGACTTTTCGGTCTAAGAGCTCGTAAGCTCAAGAGCTCGTAAGCTCAGAATTTGCAGACTTTCAAGTCTAAAGAGCTAGTAAGCTTAAGAGCTCGTAAGCTCAGCATCTGCAGACTTTTCAGTTTAAGAGCTCGTAAGTTCAAGAGCTCGTAAGCTCAGAATCTACAGACTTTTCAATCTAAGAGCTCGTAAGCTCAAGAGCTCATAAGCTTAGAACCAGCAAGGCTCTTTCGGCCTAAGACTTTACCGCCTGAAAGCTAGCAAGCTTGGCTGCCTGTCAGCTCAACACAGCCAGGATTTCATGTGCAAAGGATGATTACATTTACGACAAAAGGAAAGTTTATTACAGTAAAGACAAAAAAACATCACAAAAAGTCCACTGGGCACGTACACCAGGACAAAGAACAGTCACTCAAGTACATAGAAGAAACATCACAAGCCTCCCCCAGCAACCCCTTTTAGCTTGCGATCACCCTTCTCCATCTGGGTAATGACAGCTCGAAGGCGAGAATTCTCCTCCCCCAATGCATCCCTTTCAGACTCGAGTTCATTAATCCTCCTCAAAAGGGCCTCCACCACAGCATCTTGAGAAGGGAACGACTGGGATTCTGATCCGTTCCTTGGCCTCTTTCTGCTGGGAAGGGCATCGTCAGGATCGGAGCAAGAGGTGGGCTCATAAGAGTCAGGCTCGGAAGTGTCAGTCTCAGGGAAAGAGGAAGGAGCATATAGAACCCGGCTCGAACTTCCCCCTATGTCAAAGTCATCCAGGTTCCGAGGGGTAAGGAGGTCGGAAAAACAGATCGGCGCGGCCTTCTCCACTAGGCTAATCTCCAGCTCCTCGCGGGGGGTAAGGCTAGGGCGGCCTACGACACGGACAGGGTGAGTTCAACATAAGGAAAAATATATCGAATAGAAACATGAAAAATTTTCTTATGCATACCTCGATCCCGAAAACTCCTCCAAGTGTGGGGAACCCGAACACGATAGTTCTCCCTCTCCGAAGACTCCCACGAGTCCCCAGAGACAAAGAAGAAGCGCTGAGTCCAGCCTTCGGGGGAGTCAGGGAGGCCAGGGATCAGGAGAGGCTGACGATATGATCTCCAGGTGAAAGTACTGAAAATAGGGGGAAAATCGAATGACAGCCCAAAGAAATAAAGAAATTGCCCCACTGTAGGGAAGTCGTCAAATCCTTGTAGGCGCCAGAAAATGAAGAAGCTCACCAAAGCGGCCCAACCCTGTGGGGAAAGACGAGAAGGGCATAACCCATAATAGGAAAGGACCCAAGCAAAGTCCTGGTGTATCGAAAAACGAAGGCCCATTTCAAAAGCGCCCTAAAAAAACGTGACTTCCTGACGAGAAGAAAGACTGCTGGGCTCATCCAGTGTGGGGGCCCTGATTGTAAGATCCTTTGGGAAGTCGTATCGCTTGCCTATTTCCCCCACATTCGCAACGCTAAGCAAAGTAGGTAGGAAAAACAGGGAATACCAGGACCCATCCAGGGCCTCTTGTGCCCGCAGTTTGAATAGTGGAGAGGAAGAATGAGCCATGAATCGAAAAAGACAGAAGGATTGGAGAGTAAGATGTAAAGGAACTACCAAGAGTGAAATGAGTCCCAAACATCGGAGAATAAATAGACATGCAGCAGCGACGAAATGACTCTTAGTCTACCGCAATCATGACAGCATTAATAATAACGGCACGAGGTAGGTGGAAGTTCACTTAACCGTTTCGTATACTTCGCAAAGGTGAACAGCCACACAGAACAAGGAAAAGTGGCGCCCAACCCAAGCAGAAGACACTCAAACCACAAAGCACAGATCGCCACAAAACAGTATAAAAGAAGACCTGACTCCAAAAAAACCAAGGTCTCTTCGGAGTAAGGAGGCAAGGGAATATAGCACAAGCAACCAACAAGAGCACCGCAGCACAAAAAAAAAGAGAGTTTTTTCCATTATAAAAGGGAAGTTCCATTACAAGAGCATGCCTACAAAAAAAAAAGAGATGCAGCAAGAAAAGAAATCAGCTATAAAAATCCTGGCACTCAAAGCCTGATCTGCGGGAGGAGTAGCGTCGGGAGCAGGAGTAACGTCGGGAGCACCACCACTTGAAGAAGCATCAAACCTTGGCTGAAATCGCTCAAGGTCCAGGTCGGGGAATCTCTCCATCGCCTGGTCAGCAAAATTAAAGAACCCGTCAACAAAAGCACTAGCCGCCTCCAGCCTTGCCTTCTCAATATCTTTTCGTTGATCCTCTACGAGCTAACGTTCAGCAACTAAAGACCTATTCAGCTCAGCAACAGCAGCCCGGGACTCTTTCAGCTGATCTTCCAGAAGAGTGCGGATAACAACAGCGTTTAGCAGGTCCTCCTTCTCAGCCTCCCGCTCTTCCTTCAAACGAGCCAGCTCGTCCCTTAGAGAGACCTCAGCGGAGGTACTGGCAATCAGTTGTCTAAAGGTCTGAGCTCGCTACTCGAGGACCTGCTCCAACTCCCTCTCAGTATCCAGGCCCCAGCTTAACAGCTCGGTGCCGTGTCGACGAGCTTCAAGGACCTCGGCACCCCTCCTTTGGACATCGCTCCTCAACATAAAAATTTCCCTCCCAAGAGCGTAGACATGTGTCGCCGACTGAAAACATAAAGGACGTTATAAGATACCAAGAAGTTTGAAATAGAGGGAAAAACACCAAAACATACCTCAAGGAGGGCATGGAGCGCATCACGGCTTCGTACTTGAAAAGGAAGATCTACGGAGCGGCGCAGGTCAGCTCGAGGAATCAACTCCATCAGAGCACGACTGCTCAAGCTTACGTCCCGAAGCAGACCAACCTCCGGGTCAGCAATAGAGGTCTGGGGGGCACGAGCTGAGCTTGGACCCGCTGCAGCAATTAGAGAAGTGCCTCGCCGAACCGGGCCTCCCACAAGGTCAATCACCACAGTACCCGCAGTGGCCTCACTAGTGACCAACTCTGATCTCGACCTCGGGGCCTTGGGTGCAAAAGCAGGAACATTGGATACAGAAGTAGGGGCCTCGACCGCAACGACAGGAACCTCGGCGACAGGAACGGGGACCTCGCCAGAAGAACTACCCTCTCCCAACCTCGTCCTCTTTGTCGGGGGTCCTACGGCCCTATCCCGTCTTCTTTCATCCACACGCTCCATGATCATGTGGTGCTGAGTCACCAGGTAGGAAGGAACTACACAAACAAGATCAAAGACTTAGCAAGGATTCGAGCAAAGGAACAGAAAAATAAGAGACACCGATTCCGCACGATCACCTGACGCCGAGGGAATCCCGGGGTGCATCAGCTCAATGTAGGAAAAAGGAAGGCGAGCCCGCGCTTGGTCGACCCGAGCCAACTCTGAAGCGATAAGGGGCGGGAGCTCTCCTGCAACAGGAACCAGTAATGTCGTTAGTACACGAGCGCAAGCATCAACAAGCATAGAGGCAAGAACTTACCTAGATTTCTGCGGCGCCCCCAGGCGGTAGGAACTCTGACAGACCCCAGAAATTGGGAACCAAACTCCCAGCCATCTCCGGAAACGAAGAAATATCTCCTTATCCACCCATCAGGGCTCGGCGGGAGATCCCGGATGGGAATCTCTCCCCCTCGCCTAGGGACGAAGTGGTAGAACTTAGATACTTCCTCAGGGCGGAAAAAGTGAAGAAACTCCGTTAAATTAGCCCTGGCCTGGGGGAACAACCTTCCCCACGCCGCAGTAAAGGCCAGTAACATCGCCCAGCCAGACGGAAGGAGCATGGCAGGGCAGAAGCTGAAGAAATGAAGGACATCTCGTATCAGGCCAGGAAGGGGAAACCGAAGCCCTAATAAGAAGGGGGCCTCGAAGAAACAAGCTTCACCACTAACCGGGCTATGGAACCTGCGCAAGTCGGCAGAGCGCACGACGACACCAGGGGGAAACTCGAAGTGCCTAGCAAGGAACTGAGCCTCGTCCTCGCTGATTTCGCTGACTTCCACATTACCAAAAATGCGCTCCATAACATCAAATGGAGAAGAGGAAGTAGCCATGAATGCAGAAGTCGAATTGGGTTTCTTAGAGGCAACAGGAAAAAAGGGATGTAAATCGCAGCAGAAAACAGGAGACTTCTTTTGCGCTCAGTAAAAAGCAATCATTCCCTGGAAGGCCTATTTATAGGCGATACAGGACAGGCCTTGTCGCTGTCGCCGGAAGCAGTTTAATGCACGTCCCTCGCAATTAATGAGGGGGACATGTGGCATCGTGGGGGTTTCTTGGGCGCCACGATCGAGGGATCACTAAGCCCACTGACGGCTCACGTTCTCAAACGAACGAAACCGTCGGACTTCCAGTACGGATGAAGTAACGGGAAAAGACCAAGATAGCCCTAAGGAGTTTAAACGACCCCAAAGGAAAGCGTGAAGGTCAGCTCGACTCAGGTAAGCTCAGCTAAGAATGAAAATGTAAAAAGTCAGCCTGAGATGTCTGAGGCCATCAACGAAGTCTACAGTGAAATATTACGGGGCAACCATAGAAAGCGAAAAACCGCGAGAGTTCTCATTTCAGCATTTAAAGAAGTTACAATGATGCATTACACAAAGAAACAACTTGAAAAAATACAAGGAAGATGAAAATAGCAGGAAGGCCTCGCATCGACCTCAAGAATCGACCTATTCGTCACCACCTGCTACCTCACCATAAGCCCCTACCGGCGCACCTAGCTCCTCCGCCGCTGCCACCACAGGACCAGGCGCCTTCTCGGCACCAGGCGCCACACCCTCATTGGGATCAGGGATCACAGCCTCCTCAGCCACCACCGCCGCCTTCTTGAATCCGAGCATTGGCACGAAGGGATCCAAGTCAAGGTCGGGATAGGCCTCCTCTAGTTGGTCCTGAAGGTTCAAAAAACCGTTCACAAAGGCAGAAACGCTATCTCTCTCAAGCTGTGAGACACGAGCCCGCAAGGATGCCAACTCGGAATCTTTAGCCGCCAAGTCGGCATCTTTGGCACTGAGCTCCGAATCCTTGACTAACAAGTCGGCCTCCTTGGTTTTGAGCTTATCGTCCTTTGAGTCCATGATCTTGACGAAGTCCTGAAGGCGAGCATCCATCTCATCATTGATCCTCTCAGCTCAGCAGTCTCCGAAGACAAAACCTTCACCTTCTCCTCGGCGACCTCCTTAGACTCCTTAGCCCTTGAGAGCTCCTCCTTGTAGTGAAAGCCCAACATCTTCACACAAGCGAGCGACTAAGAAGGAAAAAGGTCAGTACAAGTGGGACCTATGAGAATCCCAGCAAAAAAGTATCAAAGATCGAGAAAACTAAGGTTAGAAAATACCTCTGCCATGCCCCGAATAGCGCGGTTCACCTTCCTATCAAAAGGAACTCGCATGGCCTCCCTGGGATCAGACGTGGAGATCAGCTCAGACAAGGCGGCAACAGCGACCTCAGGGTCATGAAGGAATCTGTCCCCTTGCTCCTTGGACGAAGAAGGAGCAGTACCCACCTTCCTGCCTCCCTGAGAGGCAGAGCGAGGAGGAGCCGCCGGGGCTTCTTGTTTTGAAGCCTCACCAGTTGAAGATTCGCCCTGAGGTCCCTCAACGGAGAGCAGGGGGGGAGCCACATCCCCATGGGGAGGAAGATCTACCTTCTCTTGCGCAGGAGGAACAGGTAGGAGCTCAGATACCGATGCATCTTTGGGAAACCGCTGCGAGCCTTTCACCAGTTTCCTTTTCTTCCTTGACCTATCGGTATCCGAGAACATCGCCATTATCAAGTCTTGATTCATGGGGTCAGGAGCAGTGGACGATGCTGGAGCTGGAGCTTGTTCAACAGGAGGCCCGAGCTCGTAGAGGGCTAGATTCTCGTCGGTCACCAAGTCGAAGAATGATTGCAACCCCAAGGCCTCGGCCCTAGCAACTCTAGCTGCCTCCTCAATCCCAAGGACATGACGATAGTCTGCAAACCAGAAGTTAAGTCAGTAAAAGAGGAACAACAAAAGAAAGAGATACAGCCGAATTGAAGGGCCTTACTTATGTTCCTTAGTGCTCCCCAAAACCTGGGAATAAGAGGGACATCCCCTGGTTCCCCAGAAAGCTCCCAGGAGTCACCCCTAACAAAGAAAAACCTGGGTTTCCACCCTTTGTTGGAAGAGGGAAGCCCAGTAACTAAATTCCTCGCTTTGACCCTTTTCGCAAAGTACAGGAAACCCGCGGAAGGGGAAGATTTAAGTTGAAAAAGGGAGGCAAACTCCGTAATAGAAGGATGAGAGTTGTTCCCACTCTTGAACCAATGAATGAGAAACCCGATTAGGAGCCCCCAGCCATTTGGTGAGAGCCGAGCAGGATATATGTTATAAAACCCAAGAACAATCCGGATGAAGGGATGAACAGGGAACCGCAGACCAACACGGAAATCGGATTCATAAAAGCAAACCAATCTGGGTATAGAGGAATTACACCTCTCGTGTCGCTCAGGAGAGTGTAGGAGGACGGAGTCGGGAAAACGATACTCCCGCCTCAGCTCATCTAAATCCTCGTCGCTAAGACAACTGGGAGTCGCCTCTGCACAGCAAGCCAGGTCAGCTTGATCCCGACGAGCTCTCTTTCTAGGAGTTGGGGGAGGAGCCGGTTTGGACTTCCTAGTCTTTGACGGAACAAAAGAAAAAGGGGGTAATGATGAAAGAGGACGAGCTTCTTCTATAAAGAGAGACCCAGAAACAGCCCTATCAACAGAACCACTGCTCGGAGAACCTGAGGTACTTACCTCGGCCTCCCCGCCTACCTGGTCCTCGAAATCCGATTCGGATGAGGAAACGGTGTACTTCCCCATCGAAGGTCCGGGCCGCAGACCGGAGTGAAGGGAAGGCAAATGTAAAGCACAGTCAGCCAAAAATGGAGGTCTCAAACACCAACCGCGAAAGAAAGACACCCTAAGCGAAGTAGGGTGGTAGGTCGTCGGAATGATTCCTGAAACAGCTAAACCTCCATATCAAGAAGCGAAACCCAAAACCCCACCAGGGAAGGTTGAAAGGATCCAAGTCGAGCAAGAATAAAGAAAGGAGGAAAGACGTACCTAGTCAAGGCGCTAGATGCAGAAAAGAATCAGGAACACGGAAACCCTAAGGATCGCCTGAAAGTCTGAAACGAAGCGCCTTGAAAGCCAAAAGAGGTGAAGGAAACACAAGGAGATTCAAAAGACTCAAAAGCAACTCAGGCGAGGGGGTCTCCCCCACTTTTATACAAGGCATTTAATGTCCTGAGAGATGAGACGACAGGACGCGTCTCAGAAACCGTACCGTTGGGTTCACCCGATGGTGACACGTGTAAAAACCATCCCATCACAGCCGGCAAATACCAGAGCGGCCCAAACCAGCGCAAAGCCGTCTGACCACGCATCCCGCCACGTATGAAGACTATGAAGAAATTAGAAAAGACATTTCCAATCCCCAGGTCAGAGAAGACGTCATTCTCGTGACCAGGGGCTGGGGGGCAACTGATGAGGATAGGTTTTTGGGCCTGGGCCGCCATTATAACCGAGCCCAAAACACCCAGAAAATACTAAACGAGGACTTCGAAGCCCAAAGGAAATGGTCCCAACCGGCCCATACCGGGAGCAAGGGGTCCAAAAGACCAAGGAGCCAACAACCCAGCCCTGATCCGATTCTCAGCCCATGATCTCAGTTAGGCCCTGCTGCGCCACGTGCCCCAAGGACAAGGGGAACCGGCTCTGATTCCTCAAAGTTACTCCCTGCAAAAAACAACAGAGAGAAGTGGTGCCGAACGAACCCAGGTGGTCGTGGGCACAGTACCGCCGACGGACAGAGAGGCTTGCAGAGAAAGGACGATCGGTCCCCACAAGATCAGGAAAATGAAGAAGGAGAGCAACAAACCCTAAGGAAGGGGACCATATAAATAGAACAGTAGAAGCAGGGAGAAGGGATCGACTCCTGAGCCTTCTTCCCAGCCTTCCATCTGATTTTTGATCCTTAGTCGTAGAATATCCAGAGAAAAGAGGATCCATTACGGCCCTGCGCCCACAATTTTCTTGTAACCTGTTGAGAGCAATACATTACATCAAGGAGCAAGAGCCTCCATTACAGTGGACGTAGCCCAAGTCCATCGGCTGGGTGAACCATTTACACTGTTTGTTTGTCATTGCATTCCTTCTATTTTTCTTAAACCTACTCCATAAAACCCAACAGAGCCATATCAGCTTGGGCCTGAGAGATTAATTCCGAAGCATCATCATAGTTTATGCGGTTTGAGCAAGGCATTGTTTGAATTGAGTTGAATTCAGTATCTTCCTTCTCTGTCTATGTTTTCCCTTTATTGGTTGATTTGTCTTAAATGATGTAAGTCAATCAACTAAATAGAAATTAGAAGCTTCTTCAATTAAGCTTGGGACTTTGAACACTCGTTCGTACCAGAACTACATATTTAGCTCTCTTGCTCTCGTAAAAAAATCATTGCAGAAAAGAAAAGAAACAAATAGAAACCAGAAAGTTTTATCGTTGATGGGCCACTCATTTGAGAATTAAATAACTCTTCATTAGGTATTTGCCAAAGGATGTACTTATTATCTTCACCGTTTTGGCGTCTTAGCATAACTTATAACTTGGAAATTTTAGTATCTCAGTGAATCGAGCATACTAATCAATAATCAAAGTATAAAGATGACAATTGCATGATAAGAACGTCTTTAAAATTATTCCTTGGGCTGCTCTCTCTCTCTTCGGAATTAATTATCCAATACAAATTTTTTGAAACTTATTTACTCAAACATGATACCGTTTCTATTCAAAAATAATAAATAAATAAGTTTATCACTATAGTATTTGGGTAAATATGTTTCAAAAGAATCATAGTTGGATAATTATTGCCTTTGATGAATTGCAGATCAATAATGCGGGAAGTGCAAGGATAAATATCCTTTCTAGAAAGAATGGTGATCTAGTGAGCAATGAATTTACGTACATAGAATATTTCTTCTGAAGACATTTTCTCAGTGTAGGATAGATGTGGATATCTCTAACAGTAGTACATGCTTGGATGTCTGGGATACTTTGTCGTTTTCTTGGAATCAAACTCTAAATTACTTTTGTTTTTTCAACATATACTCCCACTTCACCATAGTTTGTAATTTGTTTTCTAAACTATCTTAATTTTCATAAAAATATAGTTTAAACCACTGTTATTAAAATTAGACCGGATTGGTGAATGGTCTATACCTTCAACAGTCCGATTCACTAAAAAAACCGTTTGAATAATTGAACTGTTGGAAAATCACCGGTTCAAAACTTAAAATCGGCTGACAGTCCCCTTCGTCTTCTCCGTCTCCTTCCAAATCTGACTTAGGCACTCAGCCCCTTTGTCTTCTGTGTCCTTCCAGATCTGGCTCAGCCCCTTCGTCTTTGCTGTCTCCTTCAAGATCTGGTCACACCACAGATCTCCGAAGCTGTGTCAGCTTTCTTCTTCTTCTACTCTCTCTCTCTTTCTCTGTCTCTCACTCCTTCTCTTTCTCTATCCACGCAGACACACACCCACGATTTACACTTTACACCCAGAGAGAGAGACATGGCTGTCGATGCTGGGTTGTGTTTGGTATAAGATCTATTAATGACTAGTTTTGAAATAATTTTTTTTTAAAATATCATTTTAAATCACAATCCTCTAACATTGAAAAATTATTTCAGATCAAGTGAATTTCTTCCTCTGAGTATTGTAAATTCATTGTAAATATAATTAATTTATTTTCTATAAATTTTATAAATTGTATGAAAAATTATATGTATTGTCAACATGTTTTATATTTTTTAGCTAAATTATTATATTTTATATTTTTTTATTAGTGAAAATTGAGGTTGAGTCTGATTTAGCCGACTTTTAATGAGTTTACTCTATCACTCAAACTTATTTTGGGATAAGTCTTATTTTAATTTTACTAATAAGCAGTTTTAAGTCCACAATTTCTTAATAATTTCAAAATACACTTCTTAAAAGTAGTGTTAAATTAATTTTCTATCTGGAAAATTATTACTCCTTAATTCAATGTCAATGGAGATATGCCATACAATTTCAATTATAAATTTGAAATTCAAATTCAAATAACTTAATTGGCTATTATCTCTCTCCCCTCTCTCCTCTCTCTCTCTCCCTCTCCCTCTCTCTCTGCCTACCCAATTAGCAGTGGTTTGATTTTCTCTCTCCAGAACAACGCCAAGAAATAAACACACTGGCCGCAATGAATCCAACGACGGCCTTTTCTATACGGACTGCCGAAGTTACAAGGAGTTGGTGTTCGACCACTCAGAAGGCGACGTTGTTTGTTCCGAGTATGGCGTCGTTTTGGAGTCTCGCTTTGTAATTGAGACCTCTGAGTGGTAGACCTTTGCTGGTGATTCAGGAAGGGTCGGAGGGCCTGTTAACCCCCTTTTGAGTGGTGGTGGATTGTCCACCTTGATCTCCATGTTGGTTGGGTCTCGTGGGGACTCGTTAATCATGAGATTGCAAAATCGTAGGGGTGACCTTGACCATTCACTTCTAATGGTGTTCAAGAGCATTGGTAACATGTCTGATAGGTTTGTGTGTGTCTGTGAGACCCGATTACGCATTACATGCATATTAACATAATTTTGTGGGTTAAATTACAATTATGTGAAATTATTAAAGGGTCAATTAAATTAAATCTTTCATAGCCATGATGTGTGTGAGCATACATTGGGTATGTGGACCCCATTAATGATGTATTAGTGAGACCCATTTATAGCAATTTTATGTGTGAAAGTATTAGTGGGTCGATTTCGAAATCATTTAAAAACTTGGGGGGAGGCAAGTGAAATTAACACATTAAAAATGTGACACCTTTACAGGTGTTGGCATAAAAATATATGTATAGATATAAGTGTGCCGTGTGTGTGTGTGGGTATGTGCCGTGTGTATGTGTGTGTGTGTTTTAAGGTGTAAGGTGTGTGTGTGTTAAGTAAAATATAAATATGTGTGTGTGGGTGTTTAACATAACAAAGTGTGTGTGTGTGTGTGTTCTGGTTGCTGAAGCCGAAACAGAGAGTGAGTGACTGTGAGCAAGAGAGAAAGGGGGAAAAAGGAAAGGAAGAAAGGAAAAAAAAAAATAGATGTGTGTGGTCCTTTGAGCCGAGACTAAGGAGGAGAGAGGGAAAGAGAATCAAGGGTCAGTGGGTGTTTTAGTACCAACCGAGAGGAAAAGAAAAAGGTATATAGATTAATTTTAAGCATGTTTATTTTAGTATGTACGTAAATATGGGGTCTGTTTTATTTACAATTAGTGACTGTTTTAATTTAAGTCCATGTACTGTTTTGCTTAATTTTAATTTTAATGGACTGTTTTAATTTAATTTCATGAGCTGATTTAAATTCATGTCAAAACAGATTTTGTATGAGTGTAATTAAATATATTTAGCATAATTAACTTGCTGTTAAAAATGGGTTCCAAAAGGTGATGAACCTAAAGGTGAGAAAAATATGGGAAAGGGCTAGTTGAGATGTTCGGTATGTTTTGAGGGCTAGGTTGGAACCAAAATTGTGGGAGTGAAATGAGCGGTTTAAAAGCTCAATTAGGGGCTGATTTGCAATGGTTAAATGTGTAGGTAAACTTAAGTGTAGCGGTCTCAAAAGAAACGTACGATAGGAATTAGAAATGGACGCCGGTAACGCCAAAACCCTAATTTCGAAATGTTATTATCACATGTGTGAATTTTGGTCCGAACGACCTGAAATTTTGCAGGCTGCATTTTTAATGATGTTTGATGTGATAATGCGACTTTCGAATGTAAATGACTATAATGTCCGGTGCGAAATGTACGAAATGCCGAAAGTGCGATTTTTAGGATTCGGGGTCGAAATGTGTGAAAATGAACCCCCGGTCAATGTGTTTGACCTACTTAATCCTAATTGTGATTAATATGATTGATTTTGGAAATTTGGGGAGAAAATGTGATTCCTAGAATAAAAGTGCTAATGTGTAAGTGGATAGTGCGGTAACCGGAGTTACCGGGACACTTTAGGGTGCATCATTTTGCATGCATTAGTGCATGATTGACTATTAAATGTGATAAACATATTGATATTGGAATTACAAATGTGTTAGGTGGAACAGGTGTGACTGTCGGTGTTGGAACAAATACGGTAACACCGGAAGGATCTACCGATAGGACAGAAGGGTCGTAGATCTGTATATTTGAGGTGGGTGTATATCTTTATATGTTTTAGAAATGCTATTATAAGATGATAGTAAATGATAGAATTTAATAGTATTTCTCCAGGATTATGTGCTATGTGCTTATGTGATTGAATGATGCTTTGTACTGTGTATTGTGTATTGTGGAATGTGGCGCACTGTTTGAGACAGGGGCGTCGATGCCTGATCACTGGGCGTGCAGTGGTGTGCTAGCACTGTGGTGTTCCCGGGAGGTTCGGGAGACACGGATCCATGTGAGATCGATTACCCGATGAGGGGTAGTGTGAATGTGATGTGGCTTGTGAATTCTTTGGAATTGGAATGATGTTGTTGTTTGATACGTGTATCTACGTAGTATCTACCTACTTCAGTGTATTACTATCATTTCCATTTCATATACAGCATGTATACTCACTGAGCGCGTGGTTTAGCTCACACCCCTATAGTTTCTCTTTTTCAGGTATTGTAGAGGAAAATTTCAGATCAGTCCACTGTCCAGTCGGTTGAATTGTGTCTAGTGGTTCAACGAAGTTTCGTGTGATTTTTACTTAGGTTATTGTGTATTTATTTTGCTGAGTTGTATAGTTTATTTATGAGATATTATTATGGCAGGTTAATGATATGTATTTTTTTATATAGACTCAACAAGCATACTTGGCGATGTATGCTATGTGGGTGTGGGATTTTTGTATATGTCTATAACCTGGGAAATAAACCATTAGTACAGGTGTTATATATGGTACAGGTTATGAGACAAGTTTTACCATCATGCTTATTGACTAAGCGGATGGGTGGTGTTGTTGCACCTGTGGGATTATTTTATGTTTTATTAATCCTGATTATATATGTAAACAGGTGTATCAAAAACCTAGTCGCGTCTCATCCTTGGGAGACCGGGATGGGGCGTGACAGTGTCTATGTGTGTGGGTTCACTTGAATTATGGTTACAAGGTTAATGCACACTTTGATAGAACTAAAACCCTAATTGTTACTACTTTTTTGCTGTTACTATTTTTTTTCCATGTTACTATTTTTTTTTTGTGAGCATGTTATAAATGTTAATATTCAATATTACTATTTTTTGTTTGAATGTTATTATTGTTTCTCATATATCTATATATATATGTGTGTGTGTGTGAGTGAGAGCGAGAGAGAGAGAGAAAGAGAGAGAGAGAGGGAGAGAGATAAAATAGTCCTAGTGTACATATATATATGATAGAGAAATAATTTTAATACTAGTAAAACTCCTAAAATTTATAAGTTGTTAATTTTTCAAATTTGTTTTAATTGCATATAACTATTGAGGATATTTTGGATAATTGATATCAAAATGAACTTATTCTTAAACAAATTTTTTGACTGGACTTAAATTCAAATAAATCCACAAAAAAGGACCATCCCCCAAATTTTTCTTTTTATTATACAACCGGTCCAACCAAGGTCAGCCCTAAGGCAAGGCCATTGAAGGGGCCGCCTAGGGCCCCATCATTATAAGGGTTTCCAATTGTCAATAAAGGCCCATAATATTTAACATATACAAAGCCCATCGAAGAGATGTGAAATTAATTCTCAAAACAAACGTAAAGAAAGGAATCATTTATTCCATTAAAGTCAAAGTAACTTTTTACAGTCAACAGCTACCTCCTTCCCTTTCTCTGTGCCAATCTTGAACTAATATAGAAGTACTATATTTAATTAGCCTACACCATACCTATCGTCTCTCTCTTTATACTAATGTGTTATTTCCTTCAAAATTAAGAATAAGGTAACGCTCTCTCTGTGTACATACCATCTTTTTTTTTTTTTCAAAATTAAGAATAAGATAGCAATTATATGATTTGATAGATAAAGAAAACTCATTTACAATTAAAAATTACACGTTTTTATCAGTTATTTATACTAATGTTTACTTTTTCTTCAAATTCATAAAATAAGAATTCTTTAGTATAATCATTTGTAGCATTATGTAAAACTCGGGTAAATTTGAATTTTTATGAAAAAGGGTAAAACGATAATTAGTCATTACGGTATGGGTTGCAAAACCCAATTTTTTTTGGAACTCGGATGAAGAAACGGACCTCACCGTTGGATTCGTATCGTGAAATTTAGTTACCTAGTCAATTTTCATTAAATTCTGAGACAGTCGGATTTTTTTCATTTTACGAGGTAGTTGGGTGTCGTGTGACCTAAAAATGAGACGTTGAATTAAATTTCAAAAATTGAAAAATAATTTAAAGATAGTTCAAATAAAAATATTTTGAACTTGAACCGAGACGAAATTTAATTGTTTCGGGACGAAATCGAACCCTAGAATGGAGAACGTGTGGCGTAACGAGGGTCAATCATCTAAGGGGTATAAATAAGGGAGAAAATCAGATTTTCTCTCCATACCCATCAGATTTTCAAAATTAGAGAGGAAGAGAGGGAAAAGAGAGGATTCTCCAATTCTCTCTACGATCTACGGCTCTATGTTGGTCGGAATTCTTCGGGCCAAGAACCAAAGTTCATCTACACGACGAGGGTTATGCATACTTACCAAAAATCAAAGGTTTTGACGAAAAACAAAAAACAGAATTTTGGAGGAAGCAAGGATTATAGCTTCTTTTGGGTCTTGAGAGTTTTCTACCCGTTGTTTTACGCTTCAAGAGGTAGAGTTTTTTTTCCTAATTAGGTTTATTTTCAACCTAGGGTTCCATATGATATGAGTAGCATGACTTGAGATGAATTCTCTTGTTTGATATATTCCTAGTGTAACTAAAATTATGGAAAATGAATTGAGTTTGTAGAATTTACTTGTTTGATAGATTCATGAAAAATGTAATAATTGGGCATGATTGTGTGTTACATGATTTGGTGCCTTGAAGATGTTTGATAAAATGTCTATGTTGATGTAGCATGTTGGTTTCATTGAAAATGTTATAACATGCTTGTGTATTGAGAATAGTTAAAATCAATTCTAGAATGAATTGGGTACTTAGAAATTACTTGTTTGTGATTTCTTGAGAAATTTATTGATTGAGAATGTTATGTGTTTACATTTATGCCTTGAAGGTGTTTGATGCAATGCCTATGTGGATTAAGTGTGTTTGCATTGATTGTGTTATAACATGCTTAAGAGTTGGTGTTGGTATATGTATATGATATATTGACATTGAGGTTGTTTATGGTGGTTATATGCTTATGATGTAATTTACCATGAAAAAGGTTGTTGGATATTGAATTGTTCATAATGTGCTCATGATATATTGAACATGGTTAAAAATTGCAATTGTACATTTACATTGCACATGCACATGTAACATTACATTCGTTGACATTTGACATGAGAGTGGGTGTGTGTGCATGTTTTTGAATCAAACACCATTCTTGGTGGTTGAGGAGTGGACTTGGGAAGGTTGGACCTAGGTCCGATTGAGTTGCGCGGTTGCATGAAAAAAAAAAGGTGCACGGAACCGGCGGTGAGATTTCAAAATACGAATACCCAACAAAGACACATGGTTTATTTTAAAAAGGTCATTGGATGTGTAACATCTGTGACACCCCAAAATCCGGGGCTCCATTGATTACCCATCAACCCGCGGAATACTCGTGGATACCGAGTAACTCGATATCACACCGTCATGCCCCATTTACCGGGGTCCTTAATTTTAACGAAATTCGGGCAGAGTCTCCTTTGTACGGGGAGCTCTACCCAAAACACAACCTGTGCAGTATACATTAACATGACCCATCCGAGGCCCAAAATAACACAATGACCACACAGGGTCTATTTATAAGTAAAACTTGACCGCACCGGGTCCATTTATCAATACTTATATCAAAACATGCAAGGTTAGTTTAACAATAGCCCATATAAGTTCTATTACATTTATTCATGAAAACTTTACAAGTCAAAACCATGTTAATCAAAAGGTTTACAAAATCATGCACTAAGACCACAGGTCGGCCTCCTTCACCCTTGATGCTCTACATGGGAGCCATCCGCCGGTGCAAACCCCACACCTGAAATTGTTTCCCGTATAGGGTGAGCCTAGCTCAGTAGAAAATTCCCTACAGAGGCTACTCCCCAACTAGATGCACATGGAATGCTCATATGCAATACTCAATTAGCCACAACAATTCTAATCATGTTTATGCAACTCAGATATGAAATTTCTTATGACATGTCATGTAACGAGGTGAGACTCATTCATGCACTCAATCCGAGCCCTTCCCGGCTCCCCAACACACGCAAGTGCCAATGTGTGAATCCGTCATTTATGTTACACATCAATGACATTTTACAAAGCTAGGGTCTTTCTTGGGGTGGACATTCATGGACTTACACCAACGGCACCCAACCGACACGGAATTTCGGGACTTCAACCCACGGTTCCGCGTATACCGACACACTTTATGACCTTTTACACCAACGGAGTGCGAATCCTATCAACGAGTCTTTCACCCGAGGGATATTCTAGCCCTTTTTGTTAACCCCGACCCAATTTATCTCTCATGCAATTATGCGACTCAACGGGATCTTCGATCCCTTCCTTCCGAGTCCCTTGTCAAATACCAAGAGTGGCATTTGATTAACCATACCCACACACACACACTCACACCCATGACTTACACCAATGAATGTGATGTCATGACCATGCCCAATATGCAATTGATGCCATATGAGCAATACAAACCATATATCATCATATTCCATGAAACTTTATATCACATGCATATAAATTGCATAATTCATCATGCTCAACATATCAACAACATATTCAAACATGTTATTCCAATGGCATCAAATAGCCATTTAAATCAAGCAAGACATTTTATCAAACACCTTCAAGGCACAACTTATAAATCACATAGCATGCCTCAAATTTCCCTAAGTTACAAGAAAAATCACATGTAACTTCCATATATCAAAATCAAGCTAGAAGCTAACCTAAGTCATTTCTATGCTCACTCTTCCACTTCCATAACCATAGACATATGTATAGATCATATATATATATGCATACATAACCCAAACATTTCCTACAAGCATTCTAGACTAGGAATCAACCCAAGTAGGAAACCCCTACCTCAATAGGAGTGTAGAAAACTCTTATAACACCAAAACAACTCAAGAACTCTTGATTTCTCAAATCTTCACTTTTTTATCTTCGGTGAAATCTCTTGTTTTTGGTAAGTACGTGATTAGCACAATATATTGTATGATTCACATGTGCAAATCAATGTTAATTGAATGGTTTTTATAATTAAAAGATGGAGTTTTACTTCATAATTTCTCAATTTAGCATTTGATGATTGCAGGGTAAAAGTGCGCAACATAACCATCTTGAGGCTTCTCAAATACATCAAGATGAATAAGGGTGAAGGAAAACCAAAGGCAAGCTCAACAGGGGAGGACAGGAAGAAATTCAGGAAAATAAGGCTAGCGTACCGGTACGCGTACCGGTACGTTGACCCTACTGGAGTGCTGCGTACCGGTACGCCCGAAGGAATTTTGCCCAAATTCTGCGAACTTGTCTCAGCCGATTTTTGTGGACCCCACCATGTCTTCTCCCACCTGCCTCCTGCAAGCCCACAACACTATTCATTGTGTTCACACCTCTTTTGGACTATTGATTGCAAGAGAGCATTAATGGGAGGAATGAGAAGTTGAGCTGCTGGGTCTTGAGGAGTGCCCTGCCATGCCCTGTCCAAGCCATCACCTGCAACCTATTGATGGAGATCACTTCTCCAGGCTACTCCATGTCTCCTGCACGTTAGGGTTGATGAATGATCTCCATTACAAGGGCTGGATTAGAGGGAAAGGAGAGGGGGAGGATTATTGTATGTATTACATGAGAGAGTTTTTAGAGAGAGATGCTCCAAGCGTAGAGATGATGAATAGTAGATTCTAGAGAGAGAAAGTTGTAATTTTCACTTATTTTCCAATACATTGCCTTGCATTCTTCTGTAAGACTCTTTAGAACTTTCTTCAATGCCATTAATGTTAGCTCTTCCATGCTTTTCACTAGTTTAATGTTCTCTTCCACTTTCTACCATTAATGAATTAAAGTTCTTCATGTTCATAGCTATGTAATGGGTTTAAATGCATTTTCTTTTAGTTCATGAATTCTTGTACTTAGTAGCTTTAGAAGTTCATAAATTTGCAATGCACTTTCATTACATAGTCATTTCCATTCCAAGTATGAGTAGCTAAATCCTTTAGTTGGCAAGACCAAGAGGGATCTCCTTTGGGGATACCATTTCAACTCTTTCTCCTCCTTCCCTTTAGAGTCAAATGGTTCGTTTTGACCGGATGGAAGATGGATGAGTCGATGAGTCTTTGACAAACCGTAGGCCTAGTCACGGTTTATGCTTAGATACTCACCGACGTCATCCTCGGCTTTCCGTGATTCAAGCGTTCATTCATGCTCAATCGGAGGAGTGATTTGAGTTGAGGTGGTATACCCATTGGAGTGGTCTCTTGGAATTGCCAACACTTGTTTTATCATTACATCTTCATTAGCATACACTTCACAAACCAACTCTCAAGACAAAAGATTTTACATTTCCGTTTTTCACCAAATCACTTCAATCTTGATTCACTTCCTTCCCTGTGGATACGACCTTGGAATACTCTTCCAAGTAACTCACAACACACGAAAGTCTCCTTGCGATTGGGGAGCATTTTTGTGCATACATATCCCATATTTACATCTTCCCATTTCCCTTTCCTCATTGCCCTTTCTTTTCACATTATCCTAAAGGGGGAGAAATCCTTCCTTCCGCTCATACATTGCATCATTTGAGGGATAGCATTTTAGGGGTTAGGAAAGACATAGTTTCCAATCAATCAGTACGCGTAGCCCTCGTCGAGGAGATGAACTTTGCCTCTTGGATCGACGAATTCCGACCGACGGAACTCCTGGAATCGGAGCGGGAAGGTTGAAGAAATTTTTTTTTTTTCTCTTTGGTCTTGGCCGGCTGCTTGCAGCTAAGGAGAGATATTTTTGTGTCCCAAAAAGCTGATTTAAGAGGGTATATATTGGCAAAAATGTGCGGTCCACATCGCACCGCATATTTTCGACTTCCGGGTCCGTTTTTCGTCGCGAAACAATTCATTATACCTCGGATTAAGTTCAAATTAATTTTATTTGAAATTTAACTTAATTTTAAGGAAATATTATAAAATCCATTATTGGGGACCTTTAAAATGTCATTCGCCATGCAGTCGTCTCGAACGACGTGCAAAAATCCGACTATCTCGGAATTCGACGAAATTTGACAAGGTGACTAGATTCCGCAATACGAATCCAACGACGAACTCCATTTCCTCATCCGAGGTCTAGAGTATGAGTATTTCAAATAAGCATTAGGATGACAAATGACCATTGTGCCCTTATTCACAAAAATTCAAATTTACCCGGGTTTCACATTCTTCCCCCCTTAAAAGAATTTCGTCCCCGAAATTCACACACACACATACATGCAAGCCCATGCATATGCTACAGTCATGTAATAGTAAATGACTATAAAAATGTACCTCTATCCTCAAACAAGAAAGGATAATTGGCACGTACGGTGTCCTCGCGCTCCCATGTCGCCTCTTCCACTCCCCGGTGCTGCCACAACACTTTTACTAGCCTTACGGTCTTGCCTCACAAAACCTGATCTCGTCTATCCATGATACGCACCGGTCCCTCCTCGAAGGTCCCATCCGCATCAACAACAAGCTCGCCCCAATCCACCACATAAGTCGGATCTGGGGTATATTTTCGAAGCATAGAGACATGGAATACCGCATGAACACCTGATAGGTTTGGCGGTAACGCCAACCGGTAAGCGACTGTACCAACCCTCTTAAGTATCTCAAAGGGCCCAATATACTTCGGTGACAGCTTTCCTCGCTTGCCGAATCTGACCACTCCTCTCGTAGGCATCACTTTCAAGAAGACATGATCTACCACCTCAAACTCTAGAGGTCGCCGTCGTCTATCGGCGTAGCTCTTCTGCCGGCTCTGAGCCGTGAGTAGACGCTTCCGTATCAAGCTCACCTTATCCGATGTGTCTTTTACCAATTTCGGACCGGTAGAATGCCTCTCTCCTACCTCCGTCCAACAGACCGGAGAACGACATGGCCTCCCGTACAATGCCTCATAGGGTGCCATCTGTATACTCGCCTGATAACTATTGTTATAGGCGAACTCCACCAAGGGCAAATGATCTTCCCAGCTACCCTTGAGATCTAGGACGCATGCCCGCAGCATGTCCTCTAAGGTCTGGATAGTCCTCTCAGACTGACCGTTCGTCTGGGGATGAAAAGCAGTGCTCATCATCAGTTGTGTTCCCATGGCTCGTTGGAAACTCTCCCAAAAATGAGCCGTAAACCTGGGATCCCGATCCGATACTATAGATACGGGTACCCCATGCAACCGGACAATCTCCCGTATATATAACTTGCAGAATTCCTCCAGTGTGAAGGTCATCCGCACTGCCAAAAAATGTGCCGACTTGGTAAGCCGGTCCACTATCACCCACACCTCGTCATGCCCCCGCGATGTCCATGGCAAGTGGGTCACAAAATCCATCGTGACATGCTCCCACTTCCACTCAGCTACCTCCAAGGGCTGGAGCAAACCTGCTGGTCTTTGGTGTTCAGCCTTAACCTGCTGACACGTGAGACATCAACTGACAAAGTCGCCAACTTGCCTCTTCATCCCATTCCAATGATACTGGCGACGAAGATCATGATACATCTTCGTGCCCCCTGGATGAACCGCAAAACGGGAGCAATGAAACTCCCTAAGGATTTCCTCTCTCAGATCCGTAGACTGGGGAACCACAATCCGTCCCCTGAACCGAAGACTACCATCTGTATGAATGACCCAACCTTCATCACCCGTACCCAATCGTACTCGGTCCCTGATGGACACTAACTCAGTATCCTGTCCCTGGGACTCAATAACCCTGCTCAGTAGGGAAGGTGTAGCCACCAAGCTCTCCAAAGTACCCTGAATATAATCAGCGTAATGTAGCCCGAACTGTCCCACAGTCTCGAGCATCTGCCACTTTCGGGAAGCCACACTAGCCACAACTCCCCGTGACTTTCGGCTGAGTGCATCAGCCACCACATTTGCCTTACCGGGATGGTAATGCAACGTGAAATCGTAGTCCTCGAGGTACTCCATCCACCTGCGTTGCCTCATGTTGAGGTCCCGCTGTGTAAAAATGTACTTCATACTCTTGTGGTCCGAAAACCCTTCAAACTGCTCGCCATACAGGTAGTGACGCCAAGCCTTCAAGGCAAAAACAATGGCCGCCAATTCCATGTCTTGTGTGGGGTAATTCTGCTCGTGGTTCTTTAACTGCCGAGAACCATAAGCCACCACCCTCCCGGACTACATCAAGACACATCCCAGTCCGTTCTTCGAGGCATCACAATAAACTGTGTACCTCTGTCCCCTTTCCGGGACTATCAAGATAGGAGCTAAAGTAAGCCTCTCCTTTAACTCCTGGAATGCCTTCTCGCAAGAATCATTCCACTCGAACTTGACCTCTTTCCGAGTCAACCTAGTCATAGGTGCAGCCAATCGAGAGAAGTCCTCAATGAACCTCCTGTAGTACCCTGCCAATCCCAAGAAACTGCGTATCTCGAAGACTGATTTCGGCCTCTCCCAATTCATAACTGCCTCGACCTTTTCCGGGCCCACGGATACACCCGAAGCCGACACTACATGCCCCAAGAATTTCACCTCAGTGAGCCAAAATTCACACTTACTAAATTTGGCATACAACTGATGGTCTCTCAAGGCCTGGAGAACAATCCTCAAGTGACCCTCATGCTCCTCCTCAGACTTGGAGTAGATCAAAATGTCGTCAACAAAGACCACGGCGAACTGATCAAGGTAGGGTTGGAACATCCTATGCATGAGATCCATGAATGCCGCCGGAGCGTTTGTCAATCCGAATGACATCACTGTGAACTCGAAATGCCCATACCGCGTTCTGAACGCCGTCTTAGGGATATCTGTTTCCCTAACCCTTAACTGATGGTAACTGGTGCGGAGATCTATCTTGGAGTAGACCCGCGCCCCTCTCAGCTGATCAAACAAGTCATCAATCCTCGGCAAATGGTACCTATTCTTGATAGTAACCCTATTCAACTGTCGGTAATCTATGCATAGTCGAAGGGTTTTGTCCTTCTTTTTTGCAAATAACACCGGAGCGCCCCAAGGTGAGGAACTCGGTCTAATGAACCCCCTGTCCAATAATTCATGCAATTGGACCTTGAGTTCTTGCAACTCAGCAGGCGCCATCTTATGTGGAGTCATAGAAATGGGCGATGTACCTGGATGCAACTCAATAGTGAAGTCTACATCCCTATGTGGAGGTAATCCCGGTAGTTCATCCGAAAAAACATCCTCATAATCACACACAACCCGAGGTAGACCCAACTCCTGTCTCGCCTCGTCCTCTAGGGTAAGGCTTGCTAGCCAACCCATCAACTGCCCATGCCATCTAGAATCGTACACGGCTTGGGGGTAAGCATCGTGCTTATCCCCCTGAAACATGAAACAAACCCCATCCGGTGTGTAAGTAGTGACCCGCTTCCGATCACAATCAATGATGACTCGGTGTGCCGCCAACCAATCCATCCCAAGGATTACATCGAACTCCAACATGTCCATGACCCGAAGGTACATGGTGAGTAGAATCCCTGAGATCTCTAACTCACACCCCCGACATATCTGATCAACCCTCACCCTAGCACCTAGGGGAGAACTCACGTGCAATGGCTCTTCTAAGGTCTCAACCTCTAAACCCAAGTCTTTCACACAAGATGCAGCAATAAATGAATGCAATGCACCAGAATCAAACAATACTCTAGCCCATAAGCGGGAAAGTAGAAATGTACCCTGTATCACCGACGGATCTGCCGACTTAGTCTGTGGTATCATGGCGTAGACACGCCCTTGAGTCCCTGAAGTCCCGGCTTGTGAGCCCTGGCCTCGTCCCCGACCCATGCCTTGGCCCATCTGGCCAGCTTGCGGTGTCCCCGCACGTGAAGTGGTAGGGCCTTGTGCAGCACCCTGGTACTGATACTGACTCCCCCGGCCCATGGTAGGGTAGTGAGGAGTATACTGGGTCTGTGGTTGCCCCACCGAAGTCTGGGACTGTGACGATCCGTAGCTTTGGGATCCTTGCCGCTGAGGACAATCCCGCTTCATGTGACCCGGCTGGCAGCAATGGAAACATGTTTTCTGCCCCACCTGATATGTAGTCCCCGAGTTTCCCCCGCCTTGGGAGTATCGACCATGGCCTTGGCCTTGATGGCTACGGCCTTGTCCTTGTTGCCCTTGCGGAGGAAAAATCCTCTGCCTCTTTCCAGAACTAGAAGAAGAGGATTGGCCCTCCTTCTTCTTTTCCTTCACACCTGCCTCCCGGATGTTTCTTGCATCATCCACTTATCTTTCAATGGCCATGGCTGTCTGGACCATCAAGTCGAAGTCTTGTAGGAGAAGACCCACAATCTTACCCCGGATGGATAACTTCAGCCCATCCTCAAACTTTCTGACTTTGGCCGTATCTGTGGCCACGTAGTCATCGGCGAAACGTGCTAATTCGGTGAATTTAGCAACGTACTCCATCATCGTCATGGTGCCTTGCCTCAAATCCAGGAATTCCCGGGTCTTTGCATGTTTTGCTGCAGCCGAGAAGTACTTTCCCATAAAGAGTTCCTTGAACTCAATCCAAGTCATAGCCTCCAAGTCCTTGGAGTCTTTCACCCAATCCCACCACACCAGGGATTCCCCCTTCAGCTGAAATGTAGCTAGAGTTATCTTGGTGGTGTCGGAGGTGATCTCCATAGCCCTCAAAACCCTATCCACTTGCCGGAACCAATGGTCAGCTACCATAGGGTCCGCTCCTCCCATGAAGATCGGAGGCTGATGTGCCTTGAACTTCTGGAGATGACTATAGCCTCCTTGGCCCCCACTTGTACCCGTCTGTGTAGTGTGGCAACCACTGTACCAAGAGCCTCTATGAAGGCTTGTTGATCAGTAGTAGGTGGTGGTGGGTTGTTCCTCCCACCGCCTCGGCCTCGGCCTCGGCCGCGTCCTCTTCCTCTTCCTCTATTTTCCATCTACACACACATCAGATAGCAATAGACTAACAATTTAGTACCCAAAGTTAGGGATCAAACACAAACGTTGAGAATTCTCTCATTGTCCCCCCTAGTAGAACATGTGTCACATACTAGTAGACGTTTAACCCTTGAACTATCCCGTTCATCCCTTTTCTGAACCCAAGGTTATGTTTTCTAACCCTAGTGTTCCTCCTTTCCATATACATTCTACCATATATATAATTCACACAACAAGTAACACATAACATGTAGCAAGTAGAGCACATAACATGAAATGCGTATGGAATGCAATGGTCTAGACCCAAATATCCACCAGGCCTTAGGTAATCGCATAACCTAGGCTCTGATACCAAGCTGTGACACCCCAAAATCTGGGGGTCCATTGATTACCCATCAACCCGCGGAATATTCGTGGATACCGAGTAACTCGATATCACACCGTCATGCCCCATTTACCGGGGTCCTTAATTTTAACGAAATTCGGGCAGAGTCTCCTTTGTACGGGGAGCTCTACCCAAAACACAACCTGTGCAGTATACATTAACATGACCTATCCGAGGCCCAAAATAACACAATGACCACACATGGTCCATTTATAAGTAAAACTTGACCGCACCGGGTCCATTTATCAATACTTATATCAAAACATGCAAGGTTAGTTTAACAATAGCCCATATAAGTTCTATTACATTTATTCATGAAAACTTTACAAGTCAAAACCATGTTAATCAAAAAGTTTACAAAATCATGCACTAAGACCACAGGTCGGCCTCCTTCACCCTTGATGCTCTACATGGGAGCCATCCGCCGGTGCAAACCCCACACCTGAAATTGTTTCCCGTATAGGGTGAGCCTCGCTCAGTAGAAAATTCCCTACAGAGGCTACTCCCCAACTAGATGCACATGAAATGCTCATATGCAATACTCAATTATCCACAACAATTCTAATCATGTTTATGCAACTCAGATATGAAATTTCTTATGACATGTCATGCAACGAGGTGAGACTCATTCATGCACTCAATCCGAGCCCTTCCCGGCTCCCCAACACACGCAAGTGCCAATGTGTGAATCCGTCATTTATGTTACACATCAATGACATTTTACAAAGCTAGGGTCTTTCTTGGGGTGGACATTCATGGACTTACACCAACGGCACCCAATCGACACGGAATTTCGGGACTTCAACCCACGGTTCCGCGTATACCGACACACTTTATGGCCTTTTACACCAACGGAGTGCGAATCCTATCAACGAGTCTTTCACCCGAGGGATATTCTAGCCCTTTTTGTTAACCCCGACCCAATTTATCTCTCATGCAATTATGCGACTCAACGGGATCTTCGATCCCTTCCTTCCGAGTCCCTTGTCAAATACCAAGAGTGCAATTGATTAACCATACACACACACACACACTCACACCCATGACTTACACCAATGAATGTGATGTCATGACCATGTCCAATATGCAATTGATGCCATATGAGCAATACAAACCATATATCATCATATTCCATGAAACTTTATATCACATGCATATAAATTTCATAATTCATCATGCTCAACATATCAACAACATATTCAAACATGTTATTCCAATGGCATCAAACAACCATTTAAATCAAGCAAGACATTTTATCAAACACCTTCAAGGCACAACTTATAAATCACATAGCATGCCTCAAATTTCCCTAAGTTACAAGAAAAATCACATGTAACTTCCATATATCAAAATCAAGCTAGAAGCTAGCCTAAGCCATTTCTATGCTCACTCTTCCACTTCCATAACCATAGACATATGTATAGATCATATATATATATGCATACATAACCCAAACATTTCCTACAAGTATTCTAGACTAGGAATCAACCCAAGTAGGAAATCCCTACCTCAATAGGAGTGTAGAAAACTCCTATAACACCAAAATAACTCAAGAACTCTTGATTTCCAAATCTTCACTTTTGAATCTTTGGTGAAATATCTTGTTTTTGGTAAGTACGCGTAGCCCTCGTCGAGGAGATGAACTTTGCCTCTTGGATCGACGAATTCCGACCGACGGAACTCCCGGAATCGGAGCGGGAAGGTTCAAGAATTTTTTTTTTCTCTTTGGTCTTGGCCGGCTGCTTGCAGCTAAGGAGAGATATTTTTGTGTCCCAAAAAGCTGATTTAAGAGGGTATATATAGGCAAAAATGTGCGGTCCACATCGCACCGCATATTTTCGACTTCTGTGTCCGTTTTTCGTCGCGAAACAATTCATTATACCTCGGATTAAGTTCAAATTAATTTTATTTGAACTTTAACTTAATTTTAAGGAAATCTTATAAAATCCATTATTGGGGACCTTTAAAATGTCATTCGCCACGCAGTCGTCTCGAACGACGTGCAAAAATTCGACTATCTCGGAATTCGACGAAATTTGAAAGGGTGACTAGATTCCACGATACGATTCCAACAGAGAACTCCGTTTCCTCATCCGAGGTCTATAGTATGAGTATTTCAAATAAGCATTAGGATGGCAAATGACTATTTTGCCCTTATTCACAAAAATTCAAATTTACCCGGGTTTCACATTATCAATGGCGAGAGCTTGGAATGTCCGAATTCATATGCATGACATTGTATCTGTTGAGGAAGCCGATGAAGGCTCGGGTTGAGTTGCATGTATGAGTCTCATCTCATATTATGACATGACATTAATGATTCTATTGTTGAATTGCATATTCTTGAATAGAGTGATTGTTGCTTGTGAATAGCATGCGAACATTTCATATGCATCTAGGTTGGGAGTAACATCTTTAGGAGATACCCTATTGAGCGTGGCTCACCCTTTATGGGGACAATATTTCAGGTGCGGGACATACAACGGTAGACGGCTCTCATTCGGGCCCTCATTGATGAAGAAAAGCCAAAACGTGACTTTTAAACTATGCTTTTGTAAAACTAAGATGTAAATTATTTTTGGGCATTTAATGTATCTAAATGATTGTAATCGAAATCATGTGGACTATGTTTAATGTAAAATAACATGTTGTTATATGAGTATGAATAAATAGACTCGGTGTTGTCAATGTTGTATGATTGCATAGCTTGTGTTTTGGGTAGGGGTGACAATTTTTGACACGACACGATAACCCGACACGAACACGACACGAATTAAATGGGTTTGGGTTGACTATTTTTTGGTACAAACCCGTGTATAACACGACCCGCCAACACGAAATGTTAATGGGTCGTGTTCGGGTTCAAGCCGCTTAACCCGAATTGACCCAAATTGACTTGTGTATTTAATCGGGTTGACACGAACCCGCCTGACCTGTTTTGACCCGAATTGACCCGTCACTATATAAGGAACTTAATTATTTTTTTCCAACCCTAACTTCATTTTCTTATTTTCGTCCAGTCCAGACCCGCCGCCTCCAGCGTCCAGCCTCCTTCCCTCTGCCTAAGTCTGCCAGCCCAGGTTTGCTCTCTTTCTCTCGCTCTTTCTCTGTCTCTCGCTCATTCCCTTGCATCTGTTCAATGCTTCAAAGCATTAGTTCTGGTCAATGCTTCAAAGCATTAGTTCTCTGGTCAATGCTTCAAAGTAGTAGTTCTGTATCGTTCAAAACATTACGGTTTGTTTTACATTTTGGCTTTTTCAATGGTTGGCTTTTGCTTTACATTTTGGCTTTGCATCTGGTCAATGCTTCAATTCAAAGCATTAGTTCAGACTATTTTACTGTTATAAAGCTTGGGCAATTGAGAGGTGTTGTAATTTGGGAGTCAAATTTGTGCTCCGTTGAAAATGCTTATTGAAGTTTACTCGCCTATCATAACTCCATCAAAAAAGGCTTCTCAAATTCTTCGGAGATTTTGTTCTATGTTTGGTGAGATCATGGCTAATTGATTTTTGAGGTTCCTAGGCCAAGGGTCCATTTGTTAACAGTAATTAGAGCAGTGTTTCCATCGATTGAAATAAGATCCAAAGTGTTGAAATTAAACTACACTGCTGTTAATTTATTTGGCTGCCACTTCTACTTGATTCCAGTCTTGAGTATCTAAGCTTCTTTTGTATTTATTTGTTCTAGCTTTATCTTTAAGTTACTTTTGAATTTTTTGAATGTTCATTAGGTTTCTAATTGTCAAATAATCTTGTCAGGAAAATGGAGGATACATCATGTAGTCAACCGACTGTGGACGTCAATATTGAGAATGCATATAATGTGGATGCCCCAGATACAGAAAGTGGAGATAATAAGGATGATGAAAAATGGCAACGTACTTCCACATTAGAGGTATGAGGGTTTTTTAGAAAGTATGTAAATCAATACAATGTTACAAAGGAAGAATGCAACAAATGTAAGATTGAGTATAATGCTGCTAGTAACTATGGAATTGGTCATTTATGGCGTCATTTAATGACTTGTTTGAAAGAACGTGATATGGGTCATATGATTTTAAGTCAAAGTCTAGGGTCTATTACTATACGGTCTGTGAAGTTTAACGAGGAAAAATTTCGAGAGATGTTAATACATGCAATAATTAGACATGATTTGCCCTTTCAATTCGTTGAGTATGAATGTGTTAGACAAATCTTTAGCTACTTAAATCCAGATGTCAAATTTATTACAAGAAACACGGCTAAGGCTAATATTCTGAAATTGCATGCAAAAGAGATGCGTAGGTTGTCTGTTATCTTGCATGACATACTTGGCAGGATTAGTTTGACTTCTGATTTTTGGACATCTATTGCTACCGATGGGTATTTAAGTCTCACATCACATTTTATCGACAAAGATTGAGTATTGCAAAAAAGAATTCTGAATTTCTCTTACATGCCTCCTCCACACAGTGACATTGCACTGGCTGACAAGATTTATGGTTTGTTGACAAAATGGGGGGTTGAGAAAAAGTTGTTTTCAATTACTTTGGATAATGCTTCTGCAAATGATGTCATGGTTGATATGCTTAAGAATCAACTTAATTTGATAGATGCTTTGGTTGGTGATGGTGAGTTTTTTCATATTCGTTGTTGTGCTCATATTCTAAACTTGATTGTGCAAGAGGGGTTGAAAGAAATAGATTTAGCTGTGGAAAAAGTCAGAGATAGTGTCAAGTATGTAAAAGGTTCTCAGGCAAGAAAACTAAAATTCTTAGAGTGTGTTGCACATACATCTTTAGATAGCAAGAAAAGTTTGAGACAAGATGTTCCTACTAGATGGAACTCAACATAGTTGATGCTTGCAAGTGCAATTTACTACCGTCGTGCCTTTTGAAATTTGCAACTTGTGCATTCTAATTTTAAGCATTGCCCATCTCAAGAGGAATGGATCAAAGTTGAAAAGATTCAGATGTTTTTAAAAAAATTCTATGATACTACTGTTATCTTTTCTGGCTCCAAGTACCCCACATCAAACTTGTACTTTCAGCAAGTTTTCAGTATTCAATTGACTTTGAATAGAGAAATGCAAAGTTTGGATACTTTTATGAGAAGAATGTCTTGTCAAATGTATGGAAAATTTGAGAAGTATTGGTTGGAGTATAGCGTGATATTGGTCATTGCAATTGTATTTGATCCTCGCTATAAACTTGACTTTGTGGAGTGGTGCTATAAGAAGCTTTATGGTGAAGGCTCTCTTGAGTATTTTTATGTTCGAGACAAACTTTTTTCTCTATTTGATGAGTATATGAGCAAATCTGTTGTCACCTCTTCTTCTCAATCATCGATTGTTCCCCGTGGTGGTCTATTTGTTTGTTAACCAATCTTGAACCTACAACCTGTGTTAGATTTGAAGGTATTTAATTTTTTGTTTTATAGTTTTTATTGTATTATATTAATACTATTGATAGTCTATGATTTGAAAGTCTGTGATTTTGATAATGTAGGCATTTGTCATTGAGAGCAATGCATCTGGTCTTAAAACACAAAAAAATCAATTGCAATTGTATTTGGATGAGCCTAGGGTTGACATAGAAACATAACTTTTTGTTCTTGATTATTGGAGAGCTCATCAGTATCGTTATCTGGAACTTGCTATTCTGGCTCGTGATGTGTTAACTATTCCAATTTCTACGGTTGCTTCAGAATCAGCTTTTAGTATTGGTGGTCGGGTTCTTGACCAATATCGCAGTGCTTTGAAGCCTCACGTTGTGGAGGCTTTGATGTGCACTAGAGATTGGATATGTGCAGAAAAAGGTAATAAATATAATTTGTGATGACTGAGATATTTAATTATTTTTACAAATATTGAATTCTTATTTATATGCTTTCCTTATTGTCATTTAGAAAATTCACAAGTGCAATTGGAAGAGCTGGTAGAAGATGTTATAAATCCGACTTTGAACATAAATGAGGAGGATGCGTCGGTGCAATGTTCAAATGTGATTGTGGATCTTGATTGTTGATGTGTGTGAGTCATAAAACCTAACTCTTCTTCTCAATCTTATGTGTTTGTTTTTATTTTTTGTCACAATAACCATTCTATATTTATTGGGGTTAAAAGCTTAATATGTTTTTTGGCAGGATGTTGGCCAGATTTAGGAGATGAAGAGGATTTGAAAAATGCTTGTAATATTGCTTTGGGATATTTGTAAAACTTTTTGAATATTTGTAATGTTGTGGAGATTTGTATTTGTTTTGGGATATTTGTGATGTTTTTAATGTCTTTGTTTTATGTAAAACAGGTCTAAATTTTTCCTTTTTTTGTTATGTTATGTCGGGTTGGGTCGTGTCGGTTGGGTTGTGTTAGGCGGGTTGGGTCGTGTTTACCCGAACACGACCTGTGTAAATCTCGGGTCACATGTCGTGTCGGGTTAGTCGTGTTTCGAGACAGGTCGTGTTCGTGTTCAAATTACCTAACCCATTTAACTCACAGGTCGTGTTTGGGTTGATGTGTTTTCAACCCGACCAAAACATGACACGACCCGGACACGACACAACACGACACGATTGCCACCCCTAGTTTTGGGTAGAGCTCCCCGTACAAAGGAGACTCTGCCCGAATTTTGTTAAGTTATGGATTCCGATAAATGGGGCATAACGGCGTGGTATCGAGTTACACGGTATCCACGGGTATTCCACGGGTTGATGGATGATCAACGAGTTGACAAAGGACCCCCGGTTTTAGGGCGTCACACATTAAATATTTATTTTATTAAGATATATATTTTTAATCTCAGATATGTCAACAAAAAACTAATGAATTGTGATATAAAGAGCGTAAAAAAAGAGATAAAAACAAAAAAGATCTAATGAGTCAAATTTTATATTAAATTATCAAGGGCCAATTTGTAAATTCTTGCCTAGGGCCTTGATTCATGTTGGACCGGCTCTGGGTCCAACTAGTTGATCCAATGGTTGAACCAATAAATCATTGACCCGATCCCTCTACCGATTCGATGTCCGATCCAATTCTAATAACTATTTTTTAAACTCACTTTTCATTGTAAACACATGTTTAAAAACAAGCTATATAAATCTTTGAATGCATGCACTCCCACGGAAAAGCATTGGTTAAACCTAATAGCACTAGATGAGTGGAGCAATGTCAATAGAGATTCATCTTAATCTCGAAAGAAAATTCATGTGATGCAACCAAAGATAAAAAAATTGTTAGTGTTGGAAGAGTATGCATTTGATACAGTATTTTCAACACCCTTATCTATTATATTTATAGACCCAAGACGGTTCATATGAATGGACACAACATTTGGAAAGATTGTGATTCTTAACATATTACTCTTCCAAGAGCCCATTCTCCTCTCTCTCTCTCTCCTCTCATGTATATGGAAATAACTGTTGTGTCAACCATTGCATTTATTCACGAGTCACATATACAAGGGTGATCATCATTTAACATCTTGGGTCCACTTCTCACATTTGATCAAACTTGGTTGACTTTCATAGTGGATGTTTATCCTTGATACCAAATCATTGCCTACACCAACTTTAATCCATGTTTAGCCACCGAGTGATTTTAGATCTTGGAAATCGACCTATGTAGTCACGCTTTGGCCATTAAGCTTGATCGCACTCTTCCACATATTCCATCATTACTAATAGAACACTATAGTTGGCTTCAATTCATTTCATAATGAAATGATTGAAATCAATGCTCCATACTAGGGCTATACCATTGACGACTTCAACCAAACACAAATTAATCAATTATTGACCTATGCTCGAAATTTCGATCAAGTACTCTCTTTTCAAGCACATACTATCCACATGTCTCATTGCACCTCAAAAATGGATTTTACGTTCATGAGCATACGATAGCCCTATTATGCCTTCTAGTATTCGCTACGTTTTATTTGACCAATTCGTGTCCCATATTAGGAAGAATCATATATTTTCATCGATTGCAAGACTCTCCGAAATTAATCTACAGATGTCTGAACCATGTAACGCTACACTACATAGGTCATCTGTCATACCATTGAAGTTGTATGCCCCTAGAGGCAACCTTTTGGTCACGACATAGACAATCATTTCCCCTTAGGAGAAATAATCGACTTTCATTTCACCTCTCTCCACCCTATCTTGTGTATAGTGATAACTTACGCCAATGTGTTTTCAAGAGATGGCTTATAAATAATATTTTAGTTGGAGTCTTGTGAGTAATGAGATCCATCTCTTCCAAGAAGATTGATCTGTATTCATTTTATCCACAGCCATAACCTGACACAATCACATGATAATTTACTAAGCTCATATAGCCAGCACTAGCAATGTGTCATATTGTGTCTAAGTGGTGCTGTACCAAGATTTTCTCAAATCAAACTCGACCTATTTATAATTACATTTGATTAAATTTGGAATGCCGAATTCGTGCCCTATATAACTTGTGTTTAGTGGTTCGGGTCAACTCATTTGTTTGATGGATCAGTTAGATTCACTTTTTTCAGACAAACCTGTTAAGACTAAACTTAAATCCGCTAATTACACGTAGAGTCACTATAAGAAATATACCAAAAGCCGACATTTAATTGTTGGCGTTCAACATTAACGCAACCTCTACATAATGTTTTAATAAAAATTATGGAACTCGCCCCCTTCTCTCAAGACATAAAACCTAATTTTTCCCCCCAATTCCCTTGGTCACCGCCTCTCTCACTCTCTCGACACCTCTTCCTTCTCGTTGTCTCTCTCTTTCTCCACCTCCTTGTCACTTCTTTGTCACCAATCTTTCTGTTTCTTAAGGGAATGGACTTGTGACGCATTCGTAGATGTGAGATTTTAAAATTTTTTGAGAGCTTTTCAACAACATCTCATCCGTTAAAGTTCAGATTGTTGCTACTGGGAATAAGACAAAGAAGATTTTCTATGAAATCTATTCAAAAATCAATGTGATCGCTAACTGATTCAATTTTTCAGATTTTTGTAAGTTTGATCATCCTTTCTCCTCCACTAATTCCAATTTTTTTATTCAAATATCTCAAATCTAAGGTTGTTTTTCTAGATCTGTGGGTTTATCTTCAGATTAGTGAGTTGATTGGTGTCAACGACACCCCTTTCTCTTCCACCCCCTCCTCAACTAATTTCCTAGCTTTCTGATTTAATTGGATGTCGAATTGGTCAAAATCGAGCTCGAGGTTAGTCACCTAATTCATCTCTCCAAAAGTTCACTAATCTTCATTAAATTTCATAACGACTACTTTTAACCTTGAATGGCATGCTTTTCTTTGGAGTCCTTGAAGTAATTTTGTTATTGGTCTCCAGGTTCTTTGAGAAAAGTTGTTGATAAGTGTGGGGCTCCTTTGCTTTGATAAGAAAAGTTGAGAGCTTCGTGAAAATACACTGTGGAGCTTTGTGAAAATACTACACGATAATTTCTCTTACGCTTGGGAGTTTTGTGACAATACACCCACTTTTGAAGGCAAACTTTTTTGGCGCCGTTGCAGGGGACATTGAGTGTTAATCAAAGTTAAATCAGAGTTACATATGTAGGTCTTATGATTTTCATCATGTGCCCAGATATGTGTCTCTGCTGTATTTAATTTATTGCTTTTTGTTATTTTCATATTTTTAGAGGTTTTAGTTTTGCATGTGGGGACGGGACTAAGCTAATAGACTTGTTAGACTATCACATGACCCAGGACCTTTATTATAGATGGTTGAAGGAAATATTAATGCTAATCCTGCTAATCTGGGGAATAATAATCCTAATCTTGTGCTTAACTCAAGAAATGCAGGGAATAATCCTCCATTAGTTCAACCTAGTAGAACTATGAAGGATTATCTTCTACCTACCCGTTCTTCCACACCGTCGTGTATTATACTTCCGGTGCTAGCACATCAGTTTATTGTCAAACCAAGGATGCTCCAATTACTCCCTCAATTTCATGGTATGAGATGTGAAAATTGCTATCACCACCTCAAGGAAATTGAGGAAGTAGTTAATACATTCTTGGAACACAATGTGGAGGAAGAGATGACCTCAAAGAAATTGTCTCCTTTCTCACTTAAAGATAAAGCAAAGACTTGCCTAAATTCATTCAAACCTCGGAAAATTTCTACTTGGGATCAAATGAAAAAAGAGTTTTTAACAAAATTCTTCCCTATTCACAAAACTACTTCTTTGAAGTAACAAATCCAGAATTTTGCTGAAAAACCTAATGAGTTGTTTTATGAAAGCTGGGAGAAGTTTAGGGAACTTCTAAACTCTATTCCACACCATAACTTTGAACCGTGGCAGATGGTAAGCTTCTTCTATGATGAAATTACCCCTGAACATCGTCAATTCATAGACATGATGTGTAATAGAGAATTTTTAAATAAAGAACCTGAGGAAGCTCTTGATTATTTTGATTGTTTGGCGGAGAGTGCCTAGTCATGGGATATCTCAGATCCCGTTGAGTGATCAACATCATCAACAACTACTCAATCGTCCAGAGGTGGTTAATATCTTTTGAGAGATCAAGATTATCTTTTAGCCAAGATTGCCAAGCTTTCAAGAAAAGTGAAAAGTTTGGAATTTCAGAAGGTCAACGAGGTAACTAGTGTGCCAAAGGTTGAGGACTCTTGTGCTATTTGTGAGTCTGTTGAGCATTCCAATAATGAATGCCTAACCATTCATATGTATAGGGAAGTGCATGAGCAGGTTAATGCGTTCAACCAACCTAGGCAATCTTTTGCTCCATATTCTAATACATACAATCTGGGATGGTGTTCCTATCCCCACTTTAGTTGGAGAACTGACAACATTGCACAACCTCAAGCACATATGCCTTATCCTCCTACCACTAATTAGAAATATCAAGTCTTTCAAGGTGACGGTCAGTCTAACATTCCACAAGTTCCCACATAGAGACCACCACAACACGGGTTTGTTCCGAACCCACCACCACTACCGCTACCGCTACCACTACCACTACCACTACCACAACCTCAAGCACAAGGGTTTGGCCATCAAGGTCAACCCACAGTACCTCCATATCAACCACTGCATAAGTGAAGCACATATGATCTATTGCATCAATTCATCTAAAATCGTAACACTATTAATAATCAAAATTCACAGGCTTTGAATGATCATAGGACTTGGATTACAAAAATCAATAATACCTTGGGGATGATGCAACAAGAGAAGAGAAAATTCTCTGCTACCCACAAGCAAACCCCAAAGGTCAACACATAGTAGAGTCTTATGAGCCCAATCTTGAGTAGCTTAAGTCCATTACCACTCTTTGGAGTGGTAAAGAAGTTGATAAGAAAATACCACCCAAGGTCTCTAAGCCTACAGAAAAAAATACTTTGGGTGAATTTGAGACAAGTAGAGGGACTAAACTGCCCGAGGTTGTTAGTGTTGATAGTTATCTCATCCATGCTCCTTATCCACATAGACTTCTTTTGCCTGCTAAATTATCTGATAATTCTAAAATTCTAGAAATCTTTAAGTAGGTGAAGATTAATATTCCTCTTTTGGATGCTATTAAACAGGTACCATTGATTAGTAGTTAAAATTAGCATATTATTATGCCCTTTTAAGACTAATTATACTTTGATGGAGTTTAAATTATGACATTTCAGGGCATAAATTGTACAATGGACCAAAGGCGATGGATATCAAACTTTCATGCAACACCAGCATATTCTGGAGCAAAATTAAAAAAGCTTGGACCAAGGCAAGAACGTTCGAACGTCCCCTGGAATCATGTGAAGACCAGATTGATGTGACATGGCGTGTTGCAGCCAAGAACTGAGGTACTTGAGTACCACGTTCGAACGCCAACTCACGTTCGAACGTCCCCCATAATTAATTAAGGATCATGATGCTACATAGACTGTGGAAGTGAACTTCACAGAAGACCACAAGCCACTTGAGTGGGAAGGTCAGACTCCATCTGGCGTTCGAACGCCCATCAAGCAATGACAGAAACAACGTTCGAACGCCAGACTGGCTGCAGAGTAGTTAGCTTTCACTTAGACTTGGGTGGCCATGCATTATTCCTTCACCCTCTCACTATTCCTTCACCCCCTTTTGTCTCCTCCTCTTGACTTATAAATACTCCCATTGTTGGAGAGTAAATGAGGACTTGGAGAGTTGTTTTGGAGATTAGTTTGGCATTAGACCAACATCTCTTAGTTTGTATAGAATTAGTCTTAGGCTTATACTTTTAATTCCATGTCTAGAAGGAGGATTGATCATCTTTTGGTTGTGGATCACCCTCCAAAAGTGACTACCTTTCTTCTACTTTTAATATGTGTTTCATTCACTTCCATTGCTTGAGCTTCTTTCTTCCCTTAGAGGAGTGAAACTCTTCCACTTTTCTAGAGCTTCGCCAAAGCCGTGAAGGGTGGAACGTGATTCACTCATTCTTTGTCGAAGATTGGCTCATTGTTTATTGTGCCTTCCCCTGTAACTTCTTTACTCGGAGGAATGAGCATCACTCACTTTTCTAGCTTTACCAAAGCTATGAAGAGTGAGTAGTTTCTCATTCACTCTTTAGTGAGAGGTGATGGATGTGTATAAATTATACGGAAGTTATATCTGTGCATTTTCGATTATGCTTAATGCTTTATATTTCCCCTGTTTATTGAATGATTGATTGCATCTAGCAAAGCTAAGGTAATTTGTATAACCAGGAGTTCTTTCTATAACATAGATAACTCTTATATAGAAAGACTCATCAGTTCAAGGCAAGTACCCTGACTAGATCTTCATGACCACCCTTCAATCTTCACCATTATTGTGCTTCAATTAAAGAATAGAAATGGAGCATTAATGTCATGATTGGATGTCTTGTAGAAACACTTGCTTGTTTGTGGACGGATTGAGTCTCGGCACATGCAATTCTTGTAAACTTCTAGAAAGACATCGGAATCACGTTCTTAATTCTCACAATCCACCTTTATCTTTCGATTAACCTACTGCTGACACGGGGGTTAATTGAGTTATCAAGCACAAGTATAATAAACCGGATAATTAACTACATGTCCAGATTCTTGAACTAAAGAGTGACTCTTTTACATTAGAGCTTATCTCATATTTTGTTTAGAAAATTCTCTTGGAAAGAATCTTATATTCTGTCCAGGAAATCCCATACATCACACAACTTCAAATCTCAAGGGTTACAATCACTAGGTCTCCACCACTGCTTATCTCAAAACACCAACAAGAGTTCCTTGTGGATTCGACTCCGGATTCAAACCGGATTATTACTACAGCTTGACCGCCTGCACTTGAGTGTACACATTTCGGATCAAGTCAACCATCATATTCCAAGTTTTTAAAAGACCTATGTATTTTTAAGAGGAAAATAAATGTTCAGAAAAAGACGTTCCTTACAGAACAGGTAAGTACCATCTTACGGACTAACACTCCACCCAAATATAAAGACCTCGGTTGTTCCACCATCTCAATCTTCAATGGGGACTGTCGGGTAGAGCAATCACTGCTAGATTTAGGTGCCAGTATGAACTTCTTTCCTTATTTGATTTACGAGTAGCTGGGACTTGGGGAATTAAACCCAACATCCATTACACTCTAGCTTGTAGATAGGAGTATGAAGATGGCAAGGGAAATAGTGGAGGACGTTCTAGTTCAAGTGGATAAATTTTACTTTCCAATTGATTTTATTGTCTTAGATAATTATCATGTAGTTGACCCTGTTGCTTAAATTCCTATTATATTAGATAGACCATTCCTTACAACATCTAACACTCTAATTAATTGTAGGAATGGATTCATGAAGCTGACATTAGAACTCAATGTTTTCAGCATTGGGAAGCATCTAGGGGATGATGGAGAGATCCACTATACATGAGTTTTGAAATAACCAAGTCCAGTAAAAAATGATGAAACAAAATGAACTCAAAATGACACATGGTGAATTTCGGGTAAATTCCTTCGTTTAGAGCTTAAAACATTTTTTCCATTTTTGGTAATTTATCGTAGCTGAATAACTTCACTGTCTGAAGTTAGAATTGATCGTCGTCAATTCTCTCTTGATCTGGGTGACTTGTAGTTTTTAGCCGTATAATTAGTTTGAATTTTTTTGGCAAAATTTGTAATATTGTCTTAATTACATAATTAACGACAATTAGGTCATGTTTATTATTTCCTAGTTATTTTTAGGTTTTTTCCACTATTTATACACTTGTAAACCTTAGGGCTCGACAACTTTTAATTATTGAATATAATTGAGAGAGTTTTATCTTTTCTTTCAAATTTTGAAGCATTTAAGATTGATATTTGTTTACACCCAAAATAAGGAAAATTAGAAGGTGACACGTGGAACAAATCCAACTATCATGAAAGAGTCTGTGACAGTCCATAATGGACAGATCGGTTAGTGAAGTAGGACTCTTAGAATCTCAGGATACGAGAAAACGTGATATCATGAGCCGTCAGTTGGAGAAGGTTCAACGCACGTCAATGCATCTCGAGGGTAAGGCTATGATCTACAGTAATGGCATAAAAAGATGGGTCAATAGTTGAAGGCCATCTTTATAAATAACAAAGGTTAGGCCATAGAGAGAATATCCATGATCAAACATAACAAACTCTACACAGAGTTAGTCTACTTTATATTTATCTTTACCCTCAAGCCTCTTTACTTTTCTTGTAACCTATTCCTCCGGTGATCTTTTACTACTTTCATTTAATGTTAAGTACAGTATTTAATTTGTCTTCCAGATATATTTTACTTATTACTTTGCATTCTACTTGTCTTTTATACATTTAAGTCCATTACGCTCTTATTTAAGAAATTATTCAAAGTCCTTGAACCCTAAGGCATAGGAAAGAACTCAGAGGTAACCTTAAGCCTCACTACAATCGCATAAACAATCATGTTTTTTAGAACCTCACACCAGTTTGAGTAGGTAAGGTCGTATGTGTTTGGATCTTAAGTCCAGTTGGACTTTGGTAGGCCTAGTGGGACCCCAAGGAGTCATATGGGGAATACTCATTGAAAGGCCAAAATTGGCTCATCAGAAGTGTCGCCAGTGCACGAGGTTGTTGAAGAAAGTAGGTCTGGCATCTCCAACCTGGAAGAAGAGTTGCCTCCACTCGAGGGGCAAGAGAATCGCGAATCTGACTTTAAACAAGAGGCCTCAATCAAGACTTTGTCACACGAAGTCTCTCAACAAGTCTCTGGGTTCATTATTGGACTAGGGGATTTGATCATAGAAGAATCTAGCCGCACCAGGCAGGCATTGGGGCAACTATTGATAGTTTTAACCATCCAGGGGGCATGAGACAGCCATTGCTTCCCCCTATATAGGCAGCGCCCGTGAAAACACCACAACCCATGTTTCCCCCGTATGTGCTGCCATAGAGGGTGCAGAAGGCCAGAAATGGTCATTGGCAAAATAATAATCTTTTTTTTAGAAGGAGGCAGACCCTAACCCAGAGTTCAGGGGGCAAAGGAGGCAACTGCAAATCGTTGTTCTAGCAGCACCCCAGGTGGTCATGAATAGAGACCAATTGGACAAAGTAATCCAGGAGCCCATCAACCCCTGTTATGAAAAGAGTGACTAGGCCGATGTGTCGAAAGCCACATCCTGATTGGGTGGATAGGGAATACGAGTATCCTTGGGGATATAAGGTCCCAGTGTTCGCTACTTTCTCGAGAGAAGATGGTCAGTCGACTGTGGAACACATTAGTCGTTTCAATATGCAATGCAGTGAAATAGGGCCCAACGAATTTTTGAAGCTAAGGATGTTCGTCAATTCCTTTACAGGAATGGCCTTTGGATGATACATTGATATGCCACCTAATTCTGTAATAGACTGGCAGCAACTGGAGGACAATTTTCATGCTCAATTTTGCTGTACTGAGCCAAAGATAGCTATAGCCGACTTTGCCAGGTTATACCAAGTGGGGGGGAATGGTCGAGCAATACATCGAATAGTTCAAGAAGGCCAGGAATCGATGTAGTTTGGCGTTGCATGAGATGGATTATGTGCGAATTGTACAAAATAATATGGATTTCAAGCTCCAAAAGAAGTTCGAGGGAATGGAGTTCAATAACATGTTTGAATTAGCAACAAGGGCAACGCGATACGAGCAAATCCTGCGTAAGGAGTTGAGTTGGAGGTGAAAATGGAAAAAAATCATAGCAAGACAACCACATGTGTGCAAGGCCTTAACCAGGCCCTCAGAGAACCATACACAAGTTACATTGTAAAATCCGGATAAATTTGAATTTTTATGAAAAAGGGCAAAATGATAATTTGCCACTACGGTACGGGTTGAAAATCTGAATTTTTCTAGAACTTGGATGACGAAATGGACCTCACCATTGGATTCATCTCGCGAAGTCTAGTTACCCAGTCAATTTTCGAGACAATTGGATTTTTTGTGTTTTACGAGGCGATCGAGTTTCGCGTGACCTAAAAACGAGGTATGAAATAAAATTTCAAATTTTAGAAAATAATTTAAAATAAGTTTATATAAAAATATTTTGAACTTGAACCGAGACGAAATTTAAGCGTTTCGGGACGAAATCGGACTCGGGAATAGGAAACGTGTGGCGCGATGTGGACCAAGCACCTAAATGGTATATATAGGGGAGAAAATCAGATTTCTCCCCATACCCATCATATTTTTCAGAAAATCAAAAGAAGAGAGGGAAGCTCTATATTCTCTCTACGATCTACGTCTCCATGTTGCTGGAATCAATACGAGCCAAGAACAAAAGTTGTTCTCCTCGTCAAAGGCTATAAAATCATACCAAGAAGGTTGGATTTGGGTGAAATTTCAAAGACGGAATTTGGGGAAAGCTTGGATTAGAGCTTGTTTCGGGTTCTTGGAGCTTCGTACCATTGTTTTACGCTTCAAGAGGTAGAATTTTCATCATAACTTTGTTTATTTCCAATTTAGGTTTGAAATATGAAATGGATAGAGTGTTAGAGATGAAATCTCATGTATAGCACTTATCTATGGTATTTGAAATGTGAAAAATGGATATAGAAATGAGTAAAATCAATTCTAGCTTGAATTGAGTATGTAAAAATTACTTAATGTGATTTCTTGAGTTATGTGATGAATTTAGACATTTTATGTGATTACATGATTTGGTGCCTTAAAGGTGTTTGATTAAATGCCTATGTGGAATAAGTGTGTTAATTACATTGAATATGTTATAACATGCTTGGAAATTGATGTTGGAGAAATGTTGGTATATGTATATGATATATTGACATTGAAGCTATAGATGGTGGTTATATGCTTAGGGTATAATTTACCATGGAAAATGTGGATTGGATATTGGAATTGTTCATATTGTGCTTATGACATGTTGAACATGGTGTTATTATTGCAATTTAAAATCTTGGTTGCATAAGTATATAAAATGCAATTGTACATATATATTTTTATAAGCACGGGAAACATCACATTCGTGGGCATTAACATGAGTGTGGATGTGTGCATGTTGTTGGATCAAACACCATTCTTGGTGGTTGATAAGTGGGCTCAGTACAGTCGGACCAAGGTCCAATAGAGTCGCACGGTTGCATGAAAATTTTTTGTTGGGTATAACAAGAAGGGCTAGATACTCCCTCGAGTGCAAGATCCGGTTACTGGTTTATACATTTCTGTCGGTGAAAGTGCAAAAAAGTGTATCGGTGTGCGAAACCGGTGGTGAAACACCAAAATCCCGTTATCCAACAAAGACACATGGTTTATTTTTAACAAGTTCGTTGGATGTGCAACAGCAATGGCAAGGGCTTGAAATGCCCGATTTTATACTCATGGCATTGCATGGGTTGTGTGAGTCGGTAAAAGCTCGGGTTGAGTTGCATGTGTGAGTCTCATCTCATAACATGGCATGACATAGAGAATCCATTATGAATTGCATATTCTTGAATGGATTAATTGTTGTTTGTTGAATTTGCATGTGAATATTTCATATGCATCTAGGTTAGGGAGTAGCCTCTTTAGGAGATACCCGATTGAGCGTGGCTCACCCTTTATTGGGACAACATTTCAGGTGCGGGATATGCGCCGGTGGACGGTTCTCAATCGGGCCCTCATGGTTGAAAAAAAGCCAAGTTGTGACTTTTGAAACATGTGTTGTAAAAACAAAAACTTTTATGTTATTTAGTTTTGGACATGTGATATTGTAAAGGATTGTAAAGTGAACTCACATGAACTGTATTTTTCTTAAAATTGATGTTATATGAGTTTGGTATGAGGTTGTATAAGTTTGGAATGAATTGGAATTAAAAAAGGAAGGAATTGTAGGAAATTGTTAAAACCTACTGGTAGAACGACGAGTTCTTCTACAGGTAGAACTTTTCCAGTAGGCAAAACCTACCGATAGATCTTCAAGTTTTGCGGTAGAACTTTTCCAGTGAGTTTTTCTATCTGTAGAACGATGACAAACCTACCGGTAGTACTTTTCCAGAGGGTTTTCCTACCGGTAGAACATGATCATCTTCTACCGGTAGGTTTTCCTAAAATCTAAATTTTTAAGAATGCTTTGTCATGCTTTCGGGCTTTGTGTCCCTTTATTCAAATGAAGTAAATGGGCAATAATGGAGTATAAATTGTGGTATATTTGGCCTCAGATGGATCATGTGGTTGAATGGTATACAAGTTGTGCGTTTGGAAGTGCCCGATACAAGGGAGACTGATGCAAATCATAGCACAACTTCAAGGGATCTAGTTCAAGTCCCAACTGGGCCGGTTAGGAGAGCACGAGCAAGGAATTTTAAAGATGCACTCAACGGACTGATTCAAGAGGCATGGACTCAAGTAAATTCGTGGAGGCCCATTGAGCATGATCCACGTGAGCAACAAAGACTCATCAACATGATTCAAGTTCTAGAAGAATCTGGTCAAGGCTAAGCTTAAATTAGCATGTTTAAGAATACTCCTTTTTTGGGTCTGATTGTAAGGCTTGCATGCCATTTACTTTCCTTTTTCTATTTTAGGCGTGTGATCAGCCAATTAAAGGGCTGATTGTCTTTCTTTTTATTCTTTTAGGCAAGTAAGAGTTTTAGTCTTTAGTTATTCCTATTTGAGTTTGGATTGTCAAAATATAAACTTCTAATAGGATTTGTTTCCTTAGCAGATTAGGATTTTAGGAATTTTCCTTGTAATGGTCAGCCTTATAAATAGGCGTTTAATCAATGAAAAGAGTAGATCATTATTCAGCAAAATTAGAGAGTGTTTTCTTTGCGGTTCTTTGAAGAACTATTCGAACTTATTGAGATTTCTCATGGCGTTCACCAGCGACTTATCAAATGGAATTCCACCACCGTTTGTGGTGTCTTCCTTATACCACGGTTCTTGTTTTCACAATAAACAACGGGTTGAGGTCATATATACCAAGGTTCTTGTTTGTCGTAAACAACGGGTCGAGGTCTATCATTCAAATCTGATCGTAGAACGATCTTGGGTTCCTTTTTCCTTGTCGGATCTCGTTATTTTGGCAGAATCCACATCAGAGATTGCCCAAACTTGAGTTGTTGTGATCCCGGTAAAGGAGGTGTTGTGACGTGGTGTCGGGTTATGCGACATTTACGAGTATTTTTCGCGGGTTGATGGGTGATTAGCAGGTTAATAAAGGACCCCCGGTTTTAGGGGTGTCACATACACCAAATGTTAATAAAGGAGCCGGCGAAGGCAATGGCCGAAAAAGATGGGTCGACGGTTGAAGGTCATCTCTATAAATAATAGCGGCTTGGCCACTGAGAGAGGATCCACGATCAAACAGAACAAACTCTACACAGAGCCCCCCAACTCTATATTTATCTTTACTCTCAAGCCAAATTACTTTTTTTTTAACCCATCAGTCTGGTGATTTTTTACTGCTTTCTTTTAATGTTAAATATAGTATTCATTTCATCTTCTATATTTAGTTTACTTACTGGTTTGTATTCAATTGTATGTTTTACATTTCGGTCCATTACACTCTTATTTAGAAAATTATTTAAAGTCCTTGAACCTTAAGGCATAGAAAAGAACTCAGATGTAACATTACGCCTTGCTACAATTGCCAGAAAAGTCATGATTTTTAGAATCTCACACCGGTTTGAGTAGATAAAGTCATACATGTTTGGATCTTTAGTCCGGTCAGACTTTGGCATGCCCGCAATCCGAAAATACTCCAAACATATTTTTTGACATGTTTGCAATAAAAAAATATGTCAAATAGTATTTTTTTTCTGAATTAACAAGCTTAGAATATGATTCTAAACTAGTATGTGTGCGCAAAATTTAGTTTCATTATCTCATTCTTGTTTTTTATACCCGTGTTTTACATATTTCCTTGCCTCATAAATTTAAAGCATTTGTGGGACCTAAGAACATAATATCAGAAAAATTTTCGTGGAAGTAGAATGAATAATCGCATAATGAAATAATTATTTACATAAAGATGCATTTGTTGAGAGATACAAATTGTATATGGGAAGAGGGGACGGGGAGAGAGAGATCCGAAGGACGACCAAAGGTTTTCAAGAGAAGCTTCATATTTATTTGTTTTCAATTTCTATTCAACTCATTTGATTAGAAAGTTGTATTTCTCAATAGGTTCCATATCTTCGAATTACATCATGATCTCAGGAATTTCAACTTGAGCATCTGTGACAAATCTTAATGTTAACCAGAAAAACATATAGACAAGTAGTCAATATCTGATTCAGCAAACAAACAAAGTAAGATTTAACCAAAACAAAGTACATAAAAATAGATATTGAGGCAACTGTATTCCTATAAAGAAAGACGTGGATTCATGATGCACTTGAAGAGGCACCGTCAAAATATGGAAAATGGGTATGGTGGACAAGTCTTTGACCATCTTGGATAATGTTTCATTTTCTGAGATGAACGTCCTTTCCCCTCCTTAAAATTATTATGCATTTGAATACAGTGCAAACCCTTGAAAAGCTACACTTCTACCGTTGGAAGTATCTGTTTCGTTGTTTCGGCCTGTGTATATAACATGAAAGATACATAAGGAGATCTTTTAAATTGAGACTAAGGTCTTTTAACTTGAGACTTAGATATTAAAATTAATGAGAAGGTGAAAGGTGGTCTTGAGCAGTAGTTACAGAATCCAAGAAGTCTACAATGGCAAACAGTAAATATAATTCTGTTGTCACTAGGATTGTTTCGGGCGATACCGAAAAATATACAGAATGTAATGGGATTATAGAAGACAACAAGCAATACAAAAATTATTATAAGGGGTAAAAAATGATTTTCACCATCAAATCATATATTGGACAATAAATCACACCAAATATTCTCTAAATATTCCCTGAATATTCACCTAATATCTATATAATAAAATAGAAGAATACTTCAATTTTATCTCATATATATTTTCCCCCTCGATTCAATCACATCGCACCCATCATTTCCATTCTCAACGTTACTCTGCCCCCCTCTCTCTCTCTCTCTCTCTCTCTCTCCCCCGCCCCCCCCCCCCCCCCCCCCCCAGCACAGTCACGCACACACAGCTCCCTCTCACCGTCTCTTATTTACTCTCTCTCACAGTTCTGCATCTCCTTGTCTCTCTCTTTCGTTCTTCTCTTTCACACAGTTCTCTCATCTCTCTGTGGCGATCAAGCAACTCCGGCGACCCTCTCACCCTCCAAGGTTAGTCTACTTTTCTCCTCCTCTTCTCTTTCTCTTCTCAGTCGTTCCTCCACAAAATACACCATACATCATGCACCACTCACACACACAAACAAAAAACCACACTCTAGCACGCATACACACACACCCAGCACACCCTCTCTCCCCAAACACTCTGTTTTCCTACCCACCCACCCACAGAACACACACACGAAGCAACACACTCACATCACTCGCTCACATTTTTCACGTTGCACACACAACACACCCTTTTCCTTCACAAACACATTTTTTATCACGATTTTTTGTGAATTTTGTAGTTGAGAGTAATTGTAATTGAAATCACCAACCACAACCACCACATGTTCGATGAAATTTCTCCAAAAGCCACGGACAAACTATAGTCGCTGCCACCACCACAGGTAACTCCCCTTCGACCCCATCTCTGTCCCTTTCCCTTCACCTCTCTGTACACATGCACACACACACGACACAACACAACACACACACCCAACACAGGCACACATCATACATAACACACACACGCACAAAATGGGATATGCCATAGCTTAGTGGAAGTGGTATTGAAGTGAAGGTGGTCAGTGGTATTTCGAGAATTTTTTGATTTAGAGGTTGGGTAAGCATGTATAGCAAATAAAGTACAGTGGGTGGACCATGAGCTAGGTGGAGTGCATAATGAAGGATGGTTTGGTGGAAATGATTTTATTCTCATGTAGAAATTGGGGATTTGAAATGGAGTGCATTAGGTGTTTATTTTAGTGGTGGATCATGGTTTGGTGGAGGAAAGTATTACAATGGGGATTTGTTTGTGGTGATTGAAGAAATTCATTATAAGTTTAGTTCGCTGCGATAGGAGGGACCCTAAGGATGAATGGTGAGTTATGTTTGTTTTTATGTTAGTTTACTGTTAGAACCGCCAACGGTGAGGTCACCCATACCTTAAGATTTACTCCACCACTCCATCGCCAAATTCATGGGTTCGAAACTATTAGGGCAGATGTCGGTTGGCTTTGCACCACCTTTTGATGCCGATGGCCTGAATTTGTGAGCATGTGTGTTGTCTTTACATTGGGATGAATCCATTGCCATGTTTTGTTTCTTTTTTCATTGCCTCTTTTCTCGCAGGTGGTTTTATGAATTATTATTGATTTTCTTACTCTAATTTTAGTTTCCTCTAACCGGTTTGGCCACATCTTTTAAAAGTCATTTAGAACTTTAGAATTAATTTTCCTATCTTCTTATTTTTTGACCCACGATGTGGGGAACACTTCCACATCCCTACTCACATAGTTTATTGGACTATAAAACTAAGAATTCGGTGAATTCAATAATTTGTCTTTGTTCTTCGATTACTCTTTGGTTGCTGAGAATTAGTAGGAAAGTAAACGGATTTATGTATTTAGCATTCGTGCGATGGTGATTGAATTTGGTTTTGATAGTTTATATTGTTTGATTTGTAAGAATTCATAGGAAATTAAATGAATTTTTCGATTTAGTAGCCATGTGTTGGTGATTGAATTGGGTTTTGATAATTTATGAATAAATTTACATTTTCTTCTTTGACATATTTGTAATGGAGTATTACTATGATTGTGTCGATACTTGATTGCTAAGAAATTGAAAAAAATAGACAAATTTGGTCTTCAAATGGTGGGTTTTTTCAGTATTTAGTTGGTTTTAGTACTGTTGTGTTAGTGAATTGAAATGGGTTTTGATAAATTAAGTTTTTCGATAAATGGTGTAAATAATGTGTCTTTAATATTGTTCTTTGTACTACTATACAGGTAACATAAATGTATATGAGTATATTTGCAGTTGACATAGTTTTGAGTTGTTCATGTTTTTTGTATTGATGGGTTGTTGTGTTTTTGATAGATTGTCTATGGTGGTTGTGTTTGCGGCATAGTCGATTGCTTATTTGTTTCAAGCTGGGACAAAGGAACTCACTTCTAAGTTGTTTTTCTTTTCATTTCAATTAATATGAGTGTAGTATTGAAACACATAAGTAAATTGAGTTTCTTAAATTTTTTTGGTTTTGTTTGATTTGATTCTTTTGTTTTTTAAGTAATTGAGGTTGGTTTGAATCCTACTAAAAAAAATTGTTGAAGTGACTGGCATAATTTGCCCTTAATTGCAGATAATCAAAAGACCAAGCTTGCATCAGCAGTTAGAATTACTTATTTGGCAGGATGGAGTGATGCAATTCGGATGTGAAGGCGGTGGCCTTTTTTTTTTAGCTCAAGTTTGTTGAATATGTTGTTTCTGCATATTATGATCTTTTTGAAATTCCTGTATATTTTATGTAAGGGAGTAAGTATATATGTGCATGGCAACTTGCAGAAATGTTGATGCCAAAAACTTCTTTTAGGACTCCTTTTCTTTAGGAGTTTTTTTTTGGTTTCATTCATGATATCTTGGAAGATTTTGTTCATTGAACTATCAAATTTTTGCATTTAAAAATATTTTATAATTAATTTAATAGTATTTGCTTACTGTTTATTACATACAACAGTACATAGAGTGCACACCATGAAAAAGAACATGTACAGTACACGACTAAGCTCCCCAAAAAACTAATGTTTTATTTTTTTTTGTTGCGCAGTGTCTTCAGGCATAGATTATTCATCTCCAAAAACACTAAAAATTCTTGATCGATCATACATTTTTCTAATTAATTATAACTTCACCTTTAAAAATGGTAATTTTACTTTTAAAAAAATGACTTCCAATATGTAACTGATTTTTTTTTCCCAATACTGTGCTGCCATCTATGAATTTTTATTAGAATGAGTGAATAACTTATCTTCATCTAGAATTGAGGTTGACCAACGATATTAAAAGATGTATCGAACAACAAATATAATTATTTCGAATTAAATTATAATATTTAAGTGTCAAGTTACAATTTAAAAAGTTATTATCAATCAAAAAAGCTTATAATTAATAAAAAAATAAATCTTAAAATGTGGTTAAACTTCATGAGTTTTCTTTATTTTTCACTGAAATTTATCTTCACGAGAATCTTCATATGGGTAAATACTTTGTGGAGCATATATGCAAAGTGCGGGTGTGTTAAAAATGAGTGTAGACTTTCGGCTTTGTGCATGTTTATGTTTAGTGTTTAATTTTTTCTTGTCCATGATTAATTTTTAAATTTTTTTGAATTGTACCGTGCCTTCAGACACGGGTTATTACTAGTTCTGTTATAAAAGATAATGATCACTATGTAAAAAAGGGGTCTAAAACAAGGAAAAAACCCTATTGTACTCTTATTCTTCAAGAAAGTTATATACGATAAAAAAGAAAGAGCATCCATTAAAGTGGATTAACCAAGCTTTTTAGCTGGTGAACTACTTATTTCCTTGTGGATTCTTATTCATTTTTACACACACAAGACACACCCACCAAGAACTCATTTAGCTCTCCACCTCATGCTTCTCGATTTTTTGCCACCATTAGTTTCAATTAGGATCTCAGTTTCATTTTTATGCAATTCAATTAGATTGATGAGCAATTATTATTTATAGACCAATACAAACTTGTTTAAAATAATAATTATGTAATTTTATGGTCATTTGATAACGTTGAGTAAAAAGTCATGTGTAGAGTGTTAAAATCATCTCTAATTAAGTTATTTGCATCGAATTGAATATATACTCTTGACGAATTTGTATATGCACCATGAAGAATAAAATCAATATATCGAACAATCGAATCGAATTCATTTCGCATTTTGAAAATCATATTTAGATGAAATTTGTAATGTTTGGAAAGAAGATAAGGGGTAATCTCACCTTATACTCCGAAAGATTTAAATTTTTTCACTTTGTATTCTCAAAAATGAGATTTATCATATTACACCCTCAATGTATAAAAATGTTTTCAATGTGGTCCTTCTATTACTTTCCATTGCTTATTTCATCATAACTTACTCCGAAGTTGACAGAATGAGTAACGAAAACTAAATGAATGGTCACATCGCAACACTTTTAATATATTGAAGGTGTAATGAGAGAAATATAATTTTTGAAGGTCCAAAGTAAAAATTCTTAAATTTTTCATGATGCAAAATGCAATTCACTCAAATGATAATCCAAAGTCAAGAGATGAATTTATTAGGTTTTTCGGAAGGTAAAAGTTTCATTGATAGGCAAAATCTATACAAGTGAGGAGTGTAGATACACTTACAAAAGCCTAAATTATGATCTGCATTTTGGGGGAAGTATATGCCTTGAGCCAGTACTTCCCACTAGAATACAAAACCGCTAAGTTAGGTAGCAACAAACAAGAAAGTAAAATACTGTGAGGTGCATGTCTAATAGTGTAGAACACTATGAGAGGAGAGTATCTGGGACATAGGAGCACGAGAACATTATCCGCACTACCTATCCATTCCTGTTTGAGGATAGATGTACATTTTTTTTTAGTTATAGAGTATTATATGACATGTTGCATATTCATCCATGTTACATGTTGCATGTGTGCAATTTTGGGGACGAAATTCCCTTAAGGAGGGAGAATGTGAAACTCGGGAAAATTAAAATCTTAAGTAAAATGGTAAAATGGTAATTAATTGTTAAAGCAAGGTTCAAAAACTCAAACTTTTATATGACTCGGTTGATGAAACGGACCTCACCATTGGATTCTTCTTGCAAAATCTAGTTACCTAGTCAATTTTCTTTGAATTCCAAGATAGTTGAATTTTTTGTGTATTACAAAGCGATTGAATGTCGCGCGACTAAAATTATTGCGATCAAATTTTATTCCCAGGACTCAAAAAATAATTTAAAGTTAGTTGAGTAAAAATATACTAAACTTAAAACGAAGCAAGATTTAATTGATTCACAATAAAATTGGACCCATTAAAATTGAACGTGTGACACGATGTGGGCCAAACATTCAAGGTATATAAAGTAGTCTTCCACTCATTCTTGACACCAAAGAATTAGCCGAGTAAAAAAAAAAAAAAGTAATTTTCAGTCTTCTCTCTTCGGTCTAGTAAAATTAGGGCAACGACTCAACTCGAATCAAGTATTAAAGTTGCTTACAATGACGAGGACTACACGTGGGTAGCAACCACATCTAATTACGATATCTTTCATAGGCGATCAAAACACATTGTGTTAGATTATCATTATGTTCATGAAAAGGTGGCGCTCAGTCCTCTTGAAACAAAGTTCGTTCCTTCTTATCGGCAGGATGATATATTCACTAAACCTCTGTCTACAAGTATTTTTCTGGATCTGCGCAACTTACTTGACCTCTGTCTAAATCCGCGGCCAAGTTTGCTGGGGCTTAATAATGAAGATAAACTCAACCTCCTTGTAGATTATATGATAGATTAGTTCTGGTAGTATTAGCACTCTCTTGTCATATATTTTAGATCCTTTAGTTCCAGTAGTAGCTTTATCTTGTACATACCCAATAAACATGGGTCTCCTACATTCTGTAAATTACATTATATAAGTGATATAGATCAAGCTAAATTACATTATATAAGTGGTATACATCAATCTCCTCTCTTTATCGTGAGAGAGAGAATTCCTCAAAGGTCTTTAGATAATTGACATAAATACAAGCACAATTAGGAATGTGCCTTGGTTTAACTTAGTGTTGACATAATACAAGGCCTAAATTGGCTTGCTGGAACAAGAGCATGAGATTAATTCTTGTTCTAAGGTCAATAATCGGATGGCACACGTGTTCAAATTTTGTATGTACGATTCTCATTGCAAAAGTGATTTGAACTAAAATTTATCCCCTGAATTTCTACCCAAAACAGGATTCAAATCCGTGCACAAATGTAACATCGAATAGAAAAATTAAAGAACAAAAAAAAAGTGACCAAAAACAAATACACACCGGCACCAAAAAAAAAAGCAAAGCTCTTTCTCCATTTGTACTTTTTATTTAGAAGGCAGTATAAAGAAATACTGAATTGAATTTCAATAATTAGAAGTTACAAGAGCGGCATCATGAGTTTCACAACCACACTCTTTTCTTTTTGATGATTGTTCCTCATCAAAGGAAAAGAATAAACAAAAAAAAAAAGAAAGAAACAGAGTTAATTTGAAAGATTAGCATATAGTATACATTTGGATGTCATTACAGTATCTTATGCTCCTGAACTTAATCCTTTGTAAGTCCCCAGATGATCATCATTTTTTATCTTGCCGTTGAGTTCATCGGCAGCTGCAGCAAAATGAACCATGACTTCAGGAAAAGCGGGCAGTGCACGACCGCTATGGCCGGCAAAGTTCATTTCATTTTCAGCTAACGTGCAGCGTCCCCGGCTTTTTCCGGGAATGTAGGTGCATGGGTTGCTACCGGAGGAGGGGACGGAACCCCTTGGAAGGGACTGAATCATAATATTTTTCTGCAGCCATTGCTCTCCATTCAGTGGCCTCATTGCCAGGCTATCTCGAAAACCCAAATCCCAAATCAGAGTCAAAATGAGTAACATTGTGAAGTAATTATTTCTGTGAAAAGCCATCTTTGAAATGAAGTGATCAGCGGAGTTTTTAGTGGGTGAATTCGGACCCTTTTTTGTTTCTTGTGCTTGAAGAGCCGATGTGTGTATATTGAATATAGGATTTGGAATGATTTTGTAGGGGATATAGGGACTTGTATATATACATATAAATAATCTTGATTTGTAGTAAAATGTAGAGTTGACTGTGAAGCTTGACAAGGAATGGTCTAAATCAAAGACACGGGACCTTGAACACCAAAACAGTTTAGTTTATGAACATAGAACGAGTCTCATGTTTGCCATGCTACGATTTGGTTGACCCTTTAATAAGAGAGAGAGAGTTGATCCGGCCCGGCAAAGACCCTGAAAGGCACTAGAATGGAAAATATTGGGTTTAATCGCAAATTGCACCTTGAAAAATCGTTCCAATTTCAATTTGTACTCGCAAAAATAAAAAATCTCAATTTGGACCTTCAAAGATAGAAATTTGTATCAATGCGCACCTGAAACTAACAGCCTTCAGTTTGTCTTCTAAAACTAAATGAATAAATTATACCTAGATCCCTTCATGTTTGTCACTTAATCATTTGGACCCCCTCACATTTAGAATATTACTCCTACACTTCTTAACTTTCGTGCACATGTAATACATAACTCCTTGTCGTTGATATCTGTTAATATAATAGTTAAAAAATATGATTTCATTCTAATTAAAAAAATACAATTTTTCGTATTACTTTTTATTTTGTGGGCTCGTTATATTCTAATTTTCAAAATCAAGTTTACCATTTGAATGCCCAATATAATGCAGGTATTTATATAATATTTTTTATATCCAATATAATATATCACTTAAACATAATTATTTGAATGCCCAATTAGGGGAATATTTTGAGTAATATTTAGATTCTAAAGGGATGTAAGTGTAATTTTAAATGTGGGGTCTAGATGATTAAGTGATAAGTATGAGGGGGTATAGGTGTAATTTATCAATTTAGTTGTAGAAAGCGGTTGTTAACTTAGGTGTGCATTGATACAAATTTCTATCTTTGAGGGTATAAATTAAAATTTTTAATCTTTGAGGGTACAAATTAAAATTCGAACGATCTTTCGAGATGCAATTTGAGATTAACCCAAAAATTTGTAATGTAAAGGGACGCGGATCAGGATTTCTTAAATTTAGGTCAATTTTTGTCGATTTTCAGTCATCAAATATTAAATTTATCTCACTGAGCAAGTTTTAACAAGTCGCACTAGTATGTCCTATAACAGTGAATTTTATGACAACTTTTTGAACTTGATCAAAGGTTAAAATTTTGAAATCGAAAGGATCCAAATCCCATCAACTTAATGTGAAAAAATAGTACGAAATGGTATTGTTGGATAAGCTTTTTGAAGTATATGTTTAAGCACTTTTTCAATTAGCATTCGTTTTGTTTCTTTTTATTTTTTTTTTGGCGTTGTATCCCGATTTCTTTGCTTCCTTCAAGTTAATCACATGCATATATGTTAGTATGTATATGCAAACAAATAAAATGTATTATTTATATTCTACGATATAATTTTGCAAAATAAAAACCAAACATATGTTCATTTTTTAAATAAAATTACCTTTTATTCTTTGAAAATACTTAGAAAAGTTTTATCAAAGAATACAGGGGTGGCTTAAGCCAATTTGAGGCCTAAAACCAAAACATTAAATTGAGGCATTTTTATTTTTAGTATTATTTTTTTAAAAAAATTTAATTTATTTTTAATTTTCAATGAGAGGGAGACAAAAAAATGATGTGTTAAATATTGTCGAGAAAGATATTTAAACTTTTGTTTTTATTTTTTACCACAGAGAGGGAGAGAGAGCGTTTAATTTCAAGTTTTGTTTTTGTTTTTTATTTTTTTTAACAGAGAGAGAGAGGGGGTGAGAGTAAATATGAGTTGACTTTTGAGTATTTTTTTTATGTTTTTAATTTTTAAGTTTTTAATGTTATGGATTGGATTATATGCCTAAATTATTGCAATAAAAAAATTTTGGGGCTTTTTTGTAGGGCTTAAAACCTATGCTTTTTTTTGTTTCATAGTGTTAGACCGGGTCTGAAAGAGTACATTAGTTTTTCTAGACGTCATCTGGATTGTTGATTTCCTTCATATCATGTGAGATTGACTAGACTACAGAGTCACACAACGGGTTGAAATAATGATCACCAGCTTCTTGAATATTGCACGTCATCATGGTGTACTTACGATATTGTCAAAACCCTCATTTCTTATACTTTAGCTTTTTTCGTGCAATCAAGAAAATTACTCATTATTTTGCAAAAAAAAAAACACGTCACAAATAAAAGTTTTTATAAGATTTCTCTTTCAATAATTTCTTAGCGTTATGAAAATGGATGAATATTCAGGATGTGAATTAAGACTTGTTGAGGTCCAAGTCTATGAATACTGTGGAATGCCAGTCAGACAAGGGCATTATATTTTTCATTCAACTTAAAGCTCAACGTACTAGGAAAAAAAAAAACCTTAAAGCTCAACGTGATTATATTCAATTTGTTGTTGACGATGACAAATTTTAAATCCACAAAATGAAAATATTTTTTCCAGCAAACATTTTTGAATAAGAATATACCGTGAATTAGGGGTCATTTTGTTTTGAAATGAAGGATGATCAATAGATCATAGTTGATCCCTAAACTTTGTCTCTGGTGTTAATTTGATTTCTGAACTTTTAATTGTCTCAATTTAATCCCTTAACTATTAATTTTATCTCAATTAAATTATTATATTCATTTCTACCGTTAGATCAAAGTAGATATAGATCAAATTAGATTAGTCTCCAATTGATCTAACGATAGAAATTGATGGAAAGATTTAATTAAAATTAAATTGATAGTTTAGTGATTAAATTGAGACAATTAAAAATTCAGGGACTAAATTAAGACAAAATTTAGGGACCAACTATGATTTTTAACCGAAAAAAAATAATCATGATACCCAACAGCTAAACAAGGTTGATTTTTCCAACTCAAACACGGGCATGCAATATAGTTTTTTAACTGAACAAGTCTTTTTCTTTGATCTCAAAACAAGGAACAAGTCCAAACCTTTAACTTTGGCTTGTAAAATGTGTGGAACTATTCTGATCCAGATCAACGTAGAAAAGGTCAACCGGTTCACAAGACTTTTCTTCTTGAAGCTGGACCCAGTCCAAATGTTCAGCTACCAAACCGAAGTGAAGGGAGTTTGGACCAACCCCAAAATATAACTGATACCCATAAATCAGGATGTAGTTAATTTTGATTACGTTCGAGTTTGTCTCTTTAAATTTTATTAGGTGCTAAGTGGATTTTCATAGGACCCCCTCACCTGTGCAATAGTTAGACAAAAAAAAAATCTCAAATCTATAATATAAAACATGACAGGTTTTAATAAGTTTATCCGACGGTTTTAAACATCAACATCTCTCTCAAAACCATTCATATTACATCGTACCTTCAGACACGGATTACCTTAGTTACTTAGTAAATTAGGTATGGAGTGATACTTACACTGGTAGAGCCAAGATTCTATTTTAGAAGGGACAAAAACATGAATAAAAAACTTTACCAACTGGTACTTAAAATTTTCCCGCATCTCCATTAATAAAGACATATAGTTTTAAACATGACACAAATATATAATCATTCGAATATGACTTGAATTCAAAATGACATGATCGAAACATGAAATGGTACAACTTGATTTTCACCCTTAGTCTTCAATAAGTTTTCATCAACTTACCCTTGGCTTTCAATAAGTTTTTCTGAATGCTTTGAGTCACAATTCACAAAGGTATAGTTTTGATAAGCTAGTTTAATCCTGAACTTTTTTTTGGGCAATACAAAGAATACCATTGAGGTAAACGAAATATAATCCTTCCCCAATCATGATTTCAGAAGTTACAAGAGAATTCTGACTTATAAGGTCAAATTACCATCAGTACCTCTTCTTTAATTCGCTAACCATTTCCTGCTTATGTTAACATCATTTTAGCTCATATAACAAACACCTTTTTTTTTCGAGTTTTTTGCTATGTTCAATCCCAAAAAAGGAAATAATGGAAGTTAATAAAAAAATTGAAACGAAAAAGGAATGAAAAGCTCTCTCAACCCGAAAACTCCCACGCTTAACACAAATTTTTTTTTTTGTTCACCAACTTGAAATAGTACTTAACCACCAAAACCTAGCAACTACCCACCCCGACCACCCACCTCACTGCGCACTCTTTTCTCTCTCAACCCAAACCACCACCTCCCCTTCACACACAACATCATTTCTATCAACCCAAACCACCCTACACATGGAGCGAAACTCCTATCAAACGACACCCCATCCGCAAACTCTATACGACAATTAGTTTTCATGCTTCATATCATGACATCTTACTTGAAAAATGTTGAATGTACCATCACTACATAATAAATGGTGACATGAATACACAACATTAGTAGGTAATTGGGACAGACTCAAGTACATGTCGAATTCAACAATGTCAGGAATACCAATAATTCATCAAATATCAGCATCCATCGAGTAGATAAGCTCATTTTTCATTTTCATGAAAAGAACTACTCCACTATTTTGGATGATGAGATATACATTCCACAATAAAGTGTAACAAGGTAAATCGAAAGCCATAATTGTCTGAATGTCCTCTAATTATCAAGACTCTAAGATAAAGAATAATGTAATCTCAAGCCATTTTGAACTCCGTCATGCATATTTAGAAAACATAAGGAATCAGAGCCCTGACATCCTTAGGGAAATTATCGAATTTGGAAAGGTACCATTTTCTGGTGACATAACTCCTTCCAATCAAGTACAATGCTATGCCTATCGAGCAGGAGAAGGAAAACAACGTCTGGCAGATAAAAGAAATGCCTATGAAGGTAAGAATTTCGAAAAGATAGTGAGGGCATATAACCAAGTTGAAGAGCCCACCAGAGGGAATTTTATATCCTTTTTCATCCTTCTCCCTAAGTTTGGAAAGAAGGTAATGGTGATAAAAGTTACCACCTATTCCTACTAAAAATAGCGCGACCCCCAGATACTTAAGATCAATCATTGGCTCTGCAAGCCCTTGAGTTAAGTGTTGGATATAGATCATGGTTGCAGCGGCAAAGAAATAGCTGGAAGAGATAAGAATAGCAGAGTCCAGAACCATGCCACCACTGTATTTATGGACAAACAGAACCTGCAAAACATGATTAAGTACAATTCCATCTAACCCTGTCAATAAATTACGCTAATCATAGTTTTATGGGAACAGTACAATAGTTAGCAACACTAAAACATTTTAAGAATTTTGTAGGGCTGTCTGTCAAATATAGCAATCATTGGAGACATTCAGTTAAGTCCCCCTTGTAAGTTGAAAGAACTAGAGAATAAATTCTTCGTTGTTGCTATGAAGTTAACAAACCTACATTATCAGCCAACTTCCAAAATGGACAAACCAATCTTTCCATGATATCATACCAAATTGAAGACATAAAATTATTGGGTTGTTTTTATTTCATAGTGACGATCCCAATGGTGGCATATTTGGAGCAACAGGTAGTGGTACTCTCTCTCTCCCTCTCAAAATAGACAGAAAATTATCATGGTCATGTCCAATTAATTATGCAGAGAATGAGCTAGACTCCACGCCCAAACAACAATATTCAATATTCAAACTTCTATTTTTTTACAACCACCATTATTAACTGGATCGCAATAAGGTGAAATTGGATGGAGAGTCCTTCCACCATTTTAGCCGGACACAATGAGGAAAAGCTAGTGTCATATAATAAAAGCCAGTCACTACAAATGAACAAGCTGACCTTCAGATAAATGTCAATGGCATGCTAGAGAGCTTTAGTGCTAATCTTATATATTGTGTCATATTGTCAGCATTTTGTTTATTTTAGAAATCAAAACACAAACTAGTAGTTTTCTTCTTGTCCAGCACAAGATGGGCAACCATGATGCATTAATGTAGCTACAAAAGGCAATCCATCTCAAAAAAATGTGCAAGAGTAGATGGAAATAAGCCCCTGGGCTATGGCTCGGTGGTGAAGATATATAATTTTGGGTTGGTCTTAATTTTGAGGGTTTGCTACCAGAAGAGAAGAAACTAGAGAATCTGTAATGTAATCGATTCCGAGCGGCACTATACCTTAGTCTCTCTCTAGCCTCTAGTCTATACAAGCCATAGCACCTGTTCAGTCGCCTTTTCGCCAGAAATTTAGCACTTAAAACAAGCATTGGCATATAAATAAAACTGGAGTGCATTTCAGTAACCCGCAGACAATCACCCAAAAATTCAACAAGACTATCGTAAGGGTGGTCTGAGGGTTCAAAAGAAAATAAAATGATAATTCATGAAATATTGCAATATTAGAATTCATATAAATCACTAATAATTGAAATTATCCCAAGAATTTAGTACCTCAATTCAAATGATTTATCTCCATTATGGATTTCTAATTCAGACTCAAGGTAAATTTTGGATAGGCAACCATTAGTTTATCTGGGTGTCTATTCCCGCCTGCCGAATATTTAGTAAACTTAACATCCCTAATTTGCCACAACTAACTACAACATTATTTGTACTGAAAAGCAACAACAGAGAAACAACAAAAATAGTACAGAATTGAGATAGTAAGAGGTACGTTGTCAAGATCTGGTCACTTCTGAAGTAAAAAAATGATAAATATCTCATAACCCCTTCAACAAATGGAAGAGGAAAAAAACAAGAGGCTTCCATCAGTTAAAAAGATTGGGTCAAGCCCAGCATTAAGTAGAGGAATGATAAAGATACGATATCTTTCACCCAGCAGGTTGAGTGTCTTGATCAAGGCTGTAGCTTATATGGCTCCTCTAAAGAAGTCCCTTTTGTTGATGTTTGAGATACTCGAGGCAAGTAGCTGAGCACCACTATGGAAAGATCCCAGTGGGAAAATCAAAAGGAGTGAGAACAGACGAATTAGAAAATTTAGGACCACTTAAGTGATTGTAAGCACATTGGATTTTGGGCTTCAGCGATCAAATTCTCAAAACCCTATTTGCTAAGCAGTGTTGGAGGGTTCAAGTGGACTCTCCTCTTTTGTTCAAGAGAATTTTATACATTAGACACTTCTCAAGTTGTTGTATTCATACACTAGAGGGCTGAAACTCTTCGTGGCATTGAAATAAAATTATTGGAAAGGGTCATCATAAACCACAATTAGGAGGGAAGGAAAATCACTAGAAAGACAAGCTCTGGAGGACTGAAAGGGAAAGGTGGCAAATATAGAGAAGGAGATTTATCTATTGATTAACGTGGTTGTTGCATATATTTATGAAGGTTTGAGCAATTGAAAAGAAAGGTTAATAGAGGAGGTTTTTGTAAGTCTAGAACAAAAAGGAGCTGTTTTGGATTTGAAAGTTTCTGGGGATTCCTTCAATCAACACCTTCCTCATCAGAGTTGGCACAGTGTTATCTGCCAGATGAGAGTTCTATCAGATCCTGTAATGAATGACAAAAGATTCTTTTCGATATGAAAAAAGCAAAAATTGCGAAGCTGAACAGGGTAATTTAAGGGAGATGAAGAAAACATGGAACAGAAAATGAAACCCCAAGAATGAGCAGAAAATAAAGCCTTTCCTTGAAGTGTGCTAGCAACAACATTTTACCATTAGTAATGATTTCAACTAGAAAAGTTCAGCAATTAATCAACACCCTATCTCTTGGAATAAGAGCCCGTACACCATAAAACTTTTCAGATACCTCTTTTCCAACCAAGATAGAGTGTTCAGTCTCCTATCATGCTACAACAAATCCTATAAGTGCTTGTAAATCAGCAGATTCATGGCTAGCAATACATGGGAACCAAAGGGAGAGTCAATGCAATAGAATCATAGGTGTCAATTGGATTAACATGTTAGCCATTGTTGAAGGCTCAGAATGATAACTCTGTAATTGAAAAGAACAGAATCCTAGGAAAGTTGGTAAAATTGCTGAGACCCATGCTACAAAGTTATGAATCTTTTTCAGGTGTGGATGCTGGAAAAAACGTCAATACAAAGGAGAGTATAAACAAGCAATAAGAAGCTGGCTTCAGTGGGAAACTGAAAAAAATGGCGAGTTTCACTGCATCAATTGAGAGAAAAGTAAAGTTGGCTTTGTAATCAGGTAACATAACGCCAAGTAGCTGGAATCTATGGCTAAAAAAGTTCTTTGGATTTACATTTCCACGACCATAATTTTTTTAATAGCATATAGAAAACTGGGGCTTTCCACAGGACTGGAGTTTGATTAACTTTTAGCACATTAATCCAATGAGCAAGACCCTTGAATTACCAGACTATAATAATTATACGAATCAAAATTAGTTCAACTACTTTTCATGATTTTAGCCAATCTGCTCCCATATGTATGTGCCAGTCATAACGTGAAGCTACGGTAAAATATAAAATTTGAGTGCCCTAAACACCATGAATTGTAAAGTACTAGCCAAATTAAGAGAAGTAATATAGAGACGTGTTTACCTCAAGAACCCGTTTGAAGAAATGGATAGTTATAGCTGATTTGGCCATCATGAACCTAATTCCATCATCTGGGAAGACCCAAAAGGAAGCGAGTGAGGCGAGGAACGCCGGAGTGTAGAGTATGAGCATGCCTGTTGTGCTTGAGAGTTTGATCTGTTGCTTAGCTGAAGAATTCACGTTCCAGAATTTGGAGTACTGGAGGTGTTTCCCTATGATTTCTGATATACCCAAGTATGCTAAGAACAGAAAAGTTATCAAAGATATGGCTGTGAGGAAGATTGAATTAGAGGGATACTCTTGTTGAAGAAAGCTCTGTAACAACGATATCGCCATCATTCCTATTCCGCCCTCTCTCTCTCTCTCTCTCGCACCCATGTGTATATAAATGCGCGTGTGAATGTGTGTACAATATGCCGATTTGATGATCGACTGCGGCACAGCTATTTGTTGTCCGTTGCGTTGATCAAAGTTTATTTATTGCGTGGAATATGAGTAAAGAATCTATCTAATAAAATAATTAGATTTTTGAACTCCCGATTCTCTCAAATCCAAAACACACTCTACAACATCCAGCTATACACAAATACATACTTTAACATAAACATATTTATTATGTATATACTTCAATTACACACTCTAATATTAATATACTAGTTATTGTTTTTACCTGAAGGTACAGAGTAATAAAAAATAATAAACAATAAATATATTTGTATTCATATTAAAAAATCACAAACATGGAGTAGAGATAAATAAATTTAAGCATCGATTGTAGTGGGGGTGAGAGGTGGTGGTGGTTGGAAACGGTAATGGTTGTGGTGGGGTGGCAATGACCGTGGTGGCGGTGGTGGTGGCGGCGACGACGGAGGCGGAGGTGGTTGTGGCGGCAGTGGTGGTGGTGGTGGTGGCGGCGACGACAATAGTGGTGGTGGCGGCAGTGGCGATGGTGGCGATTGTGGTGGTGGCAGCGACGACGATGGTGGTAGTGGCAGTGGCAGTGGTGATGGTGGCGGTGAGAGTGGCGACGGTGGCAGCAGTGGTGGTGGCTGCGATGATGGTGGTGGTGGCGACGACGGCGGTGGTGGCGGCGGCGGTGGTGGTGGTAGGAGTGGTGGTGTTAGAGGTAGTGGTAGGGCGATTTCAAACACTAGTTTTTTTAAAGTACTTATGAAAAATAATTTATAGAAGTACTTTTAAAAAGTCACTCCAAACACACCCTTAGGGGCCTATTTTTCCTATTAAATTTAGGATATTAATATTAGCCGTTAGATTAACTTTAAAGTAAAATTTAAAACGATCTGAACTGCGAAAAGCAAAAGTCATTTTGTTTAACATTTGAAATTTGAATTGTAAACTATTTTATTATATAGATATATAATATCATAATTTAATGTACAATAACTTTAGTTATAAGAAATCGCTAATAATATTATAAAATTAAAATTTTTATATATTTCACATTCTTATTGTATAAAAACAATATGACATTATAGTTTTTAATATTATCATTAAACCCGCAAATAAATATTATAATGATGATATTGTTGTAAATATGATGGATGACCCAACATCCACTCGCCTTCAACCTAACCCCCAACTGTCCATGTGCCTCATAAAGGTTCAATGATGTATCTCTGTTAATAAAAAAAGAAGTGTTTTTTTGACTTAGAGATTTGACATAATTTATTGAATTAAAAATATGACTTTAATGAAATTATTAGATTAACATCAAGTTCTAATATTTAATGGAGTTTACAGTTAATTCAAAAATCATACTAAATTAAATCAATAAATTAGATTCCAATAACATTGCTCTGATAAAAAATATACAAAGCGATGGAAGAAATGCAACTAAAAAGAGAAGACTAAGAAATGGTGTTGATTTTAAATATCAACACATTAATCTATATCTATACTACTCTAAAATATCAGTATACTTGAAAAACATTTATTTTCCACTTTTATCCTTTAACACCACAACTATCTCATTCTTATCCCTCAATATTAAAATCGAATTAATCTTATTCTGAACTACGCCACTGAATTTTTTGTCGTTACAACTCTTCCCCTCCCCCCCCCTCTCTCTCTCCTTTTCCTCTCTAAAAACCCTCGATGTTCCCCTCTCTCTCATTCTCTTTCTCCATCGTTCCCAACATGCGTTACACGCAATCACGTCTCTCTCTACTGCATCTCAATGGTGCCCATTCGGATTCTGTCCAATGGCTATATCGATTACCGAATCCCTCTCAACTTACGTTTGTTCAAGAAAGAAAATGAAGGTCTCTCGCATTTTGACACCTCAATAGTGAAAATCTCCGATGCGGTATGACGATCCAAACTCAATATGTTTTGGTTCTTCTCACCAATTGGTTTTGCTTTGTTTTGCTTGCTGTCATTCATTTGCTTTAGAGTAATGCTATTGGAAACCCACCAATTTATACGGAACTTCGGAAACCCACCAATTATACGGAAACCCACCAATTATACGGAAACTTCGGAAACTCACCATTCATAACCCAAGACAAATCCCCACCCCCAGAACAAACTCTAGCCATCAACTTACAGCCCGACCCACTCCTTTCTGATTACGTTCCTTTATCTTGCTTAATGGGAATACTCTACACAAAGAAACCGATCAATCGCCATGTACTAATATAGATTCTGGTTCGATCGTGGAAAGGAGATAACAAGATTGATATCATTATGTTCCAAAGCAAAAACGCAAACAGAGGGTCTTCTTTCAAAGTCCGTACTCTTGCAAATTAGGTAATTTTTTAGGTCCCAATAGCATTACTCATTTGCCTTAAATGCTTCGCTCAGGTATTGTTTCACACATATGGTCACCTCATTTGGTTGACGAACCTACTGTCACCATTCAACAAATGTTAAATATGTAGTTATGTGGGTATTATATGTATATGCATTTTGAAAAGGAAAACAGAAAGAATTGACAAACACTTTTTGTTTTAGAGCTCAGACAGATTTGGAGACAGGAGGGAGAGATACAGTGAGTTGGGTAAGATGAGGGAGTTGAGGTGATGGTACCACCATTACTCATCGGTATTTTGGTATTGGGTCTGAGCTTTGTAAAGGGCGATACAGATCAATTTGACGGTAGACACTTCTTCATTGATTCCATCTTTATCTTATATGGAAATCTGCTGAATTAGTGGTGGAATTTTTGTACAACTTGCTAATGGATTGTGATTTTTCGCTAGATGACAGTAGATTCACAGGCAGTTAAGCATTACTTGAGTAAAGATAATTTAATTTTGATACAGAATCTGGAGGTTGTATTCCAAATTCTGCACTGTTTGTAGTGAAGATATTTGACTTTTGGATCTAACTAATTACTTAATATGGAAAAATATATTAAATGAGAATTTTTGGTTACACCGGCGATGTGGTTTGTGAATCTTTTGATTGTGAACGTTTCTTTTTTAGCATTCGATAGATTCTCTTCTTTGCAATATCATTATGATTGATGATGTGTAGGATCGTAAAAATTGAGAGATCACATCCTTATTCTCCGAATTTATTAGTCTTTCGAAGCTACCCACTTAAAATTATTTATTAAGAGTTCAATGGAGATGGCTTTTTTTCATTTGGTTTTTGGCGAAGGAGTTCCCCATAGCATAAAATTGCCATAAGTGATGTAAGGGAAAATGTTCGCTGGAAACCTTTCACAACAAACCTATCATCAACATACTGAGAACTATTGAAACTAACATTACCTCTTGTTGGTTTTTTCTTAATTCTTTTATTTAGGTATCTTTTTCTCATTTTTTTATTGCTTGAAGTTAATTCCTCAACCTTGTTACTCTTGGTGTTCTTGTGTACCCTTCTACTATTAAAAGTATTTCATGTTTTCCCATTTTTTTGATCCATTTCTTCAGAGCAAAGTCGGCAGAAGATTTGGAGTCACTTGGCTTTGTTCGTTTTCACATGAAAGAAAGGTATGCCTTTATTGGTATGCCTTTATTTTTGTCATTCTTATACTAACATTCCTATGAGAGTTTTGTTTTGGTGATTTTTTATTGGTTTTATTGAACATATATATGGGCACGTATTATATGCATTGTTCTCCTTTATAACCCAACAGCTATTATTATGTAATCTAAGGAGTTCGAAGGGAAGTTATCACTATATGACTTGCATTTAGTTGTTTTAAGGTTGGACTGATTCATTGGTTTCCGACTTTATTTTGAGGTAGCAATGTGTATTGAAATATAAATCATCAACTATTTTTGGTGGTTGTTAGTTTAGCAGTACATGAACTATTTTTAGCCACTCTTCCCTATTTCTACTCAGTCAATGACTGCAACTTAAAAGATTAAGGTTTGATTGCCAGCTTGAATAATGCCACTGATCACCCACCATTTGTATGTTTTAAGACTTGTCATTTGCTCGTGCTCTTCAACTTAGCTCCTCGATTTTGGCTCTCTTTCCGCCCTCCCTTTCATCTCCTCCTATCCGTTATCTTCTTAAATGTGAACCAAAATTGATACTTTAAGTTTGAAACCATAGTTTTAAAGTTGGGGTCACCTATATAACGTGCAACAAGACACTATTCAACATAATTATGCTAAATTCTGGTACTACATACCAGAATTTAGCATGACCATGACGCTTTCATGGAGTTAGGCTTTCATGGGGTTCCTTCAGTCTCATCAAAATACTTCTTAACTTCTAATCTTGGATTTTGTTCCCCATCGAACACCGCCATTTGGAAGCTCACTAAGGCACTAAGCAATTATGTGTTGGTCTGACGACAACTTATTAGAGGGTTCATCCAGACAGTCTTAAATCAAGTACTACATGTACGTCATGGATGAGAAAGATATCAACTTCAAGGACTGTCTACTTTTGTCTGGGTGATTGTGGTAGTGCCTTTTATATGTCATTTTAAAGGAAAAAGGTTTTACATTTGTAGTTTAAACTTCAGGTTTAGTAATTATTTTGTGACGATGAGATCTATTTGGAGGTACTCATTTTGGTGGTTCATAGTTTTTTTTTTGGGCCAAGTGATTCACAGTTAAGTTGCTAGAACTTATACGGCAAGTTAACTAAATGTGTTGTAAATCCTTTGGTTTGTCATCATCCCCAGACACCCCCACTGGATCCGCTAATTTGACTAATCAGTATAAGATACCATTTGAATCAGAAGACTTCACTTGGTAATCAAAAGCCATGTTAAGGTTCTCACTTCTCAGTGCCTCTGCTGGTCAAGGTCCTTGTAGTTATAGGTTCTGTTGCTCATTATGTGATTTGATTATTTCTTTCCTTCTTTCATAATTGTTGAGCTCCTTGTGTTCGTTTGCATTGATTTTTTACTTGGTTTTTGTGCCATTTAGGGCTTGTGGCATCCTTGGGAAGGCCATGAAGATCACTCCCATGGACATGGACATGAGCATTAGCTAATATTTAGATTCTGGTTCTTATTAAATGGTCATAATGAACAACACGTGTTGATCAATGGTTATGCAGAGTAACATGCTACTTTTATATTCATGGATTGTAGGATACATGACGTAAAAGTAATCCATGTGCAATAGAGAGACTGAAGAAGAAGCTCATATTGTGTTCCTTAGCTCATATACTTGTAACCAAAAATAAGTTGTTCATATACACAAAGTATGAAGAAGATTTCATGTAGCTTTCTCATGGAAAGTCTTGACTCAGTTTTTTGTTAGTGTGTTATGCACATAGAAATTCACAATATGGTTTTCCTAGAATGTTTTTTTATTGTTGTGATTATAGTCACCGAAGCATCTTGTGTTTGTGGATGGATTCTATGTGTGGCTGCTTCTAAACCATGCCCATATGTTTTTGGATGTCTGTGTTGCACCATATCTGGTTGAAGCCAAGAGTAAATTGGCAAAATATTTTTTCAATAATTGACAGTATCTATCTATATACTAATACTACTTGTATTCTTCCAGTCTGAGTTGGTCACTTGATAATATTAGTGCTTTTCCTATCTCCCTCATCAAAAGTGACCCATTATTGAACCGGACCATGACTTGTTAGATTAGTTCTATAGTATCATCCTACTAGGTCGTGTTTCTGCCATTTCCAGAGTAGGTGAATCTTTCTGTAGAAATAATTCTAATGCTCATTAAGAAGATCTCTCTCTCCCTCTCTCCTAAAAAAAGAAACAAGAAAAAATGAATAATATTTTGTTGTTTCAGATGGTCCATTGAAGAGCCAAAAGAGAGAGCATAAATCACTCTGCTGATGGATGCTGGTATGAATGCCATTTGAGATATCTTAGATGATTTCCGTGCAAATAAGAATGCTTGTGAGAAGGAGATTGCAATGAACATAATGTGAAATTACGGTTTAGCAAAAGAAATTAATGGGCTGTAAGGATTCAAGAGCTTATGATTTCGGTTAGGATTACTTCTTATCAACATTACCTATAAAAACAACACAATGCAATTTGATCCCCCTAAAAACTGACCGAACTGCGGTCAAAATCATATAAATACACTCAGCTTTCATGTAGTTATCTGTAACTACTTACCCTGCAGAAACCCACTTACAAATGATTTGGTTTCTACTAATAATAATGTAATTACAATGTCTTGCGCGCTGCTGTCCAAGTTGTTCTCCTCTGTCCTACAACGAGAATTTATCCATTGGCGAGTGTAAGAAAATGGCTAAAGTGTAAATTGCTATACATGCATGTCTTTAAACTATCTATTGTAATTTATTTTGTTCTTATTTTTTTTCTGCTTCAAAAGGGTTTCAATGAAAACTTTGCAAAACATTTGTTTAAAAGAATGAACAAATTTATTGCATTTGAGACTTTTTCCTCTTATAAATATAAATATGAATCTTTGAGCTAGCCTTTGGGGTATCTGTTTAAACTAGGTAGGTTTTAGGATCTTTACTAAGCATCCAATAATTGAATTGAAGTGGAGCCAATTTTCTGTTTGGATTCATCTAATGTTGGGAATTATCATTATATTTGTTATTATAACTATTTGTTTATTGCAATAAATTGGTGCACGTGCAACGCACGTGTGCACCAACTAGTATACTAAGTCTCTGAATGACTTTGTTTTATATATAATTGTGTACATTGTTCTCTTAATATTTTGTTGCTTTTCTAACACTATATCAGCATAAGTCTCCTATCATCCGAACAAATACTCTGTTTTGAAGTCAAAGATCGGTAAGAGTACGATGTTACATATTATTCTTGAAGTTTTTTTAAATTCATCTTTATTCTTTAATATGTAACTTATTGAAAAAAAAAACTCATAGAAGACTTGAAAACTTCGAATTAGGTTTATAATTTAAATGAGATCTGATGACTTCACATTAACTTGTACAAATTCATTAAAGTCTTAGACTTTGTCATAAAGTTCTATGAACTTTCATTTTACGCATTGATTTATTGTTATTATTAAGGTAATATACAAATTAAGATGACTTTTGCTATAAGTCATATATTTGTACTAACGATAACCTGTGCCTGAAGGCATTGTGCAATTTTAAAAAAATCGAACATTGATTATGAACATGAAATAATCAAGCATTAAACTTGGGCGCTCACTAAGTTCAAAGCTCAATCTGCATCCTTTAACACACCCACATTTTACATACATGATCAACAAAGTATTACTTATATGACTATTCTAGAAAATTTTATGGTTTCTAAAGGCACCAAGCTAGCAATAACCCGTTGCTGAAGGAACTATGAAACACAAAAAATAAAAATCGAGCGTTAGTCGTGTACTATAAATATTTTAAGCAACAATTTATTTTTTCTTTCTTTTCTATAATGACATAACTTGGAATCAATATGAGCTCTGGAAATATTTCAATTTGTAAACATAGTGTATACATATCAGAATCATAGTCTAAAATGTCAAGACTCTCCATTACATCACAACTAAATTGAGAACTTTCAACTTTATTGATCAATGAATGATATTGAAGTAAATTATCACAGGTAATTTAGATATGTAAGACTTCATAACATTAGCGCTTAGTAATAATTTGTTTAGATCAAACTTTTTAATATGAAATGCTTAGCAATAAAAATAGTTAAACAAATGTAATCACCAAATAAATAGGAATTACCAACATTGCCCAAGTGACTTCTCTATTGCTACCACCAATTCGAATCATCAAACATTGATGTAAAACTCACGAACAAATATTGGAATTGCTCCAGTTGTACACTTTAGAGGAACATAAAAAAAAAGGTAAACCCCAAGATGATCAGGTACAGAGTGCTTATCAATGTTCTCATGGTGATATGATTTGCACACAAAGTAGATCACTGTCTGGATGATGCAGCCAAAGAGAATGAGCAGGGACGACAACAACCTGCCTGCAAAGAACAACATAAGCTCCCAGAAGCTTTGTCTCCATACCCAAGTAGAAACAAGAATTGAAATGCAACTTGAATTCCTATAAAACAAAGCAGAAGGAACATTGCAATAGAAACAGGGGTGACTCAACAGTGTTATCAAAAAAGTTTGGGCTTTAGACCCCATTTTTAAAGAAGGCCCCAATTTTTTAAATATCATAAATAGTCCATATAAAAAAATTACATCTATAAATATTTTAAGGGGAAATTTGGAGGCCGGTCCCCCTATATGGACTTGTTTGGACTTAAGTCCGTCAAAGAAACTTATTTGTTATGAAATCCATTTTTTATCAATTTTACCATACTATTCATTTTCTTTAAAAGTGAAATAAAATTAAAAATTAAAAACTCCTAAATCTTAGGAGTTTGACTAACATTAAAATCTTTTCTCTCTCATATCCATCTATATCCATATACAAAAAAAAAGTTATCATTTGGACACAAAAAATAATACATTTAAACACAAAAAATAGTAACATTTAAACATAAAAAAAATTGAAACATTCAATATTAATATTTTTAAAAAATAACAACAGTAACATGTTCAACAATGATATTAACATGTTCAACAAAAATAATAACATGCTTAACAAAAACTGTAACATACTTAACAATAATTATTTCTCTCAAATTCAAACGAAAAAAATAGTACCATTCAAATACAAAAAATAGTAATATTAAAAAAAAAATAAAAAATAGTAACATTAAATATTAATATTTAGTAAAATAATAGTAGTAACATGCTCAACAAAAACAGTAACATGCTCAAAATAATAAAAACATGAACAGTAACATAATAAAAAAAAAAAATAGTAACATGAATTATATATATATTCGGCTATCACTTTCCTCACCATAGCACTGCCACCATCGTCACCTCCCGAGCAACGCCAACCATCACGTTGTCATCACCTTCACAACAATGCTCACTACCATCACCATCACACAAAAGCTTATTCAAGTTCCACTCCGATAGCTTCTTTTTACTCCACATCACCGCCACCCACTAAACTTGCATCATCTCCATAACAACTCAGCGTGTATATATATATAAAGAGAGAGAGAGCTTTGAATTTGAATTTTAAATTTATGATGAAGATTTTATTGTCATATTTGAATTGACATTGAATTAAGGGATAACAATTTTCAAAATAGGAAATTAATTTAACTTCCTTTCAAGGAAGGGTATTTTTGAGATAAAAAAAAAGTGGACTTAAATCATTACACATAATTTTAAACATGGACTTAGCCCCTTATAAGTTTTCTTGCCGGACTTATCTCCAAACAAGTACATATAGGAGAACTCACCTCCAATTTTCACTATTTTAAGTCCTACAAAAAGGTCTTATAAAAATACAAGTTCAATCAAAAAAAATTTTAAGGCCTCACTTCAAGAAAGGCCCATAATTTATAAGTGTACAGTAATAGTCCAAACAAAAACTTTAAATCCATGCCTAAACAAAATATTTCAACTTAAATAGATTTGGCCTATTAATTCAGACGTAAAATTAAAATGCCCTAAAATTTATTTTTTAAAATAAAGAAAAAAAAACTAAATATAAAATTAAAACTACTAAAAAATCTAGTTTTAACCCTAAAAAAAGTCAAGTTTAATAAACTTACCATTTTTTCAATCATTCTTTCTCTCTCTCTCTCTTACCATTAAGTTCAACTATGATAATAAAAATTTGAATATAAAAATTTAATTAATATTTTTGTATTTAAGAAAATTAAAAATTAAATTTATTATTAATATTAAAAATAAAAAGGTCTTATTTATCGGTTCCGCTTTAGACCCCAAAATGTCTCGGGCCACCCCTGAATAAAAACTCCCAATACCCATCTTCTAGTATTGTAACCATACTCGCCAAATGCCAGATAATCTTATACACAAAACCAAGTGTAGCAAAACCACTAAGTGTTGATGCAAAGCTCACCATTTAATGCAACAAAGCACATCTGAACAAACTAAATAATATCAAATTTCAAATCTACCAAAAGAAAAGAGATAAAAATTTTAGTAGAAAAGCACCAAGCTAGTGGATCAATAAGATATCAACAAAGAATGATCAAAATAAGGTACAACTCCTGGAAAAAAAAAAACGAATGAAGTCATCCAGCAAATTAAACTCTGAAAAGTTTACTTTATCTATCTATATACACCACATGAGATAAAAAATAGTAGCAACCAAAATATGCCCACTCCTTCCTAGGATATGGCAGTATTTCCTACCACACGTAACAACCTCAATTTTAAGGTGTAGAAGGTAATATTCCAAGCAATCAAAGTTTTCTTTATGTATATGCAATTTCAAGTATAAACATAGGTGTATGACATAACAAAAAAACCAAGCGGAAGGACATGTATGGAAAACTTATAATGTGAAAAGCTTGTACCATGTAGTAAAAACCAAGCGGAAGGAAATATCACCCACGAATGCGACTTCTCAACTCATCAATTGAAATCCAATTCCTTCCATAGCCAAAAGTATGAACTTCATTTGGTTTTAAGACTCCCAAGGCAATTCAAAGTTATCTGTGTGTGTGTGTGTGTGTGTGTGTGTGTGTATTCTTTTGACTCTAAATCCTATATGTATGCTATAAAATCCTTGATTCTTGATATTCTTGTAAATATTACCATGTTTTGGACAATGCTATTGTCACGCCCCAAATTTCACAAAAGCGTGATTAAAAAAAATTACTTTGTTTCTTCAAAAACACATGCCGATTTGTTATAAAAACATCTAGAAAAGTATCTCTTTAGTTTAAATAAATCATTTTTTTTTCTTTTTTCTTTTTGAAAATTTCGGCAGAGTTTCCTTTGAAAATTGGGCTTCCAACTAGTTAGTAAGAGCATCCCTGTGAGAGCATGACATAATTTAAACTAACTAAACATCCACAACATGCCTCCATAAAAAAAATATAATCCAACTAAATCCGGGGTGGCAATTAGAGGCCCACGAAGTCCTCTCAAACCCGGATACATCCAACACCAATATACACAACAACTTGGAACACAAAGTTATAACTTTACATTACAATACCCAAAATAATAATCCCTCCATGAGATGATCTAGTGTACACCACAAAAGCCTCAAAACAACCTTTTCAAACCCAATGTTTGAGTGCTAACATTTATACATAAATTCTAAAGGTATATACAAAAAAAAAAACTCCAAAAGATATTCTTTCTAGTCCAAGCTCCCACAAGCATTCCATCACCTATGCCCCAAGATGCATGCTAGTATCTGAAAATATTAGTAAGGGATGAGCAACCACACGCTCAGTAGGATAATCCTTTTCCCAAGCATTTACAAAGTTTTAAATACCAACATTCACAAAACATACTAATAAGTAATGAAAGCTTTCTATAACTAAATACAGGTACAAGATAATAAGTAAAGCATTTATAAAAATCTCTCAACACCTCATCATTAGAAATATACAAAAGATAAATCAAATGTTTATATAATTAAAGTCAAACCATCATAGCAAATACCATGCATGCCTCGTATATGGACAATATCATCAATCACACTGGTTCACGCATGAACCATCCCCGGGGAACCTTTTGGGTCTTGCACCCTAGGGTCTCATCGCCCTTCTTGCTTTTTAAGAGGAATGTGTAGGGCACAACTTGTGATGCCACATAGGCCATCACTGAAAACCACTACCATAACCAATCCCCCTTAGGACTAGTAGCCGCATTGGCAACCCACTCAATAGGCCCCAATCGTCTATTAACCCTCTGCCTGTCAATATCGAGCATACATTTCAAAAAAATCATTATTTCCTATATCCATAAATCCTTTTGAAAACTCATGTCATAACCTTGACATTTTATCAAACATATAGTATACTCAATCTCAAAATTTGCATTTTCAAAGCAACACAACCAATTCTAAGAAAATAAGTCATATATATTATGTACAAGATCATAACATACTTCAAAATCCCCAAATCATGGGTTTAATCAATTACCCATAACCAAAATCAAACTAGGGTCTCAAACCCACAACACTAAAATTATTTACATTTCCAAGAGAATAAATCATATATATTATGTACAAGATCATAACATACTTCAAAATCCCCAAATCATGGGTTTAATCAAATACCCATAACTAAAATCAATCTAGGGTTTCAAATCCACCACACTAAAATCCATTTTATGCATGTAAGTTCACAATTCATGGCATACTCCACAATAAATCAAGGTTTACAACAATTATTTTGCCATCAAACCCATAGTAAGCTTTAACTAAAGAAAATAAATGAGATGCACAATGTAAATGCAAGAGAGAGGAAAACCCCACCTAAGTCCAAGCTTAATCTCCAAGTCAAACCAAGCCCAAGCCCTAGAGCCCTTCTTCTCTCTTCTTCTCTCTAGTTCTAAGATGGGTGAAGGAGTTTTGGGTGAGAGATGTGAGAAAAAATGGAAGAAAATGGCTGAAATCTGAGTTTTAAACAAGCTGTCCCCGAATGTTACTGTTCATTGGCTGAAAAATACATTTTTTCTCCGAAATTACGGTTTTGCCACTAAAAGTCTTCAATTTGATGGATATGACTACCCTAAGGTTTTTCGACGTTCCGGATTCATTTTTAATGTTATTTTAACCTAAAAACATTTATTTTTATGATTTATCTCAAAACTAAATGTTAATTTACATCCGAAACACTAAAATTACTATTTTATCCCTCCGAACCGCTATATGTGCGAAACGGCTATTCCTAATTTTTCGGACCTTCCGGATTCATTCGTAATATTATTTTAACCTAAAAAAAACATTAATATATTTACATAGTTACCCCATATCAACCTTAAACACCTCCAAAAATTAAATTGACCCCAAAAGTCAATACGTTCGTACTTCAAGTTTACGCGACTATTCATTTAACAACGATTCGAAGTTTCTCTCATTATTTTAATTATTTTAAAAATACTAGCAAGGTAATATTATTTATATTTATATAACACACAGGATCTCACAGCTATGGTGGAATATCTATTAAATCTGTTTTCTTGTTTTAAAACCCTAGTTTCAAGAAAAATGGATTTTTCTCTTGATTGTCCTTGAATTCAAAACTTTAGTGTTTTGCATTGAATAATAAAATGGTATTTATGATGATCTCATGCCTATTTTCTCAAATTGTGCTATTGGAATATTATATGGAAAATTTGGGGATTTTTGAGATTTGTTTGTGACTTGAGGAAATTTGTTGGGTATTGTATCTCTTGTGGATATTCGGATGACCATGGGTGGCCGTTGACCGGGTATCATGGAGTGGGTAGATGCGTTTCTTACTCCGTGCGGGTTTGAATTTTTCCTACCACTCATAGTGGGGTTGGTGCTTTATGAGGACCAAACCACTATTCGCTCACAGGTGTCGTGGCAGAGGGTTAGTATACTATTCCTGGGTTGGATTCGTCACTGCCAATGTGTTGGTATACGCCCTTCCTAAAGTTGTATATCCTTGAGAGGATTGGGAGTGTGTGTGTGGGCCAGGATATTCTCGATGTGTTTATTCATGCGATATCATACATCATACTTGAGATACATATTGTTGTTGAGATACAAGTTGTGGTTTGAAATACATTGTGAGTTATGGTTTATTGTGTCAACGGTTGGCTATGGTTTATGGTAATTTGTTGGAATTGTTCGTCTTGGAAATTTGTTTTACTTTTCATTTACTTCATTGATATTGTTTAAACTTGAGATCGTATAAACTGTCACTATTTTCTTTCAAAAGTTATATATGATATTTGTGAAATGAGACCGACTTGTTTTATATGTTTTCTACAGAGCTTAGTGCTCACCCCCTACAAACAATATTCATTTGCAGATGTTGGTTTAGAAGAGGAGCCGAGACTTGATGAGCAGGTGCTCTGGGAAGCTCAATGGGATGGTCATGTGGATCTGGAAGGGGATGTTTAGAATTGTTTCTTTTTGTCCTAGACTAGGAGATTTATTTTGAAATAGTGCTCAAGTTAATATTTTCTGTATTCCGCTGCGAGATAATATTTTTGGCATATTCTTTTGGATGTAATGACCATGGTTTGGTCTATTCTTTTGGATGATAAATGAAATTTTCTTTGTTTATGAAATTTAGTAGTTGCTCTCGTGATGTGAATGATTTTAGATAGTAATGTCGTCCAAGGGAGATTTTGGGGCGTTACAAAATTTTGGTATCAAAGCCTAGGGATTAGGTCTTACATGGGAGCTGTAGGTTATGGATTACCACTAGAGAGATAGGATTAGGTTGAAGGAAATTATTGGTTTAAATTTTTATACAAGCATCATGCTTTAGATTAAGGTGATAGTTAGGATGTCTTGTACATCAAGGAACTAAACTGTGAGTTGATGTGCAGGATGGATGATAGACATGGACGTGGACGAGGACGTGGTGGCCAAGCACAACCAACACCACCTCCAGATGCCATGAATGACATTTATCAATGCTTAAGGGAGCTAACCACTCTGGTACAACACCAGAATGGAAACAACAACCACAATGGTGGGGTTCATCCCTTAGCTCAAGTGCCGGGCAACGGGGACGAAAATTGAAGGATGGTAGTTCTTCGAGAATTCTTACGCCAACACCCACCTACCTTCGAAGGAAACTCTAACCCCGTGGATGCGGATAGATGGATTCGCCGGGTGAAGAAGACATGTGATGGCATGGGAGTTGCCGAGGATCTTCGGGTCGGATTAGCTATATATTTGTTAGAGGGGGAGGCATATCATTGGTAGGACTCAGTGAAGAGAATAAGGAACACGGATGCTCTTACCTGGGAGGAGTTTGATCAAATCTTCCAAGACAAGTATTTCCCTGAATCGGTCCGAGACAAGATGAGTGCATATTTTCTCGCTCTACGACAGGGTAGCATGACGGTGACGGAGTATGATGGAAAGTTTGATGAGCTATCCCGTTATGCCACGGAGTTCATATCTATCGAGGCCAGGAGGGCCAAACGCTTTGTGCAGGGCTTGAGGCCTACCATCAGGGAGAAGCTTGTGGCTCTCAAGATCTGGGACTATGGGGATCTTGTTGACAGAGCTGCACTGGTGGAGAGAGACACGGAGGACAACCAGAGGTGACAGAACTTCATGAGGAGAGGTTCGATCTGGACGGGTGCTAGTGGGAGTGGAGTGCAGAGGGCGACACCATACCGTCACCCAGACCAGGCGGGTGGACAGAGACTTCAGATAGCTCGAGGAGTTGGAGGCGTACCAGAGAGAGCAGACACTGATCCACATCAATGCTTCGCATGTGGAGGTTTCGGGCACTTCAAAAATAACTGCCCATTGTTTTCAACAAAGACCAATCAAGCAGCAGGACCAGTAAATGCAAACAAGCCACTCCTACAGAATCCGCTACAGTAGAAACCGTTAGGAGCTCTAGCCCCAGCAGGTGCAAATCAGGGAAGAGTGTTTGCTTTGACCCAACCGGAGGAAGACGTTTCCAATGCAGTTGTGGAAGGTATCGTTCTTCTTTATAATTCTTGGGTCCGAATTTTAATTGATCCCGGTGCGACTCATTCATTCATACGCACTACATATGCTCTTAATTTGGGATTGGAATTTGAGAAGTTAGAAAACACTTTGAGTATTGTCATGCCTACGGGAGAACAGTTGGATACAAAAAGGGTGTATAAAGGTTGTGTGCTTCGAATTGGGAAGTAAGAATTGATTGTAGATTTGGTTGGCTTAGACATGAAGGGGTATGACATAATATTTGGGATGGACTTGTTGTCCACTTTCCGAGCGGTAATGGATTGTTTTCGCAAGCGGATTTCATTTCAACTATCGGGAGGAGTAGTTTTCAGTTTCATGAATGATTGAAATTCTTCTCATCCATTCCCTACTACGGGTAGTAGATTCTTAAAAGCTAAGGCGGAGAGCCATTTGAGTTTCTTAGCTAGCTTGATGGGAGATGATCGGGATAGATCCCAATCGGACGTGGTATTGATAGTGTCGGATTTTTCAGATGTCTTTTTAGATGAACTACTCGGGTTACCCCCACAGAGAGAGATCGAGTTTGCAATCGATCTATATCCGGGAACCGAACCCATATCCATTTCTCCTTATAGAATGGCACCCTTGGAGTTAAAGGAGCAAAGGAAGCAGTTAGACCATCTGTTGACTATTGGGTTTATCCGTTTAAGCACTTCACCTTGGGGAGCCCCGGTCCTCTTTGTGAAGAAGCATGACGAGACACTTCGGTTATGCACAGATTACCGAAGGTTGAATCGGGTGACAGTGAAGAATAAATATCCGTTGCCACGAATCGATGATTTATTCGATCAATTGAGGGGTTCTAAGTATTACTCCAAGATTGATCTTCGCACAGGGTACCATCAACTGCGGATCAAGGAGGAGGATATTCCTAAGACAACTTTATGTACCCGGTATGTCCATTTCGAATATACGGTAATGCCGTTCGGATTGACTAATGCCCCAACAGCCTTCATCAATTTGATGCACAGGGTATTCCGTCCGTATCTAGATTAGTTTGTTATTGTGTTTATTGATGACATATGGATTTATTCAAGGACACAAGGGGAACATGAACGCCATCTCTCGATTGTGCTACAAACATTGAGAGAGCATAAGTTGTATGCTAAGATAAGCAAATGCGAGTTCTAGATGAAGGAAGTGAAATTCTTTGGCCATGTTGTGTCGGAGCGAGGTGTAGCTGCTGACCCTGCAAAGATTGAAGCCGTGGTGAAATGGGAACCACCCAGGAATGTGACCGAAGTACGTAGTTTCCTGGGATTAGCAGGCTATTACCGGAGGTTTGTAGAAGGGTTCTCAAAGCTAATGATGCCAATGACCCGCCTCACCAAGAAGGGGGAAAGGTTCTTGTGGACTCAAGCGTGTGAATAAGCCTTTCGCACCTTGAAGGAGAGGTTGACAATAGCCCTTATCCTCATTATTCCTAGCAGTGGGGAAGGATGCGATGTTTACACCGATGCTTTGTTACGAGGGTTAGGATGTGTGCTAATGCAGGGAGGCAGGGTAGTCGCTTATGGATCGAGACAACTAAAGGTTCATGAGCAGAACTATCCCACTCATGACTTAGAGCTCGCCGCTGTGGTATTTGCTCTTAAGTTGTGGAGGTGTTACCTGTATGAAGAAAAATTTCAAGTGTTTTCTGATCATAAGAGTCTCAAGTATATATTCACATAGAAAGATTTGAATCTCCGACAAAGAAGGTGGATCGAATATTTGGAAGATTACGATTTCACACTCAACTACCATCCGGGGAAAGCTAATGTAGTAGCAGATGCACTGAGCAAGAAGTCTCGGGGAGAAATCAATGTTCTTGTGGTTAATAGGTGGAAGATGATTGATGCTTTGGAGGACTTTGATCTATTGGTGGATAGGAAGGGAGATCGACCATGCTTATTCAATCTTGTAGCTCAACCAATTCTCCGACAACGGATTGTAGAGTTGCAACGATTAGATACAGAGTTGGAAACTATCCGAGATAGATCGAAGAGGAATGAGGTTGTTGAGAACTGGTCTATACACGATGACGAGTTAAAGTTTCGTGGAAGACTATGTGTACCAAACAATGATCAAGTAAGGGAAGAAGTGTTGGGTGAGTGTCATCGTTCAAAATTCTCCATACATCCGAGTAGTACTAAGATGTATAGAGACATGAAGCGTCAATATTAGTGGAAATGGATGAAGCAAGACGTGGCTAAGTACATTGCAAAGTGTGCGGTATGTCAACAGGTGAAGATTGAGCATCAAAAGCCCGGAGGATTATTACAGTCCTTGCCTATTCCAGAATGGAAGTGGGATCACATCACCATGGATTTCGTGTCTGGTTTTTCACGGACTTCACGAGGGCATAATGCCGTATAGGTCATTGTAGATAGACTCACCAAGTCTGCTCATTTCTTGAGTATGAAGATCACTGACACTTTAGAGACCTTGAACAAGCTTTATACTCGCGAGATTGTTAGATTGCATGGAGTTCCACTCTCTATTGTGCCGGATCGTGATTCTCGGTTTGTGGCACAATTTTGGCAAAGTCTACAACGAGCTATGGGGACAGAGTTACACTTTAGCACTGCCTTTCATCCTCAAACGGATAGCCAATCCGAGAGGGTGATACAAATTTTGGAAGACATGCTACGAGCTTGTGTGTTGGACTTCAAGGGAAGTTGGAGTGATCATTTGCCGCTGCTGGAGTTCGCATATAACAACAGCTATCAGGCAAGTATTGGAATGGCTCCTTATGAGGCATTGTATGGAAGACAATGTAGGTCCCCGACTTGTTGGTTGGAAGCTGGAGAAAGTAATTTGTTTGGGCCAGAGATTGTTCGGGAGACTACGGAGAAAATTTAACTTATCCGGGAGAGACTACGTACGGCACAAAGTAGACAGAAAAGCTATGCGGATAGAAGACGAAGACCTTTGGAATTCCAATAGGGGGACTATGTGTTCCTCAAAGTGTCACCCAAGAAGGGATTGTTGAGATTCGGCAAGAAGGAAAAATTAGCTCCATGGTATATCGGACCATTCGAAGTGATCAAAGCGGTGGACAAAGTGGCGTATCAACTTCGGTTACCAGCTCAGTTGTCAGGAGTACATGACGTGTTCCACGTGTCAATTTTGAGAAAGTGTCAATCGGATACAACACACGTCGTGGATTTAGAGGATATTGAAGTTCAAGATGGAGCAACATATGAAGAACAACCGGTGAAGATTCTAGATACCAAGGAGAAGGTGCTCCGCAATAAAGTCATCCAACTGGTGAAAATCTTGTGGCAACATCATGGGGTGGAGGAAGCTACTTGGGAACCGGAGCTGGAGATGCGAGAGAAGTACCTTTATTTGTTCGCTACCTGAGACAAGTTTCGAGGACAAAACTTTCTTCAAGGGGGGTGGATTGCAAACCCACACATGTAATAGAACTTGTGCCAACTATGTTTGATATACAAATGTATGTTGTATAAGTTTGGTTTGGTTTTGGAAGGGTTTGAAATGGATTGGAAATGAAAAATAGGTGAAAAAGGCAAATCCGGACAGACTATACCGGTACACTCCTGTCCAGAGAGCATACCGTACCGGTACAGTGTACTGGTACTCTTTCTAAAAATTTGAAATTTTAAAACTCGTTTGCTAAGCTTTTGACTATGCATTCTTTCCTTCAAAGGTAATAAATGGACAATAAGAGAGTACCAAGGGTGGTATGTTGGGCCTAGGAGGAGTCAATCGATTAAAAATATACATAGGCCTTGTATTTTAAAATTCCGGTAAATTTACTTGAGTAGTATGATAAATCATAAAACTAAATGTTTTTAGGATGAAATAACATTAAAAATGAATTCGGAACGTCTAAAAACCTTAGGGTGGTCATAGAGATCAAAATGGAGATAGTTGGTGGCAAAATTGTAATTTCAGGGAAAAATGTAATTTTTGTCTCGGTGAACAGTAAAAATCGGGATTGGACAGGCTTAAAACACCTTTCTCACACCATTTTTCTCTTCTTCTTTCACTCCACTCTCAACGCACACCTCTTAGAACCCTAAAAGAAGATTAAGGGAGAAAGAAAAGGGAGGAAGTAGGTCTATAGAGCTTGGGTTTAGTTTGGAAATCTTGATTCAAGGTAGGGGTTTCTTCATATTCTCTTACATTGAGGCTAGGACTTATATATATATGTATTCTTTTGACTCTAAATCCTATATGTATGCTATGAAATCCTTGATTCTTGATATTTTTGTAAATATTTACATGTTTTGGACAATGCTATGGTGGAATAGCTATTAAATCTGTTTTCTTGTTTTAAAACCCTAGTTTCAAAAGAAATGGATTTTTCTCTTGATTGTCCTTGATTTCAAAACTTTAGTGTTTTGCATTGAATAATAAAATGGTATTTATGATGATCTCATGCCTATTTTCTCAAATTGTGCTATTGGAATATTATATGGAAAATTTGCGAATTTTTGGGATTTGTTGGTGACTTGAGGAAATTGGTTAGGTATTGTATCTCTTGTGAATGTTCGGATGACCATGGGTGGCCGTTGACCGGGTATCGTAGAATGGGTAGATGCGTTTCTTACTCCGTGCGGGTTTGAATTTTTCCTACCACTCGTAGTGGGGTTGGTGCTTTGTGAGGACCAAACTACTATTCGCTCACGAGTGCCGTGGCAGAGGGTTAGTATACTATTCCTGGGTTGGATTCGTCACTGCCAATGTGTTGGTATACGCCCTTCCTAAAGTTGTATATCCTTGAGAGAATTGGGCGTGTGTGTGTGGGCCAGGATATTCTCGATGTGTTTATTCATGCGATATCATACATCATACTTGAGATACATATTGTTGTTGAGATACAAGTTGTGGTTTGAAATACATTGTGAGTTATGGTTTATTGTGCCAACGGTTGGCTATGGTTTATGGTGATTTGTTGGAATTGTTCGTTTTGAAAATTGGTTTTACTTCTTCATTTACTTCATTGATATTGTTTAAACTTGAGATCGGATAAACTGTCACTGTTTTCTTTCAAAAGTTATATATGATATTTGTGAAATGAGACCGACTTGTTTTATATCTTTTCTAAACCTTGTTTGAGTTTGGGAGGATTTTCCTACAGAACTTAGTAGTCACCCCCTGCAAACAATATTCATTTGTAGATGTTGGTTTTGAAGATGAGCTGGGACTTGATGAGCAGGTGCTCTGGGAAGCTCAAGGGGATGGGCATGTGGATCCGGAAGGGGATGTCTAGAATTGTTTCTTTTTGTCCTAGACTATGAGATTTATTTTGAAATAGTGCTCAAGTTAATATTTTCTGTATTCCGCTGCGAGATAATATTTTTGGCATATTCTTTTGGATGTAATGGTCATGGTTTGGTCTATTCTTTTGGATGATGAATGAAAGTTTCTTTGTTTATGAAATTTAGTAGTTGCTCTCGTGATGTGAATGGTTTTAGATAGTAATGTCGTTCAAGGGAGATTTTGGGGCGTTACAAAAAATATTAGGGTGTAGTTGAAATTTTTTGAAGTTTTAGAATTTGTTAAAGATTGCCCCCACTGAAATGCTTTTTAAACTTAAGGGTATTAATGTATATTTTCAAATATGTGGGTTTCGTTTAAACGTTAGCAAAAGTAAAAAGTTACTTTATCAAGGCACATATCCCTATTTCCTTTGTTCCGGCCAAAACTCCGTCCGTCTCCATTGTGATCTTTCTCTGTTCGACGTTCATGGATCCTTAGGCCTTCTCTTTATTCTAGCTCTACACTCTGGAAATTCGTTCTCCTTATTTTTTACCCCCTCTTTAGTGGTACCTCTCTATTTTCGACTTCAATTATTATTGCCAATATCTATTGGGAAGATAGCTTAGAAGGATGGGAGGTTAGAAGATTCTTTCAAAGTTGGCTTGTCGGGAGGTAAACCATGAACAATTTCTTTGATTTCGATCATTATTATAGGTTTTAATTTTTGGGTCAGTGATTAGGGTTTTCAAATAATTGGATTTTTATATTTGGAATTTATGTGTTATAAATTATTTTTTTTGGATTAAATCATTTCGATTGATTAGGCTTGAGTCAATTGATTGTAATGAATTAAATTATTCATATATCTAAGATTGATTTAGTTAAATTTTTTTTTGACCCTAGATTGATTTAATTGACTTGTGGTAGATTTGATTTTTCTAAATTATTTATGTTAAAAATTGTTCAATTTTTCTAAACTATTTTGATGGATTCTGCATGACTAATGCATAATAAGTTGTGTCTAACTAAAGAGATTAATTTTTTAATCAACTATTGATAAAAAGTTTTTGTCAGATTCTATAGATGATAACTTCATAACACATTTTTTTTTTGTTGATTTTTTTTTTTATTTCTCTCGTATATGAAGGTTGTGTCTTTAATTGACGTTCTTTTAATGAAACAATGCTTTGGTGAAAACAGTGTCAACATTTGAAGTTAAATAGTTATATGTTTAAGGTTGTCCCCACTAAAAAAGTTGTCTAGCTATGCCCCTGCTTCTATTATTCATTAATTCATTCATTGTGTCTTTCATTGTAGTCATCAGCTCCTGCCACTAATTCAACTAACAAAAAAAAAAAAACCTCCACACTAAATACGAAAGGCAAACCAATGGACTGCAACAAATCGAACCTAAAAGGCTAATTCGACTGAAAATAAGTGATATACCCAAACTGAGCTAAAAAAAAATAATAATTAGACTCAGAACTTACTATCTAGTCATGCATAAAAACTAATGTAATTCCCAAGGATGACAAAAATAAAGTGTAAACCCCCACATCCTTATCTTTATATTGTAATGTAATTAATTTGGAATGCTTATATATGTAATGATGTAAGCATGAACTATATAGATTATAAGAGTAGAAATAAAAATGTTAGGCGAGGTAATAGGGTGTGTAGTAGAAGTTAGGAAGTATTCCGGAATTATAGCACATTTTAGATAGAATTCGGGTATGAAAGAATTTGACACTGCCTTAGTATTTGGACCATAATTTTTTACCCTGATGTCCGTTTGATCAAAAAATTTTACAATAGACACCAAACTTCCAGGGCTACAAAATAGTATTTCATAAAAAAATTTCAAATCAGCCTCTAAATATGCCAAAATATCATTGGAAGTTCAGCTAAAAATGAGAGTCCGTTCGAACGTGAATGGATTCGTTCGAGCGACAGTTAGTCTCAGGACCTTTTGTGTCTGACAGAAATCTGATGGAAAAACAAAAGTATTGGGAGCAAGCAACGTTAGAATGCCAAAATGACGTTCGAACATAAGGTAGATAGTTCAAACGTCAAGCCTCTAGTTCGAACATGAGGTCGCGATTCTGAGTATCAGATTTGCACCGATTAGACTGTTTTCTCATACTATAAATACTCAAGGATGTCTTGCCTTGCCCTATTTCATTATTTCTAACCCTAGAGATTCTTTGAGAGAAAAAAAGAAGAGGAGAAACACGAGATTAAAGTGGATTTTCATGTTGGAACGGATCAAACATGCTAGGTTTTCACACAAAACTACGGAATCGAGGTAGGAGATTCTTCTCAAGTTCTTTCATTAAGGCTTAGGGTATTATATATGTATGTTTTCAATATTCTTGATAATTATATGATAGATATATATGAGTTCTTGGTTTCTTTATCATTGGAACATAGTCTTAAACAAAATATATGTTTGGGTTTAAGGAATACTTGTTCTTGAATTTCCAAAACCCTAGTTTTTCCAAAATACATGTTCTATTGTGAAATTCATATGGATTCTTGATTTCTAAATTCCTATTCTTGATTAAATTATATTTTCATCTAAAACTTGTTCTTGTTTCAAGAAATTATGATTTTTGGCTAAACCCTAGAATTTTGATATCGAAATTGTGAATGTTTTCTTGAGATGATCTCTTGCATATTTTAATTCCTTATTACTGTAGTATATTGAGAATTGTGAATTTGTGATACTTAAATTTGTAATAGAGATTGTGATTGGTTAAGATTATGGTTGTTAAGAAAGTTGTGGTTTCATATCTTGTATGGTTTGTTGTGATGGACTTGAATTGCCTTCAAGACCTGCCATAGAGTGCTAGATGTTAGTTTATCCCAGTGGGGTGAGATCGTTGTCTAACACTTGTAGTGGGTTGTTGTTTGTGAGAGCAACCACTATTGTTCACGTAGGTTCAAGGCTGGAGGATGATATACCTTTTCCTGAGAAGGATTCGTCAATGCCGTGAGAGACGGTATACGCTCTTCCTAAAGTGGTTTGTGATTTGACCCTGCGGGGAATGATTGAGATTGTGTGGTTGTTATGGGTGAACGAGGTAGAATCGTTATGTAGATTCCTGAGAAGCAAACAACATACATGAGAATATGTGATGATGCTACTGAGTTATGTATTGAATGCTTTAATTTCTTGCATTTTTATTCATTTCATGGATTTATTGTATTTTGGTACACTTGAGATCGTTGTAACTGCCATTGTTTTACTTTCAGAATGGTATATATGCTATTTTCCAAAAGAGACTTGTCTTATTTTTGTTGTTTTAAGACCTTGTTGGGATTTGAGAGGGATTTTCTACAAGCTTTTTCTCACCCCTTACAACACATTACAGATTTTGATAACGAAGAGGATGTCGAGTTAGATGAGCAGGTTGATCTGGAGGCGGGAGAGGGTTAGTATGAGGATCCTGAAGTAGAAGTTTAGAGATGCTTTGTTTTAGTTCTGATTATTGTATTTGGAGATATTTTGTGAAACAATGATTCAGTTGGTTTTATTATTCCGCTGATAGATATTCTTTGATTTTGGATTGTAAGTTGAAGAAGTTTCAATGTTTTGTTGGTTTTCGTATTTATTTTTTGACAGATGGATGAATGGTTTATTATTTAATGGTTATTTTTAGTTGCTCTCATGGTTGAATGGTTTATAGATAGTAATGCCTTCCAGGATGGATTTTGGGGCGTTACAGGTTTGGTATCAAAGCTTAGGCTTTAGATCTTATTGGGAGCTATAGGTTATGGATTACCACTAGAGAGTTAGGATGAGGAAGAATGAAATTATAGATTTGAGTATAATAACAGGCCTTAGGCTTTAGACTCTAGGGTGAATTAGGGTTTCTTGTATGTTAAGGAAACTAAACTGAACTTCGCTGTGCAGAATGGACGGTAGAAAGGGACGAGGACGAGGACGTGGAGGTTTTGTGAACCTACCGCCACCTCCTCCAAATGCTATGAATGGTATCTATCAATGCCTACAGGAGTTGGCCACTCTGGTACAAAACCATAATGGGAACCACAACCAGAATGTGGCGGCACAACCATTGGCGGTGGGACAAGGAGACGTCAATGAAAACCGTAGGATGGTGGTGTTGTGAGAATTCTTACGACAACGTCCACCCACTTTTCAAGGAAGCTCTAATCCAATGGAGGCGGATAAGTGGATTAGGAGAGTGAGGAAAATGTGTGATAGCATGGGGATTGCTGCTGATCTCCGGGTGGGGCTAGCGACTTATTTGTTCGAAGGAGAAGCAGATCACTGGTGGGATTCAGTGAAGCGAATGCATGTAGTAGATACCATGACTTGAGAGATGTTTTATCAAATCTTCCAAAATAAATACTTTCCTAAGTCTGTGAAGGATAGGATGAGTGCAGATTTCTTGGCTTTGAAGCAGGGCAGCATGACGGTAACTGAATACGAAATAAAATTTGATGAGTTATGTCGCTACGCAATTGATTTTGTGGCCACTAATGCAAAGAGGGCTAAACGCTTTGAACAAGGTTTGAGGCCTTCCATCCGCGAGAAGCTAGTTGCACTTCAGATTCGAGAATACAAGGATCAAGTGGAACGGACAAACTTGGTGGAGAGAGACCCAAAGGAGGCCAGACGAAGACAAACTTTTGCTAGAGGAGGTCCCTTGAGAGCAGGTAGCAGCAGTGGAGTCACACAAAGGGAAGCTCCATACCACCGACCTGATCAAGCTTCGGGGCAAAGAAATTAAGCAGTTCGAGGAGTTGGGATTACTGAGAATAGAGCAAGCACTAACCCACGTCAATGCTTTGCATGTGGAGGTTTCAGGCACTTCAGAAATATCTGTCCATCGTTTCCACCAAAGACCAATAAAGCAGCAGGACAAAAAAATGTGAACAAGCGCCCATCTTAGAGGCAGCTACCACCGAAGAACCCTGGTGCAATTGTACCAACTGGTACCACTCAAAGTCGAGTCTTTGCAATAACTGAAACGGAGGATGATCTCGCCAATACTGTGGTTAAAGGTATCATTTTACTGTATAATTCTTGGGCACGTATATTATTTGATCTTGGTGCTACTCACTCGTTTATACGCTTGACATATGTTAAAACACTGAAATTGAAATGTGAAAATTTAGACAAGGAGTTGAATGTTGCCTTACCCATAGGTGAACAATAGGAAACCCTTAAAGTGTGTCTGGGTTGCACACTTTGGATAGGGGAACAATAGTTGAGGGTAGATTTGGTAGTGTTGGACATGCAGGGGTATGATGTGATCTTTGGAATGGACTCGTTGTCTGCATACCATGCGGTAATGGATTGCTTCCGAAAAAAGGATAGTGTTCAAATCCCCGGGGGAGAGTAGTATTCAGCTTCACAAATGAACAAAATACTTTCCACCCTTTTCCTATGATGGGTAAACGGTTCTTACAGGCTAAGGCAGGAAGTAGTCTAAACTTTCTTGCTAGCTTAATGGGAGAGAAATGAGTTGATTCCCTGCGAGAGTCGATATCTGTGGTGTCAGACTTTTCAGATGTATTTTCGGATGAGTTGTCTGGCTTACCACCTCGAAGAGAGATCGAGTTCACCATTGACTTGTATCCCGGAACAAAACCCATTTCTATTGCACCTTATCAGATGACACGTTTTGGATTAGGGATGTACTACGTGGCAGATGCAGGATACACAACACATGCTTGGATTTCTTTCATCATATTGTGGCTAGAGATATCACATTCCTGAGCATAGTGGTAACAGACGTGCACCACGTGGACCTAGAGAGCTATTCAACTATCGACATTCATTTTTAAGAAATGCCATTGAGAGATGTTTTGGGGTGTTGAAAGCAAGATTCCCCATTTTGAATACAATGCCAAAATACCAATCTACACACCAACCAACCATTGTAGCAGCTTGTTATGTAGTTCATAAGTTTGGTCGTATGGATTCGGCATGTGACATTTACTTTCAGCGATTTCTATCTGAAGACGTGCCATTAGATAATGGACAGAGATCCAACCATTAGCGGTTCACTGAATTGGACATGTCATCAACACAACTCAATGCTATGTCGCACTTGAGGGATACAATGGCCTCAAATATGTGGGCTTCGGTGTCTTGTGGTGGTTGAATTGCCATGTAGTTTAAGTGTTATTACTAGTAGACTAAGGCTATGTAATATTAAAAATATGATGTTCACCTACAACTTGATTTGTTATCACCTGTTTAATGCACTATTTATGTTGGATACTATATTTTATGTGTGATGACATGAACTACATAGTTATGTTTCAACTATGTAGTTTATTGATTGGCATACATGTTAATGGTATTTGTAATTTTTTTTTTTTGTTGATAAATTGTAGAGCACGTGGATAATGCTACAGGACCTTTATGTGCATGTGGTGCTGGCCACATGAGGGTTTTCAGGGCTCGTATAATGAAAAATGATGACCTTTATTTTTATAGGTGTCCATTTGGTAGAGACCATAGGAATGCATTTATTTGAGTTGATGAATACCAACACCGCCTTGACCCTGTTGTCGATCATAAGGGTTGACTCATTTGTGTATGTTGTTGTTGTAATGTCATTTTGTGTTTTGACTGTTTTTACGTGTGATCAACACAGTGGAGAAGTGATCACCTCTCTCATTGTAATATAATGTGGAACTTTTTATGTACGAACAATGGTCTGTATTATGTTAGAACTTGTAATATAACTGTATGAGTAGAACATGAATGTCTATATTATTATTTTTTTTCACTATAATATGTTTTCATGTTAGTTGTTATCAAGTTTAACATATTGAAATGTTTTCCTGTGAAAAATTCAATCCAAGAAGCAAATCTGTTTTCATTATTTTTTGTCTTACTGTCCAATCATGTTTTTTGTTCTGCACAACTATTTTTAGACTTATATAATCAAACAAGTTCTGTGACACAAAAAACACCAAAACCAGTTTTCAGATTCTCTGCCTAAAAATAGTTTTTGGATACTATTTTTATAGACGCAAACCAAACAGACCCTCAATTGCCTAGTTCTTTATCGACTACATAGAGGACTTGAGAAAAATGTCAACTTATGCATGGGCAACAGTAGTTCATAATATGCTAGTGGGTTCCATGATTGAGGACTTCAACAAGCTAGGAACAGTCACTGGATGTGTGATCGCTCTTCTGGTAAGACCAACAACTATAAATCCTATTATGCATTCTGAAAAATACTTTACTCTGAATTTGTTAAATTGATTTTTTATTTAGATATGGTTGTGTGAGACAACAACCATTGTGACCCCCATCAAAGGAAGAGAAAATATCAATCCTAGATTCCTCATATGAAATCCACCACTGCTCAGCAAGCAACTAGCGAACAGAATCCCCATCAAATGAGGGGGATTACATGTCCTCAACAACACTAATTGCTGATATGTACATAGAGGGGGAAGAACTACAAGAGAGGTTGAAAACAGAGAGCTAAATGAAGAGTTGAATAAAGTGCGGGAAGAAAATGTGCTTCTGGAGGTACATAACATTACACAACCCATGGGACAAAATAGGGAAGAACATCTGCTGACAAAGAAAAATAAAACACTTGCAAAATTGGAGGAGGACTCAAGAAATTTAATTGAAATTTCAACCAAACAGGCAACTCACCTATAAGAATAGGTACATAGGTGAAACCAAATGCTGCAATATTTCTGAAGAGGAGAATGAAGATTTGCAAAAGACAATACATGAGCTATTGAAACAAATGATCCTTTCGCCACAATCAAAAACAAAATCGTACGTGAAATGATTAAAGTCAAAACAACATACCAAAAGGTACGATGTAGATTACGACTATGATCTTCAAAATAAGGGAGAAAAAAAAGGATAAAGATGAAAGCAAAAAGGAGTAACAACATCTGGCAATTGAGTTGAAAGAAGCAGACAAAGGGGAAAAAATTGTTGATGTCGATATCCATGTGCCCAGGCAGAAGAAGCAAGTGAAGAGGAAAAAGTTTCACCTTAACACATTCAAGTTGGACAAACTTCTGCCCGAGGGTGACAAATTGACACTAAAACAATACATTGAACAAGCCACTGACAGGTACATAATACTTTATCTGACAACTTACATCAAATACATAATTTTGTACACCTCAAATCAACAATATTACATCTTGTTGTTTACAGAACCTTCTTGCGGGAGGGGTGAAATCTAAAGAAGCTGTTTCCAGCAACGTAAGCTAACACTCACACATGGTACCATAAAAAAAAAATACTAAACATAACTTACAATTTGAGCAAACAAAAATAAAACGTACATACATCGCAACTGATTGATGCACACGAAGAGGTTCTCAACGAAAAGCAAGAAAGAAATCCAACCAGACGTAACAATTCCCACTTTGTTTGTAGTTTACTCTGGGTAACAACCACTCAAACCAAACATAAAACATTTTCCCCCTTTATTTTCAACTCTTACAATTATGTTTGCACATACTATTTCAAAAAAAATAGAATACATACATATGGGAAACAAAGATGCCATCAACAACTTCTGGGTGGACAGATTAATACAAATTATTGGAAAGACAAACCTATTATTCTTTCTCATTAGGACAAATACTGAATTCTACTTCACTTTTCTTGTGATGGATAAAAATTAGGGACGATGGAAGCACTACAACTCCCTCGGACCAAAAAGGGCAAACGATATTGAGCAAAATTTCAAAGACACAACAATAATGGTTGGTTCACTTTCACTTTTACTTAATACTTTTTCTAATGTACCTATGTCAATCTATCATCACAATGTGCTTAAAAAATTACATTATGTCAAACATATATTGAATATGTAAAACCCGGGTAAATTTGAACTTTTTCTGAAAAAGGGCAAAACAGTAATTTGCCACAACAGTGCGGATTCGAGATAAACCTTTCTCTAGACCTTGGATGAGGAAACGGACTTCTCCATTGAACTCGTATCGTGGAAACTAGTTACCCTATCGAATTTCGTCGAATTCCGAGATAGTCGGATTTTTGCACGTGGTTCGAAGTGGCTGGGTGGCGAATGAACTCGTGGAGGTCCCCAAAAACGAGTTTTATAAAATTTCCTTAGAATTTGATTAAATTTTGGATAAAATTAATTTGAAGTTAAATCGGGATGTAATGAATCGTTTTGGGATGAAAACGGACCCGGAAGTAGGAAATATGCGGTGCAATGTGGACCGCACATTTGCGACTATAAATATCGACCAAAATCTGATATTTTGAAGGAAATATCTCACTTTTTCAGCACCTTGGCCGGCCAAAGAGAGAGAAGGGACAAAAGAGAAGAAAAATAGTTCTTCAAGCTTCCTCCCTCTGATCTTCGAAGTTCCGTCGCTCGGATCGACTCGGACCAAGAGTTAAAGTCGATCACCGCGACAAGTGCTACACAATCACACCAAGAATGAGTGATTTCACCGAAGATCAATAGGAGACTTTGGGGAAATCAAGAGTTTCGGGAGCTTGGGATGTGTTTTTGGAAGCTCTACCATTCGATTTACGCACCAAAAGGTAGGAGTCTTCCTACTTTGATTTTATTCCTACCTTTTGGGCTGATTTTTGGGGCTGCTATGTGGCATATTTTGGGGTTGTATTGTGGCTGTTTAGGGGCTGAAATTGTGGGTTGTTAAGGGGCTGAAATTGTGGCTATTTTGGGTTGAAATTGTGGGCTGTTAAGGGGCTGAAATTGTGGCTGTTTTGGGTTGAAATTGTGCACTGTTATGGGGCTGTTTTGTGCACTGCCATGACGTTGTTTTGTCCACTGTTATGGGACTATTTTGTGCGCTGTTTTGTGCACTGTTATGGGACTGTTTTGTGCACTGTCTTGTGCACTGTTATGGGCTGTTATATGGACTGTTTTGGGGCTGTTATATGGACTATTTTTGGGCTGTTACGTGGGCTATTACATGGACTGTTATGTGTTATATTGTGCCTTTGTGATTAAGTGTGTTATTGGCATAAAAAATTGTGATAACATGCTTGAAATTGTGTTATGAAAATTGTCAATGTATATGTATGCTTGTGTTATATTAACATTGTGGAGAATTATGAGAATTATATGCTTATGATATAATTTTGCTATGGGATATGTGAAATGTATTGATATTGTTCATATGTCTTTCATAGCATATAATATGTTATCATTGTGCTATGGGACATCATATTGCATATGCACGGTAACATCGCATCATGTGAGTGTGTGCATGGTTGTTGTCAACACCACACTTGGTGGATAACGAGTGGGCTCGATTAAGCTTGGTCGAAGACCTGGCCGAGTCGCACAAGTTGCATGGTGATTAGGGTTAGGGTTAGCAAGAAGGGACTAGAAGATCCCTCGGGTGCAAGGCCCGGTGGTTGGGATACGCACTCCCTTAGCTTGGTCCATGAAGTGTGTGGGTGTACGCGGAGTCCTTGGTGGAAGTCCATAAATTCCGAGTAGGTTGGAGACCCTTGGTGTAAGCCCATGAACATCCACCCCACACAAAGACCCTAGATTGGTAAAAGTCATCTGATGTGCAACATAAATGACGGTTCCATACATATTGGCACTTGCATGTGTTGAGGAGTTGGGAAGGGCTCGGGCTTATTTGCATGAGTGAGTCTCATCTCATTTCAGGACATGACATGATAAATTCCAATATTAAATGCATATTCTTGCTTGGAATGTTATGGATTGTTATTTGTTGCATGTGAGCATTGCATATGCATCTAGGGTGGGGAGTAGCCTCTGTAGGAGATACTCTATTGAACGTTGCTCACCCTATACGGGAAAATATTTCAGGTGCGGGTTTTACGCCGACGGACGACACTCACTCGGGCACTTGAGGAGGAAGAAAAGCCGACTTGTGGCTTTCAATCCATTTTTTTGTAAAATTAGACTTGTAATTAAATTTTGGCATGTAATGTATGTAAAAGGATTGAAACTTGAACTTATATTAACTATGTTTGATGCATAGGTGTGATGTATTTATAGGTCGCAGTGGTACATGGCAATGTTACACTTTTACAGGCCATGTTACACTTTTACAATTCAATGTCACACTTCATACATCAACATAGGAACCTCAGTTTTAGGGGCGTCAAAAGTATGGATAAATGGACCCGGTGTGGTCATTACTTTATATTGGACCTCAGATGGGTCATGTGAATGTATATTGCACAGGTTGTGTTTTGGGTAGAGTTCCGCGTACAAAGGAGACTCTGTCCGAATTTTCGTTAAATTAAGGACCCCGGTAAATGGGGCATAACGGCGTGATATCGAGTTATTCAGTATCCACGGGTATTTCGCGGGTTGATGGGTAATCAATGGACCCCTGGATTTTGGGGTGTCACAGAATACATATGTTTCAACCTGCATAAAACCATCCAGAAGCTTATGCAATATACAAGAACACGTGCTAAAAGTCTATTGTCATCTGGAAAAAGACCAAAGATGACAAAATGAGATAACCGGTTTAGCACGAAGCATGTGGACCTGAGTGGCGATGACGTGCAAACTTTGACATGGCTTCTGTCCGAGGACTTTGACTACCAATTATTCTAGTGCTTTAACTGCCCACAACAAAATGAAGAATCGTAAGTCTCATAACCTGAACCTAGTCTCTACATTCCTTATTTGCATAACTTGACACATAAAGGAATTTCATAATTTACATTAATGTGATAGGATGGAATGCGGTATAGCTTTCATGCACTACATGAAGAAACTTTCTTGTGGAAAGGAGCTTGAAGAAAATTTCCACGCTGATACAATGCGCAATATGAGGGTTGAAACTTTGAGTGTTTTCCTTAACAACACAAGGACATAGAGGCCCTAATGTAATGTGTACCTATGGTGTTTTATTCCACATACTAACAGTGTAGTGTACATAACGCGCAATGATGAATTCTCAATGTGATTAGGTACCTGTGTATTGTTATATGTGTACCTATGCAGTGTTGTGTACCTACGCACGTATGTGTATATATGCAGTGTACCTACACATATTCTTGTACCTATGCATTGTACCAATGCAGTGTACCTATACAGTGCATCAAACACAATGTACCTATCCAGTGCTAAAATGCATTACACCAACGCAGTGTACTTATCTAGTGTACCTATACAATGCATCAACGCAGTGTAATTACGCAGTGTACCTATCTAGTGTTGTTTACCTATGCAGTGCTGTGTACCTATGCAGGAATGCGTACCTATGCAGTGTACCTATTATGTGAACATATGTTGTGTACCTATAAAGTGCTTTGTACCTACGTAGTGCAGTTTACCTATGCAGTGCTATGTACCTATGCAGGTATGTGCACCTTTGCAGTGCACCTATTATGTGAACATATGTTGTGCACCTATGCAGCGCTTTGTACCTAAGCAGTGTTGTGTACTTATATATTGTTGTGTACCTATTCAGTGTTGTGTATCTATGTAGGTATGTGTACCTATGCAGTGTACCTATTATGTGACCATGTGTTGTGTACCTATACAGTGCGTTGTACCTACGTAGTGTTGTGTACCTAAATAGTGATGTGTACCTATGCAGTGCTATGTGTACATATATAAAACAACATTTTCTATGCAACAAGACATAATATGTCCTATATTTATGTCAAATTTTAGTAGGTATCCGTCAAAACAAGGTGCATTACAAGAAAAAACTAACATATTAATTACAAAAAAAAAATGAAATAAACAACAACAATTAAAAAAAAAATTGATATAAATAAAAATTTGAACCCCAAAATCTTGTATACAAATCAACAATTCAAATATTACAAACAAAAATACAAAAATAATGAAATTTTAAGATCAAATCGCAGTAGTACATGTCTTCCTGTTATGCCGACCTAACAAACCACATCTACTAGACTTCATTGCCCTGGATTCTTTGTCTAAAGACTTTATCTTCTTGTTCCTCAGTCTGCCTAGTGGCTTTCTTGTAATGGGAGGTCTAATAAAAATTCCCGATGTTGAAACCTCTCCAGGCTTTTCTATATCAGGAATAGGAACAATGGACCTGCCATAACAAAGCCTGAAGAACTCCATCTTAAAATAATTCTCAACATAATCATATGCATACTCTGAATCGCCATTAAAACATGCTGACAAGAGAAATCTCTAATCTGTCACTGATAGCATGAACAAAAACACTTCTGTAAATCAACCATAATTGAATCTTTTGCATGAACCTCAAACACAAACTCACTAGAACGACAAACATTGCAATGTCTAATGATTGACAAATTTTCATTCAACAATTTCTCAAACTCCGGACATAGAACTGATGTCCACTGGTTGCATTTCTTGTTCCTGTTAGACATCATTTTCATTATCTTTATCCGTATACCATCAACCATACAAAAAAACAGGCAAAAATCGTTCCTCAACAATCCAAGCATTAAATGAATTTATAACATTTGAACACATTTTCCCATAATGCTGACCCCTGAAATATGTATTGGACCAATTTTCATAAGGCAAATTGGCCAAAAATCCATGCATCAAGGATCCTCCCTCGTCCATCAAACACTTCATGCTCACTGGAAACACAACTTCAATAGGTCCGTAAGCGCATTTCATGAACAACTTCACAATTCTATCTTGAAAAACATTACCAAATTTGACAGGATATCTAGCATTAAGTTTCATCTTCAAATGATGCAAACAAAATGAATGTGGACTTGATGGAAAGTGCTTTGAAGCAGAATCAAGCAAACCCTTGTTTCGATCAGAAATGAATGTGATTAGCCTGCCCTGTGGATTTAAAATGCCTGCTAAAATCTCTAAGAACCAACTCCAATTGCTTTCATTATCAGAATCAACAACCGTAAATGCCAATGGGTAAAAACCTAGAAAAAAAAAAACACAACCAACAATGTACATTAAATAATGTAAATATGGCACTGAACAGTTACATAAAAAACATACCTTTTTTAAAAACAAGTATGTAAAATACTACAACAAGTACATAATATATAAGCAACAAATGCATAAACAATACAAGAGGTACGTAAATCAACACAAAAAAATACAACAGGTACGTAAACAACAAACAATTAATCTTGGTTTCCATTCTTCCCAGTCGCAGCAAGCAAATGGCCCTTATACTTGTTTTTAAGAAAAGTGCCATCAAGGAATAACATAGACTGACAAAATTTAAATCCCTCAATACATGTAGTGTACGAAATAAATAATCCTGTGAAGTAGCAACTTTGGGGATCACACTCTAAAATACATTTAGAACTCGGATTAGTTTGCATTACAGGAGCCACATACCAACTCAGCTGATTGTACAACAATGATTCATCACCGTGTAAATGACTATTTGCCATCTCCTTCCCATACCAAGCATTATGTTAAGAAATATCAAGACCATAGTATTTCTTGAAATCCTTAACACTTCAATAGGTTTAATCAATGGTTTATCCTTGATTTGCTCAACCAAAATAGATGACAAAATACTAGACCGCATCATTGCACCTTTCTGCTTGCGAAAAACACCTCTACATGAATGAACATTTTCTAATTTTTTAATATAGAAAAAACCATTTGTCTGGCACACCGAAGCATGTACACGCCAATTACAACCATCAATACTCTTCTTATTACACTCTGCAACTACCCTTATCTTGTCATTCTTAACATAAACAAAACAAAAACCAAGCTCAATCGCATACTTAGACAACTTATCTCGAAAATCAACTATGTCATCCTCAAATTTTTGGCCCACATGCCAAATATAATTCTTCAATGAATCAGATAGATACGACCTCCTCACTACAGTCCCAAATCGGCCCAAAAATTCAATACCATCTAAAGATATTGTATTCATAGAACATGAAAAATCTACAATGCTTCCATCATTCGCTTGACTCGACTGAACATTATTTTCCAACATGTATAGGTCAATAAATTTAGAATTTGCCAATGACTGAGATAACATCATAAGCTTAAAATCCTTATCAGACTCAACCAAACACCTGCAGTTATCATCTATGCAATAGCTTACACTAAAAACAGATCCCTTCAGCTCTACAACTTTGGAAGTTTTCTCATTACAAAGTTCCTCATATGTAGAACAATCGTTTAGAGCAACAACAAAAGTGACTGAATCAAACATACACCTCGCAATCACAATTCCTTCCATCCACTATAAAACCGAATAAGTGTACAACACGTATAACATGTACATACACAAGTAACCACAACTTATCAAAAAGGAGATACTTAACCATCCTCATCAAAACTAAACGGTGAATATGGAAGGTAATCACACTAAAAAAATGATTTTGCATAAAGAAAACACATAAAACAAACGCAAACTGGAATGCAACAAATCTATAGATGTTTACATAGATACGTTACATATCATATATGAATAACATAAAAAACACATCAAAATTGGCAACAAGTACATAAACATAAAAAAAAAAAATACATTAAACAAAAATGATTACACAATTACAATATACTTCATATATGTAACTAAATATGTGCATTACATATCCAACATGCACAAAAAAATACAGGTACATTATACGAATAAACTATATCAGTATTCCATTAAGTATACGATGCATATACACCATTATACGTACATAATTACATAGATAAATCATATCGAACATGTACCTACACCTACCAAGAAAGACGTAAATCTTGTGTATCTACTTTTTGCACCTACCAAATTAACGATAAATATGAGATTGACTATATTCCAAACTGTAGTTTAGTCGAAGTTGAAATTCAAAAAAGATAAAAAAAAAAAAAAAAATTCCAAAAATATTAAATAACAAATGCAAAAAAAGGAAATCAGCTGTATTTAAGGCAAAAATCATGTGATAAGGGTAAAAAAGAAAAAGAAAATTGTGACGCCCCAAAAGTTTGGGGGTCCGTTGATTACCCATCAACCCACGGAATGTCCGTGGATACCGAGTAACTCGATACCACAACGTTGTGTCCCATTTACCGGGGTCCATAATTTAACAAAATTGGGCAGAGTCTCCTATGTACGGGGAGCTCTACCCAAAACACAACCTGTGCATCACAAAATAACAAGACCCATCTGAGGTCCAATATTCAACAATGACCACACCGGGTCCATTTATGAGTAAATATAGACCACACCGGGTCCATCTATCCACACTCATATAAACATGCAAGGCTATATTAAAATTAGTCCATAAAAGTCCATTTACAATTCTTTACATAAATTACATGCCAAATTTTACAAACAAAAAGGATTAAAAGCCACAAGTCGGCTTTTCTTCAACCATGTGGCCCCGATTGTGAGCCGTCCGCCGGCGCATAACCCGCACTTGAAATATTTCCCGTATAGGGTGAGCCAACGCCCAGTAGAGTATATCCTACAAAGGCTAATCCCCACCTTAAATGCATATGCAATGTGTATATGCAACAATCAACACATTTATCCATTCAAGCATTGCTATCAAGAATATGCATCCAATGATAGGAATTCTATATCATGCCATGAAATGAGATGAGACTCATTTATGCAACTTCAACCCGAGTCCTCACCGATTCTCACAACACCATGCAATGCACTTGTGAAATGAACCGTCATTTGACGAAAAATTCATCCAATGATTGTTTGAAATAAAAGTTGCTTCATTATAAAACCAAATCATTGATGGTGTTACTCATTGGATGAGTACTTTTATGAACCAAAATCTTGTATCTTGTTGGGCAACGGATTTTGGTATCTCAACCACCGGTTCCGTAAACACCAGCATTTTTTTGGAATTTCACCGTCGGGAAGTGCCTGAACCATGTGACCGGGTTTTGCACCCGAGGGAGAGTCTAGCCCTACTTGTTATACCCGACACAAGTTTTCTTCCATGCAACCATGCGACTCAAAGTGGATCTTCGATCCACTTTTTCCCGAGCCCACATACCAACTACCAAACAAGGTGTTTGATCAACCATGCATCTCACACACCCACACTCATGACGTATGCCCATGAATGTGATGCCTCTATGTACAACGATACAATGTTCAATATGCTATGAATGACATATGAGCAATCTCAATACATTTCACATATCCCATGACAGAATTATATCATAAGCATGTAATTCCATAATTCTCCATAATGTCAATATAACACAAGCATATATATACATTGACAATTTTCATAAAACAATTCCAAGCATGTTATCGTAATTTTTATGCCAATAACACACTTAATCACAAAGGCACAATTTAACACATAACCGCCCATGTATTAGCCCACATAACAACCCACTTAACGGGCCAAAAACAATCCACAAAACAGCCCCTAATCGGAGCACAAAAACAACCCTTACATAGGCCTCAAAATAGTCCTTAAACAGGCCATAAAAACAGTTCATAACAGGCCATAAAACAGTCCGTAAAATGGCCCTAAAAACAGTCCATGAAATGGCCCTAAAAACAGTCCATGAAATGGCCTAAAAACAGTCCATGAATTTGCCTAAAAACAGTCCATGAATTTGCCCTACATGCAGCCCCATTTCAGCCACCTAAACAGTCCAAAAACTGCCCATTTGGACAGCCTATATGCAGTCCCATTTCAGCCATTAAAAGGTCCACTCAAGGTAAGAATAAAACCAAGGTAGGAAGAACCCTACCTCTTGTAGCGTAGATTGAAGTGTAAAGACGTCAAGAACCCCAAAAATAGCCCAAGAACTTGATTTCTCCAAAATCTTTTCTTTGGACCTTCAGTGAAATCCACTTTTCTTGGTACGTAGATGTAGCCTCGTCGCGGTGATCGACTTTAACTCTTGGTCCAAGTTAATCCGAGCGACGGAACTTCAAAGATCGGTGGAAGAAAGCTTGATTTCCCACTTTTCTCTTCTCTTTCTCTCACATGTTGGAACCAGCAGATTTGGGGAAGGAAATATCTGATTTTTCAGATATTTAGCCCCTATTTATAATTTTTAAAACTTGGCTCACATCGAGCCACACGGCCCCCACTTGTTCGGGTCCATTTTCGTCCCGAAACGATTAATTTCGTCCCGGTTTAAGTTCAAATTAATTTTATTTGAACTTTCATCAAATTTTAAGGAAATTTTATAATTTTAATAAAAAATTCGTTTTTGGGGGTCACTGGACACCAGTCACCTCGAAAAACGTGAAAAACCCAATTATCTCGGAATTCGGCGAAATTTGACAGGGTGACTCGGTTTCGCGAGACGAATCCAACGGAGAACTCCGTTTCGTCATCCGAGCTCTAGAACATGAATATTTTAAATACGCATTAGGGTGGCAAATTACCATTTTGCCATTTTTCAGAAAAAAGTTCAAATTTGCCCAGATTTTACATTCTTCCCCCCTTAAAAGAATATCGTCCCCGAAATTCACACAGATATATATGCAATCACATGCGTATGCAACAGTCATATAATACATAATGAAAACAAGAATGTACCTCCATCCTCAAATAGGAAAGGATAATTGGTACGTATAGTGTCCTCACGCTCCCATGTCGCCTCCTACACTCCTCGGTGCTGCCACAACACTTTCACTAGCCTCACGGTCTTGCCTCGCAAAACCTGTTCCCGGCTATCTATGATACGTACCGGTCCCTCCTCGAAGGTCCCATCCGCATCAACAATCAATTCACCCCAATCCACCACATGTGTCGGATCTGGAGTATACTTCCGGAGTATGGAGACATGGAATACTGCATGAACGCCCGATAGATTTGGCGGTAACGCCAACCGGTAATCAACTGTACCTACCCTCTCGAGTATCTCAAAGGGCCCGATATACCTCGGCGACAGCTTTCCCCGCTTGCCGAACCTGACCACTCCTCTCTTAGACACTACCTACAAGAAGACACGGTCTCCCATCTCAAACTCTAGAGGTCGTTGCTGCTTGTCAGCGTAGCTCTTCTGTCGGCTCTAGGCCGTGAGAAGACTCTTTCGTATCAAGTCTACCTTCTCCGAGGTGTCCCTAACCAATTCCGGCCCCGTAGCGGTTCTTTCTCCCACCTTCGTCCAACAAACCAGAGATCGACAAGACCTCCCATATAGTGCCTCATAGGGTGCCATCTGTATGCTCGCCTGATAACTGTTGTTGTAGGCGAACTCCACCAAGGGTAAGTGTTCTTCCCAGCTACCCTTGAGATCTATGATGCATGCCCATAGCATGTCCTCTAAGGTTTGGGTGGTCCTATCCGACTGACCGTCCGTCTGGGGATGAAAAACAGTACTCATCATCAATTGTGTCCCCAGGGCTCGCTGGAAACTCTCCCAAAAATGAGCCGTAAACCTGGGATCCCGATCCGATACTATAGATACGGGTACCTCATGCAACCGGACAATCTCCCGTATATATAACTTGCAGAATTTCTCTAGTGTGAAGGCCATCCGCACCGCCAAAAAGTGTACCGACTTAGTAAGTCGGTCCACTACCACCCATACCGCGTCATGTCCCTGCGATGTCCATGGCAAGTGGGTCACAAAATCCATCGTGACATGCTCCCACTTCCACTCAACTACCTCCAAGGGCTGGAGCAAACTTGCTGGTCTCTGGTGTTCATCTTTAACTTGCTGACACGTGAGACATCGACTGACAAAGTCGCCAACTTGCCTCTTCATTCCACTCCAGTAATATTGGCGACGAAGATCATGATACATCTTCGTGCCCCTAGATGAACCGCAACACGGGAGCAGTGAAATTCCCTAAGCATCTCCTCTCTCAGACCCGTCGACTGGGGAACCACAATCCTTCCCCTATACCGAAAACTACCATCCGAGTGAATGGTCCAGCCCTCATCGCCTAACCCTGACCGTACTCGGTCCTTGATGGACAATATCTCCGGGTCTTGCCCCTGAGACTCAATCACTCTGCTCAGTAGAGAAGGTGTAACCACCAAACTTCTCAAGGTACCCTGAGCCTGCCCCATATAGTGTAGTCCGAACTGTCCTACAGTTTCGATCATCTGCCACTCTTGGGAGGCCACACTAGCCAAAACTCCCCGTGACTTCCGGCTGAGTGCATCAGCCACCACATTTGCCTTATCGGGATGGTAATGCAAAGTGAAGTCATAGTCCTCCAGAAACTCCATCCACCTGCGTTGTCTCATGTTGAGGTCCTGTTGTGTAAAGATGTACTTCAGACTTTTGTGGTTTGAAAACACCTCGAACTGTTCACCGTATAGATAGTGGCGCCAAGCCTTCAAGGCAAAAACAATAGCCTCCAACTCCATGTCATGTGTGGGGTAATTCTGCTCGTGGTTCTTTAACTGCCGAGAACCATAAGCCACTACCCTCTCGGACTGCATCAAAACACATCCAAGTCCGTCCTTAGAGGCATCACAATACACTGTGTACCTCTGTCCCCTTTCCGGTACTATCAGAATAGGAGCTGAAGTAAGCCTCCTCTTCAACTCCTGGAATGCCTTCTCACACGAGTCATTCCACTCAAACTTGACCTCTTTTCGGGTCAACCTCATCATAGGTGCAGCTAATCGAGAGAATTCCTCAATGAACCTCCTGTAGTACCCTGCCAATCCCAAGAAACTGCGTATCTCGAAGACTGACTTTGACCTCTTCCAATTCATAACAACCTCGACCTTTTCTGCGTCCACAGATACACCCGAAGCCGACACTACATGCCCCAAGAATTTTACCTTAGTAAGCCAAAATTCACACTTACTAAATTTGGCATACAACTGATGGTTTCTCAAGGCCTGGAGAACAATCCTCAAGTGACCCTCATGCTCCTCTTCAAACTTGGAGTAGATCAAGATGTCGTCAACAAAGACTACAACAAATTGATCAAGGTATGGTTGAAACACCCTATGCATGAGATCCATGAATGCCGCCGGAGCATTCGTCAATCCGAATGGCATCACTGTGAACTCAAAATGCCCATACCGCATCCGAAACGCCGTCTTAGGGATATCTGTCTCCCTAACCCTCAACTGATGGTAACTAGTGCGGAGGTCTATCTTGGAGTAGACTCGTGCCCCTCTCAGCTGATCAAACAAGTCATCAATCCTCGACAAAGGGTACCTATTCTTGATAGTAACCCTATTCAACTGCCGATAATCTATACATAGTCGAAGGGTTTTGTCCTTCTTCTTTGCAAATAGCACCGAAGCACCCCAAGGTAAGGTACTCGGTCTAATGAACCCCCTGTCCAATAATTCCTGTAATTGGACTTTGAGTTATTGTAACTCAGCAGACGCCATCCTATGTGGAGTCATAGAAATGGGCGAAGTACCTAGATGCAACTCAATAGTGAAGTCTACATCCCTATGTGGAGGTAATCCTGGTAGTTCATCCGGAAAAACATCCTCATAATCACACACAACCTGAGGTAGACCCAACTCCTGTCTCGTCTCGTCCTCTTAGGGTAAGGCTTGCTAGCCAACTCATCAACTGCTCGTGCCATCTAGAGTCGTACACGGCTTGAGGTAAAGCATCATGCTTTGCCCTCTGGAATTTGAAACAAACACCATCAGGCGTATAAGTAGTGACCCGCTTCCGATCACAATAAATGACGACTCGGTGTGCCGCCAACCAATCCATTCTCAAGATCACATCGAACTCCGACATGTCCATGACCTGAAGGTCCACGGTGAGTAGAATCCCTGAGATCTCTAACTCACCCCCCCGACATATCTGATCAACCCTCGCTCTAGCACCTAGGGGAGAACTCACATGCAATGACTCTTCTAAGGTCTCAACCTCTAAGCCCAAGTCTTTCACACAAGATGCAGCAATAAATGAATGTGATGCACGAGAATCAAATAATACTCTAGCCCATAAGTGAGATAGTAGAAATGTACCCTGTACCACTGACTGGTCTGCCGACTCAGTCTGAGGTATCATGGCATAAACATGCCCCTGGGTCCCCGAAGTTCCGGCTTGTGAGCCCTGCCCTCGGCCCCGACCCATACCCTGGCCCATTTGGCCTACTTGCGGAGTTCCCGCTCGTGAAGTGGTAGGAGCCTGTGCAACACCTTGGAACGGATATTGGCTTCCCTGGCCCATAGTGGGTTAGGAAGGAGTGTAGTGAGACTGTGAATATCCCACTGATGGTTAGGACTGAGACGCCCCCTGACCCTGGGATCCCTGCCTCTGAGGACAATCCCGCTTCATATGCCCCAGTTGGTGGCAATGATAGCAAGTCCGTTGGCCTACCTGAAAAGGAGGCCTCTGATTTCTCCCGCCTCGAGAGGACTGACCTTGACCTTGGCCTTGATAGCCGCGGCCCTGCCCTTGATGCCCCTGCAGAGCAGAAGTTCTTTGTCTCTTCCCCGCACTAGAAGAAAAAGATTGACCCTCCTTCTTCTTGCCTTTACCACCCGCTTCCTGGATGTTCCTTGCATCATCAATCTCTCTCTCAATGGTCATAGCTGTCGTGACCATCGTGTTCAAGTCTTGTAGAAGAAGACCCACAATTTTGCCCCGGATGGACAACTTCAAGCCCTCCTCAAACTTACGTACTTTGGTCATGTCTGTGGCCACATAATCGTCGGCGAAACGGGCTAATTCAATGAACTTAGCCACGTATTCCATCACCGACATCGTTCCTTGCCTCAAGTCTAAGAACTCCTGGGCCTTTGCGTGTCGAGCAGCTGCCGGGAAGTACTTACCCATGAAGAGTTCCTTGAACTCTACCCAAGTCATTGTCCCCAAGTTCTTTGAGGTCTTGATCCAATCCCACCACACTTGGGATTCTCCCTCTAGCTGAAAAATAGCTAGGGTTATCTTCGTAGCATCGGAGGTGATCTCCATTGCCCCTATGACCTTGTCTACTTGCCGGAACCAATGATCAGCTACCATCAGGTCCGCCCCTCCCATGAAGATCGGAGGCTGATGTGCCTTGAACTTCTGGAGATGACTTGAGCCTCCTTGGCCCCACTTGCACTAGCTTGCGCAATGGTAGCTGCTGTAGCACTAGCTTGTGCAATAGTAGCAGCCGCAATACCAATAGCCTCCATGAAGGCTTGTTGGTCAAAGGCCAGTGGTGGTTGGTTGTTGTTCTGTCCACCCCGACGTCCCCTTTCTCTAGTTACCATCTACACACACATGAGATAGCAATAAACCAACAAATCCCAAAGTTAGGGATCAAATACAAACGTTGAGAATTCTCTCATTGTCCCCCTAGTAGAACATGTGTCACATACTAGTAGACGTTTAACCCTTGAACTATCCCGTTCATTTTTTTTTTTCGAACTCCCAGTGTTATATTTTCTAACCCTAGTGTTCCTCTTTTCTATATTCAATCATACATATAAATCACATAACACATAGCACATAACATGTGGCAACTAAAACACATAACATGAAATGCACAATGAATGTCATGGTCTAGACCCACGCCCAATTAAGCCCTAGGTAAATCGTATACCTAGGCTCTGATACCAAGCTGTGACGCCCCAAAAATTTGGGGGTCCGTTGATTACCCATCAACCCGCGGAATGCCCGTGGATACCGAATAACTCGATATCACAACGTTGTGCCCCATTTACCGGGTTCCATAATTTAACAAAATTGGGAAGAATCTCCTTTGTACGGGGAGCTCTACCTAAAACACAACCAGTGCATCACAAAATAACAAGACCCATCTAAGGTCCAATATTCAACAATGACCACACCGGGTCCATTTATGAGTAAATATAGACCACACCGGGTCCATCTATCCACACTCATATAAACATGCAAGGCTATATTAAAATTAGTCCATAAAAGTCCAATTACAATTCTTTACATACATTACATGCCAAATTTTACAAACAAAAAGGATTAAAAGCCACAAGTCAACTTTTCTTCAACCATGTGGCCCTGATTGTGAGCCGTCCGCCGGCGCATAACCCGCACCTAAAATGTTTCCCATATAGGGTGAGCCAACGCCCAGTAGAGTATATCCTACAAAGGCTACTCCCCACCTTAAATGCATATGCAATGTGTATATGCAACAATCAACACATTTATCCATTCAAGCATTGCTATCAAGAATATGCATCCAATGATAGGAATTCTATATCATGTCATGAAATGAGATGAGACTCACTTATGCAACTTCAACCCGAGTCCTCACCGATTCTCACAACACCATGCAATGCACTTGTGAAATGAACCGTCATTTGACGAAAAATCCATCCAATGATTGTTTGAAATAAAAGTTGTTTCATTATAAAACCAAATCATTGATGGGTGTTACTCATTGGATGAGTACTTTTATAAACCAAAATCTTGTATCTTGTTGGGCAACGGATTTTGGTATCTCAACCACCAGTTCCGTAAACACCAGCACTTTTCTGGAATTTCACCGTTGGGAAATGCCTGAACCATGTGACCGGGTTTTGCACCCGAGGGAGAGTGTAGCCCTACTTGTTATACCCGACACAAGTTTTCTTCCATGCAACCATGCAACTCAAAGTGGATATTCGATCCACTTTTTCCCGAGCCCACATACCAACCACCAAACAAGGTGTTTGATCAACCATGCATCTCACACACCCACACTCATGACGTATGCCCATGAATGTGATGCCTCTATGTACAACGATACAATTTTCAATATGCTATGAATGACATATGAACAATCTCAATACATTTCACATATCCCATGGCAGAATTATATCATAAGCATATAATTCCATAATTCTCCATAATGTCAATATAACACAAGCATATATATACATTGACAATTTTCATAAAACAATTCCAAGCATGTTATCACAATTTTTATGCCAATAACACACTTAATCACAAAGGCACAATTTAACACATAACCGCCCATGTATTAGCCCACATAACAACCCACTTAACGGGCCAAAAACAATCCACAAAACAGCCCCTAATCAGAGCACAAAACAGCCCCTAGTCAGAGCACAAAAACAGCCCTTACATAGGGCTCAAAATAGTCCCTAAACAGGCCATAAAAACAGTTCATAACAGGCCATAAAACAGTCCGTAAAATGGCCCTAGAAACAGTCCATGAAATGGCCTAAAAATAGTCCATGAAATGGCCTAAAAACAGTCCATGAAATGGCCTAAAATCAGTCCATGAATTGGCCCTACATGCAACCCCATTTCAGCCACCTAAACAGTCCAAAAACTGTCCATTTGGACAGCCTATATGCAGTCCCATTTCAGCCATTAAAAGGCCCACTTAAGGTAAGAATAAAACCAAGGTAGGAAGAACCCTATCTCTTGTAGCGTAGATTGAAGTGTAGAGACGTCAAGAACCCCAAAAATAGTCCAAGAACTTGATTTCTCCAAAATCTTTTCTTTGGACCTTCGATGAAATCCACTTTTCTTGGTACGTAGACGTAGTCCTCGTCGCAGTGATCGACTTTAACTCTTGGTCCGAGTTAATCCGAGCGACAGAACTTCGAAGATCGGTGGAAGAAAGCTTGATTTTCTACTTTTCTCTTCTCTTTCTCTCACACGTTGGAACCAGCAGATTTGGGGAAGGAAATATCTGATTTTTCAGATATTTAGCCCCTATTTATAATTTTTAAAACTTGGCTCACATCGAGCCACACGGCCCCCACTTGTTCGGGTCCATTTTCGTCCCGAAACGATTAATTTCGTCCCGGTTTAAGTTCAAATTAATTTTATTTGAACTTTCATCAAATTCTAAGGAAATTTTATAATTTTAATAAAAAATTCGTTTTTGGGGGTCACTGGACACCAGTCACCTCGAAAAACGTGAAAAACCCAACTATTTCGGAATTCGGCGAAATTTGACAGGGTGACTCGGTTTTGCGAGACGAATCCAAAAATGAACTCCGTTTCCTCATCTGAGCTCTAGAACATGAATATTTTAAATACGCATTAGGGTGGCAAATTACCATTTTGCCATTTTTCAGAAAAAGTTCAAATTTGACCGAATTTTACAAAAACACACTAACTAACCAACTCCTACATGTTTGCACCATACCAAAGACCGCATAAAAAGTATTTTAAAAAATGGAGGACCTCTATTTATACTAAAAAAAAATGGTAGGATTAAAATTGGTTTGCAAACCAAATGAGGGACCCTAGGCTAATTAACTATTTTATAAATTGTGAAAAAAACAAACATAAGAACTTGTACTTGATGGTACTCTACTAATTTTTTTTTGGTAGCATAGACTTCTCCTGACGAAACTCTACCTTATCTATACTACTTTAAAATATGAGCATACATGAAAAAAAAATTCTACCTTTATCCCCCTATAATACAACTATGTCATCCTTATCATTCATAATTAATGTTACACTAACACTCCTACTTTGTCATTAAATGACCTAACAAAAACAATTATGCCTTAAACCAAAATTTTGACTTAAATGTAATTTTTTTTTGAGTTTCTAAACTTTTAAATCTATCTGAATTACTACTATAAATTTACATTTATCATGCCAAGATTTATGAAAAACTTTTAAACGTCCAAACTCCCCTTACACAATTGCATAAAGAGAATGTCGTCTAAATTTTAGTTAACTCATTTAATATTATCTATTAACATTTTCTCTGCCTTTTAGTTTCACCAACCCCCACTTAGAGAAGCTAGAGAGACAGACCTTTTGCTATACCCACTTAATTATCCCAGTTAGTGATACCTTTCTTGTTTTGTTGCCTAAAAATAGAGGAAGCAGTAGTGTAAATCCCAAATCTTTGTTATTTCGTTTGACTCTCCCTCTCCCTCTCTCTCTCTCTCTCTCTATATATATATATATATACATGTTATCTTTAAATACAAAAGGCCTATTTGTTTGGGGGTTATGCTTTGATGCTAATATTGTGTTATTGTTCTTTGTTTTTTTCAATTGTTTTGTTTATTCATTCTGCATGGTTGGGGCCTAATAATTAGTTAGAAAGTTGCAGTGTGGAATTTGGTAGGTTCCAAAGTTTTTTGAGGAGATTTGGTGCACTACAATAAAGGAGATGTTGGACAAAATCCCAAGGGTTTGAATGCATCAATCAACAGTTTGGGACTTACAATAGGTCAAAGGCCTATAAAGACAGAGAAGGTCATTGCCACCTTCGAGATCAAAGAAGGTCAACCACTCGGCACTACTGTCAGCTGTCACTCTCGATGAAAATGAAAATTTGTTGCATTTCACATCAATTCTGTCTGTTGCTATTTTTATTCCAACTCTGGAACTCTGTGATTCCATTTTGTTAGAAATTGGCATCATATAAATTGTGCACTTCATGGCCGAGATCCTGATATCCCTATAAAGGCTAAATAAATCATCTGTATCAACTGTTTTTTGCTTGAATAATGGTTTCATAATAGTGTATATGTATTTGGTAAGCCTAGAGGAATGGATATCCCAAAAAGATAAAGAAACTCATAGACTACTGGTTCTTATGAGAATGCCATTCAGAGAATGGTGGTTTGACAAAGGTGTTGCACAAGAAGTAGCTTAATCTGCACCATTTTGACCCAGGATCTTAAACATTATTGTTTCTTAAGGTGTCAAGAGCTACTTCTATTTTTTCCCTGCAACAAAAGTGCCTTACCTAAATGGACTGGTTGTGTAACTAATCCTCCAATTGGTATGATTCTGCATTATCCTTTCATTCAGATGGCTTTGAACAGGGATAATTATTTCCATAATGCTCATGGCATCACGCGTTTTGGCTACTGAATACAAGAAAAGCATGCAAAATATTATAGCACATTCCCCATTTCTCAAGTTTAATTACTGAATTTGCTAGAGAATCAAGTTTCAATTGAAAAATATTTTCTTTCTTTTCAAAACAAGAACAACGAAGAATTGATTTTGAAAATAGAACAATTTTTTTAGCCCAACGACAAACGAACCTATGGGCGGGGCATTTTCGGGGACTAGCCCGTTGACCATTACCCAATAGGAAAATTCCATGCACATAATTAAGGGATCCACTGAAAAGTTACTAAAACACCAAAAACGAGGACTACCCGAACTAATGATAGAGACAAATCAGCCAAGTCCCATTAATTAATCATAACGAATATTGTGAAAATTATGTGCAAACCCATATACGTAGGAATGGAAACACAATCACCTCGTAAACCATTTGCATTGAAGTATAGAAAGGTGGCCTTGCTACTGTCTGAATCATACTATCTATATTGACTTATGTTGGATGGAAGGTATGTTTTGTTGATCAAGCCGGATAGGGAACCATTCCTTCATCCTCGCCTCGCCACTTGCTTTTTATTTTTTTTTATTTTTTTTATTTCTTTACATTTTGATGAATAGGGATCATACCATTACATTCATACACACTTACAACGAGGGCCTTGCCAATTTGCAATGTACAAAATCCTCATCCCCTATCCGATCTTAATATTATTCTTGACTTTGTGGAAACTAAACATGGATGAATTCAAGTATTTCTTAAAAAAATTGAAATGAATTCTTATATAGAAAATAATTGTGAGATTAGTTCCATGGATGAAATGGAGGAATTTGATTAGTGAAACCATATTGGATAACTATATTAATAAAAAAAATTAGAACAATAAGGTTTGTACATTATTTTGAATTTGTTTTACATCATTCTAATGGATTGTTTTTAAAGTTAGTTACTGCTTAAGCATTTTTGTTTGATCATGGTATATCTTGAGAGCAAATTTTTTGTGTAATCAAATGCCCACCATTAGCTGTCCCTCACCTGATAATAAAAAAAAAAAGCTATCCCTCACACCCAAAAAAAATATATATAAGTATTAGCCTACAAGTTTGAAATATCCTCCATAATATAGCACGTATGAGAGAATCCTCACTTGTATCAAGATTTTTCAGTTAGATTACCTTAGTCAAAATTAATTATGAGGAACTGACTTATTTGAGTTGACATGGGAGATCATGTTAGGCTAATATTTAGTATAGTTTTTCTTGTAGTAATTATGATGTTAAAGCTTTAATTTTATTCCATCAAACACAAAAAACTCGAAGAAAAATAATTGTGTCATTACAATGCTATGGATTTGAAAATGGTTGTGATTTCAAGAAAATTAGTTATTTGCACACGTGCATTGCATGTTAACAATTTTGTATTACAATTTTTAATTTTGTTTGTTTCAATTTTATTTTGTTGGTTTAGTTGTTCAATATTGGATGATTTGAGAGTTTCTAGATGTGGTTTTCATCAAATGAGAAAAATAATAAAAAGCATATTTGAACTCCTAAATTTACAAACAATTCATTCTAAGAAATACAACTTTCTCTATCTGTTTCTTTGTAACAACTCATTTAGTTTTTTTTTCCTTAAAAACTATCATTATCTATATATAACTACTCAATGGATGGTACTATAACTACCCATATTTAAATTTCCTTCCTTAATTTGGAAAATTCATGGATTATTTTTCAATAATTTTATAATTGGGATCAAGATGGAGTAGAGGTAGAGATGGCAGTGGGGATAGAAATAATGGTAGAGAATTTTATAAATTCCTAGCATCGTATAAGGCGATCACTAGTTTCTTGTATAAATATAACTCTATTTGCTCGTACCTGTCTATAATATAGCCTCATACACAAGGTCATTGATGTGGAGGTAATGATAAATCTCAAAAGTCCAATAGATCCATGTTCTTTGCGTACTAATACTTTATTTAATTTAATAATAAAAGAGACATAGAAAAATTGAAAAACAAAAATCAACATGAAATAAACAACCAATTATTCTAGGAATAAAAACATATATATATTTCTAACTAAATTTTGATTGTACCCAAATAATGAAAACAAAAAATGATTTTAAAAAATAGAGTAAATATGTTACCTAAATCATCTAACCAGATTAACCCCAAATTTTTACCCGAAAAGACATGCACTCAAGCAAAAGAAAAATCACATTGTTCAACTCGCCAAAAAAGCACATCATTAGGCAGGCAGTCTCCTCAAGAAAATAAGTTTTTCCACTCCTAACTATATGGCCTACTGATGCAATGACTTTTCTATTGAACATACTTTTGCTTGAATATGACCAAGGAGCTTGCAGGCGCCTTATTCTTAGTCACTCATCCTGATTGCATTACCTTGTAAGGTTGACAAATGTTATCCCAATCCACATGTGCGTTCTTTATTAGATACCTAATCACAAAGCTTATCAACAAATAATCATTGAGTGCGAGAAAATTCAATTTCAATCACCGCCCTAATGTTCTTCTTTCTCTGTAGCGGCAGGAAAAAAAACTAATTTTGAACTGGTAGTAGAAGTGATTCTTTTAACCTTCACAAGGTGAAAAACAAATCCAAGTTTAGTTACGGGGTCTTTCACGGGGCGGAACAATCTCTTGGGTATATCCACTACCCTCTCCACATCATATATAATATGCACCTACAAAAATTAGCAATCAAAAATATTCATCCAACATTAGACCCGAGAGAGTGAACCTTTGAATGGATGTAAAAAATAATAAGGATAGAAATAGAAGATGAAATCATACAGACAAATGCACCCATTTATGTGTACGCACATACATATATACCACAACAAGAATTCGAAAACTAAAGGTATAACAATTGGATTTCTATTGTTTCCAAAAAAAATTCCGAAAAATTCATAAAGGAGAAAGAAATAAGATATTGGAATATGGACTAATACGATAAACTTCAACCGGTATGGCTGAAGTCCCTAGGAAAGTGGCAATGAATATTACACTAGAGTTGGTCTATAAAGCTTGGAAATTTGGTGTCATTGTCATTGAAGTTTTGAGTCGACTAAGCATCTCTCCCCAACTATGCATGCAGTGAAAGACAATCAAATTAGTTTAACAATGACACAATTGGAACTTAGCTCATTCTTTCAAGATTTTACTATTTTTGGAACACCAACAACTTCAGAGCCCTTCACTAATAATTTGTACTTGGTAAGATTAATCATCTATCCTTCCATATCTTTAGATGTGAAACCCCGGAAAATTTAAACTTTGACGAACAAGGGCAATAAGTGAATTGCCACTTCGGTACTAGTTGAAAAACTGAATTTTTCTAAATCTCGGATGACGAAACGGATTCCACCGTTGGATTCGTCTCGCGAAATCTAGTTACCACGTCAAATTTCGTTGAATTCCGAGATAGTCGGATTTTTCGCGTTTTACGAGACAAACGGGCCTCGGGTGACCCCGTGCACGAAATTTTTATAAAATTTTAAAGTTTGGGGAAATATTAGAGGCAAGTTGAAGTAAAAATAATTCGAACTTGAACCGGAGCGAAATTTAGTCGTTTCGGGATTAAAACGGACCCGAAATTAAATAGGACATGTGGCCAATTGTGGGCCAAATATCCTAAAAATATAAATAGGGGCCTAAAGTCTGAAAAATCAGACTTCTCCTTCACCATTCAGCCGGTTTCAGCCGAGAGAAAAGAAGAGAGGGAAAATGAGAGAAAACTCCACCTTCTCTCTACGATCTACTCCGTTCTAGCGCTCAAATCGATTCGGGCCAAGAACAAGAGTTGCTCTACGCGTCGAGGGCTACGCGTGGGTACCAAAAACGACGGTTTTCACCGAACGTTGGAGGGCCGAAAATTTGGAAGTGAAGGATTCAAGCTTGCTTTGAGTTCTAGGAGCTTCCCACGGCGATTCTACACGCTACAAGAGGTAGGGTTTTCTTCCTACTTAGGTTTATTTCCAACCTAGGAAGGTTATATGGAATGGGTAGGTGTATATATATATGTATCACTTGCCTATTGTGGTTATTTGGGTGAAATGGGTATTGAGAATGGGTAGCAAGATTTAAATCACATTCTCTAGTTTAATGTACCACTAATGCATTTCATGTGTGGGAAATGAGTACCAAATGTGCTAAGCAAGGTTGGTATGAAATGGGTAAATAAATTTACTTGATGGGTAAATTTCATAAAGAAACTTGAAGTGTAGAAAATTGATATGGGAAATTGGGTAAAGTGAATTCCTAAATGAAATGGACAATTAGGAATGGTTGTTGATAATTTCCTGAGAAATCATGACATATGAGGTTATGTTATGGGTAGAATGAATTCTATCTTGGTATAATTGTGTAGAAATCAATTAATATGATTTCTTGAGCTTTATGATGAATTTGAGTATATTATGTGATTACATGATCTTGGATGCTTTGAAGGTGTTGAGTAAATGCTTTGATGAAAATGTGAAGTATGTTTTGCATGAACTATGTATAACATGCTTGGATATTGTGATTAAGGAAAATGTTGATATACACATGCTTACAAGGTGTTGACAAAGTGTTGAATTATGGTATTTATATGCATATGCTTATGATATGAAGTACCATGGATATGTGGATTTATTGTTGAGTTGTTCATATGGCATTCATACATATTGAACATGTGGAGAAGATGCAAGGGTATATTACATTGCATTCTCATGGGTACATCACATTCATGGTTATAAGACATGAGTGTGTGTGGGTGAGTTGACATCGCATTCATGGGTCATAGGCATGAGTGTGGGTGTGTGTATGTGTTGTGGATCAAACACCAAATCTTGGTGGTTGGTACGTGAACTCGGGAAAGTCGGGATCGAAGATCCGACTGAGTTGCACGGTTGCATTGCATAAGGAAAACTTGTGTCGGGTAAAGCAAGTAGGGCTAGACACTCCCTCGGGTGAAAAACCCGGAACCACTTGGTTTAGTCATTTGACCGGCGGTGAAATTCCAGAAAAGTGGCATGGCCCACGGAGCCAGTGGTGCGACTCCAAAATCCGTTGCCCAAGAAGACACAAGATTTTTATATATAAAAACACCCATTCAATGGGTAGCCTCTAACAATGATTTGATTTTTTTATAAAGACATAACTTTTATCTCAAACGATCATTGGGAGGGTTTCTCCGTCAACAGACGGGTTCATACACGTTGGCTTTGACATTGTGTTGTGTGAGTCGGGGAAGACTCGGGATAAGGTGCGTGAGTGAGTTCCATCTCATATCATGGCATGACATAGCATAGCATGGTAGCTTTCTAACATTGAAGTATATACTCTTGTTGGATTGGTTGATGCTTGTTGATTGTTGCATGTGCGCATTTCATATGCACTTAGGTTGGGGAGTAGCCTCTGTAGGAGGATATCCTATTGAGCGTGGCTCACCCTTCGTGGGACAACATTTCAGGTGCGGGGTTCACGCCGGCGGACGGCTCCCAATTCGAGTCCCAAAGTTGAAGAAAGCCGACTTGTGGCTTTTATAGTTATTTAGTAAAGTTTTTGTAAGAATTCTATTTTGAGATGTAAATATATGGAATGAATTGTGATAGAGCTTGTAGGAGTTGTGTATTATATGGAAAAGCTCATTAAACATGTGTTGGATGAGTTTGGAGTGTATGGGGTAGCTTCAAGGATGGTTTGGAGGGGAAAGAAATACATTTTTTTGCTCACAGTTTGAAAACCTACCTGAAGGTGTATGTCGGCCTTCCGGAAGGTTTTGCTAAAAACCCTGGATGCCTTGTTCACGGCTAATACCTTCCGGAAGGTTTTGCCCACTGGAATGAACCTTCCGGAAGATTTTAGCTACTGGAGTAAAACCTACCGGAAGAACTTGTCTACTGGAATGGACCTTCCGGAAGGTTTTGCCATGGGTTTCTTTTTGACTGCCAAATTCTTCCGGAAGGTTTTGTTTTCTGGAATGAACCTTCCGGAAGGTTTTGGCTACTGGAATGAACCTTCCGGAAGGTTTTTGCTACTGATGTCGACCTTCCGGAAGTTCTTGCAATTGATCCTTTTCATTTAACTGTTCTTTCAGCGACCTTCCGGTAGGTGTATGTCGACCTTCCGGAAGGTTTTTCCAAAAATTTGAAAATTTCAAAATGCTTAGCCATGTTTTTGGGCTTTGTTTTCTTTGGTTCCTATGACATAAATGGACATAAATAGAGGTATAATTGACCTTGTGGATGGTGAATCCGGTTAAAAGCATGTGAATGACGTGGTGTTGGGTTATACGACTATCACGAGTATTTCCGCGGGTTGACGGATGGTCAACGGTTAATAAAAGACCCCCGGGTTTTGGGGCGTCACAGCTTGGTATCAGAGCTTAGGTTATAGATCTTATGTGGTCTTGTGGGAAATGAGTCTATCATCTTCCATTGCAAGAATGAAAGAGGTTTAGAGCTTAGGTTTACGATTCACCTAAGGCTTGATGGGCATGGGTTTTAGACCATTTCATTCCATGTGCATCTCACGTTATGTGCTATATTTGCTACATGTTATGTACCCTACTTGGTACATGTTATGTGTTACTTGTTGTGTGACTTGTATGCATGATGAATGTGCATAGTGAAAAGTATTCTAACCCTAGTGTTTAGAGAACTTAACCTTGGGAGTGGGAAAACAAATGAACGGGAAAGTTCAAAGTGTAAGGGTCCACTATTGGAGGCATACGCCCTACTAGTGAGACAGTGAGAAAGATTTGGACGTTTTAACTTTGGTCCCTATCTAGGGATACTAAGCCGTTGTACCATTGCTATTTGACATGTGTGTAGATGTCATATAGAGGAAGGGGACGTCTAGGCGGTGGACGGAACAACCAACCACTACCGGCTTTGGACCAACAAGCCTATATGGAGGCTATGAGTACGATGGCTGCTAACCTAGCACAGGCAAGCGCCAATTTGAGCCAAGGGGCTCAAGCCATCCAAAGGAGTTTAAGTTCCATGGGCCATCAACGGCCATGGAAAAAGCAAAAGACATCGAGGCCACAAGAATCATCGGGGCAGGGCCGCGGCTATCAAGGCCAAGGCCAAGGGCAAACCTCCCAAAGTAGTGGGCACTTCAGGGTTCCCAGCCAAGCGGGGCAGGGGCCATGTTATCATTGTCGCCAAGTGGGGCATAAGAGGAGGGATTGTCCTCAGAAGCAGGGATCACAGGAGGGGGATCAAGCCCAAAATCTTTTGTCCCAAGGAGGGAAGAAATTCAAGGGAACGTTTCAAGGAGGCCAGAAGACATGTTTCTATTGTCGACAACCGGGCCATAGGAAGAAGGATTGCCCCCTGAGGCAAACCTCACAGAGTTCCGAGACTTCTCAATCCCAGTCGTCGGTGGGACTCACACAGGCACGTATTGTCCTTCCCTATTCCACTAAGGACCAGGGAAATCAGTCCCAACTACAGAGCGTTGTGCAAGTCCTTAGTACGCCGCGTGCGGAGACTCCGCAATCAGACCGGATGAGCCAAGGTATGGGCCAAGGCCAGGAACAAGACTCTGAAGCGACAACATTGGAGACCCAGGAAACGGTCTTTGACGTTGCACCATAGAGTGAGTCGGGGGATCAGGCAGCGACCCACGGTACATTACTTATTCCTTATTTATGGGTACACGTGTTATTTGACTTGAGCGTGTCAAATACCATTATTTTTCATGTTTTGTGCATGGTACAGTTTAAATATTATAACCCTAGAAGAGTCCTCAGGGGTGAATTCCACCTTAGGGACTAGGGCCTGCATTGATCAAATATGACGGTTGTGAGTTAGAGATCTCGGGGACTCTACTCACTATGGACCTTAGGGTCGTGGACATGTCGGGTTTGATGTCATCCTGAGAATGGGTTGATTGACGGCACACTGCGTCGTCGTTGATTGTGATCGTAAGAGGATCACTGCTTACACACCGAATGGTGTTTATTTCAAATTCCAGGGGGAAAAACACGACTCTTTATCCCAAATCGTGTATGGTTTCCGTTGGCACGAATGGTAGATAGGTTGGCTTGCGAGCCTCATCTTGGAGGACAAGGTGAGACAAGAGTTGGGTCTACCTCGGGTTGTCTGTGGGTATGGGGATATTTTTCGGATGAACTACCGGGATTACCTACACATAGGAATGTAGAATTTACCATTGAGTTGCATCCCGGTACATCGCCCATTTCTATGACTCTGCATAGAATGGAACCAGTAGAGTTGTGAAAACTCTAGGTCCGAATACAAGAATTGTTGAACAAGGACTTCGTTAGACCAAATACTTCACCTTGGGGCGCTTTGGTACTAATGACCAAAATTTATGGAGGAAGCTTACTTCACCTCTTATTCTAGTAGTTCCGGAGAGGGGACAGAAGTACACAGTGAATTGTGATGCTTCTAAGGACGGACATGGATGGGTATTAATGTAGTCCGCGAGAACAGTGGCTTATGGTTCTGGACAACTAAAGAACCACAAGCAAAATTATCTTATACGTGACATGGAGTTGGCGGCCATTATCTTGCCTTGAAAGCTTGGCGCCACTACGTATATGGTGAGAAGTTTGAGGCGTTATCAGACCACAAAAGTCTGAGATATATCTTTACACAACGGGACCTCAACATGAGGCAACGCAGGTGGATGAAATAATTGGAGGGTTACGACTTCACTTTGCATTATCATCCTGGTAAGGCAAATGTGGTAACTAATGCACTTAGCCGGAAGTTACAGGAACTTGTGGCTAGTGTGGCTCACCGAGAGTGGCGGATGCTTGAGAGTGTGGGACAGTACGGGCTGTATTATCGGGGTCAAACTCAGGGTATTTTAGGGAGCTTGGTGACTATGCCTTCCCTACTGAGCAGAGTGATCGATTCCCACGAACAGGACCCAGATTTGTTATCTATCAAGGACCGAGTACGTCTAGGTGGCACGAAGATGTACCATAATCTTCATCACCAGTGTTACTGGAGTAGAATAAAGAGACACGTTGAAAACCTTGTCAGTAGATGTCTCACATGTCGACAGGTGAAGGCTGGGCACTAGAGACTAACAGAGCTGCTCTAGCCCTTGGAGGTGGCTGAGTGGAAGTGGGAACATGTCACAATGGGTTTTGTGACCCACTTGCCACGGACATCGCGGGGACATGATGAGGTGTGAGTGAGAGTGGACCGGCTTACTAAGTCGGCACGCCTTTTGACAGTGCGGATGACCCTCACACAGGAGGAATTCTGCAGGTTGTATGCACGGGATATGTGGTGCCTTTACGGACGGACTTGGTTGCGTCTAGAACCTAGTCCGGGAGTGAGACGGATACATATGGGACAATTTAGATAGTATTGTTGTAACTTATGCATATAGTCGAATGTGCATGAGGGAGTGAATTTCGGGGACGAAATTCTTTTAAGGGGGGAAGAATGTGAAACCCCAGAAAATTTAAACTTTGACGAACAAGGGCAATAAGTGAATTGCCACTTCGGTACTAGTTGAAAAACTGAATTTTTCTAAATCTCGGATGACGAAACGGATTCCACCGTTGGATTCGTCTCGCGAAATCTAGTTACCACGTCAAATTTCGTTGAATTCCGAGATAGTCGGATTTTTTGCGTTTTACGAGACAAACGGGCCTCGGGTGACCCCGTGCACGAAATTTTTATAAAATTTTAAAGTTTGGGGAAATATTAGAGGCAAGTTGAAGTAAAAATAATTCGAACTTGAACCGGAGCGAAATTTAGTCGTTTCGGGATTAAAACGGACCCGAAATTAAATAGGACATGTGGCCAATTGTGGGCCAAGTATCCTAAAAATATAAATAGGGGCCTAAAGTCTGAAAAATCAGACTTCTCCTTCACCATTCAGCCGGTTTCAGCCGAGAGAAAAGAAGAGAGGGAAAATGAGAGAAAACTCCACCTTCTCTCTACGATCTACTCCGTTCTAGCGCTCAAATCGATTCGGGCCAAGAACAAGAGTTGCTCTACGTGTCGAGGGCTACGCGTGGTTACCAAAAACGACGGTTTTCACCGAACGTTGGAGGGCCGAAAATTTGGAAGTGAAGGATTCAAGCTTGCTTTGAGTTCTAGGAGCTTCCCACGGCGATTCTACACGCTACAAGAGGTAGGGTTTTCTTCCTACTTAGGTTTATTTCCAACCTAGGAAGGTTATATGGAATGGGTAGGTGTATATATATATGTATCACTTGCCTATTGTGGTTATTTGGGTGAAATGGGTATTGAGAATGGGTAGCAAGATTTAAATCACATTCTCTAGTTTAATGTACCACTAATGCATTTCATGTGTGGGAAATGAGTACCAAATGTGCTAAGCAAGGTTGGTATGAAATGGGTAAATAAATTTACTTGATGGGTAAATTTCATAAAGAAACTTGAAGTGTAGAAAATTGATATGGGAAATTGGGTAAAGTGAATTCCTAAATGAAATGGACAATTAGGAATGGTTGTTGATAATTTATTGAGAAATTATGACATATGAGGTTATGTTATGGGTAGAATGAATTCTATCTTGGTATAATTGTGTAGAAATCAATTAATATGATTTCTTGAGCTTTATGATGAATTTGAGTATATTATGTGATTACATGATCTTGGATGCTTTGAAGGTGTTGAGTAAATGCTTTGATGAAAATGTGAAGTATGTTTTGCATGAACTATGTATAACATGCTTGGATATTGTGATTAAGGAAAATGTTGATATACACATGCTTACGAGGTGTTGACAAAGTGTTGAATTATGGTATTTATATGCATATGCTTATGATATGAAGTACCATGGATATGTGGATTTATTGTTGAGTTGTTCATATGGCATTCATACATATTGAACATGTGGAGAAGATGCAAGGGTATATTACATTGCATTCTCATGGGTACATCACATTCATGGTTATAAGACATGAGTGTGTGTGGGTGAGTTGACATCGCATTCATGGGTCATAGGCATGAGTGTGGGTGTGTGTATGTGTTGTGGATCAAACACCAAATCTTGGTGGTTGGTACGTGAACTCGGGAAAGTCGGGATCGAAGATCCGACTGAGTTGCACGGTTGCATTGCATAAGGAAAACTTGTGTCGGGTAAAGCAAGTAGGGCTAGACACTCCCTCGGGTGAAAAACCCGGAACCACTTGGTTTAGTCATTTGACCGGCGGTGAAATTCCAGAAAAGTGGCATGGCCCACAGAGCCAGTGGTGCGACTCCAAAATCCGTTGCCCAAGAAGACACAAGATTTTTATATATAAAAACACCCATTCAATGGGTAGCCTCTAACAATGATTTGATTTTTTTATAAAGACATAACTTTTATCTCAAACGATCATTGGGAGGGTTTCTGCGTCAACAGACGGGTTCATACACGTTGGCTTTGACATTGTGTTGTGTGAGTCGGGGAAGACTCGGGATAAGGTGCGTGAGTGAGTTCCATCTCATATCATGGCATGACATAGCATAGCATGGTAGCTTTCTAACATTGAAGTATATACTCTTGTTGGATTGGTTGATGCTTGTTGATTGTTGCATGTGCGCATTTCATATGCACTTAGGTTGGGGAGTAGCCTCTGTAGGAGGATATCCTATTGAGCGTGGCTCACCCTTCGTGGGACAACATTTCAGGTGCGGGGTTCACGCCGGCGGACGGCTCCCAATTCGAGTCCCAAAGTTGAAGAAAGCCGACTTGTGGCTTTTATAGTTATTTAGTAAAGTTTTTGTAAGAATTCCATTTTGAGATGTAAATATATGGAATGAATTGTGATAGAGCTTGTAGGAGTTGTGTATTATATGGAAAAGCTCATTAAACATGTGTTGGATGAGTTTGGAGTGTATGGGGTAGCTTCAAGGATGGTTTGGAGGGGAAAGAAATACATTTTTTTGCTCACAGTCTGAAAACCTACCGGAAGGTGTATGTCGGCCTTCCGGAAGGTTTTGCTAAAAACCCTGGATGCCTTGTTCACGGCTAATACCTTCTGGAAGGTTTTGCCCACTGGAATGAACCTTCCGGAAGATTTTAGCTACTGGAGTAAAACCTACCGGAAGAACTTGTCTACTGGAATGGACCTTCCGGAAGGTTTTGCCATGGGTTTCTTTTTGACTGCCAAATTCTTCCGGAAGGTTTTGTTTTCTGGAATGAACCTTCCGGAAGGTTTTGGCTACTGAAATGAACCTTCTGGAAGGTTTTGGCTACTGAAATGAACCTTCCGGAAGGTTTTTGCTACTGATGTCGACCTTCCGGAAGTTCTTGCAATTGATCCTTTTCATTTAACTGTTCTTTCAGCGACCTTCCGGTAGGTGTATGTCGACCTTCCGGAAGGTTTTTCCAAAAATTTGAAAATTTCAAAATGCTTAGCCATGTTTTTGGGCTTTGTTTTCTTTGGTTCCTATGACATAAATGGACATAAATAGAGGTATAATTGACCTTGTGGATGGTGAATCCGGTTAAAAGCATGTGAATGACGTGGTGTTGGGTTATACGACTATCACGAGTATTTCCGCGGGTTGACGGATGGTCAACGGTTAATAAAGGACCCCCGGGTTTTGGGGCGTCACATTAGACGATCTGTGTTATGAATGGGAAACATGTGTACCAGCGCACACATCTTACTCACAAATTTTGCCTTGTGCTCTTTCATATCCACAAATAAAGAGGATCAAGAAGGGCACTCTAGGTTAGTCAAGTCAAGTCTTCCCCACAATACCTAATTTTGCAATATGCAAGGTGGTTGCTTCCATTATGTACCCTCCTAAGATTTCAAATAGGTTAGCTTGATACATTGAAACTTTGCAATGGGAAAGGTGACTTTACAAAGGTCCTGTATGAACACCACAGTCCAAATTGGCTACAATAACTATCTCTATCTCCAAACCCAATGAAGGTTCTGAGTGGAATTGGCAAAAAGAAAATGAATCGAAGAACTAATTGCAAAAAAGCACCTGGGATTAGAAATTGCACTTCCATACAACCTATCAACTTGAAAATTTTCAATCTACAATAAATACTTGGCCCTTTCCTCAAAATACCAATACACAAGTCATATCAAACCAAGTTTATTTCTACTGCTGTATTCGAAATTGAAGTGGGGGAAAAATAAACTGGCCAATCATGTGTAAAGTATTTCTTCAAAATACAGCTGTGACATATCACAAACATGCAACTTATCAAAAAATACTGCGAACATGTATAGTTGCAAAATCAATACACCATTAAACAACCAAAACAATTACCTTAAAGGAGAAAAAAAACTTCAAAACCAAATTCACAACTGAAACACAAGAAAATCAATAAAATTCACAAAGAATGAAGGCTGCTGCTTGTACTTGGGAAGAATTATTTTGAGTTAGATGGTTCAGAAACTAATTCATTTCTCATACTTGCAAAGTGATATTCTAAAACTAGTTGAATCATGTATACAAAGAAATGTACTCCATTCAATAAGTAGACAAAAGAAATTATTATAATCAAAATTGAGAGCTCAATCAACCAGCAAACTTGTGTACAAAATATTAGGTGGAACATGAGTTAGGAAATTAAATTATTGGGGAAAAAATACATGTATTCAGAGGTGAGAAATCAATTAAAATATCAATGATGTTCTAAAAATAAATCCAAAGATTAACCAAATTGTAGTTGATCAATCAAAAAATTAATTAGAAGCAATGTAGAAAAAAAAAGTGATCACTCAAGGACAATATAAATGATCTTCGAAGAAAGTATCCAAGAATACCTGATGGCACCCACAATGACTTAAGTAAGCCAACACACGGTAGCCATGCTTGGTGTAGATCTGAACTATGCAATTGATAAACCCTAAAGAAATATTTCAGGGTCAATTTCACAAAACACAAAAATAATGGGTTCAATACATGTACCTGGTTGAAGCAACTGAATATATGAAGGAGAAGGACAAATTCAAAAAAAAAATTATAAACCAAATCATGTAACTAGAAACCCAAAATACATGAAAAGAGAATTCTCTTCTTGCATGATGATCAGACCTTGCTAGAAGCCGCTCAAAGCCCTTCTTGCGGGTTGGTTGCCATTGAGGAAGGAAACTGCTTTTCTACTTTAGGTGCGGGTGTGTGAACTGTATTTCTCAGGACTCTTGGGCTCTCAAGATAATCAATCTACTATTAACGAAAGAGTAACGTAGGCATTACAATTTCAGAATGTGAAAAGACATGATATAAGGGTAATTAACTTTTTATTGAGGTTATTATTTTATAGATTGTGACTTTAAATTTAGAGGATAAGAATGACATAGTTGCAAAGTTTGAGGGTAAAAGGAAAAATAAATGTTTTTTATATATGCTGATATTTTAAAGTAGTATAGATACGTTGTACAAAGTATTAGAGCCAATACCTCATAAATTAAATTATTTAAGATTATTAAATGCATGTTGATGCCCACTTTAAGCTTTCCCCATACCCATGCCTTTAAAATGTTCTATTATTAAATGTATATTTTCTAATCTATACTATCTTAAAATACCAACATATGTGAAAAATATTTTTTTTTCACTTCTACCCTCTAAAACCACAACTATTTCCTTCTTATCCCTCAACATTAAAATCAAACTAATCATATTCTGAAATAAACCTAAATACTCACCTCCTTCTGCCGTTACAACTCTTTCCTCTCTCTATCGCTCTGTTCCCTGCGTACTCACAATTCACACAACCAATCACATGATCCCTCTCTTCATCTTCCCCCTCTCACTCTCCAACATGTGGCTCACTGAGGCATTAACCAGATAACATCTTCTCCAACAACCACAACCAATTAAAACTAAGGACATGAATTGTGCGAACACCTTATTTCGTTGCCGCCAAGAATCAAACGAATTAGTAAATCAGGTATCATCCATGAATTTTTTATTTATTTTTTAATTCTTATGTACTCCTTGTATTTGTCAAAGTGGCAGCTCCACTTCATATCACTTCAGAACAAGGCAAGGGACTGCTCAACTCAGAAAGTATTACATCCCTTTTGAGCAATTTGCCACAAGGTTGAATATGAGGTACTTTTACCGTCTCTGACTTTTGTATTTTCTTCCCCTTCTTAGTCTTTTTGTTCATTTTCTTTGCTTTCAAGGTATTTAACATGAGGGGTTTTATTAGATTATTATTCTGTTTGTGAGTGTAGGTTCATCGATTGATTGTGGATGGAGACCCCAATTTCATTGAGGTTTGTATTTCATTAAAGCTTATACATTCCTTATGGGTTTCATATGAAAATAGAGTGAAGAAGATAATCTAATTAACCCCAAGATGGTGATTTCTACATCTTATTCTTGGTCTTATTATGTTGAGGTAATTAATTGTACTCACTTTTAATCCTGCAATATTTTTACTTGGGGATGTTCTTTTTCAAATTTCATAAGTGATGCTATATGAACAGAACTTATTATTGCATCTGTAAGGGAGACACAACATTAGTTATCCGAGTTTGAAATAGCAAGGCCATATTAGAATGTTGTATTATTGTTCAAACAATAGCAATTTTATCTCTAAACCATTATGTGAGTCCCAATTCTTTTGATGAATGATGGGTGACTATCTCTACTTAATCTTCGTGAGATGAGAAGCACAATTTTTTAGACTTCTGTTAGTTTTGACCATTATTTGCTAGGTTTTACTGCTGAGCTTCTCTTTACTATTCTATCATACTATCTTTCATAAGTTGTCTTGAATTTAGAAATGTCTTTTTTTTTTTCCAATTACATATGCACAAGGTATGCACAAACACTTTGATGGATTCGTTTTCTGACTATGTGCCGATATCACAAATAACGAGTTAGTATATTTGGTGTGCATCCACTTATTTGAAGAGATTTTGGATCACTTCTTCATATTAGAGCAACTCCAGCAATGCTATCTAAAATAGCTACTCAAAATATATTTAAATATTGTATTATCTATTTTAACTAACCACTTTTTCAAATTCACTCCAACAACGCTATCTATTTTAGCTAACCACTTCAACTAACTTCAACTAACTTTCAATAATAAAATTCAAAAAATAGCAATTCAATTATACATTGTATAAATTTAATCAATTATGGGCTACAAGAGTAAATATCATAAAAGATGGGCTACAAGAGTAAATATCATAAAATACTTAGGGGGTTTTGCTGGATTTTTGAATTTTTTTGGGGGTTTTGCTGAATTTTTGGAGGGGTTTTATTGGATTTTTTTTGGGGGGGGGGGGGAGTTTGCTGGATTTTAAAGGGGATCGTCTTCCCATTCTGTGTGAGAGAGAGAGAGAGAGAGAGAGAGAGAGAGAGAGCATACAACGATACAATGATATATAACGATATATATACATAGCACAGAGAGTTCGATACAACGATATATATATACATATATATATACATACACGCATACAACGATATATATACATACACGCATTCGACTCTAAAGCAGCTCTAAAGGCTTCGAGTTCGATCGATGGTCTGAGAGAAAGAGGAGGCGACAGTAAGGGATTTCAGGGTGATTGTGGCTTCACTGGCTTGTGACTTTGAGTTCAATCAATGGGGAGGCAGAGAGAGGTAGAGAGAGGCAGAGAGAGGTGAGAGTCTGTGTGAGACTCGAAGAGGAGGAGGAGGCGACGTTCGAGTGAGAGACTGGCGCCAACAAGGGAGAAGTTGCTGGCTAGATGTAGCGAGTGAAAAGGGGATTATGGGAAATAGATAGGGGAATAGCTAGTCTGTTGGAGCCACATTTTAGGGAGAAACTATCTAAAATTTATAAGAATGGAGTTTTAGCTAGCCTTTTGGAATTGCTCTTAGCAGTTGTTTTTGTTACGAATTAGTAAGCAGTCTCAGATGCAGTTTTCTATTGATATCTAGGAAACAGATTAAATTGAACCAATCCTAGGGTCATGGAACTTATACTTCATAGCTTAAGGCACTGGAAAGTACTATTTTTTTTTCAATTTATGTGGCACAACTTTTAGGTGGTTTTTTTTTTCATGATTCCCACGTCTATCTAGAGAGTGACTGTCTGTTTTAGTAGCATGATATGACAAGCATCCTATTCTTCACATGAATATTACCTGTTCTTTCAGAGTGTCTTTTTTTTTTTTTTAATGATTTCATTATCTTTTCTTTTTTTACTCTTTTGACAAAAATGATTGATTGGAGCTATCCAGTTGATCCAAATTCCTTTGTCATTTGTATAGGATTCGAAGTATATTGAACAATTGAGATCATCAAATATATAGTAGGTGTGGTAGAGTATCTTATGCAATTGTGTTGGTAATGACGGTAGATAAAAAAATAGCAAAGTTTGAAACTTTAATGAGAGTAAAGTAGATTGGCTTTTATAAGTGAATAAAACTGAAACACCTTATTGTCCCTAGGTTTATTGCAATATTTGTGATTTCTATGACAATATGATTGGTTTTATTATAATTATAATAATTAGTATTATTATTCTGAAAAAGGAAAGAAATCACAAATGCTAGATCAAATTCTATAAATTCTTGGCATGTAGATTCTTATATCACTTTCAGTAGTAAATCTTGACCATGGATATTTTCTTATTGCACATCTTTCTTGTTTTAGATGCTTAAAGAATGTTGAATGCAATTTTGCAGGTAGTTGAATTTTTAATGTAAACTACATGTTAATGACAGGAATAACATTACTCTTTATGAGGAATTTTTGAACAAATTTTGATAGTCAAAGTACATGTGCTTGAGTTGCTTCTGAAAAATAGAAAGATGCACCGATGATGACATAGAAAAATAGAGCTCAGTGCAAAGGACGAACGGGTGTTGCTGAGGTTAGAGAAGTGCGCTTCAGCAAAATACTCTGAACTCATCAAACCTTGGGTTCTTGTAGAGCAAGGGTTCAGCCCCCCCGGGGTGATAATATAATCCCCTACTCCTCTTTCTGTCGAAGCACTCATTCCTCTTTCAGTTGCTACGGCTGAAGTGGCAGGTAGTAGTTCTCCTCTCCCTATTCACCTCAAATTTTCATTTCCCCCTTATTCCCTCTTAACTTGCCCATTTTGATTCTTTAGGTTCTTCCTCGATGGAGCCTACCCTGAAGAACTCCAGGCTAAGGTAGCTCAGCTGAAGAGGAGCAGGAGTGGGAGCAAACGCAAGGCGGAGGTCGGTTCCGATAGCAGCCCTGTTACCCGAGCTAAAATCCAGAAATCGGGAGCACCCCCTAGCTCTCCTGCTTCAACTACTGGAGCGCTTGTTCCACCATTGAGCGCCCCTCAAGTCCCAGAGATCCTTCCTACCAAAGGGGCTCTGCAAGCCCCTGGTAAAGCTCTCGCGCAGGACCAGACCTCACCTTCATCGTCTGAGGTTGAGAGGCCCCTAGGGTTGATTCCTCAGCTCCAGTTTGCCTCTCTTCCTCTTGGGCCTTCTGAGAAAATCTCCCAGCCATCCCAATCGAGCTCCAAGTTGGAGAAAGGGAAGTTCCCTAAAGTAGATGGGAACAAGAACTCTTTCCTTGACAATGTTGATTTTGCGGCTGGTGGTATTTCTTTCATTATCCCTGACTCCGACGTTCTGAGGGCTGCCACGATGCCTCTTGAGAGCTCCATCAACTCAGCCCTTTATGGAACCACAGCTGTAAGTATCTGTTATTGCTCTACTTAAGCTTCCACCTTATGTTTTTTTATGTTATTCCTTGTTTCTAATCGCATTTCCCCCCAGCTGGCTATACATGAGAGGGGTTTGTTGAGTCAAATCCGCTCTCTGGAGAGCTCTGCCAAGGCATCCAAGGCGTTTGAACTTAAAGCCGCAGAGCTAACCTTTGCTAACGATGACCTCCAAGCCCAACTCCAAAGTCTTCAAGAGCAAGCGGAGAAGCAGGCTTCTACCATCAAGAGTTTGGAGGTGGAGAAAAAGAAAGTCGAAGAGGAAGAGAAGAGAAGCAGAGATGAGCTCAAAAAGGTCTCGGAGGAGCTCAAACTTAAGAGCGAGGCTTGGGTCAGAGCTAGCCAGGAGAAATTTGAGGCCTTGGGCTCTTATAACATCATGAAAAGAGAATATAGTGTATTGGCAGTGGCGCACAATGCCACACTAGTTGAGCTTAAAGTTCAGAGAGTAGCTGTTAAAGAGAGGGATGATCTGATTGCCAAGCTAAAGGATGACGTTGTTACCAGGTGGGCTAAAGGGTGGATTGCTTTTCAAGACATAGCCGAAGAAACATACCCTGATCTGGACTTCAACTTTGAGATTCCGGCTGAGGGAGAGGTAGAGGTTCCAGTTGAAAAGGAGGCAAAGGCGCCTAGTTCAGCAGGTGAGGATGGTGCCTTGGCCTCTCTTGCCTCTGATACTGCTCTCACGAGTTCTGAGGTGCTTACTCCACCGGTTGTGGTCCTGGCTCAGAATGCTCCCACCTCTGAACCTATTGCTACCGTGGCCACTTCTGAGGCCTCTTTAGTTCCTGTGCCTGCTGACCTTCCTGCTGCTACCCTTTTTTCTGCTGACCTAGTTACAAGGGCTTTAACTGAAGTTGCGGTCTCTGCACAATTAACTATTCTAGAGACTTCGGCTGCTATTCTGCCGGAAGCTTCAACTGTTGTCCTACTAGAGACTTCGTCTGCTACTCCATCAAGTACACCGTCTGCTGAGCTGCCAGGCTCTCTTCCCCCATCCTATTCAGGGTCCTAGGAGTCCTAAACTTAGGGTAGATCTGTGCTGTCTTTTTGAGTTATTGATGTAAATGTTGAACACACTTTTTTTTTTTATTCTATTTTTCAATGCAGTCAACTCTATCATTGTCACTGTTATGTTCATTGTTTTGTCTGCATTCCCCTTGCCCCCCTTGCTTGGAGGAGTACCTTAGTTCTCATTTTTCAAGCAATATTATCAAACTTGGATGAACAAAAAAGCTGAGGACGTGTCTAGTTTGGGGCCATTCAAGGACTTAACTCTTTCCATAATAGTCTTGCCAAGACTAATGGAGAGCCAGAGCATAGTCTTAACTGAAGAGGTTTGGTCTTTGGAGAGCTCATTGTTGTGCCCTGGGTTCCCCTTCCTCTTTTGCTTTGGGGATACCTTTAGATCTCCTTGTCGTAAATATTCTACTGAGTTTGTCAGAAGCTTTACCAAGGACTGCTGAGCTAAGAGAGCTGCTGGGACCGTGAGTTTTTACTTCTTGAGAAGCTTCTCCCTGTATGGTCTTATTGAGCTAAGAGAGCTGTTGAGAAGTATCAGGGGAATGTTGAGGGACTGGGGAGAGTTTTTCTATCGAACTCTCTGAAAGGAGGAGGCCTTTCAAAGCTCCCTTGGATGTGAGTTTAATTTGACACTGGTAATCAGGTTTTTGGTTCCTCCCTGGGGGCATTGGCATTCCTTATGGTGACAAGAGGTTTGCTGGATTTGGCAAAGAGAGAAAGCAACTCGATGTTTGAGTTCTTCCAGAGGTAAATCTGCTGAGGTCATGCTGCTATATACATGAGAACTTTGATAGCAGATGAGCCTGGGGAATACCAATCCATTTTATCCAGGATATGAACATGGTTCTTTGATGCTGATGGTTTCGAAGAGATGTGCCGGGAAGGCTAGGTAGCCACTTGAGCTGACCTCGACCCAAAGAGATCTGATATGAGTTTTGCTCAGGTTGGGTCGAGCTCATACTTGTTCCCAATTACTTTGAACACATTAGGGGGTCACCCTGTGCTGATTCATCTTTTTCTGCATTTATTCAACTGCTTTCCAAAATCGTAACTGCCATCATTAATTAGGAAACCAAAAGGATTGCCGACTCTACTTTCTGTGTGGTTCTTAGTTTCTTAAAAACTCATGATTTTCCCTGAAGCTTCTAATACCTCTTAGATTTATTTATCCTTTGCCAGAAGATTTCAGAGTCTTCTCTTGAATCTTGGAGATTACATTCTTGCCTCATTGTAGTCCTGATGGCTGTTCCTGTTTCTTCACAGTTTAAAGAACGCACTTCCTTTGGAATTGACTGGAAGTGGCATTCTCGCTACTTAACCCCTTCAACGATGAAGCCTTCAGACTTGGAAGTCATCAAAAAACGATTCTTCTCTGAGCTTGATTTGTCCCTACGAGTCCCGACCTCCGACGAGCCTTGTAACTATCTTCCTCAAGGGGAAGTTTGCTTCTTCGAGGGTGCCATGGACATGGGCCTTCGCCTTCCCATTCATCCTTCCATTGGGTGAGTCCTTGCGTACTATGGCTTGTGTCCTTCTCGTCTCTCGCCCCGAGGTTGGGCTACTATGGTCAGCTTTTTCCTCTTCTAGCGTCTGTATGGCAATGATGGATTCCCTACTATTACCGAGTTTCTTTATTTTTATGAGATCGAAGAGGATGAGCTCCCCTGCTTCAGCTTCTTTCGGTGGAGGCACTTCAACTTACCCCCTTTGGTTCTTGACCTTCCTCCACTTCCTGAAGGGTGGTCTCAACGCTTATTTTTTGCATCTGGGAAGTCTTGTTGGTCACCGAGCAGCGCTGCCCTAGGACTAGAATCCCACGCTCCTGGGGGAGTTTCTCTCGTATAGGTATGTTCAGGCATAGCTATCTTAACTAGATCCTGTGAAAATCCATTCGTATTATGTTTTCGTTATGCAGGTGCCCCTGACCTGGATTTGCTGGAGATGATGAATATCAATCAACTACTGCTTGTAGACCCCAAGCCCTTTTCGGATATGATGACACCTGAAAACCTTTATTTGCTTGGTGTTAAGGCAACTGCTTTGGAGTTTTCTTTCTTTCCAGAATCTCCTTGGACCTCTCCCTCTGATTCTGACGAGGAAGGGGATGCGGGTTCGTCCTCAAAGAAGTGCATGAGGAATGGTTCCTCTTCACCTGATTCTTCTCTCACCACTGTTTTGTTTTCCTCAGCAGGCGAGAAGTTTCTCAAATTGCTGTCTGAAACGGAAAAAGAAAGGGATGAGCTGAAAGAGGAAAACGCTCGCCTAAAGGGAGAGGTTGCCGAGCTGAAGCAACAACTTAAAAAGAACTAGGAGCTCCTCTTTCTTGTACTCTCTTTTGTTCAATGAACTGCCAGACTTTTGTAACTTTTGCATCTTTTTTTTTTTTTTTGAATGTTTGTAACTTTGAATTCTGGTTTTGACAAGGTTCCACTTATTGCGTACCGGTGGTTTGGAGTTCTTTAGGTTTTGTGAGCTAAAGAGCTCATCGTTCGTTTATGAGCTGAGGAGCTCATCTTGAGCTATAAAGCTCCTCTTCTTTGTTTTATGAGCTGAAGAGCTCATCTTGAGCTATAGAGCTCTTTTTGTTTTATAAGCTAAAGAGCTCATCGTTTGTTTATGAGCTGAGGAGCTCATCTTGAGCTATAGAGCTCTTTTTGTTTTATGAGCTGAAGAGCTCATCGTTAGCTATTTTTTGGAGGCCAAGTAAGGATGAATCAAGAATTTGCTATTTTTATTGAGAATAACTTCATTACAAGGAAAACTTACTAAAAGAACTTCTTAAGATGCTCGGCATTCCAAGAATGAGGTAGGATCTTTCCTTCTTCGGTTTGTAACTCATAGTTCCCAGGCCTAATTATTCTTGAAACGATGTAGGGGCCTTCCCAATTTGGCCCCAATTTCCCATGTGTGGGATCCCTTCTTGCAAGCAAAAGCCTCCTAAGCACCAGATCTCCTGCCTTGAAGCTTCTGTGTTTGACCTTCCTGTCATAGTACCCTGCGGTCTTTCTCTGATAACTCTGAATGTGTTGCAGATCTCTTTCCCTCTTTTCATCTAGGAGATCAAGATTCAGCAGGAAGGATTCATCGTTGTGCTCAGACTCCGCAAACTTAGTTCTGGGGGATTGGAATCCTATCTCCATAGGTGATATTGCTTCGATTCCGAAAGCCAAGGCGAATGGTGTTTCTTGAGTTGTTGTCCTGAGGGTTGTTCTGTATGCCCACAACACCTCTGGAATATATTCAACCCATTTTCCCTTCAAAGACTCGAGCTTGGTCTTCAAGGCTGCTTTAATTGTTCTGATTGTCACCTCTGCTTGTCCATTTGACTGTGGATGGGCTGGGGCCGAGAAATAATTCTTTATCCCAAGCTCTGCACAAAACTTCTTGAACTTAGGGTTGTCAAACTGCTTTCCATTGTTAGAAACAATTGTTCTAGGTACCCCAAATCTACAGACTAGACTTCCAAGTGAAATTCTGAATCTTCTGCTCTGTGATTGTTGCCAGGGGTTCCACCTCTGCCCATTTAGTAAAATAATCCACCCTAATGATGACGAATTTACACTGCCCTACGCTGGTGGGAAGAGGGCCAAGAATGTTCAATCCCCATTTTTGGAAGGGCCAAGGGCTTACCACAGATGTTAGGAGCTCTGGTGGACTATGAGAGATGTTGGCATGTATCTGACATACCTTACACCTTCTAACCAGATCGGTGGCATCCTTTAGCATAGTGGGCTAATAATATCCCTGCCTCAAGGCTTTTCCTGCCATTGTTTGAGCTCCGATATGATTACCACAAATTCTTTTATGGATCTCCCTAAGTATGTAATTAGCATCCTCCTCTCCTACACATTTAAGGAGAGGCATCGAGAATCCTCACTTATATAAGTTTCCCTGCAAAATGGAGAATCTGGCTGACCTTACCCTTATCTTTGCGGCCTCCTTAGGGTCTGCTGGCAAGGCTCCGTTCTGAAGATATTTCCTAATGGAGTCCATCCAGGTTGGTGAGGAAAGAACTGGGAACACTTCTTCTTTCTTAACTCCTACTGATAGCTCCACCAAATGTTCTACTGGTATCAATCTATCCAAGTTCTCCTGTGAAGCAGTTGCTAGTCTCGCCAGCGCGTCTGCTCGAGAATTCTCTGATCTAGGGACATGTATAATCTTGACTTGTACAAACTTCCTGATCAATTCCTGTACCTTTCTGAGGTAAAGGATCATTTTCTCACCCTTAGCTTCATAAGACCCCTCTATCTACTTTACCACAAGCTGGGAGTTGCTGCAGATCTCTAGCTGTTCTGCCACCATTGAGTGAGCCAAATTGAGCCCTGTTATAACAGCTTCATACTCCGCCTCATTGTTTGAGGCCTTAAACCCAAACCTAAGTGCATATTCAACATCTATTTCGTCAGGGGAGGTCAAAATTAATCCAGCATCGCTGCCTTGGGGGTTGGCAGCTCCATCTACTGAAAGTCTCCATGTGGGGAGATCGGGTACCAACTGCGTGGCCCCCATGGGTGTTCCTGTAGTGAATTCTGCAATGAAGTCTGCTAGTATTTACCCTTTGATGGTTGTTCTTGGCTTGTATCTGATATCGAACTCACTGAGCTCGATGGCCCATTTAACCAGTCTTCCTGAAGTCTCTGGTTTTCGTAATACTTGCTTAATCGGCTAATCTATAGGGATCTCGATGGTATGAGCTTGGAAATATGGCATAAGCCTCCTGGCAGTCATAACTAAGGCTAAAATAAGCTTCTCCATCTTTGGATATCTCTCCTCTGCCCCCCTCAGAGCTCTGCTACAGTAATAAACTGGTTCCTGAGCTCTGTCTTGCTCCCTTACTAACGTTGCACTTGTTGAGAAGTCTGAGACAACTAAGTAGAGAGTAAGGACCTCACCTTCCAACGGATTTAACAGAATGGGTGGGGAGCTCAGGTAATTTTTTAGAGCTTTAAATGCTTCCTCAAACTGGGTATCCCACTGGAAGGCCCACTTTAGGACTTGAAAGAAGGGTTGACACTTGTTGCTTGATCTGGACACAAATCGACTTAAAGCAGCTATTCTTCCCGTCAGACGTTGTACCTCCCTTGTGTTGGATGGCGGTTGCATATCCAGTACTGCCTTTACTTTTTCTGGGTTAGCCTCTATTCCTTTGTTGTTGACTATGAAACCCAGAAATTTCCCCGCGGAAACTCCAAAGGCACACTTTGCGGGATTGAGCTTTATTTTGTATTCCTTCAGGACCTGGAAAGATTCTGCCAAGTATTTGATGTGGAGCTCCGCTTTCAGTGATTTGACCAGCATATCATCAATGTAAACCTCCATGGTTGTCCCAATCTATTTTTGGAACATTTTATTCACCAAGCGTTGATAAGTGGCTCCAACAGTCTTTAATCCGAAGGGCATAACCTGGTAACAGTACGTCCCTTGCTCGGTTATGAAGGAGGTCTTCTCCTGGTCACTGAGGTCCATCCTGATCTGATTATACCCCGAGAAGGCATCCATGAAGCGGAGGATCTCGTGTCCAGCGGTGGCATCCACAATCAAATTTATCCGAGGTAAGGGAAAGCTGTCTTTAGGGCAAACTCGATTAAGGTCGGTAAAGTCAATGCAGAGGCGCCATTTGCCATTGGTCTTCTTGACGATGACCACATTGGCTAGCCATACTGGGTAATCCACGTCCCTAATGGCTATAGCATGGAGAAGTTTGCTGACCTCTTCATTGATGGCTTTTTGACGTTCTGGGGTGAAACTCCTCATTTTTTGCTTGATAGACTTGCAGGTAGGATCCATACTGAGTTTATGTGTGATGACTGAGGAATCGATCCCCTCCATGTCCTCTTGTTTCCAGGTGAACACTTCTGTATTTTTCTTCAGAAATTGGATGAGAAGATCTTTAATCTCTCTGCTCAGCTTGGACCCTATATAAACAAGATGTTCTGGCTCCTCGTCGAGCTGTATAGGCTCTAGTTCTTCCGATGGGATCGGTCTCGTTTCCAACTCATCCCTCATGTCAAGTTCATCCAGCTGGATGTTCTCAACCTCTTTCCTCTTTACAGATGTCATGTAGCATTCTCTCGCCATACGCTGGTCTCCTCGGACCACTCCAACTCTATTCTCTGTTGGAAATTTGACAACCAGGTGATAGGCAGATGGGATGGCCCTCATAGAGTTGAGGGAAGGTCTTCCAAGCAGAATATTGTATGCAGAGGGTGCGTCAACCACTAGGAACTTCACGGTTGTAGTGGCTTGGCAAGGCGGTTCACCCAGTCTAGAACAATTGACCCTAAGGGTAGCACCCTTTCTCCTGAGAAACCCAGCAAGTGAGCACTCACAGGCTCGAGTTGTTCTCTTCCTATGTCCATCTTATCGAATGCAGATGCAAAAATGATGTCTGCTGAACTGCCGTTGTCAATTAGGACTCGATGAACAGTTCTGTTGGCTACCACAACTCTTACCACCAAGGGATCATCGTAGGGATACTGACACCCTTCTAAGTCTAAATCTGAAAAAGTGATGGCTATGTCTAGTCGTGGTGCTTTGGACACAGTATGCACTTCGAGAGCTTCTCCGGCTCTGATCCTTCGGAGGTGAGCCTTTCTGGCTGAGCTGGATTCCCCTCCTCCTGCAAACCCTCTGGATATTACTCTGATCTCCCCTAGAGGTTGTTGATGTGGTGAAGGTGCTTGCTATTGAGGTGGCGGAGGTGGGAGAGCTCGATTTTGATTATCATGGGCTACAAAGCGACGCAGTTGCCCCCGTTGGATTAAAAACTAGATCTCCTTCTTTAGTTGAATGCAACCATCGGTGTGGTGACCATGGTCTCTGTGGTAGTCACAATATTTTGTGGGGTCTCTCTTTGCTGGGTCTGCCTTCATCCGAGGTGGCCATCTCAGGAACTTTTCGTTCTGGACCTCATATAGGACCTGGGATACTGTGGCGGTGAACGGGGTGAATTGTCAGGGTGCGTACCTAGGCTGCAGCTCAGGCTGCGAAGGGCCTAAGCGGTCTCTAACATTACCTCTTCTCTTTAGGGAGCGATCTTTGTCCCTCCCAAGAGACCTTTCTCGTTCTCTTTCTTTCCTGGGACTTCGGTCCCTCTTTTTTTCTTCCTTTCCTTTCTCCTTTCGTGATGACGCACTCCCCACCTTGGAAAAGAGTGCTTCCTCACCGTTTATATATTTTTTCTGCTTTGGCCAACACCTCAACCATGCTTGCTTGGGGATTCTTTGATATGGAGAACATCAAGTCCTTTGACTGCACTCCTAATCCTGCAATGAAAGCTGTGATGACAAACTTTTCGTCTGGGACATCTACCTTCAAAGATTCTGAATTGAATCTCTGCACATAGGATCGCAGGTTCTCATCAGGTCTTTGCTTTACATTCAATAAATGATAGCTCGGCTTCCTGTAGATCCGAGCTCCTATGAAGTGAGATATGAAAGAAATGGAGAGTTCTTTGAAGGAAGAGATCGTAGCTGGGGGGAGTCTATTGAGCCATGCTAAGGCTGACCCCTTCAGAGTGATGGCAAAAGCCCTACATCGCACTGGATCCTGGTATCCATGCAGCTCCATTTGATTTTTATAGGTGTTGAGGTGGTCCACAGGGTCCTTTGTCCCATCGAAATCCTCTATTTGGGGCATTCTAAACTTTGGAGGGAGAGGGAAATGCAACACCCCAGTAGTGAATGGGGATTCTGTTTGTTGCACCACGACATCCATCGTTATTGGAGCCTTAACCCTCACTGCCTCCTTCATGTGGCTGAGCTCTTGCTGGATGTCCTTGAAGTGTTGTTCCCAATATTGTTCCATCCTTTCCTGCTGGAAAGGGAGAAAACCATTTCTCTCGACCCCTTCATTTTGGCTCTGCACCTCTTCATTGTCTCCATTCCTAGGTGGCGGATGGGGTGTCTGGCTGTTCTCCCCTCCTTCGTTTGCTTCTCTGAGGGGATCGAGGTGTTGTTGTTCCCTGCGGAGGGGGGGGGGATCATTCTGGCCTTACTGGGCTGGTTGTGTTTGCTGAGGACCTCGTAAGAGCTTCAAGAGCTCTTCATTTTGTTGGAGTAAATGCTGGTTGACCAGACGAAGGGCGTATAATTCATTGTTGGTAGAGGGATCTACCGCTGGATGATTATCTTCTGTGGTGGGCATGAAATCATGAAGATTTTCTGGTTGCCTCCCACTAGTAACCTCTTGTTGGTTCTGCAACCTTGGGGGATTCACTTGATTTCAGCTCATATTGCGTGTAGAGACCATCAATTACTGAAGAATCAGTACACTTGTAACAGGAACAGTCGTTCCCACAGACGACGCCAAACTGATGGTGTTATTTCACGTAAATGAGCAGTGAGATAAATGTTAATGGTTAAGAATAGGTCTGAGCTACAAGGCTCATGGATAGGTAGGTGAATGTTCTGGTTATCAGGATTGTGGTGTGTGTAACACGGTGGAAATATAGTGGTTCACCAGCTGATGAGCTTGGCTAGTCCACTCTATAATGGAGGCTCTTGTTCTTGAGATGTATATTTATTCAAAAAGTGTTTACATATTGCTCTCTCATGCCCCCCCATGCTGGGGCAATGTGCAGTACTTATAATGTCATTCCTAACCCTAAGAGATCTCTACTGAGATCTTTGCCCTTCATCCATGGGATCCTCCTTAATTCTGGGAGGGAATCTTGGTCAATTAAGAGTTTTACGCCTGGGATGTTGCTTAGCTACTGTTTCGGAGGTGCCAGCTGTCATCCAGCTACTTCCTTATCATTTTGGCTATAATTTCGCGTGGGGTGAGCTAAGGTTCTGGCCCTCTGAGCTCTGGAGCTCCGAAATGACCTCCCGATCTGATCTCCTGGGATGAGCTCATACTTAGGATTAATTCCTGGTACCATCAAATTACTTTACTCTTTAAATAAAGCATAAATGCAAAACCAATCTTATTAAGAAGAAATTCATATTAATATAAATTCATTAGTATTATTATACATAACCAAACTTTTTTATCTTCCTTTTAAAAGGTAACTTTAATAGTGAAAAGGAGTTAGACTTATTTTTATTAGTTGATGGTCAAACTATGAATAAATACACGTTTGAGCCTTGTTTATTATCGAATTTATTTTGATATATTCTCAATAATAATATCAAACCCCAAATTTTTATCTTCTTCTATTTTACAATTTTAATATCAATGCATCATATTATTAATAACACTATTTTATTTTTTTTTTGGGAGGGGGAAGGGGAAGGGGAAGGGGAAGGGGAAGGGGGAGGGGGACTTGAACCCTTGATCTGAAAAAGACAAAGTCTTTACAAGACAAGGAGTATCATTGGACCAAAGACCCATTGGTTATTATTAATAACACTAAAATAAGGTTTTTTTTGGGTAAATAAACCAGGAAGTTGTATTGAAGAATATGCATTTGTACAAAACAACTTTCAATCCCAAAAGGGATACAAAACAAAAACAAAGAAACATGGACTAAGACTGCAACAACTTACAGTCAGTCAATCAAAAGTTGGAAGAGGAAATCTGGGGGGGTTACATATTGCACTCCCCATATATTACAAAGCCAGTAGACTACAGACCGAAGTTACATCATGTGCAAAAACAAGAGCCTGGAAGTTGCCAAGAAGAAGCCGCCTGTCTATGAAGAAGGGTGTCCTTGATTTTGATTGAGAGAAGCCTACTTCTCACCATATTCAATACCATCATCTGGGTAGTAACTGGATCATTATGCTCATTGGTGAAAATTCTATGCTTTCTTTCTCCCCAAATAACATAAACTGTGACAGCAAGACGTAGTTTCCTAATGGAATTCTATAGATGCTTGCCTTTCCATTGGGTGGACATAGCCTCAATGAAACTCTGCCAAGAAGAAGATTGACATGGCCAATCACACTTACTGATGACATTCCTCCAAACTCTTTCTGAGTATGAGCATTCAAAAAATAGATGGGAGTGAGATTCTTGATCAGCTCTACAAAGTACACAGGTAGTTCCAATGTTGGGTGTAAAACTATGGATTCTGTCCTTTGTGGCCTGTCTAATCCTTATAGCAACCCAAAGGATAAAGCTGGCCCTAGGAATGCATAGATTGAACTAAAGAAGATGGTACAACAGCACCTCTGGTTTTTTGCTCCTAATTTGATTCCAAGCTGAAGAAGTAGAGAATTTGCCATTAACTTGGGGAAGCCATTTGATCTCATCCTTAATCTCAATTGTTGGGGAGTAATTGGGCATAGTAGAGATGATCTCATCAATAATTATGGAGTTTCTAGGATTTGTTGAAGGCCATCTCCAATGGTTTCCTTGGATAATGGAAGCAACCTTGGCATTCTCAGGGATCCCAGTATCATAAATTACTCTAGGACCTCATTTAAGAAGGAGAGGTCCGTTAGGATGCCAAAAATCATGCCAGAGGGAAGTATTCCTACCATTTCCAATAACATAAAGAAGAAAAGGTCTTGCTAATTCCCTGACTTGCAGCAGCTTCCTCCAGAACAGACCTGTGGTGGTTTGGCTTCCCATATGCTCTTGCCTCTAAGATGGTGCTCCTTGATCCAGCTGGTCCAAGTGTTATTCTCATCAGAAATTAAGTGCCAAAGATGCTTGAGCATAAGGGCTTTGTTCCAAGCCCTTAAATCTTTCAATCCTAAGCCCCTTTCCTTTATGGTTACACATACCTCACTCCAAGCAACCTTGGCCCCCTTTGTTTTCATTTTAGTCCCAGACCATAAAAATGATCTTAGTTTCTGATCAATAGCATGTAGGACCTTCTTAGGAAGCATAAGATGACTAGCCCAATAAACCTGAATGCTACATAACACAAATTTAATGAGCTGGAGTCTCCCAGCATAAGACAGAGCTCTATTAACCCAAGAATTTATCCTTGAATCCACTTTTTCAAGTAACAAAGAGCAGTCTTGCAACTTGAGCTTAGTGGTAATAATAGGGATCCCTATATTTCTTAGGAGGACAACCAATGGGAAAACCGAAACACTCTACCATCAACTGTTGTTACTCTTCTTGAACACCTGAAAGGAAGATGTGGCTCTTGCAAGGATTAACCTTTAAGCTAGATAACATTTGGAATTTATCCAGAACCCTTTTAAGAACTTCAACTGATTTGGGGTCCCCATGGCATAATATGATTAAATCATCTGCAAAGCAAAGTTGAGAAATCTTTTGTCTTTTGCACAGGGACGACTCAAGGTAATTTGAGGCCTAAAACAGTAATATTAAATGAGGTCTTTTTATTTTTAGTATTATTTAAAAAAAAAAATTTTAATTTTTTTTAAGTGAGAGAGGAGGATGTGATACTTTATTATTGTTTTTTAAAAGAGAGAGAGAATAGATGTGAGTAAATATGAGTTGACTTTTGAATATTTTTTTTATTTGTTTTTAAAATTTTTGATTTTTGAGTTTCTAATGTTATGAATTGAATTTGAGTAATGCTATACTGACCAAATTTTGGAACTAAATTTAAAACCCAAATGACATGGCAATATATTATTTGGGGTTTTTATTGGGGCTCAAATGGCATGACACCAAATAAAGAAGCCCAAGTCAGCTGCCATGTCATTTGGGCTCCAAATTTGGTGAGTGTAGCATTACTGATTGAATTTTAGGATCAAATTATTGAAATTATAATTTTTTGATTGGACTTAAATTTTTTGGGGCCTTTTTGTAAGGCCTAAAATTTTCATGAATTTAAATTTTTTATGTGAACTAGTTATGTATTTAAAATTATGAGGCCTTTCAAAAATTTGGGGCCTAAAGCCCACGCTTTTTTTCTAACACTGTTGGGCCAGCCCTGCTTTTGCATCTCCAATGATATTTAAACTGAGGCTCATCTTGAATGCCTTGCTCAAGAATTCTTGACAGCACTTCCATCACAATGACAAATAAATAAGGAGACATTGGGTCTCCTTGTCTAAGACCTCTACCACTTGGGAAGTGCCCTGCCAATTCACCATTAACATTGATAGAAAACTTGGGAGTAGTGATGCATTCTCTAATCCATTTGACCACTATTCTGGGAAGATTAAGAGAAGCAAGCACATCGAGCAAGAAATCCCAGTCAACCATGTCATAAGCCTTCATTAAATCAACCTTGATAGCACACTTGGATGCCCATCATTCTTTTGATAGTTCCTTAACAATTCTTGGGCCAGAAGAATATGGTCCCCTATTCTCCTTCCCTTTATGAAGGCAATTTGAGATGGGTTGATCACATGGGGAAGCAAGATACCGAAAAGGGCAATTTCCTATCAATAAAGTACCCCACAAGGCATGCTTCCCACTCCTTGCAGCCTTTTGCAGCTATATCCCTAGGGGGAGAGACCACAGTCCTTTGAGCATCCCTATTGGGTTCAAAAAATTTAAGAGACATGGCTTTACAATTAGCTGAACCATGAATATTTGAGTCCAAACCCACTCCATTCTTGACAACCTGGCTCTAGGAGGTAGCTTGTTCCAATCTACCATCACCTCGGGAGTGTTGTTCTAGTGGTACATTTTGGGTGGTGACCAAAGATTCTTGCCTCACCTCTTTTGACAGAGCATGGGCCACTCCTTCCTTTCTCCTAATAGAGGAATCAAAAAACAAAAACAATATTTGAAGTAGTGCTAGGACATGGGTTTACCTATGGGCTTGCTTCTGTAGCCAATGAGCTGGTTACCTTGGTTGGCTTCTTGCTTGGGACTTCCTTGTGCATGTTTGTTCCATTCTGTGGATTTCCACTAGCGTTTGCACAAATCTGTTGTGTGAATATTCTAGCACCATTTGGAATGGTAGAGCTAGTACCCTCACTTGAGAGAGATAGCTCTTTGACCAAAGATTGGGACACAGCAAGTGAGCAAGCTTGAGGGGTTTGTGGGTTGACCACTGGAGAGATGGTAGAAGAGTTAAATGAGACAAAACAAATCTTTGGGTTAAGGGGATGTGGGTCGACCTCTTGGTCCTTCGGTGGGCAGGAATTTGATAGACTTCCCACATTTGAGAGCGTTGGGTTTTACTAAGAGGCTGGACATATTAATGGCTAGAGTATGTGGTGGATAGTGAGTAAAGAATCATTAATGGTGATAGGTGGAAGAGATTGATGGTGAGGAAATCTACAGATGCAGTGTAGTGAATGAGAAAGGAGAAAAAAAACAGGGGAGGGTGGGTAGAACAAGAAGTGGTGAAACCAAGGGCAATAAAATTGGGGATCTGGGAGACGAAGCCGGTCAGAGAATAATAGATATGGGTAAAAGGAGAAATGGTAAACGATTTGGTGGGGATGATGTAGGGTTCAACGAGGTTGGGGAAGGACAATCGCCATGGAGCTAGTCTTCAGTCCAGATCCTAAAGTAAGGTTGTTTTTACTTTTTTATTTTTGTTGGTTGTGGTTGATTTGCTTACCGCAATTAACTTAATTGCTTATTTTATTAATACAACCTAACTTTCTTTTAATTTTGCATGATTGTATGGCCAATATAACTTAAAGCTCTTTTCTTTATGTGTTTTTTTTATAATTCAATAAATGTTTGTGCTTTTATTTAGTTGTTATATATATATATATATATGTATTTGTGTCATTACAATAATATTGCAAATATAATTTATCTAAATTATTAGTTTCATGTGAAAATAACTAAATCTTAGGAGATAGATTTGTAAGAAAATAATTACTCAAAATTATGTGCTTTTTTTATAATTGAATAAGTGTTCGTGCTTTTATTTAGTTGTTATATATATATATATATCGTAATATGTATTTGTGTCATTACAATAATATTGCAAATATAATCTATCTAAATTATTAGTTTCATGTGAAAATACCTAAACCTTAGGAGATAGATTTGTAAGAAAATAATTACTCAAAATTGTAAGAAAAAGAAATAAAAACTAATATTCTTTCTAAAAAAATTCCAATATAAATTGTACAAATTGTAGCAAGTTTACTACATTGTTTGGTTCATAAGTATTTATAGGCTACTATATTTACATGATTATTTTAAACAATTATAAAAATAGAATAAAAATAAAAATGATTATTTAAAACGATTCACGTGTTCTGCACATGTGCATGATCTAGTTTAAAAAATGACAATATGAAAATAGAACTTTTAAGACTTATTGTGTCATTATTCTTATTTGAAGAAAATGTAGACTTCATTAAGAGTTGTTGAGGAATGTCATGATCAGAATTCATGGTCTTGTGTGGTTAAAATAGCTGCTACCAAACGGAAGGTCAAGTCTTTCGGTACCATTATTGATAGATTGTGCCTATATTTGGAGCGAAAGGAATTCAAAAAATTTCTACAATTCCTTTAACAACCCTGATATTACCTTCAAAATTGTAAGGGGAGCTATTAAAGGATGATTGTCATCTCTAAAAGTTCCAAATTCCTCAATTAATAGGCAGATGACTCTGGTTTGGAATCCAACAGTCAATTAATAATATAATAGAAATATAATTGCTGATCTCTGTTGGTGGATGAGTTTGGAGTCGTGCTTCTCTGTTGGAGGAGTTGCCTGCTCAGCCTTTGCTTAGTATGCATTCAAAATGTTTTTTGGTCAATAGGTGCATTGCAGTTTGTTGTCTTGTACTTGCTCAATGGGGTTTGGCAATTATTCCTATCAATAAAACATAATTTTATTACAAAAAAAAAAAAACAGTTGGTGTCTCAGAACATATTTAGTGAACTCTCTAATAACGGTTATTACAGGGCACATTCAAAATTATTCACGTGTAATGCACGTTTACATCAATTAGTAAACACAAAGGAATATAAAGGTTAGTATCCAAAAAAATTCCAATTCTTACCACATGACCAAGATTTTCATTATGTAAAACCAAAACCCATATAAATACGATCGAGAAAGTGCCAATACCATCAGCAATAAAAAAAAATCCATTTCGCTTATTTAATTTGGTATTTGTGTATACAATTTTTGGTTCACAAGATTTTGATTCATCCTACAAAATTTTTGTCAAACTTTTCACCCAAAATATTCCTATTTTTTAATTGGTTGTAATTCTGATGTGTAAGATTGTTCATGGTTTGAAAATTAAAGAATATGAGAAGGGAAAAAGAGTATAAGGTGGGTAGTTTTGTAGATAGTTGTAAGAAATTTATATGATATGGATCACATACAATTATTCAATTTAACAGGAAATAAGTTTACATTATAAAATAACTTTTTTCGGTATTAGAATAAGAAAGTTTGAACTTCTCAAACATAAATTACTAGGACTCTTTTAATGTTCCTATCTCAAAAAGATATTAACACCCATTATTCTCATTATATAACTCATGCCTCATGGTGAACAATGTTGCCACATCTTTCTTCATTCGTGGACGCTAAATGTGTCAATTCTACACGTGGAATCTCAAAAACTCCAGGTGAAAAGGATATTTGGAACTTAATTTCTTCAAAAATAAATGCACAAATGGAGTGGACGAGATTTCTTGCATACTTGAAATGGTTAATTGTTTTTTACTTCTATGTGGTTTTGGCTAGAAGTATTTTACCTACTTGATATTTAAAATTATGCACATTACCTCCTTGTTGTTAAGTTCCAAAGTGAAATGGTTACTTTTATCATCCAAGTTAATAGAGTATGTGCTCCACACGCTCAAAACATGGTATGGGCTTTGTTTTTTATTGTTTCCCTCCAAAAGAACATTATCGAAGTGCCTAAAATATCATTTATAATATATGGTATAATATCCAAATAGTTAGGGCATCGGTCCCAAATCAAAAAACATGTAATCTTCGGCCCCGGATCAAAACTTCACTTGAGGGAAAAAGAGACTTAACATATTTGATTGAAATGTGTTGGTTTGTTCTCATGTTCCATTAGTTTTATGATCAAGAGTAAATTAGACAAAAAGACTAATTTTAAAATGTGGGTATTATGATAATTTTTTAATTTCATTAACGGTGTCAATTACTTCACTTTGATACATAACTATAAAGGGGTAATGTACATAATTTTAAATATCAAATAGGTAAGATATTTGTAACCGAAACCATAGGGGGTAAAAAGTAATTAACCCTACTTTAAATTTTAGTTGGAACAATTTTATTTTCCTGGAAAGTTGGTAGTTACAAAATAAGGGCGGGCCAAAACAATATCTTCTGCATCTCTAAATATTTTGTTGAGCTTAATTAGTCTTGGACATGCAGAATAACTTAAAAATATTTTTGATATCTAACAATACTACATACAATAAAAACAAAAAATATATAATCCATATCGCAGAAAATAAACAAAAAAAATATAAAATACAATTCAAAATGGTTCACGTGCAACACACGTGTCTACCAACTAAATACCTAAAACTACTATTCAATCTTGTTAAAGTGCGATTTAGTGTTCAAGACTACAATTCAATATGATTCAAAAACGTTATGAATGACTCTAAAATTGTGAAATAAAGCTCAAGTCGTTTGAGATTGATTTTTAGTGATCCTGTTGAACATTGAATTATTTTCTTTTAAGTTATAATGACTTTCAATCTAATACCACAAATTCATTTTGGCATTATAACCTTGCACGGTTTATCATAAGCCATGCAAAGAAAATACATATGGTTTGCTTATACAGGTAACGCCACCACCACAAAACCTTTGATGAGTACTTACATAGCTTGTACACAATAGGGCGCTGTGGGTTGTACTTGGTATGGGGGCCATGGCCTCTCAACTTTTCTAAAATATTCTACAACTGTTTAGGTTTTTAAAAACTCTTACCATATTTTTTTTTTTTTACGTTTTTTAAATTTTTTTTATGTGTATAGTTTTATTCTATTGATGTATTCAAACAATTTAGTAACCCTATATTTAATAACAAAATAAGGGTTATTAATTGCATGGATGAGTGACAAATGAAGAAACGTGCTTCGATGAGACAGAATTGTGGAAATCTAATATGTAAAGTTGTTATAAAATTGGATTGCACTAAGCTTTTAATGTGAAGGGAGTCTGTTGAATATTTTCCACATTCTCCTTGATTTTATTTATGCAATACTGATAACAAAGATAAGGTAAAATCATATAATCCTATCTTTCTATCATGATCCCACATCAGTAGGTTATACATTTAAAATCATCCTCCTTGCTTATCCTTATCACCCTCCTCCCCCGCGCAAGATGAGTATGGGGGGAACCGACACACCCAACTTGTGTGCAAAGGTGGTGAAGAGAGAACTTGGAGGACTTTTATGAAAATGTCTGCTAGCTTGTTAGCCAAAGAGATAAACCGAACTTGCAATGAACCAGAGGCAGCCTTTTCACGAACAAAATGGTAGTCGAATTTAATGTGTTTGGTTTGTGTGTGGAAGACTGGATTTGAAGCCACGGACATGACACTGTTATTGTCACAAAACAGGGTAGGAACCTTTGGTAAGCAGACTTGTAAGTCTTGAAGAAAGTAGGTGATCCAAGTCATATCGGCGGTTGCATGAGCAAGGGCGCGATATTCGGCTTCGGTACTTGAGTGATCAACGATAGGTTATTTCTTGGAGCTCCAAGAGATACATGGATCACCTAGAAAGATGGCATAGCCGGTGGTGGACCGACGATTGTCTGGGCAACCAGCCCAATCAACATCACTATACCTAATTAAGTCAAGAAAATTGCTACGGCTAAGAAAAAGTCCACGACGTAATGTGCCCTTCACATAACGGAGAATTCTTTTAACCAACTTGAGATGGTTAATTATAGGAGAATGCATATGTTGACACACCGAATTAATGCTAAACACAACATTAGGTTGTGCTATGTTAAATATTGTAGATCTCCTACAATACTCCGGAAATGAGTGGGATCCTCAATGGACATGCCAAGTTGCCAACGCTAGAAATCTTTTGGTTTAAATTCATAGGAGTTGCAATCGGTTTGCAGTCCAACATGGAGGCGCGATGTAGCAAGTCATGAGCATACTTGGCCTGAGAGAGAAACATGCTGCGAGGTGAGGAGAAAGTTTCAATACCCAAGAAGTAGTGGAGAGGGCCAAGTTCCTTCATGGAGAATTCAAGACTCAGCTTAGCAATGGCATGACGTAGAAGACAGTCAAGTAGGATGACAATAAGAGCACCACGAGAATGAAGAGTGAACATAGAATGGTCAGCTGGATTAGAGTGGAACCCGTGATTAAAAAGATGATGACAAAAACATTCAAACCAAGAATGTGGAGCTTGACGTAAGTCGTGGAGTACTGTTTTAAGGGCGACACACATGCTGCAGACAAGTAGAGTGAATGTATCCAAAAGGATGTGAAACATAAACCTCCTCCTTGTTAGTGTCATGTAAGAAGGAATTTTGGACATCCTATTGATGTATAGGCCAAGCACGACCAATTGTGATATTAAGTATGATTTGAGTGGCAGTTGCTTTGACGATCGGTGTGAAAGTTTTGTTGAAATCGATACCATGAATTTGAGAGTATCCCTTGGTGACAAGCTGAGCTTTATGATGCTCAATGTTGCTGGATGGTTGAAATTTTGTCTTGAAGACCCACTTTTGTGAGAATGACATGCATTTCGGGATGACAAGAACCAAGGCCAAGTGTGATTACGATCGAGTGCATCCAACTCTTCCTCCATGGCAGTATATATGCCAATGAGGAATTTTTAATGTGGCGGTGCCAGTAGTGGGTTCATTAGATGTATCTAATGTCGCAAAGATGGAAGAATGTAGAGGAAAGTCGGCTAATAATGCAACCGAATCAAGGGCATGAGGTGAATGGTGGGCCTTGCTCCGAGTGACCATGGGATATGTGGGAGTCCAGGCGTGATCTGAGGTAGGTTGTTGCTGCATCGGTGGATTAAGAGGAAGAACTATTTCCAACTGTCCACCGGCTGGGAATGAAGTGTCTAGTTAGGATGATTCCGTGGGGGACAGTGGCTGGGATAAATTTGCTGGGTCAAGCATTCAAGCAGTGGGCTGTTTTGAAATAGCTTCAACAACCACAAACGGGGAGGGAGCCAATGTTGTGGCAGTAAGCAGTGGCACTTGATTAGGAATGAAACTATTAGGACAAAGCCACTGTTCAAGTTGATCATATTGAAGAGATTTTTGTCCGAGTCTGAAGAAAAGGAATTGATTGACACCCAAAAGCTCTGACCTCTCTCTAGGTTTTTTCTCTCTCTAAAAGCGATCTGAGAAAAGGGTGGCCAGAGCTTTGTTTCAGATCGTCTCCCTACCGTCACTGTGTCCGCTGTTTTCATGGATGAGGATCCAAGGATCCCATCGCTCCGATCATCGAAAGAAGAGGACCATCTGGAACGGAGTACTAAAAATATTAAGGAACATCATTTAGCTCCAGAGGATGATGAAATGAGAGAGGAACCGGAGCCCAATCGAATGGAGGAAGAAGAACAAGTGATGGCAGATGTACCAGAGACCCCCCTTGTCCTAAGTCAAGAAACTACATGGCCGCTTTGATGGATGATAAAAATGCCATCTATTTTGATGAAGCTGCTTATGGGGAATCCTCGAATGATGAGGAGGGGGAGTCCACCAGCAAGGGCCAAGCTGAGGATGGAGGATACGACATTTCAGAGACGACCAAACAGGTTATTATTGACACCTCTGATGAATCCTGCCCTCATATCAGTCTACCAAAAAGAACCCTAGATCGCATTCAAAATAGATGGAAAGATGGGTTGCTTGTTAAACTTCTTGGTAAAAGTATTGGATATAAGATGCTCTGTATGAAGGTTAGAAATATTTGGGCGTTGCAGAATGATTTTGAGGCGGTTGATCTGGATAATGGCTTCTTCTTGTTTAAATTCCAGTCTAAAGAAGATTGCTTCAAAGTCTATACAAGAAGTCATTGGATCATCATGAACCACTACCTTACTGTCAGGAAATGAGAACCAAATTTCATCCCATCAAGGGCCTCTGAGATTACCACGGGTTTATGGGTAAGATTACCGGAATTACCACTGGAGTACTATGATGAGAGAACCTTATTTCAAATTGCCAAGGCATTGGGTAAACCGATTAAAGTGGATATTAAGACTGCAGCCTCAGAGAGAGGAAAATTTGCTAGAGTATGTGTGGAGAGAGATCTCAGTAAACCTCTGATCTCTCAATACAAGCTGGGCTCGAGAATATTCAGAGTCAAATATGAATGTCTCCATGTTACTTGCTTTAGATGCGGAAGAGTTGGTCATTTGGAAGTCTATTGCCCCCACAATCAAGGAAATAATCATCCGATGGTTGTCGGATTCCAAGCTCCAGCCGGAGAAGACAAGCAGATGGAAAGAGCCGTTGCTACAGAGACACTTCAACGGTCACAAGACTGCTTGGACTCAACTCAGGGGAGTTCTAATGGGTCGAAAGGTGTGGCTGAGTTTGGGCCTTGGCTACTAGCTCAACCCATAAGGAGAAGAATACAAGGAACTAGAAACCAGTTACCCCAGAAAGGGATGGGCCAAGCCAATAGATTCCAGGCCCTTCAAGAACATAATCAAGAGGTTACCCAAGCTCAAGATGTGAATTTCAAACAAACCCAACCCAAAGATTTAACCCAGACCATAGGAAAGGACATCACTCTGGTTCTAGAAGGACCTGGGAGCAGGTTTCAAATTCAACGAACATCCAGCCCATTAGACACAATCCCCAAGAAAATATATCTGGGGAGTCAGATATGGTACAGTGATCGAAGGGCCAAAATGGTGGCTTGGAACCTGTTTCAAATCGAATGGACTTAGAAGCTCAGGGGAGAGACTACGAAACTAGAGTAGGGCGGCAGGCAATGAATGAAACTAGGATCCTTTTATGTAACCCTGAATCCACCACACAACCACCCCCTCCAATACCCTCAACCCTTCTTCTCCTCTACAGAACACCTCAACATACCAGACACTGATATACTTAACCCGAAACCCCCAGAACCAGGTGTGTGTAGTAGAGGAAGGAACAATGGAAAGTCCCCTATTGAAGACTTATCACCTTCAAGACAATCTGATGGGTTTGCTCTTCCATCTGGAGGAAGAATGCAAATGGATTGTTCTAGTTCACTGGTCAGTGGAATCAACATTACTAGTGGTGGAACCGTGCAAGCTCAGAGAAGTGAAGATCCAAACTACGGCTGTCTCACTGAGACCAGCAATTCCAATCGAGGAATTCAGCGCGATTGCTAGGCAAAAACTGGATATGGACGAATCCACACCTCTTCCCCAGTTTTTAATGATGCCTTCCATGAAATTACTTGTTTGGAATTGTAGGGGTGTAGGCAACGAAAAGTTCAGAAGGGTGTTTAACGATATGGCCAGGGCTCATAAACCAGATGTGGTGGTGTTGCTTGAAACAAAAATCCAAAGTAACCAGATGGGAATTTTTTTCGACCAATATGGGTTTACTGCCTCTGAGTGTATGGAACCAGATGGAAGAGCTGGGGGCATTTGGCTCCTCTGAGACCCCTCTAATATTTCTATATCCACTAAGGGCACGTCTAAGCAAGTTATCCATGCTACTATTGCTAGAATGGACTTTGATGAATGGTTGTTTTTCGTTGTCTATGGGAGTCCCAACGCGGCGTGCAGAGACCAGTTGTGGGATGATCTTAGCTGCACTGGTGACAACTTTAGAAGTTCGTGGATGGTGGCTGGGGATTTTAACGACTTTGCTAGTAGTTCAGAAAGAAGAGGAAGATAGGTGAATAATATAAGCAGAATCAGAAAATTCAAAGACAGAATCAATAACTGTGGCCTCATTGATCTGGGATGTAGCGGCCCCAAACTCACTTGGAACAACAAAAGGAAAGGCCTTGCAAATACTAAAGTGAGGCTGGACAGAGCCTTAGTGAACTCGAAGTGGACGGTGCAATTTCCTGAGGCGAGCGTGAGGAATCTTCCAAGAACATATTCAGATCATTGCCCGCTTCTGATCCAGCTGAAAGATATGTCTCTTCCCCCTCTTTCTCTTAAACCGTTTAGACTAGAAGCTATGTGGATGTCTCACCCTGATTTTAAAGACTTTGTTGCTTGGACCTGGAAAACCAATAATTCCTCTCTCTTAGAAGCTTCTGCTAATTGTAAGATTATTGCTAATGAATGGAATATGAATTCTTTTGGTAACCTATTTAGAAGAAAAAGAAGAATCTTAGCAAGGCTTGAAGGAATCCAAAAAGCCTAAGATTCACATTATTCCCACAATTTGACTAGATTAGAGGAGAAACTCCAGCACGAATTTAACCAAATTCTTGAACAGGAAGAGGTTTTATGGTATCAAAAATCAAGGTCGATATGAATTACGTGTGGGGATAGAAACACCAACTTTTTTCATGTTTCCACCATAGCTAGAAGGAAAAAAAGTAGACCACAGACACTTAAAAATTCAAAAGGGATATGGGTTACTAATATGGAGGAGATAGCTAAAACTGTCCAGGATTTTTTCTATAATCTGTTTGGGACTGAAACCATTGCCCCACAACCCCAGAGGACTTTCGGGTTCCAAAGAAAACTGAGTAGTGAGGCAAATGAAGTTCATGAAGCTCTGTGTTAATTAACGAAATTAAAAATGTGATTTTTAGCATGAAACCAATGAAAGCTCTGGCCCGGATGGACTTCAAGCACTGTTTTTTCAAAATTACTGGGATATTGTTGGTGATTCTGTTTGTAATCTTATTAAGGATATGATTGTGAATAGAGTATGCACAAGCGAGCTAAATAAGACCTGGGTGACTCTTATTCCTAAAATTGACAATCCCACTCAGGTCACCCAATTTAGACCTATTAGTCTGTGTAATGTCTCTTATAAGATTCTAACTAAACGGTTGGTGAGTAGAATCAAACCTTTCTTGGATAATCTCATCAGCCCGAACTAATGTAGCTTCATCCCAGGTAGACAGATTGTTGACAATGTCATTATTATGCAAGAGATTATCCATTGTCTCAAGAGGAAAAAAGGGAAGAGTGGGGGAATGGTTGTCAAAATTGACTTAGAGACCTAGAGACTGCCAAATGATTAAAGATGTGCTGGAGGATTTCTGTTTGCAGTAAGGATTAAAGATTAGTTTGAATAAATCAAAGGTTTTCTTTTCTCCTAACCTTTGTAAAAGCCATGCTATTTTCCTTAGGAAGATATGTGGTGTTACTCTCACTGAAGACCTAGGTAAATATCTAGGTGTCCCTATATTGCACAAAAGACCTTCTAAAGAACATTTCAAGTTTATTATTGAGAAAATTCAAAATAAACTCAGTGGGTGGAAAGCCAAGTCCCTCTCTTTGGCTGGTAGAACCACCCTTGTCAAAGTAGTTACCTCAACAATTTCGAATCATGTAATGCAAACTAATTGGCTGCCCCAAGCCACATGTGACCAGATTGATAAACTCAATAGGAATTTTTTGTGGGGCAACACAGCTGACAAAAAGAAAGTCCATCTTGTGAATTGGAATAGGGTGTGTTCTCATAGAAAGAATGGGGGGTTAGGAGTGAGAAAGAGTAGAGATAATAACTTAGCCCTGTTATCTAAACTAGGTTGGAAAGTGAAAAATAGAGAAAAAGCTCTCTGGGTTGATGTGGTCAGCAGCAAATATGTCGACCAGGAAAATCTTAACTGGAATTTCAAAATTGCTTACTCACCAACTTGGAAAGCTATCGGAAAGACTAAAGATATTATTGATTTGGGGTCAAAATGGTTAATTGGAGATGGTAAACATGTTAATTTCTGGACTGATTGGTGGTGGGGAAAAAGCCCCCTTGTGCAACATATTACACATCCTGAGCTACTTAATCTTAAAAAAAAGGTGGCTGATTTTTTTGACACTAGTGGCAACTGGAACCTTCAAGAGGCAGGTATGTTTCTTCCTCACTCTATTATTTTTGAGATTTTACAATCTCCATGTCCACTATCTGCTGAGTTTCAGGATACGATCTGTTGGGGTCTCTCGAGTAACGGTAAGTTCTCTACTAAGGCTGCTTTTGATCTTATTTCTCAAGATAGTTCGGGTGGACCCTCTTCTCTCAACTGGAACTGGATCTGGAAATTGAATCTCCCACAAAAGATCAACCAATTTTTGTGGCTAGTCCAACATGATAGACTTCTCACAAATGACCTGAGAACTTTAAGGAACATGGCTTCTAATGCCTCTTGTGCTAGATGCCACCACCTAGTTGAATCTTCCTTACATGTGATTTTCGAGTGTCCTAAAGCCCAAAGAGTGTGGGACATCTTTAATGTGTCCCAAGGTGAGGACTCTAACCAGCTTGGAGGACTTCAGAATTGGATCCTTCTAAATTTTAAACTAAGGCAGAACAAGGACTGGAAAGGTATTAACTGGCCCATCTTGTGTGCTTGCGCCTCATGGTGCATTTGGAAGGATAGGAATAAGGAGTGTTTTGCTTGTTTAAAAACTCTTCCTAGACTTGTAGCTAGGGAAGTGTGGCTCTTAGCCTTGGACACAGTCAAGGCATTTCAGAAAGTTCAGAAGGAGCCTACTAATCGTTCTTCTGGTCTTGTTGCTTGGTCTTTTCCCCATGCAGGCTGGAATAAACTTAACACTGATGGATGCTCTAAAGGTAATCCTGGACCTGCCGGTGTTGGTGGTGTTATCAGGAATTATCAAGGAAGATGGATTGCTGGCTTTTATGGGAAAATGGAGGAGACCACAAGCTTGCAGGCTGAATTATGGGCAATTTTCAAAGGCTTGGAGCTCGTGCAGAAGAGAAGCATCACCCAAGTCATTGTGGAAACTAACTCACTTGAAGCTGCTGGCCAAGGACCCGGAGACCACGCACCCCAGCAGGAAGGTTATATCGCAATGTAGAAGGCTTATGGAGAGTAATCACATTCCCATTATCCACACCCTTAGAGAAGGCAACCAGAGTGGTGATCTTTTGGCCAATCTTGGCGTCCAATAGTCTGAGCTTTTGTTGAGTTGGAGGATCCCCCTCCCCAGTTGGCTAATCTTTTGTTAGTAGATATGGCTAATGTGTTTTTTGTTAGGAACTCTGTTTAATGTTTGTTTTATTTTTCGATGTACCAAAAAAATAATAATTTGAAGAGCTTTACCTTGGAGAGTAGATGCCAAATTAACAAAACCACGAGAACGACAGGGAAATACGGTTTCATCGAAAACGACGTGGCGGGAGATATAAACACGCCCGAAGAAGGTTCCAAATAACAAAAGCCCTTGTGAAACTCACTGGTTCCTAAGAAAATACATGACAAACTTTTGGGACTAAATTTCTATTTTTGATAGTCTCGTAAAATCGTATAACGTATAAGCAGCCAAAAGGCAGAATCAATGAATATTCACATTGTTGTTGAAGAGCAAGTAAAATGGGCTATTATTGTTAAAAACAGGGAAGACAACCTATTAATAAGATGAGCAATGCTCTGGAACCTTATTTGAGGACCTTACCATCATAGAAAATGCTTTGACCTTATGTTTTCGTTCAACCATCCCTTTTTGTTGATGAGTTCGAGGACATCATAAGTTTTGAACAATACCTTTGTTTTCCAAAAATTATCAAAGAAACTAGAAGTAAATTCACCACCGCCATCGCTCATAAAGAATTCCACACGAGTGTCAAAGATATTGGCGATCATTTTTTCAAATTTTATAAAACAAGAGAGTACATCGGACTTGTTCTTCAGAGGATAGAACCAAGTATACAGAGTAGCGTCATCCAAAAATATAACATAACAACGAAAACCAGAGAAATGTGTAATGGGAGCTAGGCCCTAAACATCATAATGAATTTTAATAAAAGGTTTATTAAATCTAGGATCATTCAAACTAAAGGGTAAATGGCACTCCTTGCTACCTGACAACTAGGGGTTGCAATTTTTGACACGACACAAATAAATGGGTTTGAGTTGACTATTTTTTGGTACAAGCCCGTGTGTGACACGACCCGTCAACATGAAGTGTTAATGGGTCGTGTTCGGATTCAACCCGTTTAACCCAAATTGACCCATGTATTTAATCGGATTGACACGAACTCGTCTGACCTATTTTGACCCGAATTGACCCACCACTATATAATGAACTTAATTCTAATTTTCCTAACTCTAACTTCATTTTCCAAACCCGCCTCCCTCCTTCCCTCTGTCCAGACCTGCCTGCCTCCTTCCCTTTGTGACAGGGTAACCACACCCGCCTCCCTCTTCACGCCTCCCTCCTTCCATCAGGCTCTGTCCAGATTACCTCTCTCTCTCTCTCGCTCTTTCTCTATCTCTCCCTCTTCACGCCTCCCTCCTTCCAAGATCTGTTTGTTTCTTCTGATCAGATCTGCTTAGATTTGGAAGTCGTTTGTTGATGAGTCAGAGTCTCTAAGTACTGGGCTTGTTAGTTCCTTCTATCTTAATCTATCGACTCTACTTTTCGTGATGTCTTGTTTTTGCAATTTTTTTTTTGTTTTTCAATCTGTGTGAGCGTTTTATATTTAGTTTGTACTTTATAATTATATGGATCGTGATTGTCCCAGTATGACCCTCTATTTGATTCCGACGAAGCTAAAGGGGACATAAAGAAAAAGAAGTCAATTCTTCAATCTGACATTTATCGTTGATTTTTAATCCTAGGAACAAAGTCCTAAACGCAAAAAATTTTGGGGTTTTTATTTTTCTGGCTTTTTTTGTTGTGGAGATTTGTATTTGTTTTGGGATATTTGTGTTGTTTTTAATGCCTTTGTTTTATATAAAACAGGTCTAAATTTTTTCTTTTTTTGTTAGGTCATGTCGGGTTGGGTCGTGTTTACCCGAACACGACCTGTGTAAATCTCGGGACACAGGTCATGTCGGGTTAGTCATGTTTTGAGTCTGGTTGTGTTTGTGTCCAAATGACCTAACCCGTTTAACTCGCATGTCGTGTTTGGGTTGATGTATTTTCATCTCAAACCCGACATGACACGACACGACACGACACGATTGTCACCCCTATTGACAACTACCACAAGGGTGATTATTGGAAAGACTGCAAGAATAAAATGAAATCAACGATTGCTGCCGTAATGTCTTGAGCGCCCGAAGAAACGATGCCCAGGGCATTGATGCCAAATGTCAGCTATTATTTTTGCAGTGGGAGAAGGATGAATAGCCACAAAAGAGACTTCAGTAGTGGGGAAAGTATAGAGACCACCCAACCTATGACCTATCATCAGAATTTTTCATGTCTTGCAATCCTTGATAGAGAAACTAGAATGTGAGAATTCTAAAGTAAAAGAATCGTCATCTAAGAGCAGGCTGACATGCAGTAAATTTTTGGGAATGCTTGAGACCAAAAAACCATTATTTAATTGTAGATTACGTTCATTAAATGAAAGAAAGATGGAGCCTTTGTGAGTAGCCCGTAAGATAGCACCATTGCCCACATACACTTTCCAATCAAGAAATGACACCTGGATTAGCCAAGGAGTATGTGTGATTGTAACAATGTAAACAGTCATGTGCTTTGTGACCCAGCTTACCACAGATTTGGTAGTCTGAAACAGAGGTGGAATTGGGGGAGCGGTTGTGGGACTCTCGCTTGGAAGAGTCAAAAGAATTGGTATGAGGACCACTAGAATAATTATGGCTAGAGTTGGAGCTAGGATACCATGAGCCACCATGGTGATCTTGACGTGGGTTTTGGGAGTCTCTACCTTTGTGATATAACTTCTTTTGAGAAGGGCTGCTTTGTGCGGCAAAGGCAATATAGAGGCCGCCGTGATTTTCAGATTGGATCCGCATTTCTTGGCTTATGCGATTCAGGATAAGTTTTTCATATATGGGAAAGGGAGGCCGAGCGAGAACTTAAGTAGCAAATGTATTGTTTTTGGGATCGAGACTGGCAAGGACATAATGAACCTTGTCGGCATCCAAAAGTGGCGGTCCAATGGCAGCAAGAGTATCAAACATTCCTTTAAGTTGACGAAGGTAATCAAGAATCATTGACATTCCCTTTTTGCTAATGTTAAGCTGATGACGAGTAGAATGAATCCAGGCTTGGGAATGTTGTTGATATGTTTCGACAAGAAACTTCCATATGTCATGGGAGGTATCTAACCCCACAACTTCTGCCATAAATTCTTCTATTAATGTGTTGATCCAACCAAGAAGGGTTTGATTGATGGTCAACCAAGTCTCATGCTCGGATTGGGAACCTCCTAATCTTTTTCCCGAATGGTGGCCGATGGCTTGGGTATTTTCCCTTCAATAAAAGACAACAGTTTATCAGGAATTGAGGCGTACGGAGATGATATTGGTAATGGCAAACAATGAAAGAGTGGGCGGAGAGAGGGAGATAGAGGTAGGGATGCCAGTGTCAGCTGAGTTGGGGACGCTATTGTTGGTTGTGGTGGAAGTGTCGGCTGACATGGAGAAAAGAAAAACAAATAAGTTTGAACTCAAGAGACCATAGGCTACGATACAATAATATGGTTTTTAACGTGAAGGGAGTCTATTGGATATTTTCCACATACTGATAACAAAGATGACAAAGATAAAATACAATCCTATAATCCTATCTTTCTATTGTGATCCCATAGCAGTAGCTTACACATTTAAAATCATCCTCTCCTTGCTTATCCTTATCAATGTTATTAGCAATGTATGGAGTCATAATTCGTTTTTAAGGTTGTATTGTGAGAAACTAACATTTTTAGTAGTATTTTATTCATAGTTCTTACATCATACAATATATGAGCGAATAAGAGGAGCCCGACATTTCTCCAAGTTAGTTTTATAATGGTAAGAATCAATCTCTGAATTTTATGACTCAACCAATTTTCACGATTGAAAGCAAGAATCAAATTTGTTTTTTTTTTTTTATTTTATGAATCCAAATCAACTTTTAGGATAATAAGTAAATCAACTTTTAGAATAATAAGTAAATCACATGAAAGCTGATTTTGATAGGTTCTATACAAGTAAATATTTGTTCAATAACTCAATAAAATTTCGTCCCTATATGGATCCATGGACAAATCCTAACACCTGTTATTTCAGTTGGTTAAAAAGTGAACTTTTACTCATTTATTGAACAAATTCAAATGATTGGCAGAAATTCAAATTATTGCAAGATATCCAAATGATTGGCCTTTATTGATTTCTTGATTCTTTTGTCATTTAATTCAAAACTTCCACAAACCTCTATCGAATGATAGATTTTCAATCCCATAGTTATGTTGGTGACCTAACATTGGAGAGAATAACTGACTGAAAATCACAAACCCACCTTTTTCATCTTTCTAAAATCACACTCCTTATATCTGGTTCTTCTTCATTTTTCTTTCTTTTTTTCGGTCGGTATAGAGCAAGATATGGTGTGGAGTAGAACAGTATTGTGTCAGTGACATTAAAAATATCAATCATCAGGAATTCAAAATTTAAATACTGGAATCTATTCTATTAGCAAGGGAAAAGTGTCATAAAGCATATAAGCATGTACAAGTGTGACTCGTATAGAGATGTAAAAGTTTTTATAACTATCCATATCCCTATGAAGTTTAGATTCAATTGATATTTGACTATACCATCATCTAAAAAATGTATGGAATGAGAGCCTTGACATCCCGAGGAAAATCTTCGAACTTGGAAACGTACCATTTTCGGGTGGCAATACTCCTCCCCATTAAGTAGCAAATCGTTCCAAGAGTGAAGGAGAAGGAATAAGCTGTTTGAGAAATGCATGAGACTCCTACAAACCCTAAAATCTCAAAGAGATAGTGTGGACATATTACCAGACCAAACAGACCACCATGGGGAACCTTATACTCTTTGTCACCCTTAGCCCTCAGTTTTGCGAGTAGGTAATGGTGGCAAAAATTTCCGGTTATTCCGATAAAAAATATCCCGACTCCAGGATACTTGAGATCAATTGGCAGCTCCGGAAACCCAAGGGATAGGTGTTGGGCGTAGATCATGGTTGCTGTTGAAAGGAAATAACTAAGAGAGATGATGATTGTAGCTTCAACCTCCATGCAGCCACTGTATTTGTGAACAAATAGTACCTACAAAACAAATAGTTCAACGTTAAAGTTTTCAAAATTGAAGGGATGTCATAACTCAAAGAAGTGACTTACAACTTAATTGACAGAATGATTTTTGTGCACTTTAGTGGTCATTTTTTTTACTTGGCATGTTTTTATTGGTGCGAAGATATTTTATTATTCTTACTTTTTTCTTTTAACTGAATAATTTCTCATGGAAGAGGTCGATGTTTTCTAAATGCACGAATTTATCAGACAAAATCAAAATACGGAGAAGCATCAAATATTCAGAACCAAAAGAGAGCCTAAAAGTTGAAGCAATCACATGTTCTACATATAGGTTTGGTTTATATTATGACATTCTAACATTTCAACAGTCGTTGATATATTGGTTACATGTTCAATTTTTTCATTAACATATTGAAGAAAAAGACCAACAATTAAGAGTGAGTGACAAAAGTTTGGGGCCTAAAAAGCGTTGTCTCAGTCGCGATGCATTGTGGAGTTGAGAAGAAAAAATCATTTGATTTGGTACCCATCAATCGGAAGTTAGGTTTTGGGACGAAACTTGGAAGAACTCCTTAGCCTCCCCGAGAGACAACCCCCGTTGCTCTTTAGAATAATAAATTGAATTTGGGAATTTCATATTGTTTGGACTTAACATATAAAATTATAAGAAAATTTGATGCATGGGAAGTTTGCAAGTCTGAAGAAATTAAAGAGTTGCCATGTGTCAAAATCTTCCACACCAAAATCAAATTAATATGATCTTCAATGGAGAACCAATGGAAGTCTTCCCAGATTTCTTCCCTGGGAGGAATCCTAGGGGGAGAAATAGACCAATAATGGTCCCTGAATTTTCTAGGAGACGTCGTGAGAGACATGTCATGCCTCTACCGGAACCCATAGATGAGTTCAACCCAAGGACAAGGGGAAACGCTTTGATCATGGTGAACAATCAATGGCCACCAGAATATGGTTTTCAATAGAAACCAATTGTTGGAAATGATTCAAGACATTTATGGTCCTGACCTAAGAAAAATAGAAAGGCTTGTGTTTAGGAAACCATACCCACCATGGGTTAATTATGAGGAGTTCCCAAGGATATATAAGATCCCAGAATTCCATCTCTTATCTAATGAAGAGAATCAGTCCATGATAGAACATGTAGGAAAATTTACTTTCCAATGTGGATAAGTTGGACACAATGGGAATTTGAAAATGAAATTGTTCCCACAATCACTAACGAGAACTGTTTTTGCTTGGTTCTTTAACTTTCCTACTAATTCAATTCAAACATGGCAAGAGATGGAAGAGCAATTTCATGCTCAGTTCTTTAAAAATGAACCAGAGGTCTCAATGGCAGATTTGTTCAGATTGAGACACAAATCGAATTAATCTATAAAGCAATACATCGACATGTTCAAAAAGGGTAGAAACAAATATCATGTTTACTTGCCTGAAGTGAAATTGGTAAAGTTGGCCCAAAATGACTTAGGCTTCGAATTAAGAAAGAAATTCGAGGGAATGGAGTTCAGGGACTTGTTTGAGCTGTCAACCGGGGCTACTAGATATGAAATGTTGCTTAGGGAAGAGCAACTGAGGAAGAATAGTTCGTTTGAAACTTATTTTCATGAATGGACATGTGACACATATAACAGGGAAGTCACCAATTATGTGCGATACTTTGAAAAAGATGGAAGATTTTTTTGATATGCCATCTAGTCATCCATTTGAAAAGGATGCACCTCAAACCTCAAGACAGTATTCATTTGACTTGTCGATGGTTGCTGCTCTCTTTAATGAGATGATCAACAAGAAGTTTATAGTCCTGTCTCAAGGACATAGTATTCCACCAAAAAAAGATAGGAAAAGAAAAAGACTATTGCAAATGGCACTACACATTTAGGAACTCAACCAAAAATTGCATTACCTTTAGAAATTGAGTGCAAGACTTAATACAAAAAGGGATGCTTAAATATGCCACAAAAAAATAGGAAAACATGAAAGTAGGCAAAGTTTTTTTCCAAAGGAAGTAAATGTTAATATAGTTTCTGTTAATATGCAAGAGAACAAGAAGGTTGTCAATTCTGTGGCTGGCAAAGAGAGAATTGTTCCTAAAATGAGAATTCTAGTCCATAGCAAGCTTGGCCCCAAAAAGGAAGAGTCAACGGTTATGTGCTTCAAATGTGCTAAAGAGATAGCCAAACCAAATGCAATCTCATTGGCTAAAATAGTGAGGGAGTTTACTAACAAAGGACTCCAATTCAGCACAAGAGGTGAAGGGGATGTGAAAATTTATAATGGCTATGAATAAATATTTGATGGTGTAGATCCAGGTATCTTTCCAATCAAAGAAAGATATCAACCTGATCCCCATTGTCTCCCAGACATTGGGAGGTATACAAAGGGGTACTAGATGCCAACACCAAGGAAGAAGAGAAATAAACAACAACTGAACCACTCTATTGGACCATTGATGGTCAAAGAAACTGTTTGGTAGAAGATCAGGAGGTAAGAGCACCAAGAACAGAAATCTCATAAAAGAAAGAGGAGATTTGAGGTCATTACAAAAGTTGGATACATAACAATAAATCCCCCTAAGGTCCATGATGAGAAAAGGCACTAGGTTCATCACCCAAATTTTCCATCTAGGACTTGGTACCAAACACTCAATAGGACCCAGAAAAGGAGAGACCAGAGAAAGTTTGCAATCTGGTTGAGCAGACAAAATTCTATTCCCTTAGAGGCTTATTATAGCTCCAGTCTATCGATGGTGAAGAAAAACCCTACTTGGACAAGGGAACAACAAAGAGAAATCAAAGAGGTCTAGACTAAACAAGACATTTTGGACCAAAAAATTATTGAGTTCAAATAGATACTGGATCTATCTGAAGGAGACATAGAAAAGGTGCCTACAAATTCATCAGTAAAAGGAAAAGAGAAAATGGAGGAAAACAAGGGCATATTCTCAGATGGACTTTGAAGATATAAATTACTTCCTCAGAGATGATGCACCATGCAACATGATATTGGTTCTACTTGAATCAGAAGGCTAACTCAAGACATCCAAGCCAATTGGCATGAGATGTTAAAGATAGCACTGAGTCTGTAGCAGTGTTTACAAAGACTGTGAAGCAATTTAGACTTGATAAAAGGTCTATAAGCATAGAACAAGTTGACTGGAAGGCAAATAGAGTGGTATTACACCCTCCTAGGAAAGAATTATCCAAGCATTTGAGTCCATTGTATATTCAAGCCCACATCGATGGTCAACTAGTTAACAAAATTCTAGTTGACAATGAGGCAATGATGAACATTTTGCATTCAAGGATGATAAGAGTCCTAAACAAAGAGGAGAATAACTTGCTTCATGCTGACATTATAGTCAGCAACTTTGCAAGTGGATCATATTTTGCAAAAGGTATCTTGCCTGTGCAACTTCAAGTGGGAAATAGGGACACCACAACAACATTCTTTGTGGTGGATTCCTCATCAAACTTCAATGCTCTTCTTGGAAGAGATTAGGTACATGCAAATAGTTGTATGCCATCATCCTTACATCAAGCTTTGATCCTCTTATCAGAAAGTGATAATGAAGGAAAAAAATGGATAGAGGTGCATTAGGCAGATGTCAATCCTTTCCATGTAGATATATACAATGTAGAGGCCCATTTTTTTGTCACAAGGATCTGACTTCCTTGGGTCATTGTAGTGGAACAGGGTAGTTAGATAAGGGCCTTGATGAGAGCCTACACCAGATTTTCCATGACCTTTCTAGGTTCAAGTTCATTCCACCCGGATTAGAAGAAGGTGATTCTGCAGAAGAATGCTAGTAGGACCTGCATAAGGTCTCAGAGTGGCGACTGGCTACTAGAAAAAGCTAATAAGACATGTAAAAGGTGTTGGGATGGTGGAAGAATGCCAGTAAGGACAAGAGAGCTATGCCCAGGGTGCAGAGGTAAAGAAGATAAAGGTATTTGGTGATTGCCTTTGCCAATGGATTGGGAACACTATGAAGGACAAGAAGAATGGGTGCAAAAAGGGATAGCCAAATAAGTTTGGATATATTTGGTGCATCAGAAGATTTGTTCAGAAGATTGATGGAGCCGCCAAGAATGGAAGCCACAATTTATCATGAGGGAAGCTATGCAACTCATTGGTTCATCTCAGGTGTGACCCTTCTATGTCCTAAACTTGATTTCCAGCTTATCTCTTTTTAGACATGGAATGGAAAGTTTGGATGTAGGTTTCGTTAGTGTATTTGCCACTATTTGATGGCTCTAAAATGACTTTGGTTATATAATAAAATTTAGTTCTAGAACCATGGAAATGCCTTTATTTTATTTATTTTAATAACCAAAGAAGCCTGGTGGCTAAGTTTGTAAGCTAAGTAAAGATTATTTAAGAGATCTAGTCATCTCTGGAGTGATTAAGTGTTTTTATTGCGTGAAATGAAATCAAGTACAAAAAGAACATGTGGGCCACAGATAAAGAAAAAAAAATCATTTTCTATTAATTGGCCAAATGGAGAGAAATAAAGCTTGAAGGGGTCCCATTCATTCGACAGGAATCGTATTTGTTGCTAGGCATGTTTCAAGCTCTCGGCTGTAGCCAATAGCCTACCACTGCCATCTTGATGAGTGGGTAGTAGCCTTTTAGTATCGAGAAGTAGTTTTTCTATTTCTTGCCTTATCTTAGATCTCTATTCTGCCACCTTTGATAGTTTTTCTATTAGCTTTATTTCTTCCCGAAGTTGCATGGCATCTTTTTCCTTTAGTTTTTCCTCTTTCTCCTTGTTTAGAGCAAGATGAGGAGCAAAATCCTTCGCTGAGTTGATAAATTTTATCTTGGTCCTCACATGACCCTTGAAGTAGCAGGCCTAAGAAACATTTTACTGGAGGTGAGCACTCATGTAGGCCACTTGTTCTTGTTGCTGTTCTATAAAGTAAGTCGATGGAGCAGTAGAAATCTTGGCTAGACATGAGGTTATAGAAGGGAGGTCAGCTTCGATGAGTTGATCAAATGAGAGCTCCAACAGTTTGAAGAAGATGTAAAATTCTTGTTACAAGGCTTCTTTGATGGGTGAGAGAGATATGCTAGAAGTAGACACAAAGTCCAATGCTTTTAAGAATTCATCCACCTTCCGGTAGATGGTTTCAATGTCTGAATCACAGAGAGAGGCAAGAGAGGTGGACTCAAGCATTGACTATGGAAGAAAAGAAAAGAAAATTTAGTAAGTTGGTGCAGAGAAGGAAAGAAAAAGAAAATCGGTAGAGAAGAGTATGTGGTCCACAGAAGAGGCAGATGGTATAGACTTTTTCAATTGATCCATTTGGCCATCAAGTTTAGCCATAGGATCATTGAGAGCTATAGGTGTAGCAAGACCCTTATGAGCAGTATCCTCATGAATGGGCCTAGGATTGTTGAGGGATTGTTGCTAGGAGGAGTCCAGAATAGGGGGATCAATTGGATCCTCAATTGGGAGCGTCATAGTGGGAATGACAGGTTCCTCGTTGGTTTGCTCCTTAAAGTCAGCACCAGTAGTAGTAGGAGAATATGGTTGACTGATTGTTGAGTGATCCTCGATAGACAAAGGGGACATGAACTGGCTTAGAGGGGTAGCAACTACTATGGTGGCCATTGCATTTTCTCCTTGGCCTATGGGAGAATTATTGTCTCCTTGCTTTGAAGAAAGTGAGAAAGGGTACTCAGGACTATTTTGTTATGATGGCACCGGAAGCCCTTTATTTCCTCTCTATAAGAAGGAAAGTAGAATGGGTAAGAATATACATGTTTAAAAAGAAAGAAAAGATAAAAATTGAGAAAGGTGATTCATTTACCTTAGCAGCTGATGAGTGGGTTTTATACCTACGAATTGAGTACTTTCGGCTTGATGAAAGTGCAAGTTTTCAATTATTTTATGTTTACTTTTAATTGTTTTGTGTGTTTTGATGTTATTTTGTAGGAATCATTATTTGACAGCAAACAAGATCATTTGGAAGGAAACAAGGAATTTGAGGCTTAAAAGTGAAAGAAATCAAGGAGGTATTGGTGTTTGGTAACAAAGACACCAGAACTAGCACCATCTAGTGAAAGTATCTCGGTTTTCCTCCATTTTGACCATGATCAACTCAGAATATGGAAAAGTTCAAAACATGAAAGTTGTAGATCTGGATGTCTTATGTATTGTGTCAAAATTTCAGCTCAATCCAACGGTTGGATCAGAAGTTATGGCGATTTTACGAAAACTGGTCCAGAGCTGAAGGCTTAAAAAAAGGGAGGCGCGCCTAGGCACCAAAACCAGCGCCCCTGCGCCAACATGCTGCCTATTCAGCGCCTAGGCGCCGGTGTTAAAGTTGAACGCGAATTAGGACTCCTTTTTGACCCGAAATTGGACTCTAATGTCTCCTATATGCTAGGGTTTGAGGAGAATATAAATATAATGACTTTGGGAGCTGAAAACATAGAGAAGAAGACCAAGTATTGATAGAAAATTGAAGGCAAGAATTGAAGAAACCGACACGAAGAAAATCGGACTTGAAGGCTAGAGAGAAGTTGAAGATTGCAACTAAGTTTTCATTCTTTTCCCTTATTTTTACTTCTTGATTTTCTAAGATGTTGCTTAATTTGAGAAGGATGTTTTTCAATTACATTATGAACTAAATTTTTATTAAGATTGCAACAGAACCTAATGTCTAGTTAAATTGATCTACTCTCGTTTCTAGTTTTTGTTGATCTTATATGAGTTGTTTGTCATATTTTGTGTTTAATATATAATTGTTTGGTCATCAATTAATTTGATAACCTAGATGAAATTGGAAGATGAATTTTAGGTTTAGATCTGAATATGATGACATGCGTCTAGTTTATTCTTCTTCGGATTGAATAGCTAGGTTTGTGTATAGGATAGGAATATACCTATATGCCGTGTGTAACTTGTATGAGAGTTTGAACTTAATGAATCTTTTCCAACTTATTTTGCATAGGAATATAGCAGTTTAATTGGGAGAGATATGCTTATCTTACTATCGGAAGAGGTTTGATAAATACTTTTGAAGTCTCAGTTAACAATTTAATTTGATCAATTAACTGGAAAGAGAGTGGAAAGATTTATACGAAACATTAGGGGAGTTGTAATCTTAACTTCTTCTATCCGTTAAATTCAATATTTGATTATTAAATTTAGGTTTAGTCTTAAATTAGTAAATTCATAGTTTAATTCCTATTGTTTAAATAAAATCGAATTGATATAAAGTTAGTACTCGAAAGTTATTAGCAATATTTCTCCGTGGGAACGATACTCTACTTATCATTTTATTACTTGTTGATCGTGTATACTTGCACGTAAATTGTCAATACCAAATTCGGACAGCAAGTTTTTGGCGCCGTTGCCGGGGAATTATTCTAGTAACTATTTCAATATTAATTTCAATCAATTTGATCTTAGTTTAAACTTATTTAATTTTCTGTTTTATTTTCTTTTGTTGGTACTCTTGAATTTTGTATGCTAACACGATCTAAAGGTTAGGAGCTACTACCGTACGAAGACGAAATCGAGAGAAGGTGCCGAAACTTGCGAAAACAGTGCCAAGAAGTAAATAATCAAGAAATTATGGCTGAAGAAGAACAGAAATCGCTAAGTGAGTATGCTATGCCTCTTGTTACAGAAATACAATCGAGCATTCAAAGACCCGCAATTCAAGCAAATAATTTCGAGATCAAGCCGGGTACTATTCAAATGATTCAGAATTCAGTGCAGTTTGGGGGTTTGCCTAACGATGACCCAAATGATCATTTGGTGAGTTTTCTGGAGATATGCGACACATTCAGATATAATGGGGTTTCTGAAGATGCGATTAGACTTCGACTTTTCCCTTTCTCACTTCGTGATAAGGCGAAGAGTTGGTTGCATTCATTGCCGTCGGGTTCTATTACTACGTGGTCAGATTTAGCTCAAAAATTCTTAGCTAAATTCTTTCCACCAGCTAAAACTACAAGGATGAGGAACGACATCACTTCATTCGCACAGCATGATTCTGAGACTCTTTATGAAGCTTGGGAGCGATTCAAAGACTTACTCCGAAAATGCCCTCACCATGGTATTCCTAATTGGTTGCAAGTTCAAACATTCTACAACGGGTTGTTTAGTGCTACCCGAACTAGTATCGATGCAGTTGCAGGAGGGGCATTGATGGGGAAGAATTTCGATGAAGCCTATGAGTTATTGGAGACGATGGCTGCCAACAATTATCAGTGGCCCTCTACAAGGATCAATCAACCAAAGGTAGCAGGGATTTATGAAGTTGATGCAGTTACTGCATTGGCTGCACAGGTTGCTACGTTATCAAAGAAGATTGATTCTTTAGGAGTGCAACCTATTCAAAGTGTGGCAGTTGTTTGTGAATTGTGTGTCGGGAACCATTCGAGCAACCAATGTGCAATTAATCCAGAGTCGGTGCAATACATTGGTAACCACAACCGGCAGCAATATGACAATAATTTCAACAATTATAACCCTAGTTGGAGGACTCATCCGAACTTGCCTTGGAATAATAATCAAGCCCAAACTTCTGCTCCAACACAATCATACCCACCAGGCTTTCAGAATCAAGCTCCACAACAACAGGAAAAAAATTCAAATTTGGAGGAGCTGCTTTCCAGGTATATAGCACAAAGTGAGACAAGGATGAATAGTATGGAAGTATCAGTCCGAAACATGGAAAACCAAATGGGTCAGCTCGCTAATGCCATTAACAACCGACCTCAAGGCACTCTACCTAGTGATACGGAGATTAATCTTAAGAGGGAAGGTAAGGAGCACTGCAATGCTATTACTTTACGCAGCAGAATAGAGTTACTTGAGGTTGTTGGTGAAACTCCAAAACAATCACATGGAGATGATAGTGAGGGTAAAGAAATAAAAGATAGCAAGAATGTGAAACATGAAAAGAAAGAAGAAGATCCAGTTGCAGGTTCTAATAGAGGTAATCCGAGACCTATTGTGCCTCCCGTGCCGTTTCCACAACGTTTGCAGAAACAGAAGTGGGATAAGCAGTTCTCAAAATTCATGGAAGTGTTTAAGAAGCTCCAAATAAATATCCCTTTCGCAGAAGTAGTGGAGAACATGCCTAACTATGTAAAATTTTTGAAGGAAATTCTGTCAAGGAAGAGAAAACTAGGTGATTTTGAGACAGTGGCACTTACGGAAGAGTGCAGTGCTATTCTTCAAAAGAAGCTACCACCAAAGCTCAAAGATCCGGGTAGCTTTACAATTCCATGCACAATAGGCAGTCAATTTTTTGGGAAAGCATTGTGTGACTTGGGAGCTAGTATTAACTTGATGCCACTCTCAATCTATCAGAAATTGGGTTTGAAGGAAGCGAAGTCTACTAATGTTACACTGCAGCTTGCGGATAGATCACTCACTTATCCAAGGGGCATAGTTGAGGACGTTCTAGTGAAAGTGGATAAGTTCATTTTTCCAGCTGATTTCATAGTCTTAGATTGTGAGGAAGATAGAGAGATACCTATTATTCTTGGGCGACCATTTTTAGCAACGGGAAGAACACTTATCGATGTACAAAAAGGTGAGCTAACTATGCGAGTCCAAGATCAAGAGGTTACATTCAATGTATTCTCAGCTATGAAATTTCCAGAGGAAGCGGAAGAATGTTTTCGAGTTGATTTGGTGGAAGATACAGTGAATGGGGTATTCGTAGGAAGTTGCATTTCAAATCCTCTTGAGAACGTCAAGCTATATAAAGAGAAGGTGTTCCCACATGGAGCGGTTGAAGTCAAGGAAGCCAAGTCAAAGAGAACTTTTAAAGTGAACGCGCAGAGACTGAAGCACTATTGGGGCGGCGACATTGATTGTGAAAAGACCTCAATTAACCTTACCGACCCGGGATGAAACAGGGAGTAGTCAGGCTGATGACTATAAAATAAGCGCTATTTGGGAGGCAACCCAAATTTCATTTTATTTCATTTTATTTTAATTTAGTTTTTATTTTTTTTTAAGAAATAATGTAGTTAGTTAGTTAGTGCATTTTAATTGGTATGTCAATTGCTTGCAGGTCCCAAGGATTGAACATAAAGTTGGAGCACACACAAAGCCTTACAAGGAGCCAAGAACAACTCACCTATGTTTCCTGAATACATTCCCGACTCCGTGGACGACGAGGACGCTGACGATGATGGGAACTAGCAAAGTCTTAGGGAAGTCCTCTGTCTTAATTTTTCCTACTTTATACATTGAGGACAATGTTTAGTTTAAGTTTGGGGGTGTTTTCTTGTTTGCATTTGCATTATTAGATTTGCATTTAGATTGCATGTTTTAATACAACTTGAGCAATGGGTTGATTGAATTTGATCATGGTCAATGATGAATGTGATTAATTGTTAATTCATGGGAAATTGAGGAACATGTTGAGTTTGTAGTTTAACATACTAGTTGGTTTTACATTGTTTATGATCCGTTCATGCATGAGCACATATCTATCTGTTTGGTTAGTTATCACTTGGAGAATTTATTTGGCTAAGTGCTTGTGGGAGATATCAGTGAAACTCTAGAAAATTTATTTAAGCATCTTTCGAAGCAGGTTTAGGCATTCATATAAGTTTGGGGGAAATATTGGTTATGATGGGATAGTATAAATTATTTTGATTTGGAAATTATTTTGATTTGATCCTTCATGAGTTAGAAAGAAAAAAAAACTAAATTAAAAGACAAGAACAAGAAAGGGGCATGTGGTGAGTAGAGATGGAGCGTAAAATGTACTCACTCATAAACACATGTTGAGAACGAGATGGAGTGTAAAACACACTCGTTCAAGAAAAGGCGAGATTGAGCGTAAAACGCACTCGCTCAATAGGAAGTGAGATGGAGCATAAAATGCACTCACCGAATGAATGAAAAAGAGAGAAAAAAAAAAATCTTTGTACCTTCTAGTTATATGTTTTGCCTTAACAAGCAGAGGTTGATGTGAAACGTAAGTTTATAGAGTTGATATTGAGTATCTCTTATGGAGCGCTTGACTACATAAATTTATCTGGGTGATGGTTAGTTTAAACAGTTAGAATATGCACATATATTTAAAAGGTCATGAGCGGAGGTAAAATTAAGGAGTATGTTGAATTGATAGACTCTGCACTGTTTTGAAGTTTCCCGTGAATTAGTATTTGTAGTAAATTTTGGGGCCATTATTCAAATTCATATTGATCCATTTTTTGAGTAGTTGGTAGAATTAATTTTTATAGTTTTGTTCTTAGTATTTTGCTTGAGGACAAGCAAAGATTTAACTTTGGGGGTATTTGATGAGTGAGTTTTATACCTACGAATTGAGTACTTTCGGCTTGATGAAAGTGCAAGTTTTCAATTATTTTATGTTTACTTTTAATTGTTTTGTGTGTTTTGATGTTATTTTGTAGGAATCATTATTTGGAAGCAAACAAGATCATTTAGAAGGAAACAAGGAATTGGAGGCTTGAAAGTGAAAGAAATCAAGGAGGTATTGGTGTTTGGTAACAAAGGCACCAGAACTAGCACCATCTGGTGGAAGTACCTCGGTTTTCCTCCATTTTGACTATGATCAACCAAGAATATGGAAAAGTTCAAAACATGAAAGTTGTAGATCTGGATGTCTTCTGTATTGTGTCAAAATTCAGCTCAATCCAATGGTTGGATCAGAAGTTATGGCGATTTTACGAAAACTGGTCCAGAGCTGAAGGCTTAAAAAAAGGGAGGCGCGCCTAGGCGCCAAAACCAGCGCCCCTGCGCCAACATGCTGCCTATTCAGCGCCTTTTCAGCGCCTAGGCGCCGGTGTTAAAGTTGGACGCGAATTAGGACTCCTTTTTGACCCGAAATTGGACTCTAATGTCTCATATGTGCTAGGGTTTGAGGAGAATATAAATATAATGACTTTGGGGGCTGAAAACATAGAGAAGAAGACCAAGTATTGATAGAAAATTGAAGGCAAGAATTGAAGAAACCGACACGAAGAAAATCGGACTTGAAGGCTAGAGAGAAGTTGAAGATTGCAACTAAGTTTTCATTCTTTTCCCTTATTTTTACTTCTTGATTTTCTAAGATGTTGTTTAATTTGAGAAGGATGTTTTTCAATTACATTATGAACTAAATTTTTATTAAGATTGCAACGGAACCTAATGTCTAGTTAAATTGATCTACTCTCGTTTCTAGTTTTTGTTGATCTTATGAGTTGTTTGTCATATTTTGTGTTTAATATATAATTGTTTGTCCATCAATTAATTTGATAACCTAGATGAAATTGGAAGATGAATTCTAGGTTTAGATCTGAATATGATGACATGCGTCTAGTTTATTCTTTTTCGGATTGAATAGTTAGGTTTGTGTATAGGATAGGAATATACCTATATGCCGTGTGTAACTTGTATGAGAGTTTGAACTTAATGAATCTTTTCCAACTTATTTTGCATAGGAATATAGCAATTTAATTGGGAGAGATATGCTTATCTTACTATCGGAAGAGGTTTGATAAATACTTTTGAAGTCTTAGTTAACAATTCAATTTGATCAATTAACTGGAAAGAGAGTGGAAAGATTTATACGAAGCATTAGGGGAAGTTGTAATCTTAACTTCTTCTATCCGTTAAATTCAATATTTGATTATTAAATTTAGGTTTAGTCTTAAATTAGTAAATTCATAGTTTAATTCCTATTGTTTAAATAAAATCGAATTGATATAAAGTTAGTACTTGAAAGTTATTAGCAATATTTCTCCGTGGGAACGATACTTTACTTATCACTTTATTACTTGTTGATCGTGTATACTTGCACGTAAATTGTCAATACCAAATTCGGACAACAGCAGCCACCTTGAATCTCTTGACAGTTTGCTTGGCAAAAGGGACAAGCTGACTTTGTGGTATGTCTCCACTATCAAAAAGAGAAAAAAGTGTCTCCTGAGCTTTTTCCAAGGCAACTGGAGTAAGTGATGGGGTTGTCAACGTGGAAGTTGTCTTTGGAGTACTTGCAAGAGTGGAAGACTTCGTCCTCATGCAAATGAGAGGATATAGCTAAGGGCACATTGATGTCTGGCTGGGGATCCTTGGTCTTCTTTGAAGAGTGAATGGTAGAATGATGTGCATCAATAGTGGATTGCAGTAGTTTTGGAGTGCAAACCTTCTATTTTTTTGTTTTTTGGTTCTTCAATTAAAATTGATTTACCTTAGTTGAAGGGGCAAGAGGGGAAAGAGTAATGGAAAACATGTCAATTATTCTCTTCCTACAGTTGGCAGAGGTGTCAAATTTTTTTTTTTGTTTTGTTTGGGGGGGAAGGAGATTTGAACCCTTGACCTCAAGAAGGCAAATCCTTCATAAGCCAAGGAGTACCATTGAACCAAAGGCCCATTGGTCTCAATTGTTTGCCTGTTGTTGAAGCAAAGTTTGGATATGTACTCCTCCATAGGGAAAACAAAGATTAGGGCTAAGATGTTTTGCCTCCATTCCAGATAAAAAGAAGGATGGGAATGGATTAGAGACAAGTGAGAAAATTGAAATTTTTTCAATAAATCTCCATAAGCTTGGGAGATTTGGGAAACTAGAGCTTTAGATTTTATTTTCATCATTTCACCTATAGGTTCATCGATGGAGGGATGCATGTAAGAAAAGGGAATGTTATGGGTCAATCCAAATTGTCTAGCAAATTGGTTGGGTTATAACTTTCAAAGCTATAGTTGAAAATTTTGGAGGAGGACATAGAACCCCCAATATGAAGGTATCGAGGTAGCAAAACACTACCCCAGAAAAGGGGCTACAATTCTGTAGCCTCCTCTGAAGAAGTATTTGGGTCATCAAAAAATGATTTCAGGGACGAGGAATAAAGAAAACCACAGAATTGGGTTTATAAGGAATCCTCTCTATCTATAGAAAAAGTAAAGAAGATGCTTAAATGAGTATTAAAGGTTTTCTAAGTATAAATAATTGAGGCAGAAAGAAATCAATAGGCACAAATTAGAGGTTGGAATTTAGGCTCTGGCAAGGTATTTAGAGGGCTAGACTTCAAGAAAGTAGGCATAAAGCCGCGCTTGGAAAATCCAAAATAGGCTCCACACCTAATAGTGATCATGTTCTCAGTAAGTTTTAAGAGACCTCTATATAGTGCTCCCAAGACAAAAGGGGCTAAGGCAAGTTTCTTGTTTTTAGCTAGTTGATTGGCTATACCAACAAACTCTCTAGTCACTTTGAAAACAAGGACACACAACATGAAACAGTGATCCTGTTTTCAATAAGGTTCAAGAGGCCTCTACACAGTGCTCCCACGACAAAAAGGGCTAAGGCAAGTTTTTTGTTTCTAGCTAGTTGATTGGCTATACCAACATACTATTTGGTCACTTTAAAACCAAAGACACACAACATGAATCGACAAAGCCAATGGAGGAGGAAAGTGACGTGCTCCACGAATGAAGGATTAGAGGATTAAGAGGCAAAGAAACTGTTCATAAGGTCATTATATCCTATGTTAGAAGGGATATTGAAAAAATCGTGACCAATATCAGTAGAAAGACAGGCATTCACTTCCATACCTATCGATGGGAGTTCAGTCAAGTAGGCTATACCCAAAACTATGGGGGACATCATGCCTATGGGAAGAAGTATGGCATTGCATGGTTGGGACCATAAACATGCAATGACACCAATCAACCACCGATTCATATGCAGTCGTGAGTGGAGAGCTTGACCATTCCAAAAATGCCCAGTCGTCTCCATTGAGAGGCATAATGAGTTTCCATTTTCTTGACCCAATCGACCCAGCGTTAGTCAGGGTTGATCCATGAACGAAGTGGGTTGGTTCCTTAATTCTATGATTTCCATGAGATTTGGGATTGATTCAACATTAGGGTTTCACCTTCATGAACAAGGTAGCAATCAGAGAACCCCTCGCAAACTATGATTTGAAAGAGGGACCAAGATTAAAAACCCTACTTGAATTAGGGGTGGGGATTAAAACCATTTGATCTACGGACTCATTTGCAGCTTGCTTAAGTCAAAAGGGAATCTCAGTGAGAAGGGGATCTCAGAGTCAGTTGAAGATGGAAGGTTTTGCTTCTTGGGAGCCATTGGAATTAGCAAGAGAAGAATCACCAGAAATTTCGAAGGCAAGAAGTAAAAGGCAGATGAGGAAAGTAAAGGGAACAGTTCAGCCGCTAAAGCTTTTTAAACGTGTGTTTAAGGAAGGCAACGGTAATGACTGTTCATTTATTTGAGTTAATTAGAGTTAAACTCAATTAAGTGAGGGTGGGGGGCATTGTTTGGACTTAAAATATAAAATTATAAGAAAATTTGATGCATAGGTGTTTGCAAGCCTGAAGACATTAAACAGTTGCCACGTGTAAGGATCTAAAGAAAAGGCCGGAGATGATCAGTCATAGCTTTGTTTGAAAAAGGAGAGTAACTGCCTGGGAGTTTTAGGCCAATTAACCGTCAATGGATAGGGAAACTGTCAAAGGGATTGGTTATAAAAGGCGGACAAGAAGGAAGGGGAATGACAACTCAAATCCCCACAAAACCCACGATCAGGGGCATTTAGGAGTAATGTTAAAGTTAGCTTTACGAATTAGTTAGCGCTATAATCAAAGGCTGTTAATTCAGTCTCTCTGTAACTAAAATCTATTCAATTGAATTAATAAATGAATTCACTTTTATTAATTCATCATTTTGTGTATTCATCGTTTTAAAACTTCATCCAAGGAAGTCTTGAAAGAAGACAATTGAACTCATCCACAAGAAATCGCCTAAGAACTGTTTGTCGTTGCCTCCTAGATATCAGAATTAAATTTTTCAATATTAATTTTGTGTAATTTTTTATTTAACCATAAATATTCAAATTTTCTCCTGCAATTTCTGGATTTGAGTCTCTAAAACTATGGCCACTCAGTGGGGATAAACCTACTCTTTAGCACTTTAAGCACATTATGGGAGCTTAGCTTTGGCCCAGACGTAGGTGCAATGGAGTCTACTGTAGATAACTGTGTGGTGCTGATGGGTAATGCTCCGTGACGAATACTTACCGCAGCTTTTCTACATATCCATTTTAAACAAAAAAAAAAAATATTCTTCAGTTTGATCCCTTCAAAGTTTCTTGTTCTGCTCTAGTCCTACTGCCCCATACTACATCAATAGCCATAGATTGACCACATCTATTGCGTGGTTTACATTTTCACAACTATATGTTAAACCATCTTATGTTGGGCATCACACTCCATTGGTCTTGCAATACAAAGTTCGAATCGAACCATGATAATGGAATTAACTGTGTAAGGATGAGGTTTTCAACTCATGATTTTTAATATAAAAGTCCATTTATAAAATACATATTGAAGTATAAAATTATAAAAACACATTTTGTAAACATTTTTTATATTGAAAAGATTAAGATAAATGTAGAGTTTTTGTATAAATTATGGTAGATTGATGAATATATTCGTAGTCTTATTATGCATTCATGCAAAATTTGCAGCAACTTCCCCGTTAGCTTCCTGGAGCCTATGAAGGACGGACACTCTCGAGAAGGTGACGTATCCATGTCGGACAACGACAATCTTCGGATACTCTCTGACACTTGTCTAATACTGTTTTATCCGTGTCCATAATTAAATGATAAAATTTTAATTTTGGACACGCGTCCGACACTTCTTTGGTGACGTGTCTGACACTTCTTTAGAACTTGTCTACTACTAAACAATAAACATGTGTTGAAATGTGATTAACTAAACTTAAAATTTTGAGAACATAATAATTACCAACACTAGACATATTAAAGTTGTACTCTAAATATAATAATAAAAATAAAAGATGCATAAAAATTTTAAAAAAGAGTAATTGAGAAAATGAGAGCAATTGTTTAAATTATATATTGAGTACACATTGTCTACAAAAAAAAATAAAATTGATGATTATTGACTATTAAGATGATGCTTTAGTCTAAAATTTTACATAGATGATTAAACATAAGATTTACTTATCATAAAATACTGAATCTTTTATAAATTATATATCATTATCACTGTATTTGCAATAAATTATATTAATGTTATATAAAATATAATTTTTTGTAGCGTGTCCCCAACATGTCCGTGTCCTACTTTTTTGAGAAATGTCATGTCAGCGTGTCCGTGTCCTATCGTATCCGTGTCCTGTGTCCGTGTCCGTGCTTCTTAGGCCGGAGCTTCAATGACTTGAAAAAGAAGTCGGAAACTAGAAGGCGAGCTCCGAGGATCGACCCTCTAATGCTCAAGTCAGTATTTCGTAAGAAAAATTGAGAGTGAGTATGGATTGAGTGTTGCACGTTCTGTGTCCCCCCCACCCCTAGGCTCCCTCCTTGGTCCATTGGGAGGAAAAGACTTTTCTTAACTGAGGAGTCTTTGACTCCCTCATCTGCTGATATGGAGGGTGAGATTCCTCTTGGGTGAAGGGGTCTTAACTCCTTTATCCTATCACAAAGGTGACGCTAATTGTTCCCTCTGACTGGGGAGTCGTTTGACTTTTGAATTACTTATAATCTTATCCATTGGTCATTCTATCAAGACTCAGCAACATGGGCTAGAGCTGATTACTAGGCCTGGCGTAGCTTAGCGATCTTCCTGTCCATGCTAAAGGTTTACAGCTCTTCCAATTGTAATTTTTGTACGAGACTCCTCATATTAGAGCTTTCTCCAAGGTGTTTGTTTATTGAGCTGATTTGTTTCTCATTAGTTTCTCCTACTCAGTTTTACCAGACGTGGAAGAGACATACGCCTTATTTCTCGTTACTTTTTGTTCGATACTTCCTTCGAAGAAGAAACACCCAACGTAGGTACGTCATGTCAATTTAAATGAGCCAATTGTGTAACCTCCATTTTTCTTGCTATTTAGACTGTTCTGAGCTTTGCTTCAAGAACTTAGTAGGTTCTAAATTCCTTCTTTGATCACTCGACCTTGCCTTCTTCGGTGATTCTTGATCTCTCACTCTAGAGTATTTCAGTTGTGTTCATCCTTTTCAATTCTTCTTCTATGGATTATGCATTATTGGAAAAGGGAAAACCTCTCTAAGTATTTTAGCATTTTTCTTGAACCCCCAAATTGTTGTTCGTCTCACAAAGGTCTTCAATTCTTGTTTGAGTCTTTCTCGATCTTTCAATTGCTTGCTCGCTCCTCTTTTCTATATCCAACATAATTGTTTTCCAACCATGGCTGATACTAATTCTGATGGGTAGCCTTCTGCTCATCCTCTGCCTTTGGTTCTTGAGGCAAATTGTGTGAACAAGGATCTTGGAAAACCCTCATGGAGAGTAGTTTGGGCACTTGAATTATCATGCCAAGAAAATTCATAGCAGCACCACTGATAAGGATCTTAAAAAGTTCGAGATCCAATACTCAATTATACACTCTATCCAATTGAGAATTCCTACGAATAATGAAAAAGCATGACTTCGTTGAAGGTGAAGTTTGTTTCTAGAAGGTTACCTTGATCTCTAGGCTTTGATTTCCTATTCATCCCTTTATTCGTAATATTGTCTCATTTTTCAATATTTCCCCTGGACAACTTACCTCAAAGTTGAAGAATCATCATTGGGTTGGGTGTCCTACGATGCTCTGCTCTGGTGCTAGTGTGTTCCCTTTGGTGGGTGAAGTGTTGCATTGTTACAAATCAAGGACGACACTAGGTCGATCTATGCTTGGTACTATCTCACAAAAAGGCCTAACTGCAGTGAGATGGAGACCCACATCCCTGCTTCCTCGTAGGAATGGAAAGATAAGTTCTTCTTCATCTCTAGCTCAGGTTGGGAATTCAGCCCCTCGGAACCTCTTGTTGCTCATACTACAAATATTATGCCATGCTGGGAACCTATGCCTTTCTCTTCTAGTAAGTTATTTTCTTTTTCTCTCCTTCTTTTTATACAAAGAGAGTGGAGCTAACTATTTTATCATCATAGTTGATAACATTACTATTCTAAAGCTTCATGACCAAGGATTTTTGGTCTTTTGGTTACCAAATCTACCCTTTTCAAGTATCAACTTGGTCTGTTCCTATGACAACCATGGTTGAAGTTGTTATTCCTATCAAAAGTAGTTTTCAGACCTTTTTTATTAAGTTAGATACCTGCATTATTGGTAAACCTAAAATTATTTACTTCATTTTGAAGGTTTCCCCCAAAAAATTGATAAGAAGGAACTGAGGGATTGCAGGGGATTGCAAGACTTTCGAGGGCATAAGTAGCCCTCCTCTTTCCATTTCAAAAATATTGAGATCGGGTGGATCTCCTACATCAAGGATCTATCCTACTTCCCAAGTCCTCTCCTAACACTTCCCAAGCCAAGAAAAAGAAAAAAATTGCTAAGGATAAGACACCTATGCTCAAGTCTATTAAGGGTGTTCCCAACTTTGTCCCCTACTGCCAAACCTAGCTATAGTAGTATCGTGAACATGTGGTACAATGACGACTTTGCTCTAAAAAGGTTCTAGGACTTTGTGACACGTCCATACGTTCAAGATGTTATGAGGCTTGGAACAGTGGAGATGTCTAAGATGCTACCCCATGCACTTTATAGGGTAAACTAAACTTTTTTGAACCTCTCTTCAACTGTTTTCCTACTTCCTTTTTTTCTTTTTAGCAGTTTCATATTCATGCCTCTATCAGACTTCTATATTAGCTACAAGCATCACTTGCATATTTTTTCAAATAAGGCCCATAGAAAGAGACGGTTAACAACTTTGGAAGAAACTCTTTATGCTAAAAAGAAACATGTGGCTTGGGAAGAGGAGTTAAAAAAATTTTACTCTAAATTTGATAATATCCAGAACTCCTTAGCAAGTGAGCTATCTCTTAAAATCAACTTGGAGGAAGCCTTCAAGGCTTCCGCAAAAGAGACAAGCAAGACCAAAGCTAGAGAGAAGGAGGTCGCTAATTAGTTGGGGGCCTTTATTGAGCGTCCTCAACGCCAGGTTCATAAAGCCAAGGCTATTGTTGTTGCAATTCGGTCAACAAAGTTCACCTAGTTTGGAATGGGCTATTTTGAAGAAGAATTTAAGGAATTCTGCCATCACGCTTCCAAGAAGTTCTCGAACTTGAACTTCTCCAAAATTAAATTGGATGATGATGATGTACCACCAGAACAGGTTATAGGTGAGGCAGGGAGTGAAACTAACAGCTAGGCTACATCAACAAAGGATGGAGGAGATTGAAGCTCTTTTCAGGAACACTTTACATGTCTAAGTCTTTTTCTTGCTTTCTTTTTTGAATCTTTGTACATACAACCTTTAACTCCTTTCGAATGCAAGTAACATTTCTTTTTTGTCTAGTTTTTGGAGCTTTATCTCATAGCATTTTTGTATGTGTAGTTTATAGTTTTGGATTTATACCTTTGCCATGTTAATTGTTTTCGGCCATATATTCAAGCATTTAGCTTTTTAGCCTTGCTCTCAATAATTTGGTTTTTTGCCTTAATTCAGAGGTTCAGCTTGCTAGGCTTCCAATCTACAGTGTCCCTCTCTATTTTTGCTTTGATTTGAAGAATACTTCATTGAGTTCTTTGTATTATCAACTACGTTTTTTTCAATTAGGCAAGTTAATCCCCAACGAGCTTAGCTGATGCTAGGTCTTATACCAGTGAGTCAAAGGTCCCAAGTCTCTCTTGCACTTTATTAAGCTAGGTGCCTCATTTTTTGGGATACCTTTCGTTTCTCAACCTTATGGTGAGAGTGTCATCTTTGATAGCCTGGATCTCTCGAGTTGAGCTAACCCAAGGTAAAAATATTTTTCCGACCTATAAAGATCAAGAGTGAAATTTTATTGAACTTTCCTTCAAAGGGAAAAGTTACATAGAAAAAATCTTAAGCAAACTAATAAAACCATGAGAAAATGTCTAGATTGAGTCTGAGTTACTTTTCATTGCTACCTTCATCAAAATGTTGGATCTTATGAGTTTCCAATTCGATCTCAGCTGGGATCACTACTTATGTTCCAAATGCTAAGGAAAAAAGGGTTTTCCTAGTTGGTGATCTTGTTGTAGTTCTGTATGCCCACAAGATGCTTGGATGTTCTTCCACCCATAACCGCTTTGAGGACTCGAGCCTCGTCTTGAGGTTTTTGAGCAATGTCTTGATTGTAACCTTGAGTTGCCCATTATCTTGAGGGATGTATGTGAGATGAATAATGATTTCATATTCCTATCTGGAAGCAAAACTCCTAGAAGGTCGGGTTGTCAAACTACTTCGATTGTCTACCACCAAGACTCTTGGGATACTCTTCTGTAATCGTGGCTAGCGGTTGTACTTCAGACCACTTGGTGAAGTATTCTATGGTCATGACTACAAACTTGTTCTGCCCCTGTCCAATGGGCATAGGTCTGATTATGTTGATTCCCCACTATGCAAAAGGCTAGTAGCTAGTAATGGAGAGTAGCTCCTGAGATGGTTTCTTAGATATGTTGGCGAACTTTTGGCATTTGTCACTGCTCTTTGAAAACTTCAAGGCATCTTTCTGCATAGTGGGCTAGTAGTACCCTTTTCATAAGATTTAAAAGTCAATAACTCTTCCTGTCGAATGATTGCCACAAACTCCTTCCTAAATTTCCTTAAGGACATAGTATGATTCTTTAGACTCTAGACAATGCAAGTAAGGCAAAGAGAAACCTCTTTTATTAAGGATTTCGTCAATGATCGCATACCTTCTTGCCCTTTGTTGCATCCTTTGAGCTTCGGTCTTCCGAGAAGGTAGAATAAAAATTCAATGCTTTAGATATTAGAGGAGAGGATAAGTCCAACCCTCTTTTTGCTAGGTTGCTTTTTCTTCAATTTTCTCCTCTTCTATTAGGTGCTAGGAGAAGCTCTATTGGAATTGTTCTAGGGAAGTCACTGTGAAAATATTACGCCAAGCATGCCAGATAATCAACATGGCAGTTCTAAGCTCAAGAAATTTATGTAACACTGAAGTCTTTAAACTAGGTGATGTGGTCTTTGATTTTTGACAAGTAGGCTATCATTCTGATGTCCTTTGCCTCATATTCTCCTTGAATTTGTCTAGACACTAGTTGGGAGTTAGTATAAGTTTGAAAAATCCTAGCCCCATGCGCTAGTGCCCATCTTAACCTGGCTATCGAGGCTTCATATTCGACTTCTTTGTTTGAGACTATAAATCCGAATCACAAAGAATATTCTATTTTGACCTGATATGATGTAATAAGGATTAGCCTACCTTCATCATCAGCATTGGCTGAACCGTCATTATACAATGTTCACATTAACTGCTCTACCAGTGCTAAGGTTCTACTTCTAGCCCCTTTGTTGTGCTTTCTGCAATGAAGTTTGCAAGTGCTAGTACTTTTATGGAAGACCTTGGCTAATAGACAATATCAAATTCCCCGAGCTCGATGGACCACTTATCCAACTAGCCCAATACTTCAAGTCTTTGTAGCACTTGTCGTATTGGGGTATCAGTCTTCACTATAATGGTATGGACTTGGAAGTAGGGGTGCAACTTCTTGTTTGTTGTAATCAAGGCTAGGACCACTTTCTCCAGCTTGGAATATCTAATCTCAACTTCCCTAAGAATCTAGCTGGTGTAGTAGATTGGATTCTGGACTCCTTGCTCATTTCTTATCAAAGTGGAACTGGTTGCAGTTTTTGAGATACTAAACAAATGAATAATTTTTTCCTAGGCAGAACTCCTGACAAAAGTGGTGGAGAGCCTACTTACTTCTTCAATTCCTCAAAGGTTGAATTGCACTCTGTCGTCCATTCAAATACTTTTCTCAAGGTTTTGAAAAAAGGCAAAACATCGATCACTAGTTCTAAACATAAATCTGTTGCACGTAGTCAGCCTTCCAGTCACGCATTGTACCTCCTTGATATTTTAAGTCAGCTGGATGTCCAACAGAGCTCGGATCTTATCTGGATTGGCTTCGATTCCTCTTTATGACACTAGGAATCCAAAAAAATTACCACAGATACTCCAAAGGCACACTTAGCTGGATGCAACTTCTTGAAATATTTTATTAGGGTCTTAAAGTCCTTATCTAAGTGCGCCACATGGTCTTCAACAAGCTTGCTTTTCAATAGTGTGCCATCAATGTAGACTTCTTGTCATTTCAATCAAGCTTTTGAAGATCTGATTGACCAACTGTTGATATGTGTCACAACCATTCTCCAATTTGAAGGAAAATTACTTGATAATAATAAAGCCCCTGCTTTATAATGAAAGATGTTTATTCTTGCTCATTTGGGTGCGTGTAAATCTAGTTGTAACTAGAAAAGGCATGCATGAAACTCAAAAACTAGAAACCTATTGTGGTATCAACTAGGAGGTCAATCTTGAGAATGGGAAACAATCCTTCAGGCAAGATTTTATGGAGATCGGTAAAGTATATGCAAAGCCTTCACTTTCCATTATGTTTTCTGACCATGACCAAGTTGGCTAGATACTCTGGATAATGTACTTCTTTGATGGACTTAGCGTGAAGGAGTTTGCCCACTTCCTCAAATATGACATTGGCTCTATTAGGGGAAAACACCCTTCTTTACTCTCTGATAGACTTAAAATATTGATCAACATTCAGCCTACGAATCATCACCTCTAAATCAATTCCAGGCATATCTTCTTTGCTCCAAGCGAACATGTCAATGTTGTTGTGCAATCATTTCTCTAATATATCAGTAATTTCTCCAATCTATCTCTGATATCTTGGGGGAACTTGAACCCTAGGTGAGTTACTCAATCTGGGTCCCCCTCTGGCATATCGGGATTAGCTCTTCCATAGGGTGAGTTCTCCTCTCTTCCAGTGGCTCTCTTGGGTCAATGCTCTCCACTTGGCGTGTTTCCTGAAATGAATTGTTGTTAGTTAAGGCAATATAACACTCCTTGGCCATAACTTGATCTCCTCTAACTTCTCAAATCCCATACTTGGTTGGGAACCGAAGGGGGAGGTGATATGTGGAGGGTATCGACTTCAAGGAATTCAGGGTTGGTCGTCCAAGGATGATGTTGCATCGATGGGCAATCCATCACTAGAAAGTCTACCATGCGGGTGATCTGCATGGGGCTTTGCCCTACCAATATGGGGATAGAGACCGCCCCAATATATAGAGTATTTTCCCTGAAAAAACAACTAGTGGAGCTCTGATGGGCTTTAACTTATGCCTCTCGATGTTGAACTAACTGAAGGCATTGGTAAAAGTTATGTCAGCCGAGATCCAGTGGTCTACCAAGACTTTTCTCATGATATGCTTTGATATAATCATCGAGATAACTAGGGGTTATCATGAGGGAGGCGAACTCCCTTGAGGTCTTCATTAGACAGGTAATTGGTTGGTCAATCTTCAGCATTCTCCTAGGGTGTCCTTGGTTGATTTCCTTCGAATCCAGGTCTGTTCAAGTTCGTCATGCTAAATTGCTTTCACCTCTATCTTCTAACCCCCATGAAATCACTTTTATTTCTCCTAGGAGCTGTTGATGCTCTCGATCTCCTAGAGTCTGGTTCCCCTGGAATAGAGCTCTATCTTCTCTACCATTGCGGTTTACAAAACTTCCCAAATAGTGTCACTTGATCAGGTCTTCTATCTAATCCTTTGAGGTAGGAAAGTCGTCTGTGTCATTCCCATGATCTCGATAAAAGCGACAATATTTGTCCCTTTCTCTTTTGTGGGGTGGTGTTCTCAACCTCCCAAACCATTTTAAAATATTATCATTTTATACTTGGAAAATGACCTACTCTACCATTTTGTTTAATGGGGTATATCCCTGGAACTTTCCTAATTGGAATAGAGATCATAATCTCTCCCTTGCTAGCACTCACTCAACTCATCCTTTCTTTGAGGATGCAGTATACTTTGGTTTTCATGATCTGTACTTTTCTTCTCCAAAGAACAATCTTCTCCTTCTTTTTTGGATTTCAAGACATCCTCTGCAACTTATGGATTTGAGCCCTTGACAAGAGTTCTAGCATACTTGTAAAAGGGGGCATGGACAATGAAAACAAAAATCTAGAGGGTAGGAGTCCTCCCATAGTCAATGTTTCTGGATTTGCAATGACTCATCAGTAAAGCTTGGCATGTAATCACCCAATGACTCTCACCTCCCCTACTAAAGGTTAAGCAGGTAGGTTGCTAGCTTTCTGTGAGTTCGTCCTCCTATGATGGGATAGGAATGACTTACTCAATTTAACAAACGAGCTAATGGAACCTAGGGGTGTCCATTGAACCACAGTCGAGCTGTTCCCTTGAGAGTTGTGGGAAATACCTAACACATGATCTGGCCTGGCATATTATGGAGGAACATCAGAGACTTGTAAGTCTCCAGATGATCCATAATGTCTTTCTTTCCATCAAAACTATCTATCGAGGCAATTTAATTTTGTGGGCAAAGGATAATGTGTTACATCATGTGAAAAAGGGGACTCTAGGCGCTGCACCATGGTTTCCACTGTTTCAAGAACTTTGGCTTCACTCTATTGAGTATATCCCCAATGCGACCATTTACCTCTCTGAACTTTCCGTCTCAGGACTTGAATTCTTCCTATTGGCGAGGGGTATCATTATGGCTATGCTCATCTCTGGTGTCACTTGCCTAATTATGCTGGGTTTCCCATGAATGGGAGACCTTCTAAGGAGGTTGGCTAGTAAGCATCTAAATGATCTTTTGGGTTTGTTGGGTAAACCCTCACTTGTTTGATTCATTCTATCGTAAAATATTTGCATATTAAACATTCTTTGAACTTCCCGTCGTTTATTGACTCAAAGGGGGGATCTCTATCATGATTATCCCTTTCAAGTAGTTCGTGAGAATGCTGCTATATGTGGATATTTTCTTTGGTAGCCTCTATCGATCTCATAGTCATCATTCAAAATTCCCCTTTCAAGGAAATTTTGAAAACGCAATGAATTCCTTGTCATTTCCCACAAATAGCGTCAAACTGTTGATGCAAAATTTGTAGCAACCTCAATATCAACTTGTCTGAGCTCCGATGAACTAAAAAAATAGTAGGATACCAAAAGGGGAGCTCCATAAGTTGACCCTTCAATGCTCAAGTCAATATTTCATAAGAGAAATGAGAATGAATATAGAGTAAGTGATACGTACCTGGTGTGTTTCTCCCTGGGCTCTTTTTATAAGTCTAAGAATTAGCTTCCCTAAAAAAGTTGGACTCTGGATTCTTTTATCCTCTTTTTAGGAGGAGTGAGTCCTCTTGGGAGTGGATTCTAGGCTCCCCTCCTTGGTCCATTGGGAGAATAAGACTCCTCTTAACTGAGGAGCCTTTGATTCCCTCATCCGCTGATATGGAGGTTGAGACTCTTTCAGAGTGAGGGGTCTTAACTCCTTTAACCTATCACAAAGGTGGTGCCAACTGTTACTTCTAACTAGGGAAGCATTTGATTTTTGAATTTCTTGTAATATTATCCTCTAGCCTTTTGTCAATACTGAGCCATGTGGGCAATGCTCATTACTAGGTCTGGCGTAGCTCAGAGCTCTTCCTGTCCATGCTAGAGGTTTGTAGCTCTTCCAATAGTAAATTTTGTATGGGATTCATTGTGTTAAAAACTTTCCCCAAAGTGTTTCTTACTGACCTGATTTTTTCCTCATCATTATGTAAATAAAAAATTACGAAAATTCCATTTAGCAAAGAAAATTAACCAAGTATGGTATGAAAAGAAAAAAAAAAAGGTAACAATATTAATGACACTGACTCAGAAGGTAACTGAGTATCGTTTGAAAAGTGATGCATGAAAACGTACAACTTTAATCACCATTGTCTGAAGGGTTTGTTTGGGCACGGAAGGAAGTTTGGTATAGAAGGTTGCTATTATTTTTTTCAAAATATAATTGTTTAGGATTAGGTTATCAAATTTAGGAACAATCCTCACATTTTAGAATCGATGCATAAAAAAAAAGCTTGAATTCAAGTTATATGGGTCTAGTTACAACCTTTCACCTTTTAGAGTATTTGAGATTGATTTTAAAATTTTAAAATCGATACCAAATTTTGAGATTGATTTCAACAATTCTTAAAGGTGTCAAATGGCCCAAAAAATTATGTCTTGAGGTACAATGCTGAAAAAATTATTTCAATACCTAAACTTATCCTATTGTCATTCGAGTATTCTGGATTCCCAGGAAGAATTTTACCCATTAATTCAATTATTATTGGATTATCCCTTGCATTATTCGGACTGAATTTTGGAAAGCAAGGGTAACAGTATTAACTATTAAGTAGAGTAATGCCTCAAAAGGGTAAGCTGAACATGAACTTGCACACACACACTTGAGAGAGAGAGAGAGAGAGAGAGAGAGAGAGAGAGAGAGAGAGAGAGTACCTCAAAGATCCTCTTGCCAAAATGGATGGTTAAAGCTGAACTGAGCAAAAGAAACCTCAAACCCTCATTCGGAAAAAGGCCAAAAGAGGTGGCACCGGCGAGAAATGCCGGCGTATACAGCACAAGCATGCCAGTTCTGCTGGAGAGTTTAATCTTTTGGGCTGCTTTTGATGATGATGAAGTTTTCCCAGAACCAACGTTCCAGAATTTTGAATACTGCATATGCTTCCCTTTGATTTCCATGAACCCTGCATTGGCTAGTGATGCAAAACTCACCACAGACATTGCCGTGATGAGCAGAGATGGTGGTGGTGGGTATATCAAACTCAGCAGTGCAGTTATCACCATTTTCACACTCTCTCTCTCACAAACACAGATGCGTGTTTTCAGATTAGAGAAAGGGGAGGAACTGGAGCAATGAGAGCCACAGTAATGGTTTACACCCGAATATCACTAGTCCAACTGGCGAATGGTCAGAACGATTCTTGCGTGGGGAACCAGAACTTGAATTAGTCCAGTATGTGGTCTCTAATTTTCCATGCAACTGTCAAACATTTATATCGTAGCATGTATTTGTTTCTTTGAAAAGTATCCAGCTACATGACTTTTTTTTGAACTTTTACATAATTGAAATGCCGTATACGTCATGTCAGCACAAGCCTTTTGAAACTTAATTGAGCTATTGAGGATTTAATTTCAAGTTATTGTGTTTATTAGATAACTAATGAGCAACATTTATATCTATAATATAAAATAGAGCGGTTTCAACAAGTTTATCCTATGGTCTCAAATTCATTCATCTAATCTTCAAGAAATTATCATTTTTTTCCCTTAATATTTCTCCCCTAACAGGTCAATGTTTACGGCTGATCTTCGAACACATCTTACGGTCTCAAATTCATTCATCCAACGGGCAAGAAATTAACATTTTTTTCCTTAATATTTTCCATCCTAACCGGTCAACGATTACGACTGATCTTGGAACACAGGATTTTCTCTGATATAATAATTAAATAGATAAAATTTGTCAGTAATATCATCTGTGTAGTGTAACATTTTGAATTTGTATAAGACACAATGATAACATTTTGATTAAAAAAAACTCATCAATTTAACAGATAAAAAAAACTAGGGCGCTGCTTAATACATTTATATTGAATATAATTAATTTTAATTTTATTTATGTAATTAAATATCTCAAACTAATATGTCTTACACATCTCTTGAATCAAAAGTTCAAGACTAATTTTTTTTTTCTCTCTTAAGAAAACTCAACGCTAATATATTATTATAAATTAATAATTTTGTAATAACTTATACTAATTAAAAAAATAATATTTTATAAATGATATTTGTAGATATTTTTTTGATAGAAAATATTTAGATTTTGTGTTGTATTTTTGCTTAAATAAGTCTAAAAAATTGTACCGACTTCCAAATCGCCCTTGAAAAAATATATGTCAAAAACAAAAAAACTCGAAAGATATTGAAAAAATATAAAAAATTAAATTTAATAAAATAAAATTCCTACTTCACTAGCTTTTCACAAAATAGTGAAACTTAATGGAAAGAAACTCTCAGTTCACTGTGAACTCAAATACCGTGAAATAAAAATATAGTGAACAACCACCATCGTCACCCAACACCACCCACCACTGCCACCATCGTCGCAAACCACCACCACAAAAAATATTGAAAAGCTAATGAACTAAAAAATATTTTTAAAAATATAAATAGAGAATTTTAATAGAATAACACTCTTAATTCACAAAAGTTTCACAAAAATTGAACTTTAATAGAATGAAACTGCTAAATCACTGTTAAAATTTTTCACAAATGGTGAATTACAAAAATATTAAAAATTTGAATAGAGAAATATATATCATAAATAGTGAACTCCAAAAATAGTGAACTTTAATCTATTGAAACTCCTAATTCACAGTCTAAAAAATTTTCAAACATTGAAAGACAAAAATATTGAAAGAATTGAGAAATATATATCAAAAACAGAAAACTCAAAAAATATTAAGAAAAAAATAAACATTGAACTCCAAAAACTGTGAACTCAAAAAATATTAAGAGAAACATAAACAATAAACTCCAAAAATAGTGAATTTTAATAGTATGAAACTCCTAATTCATTTTCCAAAATTTTCACAATCAGTGAACTACAATCAATAATAAAATATAAATTTTATCTTTGATCTTAAGTTTGACTACCAAGAATAAAGGAATTAACCATGACACTGAAGTAATGAAATTTAGTGATCGAATAGAATATTTTATAAAAACCTGAAAAGAATACAATAATTTATAATTGATTGTAAATTGTTAATTTATAAATTAAAAGACAGTGAACTCAAAGACAATGAACTTAAATACAGTGAACTCAAAGGCAACGAACATTGACTAATACTAAAATTGTATAATATAAAATTGCACAGTGAACTTAAATAGAAAATAACACAATGAACTTATTAGAGTCCACTAAATACTTATGCTCCGTTTGGTATGATGAAGAAATGGAAGGATAGAAAGTTGGATGAATAAATAAAATATCATGTTTGGTAAGGAAGGAAAATATGAAGAATGGAAAAGTGGATGAATTAATTTTCCTTCCAACTCACCAAAATCAATTCCTCCAAAATCGGAAGAAAAGTGGATGGAAAGTTAATTATTTGTGTTGAGATGTATCTTATTTGTGTATATATCTTTTGATATATAAATATATTATGTATACATTAATTTCATATAAAAATACAACGATAAAATATGTATTTATATATATATATAATTTTTTTTTTTTTAAAAATTTTAATTAAAAAAAAAAATTTCATCTTAGTTATGGGTGAAAATTTTCGACTCAATACGATGACACGACTCGAACTTCACACGAATTTTATGACACGAACTTAATTATAACTCGACACGAACTTGATTATAACTTGACACGAACTTGAAAATAGTCTGACACGCGAACAAGAAATATAAACGGTCCATATTCAGTTTAACCCGTCAAACTCAAAATTGACACCATCAACCCGTTTATTTAAAAATAAACACTTTATCTATTTTCTCATTTGTATGGTAACAAGAAACTAACATGTTTAACTAGTATTATAGACATAAAATGTTAATTATTTGTAACAATTTATTAAACACTAACATAATTATTATATAAAAAAGATATTTTTACTTATTATTATTATTATATTTATTTAAATTAATTTTTAGTTTGTAGAAAAAATATTAACATTGATTCAATTAAGTGAAAATAGAATATTAACATTAAATTTTTTATTCAAAATTTATGTGGGTCAACACGAATATGAACACGAAAATAAACAGATCAACTTGACACGACACAATTAGTTAAATGAGTTGAGTTAGATTTGATTAATATTCGACACAAACTAGTAATGACTCAACACGACATGACTCGATTGTCACCCCTAATCTTAACCAGTACCAAAAAAAAAAAATTAATCATTTTTATTTTCCATCCATTCTACCAAACACAAAAGAAGGAAAGTGTATTATTTCTATTTTCTTTCCTTGAATGATAGAAAGTGTATCCCTCCTACTTTTCATCATTCCCACTTTTCATCATTCATACCAAACGGAGTGTTAGTGTTCTTTACGCACTCTTGAATCTTAGGAACAATTATATCAGCGCCAGTATGTACGGTAAAACTCTATTTCCCACGTAAATTGTCAAGCTCAGCAATAAATCTATCAAAGCAACGGACCCCATTACCACACATCTCAGGCTCACAACCCTCAGAATTAAAAATTCTCATTTTATAATCGATGTCATTGATCCATGGCATCACAAATATCACTCCACAGCGCCCACGCCGAAGTTTCGATCGCATAACTTCATAGCTTGCTCGGGTGTTATCCTGGGCTCCATCGAATCTCGATTATCCACCAAGATAAAGTCATTGCTGAGACCATGGTAGTTGACAGAATGAAGAAAGCCAGCTTCTTTCTAATCAAGAAAAGAAGCTGCAGAGGCTTTCTCGGGTGCTTCCACGCTTATTGAAGAAGCAAAGATAATGCTAAAGCTAGGGTTCCGAATTTATTAGAAATTGATTTTTGTGTGTCTGTCTGAAGAGAAAAACAAGAAGAGAATCGAACGAAGGAGAGGTACACATATTCGCTTATTGGAGAGGGAGAAGTCATTGGAGATCTAAGAGTATTGGAGAGAGAAAGAAAGAGGAAAAAAGAGATATAGAGAGAGGAGACAACTAGAGACATCATTCGCGAGCAACAAAAAAGATCAGTTGAAGTGGACTTAATGACTTAAAAAAATCCTTGCTTAGACTAATTGACAGAATATGTCTGCAAATTGTACTTTTCAACAATTTTCACATTTTAATTTGGTGTTTGTTCGAGCATTAACTTTTAATTAACCTATTCACCCCCTTCAGATCGTGCGTGTGATTCTACTCTTATAATCGTGTGGGAAGATCCTTACATTAAGAACAAATTTCACTATCTTCTTTTGTTAAAGACACTCAACATAAAGCTCCATGAAAACTTCATAGATGTCTTCCTTACTCGCCTCTTCCTCCTCACTTTAGGATCCACCTTTCTTCAAGTCTTCCAACGTAGTGGTAGGACTTAGTCAATAAATTTCTCACCATTTGAAGTTTCAAGAGGTAGGGAAGACACAAAGCCATGAATTTTGTAACTTCTCTTGTGAAGAAGCTTCCTCATCCAAACTCAATTCAGACTCATTATCGCTCCATTTGGCTTTCATAACATTCCTTTTACTTGGATAACATTCTTCTTCTTCTAATTTGAGCACTCTGAAGTTATGTGTCCAAAACCGAGACATTTATAACATTGGAGTCCTTGACTCTTCTTTTCAGCCTCTTCTTGAAAATTTTCCCCTCCCTTACCTTCTTTAGGAGTTTTAGGTCTCTTGATTTGCTTGCCTTTCGACCTAAAGGAGCCACCATTTCTAGCCTTGAAATACTTCTTCAACTTTTTTGACAAATAAGGCTAGCTCCTCATCTCTTAAAGTAGGTAACTTAGAGTCATCTTTGTCTTCTTGAATGGAACTTAAGGCAACACCCTTTGACTTTTTGGGCTCACAAAGATTCATCTCATAAGTCAATAAAGACACAAATAGGTCTTCTATTCTCAAGTTCTCAACATTTTGACTAGTCTCAATGGCAGTGACCTTGGGTTGAATCTCTCTAGTAGAGATCTCAAAAATTTTCAAATCAAGCCCGTATCATCGTATTTCTTTCCTAGGGAGAAGGATGAATTCAATATATGACTCAATCGTGCATAAGATTCATGCAAAGTTCCATTCTCCTCCGTCCTACGTGACTTAAATTGAGTAGTCAACATTTGAAGTTTGGACTTCTTTGTGGTGCTTGTTTCCTCATGGGAAATGTCTAAAATGTCTCATACTTCTTTGGAGGTCTTATACATGTAAAGTCCTTCGGAACTCATTTGTCGACAAAACATTGAATATCACATTTAAGCCTTTTGAATTCCACCTAATAGACTCATAATTATTCTTAGTTCATGTGCTTTGGAGTTCTGGCTAGGTGATGATGTCGGTTCCAACGTTTTGGACACCAAAGGTGGGATCCATCCTACTTGAACTGTCGTCCACACATGTTCATCTATTGAATCAAGAAATCCCTCATTCGAGCCTTTCAATATGCATAATTTTTTTTGTCAAACAATTGTGGTATAGTAACCTCTTTGTCTGTGAGTATCCATGATAAACAAATGGGGTTGGTGATAATCTTAGCTGGCCAACAAAAAAACAACTAGGTCAACACACTCAGGGACAACATCGAAGTGCCTAGGTCAAAACTCTCGGGGTACCTTGCTCTGATACCAATTGATAGTGCAAGTCGGATCTCTACAACATGCTTGTTATAGAACTGGAGTTTGCCTTGGATGCCTTGGGGGATGTAAATAGGTCTTAAGAACTCAATGCATAATTTTTGCTAATTTAAAATCTAATTCACTCTACTGTTAATTAATTGTCCAATTAATGTTCAAACCCCTTAATTTGGCATAACAAACTTTTGGATGGATGAATGTATGCAAAATACCCCATTCCAATTAAGCACAACAATGCATAATCCACCAACCATATGGGGTATTGCTGCTACACAGAAAATTAAATATTTTGTATGAAAAGTGGCAGTGGTGGTTTTGGCAACGAAGGAACATTTGCGGAAAAGAAGAGTTTCTTACACCCCAGTTTATCCTATCTGTGGGGAAGAGGAGGGGAGCATTGAGCATTTGTTTTTGTTATGTCAATGGGTGGAGAGAGTGTGGACAAAGTCTTCTTTCAAATTAAGTGTGGATAGAAACAAAGTTTCGCAAATGAAGCAGTTTGAGATGGATGAAAACTAGGGAGTGGAGGATCCAAATCGACAAACACTTATTACCTTCTTGCTATGGTTTTATCTGGAAAGCGAGGAATTAGTGGTTGTTTAATCATCATAAATTGAATGCCTCTGGTGTTGAGGAGAGAACAATGGTTACAGCAGCAGAAGTTTTTCAAAGCAAGAGTTTAAGAAACTCATCAGAGCAAGGACAACACGCTCACATGGTATGGAACCCGCCTCCACAGGTTGGTTCAAGCTTAATTGTAATAGAGCTTATTTGGAAAGTAGTAGAAGAGTTGCTTACAAAGTTGTTGTACATGACTAGATGGGGAATATGATTTCAGGAGCCTCTGGAATAATGCATGCTTCATTAGCCTTAACTATAGAAGCATGGGTTGCTCGACGTGCATGTGTTGTGGCAGTTGCAGAGAATTTTCAAGAGGTTATTGTTGAATCTGATTCTAAGTTGCTGATTGAAGCTATCCAAAGAGGGTTAGCTTTGCTGTTAAGAGAGGTTAAGCCAATTCAAAGGGATATTTGGTTTTATTCCAGTAAAATTCCTTTAATCCAGTTTCAAGTGGTGAAACGAGAAGCTAACCAGTTAGCTCATCTTATTGCAACTCAGGCTCGAAAAGGCAACTTATCCACTCACTGGGTGGATAACCCTTCGGAGCAGCTAAGGAGAGTCATACAAAAGGAAGCAAGAGAGGGTATTGGTTGAAGATTGGTATTTGTCCCAGTTTAATTTGGGTTTTTTGTTGTTTTTGTGTGTTTGATGTATCTTTGTTTTTCAGAGCAACCAAAAAAAAAAAAAAATTCACTTACTCCCAACTACTGATTTGAACTGATTGCGTCGTTAACTATTCCCAATAGTCTCGCCGAGTATTCACGTCCAAATTTTTGTCCACATTGCCAAATTCACATATGTAGAATAATATTTAGTTATATTATAGTGATTATGCAATAAAATTGAACTGAAATTATTAGTAATTGGATGAATTAATTTGCATCATTTTTCATCTTATTAATTGAGAAATTCAAATTAATTATATTTATTTTTTAATAAAAATAATGTTAAAATTTAATATGAAAAGTTGATTTCGATAGATTCTACATAATTAAAAATTTGACATTAAAGATGATTTAGTTTATAATTCCCATGCATGAATAAATTTTTTTGTATACAATTAATTGAAGCCATTCAAAATATTATCCTTGATGGCCCGACCACAAAGACACACATATAGATTCTTAGTTATGCAACTAATTCTAATAATATTACTTATATTTAATTTGTAGAGTCAATGCATTGTCACATTTAAATTATTAGACTAGTTATTATCCGTGCCTGAAGGCACATAGTAATAAAAAAAATTATCAATCGACGGCGGTGCTGGGTGGTGGCGAATAGCGGTGGTGGTGATAGGTGTGTTGGGAGTGGGTGACAGTGGGGCTGGTAGCGGTGGAGGGCGGGTGGTGGTGGTAGGTGATAGTAGGTGGCGGTGGTGGTAGGTTGTGGTAGTGGGCAACGATGGTTATGGTGGCGGTAGGCGACAGTGGTGGTGGAATGATGGTGGTAGTGGTAATAAATATAAGAATGAGATGATAATAGTGGTGGTGGTGGCGGTGGGCGGCGGTAGTAGCAATCGATGGTGGGTGATGACGGAGGTGGTGGTAGTTGGTGGTGGCGATGGCGGTGACAATAGTGGTGGTGGTGGTTGTGGCAGAGGTGCTGGTGTGGTGGCGATGGCAGAGGTGCTGGTGGTAGTGGTGATGGTGGGGGTGGTGGTTGTGGTAATAATGCTAGTAGGGTAGTGGCGATGGTGGTGGGGTGGCGGAAACGATGGTGATGGCGACAGTGGTGGGGGCAGTGGCAGTGGTGGTAGTGAAGTGTTTTGTAGAAAAGTGATTCTAAAGAATTACAAGTTATTTTTCTTTTTAACTTTTAGTTAGTTAGTTAGTTACTTATTTATTTAAGTGGTAAAACTACTTTTGACTTATTTGGAACTAATTAAAATAAGTTGTTCCAAACATTACTTTTTTTTTAAAAAAAAGTACTTATGAGAAGCCATAAGTCTTAGAAGCAGTTTTGAAAAGTCACCACAAACACAACCTTAAGGGACCTATTTTTGCTATTAAATTTGGGAAGTTAATATTAGCCTTTAAATTAACTTTAAAGTAAAATTTAAAACGATCTCAACTGCGAAAAACAAAAGTCATTTTTTTTTATGTTTTCAATCTTTATACTTTATTATATATGCTAGTTATTATTCATATTTGAAGGCATAGAGTAATAAAAAAAATTGACAATCATAAATATATTTGTATTCACAGCCAAAATTAAATCACAAATATTGATGAGATAGTGAGGAATTTAAGCACCAGCTGTAGTGGTAGTAAGCGGTGGTAATGGTGATGGTGAGAGACTGTGATGGTTGTGACGGGCAGCGACAATTATGACGGTGGTGGAAGTCATAGGTGGCAACAGTGATGGTGTTGGTGGTTTTTGGATGACGATGGTAGTAGTGGTAGGCACGAGTGACGACGATGGTCGTGGTGGGTATGGGTGGTGGTGGACGACGGTGATGGTGGCCAGTAATAGTGGTGGTGGGGTGACGATTGTGGTGGTGGCAGTGGTGGGTTGTGGTGGTGGGCGGTGATGATGGTGGTGGTGGGTGTGAGTGGTTGTGGGCAACGATGGGCGCTTGTGGGTGACGGTGGTGGTGGGTGTTAGTGGTTGTGGCAATGGTGGTGGTAGGTGTGGTGGGGGTGGGTAACAATGTGTGGGTAACGATGGGTGGTGGTGGGTTGTGGTGGTGGGTGGCGATGGTAGTGGGATGATGGTGGTAGTAGTAATAAATATAAAAATGAGATGATGATGGTGATGGGTGGTGGCAGTGGCGGTGGTAACAATAGTGGGCCCAATTAACCCAAAAAAATATATAAAACATATATAACTAAAAACAATATTTTTTTTTTCAAGGTGGCCCCAGGACTGTCCTTCTTTCGCCACTACGAGAGAGAGTGAGTAAAGAGTGAGAAGAGGAATGTAAAATTCAATAAGAATGGTTTTGAGAGAGATGTTGGTGGTCGTTGGATGAGTTTATTTGAGACCGTCGAATGACCTTGTAAATTCATGTTCTGTTTTGTATTATAGATATTATAGATAAATCCACGAAATATGATAGAATTGACTTAAAAAAATATTAATTTATATACATGTAATCAAAATTGAATATTAATTTATATACATGTGTAATCAAAATCGAGTCAAATCTAATATAAACTAAAAATCTAATTTATCAAAAAACTGATTTAATTTTAGAATTACAGCGAAAACATTAACACAAAAGCATATAAACAAACTTATAACTCTCCACAAAAATATTCCAAGTATTACTAAAATACTACAGATTGTAAAATTCAAGTCCTTAAAAATTTGCATTATTTTTAAAACAGTTTATTATACTAATAACATGATTTGGAAATATAATAAGTAATTATACAACAGTTTGTCTTAAGATTGTTATATGTATTTCTCATGTATAACAAAATCATTTACTGAAATCTCTAATTTATATCATGCAATTTAAAATAAAACAGTAACAAGCAAGAACAACATTATAACATGTAAATTTGTAATTAAATAAACTGACTCATTTGTAAATGAAGAACTATGATTGAATTTTATAGATCAAAGATAGTGTTTGACACTATATCCTTCAGATAGATTTTGTACCCACGCTTGTGCTTATAGAAATCTCAGAGACTGTCTCATATGATAAAATGATCTAAACACACTTAGAACTTAGAAGTAGCATGTCAATGGGTCTTTGGTCCAATGGTACTCTTTGTCTTGTAAAAGCTTTGTCTTCTTGAGGTCAAGGGTTCAAGTCTGCCTTCTCCTTCCCCTTCCCCTTCCCCTTACTAAAATACTATATATATATTGGGCCAAAGTGCATATTTTTAAAAAATGACAATTTTGTCATTCAGTAAATAGCTGATGGGCTGAAACTATTTGTATTTCTTCCATATATTTTGACTTCAATCAAGTAATGAGAGGTAAAATAGGGACATATTTTCTCTAACAATTTCTCTCTCTCTCTTTCCCTCCCTATTTTCTCTTACTCTATTTATATTAATATTACAACAACACAATTACACTAATCAGTTACACCAATCAGTTACAATTGTCCTATAATGCACAAAACAATTACTCATGCGTTTTAATAAACCAAACAGTTATACAAAATAATTACACAAAATCATGACACCAACCCAATTTGTCATTCAATTATTTACATAAACTACATATTTGCACTATTTAGTATCGCGACATCGTTATACCATCATGCCTTAATTATTTTTAAAAAAAATAGTTACACCCATTAAAAAACAGTTACAGCCATTAAAAAAATAGTTACACACATTAAAAAATAGTTACACCCATTAAAAAAGTAGTTACATCTATTAAAAAACAGTTACACCCATTAAAAAACAATTACACCAATTAAAAAAAAAACAAAGAAGTTCTTTTTTCCTTACATCCCAACAACGAACAATACATAATATCTAACAAAATATCTTGGCCAATTCTCTTTTTTTTTTTTTTGGGGGGGGGAAAATTCAGTGTTTATTCACATATAATTTGTGGCATTCTAATCAAATCCCATTGCCATAGAATCCTGTTGTTGAAGAAGAAGGGTTTTGATAATTAATGCTCCTATTTTACCTCTCATTACTATTGCTAATCTTTACATATTTATTTTCTCAAATAACTAACAATGATGACTACATAATTTAAGGGAGGGTGTTTAAATAAAAAAAATTTTAATTAATTTGAATTTTGTACCTAAACACAAATTTTTTTTATAAAAATTGTACTTAATTAATAGAGTAAACAACTTATCCATATATTTTTGCTCAAATAAGTCTAAAAAATTGTACCCACACTCAAAAAACCTTTTTTTCAATTCAAATTTTTTATATTTTTTTATTTCACTATTTGTGAAAATGTTGGACAAGAAAACAGGAGTTTCATTATATTAAATTTCGCTGTTGTGAAAAAGTTTATGAACTAAGTTTGTTATATTAAAGTTCATTGTTAGCAAAACTTTTGTGAACTAATAGTTTCATTTTATTATTAGCTTATTTAATTTGGTATTTGTGTATACAATTTTTGGTTCACAAGATTTTGATTCATCCTACAAAATTTTTGTCAAACTTTTCACCCAAAATATTCCTATTTTTTCATTGGTTGTAATTCTGATGTGTAAGATTGTTCATGGTTTGAAAATTAAAGAATATGAGAAGGGAAAAAGAATATAAGGTGGGTAGTTTTGTAGATAGTTGTAAGAAATTTATAATATATGGGTCACGTATAATTATTCAATTTAACAGGAAATAAGTTTACATTATAAAATAACATTTTTCGGTATTAGAATAAGAAAGTTTGAACTTCTCAAACATAAATTACTAGGACTCTTTTGATGTTCCTATGTTAAAAAGATATTAACACCCATTATTCTCATTATAACTCATGCCTCATGATGAACAATGTTGCCACATCTTTCTTCAATCATGGACACTAAATGTGTCAATTCTACATGTGGAATCTCAAAAACTCCAGGTGAAAAGGATATTTGGAACTTAATTTCTTCAAAAATAAATGCACAAATGGAGTGGACGAGATTTCTTGCATACTTTAAATGGTTAATTGTTTTTTACCTTTCTGTGATTTTGGGTAGAAGTATTTAACCTACTTGATATTTAAAATTGTGTACATTACCTTATTGTTGTTATGTACCAAAGTGAAATGTTTATTTTTATCATCTAAGTTAATAGAGTATGTGCTCCACACGCTCAAAACATGGTATGAGCTTTGTTTTTCATTGTTTCCCTCTAAAAGAACATTATCGAAGTGCTTAAAATACCCTTTATAATATATGGTATAATACCCAAATAGTTAAGGCATCGGTCTCAAATCAAAAAACATGTAAGAAAAACATGTAATCTTCAGCCCAGGATCAAAACTTCACTTGAGGGAAAAAGAGACTTGACATGTTGATTGAAATGTGTTGGTTTATTCTCATGTTGCATTAGTTTTATGGTCAAGAGTAAATCAGATAAAAAGACTAATTTTAAAACGTGGGTATTATGATAACTTTTTAATTTCATTAACAGTGTCAATTACTTCACTTTGATATATAACTATAAGGGGGTAATGTACATAATTTTAAATATCAAGGAGGTAAGATGTTTGTAACCAAAACCACAGGGGGTAAAAAGCAATTAACCATACTTTAAATTTTAGTTGGAACAATTTTATTTTCCTGGAAAGTTGGTAGTTACAAAATAATGGCGGGCCAAAATAATATCTTCTGCATCTCTAAATATTTTGTTGAGCTTGATTAGTCTTGGACGTGCAGAATAACATAAAAACATTTTTGATATCTAACATTACTAGATACAATAAAACAAAAAACATATAATCCATATCGTAGAAAATAAACAATAAAAATATAAAATACAATTCAAAATAGTTCACGTGCAACGCACGTGTTTACCAACTAGTTACCTAAAACTACTATTCAATCGTGTTAAAGTGTGATTCAATGTTCAAGAGTTCAATTCAATATGATTCAAAAACGTTATGAATGACTCTAAAATTGTGAAATAAAGCTCAAGTCGTTTGAGATTGATTTTTAGTGATCCTGTTGAACATTGAATTATTTTCTTTAAGTTATAATGACTTTCAATCTAATACCACAAATTCATTTTGGTATTATAACCTTGCACGGTTTATCATAAGCCATGCAAAGAAAATACATATCGTTTGCTTATACATGTAATGCCACCACCACAAAACCTTTGATGAGTACTTACATAGCTTGTACACAATAGGGCGCGGTGGGTTGTACTTGGTATGGGGGCCATGGCCTCTCAACTTTTCTAAAATATTCTACAACTGTTTAGGTTTTTAAAAACTCTTACAATATTTTTTTTTACGTTTTTTAAAATTTTGTATGTGTATAGTTTTATTCTATTGATGTATTCAAACAATTTATTGACCCTATATTTAATAACAAAATAAGGGTTATTAATTGCATGGATGAGTCACAAATGAAGAAACGTGCTTCGATGAGACGGAATTGTGGAAATCTAATATGTAAAGTTGTTATAAAATTTGATTGCACTAAGCTTTTAATGTGAAGGGAGTCTGTTGAATATTTTCCACATTCTCGTTGATATTATTTATGCAATATTGATAACAAAGAAAAGGTACAATCATATAATCCTCTCTTTCTATCATGATCCCACATCAGTAGGTTATAGATTTAAAATCATCCTCCTTGCTTATCCTTATCACCCCCCTCCCCCTCGCAAGATGAGTATGGGTAGAACCGACACACCCAACTTGTGTGCAAAGGTGGTGAAGAGAGAACTTGGAGGACTTTTATGAAAATCTCTGCTAGCTTGTTAGCCAAAGAGATAAACTGTACTTGCAATGAACCAAAGGCAACCTTCTCATGAACAAAATGGTAGTCGAGTTTAATGTGTTTGGTTCGTGTGTGGAAGACTGGATTTGAAGCCACGGACATGACACTATTATTATCACAAAACAGGGTAGGAACCTTTGGTAAGCAGACTTGTAAGTCTTGAAGAAGGTAGGTGATCCAAGTCATATCGGCAGTTGCATGAGCAAGGGCATGATATTTGGCTTCGGCACTTGAGCTAGCAACGATAGTTTATTTCTTGGAGCTCCAAAAGATACATGGATTGCCTAGAAAGATGGCATAGCCGGTGGTGGACTGACGATTGTCCGAGCAACTAGCCCAATCAACGTCACTATACCTAATTAAGTCAAGAGAATTGCTACGGCTAAGAAAAAATCCATGACGTAATGTGCCCTTCACATAAGGGAGAATTCTTTTAACCAACTTGAGATGGTTAGTTATAGGAGAATGCAAACGTTGACACACCGAATTAATGCTAAACACAATATTAGGTTGTGCTATGTTAAATATTGTAGATCTCCTACAATACTCCGAAAATGAGTGGGATCCTCAATGGACATGCCAACGCTAGAAAGCTTTCGGTTTAAATTCATAGGAGTCGCAATCGGTTTGCAGTCCAACATGGAGGCGCGATGTAGCAAGTCACGAGCATACTTGGCCTGAGAGAGAAACAGGCTGCAAGGTGAGGAGAAAGTTTCAATACCCAAGAAGTAGTGGAGAGGGCCAAGTTCCTTCATGGAGAATTCAAGACTCAGCTTAGCAATGGTATGACGTAGAAGACAGTCAAGCAGGATGACAATAAGAGCACCACGAGAATGAAGAGTGAACGTAGAATGGCCAGCTGGATTAGAGTGGAACCCGTGATTAAAAAGATGATGACAAAAACATTCAAACCAAGAATGTGGAGCTTGACGTAAGTCGTGGAGTACTCTTTTAAGGGCGACACACAAGCTACAGACAATTAGAGTGAATGTATCCAAAAGGATGTGAAACATAAACCTCCTCCTTGTTAGTGTCATGTAAGAAGGAATTTGGGACATCCTATTGATGTATAGGCTAAGCACGACCAATTGCGATATTAAGTATGATTTGAGTGGCAGTTGCTTTGACGATGGGTGTGAAAGTTTTGTTGAAATCAATACCATGAATTTGAGAGTATCCCTTGGTGACAAGCTGAGCTTTATGATGCTCAATGTTGCTGGATGGTTGAAATTTCGTCTACTTGAGATAGATATGAGTGAAAATGGATACAAATTAAGTGTAGAGCTCCCATATATATAGTCAAACAATAAATGTACAATAAGGATAAAATAAAATAAAAAGAAGGTAAAAAGGAAAACTTTGATAAACTAGGCTATAACTCCAACACTCCCCATTAAGCTAGGCGCAAAAATATCAACTAAGCCAAGCTTGATAACCGAGTCCTGAAGAATGGATAAAGTGATAGGTTTGGTGAAAATATCCGTAACCTGATCACTGGTCCCCACAAACAATGGAGTGACAATACCACAGCTAACCTTCTCCCGAAGAAAGTGAACATCGATCTCTATATGCGTCGTCCTCTCGTGTAGTACAGAGTCAGTAGCAAGCTGAATAGAAGATCGATTATCACAATATAATGTAGATAGAGAAGTCACTGGAAATTCTAACTCACCAAGAATCGATCGTAGCCAGATAATCTCACACATACCAAGTGTCAGTGCCCGATACTTTGCCTCTGCTGACGAGCGGGAGACAACTGCTTGCTTCTTCCTCTTCTAAGAGATAAGATGAGTCCCTCGAAAAGCACAAAAACCCGTAGTAGATCGACCGTCACACGCTCCCCCATAATCTGAATCTGAATAACAGGCTAGAGAACCAGTCTGAGATTATGATGCATAGAACAACCCAAGTTTAGGACAAGACTTGAGGTACCGAAGAATATGATAAAGTGCATCAAGATGAGGCTGATACGACCTTTGCATGAACTGACTAACTCGGCTGATAACGAATGAAATGTTTGGCCTAGTGTTGGCTAGGTAGATAAGTCTATCTACTAACCTCTAATAGACAGCCGGATCTCTCAACTCCTTCAACAGTAAGCTTCAAGTTTAGAATTATGGGTAATGATGCCAGTTTGCACCCCAACATCCCAGTGTCTGAGAGAAGATCCAGAACATTGTTTCTCTGAGAAAGAATAATACCACTGCTACTACGGGTAACTTCAATCCCAATAAAGTATCGCAGAAATCCAAGATCCTTCACATCGAAGGTCTTCCCAAGGTCTATTTTGACCTGTGCAATCTCAGAAATATCATCCCCAGTAATAATAATATCATCCACATATACCAAATGGACACACTGCCTAGAAGTATTCCGTCGAATAAAACATGTATAATTAGAATGACATCTGGTAAACCCTAAACGTACAACTACACCACTAAATCAAGAGAACCAGGCTCGTGATAACTATTTCAGTCCATAAAGAGATTTACGCAGTCGACACACCTTCCCAGCATACTCCCCCTCACCACGAAAGCCTGGTGGTGTATCCATATAAATAATCTCGTCCAGATCACCGTGAAGAAACACATTGTTCACATCTAACTGATGAAGAGGTCAATAGTACTCTACAGCCAGAGAAATAATCAACCGAACAATAGTCAATTTTTCCACGGGGGCAAAGGTAACACCAAAATCACGACCTGGTACCTGAGTAAAGCCTTTCGCCACAAGCCTAGCCTTGTGATGATCAATAATACCATCCGCAAGAAACTTCAGGGTGTAAACCCAGCGACAGCCAACAAACTTTACCCTTGAAGGTAAAGAGACAAGATCTCACATATGATTACGCTGAAGAGCGTTCATCTCCGTTTGCATGGCAAGAACCCACTAGGGCTCCTGCATAACCTCTGAAACAGAGCGAGGAACCGGCGTATCTGATAAGGTCATGCTATAAGCTCAAAATGTAGGAGACAGATCACCATAAGAAATATAAGCAGATATCGGATATAAAGTCCTGGCGGTCCAATCATAACAAACAACTGGATGACGATCACGTTGCGGATAATGACGCCTTAAGTCATCATCCTCCACTGACAATGTCTCATCAGGGAAAGTAATTGGCTCAGTACCTGCAATCTCATCAGTACTAACAACAGATGCATCAATATGCTCAACAAAGTGAGAAGTATTACCTACATCGCATGAGGTAGAGTGGACATCAGCAAGGGGATGAGAGCGAGGGCGACGAACATAAACCTGCAAAGGAAGAGAGACTGATAACTGTGTACTAACAGGGACGAGTGGCTCTAGGAGAAGAGATACTGATGACTCTGTAGTGATAGTGATTAATGGCTTTGGCTCCAGTGATAATGAAAAATTAAAAGGGGTATTATCAACTGGAGGGGAAGACACATGACTAGAAGAAAAATAAGAAATATGCTCAAGAAATGTAACATCTAGACTATGATACATACAACGTTTGATAGGATCGTAACACCGATACTCCTTGAACTGATGACAATAGCCCACAAAAACACAACGAATCACTTTATCATCAAGCTTATGACGAGTCGGAGACCGATCCTGAACAAATAATGTGCAACCAAAAACACGAGGGGGGATCGAAAAAAATGTCCGCTCAGGGAATAAGACCTGTAAGGGAGCCCTATGCTGAAAAACACGAGTCGGTGTACAATTGCACAAAAAGGTAGAAGTCAAAACAACAAAATGTCAATAAGATTTTGGTACCCCCATACCTCTAAGCATACAACGTACCATCCCTATCAGACTCCTATTTTTCCTTTCAGCAACTCCATTTTGCTCAGGAGTATATAAGCAAATGAGCTGCTGAAGGATACCCTAGGAAGAAAGGTGAGACACTAAGGCATCAGACACATATTCTTTAGCATTATCCGAACGAAAAGCACGAACAATGACATCGAATTATTTCATAATAATCTGGAGAAACTGAGTGATGACAAGGAGTACATCAGACTTCCTATGCAAAATGTAGACCCAAGTACAATGAGTATGATCATCTATAAATGTTACATAGTATTGAGTACTTGACAGAGCAGTAATAGGAGAGGGTCCTTGAATATCAGAGTGTATTAGGTCAAATGGTTTAAATGACTGGTGCATACGAGGAATATAACTGTTTCGAACATGTTTCGATAGGGAACATATAACACAGTCAAGTTTACCGCCAACACAAGTATTGCTCAAAGTAGGAAATAACATACATAAATATTTAAAATTTGTATGTCCAAAGCGATCATGCCACAACTGAATAGTTTGTGATGAAAAATCATAACGACAAGTGCTAGGTAAAATACTAGCATGCAAGCCAAGAACAGATAAAGACAAAGCAGGTGCAAGTGCAGGTGATAAAGGTGAAGGAACTGGTGAAACTGTAGGTGGATCGCCTAGATAATACAATCCATCTCTCTCATGTCCCATGATAATAATCCTTCTGGTAATCAGGTCGTGCAAATAACACGAATCAGATAAGAACACAACCGCACAGTGAAAATCTCTGGCTGCAGAGTACTCTTGGCCTCTTTATCAGTTAGATGTGAAGAATGCGTTTTTTCACGGTAATCTGGACGAGATTATTTATATGGATGGACAATCAGGATTTCATGGTGAGGGGCATATGTTGGGAAGGTGTGTCGACTGCGTAAGTCTCTTTATGGCAACTTGAGATAGATGTGAGTGAAAAGGGATACAAACTAAGTGTAGAGCCCCATATATATAGTGAAACAATAAATGTACAATAAAGATAAAAAGGTAAAAAAGAAAACCCTAATAAACTAGGCTATAACTCCAACACGTCTTAAAGACCCACTTTTGTGAGAATGACATGCATTTCGGGATGACAAGAACCAAGGCCAAGTGTGATTACGATCGAGTTCATCCAACTCTTCCTCCATGGCAGTATGCCAATGAGGAATTTTTAACGTGGCGATGCCAGTAGTGGGTTCATCAGATGTATCTAATGCCGCAAAGATGGAAGAATGTAGAGGAGAGTCGGCTAATAAGGCAACAGAATCAAGGGCATGAGGTGAATGGTGGGCCTTGCTCAGCGTGACCATGGGATGTGTGGAAGTCGAGGCGTGATCTGAGGTGGGCTGTTGCTGCATCGGTGGATAAAGAGGAAGAACTATTTCCAACTGTCCACCGGCTGGGAATGAAGTGTCCAGTTAGGATGATTCGGTGGGGGACAATGGCTGGGATAAATTTGTTGGGTCAAGCATTGTAGCAGTGGGCTGTTTTGAAATAGCTTCAACAACCACAAACGGGGAGGGAGCCAATGTTGTGGCAGTAGGCAGTGGCACTTGATCAGGAATGAAACTAATAGGACAAAGCCACTGTTCAAGTTGATCATATTGAAGAGCTTTACCTTGGAGAGTAGATGGCAAATTCACAAAACCACGAGAACGACAAGGAAATACGGCTTCATAAAAAACGACGTGGCGGGAGATATAAATACGCCCGGTGAAGGTTCAAAATAATGAAAGCCCTTGTGAAACTCACTGATTCCTAAGAAAATACATGACAAACTTTTGGGACTAAATTTCTATTTTTGATAGTCTCGTAAAATCGTATAACGTATAAGCAGCCAAAAGGCTGAATCAATGAATATTCCACATTGTTGTTGACGCCCAAGTATAATGGGCTATTATTGTTAAAAACAGGGGAAGACAACCTATTAATAAGATGAGCAATGCTATAAGATCTTATTTGGGGACCTTACAGCCATAGAAAATGCTCTGACCCTATGTTTTCGTTCAACCATCCTTTTTTGTTGATGAGTTCGAGGACATCATAATTTTTGAACAATACCTTTGTTTTCCAAAAATTATAAAAGGAACTAGAAGTAAATTTATCACCGCCATCGCTCATAAAGAATTCCACACGAGTGTCAAAGATATTGGCAATCATTTTTTCAAATTTTATAAAGCAAGAGAGTACATTAGACTTGTTCTTCAGAGGATGGAACCAAGTATACAGAGTAGCGTCATCCAAAAATATAACATAACAACGAAAACCAGAGAAAGGTGTAATGGGAGCTAGGCCCTAAACATCATAATGAATTTTAATAAAAGGTTTATTACATCTAGGATCATTCAAACTAAAGGGTAAATGACACCCCTTGCCATCTGACAACTACCACAAGGGTGATTATTGGAAAGACTGCAAAAATAAAATGAAATCAACTATTGCTACCGTAATGTCTTGAGTGCCCGAAGAAAGGATGCCCAAGGCATTGATGCCAAATGTTAGCTAGTATTTTTGCAGTGGGAGAAGGATGAATAGCCACAAAAGAGACTTCAGTAGGGGGGAAAGTATAGAGACCACCCAACCTATGACCTATCATCAGAATTTTTCATGTCTTGCAAGTTGCAATCCTTGATAGAGAAACTAGAATGTGAGAATTCTCAAGTAAAAGAATCGTCATCTAACAGCAGGCTGACATACAGTAAATTTTTGTGAATGCCTGATACCAAAAAACCATTATTTAATTGTAGATTACGTTCATTAAATGAAATAAAGATGGAGCTTTTGATAGAATTCCGTAAGATAGCACCATTACCCACATACACTTTCTAATCAAATTGACAAAGGTTGAAGAGTAATAAAGATACCTGGATTGCCAGTGATGTGAGAAGTGACGCCACTGTCAAGATACCAATTAAGATCACCTGGATTAGCCAAGGAGTACGTGTTTTCCAGCCGAAAAACCCTTGAGTCAGGCCACTCCATGGCCAACCGCCTCTCCAAGCAAGAACCGACTTCGAAGCTATCCCTGCATGTCTCCAAAAGCTAACCCACTTTGTCAAGTGGCTGATCCTCTACACCAAAGGAAGAGCTGCACCTTTAGATTGTTCAAGCCAATAACCCTTTCATGTGGCTGCCTCCCATATAATTGGGTTTACAAACTAACATACACAACTGTTGCTGGATGTACCTTATTCAAGTAATTCACAAGGACCGTTCTAAAAAAAAGATAATTCACAAGGCATAGCATCAGAAATCAAGAGGTTTAAGCTTTGTAAGTCTAGATCTGTGGTAGCGCTGCCCAAAACCAGAGTGTGTTTCGGCAGAAAATCAGAGAAGAAAAGAGGGTTTTTTCAGCAGAAAAGATAGAGAAGAAATCTGAGTTTTTGGGAGAAAAATCAGCTGTTATCTCCGGAGCAGAAGCTCGTCTGTGAGTTTTTGAAAGCTGTTTTTTTTTTTTTCTATTAGTAGCTGAAATTATCAGATTTGTTTTCCTTGTATTTGGTGCATGTTGAACTGAATATTTTGATGAAATAGAGACCAATTTTTGGAGAGTTATATGTGGTATACGCAGCAGATTTTTGTTCATGTTATACTTGATTTTGTGTTGCAAATTGTGAGATTCTATTGTAGAAGAATTTCAGCCACTATTTTGGTGTGTTTTGCTCTTGTTGTGTGTGGTTTTGTACCTTTTGGTGACCTAATTTGCTTCCAATACCCAACAATATATACAGGAGTTCATAGGTACAGTAAATTAGAATTTTTACTGAGCTGGAATAATATATTTACATTGAGCAAACTGGTTATGTAATCTCGATATATATTTGAATCATCTCCAATATGTCTTCTCTTGATTTTCTTCAATGAATATCGTACAACTTATTTTATGCAAGTGGGTCTCTTGCCATTCTACAGTGAGTCGGGTTGATGATCTATTGTTAAAAAAGTCAAAAAAAAAAAAAAAAATTGTATTGAATGAAATCTAGATCCTCTTCATATATTGTATCAACAATAAATCTAGAATTTCCACTGCTTATCACTAAACTCTTTGTGCTTCCTATTAATGTTGGGTAATTTTTTTTAGGTACAAACTTGTGAAAGCTTTGAAAACAACTTTGGAAGGCTCGCCTCCGAAGACTAAAGATGAAAGATCCAATAACCTACCAAAAAATGAATATATACTTGAGACTTGATTGTTATACAATTGTTTTCTTTTCTTTTGAGTGGGTATCATTGTCTAGTTGTTAGGACACAATTTGAAATCATGATCATAACCTTTTTTGTTCATTCCTATTTTTTGATGATGACGCATTGTACACGTACAACTTACCGATTCTACTATCATAATATTATTTTCACGTGATTTAATTTGAGAATTATATCTTTGAAAGTGAGTTTATTATGTTGTTTGTTTCCTCATTAGGTATATATATTGATTCATTAAATTATAACAAGTATGTGAAATTGGAAAATATTGAAAAATAAATTCTTTCAAATGAGTGATAGGTTTTTTTTTTTGGTCCATTTTAATGTATTAATTAGCCATGACAATAAGTTGTCACTAAAATGTCACTAAAAGCATGTTTCAAATTTTAGTGGTGATTTTAATTGTGGGTAAAATGTATACTTTTAACTGTAATTAATTGTTGTCACTAAAAAGTCAAGTTTTAATTAGACTTTTAGTGGTAATAAGATACATTTTAGTGGCAAAATTATATTAACTTGCTACAATAATTGTTGCAGCTAAAAATTTCACATTTTAGTGATATTTTTCATATTATTGATAAAAAATTTACTTTTAGTGACAACAATTAAATATTATAGCTAAATGATTTAGTCACACACATATTGCCACGGCCCAGTAACAACAAAAAAGTTGTCACTAAAGTGTACAGTGACAATTTTAATACATTTAGCCGCAACAATTTTCGCGACTAAAAGTCCAATTTCTTGTAGTGTTATTTTGCGAAGGGCTGCTTTGTGCGGCAAAGGCAATATAGAGGCCGCCGTGATTTTCAGATTGGATCCGCATTTCTTGGCTTATGCGATTCAGGATAAGTTCTTCATATATCGGAAAGGGAAGCCGAGCGAGAACTTAAGTAGCAAATGTATTGTATTCGGGATCGAGACCGGCAAGGACATAATGAACCTTGTCGGCATCCGAAAGTGGCGCTCCAATGGCAGCAAAAGTATCAAACATTCCTTTAGGTTGACGAAGGTAATCGAAAATCATTGACATTCCCTTTTTGCTAATGTTAAGCTGATGATGAGTAGAATGAATCCAGGCTTGGGAACGTTGTTGATATGTTTCGACGAGAAACTTCCATATATCATGGGAGGTATCTAACCCCACAACTTCTGCCATAACTTCTTCTATTAATGTGTTGATCCAACCAATAAGGGTTTGATTGATGGTCAACCAAGTCTCATGCTCGAATTGGGAACCTCCTGATCTTTTCCCGAATGGTGGCCGATGGCTTGGGTATTTTCCCTTCAACAAAAACAACAGTTTATCAGGAATTAAGGCGTATGGAGATGATATTGGTAATGGCAATACAAGAAAATATATTTTTTGTGACGGCGAAAAGCTGCTGCAAAAAGTATATTTGCCGTCACAAATACTTTTTGCGACGGCTTTGCGGCGGCATTTAGTAGCCGCAATAGGCAGTGCCGCAAAAAGTATTTTAGGCGGCATTACGCCGTCGCAAAAACATTAGTGGCAGAAATTGTCTGACGCAAATAATGGTGTCACAATTTTGCATAACATTTGTGATAGAGACTTTGCCGTCACAAATGTTATGTATTTGTTGAAAAAATACAATTGTGATAGCAAGAATGCCGCCGCAAAAAAATGTCAATTTTTTTTTATTTTTTTATATTATCAATTTCTACCTTGTATATACAAATACATCACACAAATCAAAAAGACTTATTACAGTCAAATAATTCCACATACAATTCCATTCATATATAAATCTAAACACCAAGTAAAAATATGTTCATATATATACATAAACAAATCATCAATTAGACAAAACAGTTTAAAATCTACCAAGTATAATGTTAATTCCCCAAGTACAGATAAAAAAGATAAAGTTAAAACAAAAGGTTCAATGTTGTATCCACATATGCTCATAATCAAAATGTAAAAAAAAATTCTAAGGTCTTCTATAACTCTTCTGCAAATCACCTACCATTTCAATAGTACCTGAAAAAACAAATAAAACTTTTGTTATTATAATACCACTACAACATAGAAAAAAAACATGCATATATGTATTAAAGAATTAAAAGAAGTTGAACATACATCAATAGATGGCCAAGCAACATTTCGCTGAACAGCATTCCCAACTGTTTTGACCCATTGATGAGGTCTTGTCAAACATGCATTACTCTCAATTGCATTTTCAATAAATACTTTCCAAAAATTTGATCCCAAGCGTATTCCGTTCACTTCAGCCAATGGGTCTGTACTAACAAGAATACCCTCTACTAATATGCACTTTGGAATTTTGGAACTTAACAAACCTACTTTAGTTCCAACCTACAATAATATGCACAATGCAATCAAAACAACAATCGTTATTTAAAATGTCTAATGCATGGTTATTCATAACAATTGAAAGACGTCATATGGTATACAAAATAAATATACCTATAGACTAACTTCTTCAAGAATCTCTTTTCCTTTGTTATTTTTAGCAGTGTGCATCTGTATAACATTTTCACAACATTAGATAAGTCTTTCACTAGCGGGACCTTGTGAAATGCATTGGAAAGAATGATACAACAAACATCATATAAAGTGCATTCACAATTACTCACAAACTCGCTTATGTCAATTCCCCAAAAAAAAAACAACATAGCCCTTTTACCCAAAGTTGAAACTTTACACACCCTTCATCCATTAATGAAGTCATTTACTACACACTCAAAGCTAAAATTATTATTCATACCGTTAATAATACACTCAAATCTAACAAATTAATCAAATGTCAAATACAAAAAATTAAAATACATTTCACCTCATCAGAAGGCAAGGGAGATGGAGATGGTATGAACGACTTCTCAATTGACTGTGGAGGTATTTCTTCATCTGACTCCCTCAACAACTGATGTGCACTAGACGTGTCTGGAACCTATAAGACATGTTATACCACATATTAAAATATTACATACATAGAGTTTAAAGTTGGTCAAATAAAAATATAACATTTCTTATACACCACCTGATTGACATTAACCCTAGATCCACCTACACTATCGACTTGTGATTCCAACAAACCAATCCTTGCATGAACCTTGTCAAATTCAGCTTTAATTTGCGGCTCTAATTTTTCACACACATCATGACATATTTTCTCAATGAAAGCAGGATTTGGTGCATCGGATGAGCTTGTGTCTTTTTGGTACACTAAACTTCGAGGCACACCAGTACCGTAGGTCTTGCAGTATCCATGTCCATCTTCTCCAAATAACTTGTGGAAAATTTGATCCCGAAGAGCTGGTGTACGGTCTGACTCATCATATTGAGAAAGTTGCGCATCGAATTCGGCCTATAATTTGAGATAGTCAATAATTATAGATTTAAAACATTAAAAAAATTATTAAAAACTCAAAAACTAAAGTATAAGAATGTGATACAATGACTTGTGCCACGTCATGGTCACACGGAACACCATTCTTAGTGCGTGATTTAATGTATATGCTCATTTTATCAGTGCTCTCTCCATTTTGCTCCATCTGTAATCCTCAACAAATATCAAAATTCGAGTTCATCATCAAATGTAAACAAAATAATACATATCAAAATATATTAATTTTGATAATCACTTACCTCTCTATGTAATTCGGCAAAGTGTGTTCGCCCACACCTATGAACCGGGCCTTGTAGTTCTCTATTCTTTGAATTTCGATCTGTTATTTCCTATAACAACAATTAAACATTAGTCAAAGTCAATATTCCGCATATAGGCAATGATATAAATTCATTCTCATACCTTAGCTACATCACTCGCCCAATACTGTACTAACTCTGCCCATTGTTCTGGCACAATATCAATTGGAACTAATGATTTAAGATTCTCATCATTCTTGTGGGGTTCATAGAAATTTATCTTCACTCGATGTTTGTGATCTCTCCAATTCTTACCACATGCCTTCAAGCAGACTGGTTTATAATTAGGAGGAGCATATGTCAAGTTATCCTAAAATTATGTGCCAAGAAATTAGCATATAATTGAGGTCATCAATTTTTTTTTTTTTTTGGGTTTGAAAAATAAAATTTAGATGAGTTAAATTTATACCTCCACTGCTTTCAAATTGTATCAAGTATATCAACAGGTATTGAAGCCCAATCGATATAAGTGAGAGGAACTCTATGCCCATTGTGTACTATATTTCCCAACGCTGACTTTAGCCATTTTGCATTCTTACCTACTGACTGAAACTTGGAATCAAACTCAACCTCAAGTCTCACTCCAGTTCCCCATTCCTTAGGACCCTTAGCTAGGCCTCGACCTCGCTTGGTCGAAACTGTGTCACTTGTGCCTATTCCAAATAAAGATCATCAATTACTAAAAATTGACAAATATATAACGTAATAATATTAAAATATTAAACTATCTTATACATATACCTGACTGTCTAATTGACGATGGTTGGGAAGACTGTACGTGTGACAATGTCCTGGAAGATACTGCCTGTGATGATGGTTGTGAATGCTTATGCATAGTGTTAGATGATGTATGCACACGCAATATTTCAGACATAGTACTTCCTTTTCTCTTTGACATATCTGTAAACAAGACATGCACATATTAGTATCATTCTTTGAAAAATAATAGTTAAAAAAAAATCTTTCAAAAATACCTCTTATTTCTTCAGAATAATATGAAACAAATGCCTATATATACATATCAAAGAACATCAACCATCATCACACGCATCCATTTGGACATCCCCTAGAACAACATTATTTAAGGTATATGTTGTTCCTTCTGCTTCCTGCCTCACCCAACCAACATCATCACCATGAAGCATTACATTTTCATCCAATTCTTGATGGTTATAAGGTTCTGATTGAGCTTCATTAGATTGCATATCAAACAAATCCCTCTTAGACATCTTCACAGCAACATGCCAATCGGGTTCTAAAGGGTCTTCAACATACCAAACTTGTTCGGCTTGGGATGCTAAGATGAAAGGTTCATTTGTCAACTGATTGTCTTGATACAATAAATGCTTGAAGTTTACTAATGTAAAATTAAAGTCATCTTCCTTCTTCCCTACATTGTTATCAATCCAATCACACTTAAAGAGCATATATTTCAAATCATTCGTGTACCGAATTTCGATAATGTCGCTTAAGACTTCATAGTATGATACAGCACCCACACGAGGGTTGTTGTCTTTTCGACTAGCATAACTTATAGTATCCGCCTTTAAGGTCACACCACTATTTTGAGTATTTCGACGATTATCCATGTCTTTAACCCGAAACCGAAACCCATTGATAATATATGCTTTATATCTCCATGCTGAGTAATGGGGACCATCTGCCAATATATTGATTTCATCTGAGTAATTGACATTACTTGATCTTCGCATAGTTTGCACCTGTACTTGTGTTACACAATTATTTAAAATTTAAGGGCAAGAAAAATATAAAGTTAAAAAACATAAATCATATGTATTATTATATATATAATACATACATGTTCCATAAACCATGTGTGAAATGTTTCCATGTGCATGCGCCGAATTTGGTGGTCATCTGCACGAGGCATTTGACTTCGAAGGAGTTCAAGGTGGTCACTGTATAGTTCAATAGTTATGTGTAAATTGCATAAATGGTTCAAAAATTCTAGCTCAATAATTTGGGTGATATATAACTTACTTTATGAATGGTGCGATTGAGTCTGCATTGAATAGAACATACCGATGAGTCTGTGTCCATGTTACATTATCAAGGTGAATTTGAAGGCTCTCCCCCACACTACGACCTAAAGCTTCACCACCATCATAGTTCCTAAGTGGTCGGTTAGACTTGGTGTCCACATCATCAAGATATCTTGCACAGAAACTCATGCATTCTTCCATTAAGTAACCTTTAGCTATTGAACCCTCGGGATGAGCGCGATTACGCACATATTGTTTCAGAGTAAGAAGATACCTAGACGAACAATTATAAGTACACTCTATAATTGAAATTTAAGATAAAAACTAAAATTAGATAAAAAGTTTGATAGACATTTTACATAAGGAAGTAACACACCTTTCAATGGGATACATCCATCGAAAATGTACTGCTCCAACAATCAATGCTTCATCAGCTAAATGTATAGGTAAGTGCTCCATTATATCAAAGAAGGATGGTGGAAAGATTTTCTCAAGATGACAAAGTGTAAGCACGATACGGTCCTGAACATATTCCAGATCTGAAGCACGGTTCACTTTCGAGCATAATTTGCTGAAGAAATTACACAATTCAATTATAGGTTGAACCACATTCTTAGGCAATGATTTGTGTATAGCCAGGGGAATAAGTTGTTGCATCAGAATATGATTGTCGTGACTCTTAAGATCCCAAATACTTCTCTCATTCACATTTACACGACGTGAAATATTTGATGCATATCCATCTGGTACTCTAACATTCTTTAAAACTTTGAAAAAATTATATTTCTCATCCTTATTCATTGCAAATTGTGCAGGAGGCAAATACTGTTTACCAGAACCTCTAGATTGTGGATGTAATGGTCTTCTAATATCCATCTCTTGTAGATCACGTCGTGCATTCAGATGGTCCTTAGATTTTCCCACCACTCCTAGTATTGTCCACAATAGATTGTCACTAACATTCTTTTCTATATGCATCACATCAAGGTTGTGCCTGATTAAATTATGCTTCCAATATGGCAGCTCAAAGAAAATACTCTTCTTCTTCCAACCATGTTTTTCAGACCTGGTTTTATCCCTTTGTACTATTTTGTTTTTCCTTTCCATAAGATCATCCTTTTTGTACTCAGTCAAAATATGTTCTGATTCTAACTGTAGCAACAGCTCGGTTCCAGACAAAGTAGTAGGCTTGCATCCATACTCTCGTGTGCCATCAAACGAGTCTTTGATCTTACGAAATTTGTGGCCGTAAGGTAACCATCGACGGTGACCTATATAAGAATACTTTCTACAATGCTTCAACCAATAAGACCAAGGTTTCGTATTACAAGATGGACATGCATATTCACCCTTCGTACTCCATCCTGACAAGTTGGCATATGCAGGGAAATCACTAATTGTCCATAACAATGCTGCGTGCATTTGAAACATTTGATTGCTTGATGCATCAAACATATGAATACCATCTTCCCATAGTTCCTTGAACTCCTCAATTAATGGTTGCAAATATACATCAATCTTGTTGCCAGGTCCTTTAGGCCCATCAATAAGCACAGATAGAGTAAGAAATGGTTGTTTCATGCACAACCATGGTGGTAAGTTGTATGGAATCAATATGACGGGCCAAGTGCTATGAACAATATTCATGGACCTAAATGGATTAAATACATCAGTTGCTAACCCAAGCATGACATTCCGACTATCACTAGCAAACATTGGGTTTTTCAAATTGAAAGTTTTCCATGCCAGAGAATCAGCAGGATGCCTTAATAAACCGTCATCGGTTCGTCCCTCAACATGCCATCTCATGAGTGAAGAAGTTTTTGATGACATAAACAATATTTGTAGTCTTGGCTTCAAAGGGAAATATCTCACCTGTTTTGCAGCTATTCGTTTACCTTTGTTGGTGCTGATACTTGGATTACCTTCTTGATGTTTCCATCTAGAAGTGTTACATATATCACACTCATCACGTCATTCATCCTCATTTCTAAACAACATACAACTGTTAGGGCATGCATCCCACGTCTTATACATAAAACCCAAGTCATCAGTTACCTTTCTGGATTCATAGTATGAATTAGGAAGTTTTGCTCCCTTAGGCAAAAGCTCAAACAAGAACTGAAGCAACATTGTAACATACTTATCTGTCCATCCATTAAGCACTTTCATATGTAGAAGTTGAACGATAAACGACAATGTCGTAAAATTTTTACATCCCGGATACAATTCATTTTCTGCTTGCTCTAGAAGTTCAAAATACTTTCTTGTTTCTTCATTAGCCCCTGACGGGGGACCATTTGTAGGTGGTTCATCATAATCATCATTTTCACCTACATTTGCAATTCCTATCGCCTCATGTATCATTTCGACCATATTGTCCCCGACATCTAAATCAGCATAACTTTCATTTTCCTGGTTACCATACAGAGACATGTAGGGTTCTCCATGGTTAATCCAATTCTTATACTTCTTTAAGAAGCCATGGTACCCCAAATGGTTACGCACAATCTCTCGTGGAAAAAAGAAGCTATTTGCACATTTTTTACAAGGGCAATTGATTGGTGAACCTTCTGCCTTATTACTGTATGCAAAATTGAGGAATTGATCAACCCCATTCATGTATTCTGTTGAGACTCTATCTGGTAAATCAATCCAACTCTTGTCCATATTTCAATTAACCTGAACTGAAGAACAAAACTTTAGCTTTTGAGAACCATTATTCAATTTACATGAAAAATACAGAAACATGATTACATGGAAGACTTCCAATGTTTAAGCTACTTAATAAAATAGATGTAACATAATCTAATAAATACAAACAATATCTGAATAAAAAAAATGAAAAATAGATTATATGTGAAGCGATATTATAGTTCAAAACATTAATATCTAACATATGAATTGCCAGTAGTGTATCACACTTTGCATCATAAGAAAACAAACTTGCTAACCTACAAGCTATAACTTAGGATGGTTTATGCTATACATATAGTTATAATTTCAGCCCCATACCCCTTCCTATGTGCAAGAAAATACTTGACAAAAGGTTTTTAAAGTAGAAGGCCTTGTAAATTGCAATGGTATAATATAATACAAGGGAGAGAAGCATAAGGTAACAAATCATTATATACAGTTTTGCTTTTTAAGGATCCTTGATTATGTCTCAAAAGAAAGATCTCATCTCTTACCAAACATACTCGTTTGCTTTTTCTGGCGAATTAATCAAAATCCAAGAACAAGAATAAAACTTCGAGAAACTAAAAATTTATTTTATCTATCATAGAATGCAGTCAATAAACAATTATCATTTTACTTAGCCAAAAAAATAAAATAATTATTATTTTAAGTTCCCAAAGTCTAGGAGTATCAATTCGCCCCGTGGCAAACAACAGTAAAGGAAGAAATAGAGGTGAGTAAGAAACTAAATCACAGTTCTCCATGCAAATCAAGATAAGATAAAAGAATGAAGTTCTAAAAAAAAAATTTCCTAAAAAGAGAAAGATAAATCAAAAGCTATAGAGAACTATATGGCATTTAAAACGAATTAAATCTCGAATAATACACACGATAACAACTACAATCCCAAGAGGGCGGGCCGGGTATATGCAGTGATAATGAAAGAGGGAACTACATTTATATGAAAATCAACTAAATGAATGCCATTGCAGACTTAGAATGGCAATCCACACAAGTCCCTAACAATCTTCACAACATAAATAATCATGGAATGCATTGTGTGAAACACACCATTTGACATATTTTTCCACCAAAGTTTGGAGCTTCAGTCCTCCAGCCTTGCTCGAGAGATGCGGCAGCAAATGATTTGGGGGAAAATGCCAAAAGAAAGTGACCAACGTGGTTGTTATAATTTTGGTAAAATTTCAACTATACCCCTCCTTGTTTACCATACCTTCAAAGACATCCCCTATATTTTCAAATTTTTTTACGTATTAAAATTCAGGCCGATTAAAATTCGATTCGAACTAATTAAAATTTATTTTTTACGCATTAAATTTGAGGAGATTAAAAATTATTTTTTTTACGTATTAAAATTTGAGCCGATTAAAATTCTATTTGAGCCAATTAAAAATTATTTTTAATCGACTCAAATCAAATTTTAATCAATTCGCATTGAATTTTAATTGGCCCAAATTTTAATAAATAAAAAAATATAAATTTTAATTGACTCAAATTTTAATGAATCGAATTTTAATTGACACGAATTTTAATAAATAAAAAAAATATAAATTTTAATAGACTCGAAAGCGAATTTTAATCGGTGCTAGAGCTCAAATGGCTCGAATTTTAATACGTAAAAAAAATTTATAATAGGCTCGAATTAATATATAAAAAAAAGAATTTAATCAACTCGAATCGAATTTTAATCGGCTCAAATTTTTTATATGTAGAAAAATAAATTTTAATCAACTCGAATTTAATATGTAGAAAAATAAATTTTAATTTGCTCGAATTTTAATAAAATTTTATATTGAAATATTGTTTGGGGTTCATGTAGAGACATTTTTTGTATTTTAGATGATTTTTTTTTTTTTGTTAGAAATGGTTTGTTTAATGACATGGGGTGTCAATGATCTTAAGTGCTTGATATTTTTTATAAAAGAGAGCTAATTGCAGAAATGAGGAAAAAATGAATAAGAAATATGAAAATAGGTAGTTTTATTTATTGGGGGAAAAACAAGCAAAAAAAAATGCCAAAAAAATAAATTTAAAAAAAAATGTCATCTTATGCTTATCTAACCAAGAAGGATTTGATTGATGGTCAACCAAGTCTCATGCTCGGATTGGGAACCTCCTAATCTTTTTCCCGAATGGTGGCCGATGGCTTGGGTATTTTCCCTTCAATAAAAGACAACAGTTTATTAGGAATTGAGGCGTACGGAGATGATATTGGTAATGGCAAACAATGAAAGAGTGGGCGGAGAGAGGGAGATAGAGGTAGGGATGCCAGTGTCAGCTGAGTTGGGGACGCTATTGTTGGTTGTGGTGGAAGTGTCGGCTGACATGGAGAAAAGAAAAAAAAAAAAGTTTGAACTCAAGAGACCATAGGCTACAATACAATAATATGGTTTTTAATGTGAAGGGAATCTATTGGATATTTTCCACATACTCCTTGATTTTATATATCGCTAAATTCTGATAACAAAGATAACAAAGATAAAATACAATCCTACAATCCTATCTTTCTATTGTGATCCCATAGCAGTAGCTTACACATTTAAAATCATCCTCTCTTGCTTATCCTTATCAATATTATTAGCAATGTATGGAGTCATAATTCGTTTTTAAGGTTGTATTGTGAGAAACTAACATTTTCAGTAGTATTTTATTCTTAATTCTTACATCATACAATATATGAGTGAATAAGTGGAGCCTGACATTTCTCCAAGTTAGTTTTATAATGGTAAGAATCAATCTCTGAATTTAGAACAAAACCTAATTTTACAATGATACCACATGAAAGCTGATTTTGATAGGTTCTATACAAGTAAATATTTGTTCAATAACTCAATAAAATTTCTGACTGCGCCACCTTTTCTTTTTGGCCCCTTCATGACCAAATCCTAAATTTGTCCCTATATGGTGTTGGACCAAAACAGATTTTTAAGAATAAAAACTGAATTTTTGGTCGACTTTGAACCTAAATTAAAGTGGGACCCAATTCTTGTTTTGAATAAAATTTCGTGGGTTCGTATCCTACTCCATGAGGAGAATAATATAGTATATTCATTTGCTCAAACTCTTTCTGTGTAATTGTTTACTGTAACTGTTTCGTTCAAACTATATTCTGTGTAACTATTTCGCATTTTTTTGTTACTGTTTTGTTATACATTACATGTTTCAAATCAGAAAGTTCAATAAGTGATTTTACTATATTTAGAATACCACACAACCAACATATGGATCCATGGAAAAAATTGAAAGTGTGAAAGGAATATTAATCTCATTTGTTTTTTTTTTGGGTACCGTACGTCAGTAATCTCATATTCGCATAAATGTATATATTTTAGGAAAGTTTGATGAGCCAATTCATATGTTTTCATTTTAAATCTCTTCTATCGATTATCAACATGTAATAAAGGTTGATGGGCCAGGCCCAAAATGCTCAAATCCAAGCTCAAGCCCAATTACAAATAAAGATTTGTATTTATAAAGATCCAGCAGGCCCAATGAAGCCCAAAGTGCAAAGACCCACCAAGGCTAAATCCAAGCCCAATCCATCTGGGGCCCTCCTCCAAAAGAATTGGAGTACGAAGGAGAGAGATGCGGCGCACGGAGAAACCCTACCTAATTAGGAAACCCGTCCCTCACATCATCGCCTCACCTCAAAACCCTAGCTCTATAAAATGTAAAGCCCTCTCACCATCTAGGGCACGCCTCCCAAGAATACCTCATCTCCTACCTCAATACCACAAGATCGTTGCTCCTCTTTCCCTCAAAGCTCTGTAACTCCGGTGACGATTATTAATCAATAAATAACACCAAAGGCCATCGTTGCCATTCAAAGTGGACGTAGGCCATGGCCGAACCACTATAATTCTCTCTCTGTGTTGGTCTTTTATCTGTCATATTTGTCATTAATTGTTTGTTCATTGCATTTTATATTATTTACTTGACTGTGGTGCACGAAAACCAATTTGTGCATCATCAGTTTGGCGCCGTCTGTGGGAATCGACAGAATTCTCATTCCTAAACACAATCCATTTTTACTGAAACAATGGCGATCACTACCAGATCCATGAACCAGCATGAAGACAATCCTCCACGAGAGGAGGAGGTTCCTCCGTCTGTCAACCATGTGCCAAATGCTCCAGCTCCAAATCCTCAACAAATGTTGGAGACCATGCAGCAGTTGGTGGCCCAAAACCAGCAGATGCTACAACTTATGCTCGCCGGACGAGGAGGAGCACAACTCGGCGGAGCACAGCTTGGAGGAGTCCCACGTCCTTGGGGTCAAGGAGCTCCACGCCCTGCTGCTCCGCATCTAGGCGCCCCCGTAGGGATGGGCGCCCCCTTTGGAGTCCCCCTGGGCGCCATAAACAGGGAGGCTCTACACAGGGAGGCTCATCATGAAGGACCTCCACCCCCTCCTCCTGCTTCCCATGGCGAGGACCCTCCTCTCCAAGAGGACGAGGGCGAAAACCAAAGCGTGGAGCATGGGAGTCACTTTCATGACCACCCCAGAGGAGCTCCCAACCTTTGGGATGAGAAAATCAAGGAATTGCAAAACCAGCTAGGTGACGTCTTCAATGCCATGAAGGCGCAAGGACCAGAAACAGTGGATTATCTTGTGCGGCGAACTGACACGTCTTTCAAGCCTGACGTGGCAAACTACCCTCTACCCCAAAAGTTCAAAATGCCCTCTGTTGAGGTCTTTGATGGAACAAAAGTGAAAGACCCACTAGATCATCTCGACACCTACAAAACTCTGATGCAGTTGCACAACGTCCCAGACGAAATCATGTGCAGGGCGTTCCCAACCACATTGAAGGGATTCGCCCGACAATGGTTTGCTAAGCTCTCCCCGGTATCCATTGCCTCATTTGCTGAGCTGAGCAGGTCATTCGTGTCGCATTTCATTGGAGGGCGTCGCCACCAGAAGCCAGTCACCCACCTGCTTAGTATAAAGCAGGACCGTGAGGAGAGCCTGATGAACTACCTCACTCGTTTTAACGAGGAGGTACTTCAGGTTGATGAACCTGACGACAAAGTGACGATGAATGCCTTCCTGGGAGGCCTCCGCTCATCAAGCTTCCTCTTCTCGGTGATGAAGCGCCCACCAAAGAGCATGCCAGAGTTGCTAGCCAAAGCCCATAAATATATAAACGCTGAGGATATCACAAGGGCCAGGCGAGGTGAGTCCTCCAGATCTGGGGACAAGAGGAAAGAAAGAGAGAGAGACGACAAGAAGGAGGCTAGCAACAAGCATAGCAGAACAGAGAAGGTTCCCGTCAGAGACCGGTTAGGTCCGGCCCTCAGAGGGATCGACAAGCCTTCACGCCCCACAATGTCGATCTCGGGCACATCCTATTCTAAATCCAGGATGACCCCGCAGTGAAGTGGCCAGGGAAGATGAAGTCTCCTCCCAATCACAGAAATCCTAACAAGCATTGCCGCTTCCACCGCGACCACGGGCACGACACCGACGACTGCTATGAACTCAAAAGGCAAATTGAGGATCTCATTCAACGCGGCCACCTACGCCATTATGTTGCTGGTAGAGGACAGGCGCCGCCGCCACCCCATAACCAGGAAGAGCAACACCCCATTGGGGAAATTCACACCATCTTGGGAGGATTAGGAGGAGGTGGAGAGTCCCTCTTTGCCATGAAGGCCCACGCTAGGAAGGCAAGGCACCTTGACGAAGGGCGCCCTTCCAAAGCGCCCAGGCAAGGCACCAATGAGGTTATATCTTTCTCAGATAAGGACCTAGAAGGAATTCAGCACCCCCATGACGACCCCCTGGTGCTCACCATGACGGTTGCCAATTTCCAAGTGCGCAGAATCCTAGTGGACAGCGGCAGCTCTGCCGACATCCTATTCGCAGAAGCTTTTGACAAGCTCAACCTGGGTAGGGAGAGACTGCAGTCCATCAGATCTCCCCTCATTGGGTTCTCGGGGGAAAAGGTGTACCCCTTAGGGTCCATCACCCTACCAGTCACAGCCGGAGCAGCACCCCGAAGCTCCTCAGTCATGGTCAACTTTCTGGTGATAGACTGTCCATCAGCTTATAATATCATATTAGGGCGACCTGCTCTCAACACATTAAGAGCCGTGCCCTCCACCTATCACCCCGTCCTCCGATTTCCAACCCCTAACGGAGTTGGAGAGGTCAGAGGAGACCAGGTAGCAGCTAGGGAATGCTATGTCTCCTCCATGAAGACCAGGAAGCCACAGGAAGCTTTGCAAGTTGAAATCCTGGACCCGAGGGATGACTCTACTATAGAAAGAGGAGAACCAGTGGAGGAGCTCACCCCCGTGGTCCTGGATGAAGATCACCCAGACAGAAGAGTATACGTTGGCTCTTCCCTTTCTAAAGATCTGGTTGGCCCGCTGATAGATTTTTTGAAAAGTAACATGGACGTCTTTGCATGGTCACATGCAGACCTTGAGGGCATCAACCCAGAAGTGGTCACACACCGACTCAATGTTGACCCACGTCACAAGCCTGTTCGCCAAAAGCTAAGGGGTACCTCCACTGAAAGGGCCCAAGCTATGAAGAAAGAGGTGGGAAAGCTAGTAGAAACGGAGCCGTCAGAGAAGTGGCATATCCTGAATGGCTCTCCAACGTGGTGATGCTCACTAAGACTAATGGCAAGTGGCGCCTTTGCGTCGACTTCTCAGAACTCAACAAGGCATGCCCAAAAGACAGCTACCCGTTACCACGGATCGATCTCCTCATCGATGCAACCGCGGGGCATGAGTTGCTCACTTTCCTGGATGCATACTCTGGGTATAACCAGATCAGCATGTACCCCCCGGACCAGGAGAAGACATCATTTATTACTCCAAAGGGGACCTACTGCTACAGGGTTATGCCCTTTGGACTAAAAAACGCAGGAGCAACCTACCAACGGTTGGTGAACAAGATGTTCGAGTCTCAAATTGGGCGAACGATGGAAGTATACGTGGATGATATGTTAGTGAAAAGTCTCGTAGCAATAGACCACATCGATCACCTCCAGAAAACCTTCAATGTCCTGAAGTCCTATCACATGAAGCTCAATCCTGAGAAGTGCGCCTTTGGCGTGGGGTCAGGAAAATTTCTAGGTTTTATGGTCAATCAAAGGGGAATCGAGGCAAACCCTGACAAGATCAAGGCTATCCTCGATATGAAGCCCCCCTCCTCAACTAAGGAGCTCCAACGCCTCAATGGGAGAATCGCAGCACTCAACAGGTTCGTCTCCAAATCTGCAGACAAATGTCTCCCATTCTTCAAAATTCTCCGAAAAGCCTTCGAGTGGGGACAGGAGGCAGAGGAAGCCTTCCAAAGGCTCAAGGCCTACCTAGCTATACCACCCCTCCTTTCACATGCCGCTTTAGGAGAAACCTTGTATTTATACTTGTCTGCCTCCTCATCGGCAGTGAGCTCAGTTCTTGTCAGAAACAGTGATGGAGTGCAAAAACCTATCTACTATGTGAGCAGAGCATACAGGGGGGGCAGAAGTCAGATATACTGTAGTTGAGAAACTAGCGCTCGCCTTGATCTCAGCGGCAAGGCGCCTGCGACACTACTTTCAAGGCCACAGCATTGTTGTCGTTACAGATTAACCTCTAAAAAGGGTTTTGGGAAAGCCGGACGTATCCGGAAGGCTCCTTAGATGGGCAGTGGAACTTGGCGAATTTGACATTCAATATCAACCAAGAGCAGCCATCAAAGCACAAGTGTTGGCAGATTTCATTGCCGAGCTTACACCAGCAAAGGAGGAGACTCGTTCAAACACTCTTGATGATGCCCAGGCCTCTTCAGGCACCCCTAATGGCGCCCAGGCAAGGCCCTCAGGCGCCCAGGCCTCTTCAGGCACCCCTGATGGCGCCCAGACCTCCTCAACCACCCCTGATGGCGCCCAGGCAAGGCCCTCAGGCGTCTAAGCCTCCTCAGCCACCCTTGATGGCGCCCAGGCAAGTCCCTCAGGTGCTCAGACCCCCTCTGGTACCCAGGCAACTCGCCCTATGGACTTACCTCTTCTAGAAACCTCTGAGCAGCCTTCTCCATCACTTTGGAAACTCTACGTTGATGGCTCCTCAACCAACGAAGGAGGAGGAGTAGGCCTAGTCTTGATCAGCCCAGATGGCACCACTCTCAAGTATGCGGTAAAGCTTCACTTTCTTGCCTCCAACAATGAGGCGGAATACGAAGCCCTCCTTTCGGGATTAAGGTTAGCAGCCGAAATGGAAGCCCAACAACTTGCCATATACAGTGACTCTCAGCTGGTAGTTAACCAAGTGAAAGGCGAGTTCGAAGCAAAGGGAGCAAGAATGCAGGAGTACCTTGCCATGGCAAAAAGTTTAACGGCAAAGTTCCACTACTTTCAGATTCGCCATATCCCCAGAGAAGACAACATGGCGGCCGATGCACTTGCAAGGCTCGCCTCAACCTTGCAAGCCTCATAAGAGGAACCAGCATTCATTGGTCACCAACTCGAGCCAAGCAAGTTGGACATAGTGACCACAAATGTCAACTGTGCATCAATCGAGTCGAGTTGGATGACCCCAATAAGGGCATACCTCCAAGAAGGTGTACTACCAGATGATCCGTTAGAGGCCAGGAAGCTAAGGATGAGGGCCTCCAAGTTCACCATCCTGCAGGATACCTTATATAAGAAAGGCTATTCCTTGCCTTTGCTACGGTGCCTTGCACCAGAAGAAGCTCAATATGCCCTGCGAGAGATTCACGAAGGGATCTGCGGGAACCACTCTGGAGGGCGCTCCCTTGCCTACAAGGCACTCAGACAAGGCTACTTCTGGCCTTCCATGGCAAGGGACGCCCAAGAATTCTCCAAAAAGTGCGACAAGTGCCAACGCTTCGCAACTGTGTCTAGACAACCACCGGAGGAGCTAACAACTATCATAAGTCCATGGCCCTTCTCCAGATGGGGCATTGATATACTAGGCCCCTTACCTCTAAGCAAGGGACAGTGCAAATTCGTGGTAGTGGCAGTCGACTACTTCACCAAATGGGCAGAAGCTGAACCTTTAGCAAGAATAACAGATGCAAAGGTGAAAGACTTCATCTGGAAGAACCTGGTCTGCCGCTTCGGGATACCCCACGCCATCGTCAGCGACAACGCGAAGCAATTCGACAATAAACTACTCAACTCTTTCTGCTCCGACCTTCAGATAAAACAACCTCACTCCAGTCCAGCACACCCACAGGCAAATGGACAAGCAGAGGTCATGGTGAGAACCGTGCTCTGTAACTTAAAGACAAGACTCGAAAGAGCGAAGGGTCTTTGGGTGGACGAGCTACCAAGCGTATTGTGGGCTTATCGAACCACGCCAAGAACTCCTACTGGGGAGACCCCTTTTTCCCTCGCCTTTGGAACTGAGGCAGTCATCCCAGTCGAGATAGGAGTACACTCTCTAAGGGTCCAACACCACAACCCCATCACCAACGAAGAAGGACTCCGCATCAACCTCGACTTAGTGGAGGAGGCAAGGGAGATGGCTACAGTTCGCAATGCAAAGTACAAAAGACGCATGGCGAAGTATTACAATTCGAGGGTGAAGCCTCGCTCCTTCCAACCAGGGGACCTGGTCCTCAAAAAAGTGATCCTCGCCACAAAGGATGCACGCGAAGGGAAACTGGGACCAAATTGGGAAGGACCTTACCTCATAACAGAGGTAGTGAGGCCAGGCACCTACAAGATCCAGAACTTTGAAGGAAAGGCCTTACTCCATCCGTGGAATGCTGAACATTTGAAGAGGTACTACCAATAACACCCTGAGAGAGTTAAAAGTGATAGACAGTGGGGACTTGGTTTTATTTTCTACCTTTTTTGGGGGTTATTGCCCAACATTCAGTGTACTTTTGGGGTTACCACCCAGTATTGCAATGAATGAATAAACTCTACATTTTACTCCAAATGCATTCTTTCATTTAATTTCAAAGGAGTACAAAAACAAGGTTATGAACCGTCTTTCCTAAATAAAAAAAAGAGAGAAAATCAAAAGTCCCCAATACTCTAGCTACTCTCATGATCATCCACCTCCTCCTGGCCACCTTCCGCATCATCTTCGTCTTCGCCAGATCCTCCCTCATCTTCATCAAACTCCCCAGGCAAGAAACCTGAAACATCAATATCAGGATGAGCGGCAGAAATCCTCCCTCGAAGCTCATCATAACCATCGATGAAGGCATCCGCAAGGCCATTCGCCAAGTCCCTCTTAGCTGTTGCAGCCTTCTCTTCAGCCTGCGAAACTCTCTCGTGAGCCGCCTTCAACTCTGCCTCCAAAGCTGCCTCTCTGAGCACGACCCTCTCGTGGGTCACTGAAAGCTCAGCCTCCCTGAGCGCATCCCTCCTACAGGTCGCCAAAAGATCAGCCTCGAGCTTAGTTGCCCTCTCGCGGGCCACGGCTAGCTCATCTTCTATGAGCGCATCCCTCTCGCGGGATGCCAAAAGCTCGGACTCAAGTCTGGATACCTTCTCATAGGCCAGCGCAAGCTCACTCTTAGAAACCTCGTCAGCAGATTCAAGCTCAGCAATCTTCCCCTGAGCGGCAAGAAGTTCCTCTTGGACGACGACATGTTCCTGCCTCAGGGTACCATGGGCATAGGCTCTCGAAGAGAGGCAGAGAGACATAGTCGAGACCTGAATTAAATAAAAGACAAAGGTATGATAAATATGAGAAAGGACGAAAGAAAAAGGAATAACAAACCCTTACCTGAGCCAGACCCTCCAAGTACATATTGACGACCCTCTCGGTGCTCAAAGTGTTCATCTGGTTAACCTCAGGAATATATACAAACCTCCCAAGCCTTTCTCTAATAACTGCCGGGTTGCCCAGCATGGGGCGAGACCAAAAAGGTGCCTCTGCAGAAGTTCCCACGGGAGGAGAAGACAGAGGAGAAGTGCCCGGTGAGGAAGTCTCTGGAGTAGCAACAATCGGAGGGGTCACCGGATGAAGGCACGTCTGAGGATCTGACGAATGAGATGCTTGAGATGTGTCAGCCTCGCCCATCGCCGAAATCACTTGGGGGGCATCATTTATCCTTGCCATCTTGGAAGGAGGAGGGCTCCTGCTGGAAAGGCGAGACCCAATCACTCCTTTATATATAGCTGGAAAGAAAATGCAGTGTTAGACTCACGAGACACCAAGTAAAATAAAAGGGCGTTCAAGAATCAACTCACCCTTCCTCTTTGAAGAGAAGCCACCAGACTGTAAGGAGGGAGCAGTGGCCTTAGCACGAATCGGAGGAGGGCCTTTGACACCTCCATCTTTGAGCACGAGAGTTCCAAAATCCCGTATGGGATGAGCTCGCACGGCCTCAAGCTTCCACTCCTGACCCTGGGAGATTGTAGGGGAACCTGCATGAAACATGGTGAGCACACAGCTTACGAAGAATATGGAAAGAAAATAGTAATATGGGATGTACCGACTTTCTTTGGAACAACCCAGCGTGATGGTACCAGTGCCCTATCAACATTTGAAGCCCACTCTCCACCGACAAATATGAAATGAGTTTTCCAGCTATGGCAGTTGGAGGCCAACCCAGTAATTAGCTTGCCTCCCCTCGGATTAAAATAATACAAACCTCGGTTGGGAGCCGGAGTCTCACTCAAGAAATAGGTTGCATGGAACTCAGTGGCAGAAACATCCTCTTGATGCACTTTTCTCCACAATTCCAGAAAGGCTAGTAGAACCCTCCAACCATTGGGTGTCAACCGCCCGGGCGTCAATGAAAAATAGTTCAAAATACCACAAACGGGAGAAGGGATGGGAAGCCTGAGGCCAACCTCAAGCATCTCCTCATAAATGACAATGTCACCAGAAGATTCATCGCAAGCTGGCTCGCCTTTTTCTGCTCGACGGCACAATACAGTAGGAGGAATGCGGTATGTAGAAATAATCCGCGAAATATCGGCATCAGAAGTTAAAGTGCTGATAAGGGTACTTACCTTGGACCCGTCGTCGTCATAGATTACTTTGTGTTTTTTGCTACGAAGACGTGAAAGATTACCCAAACCGCTGCCAAGATCCTTGCCATGAAAAGTACCCATAGTGCCCACCTCATGAGCCGTGTACTCCGAACCGCTCAGTCCAGCACCGAGAGAGGTGCCTGACCCTCTCTGATCGCTAAACGAAGGAAGCCCAGCGCCTGGAGTGGCGCCAGGCATGATCATCTCGCCCAAAGTAGCGCCTAGAGTGGCGTCTGGCATGGCCTTCTCGCCTGGCATGGCGCCTGGCATGGTCACCTCGCCCAAGACAACAAGAATAGCGCCTGGAGGCGCGCTGTCCAGCTCACCCGACTCAGTGCCCATATCGCCTGAGCACCCAGCCTCTTTCTCGCCTCCTGGATCAGCGCCTATGGCGCCCAGGCTGCTGTCCAGAACAGCCAGCTCCACGCCGTGTTTTCCCAGCACATGGGCATCTCGCCCATTCTTGCCCAGCTCATGGGCATCTCGCCCAAGTCCTCCCAGCCCATGGGCATCTCGCCCATGCTTGTCTAGCTCATGGGCATCTCGCCCAAGCTCTCCCAGCTCATGGCCATTTCGCCCATGCTCGCCTAGCATAGGGGCTGATTGCCCAGCGCCTATCTCGCCCAAATCAACTCCCATGGCGCCTGGACCAGCCCCCACTTCGCCCAACTCAGCTCCTATACCGCCTGGATCAGCGCCTATGGCGCCCAATCTGCTACCCGAACCAGCGCCCATGGCGCCCAAGCATCCCACTCGCCCATTTTGCCTCACCTCTCCAACAGTCTCTTGATCCATGAACACCCAAGGAAATTTCGGCTATGTGAACACCCAAGGAAATTTCGGCTATGGCTTCTGAAGTTTCGGCTATGGCTTCTTTAAAAGAAAAAATGGTTTTCTTCTCCCTTATGCTCAAACTCAAAACCCAAAAGCACAAAGTCTTCGAGTTTGTCAAGGAAGTATTCTTGAATGGGTGGAAGAATGTGGGTATGCTCAAACCCAAGAATCTCTAGTCTTGGGTCTCCAAAACTCAAGAAAGTTTCACCTCTCTAAACTCCAAGAAGGGCTCTATGAAGAAATGGGTAGAAGAAGAAGGAAGTTTCTATTTATATATCCTAGGGTTTTTAAAGAGGGAAAGCCCAAATTAAAAACCAAGGGCTCTCTTTAAAAATCTAACCAAAAATAGAAAGAGTCTTGGGTCTTCAAAAAATCTTGAGAAGAGCTCCACCTCTCTCTAGAACTCTTTGTGAAAGGGAAGAAGGCACCACACTTAAAGCAAAAGAAGTCTCCACCATCTCCCAGGAGCTCCAGAAATTAGAGACAAGGTCAAGAACTCATCACCACCGTCGGTTTCGCTGAGTTACGGTTAAAACTCATTTGTATGTTGTAGATCTCGAAAAAATACCCAGATTCAAAAAAAAATTCGCCTCAAACGGACTCTCGTGCGCAAAGTTATGGCCGTTCGAAGATTTACCGGGAAAAAGCCCAAATTGAAAATCAAGGGCTCCTTTAAAAATCCAAGCAAAAATAGAAAAAAGACTTGGGTATCCGCAAGAAATATTGTGAAAGGGAAGAAGACGTCTATCAGAAGGGAGAGTCTCCACCGCCAAGATTCAAACAAATGCCCCCCTCTCCAAGTTTCCTCGGACACGGGGCATTGGGGGGCAAATGATGGGCCAGGCCCAAAAGGCTCAAATCCAAGCTCAAGCCCAATTACAAATAAAGATTTGTATTTATAAAGATCCAGCAGGCCCAATGAAGCCCAAAGTGCAAAGACCCACCAAGGCTAAATCCAAGCCCAATCCATCTGGGGCCCTCCTCCAAAGGAATTGGAGTACGAAGGAGAGAGATGCGGCGCACGGAGAAACCCTACCTAATTAGGAAACCCCTCCCTCACGTCACCGCCTCACCTCAAAACCCTAGCTCTATAAAATGTAAAGCCCTCTCACCATCTAGGGCACGCCTCCCAAGAATACCTCATCTCCTACCTCAATACCACAAGGTCGTTGCTCCTCTTTCCCTCAAAGCTCTGTAACTCCGGTGACGATTATTAATTAATAAATAACACCAAAGGTCATTGTTGTCATTCAAAGTGGACGTAGGCCATGGCCGAACCACTATAATTCTCTCTCTGTGTTGGTCCTTTATCTGCCATATTTGTCATTAATTGTTTGTTCATTGCATTTTATATTATTTACTTGACTGTGGTGCACGAAAACCAATTTGTGCATCATCAAAGGTAACTATTTTTTATTTCCCGGTCCAAAGCACATACCTCCTTTAAACTAAAATTTGGACGCAATTCCCTTGGGAATTTGGACTTAAGTGCAAAGTCTCACATTAGCTGTCGATGTGTTGGACAAATTAACTCTTTTACACTGCATCCAATAGCACCTGTTATTTCAGTTGGTTAAAAAGTGAACTTTTACTCATTTATTGAACAAATTCAAATGATTGGCAGAAATTCAAATGATTGCAAGATATCCAAATGATTGGCCTTTATTGATTTATTGATTCTTTTGTCATTTAATTCAAAACTTCCACAAAGCTCTATCGAATGATAGATTTTCAATCCCGTAGTTATGTTGGTGACCTAATATTGGAGAGAATAACTGACTGAAAATCACAAACCTGGCTTTTCATCTTTCTAAAATCACACTCCTTATATATGGTTCTTCTTCAATTTTCTTTCTTTTTTTCGGTCGGTATAGAGCAAGATATGGTGTGGAGTAGAACAGCATTGTGTCAGTGACATTAACAAAATCAATCATCAGGAATTCAAATACTGGAATCTATTCTATTAGCAAGGCAAAAGTGTCATCTTAAAGCATATAAGCATGTACAAGTGTAACTCGTATAGAGATGTAAAAGTTTTTATAACTATCCATATCCCTATGAAGTTTAGATGGAATTGATATTCGACTACACCATCATCTAAAAAATGTATGGAATGAGAGCCTTGACATCCCGAGGAAAATCTTCGAACTTGGAAACGTACCATTTTCGGGTGGCAATGCTCCTCCCCATTAAGTAGCAAATCGTTCCAAGAGTTAAGGAGAGGGAATAAGCTGTTTGAGAAATGCATGAGAGTCCTACAAACCCTAAAATCTCAAAGAGATAGTGTGGACATATTACCAGACCAAACAGACCACCATGGGGAACCTTATACTCTTTGTCACCCTTAGCCCTCAGTTTTGAGAGTAGGTAATGGTGGTAAAAATTTCCGGTTATTCCGATAAAAAATATCCCGACTCCAGGATACTTAAGATCAATTGGCAGCTCCGGAAACCCAAGGGATAGGTGTTGGGCGTAGATCATGGTTGCTGTTGAAAGGAAATAACTAAGAGAGATGATGATTGTAGCTTCAACTTCCATGCAGCCACTGTATTTGTGAACAAATAGTACCTACAAAACAAATAGTTCAACGTTAAAGTTTTCAAAATTGAAGGGATGTCCTAACTCAAAGAAGTGACTTAGAGCTTAATTGACAGAATGATTTTTGTGCACTTTAGTGGTCATTTTTTTACTGGGCATGTTTTTTTTGGTGTGAAGATATTTTATTATTCTTACTTTTTTCTTTTAACTGAATAATTTCTCATGGAAGAGGTCGATGTTTTCTAAATGCACGAATTTATCAGACAAAATCAAAATATGGAGAAGCATCAAATATTCAGAAACAAAAGAGAGCCTAAAAGTTGAAGCAATCACATGTTCTACATATAGGTTTGGTTTATATTATGACATTCTAACGTTTCAACAGTCGTTGATATATTGGTTACATGTTCAATTTTTTCATTAACATATTGAAGAAAAAGACCAACAGTTAAGAGTGAGTGACAAAAGTTTGGGGCCTAAAAAGCATTGTCTCAGTCGCGATGCATTGTGGAGTTGAGAAGAAAAATTCATTTGATTTGGTACCCATCAATCGGAAGTTAGGTTTTGGGACGAAACTTGGAAGAACTCCTTAGCCTCCCCGAGAGACAACCCCCATTGCTCTTTAGAATAATAAATTGAATTTGGGAATTTCATATTGTTTGGACTTAACATATAAAATTATAAGAAAATTTGATGCATGGGAAGTTTGCAAGTCTGAAGAAATTAAAGAGTTGCCATGTGTCAAAATCAGAAGAAAAAGCGGGAGATAATCAGTCATGACTTTGTTTGAAAAAGGAGAGTAACTACTTGAGAGTTATAGGTCAATTAATCGTCAATGGATAGGGAAACCGTCGAAGGGATTGGTTATAAAAGGCAGGTAAGAAGAAAGTGGAAGGGAAACTCAAATTCCCACAAGACCCACGATCAGGGTATTTAGAAGTAGTGTTAAAGTTAGTTTTAGGAAGTAGTTAGTGTTGTAATTGAAGGCTATTAATTCAGTTTTTCTGTAACTGAAATCCATTCAATTGGATTTTTTTTTTTTAAGAAAAAAAGAAAAGGCAAAATGCATGCATAATACAAAAAATAAGAAAGAAAGATTATGCTAAACATGATGCCTAAAATTAGAAGCAGCTGGATTGAGCTAAGAGCATGATCTGAGCAGAAGGATGAGCTGAGAGCATTGGCAGTTGAGAAATTGGATTAATAAAGGAATTCACTTTTATTAATTCATCATTATGTGTGTTCATCGCTTTAAAACTTCATTCAAAGAAGTCCTGAAATAAGGCAATTGAACCCATCCACAAACAATCGCTTAAGAACTATCTGTCAATTAAGGCATTACATGATCACAACAAATTTTGGAGCAACAATCTTTTGACACGCCTGGTGGGACAACATTCTGAACTTGAATCAAGGAAAATGGTATGAACAAGTAAACATGATAAGATTGTGTTTCTGAATAACCAAACTGTGAAAATGATGTCAGTTGATGGAAATCATAAAGCAAGTTCAAGTACCCATCTAGATAAATCAGAAAATCCAGTGAATGACCAATCCAATGGCCAAGATAGGACCATTTATTTAGAAGTTAAATACTATAGTTAGGAACCCAGTGGTGGATGAAGGAAATACCGGTCCTATGGTATTCCCTATAGAAAATCAAATACCACCCCTAATGGCTACTAACGAAAGACCAAGTCTTCCACACCAAAATCAAATTAATATGATGTTCAATGGAGAACCTATGGAAGTCTTCCCAGATTTCTTCCCTGGGAGGAATCCTAGGGGGAGAAATAGACCAATAATGGTCCCTGAATTTTCTAGGAGACGTCGTGCGAGGCATGTCATGCCTCCACCGGAACCCATAGATGAGTTCAACCCAAGGACAAGGGGAAACCCTATGATCAAGGTGAACACATCAATGGCCACTAGAATATGGTTTTCAATAGAAACAAATTGTTGGAAATGGTTCAAGACATTTATGGTCCTGACCTAAGAAAAATAGAAAGGCTTGTGTTTAGGAAACCATACCCGCCATGGGTTAGTTATGAGGAGTTCCCAAGGGGATATACGATCCCAGAATTCCATCTCTTATCTAATGAAGAGAATCAATCCATGATAGAACATGTAGAAAAATTTACTTTCCAATGTGGAGAAGTTGGACACAATGGGAATTTGAAAATGAAATTGTTCCCACAATCACTAATGAGAACTGTTTTTGCTTGGTTCTTTAACTTTCCTGCTAATTCAATTCAAACATGGCAAGAGATGGAAGAGCAGTTTCATGCTCAGTTCTTTAAAAATGAACCAGAGGTCTCAATGGCAGATCTGTTCAGATTGAGACACAAATCGAATTAATCTATAAAGCAATACATCGACATGTTCAAAAAGGCTAGAAACAAATGTCATGTTTACTTGCCTGAAGTGAAATTGGTAAAGTTGGCCCAAAATGGCTTAGGCTTCGAATTAAGAAAGAAATTCGAGGGAATGGAGTTGAGGGACTTGTTTGAGCTGTCAGCTGGAGCTACTAGATATGAAATGTTGCTTAGGGAAGGGCAACTGAGGAAGAATAGTTCGTTTGAAACTTATTTTCAAGACTTCGATGGACATGTGACACATATAACAGGGAAGTCACCAATTATGTGCGATACTTTGAAAAAGATGGAAGATTTTTTTAATATGCCATCTAGTCATCCATTTGAAAAGGATGCACCTCAAACCTCAAGACAGTATTCATTTGACTTGTCGATGGTTGCTGCTCTCTTTAATGAGATGATCAACAAGAAGTTTATAGTCATGTCTCAAGGACATAGTATTCCACCAAAAAAAGATAGGAAAAGAAAAAGAATATTGCAAATGGCATTACTCATTTAGGGACTCAACCAAAAATTGCATTACCTTTAGAAATTGAGTGCAAGACTTAATACAAAAAGGGATGCTTAAATATGCCACAAAAAAATAGGAAAGCATGAAAGTAGGCAGAGTTTTTTTCCAAAGGAAGTAAATGTTAATATAGTTTCTGTTAATTTGCAAGAGAACAAGAAGGTTGTCAATTTTGTGGCTGGCAAAGAGAGGATTGTTCCTAAAATGAGAATTCTAGTCCATAGCAAGCTTGGCCCCAAAAATGAAGAGGCAACAGTTATGTGCTTCAAATGTGCTACAGAGATAGCCAAACCAGAGGCAATCTCATTGGATGAAATAGTGAGGGAGTTTACTAACAGAGGACTTCAATCCAGCACAAGAGGTGATGGGGATGTGAAAATTTACAATGGCTATGAACAAATATTTGATGGTGTAGATCCAAGTATCTTTCCAATCAAAGAAAGATAACAGCCTGATCCCCATTGTCTCCCAGACATTGGGAGGGATACAAAGGGGTACTAGACGCCAACACCAAGGAAGAAGAGAAATAAACAACAACTGAACCACTCTATTGGACCATCGATGGCCAAAGAAACTGTTTGGTAGAAGATCAGGAGGTAAGAGCACCAAGAACAACAATCTCAGAAAAGAAAGGGGAGATTTGAGGTCATTACAAAAGTTGGATGCAGAACAATAAATCCCCCTAAGGTCCATGATGAGAAAAGGCACTAGGTTCATCACCCAAAATTTTCATCTGGGACTTGGTACCAAACACTCAATAGGACCCAAAAAAGGAGAGACCAGAGGAAGTTTGCAATCTGGTTGAGAAGGCAAAATTCTATTCCCTTAGAGGCTTATTATAGCTCCAGTCTATCGATGGTGAAGAAAAACCCTACTTGGACAAGGGAACAACAAAGAGAAATCAAAGAGGTTTAGACTAAACAAGACATTTTGGACCAAAAAATTATTGAGTTCAAATAGATACTGGATCTGTCTGAAGGAGACATAGAAAAGGTGCCTGCAGATTCATCTGTAAAAGGAAAAGAGAAAATGGAGGAAAACAAGGGCATGTTCTCAGATGGACTTTGAAGATATAAAGTACTTCCTCAGAGATGACGCACCGTGCAACATGATATTGGTTCTACTTGAATCATTGAAGGCTAACTCAAGACATCCAAGCCAATTGGCAGGAGATGTTAAAGATAGCACTGAGTCTGTAGTAGTGTTTACAAAGACTATGAAGCAATTTAGACCTGATAAAAGGTCTATAAGCATAGAAAAATTTGATTGGAAAGCAAATAGAGTGGTATTACACCCTCCTAGGAAAGAATTATCCAAGCATTTGAGTCCATTGTATATTCAAGCCCACATCGATGGTCAACTAGTTAACAAAATTCTAGTTGACAATGAGGCAATGGTGAACATTTTACATTCAAGGATGATAAGAGTCCTAAACAAAGAGGAGAATAACTTGCTTCACGCTGACATTATAGTCAGCAACTTTGCAGGTGGATCATATTTTGCAAAAGCTATCTTGCCTGTGCAACTTCATGTGGGAAATAGGGACACCACAGCAACATTCTTTGTGGTGGATTCCTCATCAAACTTCAATGCTCTTCTTGGAAGAGATTAGATACATGCAAATAGTTGTGTGCCATCATCCTTACATCAAGCTCTGATCCTCTTATCAGAAAGTGATAATAAATGAAAAATGGATAGAGGTGCATTAGGCAGATGTCAATCCTTTCCATGTAGATATATACAATGTAGAGGCCCATTTTTTTGTCACAAGGATCTGACTTCCCTGGTTCATTGTAGTGGAACAGGGTCGTTAGATAAGGGCCTTGATGAGAGCCTGCACCAGATTTTCCATGACCTTGCTAGGTTCAAGTTCCTTCCACCCGGATTAGAAGAAGGTGATCTGCAGAAGAATGCTAGTAGGACCTGCAGAAGGTCTCAGAGTGGCGACTGGCTACTAGAAAAAGCTGATAAGACATGTAAAAGTTTTTGGGATGGTGGAAGAATGCCAGTAAGGACAAGAGAGTTGTGCCCAGGGTGCAGAGGTAAAGAAGATAAAGTTATTTGGTGATTGCCTTTGCCAATGGATTGGGAGCAGTATGAAGGACAAGAAGAATGGGTGCAAAAAGGGATAGCCAAATAAGTTTGGATATATTTGGTGCATCAGAAGATTTGTTCAAAAGATTGATGGAGCCTCCAAGAATGGAAGCCACAATTTATCAAGAGGCAAGCTATGCAACTCATTGGTTGATCTCGGGTGCGACCCTTCTATGTCCTAAACTTGATTTTCAGCTGATCTCTTTTTAGACATGGAATGGAAAGTTTGGATGTATGTTTCGTGAGTGTATTTGCCACTATTTGAGGGCTCTAAAATGACTTTGGTTATATAATAAAATTTAGTTCTAAAACCATGGAAATGTCTTTATTTTATTTATTTTAATAACCAAAGAAGCCTGGTGGCTAAGTTTGTAAGCTAAGTAAAGATTATTTAAGAGATCTAGTCATCTATGGAGGATGAAGTGTTTTTATTGCGCGAAATGAAATCAAGTATAAAAAGAGCATGTGGGCCACATATAAAGAAAAAAAAATCATTTTCTATTAATTGACCAAATGGAGAGAAATAAAGCTTGAAGGGGTCCCATTCATTCAACAACAATCATAGTTGTTTCTAGGCATGTTTCAAGCTCTGGGCTGTAGCCAATAGCCTACCACTGCCATCTTGATGAGTGGGTAGTAGTCCTTTAGTATCGAGAAGTAGTTTTTCTATTTCTTACCTTATCTTAGATCTCTGCCCTACCACATTTGATAGTTTTTTATTAGCTCTATTTCTTCCCGAAGTTGCATGGCATCTTTTTCCTTTAGTTTTTCCTCTTTCTCCTTGTTTAGAGCAAGATGAGGAGCAAAATCCTTCGCTGAGTTGATAAATTTTATCTTGGTCCTCACATGATCCTTGAAGTAGCAGGCCTAAGAAACATTTTACTGGAGGTGAGCACTCATATGTAGGCCACTTGTTCTTGTTGTTGTTCTATAAAGTAAGTCGATGGAGCAGTAGAAATCTTGGCTAGACATGAGGTTACAGAAGGGAGGTCAGCTTCGATGAGTTGATCAAATGAGAGCTCCAGCAGTTTGAAGAAGATGAAAAATTCTTGTTACAAGGCTTCTTCGATGGGTGAGAGAGAGATGCTAGAAGTAGACACAAAGTCCACTGCTTTTAAGAATTTATCTACCTTCTGGTAGATGGTTTCAATGTCTGAATCAGTGATAGAGGCATGAGAGGTGGACTCAAGCATTGACTATGGAAGAAAAGAAAAGAAAATTTAGTAAGTTGGTGCAGAGAAGGAAAGAAAAAGAAAACCGGTAGATAAGAGTATGTGGTCCACACAAGAGGCAGATGGTAGAGACTTTTTCAATTGATCCATTTGGCCATCAAGTTTAGCCATAGGATCATTGAGAGCTATAGGTGTAGCAAGACCCTCATGAGCAGTATCCTCATGAATGGGCCTAGGATTGTTGAGGGATTGTTACTGGGAGGAGTCCAGAATAGGGGGATCGATTGGATCCTCAATTGGGAGCGTCATAGTGGGAATGGCAGGTTCCTCGTTGGTTTGCTCCTCAGAGTCAGCACCAATAGTAGTAGGAGAATATGGTTGACTGATTGTTGAGTGATCCTTGATAGACAAAGGGGACATGAACTGGCTTAGAGGGGTAGCAACTACTATGGTGGCCATTGCATTTTCTCCTTGCCCTATGAGAGAATTATTGTCTCCTTGCTTTGAAGAAAGTGAGAAAGGGTACTCAGGACTATTTTGTTCTGATGGCACAGGCAGCCCTTTATTTCCTCTCTATAAGAAGGAAAGTAGAATGGGTAAGAATATACATGTTTAAAAAGAAAGAAAAGATAAAATTTGAGAAAGGTGATTCATTTACCTTAGCAGCCACCTTGAATCTCTTGACAATTTGCTTGGCAAAAAGGACAAGCTGACTTAGTGGTATGTTTCCACTGTCAAAAAGAGAAAAAAGTGTCTCCTGAGTTTTTTCCAAGGCAACTGGAGTAAGTGATGGGGTTGTCCGCGTGGAAGTTGTCTTTGGAGTACTTGCAGGAGTGGAAGACTTCGTCCTCATGCGAATGAGAGGATATAGCTAAGGGCACATTGATGTCTGGCTGGGGATCCTTGGTCTTCTTTGAAGAGTGAATGGTAGAATGATGTGCATCAATAGTGGATTGCAGTAGTTTTGGAGTGCAAACCGTCTATTTTTTTTTTTTTTGGTTCTTCAATTAAAATAGATTTACCTTAGTTGAAAGGGCAAGAGTAATGGAAAACGTGTCAATTATTCTCTTCCTACGATTGGCAGAGGTCTCAATTGTTTGCCTGTTGTTGAAGCAAAGTTTGGATATGTATTCCTCCATAGGGAAAACAAAGATTAGGGCTGAGATGTTTTGCCACCATTCCAGATAAAAGAAGGATGGGAATGGGTTAGAGACAAGTGAGAAAATTGAAATTTTTTCAATAAATCTCCATAAGCTTGGGAGATTTGGGAAACTAGAGCATTAGATTTTATTTTCATCATTTCACCTATAGGTTCATCGATGGAGGGATGTATGTAAGAAAAGGGAATGTTATGGGTCAATCCAAATTGTCTAGCAAATTGGTTGGGTTATAGCTTTCAAAGCTACAGTTGAAAATTTTGGAGGAGGACATAGAACCCCCAATATGAAGGTATCGAGGTAGCAAAAAACTACCCCAGAAAAGGCGTTGCAATTCTGTAGCCTCCTCAGAAGAAGTATTTGGGTCATCAAAAAATGATTTGAGGAGGGACGAGGAATAAAGAAATCCACAGAATTGGGTTTATAAGGAATCCTCTCTATCTATAGAAAAAGTAAAGAAGATGCTTAAATAAGTATTAAAGGTTTTCTAAGTATAAATAATTGATGCATAAAGAAATCAATAGGCGCAAATTAGAGGTTGGAATTTAGGCTCTGACAAGGTATTTAGAGGGCTAGACTTCAAGAAAGTAGGCATAAAGCCACGCCTGGAAAATCCAAAATAGGCCTCCACACCTAATAGTGATCCTGTTCTCAGTAAGTTTCAAGAGACCTCTATATAGTGCTCCCAAGACAAAAGGGGCTAAGGCAAGTTTCTTGTTTTTAGCTAGTCGATTGGCTATACCAACAAACTCTCTGGTCACTTTGAAAACAAGGACACACAACATGAAACAGTGATCATGTTCTCAATAAGGTTCAAGAGGCCTCTACATAGTGCTCCCAAGACAAAAAGGGCTAAGGCAAGTTTTTTGTTTCTAGCTAGTTGATTGGCTATACCAACATACTCTCTCATCACTTTAAAACCAAAGACACATAACATGAATCGACAAAGCCAGTGGAGGAGGAAAGCGATGTGCTCCACGAATGAAGGATTAGAGGATTACGAGGCAAATAAACAGTTCATAAGGTCATTATATCCTATGTTAGAAGGGATATTGACAAAATCGCGACCAATATCAGTAGAAAGACAGGCATTCACTTCCATACCTATCGATGGGAGTTCAGTCAAGTAGGCTATACCCAAAACTATGGGGGACATCATGCCTATGGGAAGAAGTATGGCATTGCATGGCTGGGACCAGAAACATGCACCGGCACCAATCAACCACCGATTCATATGCAGTCGTGAGTGGAGAGCTTGACCATTCCAAAAATGCCCAGTCGTCTCCATTGAGAGGCATAATGAGTTTCCATTTTCTTGACCCAATCGACCCAGCGTTAGTTAGGGTTGATCCATGAGCGAAGTGGGTTGGTTCCTTAATTCCATGATTTCCATGAGATTTGGGATTGATTCAGCATTAGGGTTTCACCTTCATGAACAAGATAGAATTCAGAGAACCCCTCGCAAACTATGATTTGAAAGAGGGACCAAGATTAAAAACCCCACTTGAATTAGCAGTGGGGATTAAAACCCTTTGATCTACGAACTCATTTGCAGCTTGCTTAAGGTCAGAAGGGAATCTCAGTGAGAAGGGGATCTCAGAGTCAATTGAAGATGGAAGGTTTTGCTTCTTGGGAGCCATTGGAATTAGCAAGAGAAGAATCACCAGAAATTTCGAAGGCAAGAAGTAAAAGGCAGATGAGGAAAGTAAAGGGAACAGTTTAGCCGCTAAAGCTTTTTAAACGTGTGTTTAAGGAAGGCAACGGTAATGATTGTTCATTTATTTGAGTTAATTAGATTTAAACTCAATTAAGTGAGGGTGGGGGGCATTGTTTGGACTTAAAATATAAAATTATAAGAAAATTTGATGCGTAGGTAGTTTGCAAGCCTGAAGACATTAAACAGTTGCCACGTGTAAGGATCTAAAGAAAAGGCCGGAGATGATCAGTCATAGCTTTGTTTGAAAAAGGAGAGTAACTGTCTGGGAGTTATAGGCCAATTAACCGTCGATGGATAGGGATACCGTCGAAGGGATTGTATATAAAAGGCGGACAAGAAGGAAGTGGAATGACAACTCAAATCCCCACAAAACCCACGATCAGGGGCATTTAGGAGTAACGTTAAAGTTAGGTTTACGAAGTAGTTAGCGTTATAATCAAAGGCTATTAATTCAGTCTCTCTGTAACTAAAATCTATTCAATTGAATTAATAAATGAATTCACTTTTATTAATTCATCATTTTGTGTATTCATCGTTTTAAAACTTCATCCAAGGAAGTCTTGAAAGAAGGCAATTGAACTCATCCACAAGCAATCGCCTAAGAACTGTTTGTCATTGCCTCCAAGATCTCGGAATTAAAATTTTCAATATTAATTTTGTGTAATTTTTTCTTTAACCATGAATATTCAAATTTTCTCCTCCAATTTCTGGATTTGAGTCTCTAAAACTATGGCAGCTCAGTGGGGATAAACCTACTCTTTAGCACCTTAAGCACATTGTGGGAGCTTAGTTTTGGCCCAGACGTAGGTGCAATGGAGTCTACTGTAGATAACTGTGTGGTGTTGATGGGTAATGCTCCGTGACGAATACGTACCGCAGCTTTTCTACATATCCATTTTAAAAAAAAAAAAAAAACAATTATTCTTCAATTTGACCCCTTCAAAGTTTCTTGTTCTGCTATAGTCCTACTGCCCCATACTACATCAATAGCCATCGATTGACCACATCTATTGCGTGGTTTACATTTTCACAACTATATGTTAAACCATCTTATGTTGGCCATCACACTCCATTGGTCTTGCAATACAAAGTTCGAATCGAACCATGATAATGGAATTAACTATGTAAGGATGAGGTTTTCAACTCATGATTTTTAATATAAAAGTCCATTTATAAAATACATATTGAAGTATAAAATTATAAAAAACACATTTTGTAAACATTTTTTATATTGAAAAGATTAAGATAAATGTAGAGTTTTTGTATAAATTATGGTAGATTGATGAATATATTCATAGTCTTATTATGCGTTCATGCAAAATTTGTAGCAACTTCCCCGTTAGCTTGCTGAAGCCTATGAAGGATGGACACTCTCAAGAAGGTGACGTATCCATGTCGGACACCGACAATCTTCGGATACTCTCTGACACGTGTCCAATACTCTTTTATCCGTGTCTATAGTTAAATGATAAAATTTTAATTTTGGACACGCGTCCGACACTTCTTTGGTGACGTGTCTGACACTTCTTTAAAACTTGTCTACTACTAAACAATAAACATGTGTTGAAATGTGATTAATAAAACTTAAAATTTTGAGAACATATAATTACCAACACTAGACATATTAAAGTTTTACTTTAAATATAATAATAAAAACAAAAGATGCATAAAAATTTAAAAAAAAAAGTAATTGAGAAAATGAGAGCAATTGTTTAAATTATATATTGAGTACACATTGTCTACAAAAAAAAAATGATGATTATTGACTATTAAGATGATGCTTTAGTCTAAAAATTCACATAGATGATTAGACATAAGATTTACTTATCATAAAATACTGAATCTTTTATAAATTATATATCATTATCACTATATTTGCAATAAATTATATTAATGCTATATAAAATATAATTTTTTGTAGCGTGTCCCCAATGTGTCCGTGTCCTACTTTTTTGAGAAATGTCGTGTCAGCGTGTCCGTGTCCGTGTCCTGTCGTATCCGTGTCCGTGCTTCTTAGGCCGGAGCATCTTTGACCTGAAAAAAAAGTCGGAGACTAGAAGGCGAGCCTCGAGGATTGACCCTCTAATGTTCAAGTCAGTATTTCGTAAGAAAAATTGAGAGTGAGTATGGATTGAGTGTTGCATAACTTCTGTGTCCCCCCGCCCGTAGGCTCCCTCCTTGGTCCATTGGGAGGAAAAGACTTTTCTTAACTGAGGAGTCTTTGACTCCCTCATCTGCTGATATGGAGGGTGAGATTCCTCTTGGGTGAAGGGGTCTTAACTCCTTTATCCTATCACAAACGTGACGCTAATTGTTCCTTCTGACTGGGGAGTCATTTGACTTTTGAATTACTTATAATTTTATCCATTGGTCTTTCTATCAAGACTCAGCAACATGGGGTAGAGCTGATTACTAGGCCTGGCGTAGCTTAGCGATCTTCCTGTCCATGCTTAAGGTTTACAGCTCTTCTAATTGTAATTTTTGTACGGGACTCCTCATATTAGAGCTTTCTCCAAGGTGTTTCTTTATTGAGCTGACTTGTTTCTCATTAGTTTCTCCTACTCAGTGTTACAAGACGTGGAAGAGACATACGCCTTATTTCTCGTTACTTTTTGTTCGATACTTCCTTCGAAGAAGAAAACACCCAACGTAGGTACGTCATGTCAATTTAAATGACCCAATTGTGTAACCTCCATTTTTCTTGCTATTTAGACTGTTCTGAGCTTTGCTTCAAGAACTTAGTAGGTTCTAAATTCCTTCTTTGATCACTCGACCTTGCCTTCTTCAGTGATTCTTGATCTCTGCTCTAGAGTATTTTAGTTGTGTTCATCCTTTTCAATTCTTCTTCTATGGATTATGCATTGTTGGAAAAGGGAATACCTCTCTAAGTATTTTAGCATTTTTCTTGGACCCCCAAGTTGTTCGGTAAAACATCGATCACTAGTTCTAGACATAAGTTTGTTGTGCGTAGTGAGCCTTCCAGTCACGCATTGTACCTCCTTGATATTTTAAGGCAGCTGGATGTCCAACAGAGCTCGGATATTATCTGGATTGGCTTCGATTCCTCTTTATGACACTAGCAATCCAAAAAATTACCACAGATACTCCAAAGGCACACTTAGCTGGATACAACTTCTTGAAATATTTTATTAGGGTCATAAAGTCCTTATCTAAGTGCGCCACATGGTCTTCAACAAGCTTGCTTTTCAATAGTGTGCCATCAATGTAGACTTCTTGTCATTTCAATCAAGCTTTTGAAGATCTGATTGACCAACTGTTGATATGTGGCACAACCATTCTCCAATTTGAAGGGCATTACTTGATAATAATAAAGCCCCTGCTTTATAATGAAAGATGTTTATTCTTGCTCATTTGGGTGCGTGTAAATCTAGTTGTAAGTAGAAAAGGCATGCATGAAACTCAAAAACTAGAAACCTATTGTGGTATCAACTAGGAGGTCAATCTTGAGAGTGGGAAACAATCCTTCAAGCAAGATTTTATGGAGATCGGTAAAGTATATGCAAAGCCTTCACTTTCCATTATGTTTTCTGACCATGACCACGTTGGCTAGACACTCTGGATATATAATGTACTTTTTTTATGGACTTAGCGTGAAGGATTTTGCCCACTTCCTCAAATATGACATTGGCTCTGTTAAGGGAAAACACCCTTCTTTACTCTCTGATAGACTTAAAATATTGATCAACATTCAGCCTATGAATCATCACCTCTAAATCAATTTCAGGCATATCTTTTTTGCTCCAAGCGAACATGTCAATGTTGTTGTGCAATAATTTCTCCAATATATCAGTAATTTCTCCAATCTATCTCTGATATCTTGGGGGAACTCGAACCCTAGGTGAGTTACTCAATCTGGGTCCCCCTCCAGCATATCGGGATTAGCTCTTCCATAGGGTGAGTTCTCCTCTCTTCCAGTGGCTCTCTTGGGTCAATGCTCTCCACTTGGCGTGTTTCCTGAAATGAATTGTTGTTAGTTATGGCAATATAACACTCCTTGGCCATAACTTGATCTCATCTAACTTCTCAAATCCTGTACTTGGTTGGGAACCGAAGGGGGAGGTGATATGTGGAGGGTATGGACTTCAAGGAATTCAGGGTTGGTCGTCCAAGGATGATGTTGCATCGATGGGAAATCCATCCCTAGAAAGTTTACCATGTGGGTGATCTGCATGGGGCTTTGCCCTACCAATATGGGGATAGAGACCGCCCCAATATATAGACTATTTTCCTTCAAAAACCAACTAGTGGAGCACTGATGGGCTTTAACTTATGCCTCTCGATGTCCAACTAACTGAAGGCATTGGTAAAAGTTATATCAGCCGAGATCCAGTGGTCTACCAAGACTTTTCTCATGATATGCTTTGATATAATCATCGAGATAACTAGGGGTTATCATGAGGGAGGTGAATTCCCTTAAGGTCTTCATCAGAAAGGTAATTGGTTGGTCAATCTTCAGCATTCTCTTATGATGTCCCTGGTTGATTTCCTTCGAATCCAAGTCTATTCAAGTTCGTCATGCTAAATTGTTTTCACCTCTATCTTCTAACCCCCATGAAATCACTTTTATTGCTCCTAGGAGCTGTTGATGCTCTCGATCTCCTAGAGTCTGGTTCCCTGGAATAGAGCTCTATCTTCTCTACCATTGCGGTTTACAAAACTTCCCAAATAGTGTCACTTGATCAAGTCTTCTATCTAATCCTTTAAGGTGGGAAAGTCGTCTGTGTCATTCCCATGATCTCAATACAAGCGACAATATTTGTCCCTTTCTCTTTTGTGGGGTGGTGTTCTCAACCTCCCAGACCATTTTAAAATATTATCATTTTATACTTGGAAAATGACCTAGTCTACCATTTTTTTTAATGGGGTATATCCCTGGAACTTTCCTAATTGGAATAGAGATCATAATCTCTCCCTTGCTAGCACTCGCTCAACTCATCCTTTCTTTGAGGATGCGGTATAGTATGGTTTTCATGATCAGTCCTTTTCTTCTCCGAAGAACAATCTTCTCCTTCTTTTTTGGATTTCAAGACGTCTTTTGCAACTTATGGATTTGAGCCCTTGACAAGAGTTCTAGCATACTTGTAGAAGGGGGCATGGACAATAAAAACAGAAATCTAGAGGGCAGGAGTCCTCCCATAGTCAATGTTCTGGATTTGCAATGACTCATCAGTAAAGCTTGGCATGTAATCACCCAATGACTCTCACCTCCCCTACTAAAGGTTAAGAAGGTAGGATGCTAGCTTTCTGTGAGTTCGTCCTCCTATGAAATGGGAGAGGAATGACTTACTCAATATAACAAACGAGCTAATGGAACCTAGGGGTGTCCATTGAACCACAGTCGAGTTGTTCCCTTGAGAGTTGTGTGAAATGGTCTGGCATATTACGGAGGAACATCAGAGACTTGTAAGTTGATCCATAATGTCTTTCTTTCCATCAAAACTATCTATCGAGGCAGTTTAATTTTGTGGGCAAAGGATAATGTGTTACATCATGTGAAAAAGGGGACTCTAGGCACTGCACCATGGTTTCCACGGTTTCAAGAACTTTGGCTTCACTCTATTGAGTACATCCCCAATGCGACCATTTACCTCTCTAAACTTTCCGTCTCAGGACTTGAATTCTTCCTATTGGCGAGGGGTATCATTATGGCTATGCTCATCTCTGGCGTCACTTGCCTAATTACGTTGGGTATCCCGTGAATGGAAGACCTTCTAAGGAGGTTGGCTAGTAAGCATCTAAATGATCTTCTGTCTGGGTTTGTTGGGTAAACCCTCACTTGTTTGATTCATTATATCATAAATTATTTGCATATTAAACATTCTCTGAACTTCCCGTTGTTTATTGACTCAAATGGGGGATCTCTATCATGATTATCCCTTTCAAGTAGTTCGTGAGAATGTTGCTATATGGGGATATTTTCTTTGGTAGCCTCTATCGATCTCATAGTCATCATTCAAAATTCCCCTTTCAGGGAAATTTTGAAAACGCAATGAATTCCTTGTCATTTCCCACAAACAATGTCAAACTATTGATGCAAAACTTGTAGCAACCTCAATGTCAACTTGTCTGAGCTCCGATGAACTAAAACAATAGTAGGATACCAAAAGGGGAGTTCCAGAAGTTGACCCTTCAATGCTCAAGTCAATATTTCATAAGATAAATGAGAATGAATATAGAGTAAGTGATACATACCTGCTGTGTTTCTCCCTGGGCTCTTTTTATAAGTCTAAGGATTAGCTTCCCTAAAAAAGTTGGACTCTGGATTCTTTTATCCTCTTTTTAGGAGGAGTGAGTCCTCTTGGGAGTGGATTCTAGGCTCCCCTCCTTGGTCCATTGGGAGAATAAGACTCCTCTTAACTGAGGAGTCTTTGACTCCCTCATCCACTGATATGGAGGTTGAGACTCTTCCAGAGTGAGCGGTCTTAACTCCTTTAACCTATCACAAAGGTGGCGCCAACTGTTACTTCTAACTAGGGAAGCATTTGATTTCTGAATTTCTTGTAATATTATCCTCTGGCCTTTTGTCAATACTGAGCCATGTGGGCAATGCTCATTACCAGGTCTGGCGTAGCTCAGAGCTCTTCCTGTCCATGCTAAAGATTTGTAGCTCTTCCAACAGTAAATTTTGTAGGGGATTCTTTGTGTTAAAAACTTTCCCCAAAGTGTTTCTTACTGAGCTGATTTTTTCCTCATCATTATGTAAATAAAGAATTACGAAAATTCCGTTTTGTAAAGAAAATTAACCAAGTATTGTATTAAAAGAAAAAAAAGGTAAAAATATTAATGACACTGACTCAGAAGGTAACTGAGTATCGTTTGAAAAGTGATGCTTGAAAACGTAAAATTTTAATCACCATTGTCTGAAGGGTTTGTTTGGGCACGGAAGGAAGTTTGGTATAGAAGGTTGCTATTATGAAAAAAATATAATTGTTTAGGATTAGGTTATCAAATTTAGGAACAATCCTCACATTTTGGAATCGACGCATAAAAAAAAAGCTTGAATTCAAGTTATATGGGTCTAGTTACAACCTTTCACCTTTTAGAGTATTTGAGATTGATTTGAAAATTTTAAAATCGATACCAAATTTTGAGATTGATTTCAACAATTCTTAAAGGTGTCAAATGCCCCAAAAAATTATGTCTTGAGGTACAATGCTGAAAAAATTATTTCAATACCTAAACTTATCCTATTGTCATTGGAGTATTCTGGATTCTCAGGAAGAATTTTACTAATTAATTCAATTATTATTGGATTATCCTTTGCATTATTCGGACTGAATTTTGGAAAGCAAGGGTAACAGTGATGATGCACAAAATTGTCTTTGGCAAGATCAACAGTCAAGTATATGAACATGTGTAATTAATGAGCAGTAAATAAGCAATCAGTGACAAATCAATGGCAAAACAGTAAATATAGAGGCAAACACAAAGATATATAGTGGTTCGGTCCGGGTGACCTACTCCACTCTCGGGAACGGCAGCGGTGGCTGGAGATCTTTATTGATGAGTAAAAGTTACCGGGAGAGTTTACTCCGGGGTGTTACAATGCATTTGGGAGAGAGAGAGAGCAATGTGTGTAGGAAGGTGTATTGTGTGTAGGGATCTCCAATGGTAGAGGTCTCCAGGTCTTTGGACATGTGTGTAGATCTCAAGATGCCTCTCCAAGTGGAGAGAGCTTACATTATATAGGTTCACTAAGACGGTGAGTTGAGGCGGTCATCACTATTTTGGTAAGTATAGTTATGGTAGGATTCTACCACTTTGGTAGGTACAGTTATGGTAGGATTAGATCTTCGGTGCGTATCCCGATATTTTCTCCCTCGTGTCCCTATTTCGTCTGAGGAGTACTCTGAGCTGGGTTGGACTTGAGTTGTCCTCTTGAGCTGGGTTGGACTTGATTTAGAGTGATAGAGTCAAGAGGAGTGGTAAGAAGTAGGCGCCCAAGTGACCAGGTCCAAGTGATGAGGTCCAGGTGATGACTCCAAGTGATGAGTCCAAGTGATGAGTCCCAAGTGGGCGACGCCCAAGTGATGACCCCTAGTGACGGCGCCCAAGTGATGACCTCTTGTTGGCGCCCCTTGGTCATTTGGCTTCCTTCTGGACTCCTTTAGGATGGGTTGACCCGATTGAATGGGTCTTAGTGACTTGGGCTTCTAATATCTGGGCTTTTCTCGATTTATTTTATCGGGCTTTGCCCAGTCAAATTTGGGCTCGTCATTTGCCCCCATGCTCCGAGCTCTGACTTTCTCGAAAGGAAGGGGTCGAGGGCATGTTTCGTCTTCGCTTGAGTGAGGAGAAATTTTCTTTTTTCCCACGGTATTTTTTCATTTTCGGAGACCTGCTGAATTTATCGATATCGGAATTTTTTTTTTTTTTTTTTGCTTGGGCGCGTCTCCTGGGCGTTGCCCTTTTCTCACCCTTTTTTTTATTTTTTTTCTTTCTTTGGTGTTGACTTCTTTGCTTGCTTGCTGGCCTTTCTTGTCCTTTTCTCTTTTTTTTTTTTTTTTTTTTGTCCTTTCTTTTTGCTTGGCTTGGGCTGGGCGCTGACTTCTCCTCCCCTTTCTTTTTTTTTTTTCTTCTTGGTCTTGCTTGGGCGCCGCCTCTTGGGCTCTGGCCTTTCTCTTTTTTTTTTTTTTTTTTGTCCTTTCTTTTTTCTTGGCTTGGGCTGGGCGCTGACTTCTCCTCCCCCTTTTTTTTTTTTTCTTCTTGGCCTTGCTTGGGCGCCACATCTTGGGCTCTGGCCTTTCTCTTTTTTTTTTTTTTTTTTTTGTCCTTTCTTTTTGCTTGGCTTGGGCTGGGCGCTGACTTCTCCTCCGCCCTTTTTTTTTTCTTCTTGGCCTTGCTTGGGCGCCGCCTCTTGGACACTGGCCTTTCTCTTTTTTTTTTTTTTTTCTTGGCTTGCTTGGTTGGGCGTCGCCTCTTGGGCTCCTTCACCCTTCCTCTTTTTTTTTTCTTCTTCCTTTTGGCTTGGGCGCCTTCACCCTTCCTCTTTTTTTTTTTTTTCTTTCTCTTGGGCGTCGCCTCCTCCTGCTGACTTTTTTTTTTTTTTCTTGGCCCTGCTTGGGCGCTGGCCTTTCTTCTTCTTTTTTTTCTTGAGTCAGATGGTGGATCCTTGATGCAAAGTGAGAAGAGACTTTGGCGAGAAGTCCACGGGCAGTGTGGACGACACCTTGTCACGTGCTGGCAACTTGGGTCTTGCACTAGGCGGTTGTGAATGTGAGATGAGAGATTGGGCGAGATGAGAGGACCCATCCCTATGGGCGACGCCAGCGTCTTGCTGGGCGACGCCTTCTTTGCTGTGGACCCTTGTATGGCATCAAATGTAGGGGAGACTTGGTGGGCGACGCCAGCTTGACAGGCGAGGTAGGAGCATTGCAGGCGATTTTGGGCGACACCAAGAGGTTGGCAGGGTGCCTTGAGTGGCGCCATGAGGCTGGGGTAGGCGCTTTTGGCGACACCAAGAGGTTGGTTGGTGCCTTGAGTAACGCCATGAGGCTGGGGTAGGCGCCTTGGGAAACGCTAAGAGGTTGACAGGGCGCCTCGGGCGACGCCTTGAGTCTTGCCCCCACTCCTCTGTTATGTGTGTCTTTGTACTACTGTAGGAGTTGGGACTCCAGTGCAGATGGCTTGAGTTTCAAAAATGTACCTGAAAAAAATAATATTATCCCAACATTAAAATACTTAACATGATTACCTGCATGCTGTTTGCATGAGAGTAAGGTAAGAGTTGTGGGCGTCTTGAGAGAGGGCCGCATGAGCTGAGGCCGAACTACGTATAGTGTCGGTAGATGGCTGCCATAGCAGAGGTGACTACTTGCGCGAGAGCAGAGTCATAGAGGCTGAGCTACGTATAGTCTCGGGAGATTGCTGTTGTGGCAGAGGTTTACCAGGTGACTACTTGCGCGAGAGCAGAGTCATAGACCGAGCTACGTATAGTCTCAGGAGATGGCTGTCGTAGCAGAGGCTTACTAGGTGACTACTTGCGCGAGAGCAGAGTCATAGAGACCGAGCTACGTATAGTCTCGGGATATGGCTGCCGTAGCAGAGGTTTACCAGGTGACGTCTTGCGCGAGAGCAGAGTCATAGACCGAGCTACGTATAGTCTCGGGAGATGGCTGCCGTAGCAGAGGCTTACTAGGTGGCTACTTGCGCGAGAGCAGAGTCATAGAGGTCGAGCTACGTATAGTCTCTGGAGATGACTGTCGTAGCAGAGGCTTACTAGGTGACTACTTGCGCGAGAGCAGTCATAGAGGTCGAGCTACGTATAGTCTCGGGAGATGGCTGCCGTAGCAGATGTGACTACTTGCGCGAGAACAGTCATAGAGGCTGAGCTAGGTATAGTCTCGGGAGATGACTGTCGTAGCAGAGGTGACTACTTGCGCGAGAGCAGTCATAGAGGCCGAGTTACGTATAGTCTCGGGAGATGGCTGCCGTAGCAGAGGTGACTACTTGCGCGAGAGCAGAGTCATAGAGGCCGAGCTACGTATAGCCTCGGGGGTGGCTGCCGTAGCTGAGGCTTTGCTTTGGTATGTCCCGCACTCCTCTTTGGCTTTGTACCTAGCTTTCTTTCTTTATACTTTACTTTTGGGTGCCTGCAGGTGGCTGTTGCTTTGCCCAATACGCTGAAGATCAGGGAGGCAATCGATGGCCAGACAGTGGAGAAGCAGGCACGTGAGACTGCTGAAGAGCAGTTAAAGCTTGAGCGACAGGCACGAGAGGATGCCGTGAAGCTATTAGGGCTCGAGCGGCAGGCACGAGAGGATGACGCTGAGCAGTTGAGGGTAGCACATGAGAGGGCTACCTAACTTGAGGCTGACCTTCGAGTTGCACTTGAGATGGCTACTAGGGCAAAGGCTGAAGGTGCCTGAGGTGTTGGTCACCTGTTGTTGAGGAGCTGGGCGCCTGATGCTGTTGGGCGCCTGGTGATGGGCGCTATTGTTGGGCGCCTGGTGATGGCGCGGACGCTGAGGGTTGCTGGACGTCTTTGGGCATGGACACCAAGGGGCTCTGGGCGCTAGCCTGGGTGTGCCAACCTAGGTGTTGGCCTGGGCGGCGCCTGCTTGGATGCCTGCGGTTGGGCGCCTGATGAGAGGGTAACTGTTAATTTCTCTGGTTTCATGCCTTATGAGGCACCAACAGTAGTTGGTGACGGGGAGAGCCTTGATTATAGTGGTTGTGGCTCAAGAAGTAGTGACTGATCATCGAGAGTATGACGACTGTTGTTCTTTTGTCTACACCTTGTTGTTAAGCCATGTTCTGACTTTTATAAGCTGTTTGTAAGTTTCAGGAAAGCAAGACAATTCGGACACAATAATATTCGCAAAATTTCATAAAATAACAGCATAAATAAACTAAAACAATAAAGGATAGATAACATGAGAGTCACTGGCTTCCATGATCGCTATATTGGATCTCTCATTCGTCTTTGTCCTCCTGCGGGAATACGTGTGGAGGGGGAACACGTAAGCTCCCCGCGCTCTAAGAAGGGGCTGCTGGGCGAGGGGCGCCCTTACGTGGTCCTGGGGCGTTCTGGCGAGGGTCCCTATGATGAGGGGCTGTCCGACGCCCGGAAGGGACAGGCAGTGGCTCTCCTGTTGGAGAGAGTGGGACTCCTCCCACGGGGTGAGGGGCGATGCTCCCTTGGGCTAGCATCAGTTGGATGATCTGCTGGTTTTGGTTCACCAGCAGTTGCATGGTTTTGAGGAATTCTTGTCCAACAACGGGGGTCACCGTGGCAAACGGCTCCAACGGTGCGAGGGGAGGCGGAACCTCCTCCCGGTGTGCTGGGTTGTTATCTCTCGGTTGTTGACTCATCGATCTGGTTGTGATTGCCATGAATTGAGTGAGAACAGGAAAACTAGTCGTTCCCACAAACGGCGCCAAACTGATGATGCACAAAATTGTCTTTGGCAAGATCAACAGTCAAGTATATGAACATGTGTAATTAATGAGCAGTAAATAAGCAATCAATGACAGATCAATGGCAAAACAGTAAATATAGAGGCAAACACAAAGATATATAGTGGTTCGGTCCGGGTGACCTACTCCACTCTCGGGAACGACAGCGGTGGCCGGAGATCTTTATTGATGAGTAAAAGTTACCGGGAGAATTTACTCCGGGGTGTTACAATGCCTTTGGGAGAGAGAGATAGAGAGCAATGTGTGTAGGGAGGTGTATTGTGTGTAGGGATCTCCAATGGTAGAGGTCTCCAGGTCTTTGGACATGTGTGTAGATCTCAAGATGCCTCTCCAAGTGGAGAGAGCTTACATTATATAGGTTCACCAAGACGGTGAGTTGAGGCGGTCACCACTATTTTGGTAAGTATAGTTATGGTAGGATTCTACCACTTTGGTAGGTACAGTTATGGTAGGATTAGATCTCCGGTGCGTATCCCCGATATTTTCTCCCTCGTGTCCCTATTTCGTCGGAGGAGTACTCTGAGCTGGGTTGGACTTGAGTTGTCCTCTTGAGCTGGGTTGGACTTGATTTGGAGTGACGGAGTCAAGAGGAGTTGTAAGAAGTAGGCGCCCAAGTGACCAGGTCCAAGTGATGAGGTCCAGGTGATGACTCCAAGTGATGAGTCCAAGTGATGAGTCCCTAGTGGGCGGCGCCCAAGTGATGACCCCTAGTGGCGGCGCCCAAGTGATGACCTCTTGTTGGCGCCCCTTGGTCCCCTTTGGTTATTTGGCTTCCTTCTGGACTTCTTTAGGATGGGTTGACCCGATTGAATGGGTCTTAGTGATTTGGGCTTCTAATATCTGAGCTTTTCTCGATTTATTTTATCGGGTTTGGCCCAGTCAAATTTGGGCTCGTCAAACAATATTAACTATTAAGTAGAGTAATGCCTCAAAAGGGTAAGCTGAACATGAACTTGCACACACACACACAATTGAGATATATATATAGAGAGAGAGAGAGTACCTCAAACATCCTCTTGCCAAAATGGATGGTTAAAGCTGAACTGAGCAAAAGAAACCTCAAACCCTCATTCGGAAAAAGGCCAAAAGAGGCGGCACCGGCAAGAAATGCCGGCGTATACAGCACAAGCATGCCAGTTCTGCTGGATAGTTTAAACTTTTGGGCTGCTTTTGATGATGATGAAGTTTTCCCAGAACCAACGTTCCAGAATTTTGAATACTGCATATGCTTCCCTTTGATTTCCATGAACCCTGCATTGGCTAGTGATGCAAAACTCACCACAGACATTGCCGTGATGAGCAGAGATGGTGGTGGTGGGTATATCAAACTCAGCAATGCAGATATCACCATTTTCACACACACACTCTCTCTCTCTCTCTCACACACACACAGAGATGCGTGTTTTCAGATTAGAGAAAAGGGAGGAACTGGAGCAATGAGAGCCACAGTAATGGTTTACACCCGAATCTCACTAGTCCAACTGGCGAATGGTCAGAACGATACTTGGGTGGGGAACCAGAACTTGAATTAGTCCAGTATGTGGTCTCTAATTTTCCATGTAATTGTCAAACATTTATATGGTAGCATGTATTTGTTTCATTGAAAAGTATCCAGCTACATGACTTTTTTTTAACTTTCACATAATTGAAATGCCGTATACGTCATGTCAGCACAAGCCTTCCGAAACTTAATTAGTTGAGCTATTGAGGATTTAATTTCAAGTTATTGTGTTTATTAGATACCTAATGAGTAATATCTATAATTTATAATATAAAATAGAGCGGTTTCAACAAGCTCATCTTATGATCTCAAATTCATTCATCTAACCGTCAAAAAATTACTATTTTTTTTCTTAATATTTTCCCCCCAACCAGTCAACATTTACAGTAGATCTTGGAATACATTTTACGGTCTCAAATTCATTCATCCAACGGTCAAGAAATTAACATTTTTTTCCTTAATATTTTCTATCCTAACCGGTCAACGATTACGGCTGATCTTGGAATACAGGATTTTCTTTGATATAATAATTAAATGGGTAAAATTTGCCAGTAATATCATCTGTGTAGTGTAACATTTTGAATTTGTATAAGACACACTGATAACATTTTGATTAAAAAAAACTCATCAATTTAATAGATTAAAAAAAAAAAAACAAGGGTTCTGCTTAACATATTTATATTGAATATAATTAATTTTAATTTTATTTATTTAATTAAATATCTCAAACTAATATGTCTTACACATCTCTTGAATCAAAAGTTCAAGACTAATTTTTTTTTTTCTCCCTTAAGAAAACCCAACATTAATATATTCTTATAAATTAATAATTTTGTAATAACTTGTACTAATTAATAAAATAATATTTTATAAATGATATTTGTAGATTTTTTTTGATAGAAAATATTTTGGCAATATGTTTTTTGATAAATTAGATTTTTAGTTTGTATTAGATTTGACTCGGTTTTGATTACACATGTATATAAATTAATATTTTTTAATTCATTTCTATCATATTTCATGGATTTATCTATAGCACAAAATAGAACATGAATTTACAAGTTCATTTGACGGTCTCAAATAAACTCATACAACGACCATCAACATCTCTCTCAAAACTATTCATATTGAATTTTACCTTCCTCTTCTCACTATTCACTCACTCTCTCTCGTAGTGCCAGAGGGAGGACGGTCTTGGGGCCACCTTGAAAAAAAATATTGTTTTTAGTTATATATGTTTTATATATTTTTTTGGATTAATTGGGCCCACTATAAGGATTTATGAAAGATAAAATTGATTCATTGGAGTATTGGTATAATTTATTGAAGCTTCCTTTGATTCAAAAATTATGGAATATATAGCCAAAAATGAGTAAAATATGGAATTTGTAAGAAAATTAAAAATTATACAATATTGTTTTTATTTGTGTCAAATAAATTATATAATTAATCATTTATGTATAGATATTATCTTATTAATTTTTTTCAAATAGACCCTTTTTATGTTTAATGAATTTTTAACCATCAAATCCGATATAAAAAATATAAATATATCACATTATTTTTATCTATTTTAGTTAAAGTGTTTCCACCCTAGATTATATTTTTAACTCCGCCACTGCTCTCGGTGATCTTCACTCCTCACTTCTCCAAATTAATCGGTTAGATTATGTTGCACCGTGTCTTCAGGCACTGGTTACCTGTAGTCTATATAATAAAGTACAACATAAAAAATAATTTTTATTTGTTACAATTGAGATTATTTAAAATTTTAGTTTAAAATTAACCGGACGACTAATATTAACTTTTCAAATTTAATAAGAAAAATAAGTCTGTTGAGGGTGTATTTGATAACTTCTAAAAAGTGATGATAAGACTTATGACTTTTCATAAGTACTTCAAAATAAAATAGTGTTTGGAACAACTTATTTTAATTAATTTATAATAAGTCAAAAGTAGTTTTACTACTTAAATAAATAAGTAAAAGTAAAAAAAATAAATAAATAAATAAAAGTAAAATAAATAAATAAATAAGTTTTACTTCTTTAAAATCATTTTTATACAAAACACTTCGTCGCCGCCACACCACCATCACCGCCACCGCCCCACCACTCCCCCACCACCACCACTATCACCATCACCGCCACCACCCACCACCATTATCATCTCGTTTTTATATTTATTACCATTACCACCATCATCCCACCACCATCACCATCCACTACCACAACCCACCACCACCCGTCGTTCCCCACCCATTGTTACCCACCCCAACCACACCTACCACCACCATTGTTATTCACCACCACCCATCACCACCGTCACCCACAAGCACCCGTTGTTGCCCACCACCACTCACACCCACCACCAACATCATCACCCCCCACCACCACAACCCACCACTACCACCACCACCGTCGTCACCCCACCACCACTATCACCGTCGCCCACCACCACCCATACCCACCACAAGCACCGTTGTCACCCATGCCTGCCAGTACTACCATCGTCATCCAAAAATCACCAACATCATCACTGTTGCTACATATGGCTTCCACCACCATCACAATTGTCGCCGCCCATCACAACCATAACTATCTCTCACCATCACCACTACCACCGCTTACTCCTAGTAAAACTGGTGCTTAAATTTCTCACTATCTCCTCTATATTTGAGATTTAATTTGGGTTGTGAATACAAATATGTTTATGATTGTCATTTTTTTTATTACTCTATGTCTTCAGGTATGGGTAATAACTAGTCTATATAACAAAGTATAAAGATTGAAACATAAAAAAATGACTTTTATTTTTCACATTTGAAATCTTTTTAAATTTTACTTTAAAGTTAATTCGAAGGCTAATATTAACTTCCCAAATTTAATAGCAAAAATAGGCCCCCTAAGTATGATGGTAGTGGACCGGGTAAAAAAGGGTATTCGTCTAAACCCGTCCCGTTTGGACTGGGGATGGACCATACGTATTGGACAGGAGACGTATACGGGGATACTCGTATAAACCTGTGTAGGGATGAAGCTGGGAATGGACTGACACTTACCCCCTACTTGCCTCCGCCCCGCCCCGCCCCGCCCCGCCCCGCTTTACCCGTTATTATTATTATTATTATTATTATTATTATTATGTGTCTGTGAATACAAATCTACATATTATTGAATGATTTTTTCTTTTGAAAATTGTTTTATTTTTTTATTTTTTCTTGGTTTTGGCTTGGAAAAGTGTAGATCTTTGTGTTTTTATATTATGTTATGTTGGATTATATTATGTTACATTATGTTATGTTACATTATGTTGTGTTGCATGATATTGTGTTGGATTTACAAGGGAGAATTTTTTTTAATTATATTATGTTGTAGACAAGTTTTAAATTACATTATGTTGAAAATGACAAATTTTTAATTATGTTATGATATTATATAATTATGTTGGATTATTTAGAATTTTGGATTATGTTGGCTTGAGCTTGGGCTTGGGCGGGTAAGGTGGACAGGGGTGGGAACAGAGGTGAAGTCGGGGGATGGGGCGGGGATTACAAATTTACCCGCGTACAAGGATGGGGATGAAAACTAAACCTGTTAACGGGGGTGGACTGGGGATGGACGGAGTTTTTTTAAGCGGGTATGAAGATGGAGACTACATCCCCCTCCCCCGCCCCCGCTTCGGTCCACTGCCATCCCAACTCCTAAGGTTGCGTTTGGGGTGACTTTTTCAAATTGCTTCTAAGACTTATGACTTCTCATACGTACTTTTAAAAAAAAAAAAAGTAGTGTTTAGAACAACTTATTTTAATTAGTTCCAAATAAGTCAAAAGTAGTTTTACCACTTAAATAAATAAGTAACTAACTAACTAAAAGTTAAAAAAAAAAAAAAATAACTTGTACTTGTTTAAAATCATTTTTCTACAAAACACTTCACTACCACCACCGTCACGCCACTACCACCACCACCACCCCCCCCCCCCCCCCCCACTGCCACCGCCCCACCACTGTTGCCACCACCCCACCACCATCGCCACTGCCCTACCACCATTATTACCACAACCACCCCCACCACCATCACCATTACCACCAGCACCTCTGTCATCGCTACCACACTAGCACCTCTGCCACAACCACCACCACCACCATTGCCACCACTAACTACCACCACATCCGTTGTCACCCACCATCGATTGCTACCACCGCCGCCCACCTCCCCCACTATTATCATCTCATTCTTATATTTATTACCACTACTACCATCATTCCATCACCACTGTCGCCTACCACCACCACGACCGTCGTTGCCCACCACCACCCACTACCACAACCCACCACCGCCGCCACCCACTATCACCTCCCACCACCAACCACCACAACCCGCCCTCCACCGCTGCCAACCCACTGTCACCCACTCCCACCACACCTACCACCACCACCGCCATTCGCCACCACCCAGCACCACCGTCGATTGATAATTTTTTTTATTACTCTGTGCCATCAGACACGGATAATAACTAGTCTTTAATAATGTCTATTAATTTAAATGTGACAATACATTGACTCTACAAATTAAATATAAGTAATATTATTAGAATTAGTTGCATAACTAAGAATCTATATGTGTGTGTCTTTGTGGTCGGGCCATCAAGGATAATATTTTGAATGGCTTCAATTAATTGTATACAAAAAATAATAATTCATGGGAATTATAAACTAAATCATCTTTAATGTCAAATTTTTAATTATGTAGAATCTATCGAAATCAAATTTTCATATTAAATTTTAACATTATTTTTATTAAAAAATAAATAAAATTAATTTGAACTTCTCAATTAATAAGATGCAAAATGATGCAGATTAATTCATACAATAACCAACAATTTTAGTTCAATTTTAATGCATAATCACTATAATATAACTAAATATTATTCTACATACTTGAATTTGGCAATGTGGACTAAAATTTGGACGTGAATACTCGAAGAGACTATTGGGAACAATTAATGACACAATCAGTTCAAATCAGTAGTTGGGAGTAAGTGAATTTTTTTTTTTTTTTTGGTCGCTCTGAAAAAAAAGAAAGATACATCAAACACACAAAAACAACAAAAAACCCAAATTAAACTGGGACAAATACCAATCTTCAACCAATACCCTCTCTTGCTTCCTTTTGTATGACTCTCCTTAGCTGCTCCGAAGGGTTATCCACCCAGTGAATGGATAAGTTGCCTTTTCGAGCCTGAGTTGTAATAAGATGAGCTAATTGGTTAGCTTCTCGATTCACCACTTGAAATTGGATTGAAGGAATTTTACTAGAATACAACCAAATATCCCTTTGAATTGGCTCAACCTCTCTTAAGAGTGAAGCTAACCCTCTTTGGATAGCTTCAATCGGCAACTTAGAATCAGATTCAACAATAACCTCTTGAAAATTCTCTGCAACTACCACGACACATGCATGTCGAACAACTCATGCTTCTATAGTTAAGGCTGATGAAGCATGTATTATTCCAGAGTTTCCAGAAATCATATTCCCCATCAAGTCATGTACAACAACTCCGTAAGCAACTCTTCTACTACTTTCCAAATAAGCTCTATTACAATTAAGCTTGAACCAACCTGTGGAGGCGGGTTCCATATCATCTGAGTGTGCTGTCCTTGCTCTGATGAGTTTCTTAAACTCCTACTCTGAAAAACTTCTGCTGTTGGAACCATTGCTTTCTCCACAACACCAGAGGCATTCAATTTCTGATGATTAAACAATCACTAATTCCTCGCTTTCCAGATAAACCATAGCAAGAAGGAAATGAGTGTTTGTCGATTTGGATCCTCCACTCCCTAGTTTTCATCCATCTCAAACTGCTTCATTTGCGAAACTTTGTTTCTATCCACACTGAATTTTAAAGGAGACTTTGTCCACACTCTCTCCACCCACTGACATGAAAAAACAAATGCTCAATAGTCTCATACGCTTCCCCACAGATAGGATAAACTGGAGTGTGAGAAACTCTTCTTTTCCACAAATGTTCCTTCGTTGCCAAAACCACCACTGCCACTTTTCATACAAAAGATTTAATTTTCTGTGTAGCAGCAATACCCCATATGGTTGGTGGATTATGCATTGTTGTGCTTAATTGGAATGGGGTATTTTGCATACATTTATCCATCCAAAACTTTGTTATGCCAAATTAAGGGGTTTGAACATTAATTGGACAATTAATTAACAGTAGAGTGAATTAGATTTTAAATTAGAAAAAATTCTACATTTAGTTCTTAGGACCTATTTACATCCCCCCAGGCATCCAAGGCAAACTCCAGTTCTCTAATAAGCATGTCGCGGAGATCCGACTTGCACTATCAATTGGTATCAGAGCAAGGTACCCCGAGAGTTTTGACCTAGGCACTTCGATGTTGTCCCTGAGTGTGTTGACCTAGTTGTTTTTTTGTTGGCCAGCTAAGATTATCACCAACCCCATTTGTTTATCATGGATACTCACAAACAAAGAGGTTACTATACCACCATTGTTTGACAAAAAAAATTATGCATATTGAAAGGCTCGAATAAGGGATTTCTTGATTCAATAGATGAACATGTGTGGACGACAGTTCAAGTAGGATGGATCCCACCTTTGGTGTCCAAAACGTTGGAACCGACATCATCACCCAGCCAGAACTCCAAAGCACATGAACTAAGAATAATCATGAGTCTATTATGTGGAATTCAAAAGGCTTGAATGTGATATTCAACGTTTTGTTGACAAATGAGTTCTGAAGGACTCTACTTGTATAAGACCTCCAAAGAAGTATGAGACATTTTAGACAATTCCCATGAGGAAACAAGCACCACAAAGAATTCCAAAGTTCAAATGTTGACTACTCAATTTAAGTCACGTAGGACGGAGGAGAATGAAACTTTGCATGAATCTTATGCACGATTGAGTCATATATTGAATTCATCCTTCGCCCTAGGAAAGAAATACGATGATACGGGCTTGATTTGAAAATTTTTGAGATCCCTAATAGAGAGATTCAACCCAAGGTCACTGCCATTGAGACTAGTCAAAATGTTGAGAACTTGATAATAGAAGACCTATTTGTGTCTTTATTTACTTATGAGATGAATCTTTGTGAGCCCAAAAAGTCCAAGGGTGTTGCCTTAAGTACAATTCAAGAAGACAAAGATGACTCTAAGTTACCTACTTTAAGAAATGAGGCACTAGCCTTATTTGTCAAAAAGTTGAAGAAGTATTTCAAGGCTAGAAATGGTGGCTCCTCTAGGTCGAAAGTCAAGCAAATCAAGAGACCTAAAACTCCTAAAGAAGGTAAGGGAGGGAAAAAATGTCAACAAGAGGCTGAAAAAAAGAGTCAAGGACTCCAATGTTATAAATGTCTCAGTTTTGGACACATAACTTCAGAGTGCTCAAATTAGAAGAAGAAGAATGTGATCCAAGTAAAAGGAATGTTATGAAAGCCAAATGGAGCGATAATGAGTCTGAATTGAGTTTGGATGAGGAAGCTTCGTCACAAGATAAGTTACAAAATTTCATGGCTTTGTGTCTTCCCTACCTCTTGAAACTTCAAATGGTGAGAATTTTGTTGACCAAGTCCTACTACTAAGTTGGAAGACTTGAAGAAAGGTGGATCCTAAGGTGAGGAGGAAGAGAAGAGTGAGGAAGACATCTATGAAGTTTTCATGGAGCTTTATGTGGAATGTCTTAAACAAAAGAAGATAATGAAATTTGTTCTTAATGTAAAGATCTTCCCACACAATTATAAGAGTAGAATCACACGCACGACCTGAAGGGGGTGAATAGGTTAATTAAAAGTTAAGGCTCGAACAAACACCAAATTAAAATGTGAAAATTGTTGAAAAGTACAATTTGCAGACCTATTCTGTTAATTAGTCCAAGCAAGAATTTTTTTAAGTCATTAAGTCCACTTCAACTGATCTTTTTTGTTGCTCGCGAATGATGTCTTTAGTTGTCTCCATTTAGCATTCACACATTTGTTGCTTGCGAATGATGTCTCTAGTTGTCTCCTCTCTCTATATCTCTTTTTTCCTCCTTCTTTCTCTCTCCAATACTCTTAGATCTCCAATGGCTTCTCCCTCTCCAATAAGTGACTATGTGTACCTCTCGTTTGTTCGATCCTCTTCTTGTTTTTCTCTTCAGACAGACACACATAAATCAATTTCTAATCAATTCGGAACCCTAGCTTTAGCATTATCTTTGCTTCTTCAATGAGTGTCGAAGCACCCGAGAAAGCCTCTGCAGCTTCTTTTCTTGATCAGAAAGAAGTTGGCTTTCTTTATTTTGTTAACTACCATGGTCTCAACAATGACTTTATCTTGGTGGATAATCAAGATTCGATGGAGCCCAGGATAACACCCGAGCAAGCTACGAAGTTATGTGATCGAAACTTCGGCGTTGGCGCTGTGGAGTGACATTTGCAATGCCATGGATCAATGACATCGATTATACAATGAGAATTTTTAATTCTGAGGGTAGTGAGCCTGAGATGTGTGGTAATGGGGTCTGTTGCTTTGATAGATTTATTACTGAGCTTGACAATTTACATGGGAAATAGATTTTTATCATACATACTAGTGTTGGTATAATTGTTCCTGAAATTCAAGAGGACGGAAAGAACACTAAGTATCTGGTGGAATCTAATAAGTTCACTGTATAATTTTCTATTTAAGTTCACTGTGCAATTTTATACTATAAAATTTTATTATTAGTCAATGTCTGTTGTCTTTGAGTTCATTGTATTTGAGTTCATTGTCTTTGAGTTCACTGTCTTTTAATTTATAAATTAAAAATTTACGATCAATTATAAATTATTGTATTCTTTTCAAGTTTTTAATAAATATTCTATTCGATCACTAAATTTCATTACTTTAGTGTCATGGTTAATTCCTTGATTCTTGGTAGTCAAACTTAAGATCAAAGATAAAATTTATATTTTATTATTGATTGTAGTTCACTGATTGTGGAAATTTTGGACAATGAATTAGGAGTTTCATACTATTAAAATTCACTATTTTTGAAGTTTATTGTTTATGTTTGTCTTAATATTTTTTGAGTTCACAGTTTTTGGAGTTTAATGTTTATTTTCTTCTTAATATTTTTTGATTTTTCTATTTTTGATATATATTTCTCAATTCTTTCAATATTTTTGTCGTTCAATGTTTGAAAATTTTTTTGATTGTGAATTAGGAGTTTCAATAGATTTAAGTTCACTATTTTTGGAGTTTACTATTTATGATATATATTTCTCAATTCAAATTTTTAATATTTTTGTAATTCACTATTAGTGAAAATTTTTGGCAGCGAATTAGCAGTTTCATTCTATTAAAGTTCATTTTTTGTGAAACTTTTGTGAACTAAGAGTTTCACTATTTTTTGTGGTGGTGGTTTGCGACGATGGTGGCAGTGGTGGGTGGTGTTGGGCGACGATGGTGGTTGTTCACTATATTTTTAGTTCATGGTATTTGGTTGTTCACTAGGAGTTTCATTCCATTAAATTTCACTATTTGTGAAAAGTTGGTGAAGTAGGAATTTCATTTTATTAAAGTTCACTGTTTATATTTTCCCAATATCTTTTGAGTTTTTTTGTTTTTGATATATATTTTTTCAATTCAATTTTTTTATATTTTCTAGTTCACTATTTGTGAAAATGTTGGACAAGAAAACAGGAGTTTCACTATATTCAATTTCACTGTTGTGAAAACTTTATGAACTAAGTTTGTTATATTAAAGTTCATTGTTAGCAAAACTTTTGTGAACTAAGAGTTTCATTTTATTAAAATTTATTTTTTATATTTTTCCAATATTGTTGAGTCCACTAATTTTTTCACTATGTCGAGTGGTAGGCGGTGGTAGTGGGTTTTGGGTAGGGGTGGTTGGCAGCAGTGGTGGCGAAAGTGGTGATGGTGGTGGTTTTTGAGTGATGGTGGCTGACAGTGATGGCAAGTGGTGGTGGCAATGAGTGGTGGTGGTAGGCGACAGTGGATGGTGGTGGGTAGTGGTGGTGGTTGTAAAACCCGGAAAAATTTAATTTTTTATCGCAAAAGAGTAAAATGGTAATTAGGGGTTGCGGTACGGGTAGAAAACCCGAATTTTTCTAGAACTCAGATGATGAAACGGACCTCACCGTTAAATTCGTCTCATGAAATCTAGTTACCCAGTCAATTTTCGTTGAATTCTGAGACAGTCGGATTTTTCATGTTTTGCGATGCGATAGGGTGTCGTGGGACCAAAATAAATGCGATCGAGTTTTAATTTCAAAACATGAAAAATAATTTAAAGTTAGTTCAATTCAAATATGTTGAATGTAATATGGGACGAGATTTAATTGATTCAGAATAAAATCGAATCAGAAAAAGACAGGACGTGTGGCAAAACGAGGGCCAAGCAAATGAGGGCTATAAAAAAGGGGGGAAAATCAGATTTTTTCCCCATACACTCAGCCCATTTTTGATAGAGAGAGAGAGAGATATAGAGAGAGAAAGAAGAGAGAGATTCAGGAGTTTTCTTCCATCTTCTTCTTGCGATCTAGGGCTAACCGTTCATCGGATTACTTCGGGCCAAGAACAAAAGTCGATCTACGCGATGAGAGCTACGTCTACATACCAAAAATTGCGGATTTCGCCGAAGTATCAAGATCAATTTTTTTTGAAATCAATGTTTGAAACTTGATTTGGCCTTCTTGAAGTTTCTACCACTCTTTTTACGCTTCAAGAGGTAGAATTTTTTTCCTAGCTAGGTTTATTTTCAACCTAGGGTTTGCGTATGAAGTGAGTAACATGATTAGAGATGATATCTCTTATCTAAACATATTCTTAGTGTGACTAGAGTATGAGAAATGGGTATAGAACATGTTAAACCAATTTTTGTATAAATTGAGTTTGTTGAAATTGCTTGCTTTGGGAATTTCATAGATAATGTGATGTGTGGGGCTTGATTATGTGTTACATGATTATGTGTTTTAAAGGTGTTAGATAAAATGCCGAGAAATGATTAAGCATGTTAATTGAATGGATATGACATAATATGCTTGGTGAAAATTATGGAATGTGATTATATACTCATGATATAATTGACATTGTGGAAATTGTGTATGTCATGCTATACTCATGATATGACGAACATGACATTGGAATTGCAATTGTACATTACATTGCATATGCACGAAAAACATCATATTCGTGAGCATGTGACATGGGTGTGGGTGTGTGAATGGTTTTGATCAAGCACCATTCTTGGTGGATAATACATGGGCTCGTGAAAGTGGGACCAAGGTTCGACTGAATCGCACGGGTAGCATTTAAAATAGGGTCGGGTTGACACGAAGGGCTAGATTATCCCTTGGGTGCAAGACCTGGTGATTTGGATATGCACTCCACTGGTATTGAGTCCATAAAGTGTGTCAGCGTACGCGAAACCATTGGTGGAAGTCCATAGATGCCGTGTCAGTTGGGTGCCCGTTGGTGGAAGTCCATAAATACCCACCCCAAGAAAGACCCAAAATTTATAAATAGTCATTGAATGTGTAACATCAATGGCGGGGGCATGGAATGCTCGGATAGATACGCATGTCATTGCATGTGTTGTGAGAGTCGGTGGAGGGCTCGGGTTGCGTTGCATTTGTGAGTCTCACCTGATATCATGGCATAGCATTGTGACATTTATTTCTTGAAGTTGTATGTTCTTGAATGAATGCTTGTTTGATTACTGAATTGCATGTAAGTATTTCATATGCATCTAAGTTGGGCAGTAGCCTCTTTAGGAGATACTCTATTAAGCGTGGCTCACCCTTTATGGGAACAACATTTCAGGTGTGGGACAAGCGCCGGTGGATGGCCCTCACATGGAACCTTGTTGAGAAGAAGCCGGAATGTGGCTTTAAGTTGCATTTTTGTAAATCGATTTGTGTAATTAGTTTTGGACATGCAATATTGCTTAAAGGGTTGTATAATGAATCTTTATAGACTATATTTTGAGTATAATTTGATGTTTTATAAGTTTGGGTGAATGTGGTATGAGGTTGGATGAGTTGAAATCGAAAAAGGAAAGATTTGGGAGAAAACTGGGTATTGGTACCGGTACCAAGTTGATTAGCTATCGGTACCACGATTCTAGAGGGCTTAGGTACCGATACCAAGGCTTGAGGTACCGGTACCACGTTGTTGAGAGCCCAGGTACCGGTACTAGGCAAGCAGAATACCCAGTTAGTGGTACTAAGCAACGAGGTACCGGTAGCTCCTCCAAAATTTTCAGAAATTTGAAATAATTTTGCCAAACCTTCGGGTCTTGAGCATTTTGTTTAAAGGATATAATTAGAGAACTTTTGATGGATATGGGACCTTGGAACGGTTAAATAATTGATATGCATATAGGTTATGCGTTTGGAAGTGCTCCAGTATAAGGGAGACTTTGTCCAAACTCTGTGTTGGTTACAAACCCGGTGAAGGGAATGTGATGACGTGGTGTCGAGTCTTACGACATACACGAGTATTTTCGTAGGTTGATGGGTGATTAACGGATTGAGAAAGGACCCCCGGATTTAGGTGTGTCATAGTATTAATGGGCAGTGGTGATGGTAATGGTGGTGGTGTTAGTGGACGGTGGTGGGCAGTGGCAAGAGTGGTTGCTTGCTCTTGAAAGTGGGTTAAATTATCAAAGAATTCCCAAGCGTAGGAAAGTTATCGTGTTTGTAATTCGGTCGATTACTGAGGTCTTCACCTCATAAAAAATAGTTGGTTCAAGGGGTGATAGGCAAAAGAAAATAAAAACTTTGAATTTTTTATGGTTTGGTTGGAAAAATTATCAATTAAGAAATAATAATTAAAGAAAAGATTGGTCAATCGGTAGAGTTCATCTCACCATGAATAGACATTTTGACCCAATTTTTATAACTCATTTGAGATTGTACTCAAACGCAATCAAATATAAGATATTCGATTAACACCCAAATGTACATAACAAATGTATATTCAAGTCAACTGATTTGATTTTGAAATAATTACATTCATTTTGATTGCAGTGATTACAAGAATTTTTCATGCTTAACTTAACTATCTATGGGTAAGCAAGAAAATATACATATCGAAAGTATTTTCAACTTTAATCATTTAAATAACCCAAATAACTCAATCATTGGAAAAAAAAACCCTAATTTGGTCAATATCTCTATTCACAGATGAGACGCCCTCACCCGATCAAACCAGAGTACTACTACTCACTTATAATGAAATTGGAAACAAAAGCAATTAAATAAAACACGATTGAAATTGAAAGCAAATAAAACTTGAATTGAAATTGCAAGTAAAACTAAATTACCTTGAATTGAATTACAAGAATATAAATCATTTCACAAGAAGAAATTGAATGTAATCATGTTGCAAGAATTAAAGAATTTGAAATCGAACAAAGCTTGTAATTGAAACAATGGAGAAAAACTCTTGAAAAGAAGAAAAACTAATTCTAAACCCTAAGAGAGAAGAACAGTGATGTTCCAATATTTGAATGATGAATTGGAGACTTCTAACCATCTTCTAACGATGTCCTCTCTCTTTGGCTAGGCTTGGGTATTTATAGGAGAACATGTGCTAATTTTCCTCTCTTTTAATCCACCAAATATGGCCTTTTAATAGCCCAGTAGATTGACTTTCCAAAATAGTCCTCGCAGCAAAATTGCACTAACCACTAGTAGAAAGCACAAAATGACCTACCGGTAGAATTGCTCACTATTTTGCATGAACTGGTAGCTTTTCTCAGCTACTGGTAGAACAACATTCTGTTTCAAATCTACCGGTAGAAAAGTATCAACCTACCGATAGAACAAGCCTCTATTTCACTTCTACCAGTAGGAATGAACTACTACTAGTAGAACTGATTTCTGCCTCTAGTTGAACAGGTAGAAGACCTACACGTAGGAGTTCAATTATGCCTGTAATGCTCTTAGCTTGACTCCTAGATCTCCTAAATCATCCTCCAAGTCCTTCATAGAATTATATTGTGTTCAAAATCTTATTTTTACACTAGTTTTCCTGCAAACATACATATTCTGTATAAAATACAAAACTAAACTAAAACAAAGGAATTAAGTAACTAACATAGCTAAGATGAATGATATAAGACATAAAATATGCAATATTATGGTCTCATCACACCCCTCCCCCCAACTTAGACTTTGCTTTTCCCTTAGCAAACTGATGAGAAAAAAACATAAAAATCCTAACATTACACTAGAAATTCCAAAGCATAATCCATAACATAAAAAATATCTGAAATCGTAATGCATATGCTCAAAATAAATTAAGGCGCACACCTAGAATAAAAAAGACTTCATGTAAATATCTGTGTTGTGCTTTTGGGTACAAAAAGAACGAAATGTAATAACCTAATCCCTGATGTTCTTCTACTAGGCTATTACTACCCAAAAGAAAACATCCTAAAGTTCTTCTAAAACGTATACACTAACTAAATAGAAAAAAGTAGGGAAATAGGACCTAGAGTCCATCACTCAGAATCAGAAGCATCACCCTCATCATCATCCTTAACCTTATCCTCAAAAGTGTCCACCTCCTCACTACTCTCTATGACCGCAGTGAGAGTTGTGGCAGCAATAGGGTTAGACCCTGGCCCATTAGCAGGAGTAGGAGTAGAAGCAGAAGTTAGTGTTGCAGCCCCCCGGGAAATGCCTCTCCTAGGAAAGCACCCTCAAACAACCTCCTCAAAATCCCCATACAAAAGTCTACCTTCGACTCCACCCTCTCCTGAGAATGCCTCAAAACTCTCATCTCTCACTCTCTATACTATCCAACCTCTCCTCCAGTTTACTCACCCTCAATTTCGCAGTAACAAGAGAGGTGGGGGCAGTCTCAGTAGCATCAGTAGAGGTAGAAGGAGTGGCCTTGATCTTACCCTTCGACCCACACGCCTTCAACATCGTGGAGCACTTCCTCTCCCCCACACTGCTAATCGGGCCCAACTCAGGAGGTCGAAGGATGTCGGATTCCAACTTCTTCACCCCAGCTCCCTGGGCAGAGCTTGGTAATCATACTACCAAAGGGCATGTTCCCCTTCGGTCTCCTAGTCGTGCAATAGTCTCTCAACACGCCCCAAATCATCAGACCAATGTCGATTCTTGACCCGACCATGAACTCATACAAAAGCACAATCTTTGGCATCCCCAGCTTCTTCTCCGAGCTCTTGGGATAGACATTGTTGTAAAACTTGGGTAAATTTGAACATTTTATGAAAAATGTCAAAACGGTAAATTGTCACTACGGTGCGGGTTGAAAACCCTTTTTCTAGGGCTCGGATGAAGAAACGGACCTCACCGTTGGATTCTTCTCGCGAAATCTAGTTACCCAGACAAATTTCGTCGAATTTCGAGATAGTCAGATTTTTTGCGTTTTACGAGGTTGTCGGGTCTCGGGTGACCCCCAAAACGAAATTTTTAATAAAATTTCGAAATTTGGAAAATAATTTAAAGAAGTTTTATATAAAATATTTTGAGCTTGAACGGGAGCGAAATTTAATCGTTTCGGGACGAAAACGAACCTGGGAAATGGGAGCCTGTGGCGTGACGTGGGCCAAGCGTTAAAATGTATAAATAAGAACAAAAAATCTGATTTTTGGACAGAACACTCTGCTGATTCTAGTGGGTTTTAACGTGTGAGGAAGAAGGGAGGGAAAGAAAAAAAAGTGAGATTTCAAGGCTTCTCGCTACGATCTACGGAGTTCCGTCGGTCGGAATTCTTCGGGTCAAGTATTAAAGTCGATCTCCTCGACGAGGGCTACGCAACCATACCAAAAACGAAGGATTTCACCGAAGATTCAAAAACAAGATTTTGGGGGAAGCTTGGGTTTGAGCTTGGGTTGAATCCTTGAAGCTTCCTACGTTGATTTTACGCTTCAAGATGTAGAGTTTTCATCCTACTTAGGTTTATTTCCAACCTAAGAAGATTGTATGAAATTGATAGGTTGTTAGATTTGATTTAACAAATGCCTATTATATTTGAAATGTGAAATGGGTATTGGAAATTGGTAGAATAAATTCTATCTTACCTTGAATACATAGGAATTGCTAAATTGTATTTCCTTGGAATTTTGATAATTGGGTATGTGGAAATCACTAAATGTGATTTTTTGATTTATGTGGTGAATTTGGGCATTTTATGTGATTACATGATTAGGTGCCTTGAATGTGTTTGATAAAATGCCTATATGAAAAAAAGTGTGTTAATTTCATGAGATTATGTGATAACATATTTGGGCATTATTATTGATATGTTGATATATTGACATTGTGATAAATCATGGTAATTATATGCTTTGGTTATAAATTTCCATAGAATATGTAGATATGTGGTTAAATGGTTCATATGGCACTCGTACATATTGGACATGACATTGGTGTTGCAATTACACATTACATTGCATTTTCACGGAGGCAACGCATTCATGGGCATGAGGCATGAGTGTGGGCGTGTGTGCATAGTTGATCAAACACCATTATTGGTGAATGATTCATGGGCTCGGAATAGTTTGGCCGAGGTTCGACTGAGTCACATGGTTTGCATTGAAAATAGGGTCGGGGTTATCAAGAAGGGCTATAAAATTCCCTCGGGTGTAACACCCGGTGATTGGGATACGCACTCCCTTGGTTCAGCCCATAAAGTGTGTGGGTGTACGCGGAACCCTTAGTGGAAGCCCATGAAATCTGTGTGGGTCGGGTGATCCTTGGTGTAAGTCCATGAATACCCACCCCAAGAAAGACCCGAAAATTATAATGGTCATTTGATTTACAACATAAATGACATATTTATACACATTGGCATTGCATTCTGTTGTGGAAGCCGGGGAGGGCTCGGGTTGAAGTGCATGAGTGAGTCTCATGGAGGCTATTGGCACAATGGCAACCACCATTGCATAGGCTAGTGCAAATGTGGGGCAAGCAGGCTTAAGTAACCTCCAAAGTTTCAAGGCACACAAACCTTTGACCTTTCTAGGAGGGGCGGATCCGATGGTGGCCAACCATTGGTTCCAACAAGTCGACAAGATCTTAGAGGCCATGGAGATCACCTCCGATGCCACTAAGATAAGGCTAGCTACATTCTAGCTAGAAGGAGAAGCTCATATGTGGTGGGATTGGGCAAGGGCCTCGAAGAACCTAGAGGCGATGACATGGGGAGAGTTCCGAGAGCTCTTCATGGGCAAGTATTTCCCATCAGCTATTCGACATGCTAAAGCCCAGGAATTCTTGGATTTGAAACAAGGGACTATGACCGTGATGGAGTACGTGGGTAAGTTCACTGAGTTAGCCCGTTTCGCCTATGACTACGTGGCCACAGACATGGCCAAAGTGAGGAGGTTTGAGGATGGCTTGAAACTGTCCATCCGGGGTAAAATTATGGGCCACCGAATGCAAGACTTGGACTCGATGGTGGAGACAACTATGGCCATTGAGAGAGAGGTTGATGATGCACACAGCATCCGGGAAGTGGGTGCTAAGGACAAGAAGAAGGAGGGCCAATCCTCTTCTTCTAGTTTGGGGAAGAGACAATGGACTTCTACACCATAGTGACACCAGGGACAGGGCCGCGGCTATCAAGGCCAAGGCCGATCCTCCCAAGGCGGGGAAAACTTTAGGACCACCTATCAGGCCGGTTAGAAGACTTGTTATTTATGCCACCAGCCGGAACACGTGAGGCGGGATTGTCCTCAGAGGCAAGGATCTCAGAGTTATGGGACACCTCAGTCCTAGTCATCAGTGGGACAGCCACAGACTCACTACATACTTCCCTATCCCACCATGGGCCAAGGAAGCCAGTATCAGTTCAAGGGCGCTGCACATGCCCCTACTACTTCACGTGCGGGGATCCCGCAATCAGGCCAGATAGGCCAAGGCATAGGTTGAGGTCGAGGACAGGGCTTACAGGCCGGGAATTCGAGGACCTAGGGGCGTATCTACGCCATCACTCCTCAGACTGGGCCAGTGGATCCGTCGGTTATTCAGGGTACATTTATACTCTCTCGTTTATGGGTAAGGGTATTATTTGACTTTGGTGCATCTCATTCATTTATATCTGCATCATGTGTGAGAGATTTGAGCTTAGAGGTTGAGACCTTGGAAGAGTCATTGCATGTGAGTTCTCCCCTAGGGAATTGGGTGAGTATTGATCAGATATGTCGAGGTTGTGAGCTAGAGATCTCGGGAATTCTACTCACTGTGGACCTTAGGGTCATGGACATGTCGGAGTTTGATGTCATCATTGGGATGGACTGGTTGACGGCATACTGGGTCTTCATTGATTGCGATCGTAAGAGGGTCACTATCTACACACCGAAGGGTGTTTGTTTCAAGTTCTAGGGAAAAAAGCATGACGTTTTCCCCTAAGTAGTGTATGATTCCCGTTGGCACGGTCTGTTGATGGGTTGGCTTGCAAGCCTTACCCTGGAGGACGAGGCGAGACAGGAGTTTGGTCTACCTCGGGTGGTGTGTGAGTATGAGAACGTTTTTTTCTGGACAAACTACATGGATTACCTCCACATAGGGATGTAGACTTCACTATTGAGTTGCACCTCAGTACATCACCCATTTCTATGACTCCGCATAGAATGGCACCAGCTGAGTTGTAAGAACTCAAGGTCCAACTACAAGAATTGTTAGACAAGGGTTTTATTAGACTGAGTACCTCACCTTGGGGCACTCCGGTGTTGTTTGTCAAGAAGAAGGACAAGACCCTTCGGCTATGTATAGATTATCGGCAGTTAAATCGGGTTACTATCAAGAATAGGTAACATTTGCCGAAGATTGATGATTTTTTTAATCAACTGAGAGGGGCGCGAGTCTACTCCAAGATAGATCTACGCACGGGTTACCATCAGTTGAGGGTTAGGGAGGAGGACATCCCTAAGACGGCATTTAGGACGCGATATGGGCATTTTGAGTTTATCGTCATGCCTTTCAGATTGACGAATCTCCGGCGGAATTCATGGATCTAATGCATAGAGTGTTCTAACCCTACCTAGATCGGTTTATCGTGGTCTTTGTTGATGACATTCTGATCTACTCCAAGTCTAAGGAGGAGCATGAGGGTCACTTGAGGGTTGTTCTCCAGACCTTGAGGGACCATCAATTGTACGCCAAGTTCAGCAAATGTGAATTTTGGCTTACGGAGGTGAAATTTTTGGGACACGTAGTGTCGGCTTCGGGTGTGTCAGTTGACTCGGAGAAGGTCGAAGCAGTTATGAGTTTGGAGAGACCGAAGTCAGTCTTCGAGATATGCAGTTTCTTGGGATTGGCAGGGTATTACAGGAGGTTCATTGAGGACTTCTCCCGACTAGCTGCACCTATGACGAGGTTGACTCGGAAGGAGATCAAGTTTTAGTGGGATGACTCGTGTGAGAGGGCATTCCAAGAGTTGAAGGGGAGACTTATTTCAGCTATTTTGATAGTCCTGGAAAGGGGACAGAGGTACACAGTGTATTGTGATGCCTCGAAGGAAAGACTTGGTTGTGTTTTGATGTAGTCCGGGAGGGTGGTGGCTTATGGTTCTCGGAAGTTAAAGAACCACAAGCAGAATTACCCTACGCATGATATGGAGTTGGCAGCCATTGTCTTTACCTTGAAGGCTTGGCGGCACTATTTATACGGTGAGCAATTCGAGGTGTTTTCGGACCATAAGAGTCTGAAGTACATCTTCACACAACGGGACCTCAACATGAGGCAACGCAGATGGATGGAATATTTAGAGGACTATGACTTCACTTTGCATTACCATCCCGGTAAAGCAAATGTGGTGGCTGATGCACTCAGTCGAAAGTCACGGGGAGTCTTGGCCAGTGTGGCTTCCTGGGAGTGGCAAATGCTCGAGACTGTGGGGCAGTTTGGGTTACACTACAGGAGTCAGGCTCAGGGCACTTTGGGGAGTTTGATGGCTACGTCTTCCTTAATGAGCAGGGTGATCGAGTCCTAGGGACAGGACACGAAGATATTGTCTATCAGGGACCCGATACAGTCGGGTACAGTTGACGAGGGTTGGGCCATTCACGCGGATGGTGGTCTTCGGTATAGGGGAAGGATATTGGTTCCCCAATCTGTGGATCTAAGAGAGGAGATCCTTAGGGAGTTCCATTGTTCTCGTTTTGTTGTATATCCCGGTGGCACAAAGATCTACCATGATCTTCGCCACCAGTACTACTGGAGTGGGAGGAAGAGGCATGTTGGAGACTTTGTTAGCCGATGTCTCACTTGTCAGCAAGTCAATGCTGAGCACCAAAGACCAGCAGGATTGCTCCAGCCTTTGGAAGTGGTTGAATGGAAGTGGGAGTACGTCGCGATGGATTTTGTGAACCACTTGCCACGGACATCGCGGGGACATAACGCGGTGTGGGTGATAGTGGACCGGCTTACGAAGTCGGCACATTTCTTGGCCGTGCAGATGACCTTCACACTGGAGGAATTCTGCCGATTCTACATACGAGAGATTGTCCGGTTGCATGGGGTGCTCGTATCTATAATATCAGATCGGGATCCCGGCTTTACAACTCATTTTTGGGAGAGTTTCCAACGGGCAATGGGGACACAGTTGATGATGAGCACAGCTTTTTATCCCCAGACGGACGGTCAGTCGGAGAGGACCATCCAGACTTTAGAAGACATGCTACGGGCATGCATCCTAAATCTCAAGGGTAGCTGGAAAGAGTACCTACCCTTAGTGGAGTTTGCCTACAACAACAATTATCAGGCGAGCATACAGATGGCACTCTATGAGGCACTTTATGAGAGGCCGTGCCGTTCTCCGGTTTGTTGGACAGAGGTGGGAGAGAGACCCTCTACGGGTCCGGAATTGGTTAGAGACACCTCGGAGAAGGTGGATTTGATACGGAAGTGTCTTCTCACGGCTCAGAGCAGGCACAAGAGTTATGCCGACAGACGGCGGCGACCTCTGGAGTTTAAGGTGGAAGATTATGTCTTCTTGAAGATGATGCCTAAGAGATGAGTGGTCAGGTTCAGCAAGCGGGAAAAGTTGTCGTCGAGGTATATCGGGGCCTTCGAGGTACTTGAGAGGGTTGGCGTTGCCGCCAAATTTATCCAGTGGTCATGCGGTGTTCCATGTCTCTATGCTCCGGAAGTATACTCAATATCCGACACATTTAGTGGATTGGAGTGAGTTGATAGTTGATGCAGATGGGACCTTCGAGGAGGGACCGGTGAGTATCATGGATAGCCGGGAGCAGGTTTTGCGAGGCAAGACCGTGAGGCTAGTGAAGGTAATGTGACAGCACCGAGGAGTGGAGGAGGCGACATGGGAGCGTGAGAACACTATACGTACCAGTTATCATTTCTTATTCGAGGATGAAGGTACATTCTTATAGTCATTTAGTATTATATGACTATTACATATGCATGTGGTTGTATGTGCATGTGTGTGTGTGAATTTCGGGGACAAAATTCTTTTAAGGGGAGAAGAATGTAAAACCCGGGTAAATTTAAATTTTTATGAGAAATGGCAAAATGGTAAATTGCACTACGGTGCGGGTTGAGAACCCTTATTTTTCTAGAGCTCGGATGACCAAACGGATTTCACCGTTGGATTCGTCTCGCGAAATCTAGTTACCTAGAAAAATTTCGTCGAATTCCGAGATAGTCGTATTTTTCACGTTTTTTTGAGGTGATCGAGTCTCGGGTGACTCCAAAAACGAAATTTTTAATAAAATTTCGAAATTTGAAAAATAATTTAAAGATATTTTATATAAAATATTTTGAGCTTGAACCGGAGTGAAATTTAATCGTTTCGGGGCGAAAACGGACCCGGGAAAGGGAGAGCGTGTGGCACGACGTAGGCCAAGCGTTAAAATGTATAAATAGGAACAAAAAATATGATTTTTGGACAGAACACTCTGCTGATTCTAGTGGGTTTTTACGTGTGAGGAAGAAAGGAGGGAAAGAAAAAAAAAGTGAGATTTCAAGGCTTCTCACTACGATCTACGGAGTTCCGTCGGTCGGAATTCTTCGGGCCAAGTATTAAAGTCGATATCCTCGACAAGGGCTATGCAACCATACCAAAAACGAAGGATTTCACCGAAGATTCAAAAACGAGATTTTGGGGGAAGCTTCGATTTGAGCTTGGGTTGAATCCTTGAAACTTCCTACGTTAATTTTACACTTCAAGAGGTAGGGTTTTCATCCTACTTTGGTTTATTTCCAACCTAGGAAGATTGTATGAAATTGGTAGGTTGTGAGATTTGATTTAACAAATGCCTATTGTATTTGAAATGTGAAATGGGTATTGGAAATGGGTAGAATAAATTCTATCTTGACTTGAATACATAGGAATTGCTAGATTGTGATTCCTTGGAATTTTGATAATTGGGTATGTGGAAATCACTAAATGTGATTTTTTTGATTTATGTGGTGAATTTGGGCATTTTATGTGATTACATGATTAGGTGTCTTGAATGTGTTTGATAAAATGCCTATATGAAATAAAGTGTGTTAATTTCATGAGATTATATGATAACATGTTTGGACATTATTGTTGATATGTTGATATATTGACATTGTGATAAATCATGGTAATTATATGCTTTGGTTATAAATTGTCATGGAATATGTAGATATGTGGTTAAATGGTTTATATGGCACTCGTACATATTGGACATGACATTGGTGTTGCAATTACATATTACATTGCATTTGCACGGAGGCAACACATTCATGGGCATGAGGCATGAGGCATGAGTGTGGGCGTGTGTGCATAGTTGATCAAACACCATTATTGGTGAATGATTCATGGGCTCGGAATAGTTTGGCCGAGGTTCGACTGAGTCACATGGTTTGCATTGAAAATAGGGTCGGAGTTAGCAAGAAGGGCTAAAAAATTCCCTCGGGTGCAACACCAGGTGATTGGGATACGCACTCCCTTGGTTTAGCCCATAAAGTGTGGGTGTACGCGGGACCCTTGGTGGATCCCCATGAATTCCATGTGGGTTGGGTGATCCTTGGTGTAAGTCCATGAATACCCACCCCAAAAAAGACCCGAGATTTATAATGGTCATTTGATGTGCAACATAAATGACAGATTTATACACATTGACATTGTATTGTGTTTTGGGAGCCGGGGAGGACTTGAGTTGAAGTGCATGAGTGATTCTCTCCTCATTTCATGGCATGGCATGGTGATTTCCAACATTGAATTGTATATTCTTGATTGGAATGTTTTGTGGCTTGTTGAATGTTGCATGTGAACATTTCATATGCACTTAGGTTGGGGAGTGGCCTCTTTAAGAGATACCCTATTGAGCGTGACTCACATTTCAGGTATGAGTTATACATCGGCGGATGGCTCGTATTTGGGACCTCAAATATGAAGAGAAGCCGACTTATGTCTTTTAATTCATGTTTTGTAAAACTATTGCGAAAAACTATGCTTTTGTAAAACATTCGCTAAGTTAGTTTTTGGACATGTAATGTATGTAAAAGAATTGTAATTGAATTCATTTAGACTATTTTTAATATAACATTGCATGTTGTTATATGAGTATGGATAAATAGACCCGGTGTGGTCAGTGTTTACTCATAAATGGACCTGGTGTGGTCAATATTTACTCATAAATGGACCCGGTGTGGTCAATGTTTTATGATTGCACAGGTTGTGTTTTGGATAGAGCTCCCCGTACAAAGGAGACTCTGCCCGAATTTTGTTAAATTATGGATCCCGGTAAATGGGGCATAATGGCGTGATATCGAGTTACACGGTATCCACGGGTATTTCGCGGGTTGATGGGTGATCAACGGGTTGACAAAGAACCCCTAGTTTTTGGGGCGTCACATTGTAGTGAAGGATTTTGTTCAACAATCGATAATCGGCCTCTAGATGGCCGTAGATAAAAATGCCATTAAAATCCTCAAGCTTCTCACGCATCACCTTGACGTAACCAGAAGGATCCTTGGCTGCAAAACTCACATAGGGGTAGTTAATCTTAGTGGTGTCATACTTCTCATAGCTCAAGTATGTAGCTATCTTTGCTAGAGTGACCTCTATCACTTTCCCGCGAACTGTCATCCTCAATATCATGAAATCCACATCAACAATGGTCAAACTCGTGTAAAACTTATGGCAAAGAGACAAGACATATCCCTCAATTGGCTTAAAGAAAAATGTGAGCCCACCGTCAACAATGGCTCGAATCGCCGAATTTTTCCCCAAGCTCTCCCCATTGACCATTCGTTCACATATCACCCCTCTTTTCTCAATCATATCATTATGCCTAGACTTCTTTCTCTTCTTGGGAATAGGAGGTGCATCCTTTTCCTCAGAATCGAAAACCACCATTGGCCTTTTCCCTTTGGCCTTAGCTGAAACTTTGCCCCTCCCTGAACCTGTGGCTTTGCCTTGGGCCTTCCCTTGGCCACCCAATGTCCTAGCCATACCAGTCACCACCATTGAAGTCATAGAAGCAAAGAGAAGCCGGCTGAAGAACAAAGTGACCCAAGAAATCTCATCTAGGGAGCTTGAAGGTGGAGTCCTCTTGGGAGCCATACCTAAAATTCAAAGAGAAATCAAGGAATCAAAAGAGAATTGGAGGGACTTGAGGAGTATGGAGGTTTGCCCATATATTTTCGGAACCTACGGAGAGGTTTTAGAGGTTGGGTCTTAAGGGTTTTGAGAGAATGAAACGTTTTGACTGGTTGAAATCCCCTTTTTCGAACAGTACAGAGTTCTATGGGTAGGACACAAAATTCGACCTACCGGTAGCTCAGTAGAGAATTCCAATAGTTTTTTAACTTTTCTTTTTTTTTTTTTCAAAATTAAAATAGAACTAACTAAAACACTAAATCCTAAGGCTTAAAAATGTATCCAATAAGTCTTGAATCATATTTCATAGTGTAAAAAATTTCTAAAGTAAATGCAATTCAATTTATGATACAAAAGAACGAATATAATGCAGATGAATTTTAAGCATAATAAACAATCTAATAAAATGTAAAATTAAAGGCAAAATTAAATTATAAAATTACTTTCATAGGTAACACGAATGCATTTAGCCTATGCACTAAACCGTTCAACCCCTAGGTTACCCCTAGTGGACGAGTGTTGTCTTGTGAAGATTTCCAGAAAAGATATCTACAAATTTCAATTCATCTATCTAGAATTAGATTATTATTTCCTAACCATGAAACTAGAATCACCATAGTTACTCAAATTTAATTCACACACAGCTCTACTACAGACTTAAAAGTTATGCAAGAATATTCATAGTCATGTTAGCATCTAGAACTCGTGTGTGTCTGATATGATCATGCAACTCAAGGGATTTATCAAACAAAATTCATATTCCTATTAGCTATCCAAAGCTAGTTTTGATGTCAATCTCACCATGGTTTTTTTTACACTCAGAAAAGAAATATTTGACTATCATGATTGTTTCACTCATATGCATATGTGATGATTGAATTTATGTACTCAAAGCAATTACACTCACATATGTCTCAAAAATAAAGGGCATAAGTTAAACGAACCAACCTTGACATAATCTCATGAAGGAATGTTAAAAGACATAAGATCAATGCAATTGGTATATCTCTTAGGGATTAAAGTATACACACTCAACCACAGCTCCTAAAATCAAATAAGGCTTTATCTGGTTGTAATGGGTCAATGGGTAAAGGTTTGAGAAACAAAGGAAATTAAGATTTCAAAGAAGTTATCCCATAGACAAATTCTATATTCAACACTTGCACTCTTATTTTAATACAACATAAGAACTCATATCCCTCATTTTTTCTTCACAAAACCTTTGACTTTCACATTCAACCTTTTCTCACATTTCAGTGTAAATTTTTTCCAATTCTTTTCTATTTCTTCTTTTTTTTTCTTTTTCATCATTCGTCTTTTTCAATCATTCATGATTGAACATTTCACCACAATTCTCATACATATACCTAATGGATACAATTCTAGGGATAAACCAAGAAAAGATATATATATCTTCTTATACTCGGCTTGGCTAATATTTGAGGTAAAGAAACGAAAACTTATCATGACTCAATCATGGATCCTAGAGACAATGAAATGAAAAAATAGGGTTAAGGCTCAAATAAAGTTAAAAGATGGCCTAAAATCATCTTTCAGAAAACATGAAAAAAGTGTTGCTTATTGTTGAGATATAGCCAACTAATTACTCATATGCTCCTAACCAAAACTAAAATAATGAGATTATTGAAAAATAATGGATTTGAAATGAATATCATATGAGTAAATGTATTATAAGCCTCCAAGAATGGTAAACACAAGACTCACAGGGTATATACATGCATCTCTACTATATATGTCAAACTTTTTCAAAGCATAAATTTCATCTCATAAACCTTAACAGAAATTACATGGTCATAGTGAACAAAATTTGAGTTCCAAATACACACATAACCATTATATCCAAGCATATATTAAAATTCCATAGAATAAAAAAAGCAAACAATTTGAGTATCAAATAGCAAATCTAACTTCATAGCTCTTAAGAAGCAACAAATATCATCCAAATAGACATTTTTTCAAAATTTTCGCTAAAACTACTAAAAACAATACAATTAAAATTACAAAAAACTACTAAAAACAAAACAATGGTGTAATCCTCATCTCCCCCCCCCCCCCCCCCCCTCCCCAACTTAAAATCTACATTATCCTTAATACAACAATGATAATACAATGAGAAAAATGAAAAGATAAGGGAAAGAGAACACCTGACGAAGCTCCTACATAAAACTAACTGCAAAAATAAATAAAAGAAAAATTAGCATATAAAAAAATAAAAATAAACTATCTAACAAGAACAGAAAGAAGGTATCTAACTACTCTATTATACAAGTATACTACATAGATGGATGATCCTGATATACAGGATCAACAAGCTCCTCCACTGTCTCCTCAATTGAGAAACCCTCTAGGAATGGCTTTAATCGCTGGCCATTGACCTTAAAAGTCTAACCATTCTTAGGTTTTTCTACCTCTACTACACCATGAGATTAGACAGTTCGGACCACAAAAGGACCGCCCCAACGGGAGCGGATTTTTCTAGGGAAAAGGTGAAGTCGAGAATTGTAAAAGAGTACCTTCTGTCCCGGCTCGAAATTCTTCCTCAAAATAGACTGATCATGAAAAACTTTAGTCTTCTCCTTATAAATACGGGTACTCTCATAAGCGTATCTGTGGATTTCCTCTAACTCATTCAATTCTAATTTCCTCTTACTATCAGCTATACCCAAATTGAAGTTAAGAGTCTTGATGGCCCAATAAGCTCGATGCTCCATCTCAACTAGCACATGACATGCCCTTCCATAGACTAACCGATAGAGAGACACACCTAATTTTTTCTTATATGTAGTACGGTATGCCCACAAAGCATCAGTCAAGCGCATTGATCAATCCTTTCGATTAGGGTTAATTGTCTTCTTTAATATGTGCTTAATTTCCCTATTAGCCATCTCGGCTTGGCCGTTGGTCTATGGATGGTAGGCAGTGGAAACCTTATGTGTGATTCCATATTTATGTATAGGGGTAGCAAATGGGTGGTTACAGAAATGCAAACCACCATCACTAATAATTGCCCTAGGCATCCCATATCTAAACATAATGTGTTCTTTAAGGAATTTAATCACAACCTTGTGATCATTGGTCCTTGTTGGGATAACTTCTACCCATTTATATACATAATCCACAGCTAGTAAAATATAGGTATAAAAAAAAAAATAGGGAAGGGACCCATGAAATTGATGCCCCAACAGTCAAACACCTCTATCACAAGTAAGGGTGTTCAAATTTCCGATTGGCCACAATTTCCTACCCTACCCTACCCTACCCTACTGAACGGCTAGCTGTGAAAATCGGGTAGGAATGCGGAAGAGTTTTTGGTCTTCCGATTAAATCGGGTAGGAATGTGGAATACCCATTAATTTCTGCATTCCTACCCTACCCTACCCGCAAAAAATATATTTAACTTTTTTATATTTTTTTTAGTAATTATAAGAGTATTTGTGTGGTATAATTTATATTATAACATTATTATTGTTGTGGATGTTTGAGTTGCTAAAACATGGACTTGTTTTTTGTGTAGGTTACATGATTTGTGGTGAACTGGTGATCGTTTATTTTTATTGGAGTAGTTATGATTTTAATGTGTTTCATATGATTTAAACTTAAAATAATTGTTATTGTATTTGTGTAACAATTATGATGGATTGATGTTCATGCTTTCTTGTGTTTTATTGTAATTGTTGTTGTAGTTGTTTTAGGTTTTAGTATTATTGATTTATTGTGTTGTTAAATTGGTGGATGTTATTTAATTGAGTTGTTAAAATGATCCAAAAATTAATAGCTACAAAAATGTTTAAGCCTACTAGTTGTTTAAGCCTAAAATCAATCAAAAACCTAGTCCTCTTGAACACTAAAAAGTGTTGCTCAAGAGGGTCCAATAATGGCTCAAATTATGTTTTCACAACACAAAGAGATTTAGAAAAATCTGTCCTAGAAATCACCTAGGAGCCATAAACGGATCAACACTGATTCTATTTTAACACTAATCATCCTAAGTTTAATAAAATAAACTAAGAGTTCGTAGGTCTCTAAGGTCACCTTTGTCCTAAGCACAAAGGTGCACACGGAGAGTTCTTTTGATGTATTTTGAAGCATGATCTCCTTCTTTCTAGTTGACACTTTCGAATCTTCATCGTTGTAGCATCATGACCATGGAATAAGTTGAGATTTTCTTAAAATTTACGAAATTAGCCAATTATAAAATATGATCTAACAAATAATAATTTAACATTTGTTTGACTTCCTTGTTTGAATTTTGTTAAATCTACCCTAGAAGGTTTCATCGAGGTCATGTTACCTGCTAGCCATATATCATATTAATTTTTATAGGACTCCTAGTTTGCCATTGGGAGTTCACTTATTTATAATAATGGTGCAAAAGCAATGAAAAAGAAGTTTATGATGGTGCTTTTGAACACAATAAACAATTTAATTCTCATTACAGAATCGAAAAAGTGAGAAATTTCAAATTTTTTTTTTTGGCCAGCACATGTGGGGAAATTTCGATTATTCTAGTCCAACAACAACTATCTTGCTTTTCTCTTTTCTTTTAGGTGGAAATAAAGATTTTTTATAGAAGTGAAATTTGACGTTGACGTCTATCAAATAAAGATATGAGCTTAGATTTGTTAAATTAAAGTGAGGTGAATTTAGATCCATTGAGAATTGTTTAGAAAGTACTGCAGAATTTTCAACAATATGAATTGGAGTGAATTTGGGTATGATAAACCGAACTAGTTACAAACAAGTCTTATATTGTTAAAATGAATTAAAATTATTACGAATACCTAAATAGAATCACTAGTCATGAGAAAAATAAAAAGACATTTTTTTTCACTTCCTTATTAATAAATGATGTGCTTGTTATATTGTTTTGAGAATTAGGATCCAATTTCATCTGTATTATTGCAGGTTGAGATTTTTTTTTTTTTCCTATCGCTAAAGAAATCATTTTAAGAAGGGAAAATTTCAATTACACCCCATCTAGTTTATCATATCATCAAGGACACCCCCTCTATTTTCTGAATCTTCACTGACACCCCTATCAAATTAAAAATATTAACTATAATGTAATTTTACTAAATTGCCCATGATATATTTGAGCACAAACTTGATCCACACCCCCCTCTAGATAAGCATATCTTCAATGAGACCCCCTCTGTTTTCTAATTTTTTTTACGTATTAAAATAGGGCCGATTAAAATTCGATTCAAACTAATTAAAATTTATTTTTTTACATATTAAAATTTGAGATGATTAAAAATTATATTTTTATTAAAATTTGGGCTAATTAAAATTCTATTTGAGCCAATTAAAAATTATTTTTAATCAACTCAAATCAAATTTTGATCAACTCGCATTGAATTTTAATCAGCCCAAATTTTAATACATAAAAAAATATAAATTTTAATTGACTCAAATTTTAATAAATCGAATTTTAATTGACATGAATTTTAATAAGTAAAAAAATATAAATTTTAATCGACTCGAAAACAAATTTTAATCGGCGTTAACTTATGTAGAGTTCAAATCGGCTCAAATTTTAATATGTGAAAAATAAATTTTAATAGGTTCAAATTTTAATACGTTAAAAAATAAAATTTAATCAGCTTCAATCGAATTTTAATTGGTTCAAATTTTAATATGTAGAAAAATAAATTTTAATCGGCTCAAATTTTAATAAAATTTTATGTAGAAAATTGCTTGAGGTTTATGTAGGGATATTTTTGGTATTTTAGATGAATTTTTTTTGTTATAAATGGTAGTTTAATGGTAGGGGGTGTTAGTGATATTTAAATATAAACTAGAAGGGGTGTCAGTGATGTTTTAATAATAGAAAATGTATCCTTGAAGATATAGGAAACTAGGAGGGGTGTGGCTGAAATTTTCCCTTTTAAGAAAGTACTGCAGAATTTTCAAAAATATGAACTGGAGTGAATTTGGGTATGATAAATTGAACTAATTACAAACAAGTCTTATGTTGTTAAAATGAATTAAAGTCTTTACAAATAACTAAATAGAATCACCAATCATCTGAAAAATAAAAAGAAATTTTTTTCACTTCCTGATTAATAAATGATGTGCTTGTTGTATTGTTTTGGGGATTTTGATTCAATTTTTATGTTTATTATTGTAGGTTGAGATTTTTTTTTCTCTCTCTATCATTAAATTTCAATTGATTGGGTTCTATTCACCTACCAGAAAAATAAGTTATCTTTTGAATATTGTACATTAAAAAAATAATAGAAAATAAATAGGACTTCAGAGTCCATCTTAGGGATTAAGTCCCCTTTTGTGGAAGTTGTGTACGGTACCGAAAAAATAAATTTATGGGTATTTTTATCACTATTATGATATCTAAAAAAATCAAAATAAAAAAATAGTTACCACAACAGTAGTAAAAACACCTACAAATATAGTATTTTATTTGTACCAAATAAAAGTGATAAAAATAGTTACCATAACAATAATAAAAACACTTGTAACAGTAATAAAAACATCTACAAATATGATTAATCACTCACAAAAATGATAAATTTTTTAATTATAAAAACACATTAAAATAATAAATTTTAGAAGTATGGTACCAAACATTTTCTATCAATTCCATAGTCAAATCCCCTTTTGTGACATTAGTTGGGTTGCTGATTTCAAAACTCTTCTATTTTTTGTTACTAGTTAACGTATATGTACATTGCACATGAATAATTTTGAGTTATATATAATATCAACTTCTAAAACAAAATCGGTTGTTAGATCTAAGAAGAGTGATTCTCACCATGTTGAAACCAAAGGCAATTCTCTTTCTCTTCCCAATGAATTTGTGGACAGATGCCGCCGAAATATGCTACCCTCTATGTGTAGGTCTTGGTATAAAATCGAATATAAGTTTAAGTTCATTGAACGAATATTAAAGCTAAAAATATAAAAGAAAACTAAATCGAAATTTTTTAAGATACAAAATTGCCATACAATACAACCAGGGGAGGATTCAACATGGGGTAGTTGCCTCCATTGAAATTTTTTATAAAAAAAATTGGGTGTTATTTGAAATTTCAAAATTTTTTAAGAAAATTTAAATTTGCCCCCACTAAAAATTTTATAAAAAATATTAAGTTTATCAAAATAACACTATTGGGATCTAATTTGGAAAGTTAAATCATTATTATCATTCGATTATTAATGGATCCCAATATTTAACGGGATCCAGTACGTACTAATCCAATGACAACAATGTATTAAATTTTAAAGTTAAAATTTTAAATTAAATACATATAGCATTATTGCTAGTTTATATTTTAGATAAGTGGTATTCTTTTGTAAAAAAGAAAAATTAGTCTTACACTTTCATCGTACAATTTAAACATCAATAAATCACTATTACAACTTAAATAATTAGTTATTACATCTGTTGAATAACGCATCAATAATAAATGAGCAAGCACCCTGTAAGAAATCACTCTTGACCTTTAGTAAGGGTTAACTCATCCACCTACTAGTTGATAGAATCAAGAGTAACAAACAAGACTATACTTGGTCGATTATTGTTGCAATGAGTTGTAGTGATTCTTAATCAATCATTCTCCTTAATTTGACTTTATTGATCATTGCTCTATTTTTTTTAGCTTCTTTTTGTCTCCTCCCCTCTATTATTTTTGTTAATGTGAATTGAAATTAGACCTTGATATTTGAAATGGTAATGAACTGAGGTTTTAACTTAGAAATCATAATATTAAAAATTGAAATTAGAATGCAAGAATTATAAATTAAGATTCAAATTATTTCAAATAAATTTTTAATTTAATTGTACTATATATTGTAATGTGTGTATTATGAATTATATTTTTAATTAAATTATTAGAACAATTAGATATTAGGAATTTGTATGTCATCAATCAAAATATTCTTATATCTAAGTTTTAACAAAGTTGTGGCAAATAGAATTTTTTTTCTAAATTATTGTCTATTAAATGAATATTTCTAGTCATAATAAGTTATTTGTCAAAAAACTCAATGATAAATTATTGAGTTTGTGCTCAAAAAAAAAAATTTGAAGTTTGAGTCAAACCAAACATATTTGAATTAATTATGGATAAATTTTCTAAAAACAAAATAATATTGAAATACTTCTAGGTTGTCCCCACTATGAATAATTCTGGCTCCGCCCCTGTATACAACACATCAATTTGGCAAAGTTCAACTTACAGCAACTAGTCAGCCCAATGTTGGAATTATTGGTATGAAAAGCACCAAACCAATTATATCCTGGTGGATGCATTCAAAATTAAATTGGGTAAAAAATAAATGAGGTCAATCATGTCGAAAGTATTTTAGACCCAATACAAAGTAGACTAATAGCCAACGTACAAAATTGGAAAATCAATACATTATTACTCTAACTCAAATAAATTAACTTGAAGTAGAAAAATAATTTCATGATCAAATTTTCAATTGAAATTCATTGGCCTACTCAAATTCCCAAAGAGGAAAAGTCATTTTAATTGAAATTTGACCATAACTAATCAAATTCACAAAGAGTAAAAGTTTGTTTGCACGTAAGAAAATTATTTGGAGTTAGACAACTAAGGAAAAAATTTGATGAACCTGCAAAGTGACTATCTCCAAATTAGATGAATGATGTATATAAATAATTATTAATCAGGAGTGCTTAAATCCCAAAGTGAGAGGTCCATGAACAAGTTTGAACCATAAAATTTAGGAGTCTATATCAGACTTTTTTGTAAGCTAGTCAATTTAGATTAAATGAATGAGTAATACTATTTGGACATAAAAATTTGGCCTAATTTACTGATATAATGATGTAACTTCACAGGAATCATTGGATCAACACCAAGTTTTAATGTTTGATGGGGTCTATAGTGAATCCAAATGTCACAATAAATTAGGTCATCAAATTATGTCAATAAATTAGGTCCCAATTGCATGGCTCTAAATGAATACCTAATTAAAAAAAATAATCTTTAAGTTAACAAATGAACAAGATCAGTTAATTCATTGCTATATAGGACATGATGCTAAGAGTTCTAAAGAAACCAGGATAATAGGTATCCAACCAGTCGTGTCCTTTATCTGCTACTTAATTCTGTTCATAGGCTTTGGAAATGGAAAGAATAAATGGCATGTCCGATGCTATTTTGTGTGGGTTCTCTCTTTGTTATTTGTTGACTGCTAACGTGTCTCTATATCATTCAAAGTCTAATAGGGTCCAATCATTGCAAAAGAATATAGACATAGAGTAGATCTTCTGTTATGCAGTGTTTGATGTGAACTATGTTGTCTTCATGTAAACATTTTGTATTGCTGTTATTTATTACGTGTATATTGGTAATGTCTGACCCACCATAAACTGTAATTTCTAGCTTAATTCTTTGTTTTCCCCAAGCAAAAAGCACACCCCTGTCCAAATGGCCTTAAGGTATTGTACTTCTTGCAAGATGTGGGGGCTAATGACTTCAAGGAGCGACCTACAAACCCGCAATGCAGGGCAAAACCTTAACTAAGAACAATAAAGGTTGTTCTACGCTGACAATAGTGGGAATCATTTGTTTCTTATTAAGGGCCTGTTTGGTATGTTTTTTGGTAAGGATTTAAATTGGCTGGTCAAAACCCTTTCGAACCCAAAGATGAGATTCAAAGATAGGATTCAACATTTAATATTGTCCATACCCATGTTTGGTATGCGCAGAGATATATGACTATTATGATAATATATTTGTATATAAATGACTATTTTATCCCTTAACTAATTTAATATGGAGTATATAAGATATATGAGGGGTATAACTGTTATTTGGATGTTACACCCATTAACCCGCATATGAAACCCACCCCCCATGGGTTTCATGAAACCCATGAACTTGGGTTTCATGATCGGGCCTAAAGTGGGTTGGATTTCAAACCCTGAACTAGATGTGTATTTGCCAAACATGGGTCTGAGGGGGTTTATTCCCCAACCCATGTTCCAAAACCCCCCCAGAACCACATACCAAATAGGTCAGGGTTACAGTTTAAGGATTGATTTGGGTTTTACCTTGCGTGAAGTTTAAGGCTGATTTATGGGTAGATTTAGATGTAATACTTGCTTATATCCAAGCGAGGCTTTCACAACTTAGAAATTAATCAATTGTGGTAGTGTAAAATATGAGATCAACCTTGAACGTCGAAACATACATGACCTAGGGGGTTGAATAGATCTTATGTACTCTAATGTAGAACTATGCCCAATTAAAAACTTGTATCACTTAATTACAAATTAATTAAGCAATTAATTTAATTAACCCATATACGACTCCCTTCCACCAATTCACAATAGATTTATGCAATTAGAACGGCCAACAACACAAGGCAGATTCTCACACGCATTTTATCAAACACACAGAAGGAATAGAAAATTAAAAGTATTTAAAGAATGACAATCACACAACATAGCAATTTTTACGTGAAAACCTTCTCAGAAAAACCACCAAACCGTAGTCCACCTAACCTATTCTACTAGTTTCAATTTTAGATTACGAGTTTGAAGTCTTATACTTCAACCAATTTCATGGTTAGAAGCTTTCTCTCTTAAATCTGCACTTTGAAAATCCACCGCAAGCATCTTGATAGCTAGATTCAAAAGGTAACGAATCGAACTCAATGATCCGTCCTTGGAATCCCCCTTCTTCTCCTTTTGGAATCCTCATTTGATTCTTGGATTCCTTCTTGGATCCTTTGTGTTGTAGGTTTAATGGTGGTCTGTAAGATCTTTAACACCTTTTTATCAAAGTTGTGACGCCCAAAATCTAGGTGTCCGTAATTATCCTGTTAATCACCCATTAACCCGCGGAATACCCGTGGATACCGTTTAATTCGATACCACGCCATTATACCCCATTTACCGGGATTCATAACTTAACAAAACTCGGGCAGAGTCTCTTTTGTATGGGGAGCTCTACCCAAAACACAGCCTGTGCAATCAAACAACATTGACCACACTAGATCCATTTATTCATACTCATATAACAACATGAAATTTTATATTAAAAATAGTCCATATGAATTCGTTTACAATCATTTATATATATTACATGTCCAAAAACTAATTGACATCTTAGTTTTACAAAAGTAAAGTTTAAAAGCCACATTTCGGCTTTTCTTCATCAATGAGGGCCCAAATGAGAGCCGTCTACTGGCGCATGTCCAGCACCTAAAATATTGTCCCCATAAAGGGTGAACTATGCTCAATAGGGTATCTCTTAAATAAGCTACTCCCCAACCTAGATGCATATGAAATGCTCACATGCAATTCACAAACAACAATCACTCCATTCAAGAATATGCAATTCAACAATGGAATACTCAATGTCATGTCATGATATGAGATGAGACTCACACATGCAATTCAACCCGAGCATTTACCGGCTCCCTCAACACATGTAATGTCATGCATATGAATCTGGGCATTCCAAACCCTTGCCATTGATGTTACACATCCAATGACCTTTTTAAATCCCGGGTCTTTCTTGGGGTGGGTATTTATGGACTCACACCAATGGGCACCCAACCGACATGGCATTAATGGACTTCCACCAACGGCTCCGCGTACGCCGATTTTATGGACTCAATAGCAACGGAGTGCGTATCCGAATCATTGAGTCTTGCACCCAAGGGAGAATCTAGCTCTTCTTGCTAACCCCGACCCTATTTTCAATGCAAACCGTACAACTCAATTGAACCTCGGTCCAACTATCCCGAGCCCACGTATCATTCACTAAGAATGGTGTTTGATCAAACCATACACACACACACACTCATGTCAAACGCCCACGAATGTGATGCTACCCGTGCATATGCAATATAAATGTACAATTGCATTTAATGTCAGTATGCAACTAGGATCTTAATTGTAATTACAATACCATGTTCAATATGTCATGAGCACATTATGAACAATTCAACATCCAATAACACTTTTTCATGGTAAATTACATCATAAGCATATAACCACCATAAACAACTTTAATGTCAATATATCATATGTATATACCAACACCTACCAATATCAAATTTCAAGCATGTTATAACATAATCAATGCAAATAACACACTTAATCCAAATAGGCATTTAATCAAACACCTTCAAGACACCAAATCATGTAAATACATAATATGCCATATTTCATCACATATCTTAAGAAATCACAACAAGTAATTTCTACATACCCAAGCTAGAATTGATTTTAACCATTCTTAATACCCATTTCCCACATTTCAAGTACTTACATTTTTCATGAATTTACCAAACAAGTAAATTCTACAAACTCAATTCATGCAAGATTAGTTTAGCATATTTTTATACCCATTTTTCACACTTTATTTACAATAGGAGTACATTAAACAAGAGAATTCATCTCAAGTCATGCTACTCATATCATATGGAACTCTAGGTTAAAAATAAACCTAATTAGGAAAAGAACCGTACATCTTGAAGTGTAAAACAACGGTAGGAAGCTCCAAGAACCCGAAACAAGCTCTAATACAAGCTTTTCCCATAATTATGTCCTTGTAATTTTATCCAAATTCAACCTTTTTGGTAGATTTTGTAGCCTCGACGAGGAGAACAACTTTTGTTCTTGGCTTGAATCGATTCGAGCAAGGTAGAGATGTAGATCGTAGAGAGAAGGTGGAGTTTCCCTCTCTTCTTTTGATTTTTTGGATAATCTGATAGGTATGAGGAGAAATCTAATTTTTCTCACCTATTTATACCCTTTAAATGTTTGGTCTTCATCGCGCCATCAACCATGTTTAAAACTTTAGCTTGAGAAAATTGGCAAGTTTTTTAAGGTTAAATAAGTTTGTGGATACCCAACTATAACAAATATAATGAGTATGTTTTGATTCAAAAATTGATTCTTTCACCACTCGTGATGCAAGTTTGAGTCTTGGTTCAAACTTCCACACAACTTTCATCGTCTTTTTTTTGTGTAGTATCCCATGTGGTTCTGAAAAATTTAAGCTCTAACGTATAATTTTGAACTAATAATTTCCCTCCTCAGGGGATAAATTCAGTGATGTGGTTGGCAGCCCGTATTATGTTGCACCAGAAATTCTGTGGAAGCGCTATGGTCCTGAAGCAGATGTATGTAGTGCTGGAGTAATCGTGTACATTTTATTAAGTGGAGTACCTCCTTTCTGGGCTGGTGAGAATTTGGGAATTCTTTAATTATTAGAAACGACATCTCTCTCAATGATTGTAACTGTTTTCTGTTGGGTATTGGAAGCAAAATAGATCACCAAAGAACACAAAAACATAGGACAAAAAATTTGTTATACATCAACACCAATTTCACTCAAGAAACACATCTATATTTCATCAAGAATGATCATAATATCAAGGAATTCAAAGGGGAAGCTAATCTGAATTTTTTCAGCAAGAACAACTCACAAAATAAGCTATCAACTAGAGCTTCTGCTCTTGAACAGGATGCTATTTTTTCTGGTAGCAACACACTGTTTTTTACTCTCTTTTTCCTGTTTTTTTCTGCACAGAAACACTCTATTTTGGCTGCAGCAGACCAGCCCCTTTTATACCTCTGTTTCCAGTCAAAAATCCTTGAATCTGCCCATTCAATGTCCAGCTACCTTCATGCATGAAACCAACATTTGTCTCTTCAGTTTTTCCATGTAGCAATACATGAACAAGCCTCCAAAAATCTGGACTCTTCTACAGCCTATCTCTTCAACTTCCATGACTTTTTTAATATTACATCATAAACCCAAAAAATACAAAAACTACCCTTTAAGAATTGAGTTTATAAAAACTAACATTTTCCCCCTTTTTCTTACTTTTTTTCCCATTAACTTCTTGTGATCAAATAGAAAACGAGCAAGGAATATTCGAACAAGTCCTGCGTGGTGATCTTGATTTCTCCTCAGATCCTTGGCCGAGTATTTCAGAAGGTGCAAAAGACTTGGTGAGGAGAATGCTTGTTCGAGACCCCAAAAGGCGACTAACTGCTCATGAAGTTTTGTGTAAGTCTTTATTTTGGAAAGATTTAGGTATTGTGACATGTGACTTCTTGTCCCTCATATAATCATTTTTCTATATTAATAAAATATTTGTTGTTGATCATAAAAAAAAAAATAGGATCATTGGATTCTAGTTGAGAAGTCAATTTGAGTAATATTTGTATTGCTTTCATTGCATTGAAATGCATAGGTTGTAATGGGTGTTTAAGGACTTAGGGCTCTCTTACGCATCGAAAAATAAAAAAAATAAAGAAGTGCTAGAAACTTGAAATAAACCTTCTCACTATTGCCACTTGAACTTTCATGGCCACATCCCTTGTTTCTTGTAATATGATCCACACTATTACTCTCAGTCATGGCTCTACCTTTCTGAAATTTCAATTAAAAATTGAATACTCTGGACCACTTATATATATATATCAGCTAGGTGTTGATATTATTGTTTTAGAGCTGTTGTTAACTCCTAATGCATGACATACACATAACAATTACGTCTTACGGACCCATATAGTGCTTTCTTCAAACGACATGTTAACTGTTTCTTCTTAGAAACAACAGATCCCGGTGGATAAACGATATATACTTCCTCCTAAAGGACACGGTGTTGAAAGGTATCCTTTATCTCCCACTGATATAAGGTCAATTAGAACTCACTGCAACATAAAGAACTCTAAAGTGCTAAATATGACTAACGAAAGAAAAAGTCTCAAAGTAATCTACTTCACATGCCTAGGACTAGGTGTGGCCCGTGACAACCAATTTTTTGCGAGTGCTCAACAAAATTATGAATGATAGTTACAGTATAGACTCAATGACAACTAATAATCTACTTACTAGAAGAAGAGTGCAGTTCTATGTCTATTCTGATGAAAAACATTCATTTATGTATCTATAATGAGTTTCCATCTAGGAGGTGTTAAGGCTTGTTTGAAGGAATTAGGAACAAACACAAAATACAATGATGATGCAAAATATCGAAAGGATGAGGAAAGTCGATGAAAAGAGACAAGCATACAAATGACTTGCATTGGACAACTACAAGCAGTTTACTTAACACGAACACAGAACAAAAGAAGGGGGCCAAATAGAAGTTCCTCCAGTGAATGTTCAATAGGCATGAGATAAACAAGCACTCTTTCAAGCAATAAACACTCACTAATAAACCAAACAAGTAGAGGTTACTCTAAGTAATCTTTCCAAGCGTTAGCACACCCCTTAGGTGAGAAGTAAAGCATAAAAAAACTTCATATTTTAAAAAATGATGAATTGCAAAATTAGAACCATTTGTTCCAAAAAAAAATTCTAAAATAGAAAAACCTTTCCAATTGGCTTCAAAATATCAAACAAAAATCATTATAAATTTTAGCACGAGAAGATAAGCATGAGCATGGGTTTTGGGTGTCGTAAAATGTGAACAAACAAACTAATGATGGAGTCAGCGACTGTAACAGTATTGTATTCTCTCTTGTTACATTCTGATTCATTCTTGTAACATCTTTCCTTAGATCGATCTTCTATACAAGTTAAAACTTACACTAGTAGACAGGGGCGGAGCCAGAAAGTTTTTTGAGGGTGGGCACACTAGTATGTCTTGATTTTTTTTTAATAGACCGTAAAAGTTCATAAATTTATATTTAATATTTTTAAAACATAGAAGATTAAAAATCGATATACTCATAAACAAGAAAATAATAATTAAAACTTCTTATCGAGAATGCGACTAATTATTATTACTTACAATTGACCATGGTATGCTTTTATTATTTGAAAGTGTTACAAATTAATTTTATCAATAATATTTCGTTTATATACAAAATCACGGTAACAATCTTCTATTTATGATAGTATAATTTACTACATAACGACACACATTTTTATATAATAACAAAATAACCCTACAATTTTAAAAAAATTATAAAATAACATCAATATGATCAAAACATATTCGAATATGTCTAAAAGTTAACAATTATATTAGTTGTACCTAATTTGAGATTTAATTGATGGAGACCCAATGGTTTGTGACCATTGGATAGACAGTAGAATTTATTAAATATTAAGACTATTATATTTAATATCGCAATGTATTAGGTGCTAAAATTAGGTTTCAATAACATTGTTCAAAAAGTTAACAATTATTTATGTATAAGTCTATTTAAATCAATATCACCTAAACACAATATTATGATGGGCACAATTAAATATGGTGGGCCAAAAATTTTGTTTTTAATGTTGGGCCAAAATTTTTATTTTTTTAATAGGTTTGGGTGGATTGTGATAGGTCAAAATTTTAATTTTTTTAATAAGTTTGGGTAGATAGTGATGGACTCAATTTTTTTTTATTTTACATGGACTTAATTTTTTAATTTTTTTGAATAAATAATGTGGGCCTAACATTTTTATATTGGGTTTTGGGTGGGCACAAATAATATACTATATAAATATATAATATATATACATAACTAAAAAAAAAAAAAAAATTTGAGGGGGGCACGTGCCCACCCTGGCCCATGCCTCCCTCCGCCCCTGCTAGTAGAGTATTAGGATTTAGGAGAAAGAAAGAGAGGAAGAGAATTATGAATGTAAAGAGAACTTGTATCCCATTCCCACATTGAATGATTAGGGATACCCAAGTTTGGTTTATGTACTTGAGGGGTCACTCGATCTATTGTCAATTAATTTTGGGTTGGATGCTTTAACATGATATTAGAGCTAGGTCTTATGTGGTCAGTATGCTTAGCCTCTTACCCATTTGAGTTTCCTGATATGCATAATTGTAATTGTCTGTTTGTTTAGTAGCCCCATGTGTAAGCCGAGTCCCACATGAGGGAGGGTGTAAAGTGATCTTGTATCTCATATTGAATGATTAGAGCTGCCCAAGGTTGATTTGTATACTTGAGGGGTCACTCTATCCATAACCAATTGGTTTTGGGATGAATGTTCTACTAGTGAAAACAATGTATTGTGTAGGATGTTGATGCCCTATATTCATCACTTGTTTATATGAGAAGAGTATAGAGCTATTATAATAATTCTTTACACTAGAATATTCTAAGTTCTAACCAATCAATGGAAAAAATGGAAAAGAAGAACTCTAACTAAGTCATCTATCTTGAAGATTGATTTGGTTAACCTTCTTGCCAGGTCACCCTTGGGTTCAAGTTGATGGTGTGGCTCCGGACAAGCCTCTTGACTCTGCAGTTTTAAGTCGCCTAAAGCAATTTTCTGCCATGAACAAGCTCAAGAAAATGGCTCTTATAGTTAAGTTTCAGGATGTGCAATACATGCTCTTGGAAACTAGCATTCAGGCCATACATCAAACATTGAAAACTATCTGTGCATTAGCTTATTTAAAAAGAAATATACTCACAAAATTTAGGCTGAAACTTCTATTTGGTAATAATTGATCATAAGAAAATGCATTTCTTCTTGTAGGTCATTGCGGAGAGCCTATCTGAGGAAGAAATTGTTGGCCTGAAAGAAATGTTCACGATGATAGACACAGACAACAGTAGTCAAATTACTTTCGAAGAACTCAAAGCAGGATTAAACAAAGTTGGTGCTAATCTTAAGGAGTCTGAAATTTATGATCTAATGCAAGCAGTAAGTATCCGATCAAATTTAGATGTCATTCTTTTCAACTGCACTACACCAAAGGTTCCTGAGGTTGTGGGGCTGATATTATCTAAACAGTTAAGCTCCAAATATAAATTTAGAGATAATGGGAGAGATGGTTAAGTGAATTGTTGCCTAAATATCATTCAGTTTTCTCTTTCAGTTTTGTTTTATATGAAACTATTAATCATGTAGAATTATTAATTATTCAGTGATATTATCTAGCCAGTTAATCCCCAAATAATAATAGAAAAGAATCTATGTTCCAAATTATGAAATAATATAAATTTAGAGAGAAAGGGAGAGATAGTTAAGTTAACAGTTTCCTAAATATCCATTCAGTTTCTCTTTTGATTTTGGTTTATGTAAAAATTCAGTCAATGTTGCGGGACATTTTAGGTACAATTAATGCTACATTCCTCAATCTATCTCTAAGTGTTTATCTTCTCAAACTGTTTATACTCATACACGAGATAAACTATAACTGGTAACAACAGAACCTGTTTTTGGTACTAATTAAAAGGAATGTTGCGAAGACAAGCATTCCATTATCTGTAAATCACTCATAAGAAAACATGAAGTTAGGAGATTTTGAAGAGTAGATGAGTATATAATAAACCGAACATCAATGTTTGTACAAAAAAGTTATCCTAGAACCTAACCTCAACTCAACTCAGCCTTGTCCCAATATTTTTGGAGTAAGCTACATGAATCCTCTTTTTTCATTGTGTTCTGTCAGGGGCTATGTTTTCTATTAAACCATAAGTTATCATGTCTTTTTTTACTATTTCACTTAAAGTTAATTTTGACATACATTTACCTTATGCTTATTTTCAATAGCTATCATATCACTTTCTCACTTGTGCCGTAGCAGGCCGTCTATAGATGTGTCCAAACCACCTAAGTTGATTCTCCCTTGATTTATCTCCAATAGATCTCACCTCTACTTTTTCACAGATAAATATCGTTCATAATTCTATTCTTCCTAGTCTTACCACACATCCATCTTAACATTCTCATTTCCGCGACACTTAATTTGTGAACTTGTTGTATCTTTGTTGCCCAACACTCAGTACCATAAAGTATAGAGGGTCTTATGGCCGTTGTATAGAATTTTCCTTTTAGTTTAAGTGGTATGCGTTTATCACTAAATACCCCGGATGCATTCCTCGATTTAGTACATCCTACAATGATTCTACGAGTAATATCATCACCAATCTCACATTCTTTATGGATAATAGACCCTAAATATTTAAAATGTTCACTCTTTGGTATCTCTTGATCTTCAATTTTTACTACTTCACAATTTGAATTCCTCATTTTACTAAAGTTACACTCCATATATTCAATTTTAGTCTAAATTATCCTAAATCCTTTTGATTCTTGAGTTTCTCGCTATAGTTCTAGTTTATTATTAATTTTTTCTTTACTTTCATCAACTAATACAATATCATCCGCAAATAACATACACCATGGGTGCTCATCTTGAATATGTCTAGTCAATTTATTTATAATCAATGCAAAAAGATATAGACTCAAAGCAGAACCCTGATGTAAGCCTACAGTGATTAAAAATTCATTAGTTTCTCCGGTCGTTGTTCCAGTTATTACCACATGAAAAAGTTATCCTAGAACCTCACGAAGGAAAAACTGTTTAGCGTGGGGATGTTTTTTCATGTAGTCGTAATTGTAAAAAGTTAGGGATGATTAAAGTTGATTCATTGTAGTTTTGTCTTTCTTTTTCTATAATTGCATGTAGTTAATATCTAGGGGTTCACCCGATAAAAGTAGATGAAACAGCTGCCATAAATGAAGCCATCAAGCAGGTTCTCTTTCTGTCGCTTTAGATAATTTTTAAGGTAACTGTACTCAAAATGTTCTGCCCACCCTTATGTGGAGGGAATTAAAAGGGCACATCAAGCCTGTTCATAATCCCAAATTTTGAATTCTTGTCATTTTTAGATGTTACCTTAGCAATTCTATTTGATTTGATGAAATTGAAGATATATAGGACATTAATAGCTAGCAACCACAAACATTTAAGGAGAAATGAAATATTTGTTGAGTTTTAGTAACATGAAATGCCAACTGATTGGATTTACCTGCCCAAACCATGGGGGCAGTGTGGGGGAAGAGCGTAAATTGAATTTATTCTATTACAGTTCTTCATAGGTTATGCCAATCTGTCTAGTAAGGTTTGTCTCTCACCTTCATTATATGCATCGGACTATCATATCTAAACTGTTCCATAATAACAACTACAAATAAGAAAGTTGGTATCCTTGTTCATGACTGATGAGCTATATGATGGTTGTGTTCTTTCGTACTTCATTCTAATTTGTCATCTCTTTAGTTTTTATCAAAAGATATCTGTTCTTGATCACAAACATTTCGAAAAATATGAATGCATATGACATGTGTTTATTTTTTGAAACTGACCATCTGTTGAGATCATTTTGTGTAATGATCACATGTTCTATTTGAGTTTAATAGGCCAGCACAAAAAGATAGTTATCATTAAATTGTAATGTGTTCACTTCATTTTCTGCGATTGCAGGCAGATGTTGATAACAGTGGAACAATCGATTATGCGGAGTTCATAACTGCAACATTGCATCTGAACAAGGTTGAGAGAGAAGACCATGTGTTTGCAGCTTTCTCCTACTTTGATAAGGACGGAAGTGGTTATATCACCCCAGACGAGCTTCAACAAGCTTGTGAGGAATTAGGCATAAAGGATGCTCACCTAGAAGAAATGATTCGATAAATTGACCAGGACAATGTAAGCTATTTTTTTTCCATCATTTACCATTTTATGACTGCATAAATGAAGGATTACACATAGTGGAAGAAGCCGCTCTCTTGCCTATTTAGGAATATGAACAAAATCAGGATACAATTTCTAACACTTGCCAAGTTGACTGGAGCTTTGGCCAAGTTACTCAACCTAGTCGAGAAATGGTAAATTTGGTGCAACTTAAATTTGAAAATGACTTGATCAAATTACGAGACCATTTAGAAGAGAACAGAAAATCCATTCCTGATGGTGTGAAATAGTTTTCAGATAAGAAATCAAGTAGACATGCTAAATCTTCTTTCAATGTATGTGCTAAATCTTCTTTCAATATACGAAATATCTGGCAATTTGGGTATCCTGACGTAACATATTGAGTTAACTTTTGAGTTCAATCAACATTAGATTTTCCTTTTCTAGAGTGTTAAGTGAGGTTTAGAAGTACATTTGGACAAGCTCTGATATTTTAGCAAATAGTGAAAATTGAAATTCATCACCTTTTACCACCAATGATGTCCTTTGTGACCGTATTAAAATTACACTATAGTTGATGATTATGTTATCATGGTAGACAATCATGATGATTTGATACATCACATGATTCGTTACTGGAATTTCTGATTATGTTTCCTAATTGAGTTTTCAGGATGGGAAAATCGATTATAATGAGTTTGTATTAATGATGCAAAAAGGAAATCCAAGAGTAGGTGGTAAAAAGGACCAAGAGGATAGTTTCAGCATTGATTTTATGCAGGCACTAAAACTTTAGCACCACAGGCTTTGGTGAGATTTCTTCTTTTATTTCTCTTTATTTTTTCGCCACGGAATTTTTGTGATGTTCGGATTGTATAGAAAAGAGCATCAATTGTCTCAACATCAGCCTTGATCTTTTGATGTATTTTTAAATCTATTCCAATTTCCATATTTTCATTACTGTTATGGCTGCATCCAGCTTTGTTATCTGGTATACTACATTGAGGGATATGACTAGTTTTAATTTCTTAATGATTGTTTTGTTATTTGTTTTCTTTTATTTGAGATGAGTATATAAGAAAAAATGTTCAGGTCTTTTTTGGAATATCTTAAGCTGCGTTGCAACTAGGTTGTTTTAGATTGGTACTATTAATAAAACATTAAGGCTAGAGAGCAAGTGTCGATGCTCAATGGAGACTGAAGAGAATATAGAAAAGATGACCCAGTGCATGAGGATTTGTGCCTGTGCAGGGTCTCTTCTGTCAGATGCACTCAACCTTATCCTTATACTACAATTCGAATCCTTGACACTCAGATAACAATGGAGTAACTCAATCTCAATTACAAAATTCTAAAAAAATAGAACTTTAACTATTTTTTTTTATATATTTCTTTTATAGTTAGAACAAAGAATTTTGGGAACATAAAATTTTTTCATGATCTTATAATAAAATTTGAGCAATGAAATATTAAGTTTGATAAATTTATATATCTAATATGTTTTATTAATTTTTGTGTACGAAAAGTATTCACGTGCAACGCACGTAGTGCATTGTTAGTAAGTTATTCAAAGTCCCCATAATTATCTTCATTCATGTTGGAGTTATAGCCTAGTTTATTAGGGTTTTGCCCTTTTTGCCTTCTTTTTACCTTTTTATCCTTATTGTGACTTTTATTTTTTGGCTATATATACGTGAGCTCTACACTTAGTTTGTATCCCTTTTAACTCACATATATTTCTCTAGTTGGTATCAGAGCCAAAATCCTAGCCCCGACTTCTTAACCCTAGTCACCAACCCTAACCCTAACCCTAACCCTAGGCTCATATACCTCGTTGCAACAGCCTGTCGCCACCACAACCAACGACAGCCACCAGCCACACCACCACCACTGCGCAGAAACAACAACCACCCAGCCCAGCGATAACGAAACCTTCCACTCCACCACCACTGCCCATCGAGAGCAACCACAGCCTAGCCACCACCACAACATCCCACCGACTGCACTACCTACAACCAGGGTTTTGAAAAATGCATGTTACGTAACATAACAGCCGTTACATAACGGTATCGGAGGCCGGCGATACTGTTACACCCCGATTTAATGGCCATAAAAAAATTCGTACCCGTAATAGGCGTTACGGTGGGGTAATGGGCTGTAACGGCCGTTACATCCCGTTATTCAGCCGTAACGGCCGTTACACTTTAACAACCCTTGATTTTTTACTAGAAAACCAAAAAATCAAAGAACAAATGAAAGGAGAAGACTAGAGATGTGTAGATTTGGTCCCTCTTCAACGGCATCAACTTCTAAACCACCGCTTAGCTACTTTGGGTGGAGTTTCAATTCTTACATGGATTAGCCGATGGTGGAAGAGAGAAATAAGTCTTCTGTGGTGCTATTTGGGGCAGATGAACAGCGGAGAAAAGTGGAGGTAAAGAGATAAGATTTAGGGTTTAGATAATGGTTACCATGTGTGAAAACACTAAGTTGCCCTTATTGTGAAAACAGAAGATATTCTCTAAAGTGGTAATCATACGTTGGCCCAAATGTAAAAACTGGGTCCACCTTGGCCCAATGGAATTAACAGATTTTTTATTTTGTATTTTACTAATATTTTTCCATCTTTTAGGAATGTATATCCATAATTAAAAAAAAGATTATATATCTCAATTGGCTATGATTTCTAAATTTTTTCAAAAATATTTAAGTGGATTGTCTTCAATTAATAGTCACCTAAAAACTCTTATCATGTAATTATTAAATGATAAATTTATATAACATTGTTTATGATACAATAAAATTTATAAAATATCACAAAAGGTCTATATTTACAAAAGCTTAGAGTTAAAAATGCATAAATTTATTTTTTGAGAGAGGTGTGAATGAAAACAAAAAATTCACAATCCCGGTTTCTGTTACTGTAACGTAACGCCCGTTTCACTCCGCGTTCGTTACACCGTTACTGTAACGTAACGCCCGTTTCACTCCGTGTCCGTTATTTCGTTACCGTTACCGTTACCGTTATGGCGACCGTTACCGTTATTCAAAACTTTGCCTACAACCAGCGATAACACAAACCAGCCCAGTCCCAGCAGACCACCCCCAGCCACCCCACAGCCAGCGCATCACTGACCCAAGCCACCTAATAACCAGCGACAACACAGACCACCCCCAACCACTGACCCAAGCCACCCAACCAGCGACAGCCCACCCATCAGCGATAGCCCACCCAACTAGCGACAACCACACCCACCAGCGACAGCAACACACTGCCTACTGCCCACTTCCCAGCCACCCAAGTCTACTTTCGCCCAACCCAGGGCTAGGCAAAGCCCAGCCCGCCCTTAGCCAGTGCCAAATAGTGCCCAAGCAAATGCCAGGCAGCACCCAGCTCGTGCCCAGGCAGTCCCAGCGCCAGTCTGTCACGCCTTTGTGCTTCGCGTTCTTCGTCGCAGTGTCGTCATCTCTTCGAGCCACTGATTTCTTTTTCCTAGGGGTGCACCATCTACGACCTTTTTAAAAGGGGTTGGATCCTCTTCTCCGTTGATATGCTTTTGATGCAGTAGATCACTTATATATTTACTGGATTTCTAGGCTCCGTGACCTAATTATTTGGAGCTTTTTGGACCTTCTTTATTTGTCGCTACAGTTCGACTAGAGGTATATTTTCTCCCTTATTTTTTCCCTCTATTTATTTTAAAGTTTTTTCTGTCACGAGTGCCCACGTATTGTTGTTGATATGACTACTACTGAGGGACTTGAGACTTCTACTGTTGAGACCACTACTGTTAAGACCTCTACGGTTAGTACTTCCACTTGGAATGTACCGCCTAGTTCTCCAACTTTTATGTTTGACCAATATACAGTACCTACTGGCACAGTTACATTACCGACAATGCCGGGTATGATCTCTCGGAAAGTTACGGCACAGTTATTGAATAGTCGTAACTTTGCTGAGTGGTCACGCTCATTCCAGTTTTTTTTAGGCCGTATAGGGAAGCTTGGTTGGCTGAAGGGATCTCACCCAAAGCCAGCTGATGACGACCCTGAATAGTCCACATTATTCTTTGAGAATTGCGTTATTCTTGGATGGTTATGTAGTTCGATGGAGCCATCTGTTTGCAGGATTCACCAGTGTCATAGCTCTGTTCTGAAGCTATGGAGGGCATTATCATAGATGTATTCCTAGTCAGGACGGGGAGTTCGTGTTTGTGAGCTTTCTTAGGAGCTCTCATATGCTCGACAAAGAGATATGATGGTTCAGGATTATTATGGTTATTATTGAGTATAAGACTTTTCGTCCTCTTGCTACTATTCCAAGGATCGAGCCAGAGGGAGTTGCATTCCTACATACTCAAGAGCATGAGGATAGTATTCACAAGTTCTTTATGGGACTTCGTGATGAGTTTGAGGGTCCTCGTTCCCAGATCTTGTCGATGTTGAGGCTTTCGTGTCTTTATGAGGTGTATGCGATGATTGAGCAGCATGAGCGTCGCGTCCTTATTGCATCACTTCCAGTTGCGACCTTGACTCCTCAGGCCGGCCAGATGGCCCTTGCAACTACTGTAAGGTCTCGTTCAGGACCCTCAGCCAAGGGTGGACAGCACCGACAAGGCAACCCAAATTAGCGCAAACAGGGGGATTCTCATTAGTGTGATTATTGTGGTCGATCAGGACATCTCAGGACTACTTGCTGGAAGCTCCATCCGGAGCTTAAGCCGCCTCCTCACGAACGTAATGCTACTATTGTTGAGGTACCACCACCTACTACCGTTGTTCCTGCTACTGCTCCTCCTTGGCAAAATGATATGGATGTTATCACTTCCCGATTGGATATACTTATGTCCGCTCTGACTTCTCAGGGTCCAACTACTGCTGCTGCCACCACTACAGGTATACCTCGCGCCTTTCATGTTTGCGCTAGTCCGTCTCCCCTTTGGATGCTGGACTCGGGTGTGAATGGTCGCATGAAAAGTGTGGCCCATCACTTCACCACTTTTGACGAGCATTTAGATACACAGGTTCAGCTAGCAGATGAGACACATGCCCCTATTGTTAGTAGGGGTACAGTCCACCTCCCAGATGACTTTACATTACGTTCGATTTTTCATGCGCCAAAGCTGGCCATGAATCTATTATATGTACATCAGTTAGCCAGAGATTTTCACTGTGCGGTTGTGTTCTTATCTGATTCGTGTTATTTGCAGAACCTGAGTACCAGGATGATTATTATCAGGGAACATGAGAGAGATGAACTGTATTATCTAGGCGATCCATCTCCAGTTTCACCAGTTCCTCCACCTATATCACCTGCACCTATTTTGTATTTATCTGTTCCTAGCTTGCATGCTAGTATTTTACCTAGTAGTTGTCGTTATGATTTTTCGCCACAAACTGTTCAATTGTGGCATGACCATTTTGGGCATACAAATTTTAAATATTTATGTATGTAGTTTCTTGCTTTGAGCCCTGCTTGTGTTGGTGGTAAACTTGATTGTGTTATATGTTCCCTATCAAAACATGTTAGAACCAGTTATATTCGTCGCATGCACCAGTCATCCAAACCATTTGACCTAATACACTATGATATTTGGGGACCTTCTCTTGTTACTACTCTGTCAGATGCTTGATACTATGTGACATTTATAGATGACCATACCCGTTGTACTTGGGTCTACCTTTTGTATAGGAAGTCTAATGTACTCCCTATCATCACTCAGTTTCTTCAGATGATTAAGACACAATTCGATGTCATTGTTCGTGCTCTTTGTTCGGATAATGCCAAAGAATATGTGTCTGATGCCTTAGTGTCTCACCTTTCTTCTCGGGGTATCCTTCAGCAACTCACTTGTCTATATACTCTTGAGCAAAATAGAGTTGTTGAAAGGAAAAATAGGAGTTTGATAGGGATGGTACGTTGTATACTCAGAGATATGGGAGTACCAAAATCTTATTGGCATTTTGCTGTTTTGACTTCTACCTTTATGTGCAGTCGTACACCGAGTTGTGTTCTTTAGCATAGGGCTCTCTTACAAGTCTTATTCCCTAAGCGGACACTTTTTTTGGTCCCCCCTCGTATTTTTGGCTGCACATATTTTGTTCGGGATAGGTCTCCTACTCGTCATAAGCTTGATGGTAAAGCGATTCGTTGTGTCTTTGTGGGCTATTGTCATCAGTCTAAGGGGTATCGCTGTTATGATCATTTCAGGCGTTGTATGTATCACAGTCTAGATGTTACATTTCTTGAACATATTCCTTATTTTTTTTCCAATCCTGTGTCTGGCCCTCCAATTGATGATACTCCCTTTGATTTTCCCTTACCACAAGAGCCAAAGCCATTGGTCACTGTTACTACAGAGTCACTAGTCTCTTCTTCTCCAGAGCCACTCGTCCCTGTCACTACAGATTCATCAGTCTCACCTCCTTTGCAGGTCTATATCCGTCGCCCTCACTCTCATTCCCCTGCTGATGTCCCCTTTTGCTCAGGCGATAGAGGTAATATTTCTCAGTTCATTGAGCATATTGATGCACCTGTTGTTAGTACTGATGAGATTGCAGGTAGTGAGCCAGTTACTTTACCTGATGAGACGTTGTCAGTGGAGGATGATGATTTAGGGTGTCGTTATCCGCGGCGTGATCGCCGTCCAGTTGTTCGTTATGGTTAGACCGTCAGGACTTTATATCTGATATCTGGTTATGTTTCTTATGGTGATCTATCTCCTACATTTCGAGCTTATAGTATAGCCTTATCAGATACGCCGGTTCCTCGCTCTATTTAAGAGGTTATGCGGGAACCCCAGTGGGTTTTTGTCATGCAGACAGATATGGACGTTCTTCAACGTAATCATACGTGTGATCTTGTCTCTTTACCTTCAGGGGTGAAGCCTATTGGCTATTGCTGGGTTTACACCCTGAAGTTTCTTGCGAATGGTACTATTGATCGTCACAAGGCTAGGCTTGTGGCGAAGGGCTTTACTTAGGTACCATGTCGTGATTTTGGTGCTACATTTGCCCCTGTGGCAAAATTGACTGTCGTTCAGTTGATTATTTCTCTTGCTGCGAAGTACTCTTGGTCTCTTCATCAGTTGGATGTGAATAATGTGTTTCTTCGCGGTGATCTGGACGAGACTATTTATATGGATGCACCACCGGGCTTTTGTGGTGAGGGGGAGTATGTTGGGAAGGTGTGTTGACTGTGTAAGTCTCTTTATGGACTGAAACAGTCACCACGAGCATGGTTCTCTCGCTTTAGTGGTGTCGTTATACGTTTAGGGTTCACCAGATGTCATTCTGATCATATCTACTTCATTCGACGGAATACTTCTGGGCAGTGTGTCATCCTTTTGGTATATGTGGATGATATTATTATTACTGGAGATGATATTTCTGGGACTGTGCATGTCAAGGTAGACCTTGGGTAGGCCTTCGATGTGAAGAACCTTGGATTTTTGTAACACTTTCTTGGGATTGAGGTTGCTCGTAGCAACAGGGGTATTATTCTTTCTCATAGGAAGTATGTTCTGGACCTTCTCTCAAACACTGGGATGCTGGGGTGCAAACCGGCATCATGACCTATGATTCCAAACCTGAAGCTCACTACGGAAGGTGAGGAGTTGAGAGATCCAACTGACTATCAGAGGTTGGTAGGTAGACTTATCTATCTAGCCAACACTAGGCTAGACATTTCATTTGCTGTCAGCCGAGTTAGTCAGTTCATGCACAAGTCGTGTCAATCTCATCGCTATCATCTAGAGATTCTACCCAACCTCACAACTTAGTGTTGAAAATCTTGATTGGTTGTAGACCAAACCCATTGGTGAGAGCATTCTGAGGATTGCTAGTGTGTCTAAGATTGCTCGAGGCATATAGGATCCTCATGGAGTTGAATCTAAGTGAAGCTATCCAAGGCGTTGAAGGAGGCCTTTTGGCAGAGAGGCTTATTGAAGGAATGAGCATCTAACCATTGTATTAGTTGAGGTATAAAACTTAACTACTTGTAAACTGATTTTAGGGTAATGAATTAGATTTTGGTGAACTACGAAGGTTCTCCGTGATTTTTCTCATGGAGGGTTTCCGTGTCAACAAATCACTTGTGTCATTTATCATATTTTTCATAAACACTTGTGATTTAATATAAAACACATGCACACTCTATATTTGTATGAATGGTTGATTGAATATTTCTATCATCCATAGTTGTGTAGTTGGGTTTGAGTCTTTGGGATTTGGGTTTCCCGTGTGAGATTGAGTGTTTAATTGAAAATTTAACAACATCAATTCTCATGGGTCAAAGGGGTTATGGTGGTTTAAAAGGGGTTCTCACCATCAACTGTTAAATTCTTGTGAGAAGAGGTGATTGAGGTAGAACTAGGTTTAACTTGTGATTGATTAAACTTAAAGTTTAAAAAAATATTCACCCCCTCTAGGTAGTTGATGAGAGCAAAATATTGCATATTTGATGGCCTCATTATATGCATTTTAACTCAACTTTTGCATTTAAGTACTTAGTGTTAGCCAAAGTTGTGAATAATGTTGATATTTTGATGTTGCATGTTTTGATAGCGTAAATGATGGATTTTATGACTTTGCAACTATGTTGGATGTGAGGTGAAGTGGTGGACTCATGAAATGAGGATTGAGAGGCTTGGAAGGTAAAGAAATCAAGAAAAATGCATTTTGGATGAAGACCTTCCGGAAGGTTTATGAAGACCTTCCGGAAGGTTTAGCCCACTGGAATTTCGTAATTTTGACACTGTACCACTGTTTTTCTAAATTTTTACCATGATCTACTTCGAATTTGAAAAAGTACAAAACATGAAAGTTGTAGATATGGATGTCCTTTTTATTGTGTCAAAATTTCAGCTCAATCCAACTGTTGGATCAAAATTTATTATTTTTCTACCAAAACTGGTCCAGAGCTGTCACCAGATTCCAGTAGGTTAAACCTTCCGGAAGGTTGTCATCGTTCTTCCGGAAGGTCTTGCCCAGAATGCGAAAAACAGCCTGCAACTCAACTTTGCGGCTTGGGGGTCCCACCTAATCTTCTCCCACTTGCTCCCCAACATTATCTTACACAAGCACATGCTTCCCTTACACATTTGGAGGACTTTGGAGGCTTTGCATTGAAGAAGGCATGGGAGGGAAGTGGGCTACCATGGGGGTGTTGTCCTAGCTTGTCCAAGGCAATCAACTCAGCCCCTCTTTGGTGTAAGACCTGCACACACCTAGAAGGACCCTCCATGGACGAAATTCAAGGCTTTCACTCTCCATTATACATTCAACATTCAACACACAAAAAAAGGAGTTGGCTACCTAAGCTTAGGAGTAGATATAGAGAGAGAGTTCCAAGGTTGAAGATGATGAATAGTAATTTCGTTTTTGCATTTTCTTCATCCATGTCATTGCTGTAAGCTACATTCCTCTTGTAATCTTCATTTCTTACATTGTAATCTCCTTTATTTCAAGTATATTGCAAGTTAATTACATGTTCTTCATTTCACCATTTATGCTTTCAAGTTCTTCATTTTTAGCTTAAAATGGGTATTGAATGTTTTTGTTCATAGCTTTAGATTTCTTGCTTCAAGTTTAGTTTCATGCTTTAAAGCTTCATTTCTATACAATGTCTTTCATTTACATTATGCTTGTCTTTCCTTTATGCATTTTTAATATGAGTAGCTAGGATTTAAGTTGGTTAATCCAAGGGAAAATTCCTCTTGGGAATACCATTTTCAACTCTTCTTCATTCCTCCCTTTAGAGTCAAATGGTTCGGTTTGACGGGGTTGAGAGTGGATGAGTTGGTGAGCCTTTGATATTCCGTAGGCCTAGTCACGTTTATGCTTAGATACTCACCAATCTCGTCCCTAGCTTCCCCCGAATCAATCGTTCATTCATGCTCAATCGGAAGAAGGCTTTGAGTTGATTTGGTATTCCCATTGGAATGAACCCTTTGGATTAACCAACACTTGCTTTATTTGCATTTTCATTTACAAACCAAACACAAAACTCAAACAAAAGATTTTACATTTTCTTTTCACTTTTGCAAAATCACTTTCACAAAACTCCCTTTCCTTCCCTGAGGAGACGACCTTGGAATACTCTTCCAAGTAAAACACCGACAACAAAAGACTCCTTGCGATTGGGGAGCACTTTTGTTCACACACACGCACTCATTTCACATCCATTTTGTTGTTGTTTCCTATCTTCTTGCATCATCCGGAGGGAGAGTGACACTCCCCCATCACTATAAGCCACATACACACATTGAGGGTGAGGGTGATGTTACGAGGTTAGGAACGACGTAATTACCAATCAATCAGTAGTGTCATGTGCTCTACGTGAATAATCGTGAGGGAAGATCCATAACGCTTCTCCCCCACTCGAAAGAACAAAAATTACTCTACGTCATATGATTCATTATTGGAATTTCTAATTATGTTTCCTAATCGAGTTTCTAGGATGGTAAAATGAGTTTGTATTTGTTGGAATTTGGGTCGAACCCAAACTGGGGTGCCCATGGGTATGCTTGACCCAATTAATTAAGAGGAGTCCTTGTAGGATTTGGACTACCTTGTTTTGGCGAGAGTCTTGCATATGTGGAACTCTTGGATATAAATAACAGTATTGGTTCACAATTGCAAGATATAAGATATACTTATTTTCTTATTCTACATCTACTACCTCTCTCTCCAACCCTTGTGTGAGACAACAAGGCGTTTATATTGATTGATGTTTGGGTATCGCTCTAGTAGTGTTACTCCACTGCTTGTATTGTTTGTGATGTGTTGGAGCACGTGAAACACTTACATTGATATCTTCGGGTATGTAATCAAGTAAAGCATCCGTGAAGATAAGTCCTGAACCTAAAATCGCGTTCACATATGAATTGTATATTTATCCTTCATTAGTATCAGAGCCATTTTGGGTGTTTTCGTATTTCAAATATCCTATTTTGATCATTAAAGCCTGCTAGAAACCCTAGGTTTGCATATTTGCCATGATTGACCCGAAAAAGCTTGATTTTATGCATTAATGACAATTGTGTGAAACCATGTCCGCTTGGAATTATTTTTGGATATATTGTACCCTACATATGTATGATCATGCTTGTAAAATTTTGAGGCAAAACTTCAAATCGTTTGGGAGAAATATCAAATCAAAAATTTTAAATTCATCACTATTTTGGATATTTCCTATCTCCTCTATTTAGAATCCCTATCTTATAACATTTTCAACGGTATATCATACGCCTGATTTAGATTTACGGATTGTGAGATATTAACATTTGAAGTTTTAATCAAGAATTGAATACTTTTTTTTTTAATCGAAACGATAGAAATTTTATTAAGAAGCTAAATCTGAGAGAAGAGATGGTATTAGAATATCTCTTCCCAAACATCAATATTTTCATATAATTTGGCCTTTCGAGCCAGTTGGTGAGTCACACGATTTCCTGATCTTCTAACAGTGGACAAAGAAAAAAAAATAAACTGGTGAAGAAACCGCTGCATATCTGCAATAATAGCGCCAATAAGAGAAAAATCTTCAAAATTATTGCCAATCCTCTTCATGATTGCAATTGAATCCCCTTCCAACACAATCTCGTCACACCTAATTTGCCTAGCAAAAAGCACAGTTTCCCTTGCAGCCATAGTCTCTGCAGTTTGCGCTTCTCCCAAACCAATTAACTTCTTCGACATCCCAGTGATGACCGACCCAGCTTCATCGCGAATAACCACCCCTACCCCAATAGCACCCTTTATGTCAAACACTGTCCCATCGAAGTTAACCTTAAAGGATCCAGATCTAGGAGGGACCCACTGTTCTGGTGCACTTTCTTGGCCAGCACTCTGACCAGAATCCAAAGCTTGCTCATACTGTGAAATAAACTCCATTGCCATATGACAAAACACCACTGGATCATTTTGCCTCTGCTGAAATAGAACCTTATTCCTGTTACGCCAAATATACCAACACAACACCAAGAAAGTTGCACCAAGTTTCGGCTTAAGCTACAAAATAATTTCCCAAAACCAATTGACAATGTTCCCAGCAACTCGATGTATTAAATGACAAAGAGGACTCACATTCCACACCTTTCTCGCCCACGGACATTCTTTAATGATATGTATCATAGTTTCAACAACCTCCCCAAATACACAACATACCCCATTCGGTCTAATTTTTCTACGCCATAAATTTTCATTAGTAGGAAGAGCATTTAAGATCATCCTCCATGCAAAAATTTTTACTTTGCTGGAAATATTTTGGTTCCACAAAGCACCCCAAATGATGAGACCAAAACCAAAACTTTCATTTGGAGAAAGAGAAAGCTCTGTGTGGCAGAGAGAAAACCTCCACATCGTGAGGGAGAGGACTTTGAATAGCTTTTTTTAAGAATTGAATACTTTCACACATAGAGAGTGCAGTTCACCCCACACTTTAGAAAGCTCAAAATTGAAATTTAAAAACATAGTTGTGTTCTAGAGGGTAAGACGAGTTTATTGGAGGTGGTGGTGTAGCAACCGGAGGTCCGGAAGGTGGAGCTTGCATGTCATGTGAGAGTGGGGCTGTTTGGACTATTTTTCCTACCTTCTTGCTACAATGAGTAGCCTTATGCAAGCCCACTCTTGGCTTATGGAGGGTGAGAGAGAGTTCGGGCTCATCCGATTTTCGTTTTTGCTCCCGTGTTTTTCTGTGAACTCGTCTAATTGTGTAGAATTTGATGGTAATTTTTTCTAAATTTTAAGAAATTCAAAAAAATTAATATATTTTGCAAATTGTTATAAAGTAAGCTTGAAAAGACCATTCTCTCACTTGGGAGCATGTGTAAGATTTTTAACTTCTGTGGGAGGATACATGAACCTTAAGAATTAGTCAGATTGTGAAAATACAATTTTTAGAGTTGACGATATATTTTTAGTGAATTTTTGATACGTTGTTATATTATTCAAAAATTCTAAAAATTTTAAAAAAAAAATCAAAAAAATTCAATGAATTGTTTTTTTGATATGCTAAATTTTTTTTAGCTTCTGAATATTGATCTAAATTGAAGCATGGTAATTATTATGGCATGTTAGCTCATTTATTTTATTAAATATTTGAACAATTGTGAATAAAATTGCATGTATAATGGGATATCTGTTGTATATACATGTTATTGTGATGGAATATATAAACATGCCTAAATAAAATGACTCATTGAGTGGGAGGTTATTGGTTGAGAGAAATTTATGAATTTCACTCCCAAAAACTAAAATTTTGTGTGATAATTAAATTGAATATTGACAATAATCACTTGTCACGTGAGATGTGATTAGGAGCATAGCAAATTTTCCTTATTGTGACTCGTGTGTTGTTAATATGTCAATTTGGATTTTTGGGGCAAAATTAAGTTGTTCTGTTAATTAAAGATATCCCTATCTAATTCTCTGAATGATCTTATATATGTAGTTTTTGGGAAACTATAGTTGATTTGGACAAAGTACAATATTTTTGGATGACAATATCCGAGATATGTGCCATCAAAATTGAATGTCTTAGAATGAGCAATTGGTCACGGAGAATTTTGTTGACTAGGTTACGGAAGACCATGAGCAAGGCAACACAACTCAATGTCACTGTGATCTTGCATCCTAACATAATTGGAGCAAGGGAATTGATGCATGCGCTGCATTAAGAGAAGCAACATGTACCATGTTAAGTTGGGGAGTTGGTGTGGTGTGTGACTGCCCATTAGTTGTGTTAAGTCCTCAAGAAAGTTTTTGGTATGATCTTGACAATTTGGTTATGTGGGTTTACTGTTGTTTGACTCTTTCTATAAACAGCTCAGTTGTATCTTTAGTTGAAACAATATTTAAGGGTCATGTCAACCATGATATGCAAATTGAAAAAAATAGATCATGATCTTATGGACTAGCAGCAAGTTCAAGTAGTGATTAGCCCTCTGCTCAATTCTTGGAAGCAGATCAAGCATAATATGATGTACAAGAATATTGTTAAGAAATTTGAGTGCATAGTGTGTTTTATAGATATAGGATATGTAGCTTGAGCCTGTAGAGTCGACGATGCTTTGCCAATAAGTGGCATAATCCGATAACATTGCTTACTTGGTCGTGTCTGGTGCATATGGCGTATTAACGCCCTAGTGCAAACTAGGAGGTGCTATGTCACTGCTAAGGCTACATCGCGAGAACCAACAAGCACGAGAGGTGCAAACATGAAGTTAATGCATTTGACCTGTTAGCTTCAATATGAAGTTAGAGTTAATCTTTTTTAGACAACATGCTAGACTAGTCCACACAAAAGAAAAGTAAAAAAAAAATGGATGACTACGATAGCTAGAGCAGGTCTTCTAAGGCCACTCGCTAAAGTCTTTTTTTTTTCTATATGTGAGGTTTGCTTTGAGAGTGAAGGCAACAATAGAACAATTAGAAAAGTTATATAAGGGGCACTTGTTCTTGTGCAATTAGTCCAATCTTGCTTATGTGACTCCCTAAGTGTAAGAGTAAAACTAATAGCTTCTTATTTCATCACATTTATAGATGACTTAATGCATCTTGATATTGTCAAAATGGGATTTCAACCCTTATCTATTTGATCTCCCATAAGTCAGAAGCACTAAGTTTCTTTAGACATTATATGAATGAGGTTGAGAGTCCAATAGGAACAACATCGAGGATCTGTTGACTAATCAAGGATGCAAGTGTCTATTGGAGCAATAATGAGAGCTCTGTGAGGGAAAAATGAATGCTAAAATAGTTCATTAGTTCTTACACTTTGTAGCATAATGGTGCAGCGAAAATGAAGATTTAATCACTGTCAGAGATGGTTAGGTTGATAATGGCACAAGGTCACTTTCACATCTCCTACGAGGAGATGCACTTCTTGATTGCTGCTAATATCCTTGACCATATACTCTTTATATCAGTTTATTCCACACCATCTGAGTTTTCATAAGAATCACTGGTTAAATGCACACCGACTCGTCCATAAGTTTGGAAAGTTAGGCTCTGGATTGGAGAGACATATTATCACATGATATCCTATAGAGTTCTAGGGGCTGTGTGTTTGTTGTTAAGTAGCATGGTGGAATTAAGACTAAACTTGAGTCACACAATATAGATTTCCTAGAGGAGGATTTCTCTAGCAGGTATGGGATGAGTAGTATCTCAAGATCTATAACATGGAGAATCTTAATGAAGGCACTTCAAGTAGCCTAGTTGAGAATGAAGAAAATATTCTTCAGCCTCCTAGGGATAGTGGCAGTGACTTGCCAACTAGTGGATTACTTCTATGAGATAAAGATTCTCAAGTCCCCTTAGTTTTATAGAAGCATGCATGAAAACATTACTCATCTTCGCTCGGTGATTGAGAGGGAAATTCTTTTCATGATTGCTTCGTAAAATGATTTAGAGCTTAAGAAAGTGACATTGACTCGATCATTCCCTGCTAGTAAAGAGTAGATTAATAATGTGCATGATAAGTTGAGTCTATAAGGATTAGCCATTTCTGGAACTTGGTTGAGTTTCCATTAGGATGCAAGACTATTGAGAACATATGGGTTTCCAAAGTCACGTGCAATGTGGATGGTTTCATTCACAGGAACAAAGTTCATCTAGAGGCAAAAGTTGCTCCATTGAAAGGGGTGTAAACTATGATGACACCTCCTCAATTGGAGTGAGATCTAATTTAATTTGCCTAATTCTAGTTGATGTCATTCATTCAGATCTAGCTTTACCATATGGACATTAGGACTACACATCTCAATAGAGAATTAGATGTGTAAATCTTCCTGGATTTAGCTTATGACTTTGTGGCGAAAGTTCATAGGCGCAGAGCTTGCGAGGTTTGATGATCTGTTATGGCCTAAAGCAGTCATCCAAGTAGTGACGCTTTAGATTACATTGGGCTATTATTTCTAATGGGCTAGTGATGATCGATGTAGACCACTATGTGTATGTCAAATGATCCAGTGACAATTTCTTTATTCGGTTTTGTCGTTGATGTTGTATGCCACAAATGACTAGATAGTTGAGTTGTCACCACCAAACGGTTGGTTGTCCTCTGATTTTGCATGATGGACATGGGTGATGTAACATATGTGCTTGGGTTTAAGATCCCTAGATGCAAAGTTATAAACCCATTGACAGTCTGGTCATGCTTAGATCACAATGGAGCCTACTTGTCAATTGTGTTGGGTGATACAGATTTTGTATCGGGTCTTAATAGGTTCGTATTAAAAAATATTTCATCTATATCCGATTCATTTTTAAACTCATGTCTAATAAATCGTGTATAACCGGTATATAAATAAATCGTGTTGTATATATATATGTATTAGTTTTACCCATACATAATTCATTTATTAATCATAATGTGTCGAGTCCACTCGTTTACAAAATGAATAACTTAAGAAAAACTCAAACCTTATAATTTTATATCGTGTTAATGAGTCTTGTTATATTTTGCCACCCCTATAATGTGGAGCAAATGAAGCAGGGGAGGAAGGTGATAAGCAATGTAAATTGAATGGAGTTAGAAGGTGAAAAGTGTAAAAGAAACCCTGAATGATGCTTAGGAAGATTGTGAATATATTTGGGTAATGGTGAAGCAGCTCAATCCCATGATATCTGCTCACGTAATGAATTGGCAGAATCACAGGCTAAAACAAGGTCCAAAAGTTGATCCCAATGTCATCCCATTAGGATGATTTAAAAATTTTCCAACGGAAAATCCCACACTTCTTTCCCCAAAAAGTGTTGAATTTCTCAAAATTGGCCAAGACGTAATTCAATTATGACAGTAATAATAATAATAATTGAAGTCTTATGTGATTTCTTTCAGAATGATTGTCCAACTTGAATACACATTTCAACTCTTACACAAATTTTCATAGAGTTTCAAATTAATGTTGTGTAGTTTAGAAAATCACCAACCGAAAAATTGTTGAAGAATCTCAAATCAATTACAATGTTATGCCGTAAAACTTACATTAAGAGTTTTCTCAATTAGCAATGCTCTACCGAATGATCAAACTCTCAATTTTTTTTTTACACAGTCCAATCCTACGAGGTTTGTGCAAAAAGAAAAAGAAGAAAAAAAGAGAGAAAATCCTATGAAGTTGGGTTAAAATTTTAAAAGATGAAGCTTCGACTAACATGGTCTTTTATGATAAATTATGTAATCAGAATTTAGCAGTAGTAACTATGCGAATTCCAAAATTTTTGATTTTTTTGTTTATGTGTAAGATGACTAAATCCAACTCGTACCATTCTTCAATTTTTTTGTGATTATGTAACAATATATCATCATCACAATCTAATTTAATTGTATGTTTTTTTATAAGTAGAGATGAATAAATTACAATTTAATAAAAGATACTATGGTAAAGGAGTAAATGCAGAAACAAAAAGGTACTACACTTAACAGAGATTCAGGCAATCAAATAAATGGAGACATGAATCTTGCATCTGTATAGGAGCATAATATGTTAACTAGAGGACGGATATGGTACTGACTTTGATGTCTTATAAATAATTATAATATTTAGAGGTGGGTTATAATTTAAAATGATCGAAGTTGCACCTCAGAATGTTATAATGATTCTTAAAATATTGTGATCGATGATGAAAAATATAAATTTTAAAAATCAAGTTATTATCGTTAATGATCAAATTACACCATATAAATGAGATATTACTGATAATGATGGATTTAAGTCTGAACCCCGTTTTCAAACTCAAAACCCTTTCGGGCTCACCTAAGATGACCCAAACACCTCATCGAGATAGCATTCACCGGACCTAGCCCAGCTCCATGGAAGCCCAGAATAATTCAGCCCAGAATAGATGTCAGATCGACATAAGCATGCTCGGTACTAATATCCACTCGGGAATTGGGAGCTCAGCACTGGGCAATTCACTGATGGTTGTGCCATGACACGTGGACAGGAGACAAGGGGATAATACTTGACAATCCTAACGAATGAATATTCACCGACAGTGAAGATAACTCACGTATTTTCATTCAAGGTGTAGTGGGCGTAAGAAAAAGTCAGGGATAACAAGATCAACTAAAGGACAAACAAGGAGGGGACCACATAATCAGGAACCACCACAAAACCCTAATGATGGGATGTATAAATAGAAACGATACCACTGTGTATATGTATGAAAAAGAGATCACTCAGCAGTAACCTAGGAAACACTCTGTAAAAGGCTTCTAGCCAAATCTCTTGTAAGAACAACCTTCTTTCCCAAGCCATATAGTCCCTAAGGAGCAAGAGTCTCATTTACGGTAGATATAACCTTAGTCTTTCGGTTGAGGTAAACCACTCATATTTTTGTCTTTGTTTCATCTTTAACACTAAACACGCTTTCTGTCACATAGGCTCATATTCGATCCCTCTGGGTTACACCCCAAGTGGTTTTGTAATTGGGTTAGTTGATTTCGAGTACCATAAATTACAATTGATTAAGATAATTCATGATCAATCAATATATATATATATATATTCGATTGGAACATGCACAAATAACATACACAAAATCCACACGGTTTTAAGCTCAACACACTTGGCTGAGAGGGACCCACAAACAAATTCCTCTTAGAAAGAGGGATTGACAGTAGACCACTTAAACTCAAACCATTGGTGAGGAGTGACCGATGTGAGAAAGTTTAGTTTTTTTTATCGGAACATGCACAAATAACACACACAAAATCCACACGGTTTAAAACTCAATCAAAATATTTAATAATTGATAATAAATTACTTTAATCAATTATAATTTCTCATTTATAAGTTGCGACTTATTTTCTTACCAGATAATTTTTTTTAGGTACAGTACTCCGATCTTAATTTTTGACTTGAATTGATTCTTTGGCCGAACCGAACTCCCGCCTTTCAAATTTGGAGGCTCCGGATTCCATTAACGGTCTTCATTTCCCTGTCAGTTTTTATCATAGTTTGCCCTAAAATTAACTAGAAATTTCAGATACCCCCTTTCACATACACACACACACACCCCCCACGCTCCCAATTAGACCATTTTTTTTAATTTCGTTATCTCTTTCTTCCTTCTGAATAAAAACCCTAATTACTCTTTCTCTCTCTTCAAAAGTTCTAACAAGCTTCCAATGGCGACGGCGGGCGACGGAGCGGCCTCCTCGTACGAAACCGGAGGAGCAGGTGGGAAATTCCGGAAAAGGCCTTTGAGAAGACCCCAGACGACGCCATACGATCGGCCACCTACGGCTCTCAGAAACCCTGGCAGGAACAGCGACGGTTGGCTGTCGAAGCTCGTGGTGGACCCGGCTTCCAAACTCATCTCCTCCACAGCGCACTACTTCTTCTCCACCGTTCTCCGCAAACGCCTCCCTCCTCCGCCACCACCACAACCACCAGGTCCTCTGTTCCTTCTCCTTTAACTGTCTCTCTGTGCATGAATATGTGTGTACTTGTTATGGGAAGGAAATTTGGTTGGATATGAGCGTGTGTTGCGTTTTTGTGTTATTCCGTGTGATTAAATGTTATTGCACTGCGATTGTTTTTTTTTTTTTTTTTGTCTGTTTTTTTGTTTATGTGAATTAGTAAGTTAACTTCGATTAGGTTGAATTTTAGGGATTGGTAGTGGAAATTGGGGTTTTTAGGGTTCTGTTTTGAATTGAGGAATTGGGTTGTACGAAGCTCAAAAGATGTTGTGTTGCTCTACTTAATGCAAGTTTTCTGGCATGATGTTACAATTAGGTTGTTAATTGAAGAGACTTGATTAATTTCTTATTTAAAAATGGGTGAACATTTATAATGGGATGGCTTTGGGTATTGGTGAGAAAATTAGGGGTTTTCATTGGGTGGTTGTGCAAAGATGTTATTTTGCTTATTTCATGTGCCTTTACAAGCATAATGTTTCAATTAGGTAGTTAAAGAAATTAGTTTTTTTAATTAAAATTGGGTGGACGTTTTTCACTATCATGGTTCTGGGGCTTGGGCATTGGGTGTAAAAATTAGGGGTTAATCAACTTTTAGTGCATTGTGTATAGTATAGCCGACAGACTTATTGTCATTATTCTTTTTTGGCTCTTCCCGGTTTCAAGTCATGCAATGATAGTGCTTCAGGTGTTGAATACATACTGCTTAGATGCAGGGTATGTAGTAGGAGAGTTAGGCTGATTTGGAACGTTTTGCTCTGGGATATTGGTTGTGGAAAGAGCGGATTAGGCAAACCTTTCACAGTGAGAAGCTCATGATCCATGAATTGAATGTGATATGTTGCTCTTTATTTCAATGACACGGGTAGGAATCCCGGTGATATTTGTTCTTGGCCATGAGGGTTTTGTAGTTACCTTGAATCTGGAAGATCATCTAATTAAAACTTCACTTAAACACATGAACCATACAAGTGATTTTGTTTGAACTTTCTGAGAAAATGACGTCTAACACTGCTATTACTGCTAGATCTCGTTCAAGAGCTTAATTTTTGAAGTGTTATGACCTTTTGCATTTTGACTCACTTATTTTATACAGTTTGGATTGTTCTGTTATGTGTTGTCTCTTTTCTTAGTTCCACCTTGCAATTCTGTGTTTAGAGAGTTACTATGTAAGTTGGTGAAGTAGGGTTGTGGCAGCTCACATTCTTACAAATTCTTGTTCATGTCTGTCCGTCTGCTCAATCAATACGACTAAGATTTGGTAAATGTAAAGTATGTTGCATGGTGCATGTCTCTGTTTTTTGTCAGCAGTTTAGCTTAATTTTTATTTAAATTAACTTACTTTTCTTTTCTGGATAAGTTCATAACTTCATATAGCTTACAATATTTTTCTATTTTGTTGTCTACCCGTGGAATTTTGATTTGGTTCGTTGTTTGTGATTGAAATCACACTAATTGATATTAATCTGCAGTCATTCTTGTATTTGTTTAATTCTAGTTTTCAAGTCGTGATATGCTTTTCCTTCTAAGAAGTTGCCATGCTGGATTTTTTTTCATTAAAACGTCTTATTATGTAGGAGATTAAGGTAGTGTTTTGCCTCTGGGTTACTTCCCTTTTATTTCTGTTTAAATGTGTAGTACTTCTTTTAAATGATTTCAGCCATTGATTTAAATAGTTTAATGTGACCAGAGGTGAACCAAGAACCTTGGGAGAGGCATCACGAGGCAGTTCCCACTGTAAGTTCAAATGTTCCTTTTCACTACTTGGAGAAATTTTAAGTTTGGGCCCTTTTTGTCCGCATGGTTTTCCATTCCTGTGAATAGAATCAAAGATTTATTGTGAATTATCAATTCGTGTATTTAGCTCCCACTCACATGTATAATAAAGCACGTACGCCGGTATTAGGTGAAAGCAGACCATAAGTAACATTTGACGCAAAATGGATATCTTATTTTTTTCCAATCTGGTTTGGCAGTGGCTGTCAAGAAAATAAAAACGGGAGCTGTGAAAATTCTCTAGATGGTCAATTATGAGTTTCTATAATTTGGACAACTAGCAAAGAAGAAAAGGACACACTGCATAACTCATTGATTTGTTTTGGACTGGAGCTTTATAGTGAAGCATATAGGCATTTGAGAAGTGATAACCTTCCAAAAAATTAATGCGAGGCAAAGGTATTTCTGTAGTGGCACAAACCTCTGCTAGAATACAGGCTTCCTTTGTGTTCGATAACTTTGAGCTACTAATAACATGATTTTCATGCTATTATGTTTTGGAATATTAGGAAAAAAATGAAAAAATAAAAATTGAAGAAAACTCCTCAATTGTATAATATGTTATTGTTCAACCATGTTTTTCCCTCTATGTGGGCACGGTTGTTGTTGGTTATTAGCTAGTTAGCTGCTGGCCAAGTAGTATGGGAGAAATGGTCAATTTTGATGTACCAGAGTATCCAAAGAGGCTAGTCTGTGCGTGCCCTCACACTTCCTGGATTTTTTTATTGTGTGAAATAGATATATCTGATAGAGTAGTATACTAAAAGTTTGCTTTTTATAGTGAAACTCGTTTTATTAATTATAGAAGTTTGTTCTTTCCATTTTATTGAGAATCTATATGGACAAAATGTTTGCATTATATTTAATATATGGTATAGATGTGTCTTATATTTTACATTGTAGATAATCTGGTGTGTAGAGTTCGGCTTATGCACAGAAGGCCAAATTATCGGATCCTTGTATAATATGAGTATAGGTTCACAATCCTAGATGGAATTGGACACACCATCAATATGATTGTAGTGTAATATTCTGTCATAGTCTGTCTTGACTGTAGGAGATTGTTTGATGTCTCGGATTATTGTACTAGTACACTTTGTGTATTGAACAGACCCATGTTGAGGTTATTATCTTTTATTGATTCAATAAGATAATATATACCTCATGATTATTATGATTGTTTATGCTCTTAATCCCGAAATATTTAATTGTCACGTGCATATAATGTTTGTCACTTTAATTCATCAAAGAGTGAGATTCATATTGAGTTAATAAGCTCGGTGAATTGGGGGACAATGTTATTTGTATGGTGAAAATTAATTATTAAAGGAAACCACGTCCTAGTAGTTAAATGAGTTGATGATGTTCTCTTGAGTAAACTCATAAGTTTTGTTAATGTCAAATCCTGTTGGTGGATTTAATTATCCGACATGACAAATAAATTGAATGGTAAGGTTTGAAGGAATAAAAGGAGTCAATTAAATATAATTATAGTAATTTATTTAATTGATAGACATCTGTAATCTTAAACGTGGGGAGATTATTAAGCATATAATAATAAAGAGCTCGAATATAATTTTGAGATAAGACTTAGGAGATCAATAATAAGTTTTTAGTGGACTGACTTATTATTAATGGGTTGTAGGATGTTTGTTATGAGTTAAACATAGGAATTCTAGACTCATTGGAAGCTCGGTCCTTATTTCTCCTTAGGGTTTCAATCGTAGCTTATATATAGACGTCTAGGCTCTCTAATTTAGTATCAATTCATTACTCACGTTTTTGAGAGAGCCTGAAAGGGAGAGCAGAAGTTCAGAGGTTCTGGCAATCCACACTGCATTCGGATTCTGACGTTGGGGGATATACGACAGAAGACCACGAGGTTTGTTGAGCTGTCTTCTGCGTTTGTTGTTAGGTTCTACGCTCGTGCGGAGATGAGAACAATCCAGAGCGATCTTAAAGGTAAACTCTAATTCCGCCTTGTAGGGTTTTAAAGGAAATTTTTTGGTATTTGATACATACGAGCTGTCAATGGTTCTTGGGATTTCCGTTCGAACAATATCAACAGTATGTACCTAGAGAGCAGTCATTGTTCAACTCTAAGATGTGACATTTTCAACATTGAATTGAATTATGTTGTTGTAATGGACTTATCTAAGGTTTCTTACCTTTTTAATTAAGATGATTTAAGAAAGATGGTAAACCTTTTAGAACTTAGTCCTGATTCCACATCCATGTGGAATAATTGCTTATTTACTTTGCATGGGCTTTAGCATTTAGGTCAGAAATCTGTATTTGGAATTAGAATTGCAATTCAAGTTTAAAGTTGGGCTCCACTAGTCGTTGTTATTGGAGGAGAGTCCGCTAGATCATATCTGAGATGCATAGAATGTATTGTTGAAGGGATTCCAGACCATATGTTTAATATGGAGTGCTTTTATTGGGCCGTTAGGGTTGAACCCATGGTTCTGAATAACGGTAACGGCTACCGTAACGGTAACGGTAACGTTGTAACGGACGCGGGGTGAAACGGATGTTACGTAACGGTAACGGAAACCGAATGCGTGAATTTTTTTTTTCAATTCACAACCTCCCATAAAACATGAAATATTTACATATTTCAACTTAAAATCATGCAAATATGGGTTTTTTAGTAATTTAGTGCATTTTATTGTATCATAAACATGATAATAAAATATCATAAGTATTAATAATATATCTTAAGTCACTATGCATCAGTGACCTTTCCATTAGCAGCAATTTAACAAATGAAATGCACAATTACAAATCTAACAATTTATTAAATGAAACATATTGATAGAACCAAAATGATTTTTATAATTGTACAATACAATAATAAAAGAGAAAGCAATAGCATTACCTTTCAACAATCTCACCACCAAAAAGAATGACGCGGAGGATCCAAACTTTGAGATTGAGATTGATCTTGGTTACTTCCACTATCATCATTCCATCCTGTGGGCAACATATAAGTAAATGTTCCAAATTCAACTCCATCTTGTCGTGGTTGCTCTTCATATGTATGCAATGTCAAGTAATTGTTAGGGTTCAAAAGCCCTAAAGAATTATCTTGGGGATGTAACGGTGGAGGGTAGTGTTGAGGAGAATAACTATAAGGGTAGGGTCTATAATTTTCAGCTGGATAGCCTGATGAGTGGTAGTTTTCATTACCACTACCATATGATGAATCACTAAGGGTGAGATCACTCAAACTCTGCATAACACTAGACGAGGAATCTTCATATTCAGAGCAATTTCTCGTATTTCTGCTTGATTTTTTTCCACGCCGTGATTGTTGACCATAAGCTTCTGGATCAACTCTAACCGCACTAAGTCCATGATCCCCGCGAAACGGTGAATCATGACAATGACCACTAGTATCACCCTGAGCTGGAAGGTTACCCTCACAATTATAACCATAAATTTGGGTTAGACTAGCAACCCGATGACCCCCATCACCATCATCATCATCACCACCACCACCACCGCCACCATCATCATCATTGCCACTACCACCACCATCATCGCTTTCAGTCGGTGCAGGACTAGATTCAGAGCCTTGGTTATCAAGTGACTCAGAAAGAGGTATGCATTCATTATCATCATCTTCACCAAAAGAATTCATCCAAGAGCGAGTTTCCTTATCCAAGGGCATCAATGGTTCTTCCCTTTCTTCTAACCATGGATTCAGGGGATCATCTTCATGAAATATGTAATCCAAATTGATAGGATTAAAGCTATTCTCAATCTCTTGCTGGTTCTTTCGCACAGTATGCCTAATTTTCAATTTCATGTTATAATGAATGAAAACAAGCTTTTGGAGTTTAGTATATTTCAACCTGTTTCTCGTCTTGGTGTGAATAAGACTCCATGTGCTCCAATTACGCTCACAACCAGAAGATGAAGTAGTTTGACTTAGTACCTTAACTGCTATACTTTGAAGCTCAGGAGCACATGAGCCATAAAGAATCCACCATTCAGCTGCATAAAATAAATGTTGATGAATTCACAAACAAATAAATATACATCGACTACATATTATAAATTGTAACTTAGCTTACCAGGATTTGTTTTGTTAATTGCTGCTTGCGCAATATTTGTTCCAAATGTTTCTGCTTTATCCCGAAACAAAAACATCTACATACATTATAATTGTGAAAGAACGTGTATTAGATAACATATCATGCAAATAATAAATAAAATTGTAAGCAAACAAGCACTACAAACCTGATTTATTGCCTTAATCTGACATTCAATGTTCGGCTCCAATCTTTGTATTACTTTCTGCGTTCCATCCATTGTTTCTCGGAACGTCTCCCTAGAGCTGGTAGTAGTATATTGAAATTGTGGATTCAAGAAGTAACCTACTCATATAGAATATTAATTTTAAGTTATAACATGTAAATTTCATACAAGTAATGAAACACATAACTTTGTAGTCCATACTTACCAGCAGAATGCAAATCATGATGTAACTGAACAGACCACCGACGATCAATAATTTTCCAATAGTCAACCCAATATCGAGAATCTTTTTTAATAGCCAACTTTGCTCGATCCATTGCTTCATATATAAAACCCATTGTAGGTTCTCATCTCCATCTACTAACCTTAACACTCTAACCAATGGCTCTTGAACATTCAGAACTTCATTACCTCTCTTCCAAAAGTCTTTGCCCATAATCAAATTTTTCACATCACTAGGAGGACCGGTTTTCATCTTCCCAAAACTAGTCGCCTTATAGTCATCAGAAGTAAATAGAGCCTTTAGGTTATCTTTCTGCCTAATAATGCTCTCAAGTGCAATGAAATTTGTGGCAAATCTGGTAATTGAAGGGCGTAACAATTCTTTACCATTTGTATATTTTTTCATCAAATGGTATACCCTTGGATAATTGTAAATGAAGCTTGTGATAGACTTTGCATCATCTAGGACCTTTGCAACAGATTTTTTTTTTGAAATGTCCTCCAGTATAAGATCAATACAATGTGCTGCACACGCTGTCCAATACAAACATGGTCTTTTCTCCATCAACTTCTTTCCAGCAGCCTTAAGAGCTGCTTCATTGTCAGTCACTATCTGGACAACATATTCTTGTCCAATCTCTTCAACAACCATATCTAACAAACGAAAATAGTAATCTGAAGTCCTACTTGCCACATTAGATGCATCAACAGACTTATGAAAAATTGTACCTTTATTACAATATATCAAGAAGTTGATGATGTGATCTCGTGTTTGACCAGTCCATCCATCACACATGATAGTAACTCCCCTCTCTTTCCATGTAGGCCGAAAAGACTTAATCCACTCCTTCATTGCATTGACTTCTTTATTCAAATATATCTCAGACACCTCATAAGAATTAGGACCTTTAATTCCTTTTCCTACTTCAGCAGCAACGTCAAGCATTGGTTGAATCCAAGGAGAGTCTGCTACATGAAAAGGCAAATGGTTATATAACATGAATTTGGAAAACATGTCTCCTAACCTTTCCCTTCTAATCTTTTGGTGATTTGAATTTATCTTTGGCTGCTTAGAACTTTTATTTCTCAGAAGATCAGGATCCATCTCCCTTAATCTAGCTTCAGGAGTATCATAATTAATCCAATGCCGAGCACTACCATCAACATCCTGCTCATGAACTGAATGGGATCGTCTTAACCTACCTCCATCTCTACCTCTAAAACTACCCCCACCTCTGGAACTACCTCCCACGTTATATTGTGGCACATGTACACTTCTACGTCTGTGACTTTCTTCAAATTGATATTGTGCCACACTTTCTCTTCTCGCGAACGCCATCTCAGGATCAGAATCTGAATCATCACCCAAATCCACATACCTAGGATCCCCAACCACGGTCTCCTTCAAATGGAATTCCAGTTCTTCCCTCCTCTTTTGTTTATCTTTTCTCTTATCTTTACTTTCTTGAAGATGTTTCATCATCTGTTCCTTGACTTCTCGTGGCACGTCGGGACACGATGTTACATTGCCTCTTTTTCCTGCCAAATGCTCTTTCACGCGTGTAATACCACCTTTAATGATTTTGTTACAAAACATACATATTGCATCATGCCTATTGGTAGCCATTGTCGCAAAGTTCCAACCGATATCATCACTGGGATTACTTTGTGAACCTTCTCCCGGGCCATGTCGAGGCATTGTCAATTCTATCACAAAAAAAATATACGTCATGTAGGAATAATAAATCAATATATTAAATGGATTAAAAGATTAATTTATAGTTATTTATTCTACCACTTGTATATTCTATTTACTCCAAATAAAATTAGTGAATGGTAATACACACAGTGACACACAATGTTTATTTAAAATAATTAATGAATTATGGACTCACAAAATATTCATTAAAATGATTAGTGCCTATACTAATTTTTTTTTTTATCCAAACCTATACTAGAATTAGTTAATTGTGATTAAGGGTGTCTGTCAACTCTGACCCGTTGATACGAACCCGACACAAACGATTATAAAATTAACACGATTATTAATTACGCATAATAAATAATTTATACTAATATTTAATATTTAGAACACAATAAATAATTTTTTTTTTGTGGCTCTTGACTCTTGCCACGAACACGACACGATTGACACCCTTAATTGTGATATCCATGTAAATTATATTAAAATAATTAATAAATTCTATTAAAATTATTTAATTAAATACATGTTTATTTGACCAAAAATATATTTCAAACATACCATTATAAATTTATAATATTTAAAGATTTAAAGAGATAAGACAACACTACTGTCATTATAAAAACAAAAATAAAAACAAAAAAAAAATAAAAAAAAAATAAAGGGAGTGGCGGTGGGTAACAGGTAAATCATTATAACCACAAAAAAAAAAAAAAAACAAAACAAAAAAAAACGAAAACAAAGAGGCGGTGGGTAACAGCTAACATGTAAGTCATCATATCCACAAAAAAAAAAAAAAAAAAAGAAGAGGCAGGCGGTGGATTTACCAGGAGAAGACGATGGAGCTACTGCTACGCAGAACAGGAGATCTACTCGTGTTCGATCGTCCGAAGCAAGCAGCGACCACAGCGACCACAACGACCAGAAGAGAGCACAGATCTGGTCAAGCTTTCGAGCAAGGGCTGAAATTTTTGGAAGATCTACAAAATTTTTGGAAGATCTAGAAATTTTTTGGAAAAGAGCCTAGATTTAATCACAGGTGCGTTTTTAAGTTTTTTTTTGAAAGATTTTCTAGATCTAAACATGTATTTGAGTGAGAGTTGGTTGAATTTGGGGCTGAATTTTTTGCGGCTGAAATTGATTTTTAGGGCTGAAATTTAGGTTTTATACTCAAATTTTCGGGTTGTAACGGATCAAAGCGGGCGTTACGGGGGGCGTTACGGGACCGTTACGGAACGGTAACGGCCGTTACGGCTGTGAATTTCAATCTTCCCGTTATATCGGACCGTAACGGAATCGGAAGCCGCCGTTACTGTTACGTAACGGCCGTTACGCGCCGTAACGGCCGATTTTCAAAACCATGGTTGAACCACTGACATATTCCAAACTCCATGGAATTCTAATTCTTACCTGCCTCATAAAGATTGCATTAGGTTGCTTTGGTATGTTTTTACTATGGCCGAACCAGGTTTGAAGCCAGTGTGTTAATTTAAGAGGACTTGCCAATCCCAGAATTTGAACTGGGCACCACAATTGCAATTGCGCCTTTTGATTCCCTGTTGAATTTCAACATCCAATCAGTGTTTGTATGTTTGGTAAACTCGAAAGTTATCTATAACTTTCTATCATGGATAACGTAATACATAAGGAGAAAGACATGTTTATACTGCTTTAGTGTATCTTTTTTTTCCCCAGAAACTTTTCATCTCGCACTCTGTTGTCATCTCCGTATTTTTATCCGAAACAATGATATTTTTGAATCCATGCCTATGTTTCTTAGATCCTTGAAACCAGCTAATTTAACTGGACTGTAGAAACTCTTTAGGGAGATAATAATCAACTGCCATTATGCACCTCTTGGAATTTGTGGTCCATGTCAGGTGCAAGTAATAATTGTTGCAAGATGAATAATGCTGCTATTGACTCAGCCCAAACTAATTTGGTGATATAAATGGGAAAAAGTTTCCGCTGTGACTTGCTCGCTGTCACTCTAATGGGTGTGCTTGTTGGCCTTTTAATGCTTCCCCCGTTGATAATACCATAAAATTGCTCTTGGAGTTTCTGATGTTGCAGCTACTAATGTTGATTCTGTGAGTGGATTTTTTTTTTTTTTTGTTGATTTTGTGATTTTCTTGTCATTAGATTGTGAAAGTCATGTCCTCTGCTACTTACATTTTAAAATATGCTGATCATAATTGTTTTCTCAGTGTTGCCGCCTTGATTGCTGAGACTATTTATGGTTGCTGATATAAATTCTTTTTTACTTTTTCCCGTCCCCTTTTGGACTAGAATCGTGATTCGGCGCCAGAATCTACCATTGATGATGTTGGAAATCCGACTAACAGCTCTGATGGATGTGGAATTTCTGAGCTTGAGCAAATGTTAAAGCAGAAGACCTTTACCAGGTAAGTTATTTTTAAGAAGACTTTCTTAGTTGGTAGGGTTTACACAATCCTCCTCTTCTTTTTTTCTGCCCTTGGGGGTGGGGGCTGTGTTATGGATGTATGTAGGTATGATAAAATTTCAATACTAGAACTTCATTCTCTAAGGTACTACTAGTTCTTCCAGCCATTTTCTGTAATTTGTATGCTTCATATTTGTTGCATAGTTTAAAGGAATTAATGTGAAACAAGAAGCTGGTGTGTAAATAATTGTTGACCTTGGTCTTATGATTGGATTGCACACACATGCTTATAGGTGTGGCTGCCAACTCAGGTTGGAGACATGCTGTTCCCGGATCTTTGAATATGGTATAAGCTTTCAAACTTCTATGTGGATGTGAAATGAAAGCAATGTGTATGAGGCAGGAAAAAGGGGGATCAAAATGCTTCACTGATTATGTAGATGTGTGTTCCCCCTGGCTCAAGTCAGATCATTGTCCATTCTTGTTGAAAATTGTGCACTAGCATGTTTGCTTTTTGTTGGCATCTGCACCAGCAAAAGGGATAAGGGGTTTTGCGTTTGCATATTAGCTCATAAAGTGAGATTTTAGACTCTCACTAATAAACTACCTTCTTCTCTTTTTGTTTTTTACGCATGTATAGAGCATTTTTTCTTTTTTTGTCCTCCGATCATTGTCACTTCATGCACGTGCATGTGCATTGCTTTAGTTGTGCCCATGAAGGTGTTTTAATTATGCATGCTCTTGTTCATGTGTGAAATGTTACTACATTTTGAAGTTGAAGTATGTTTTTTGTCCTGCCATAGACGTCATATGATTATCATTTCACGTTTTTCAAGGGATCAAGGTGTTGTTTTGACATAACTCGGGGGCCTGAATGTTATGTACCCTTCATATTATTCAGAACAATCCATTCTTTGACTCTGTAGTTAATAGTCCAACCTAGATACATACTTTTTGTCGCATGTCCTCCTTTGAAAAATAGAGAAAAAAATAATTGAAATTTCCTTTTATAAAGACGTGGATGCTGTTAGGGTCAATTCCTTTAATTGGCAGTCTCAATTTTATGTAGATAAGATCCTCTCTAATTCCAATTTCCTGCCAATTCTTTTTAAAAAATCGTCCATTATGAATATAGGTGGGACCCATTATACTTAAGTGGGCCGCCCACTAACGCATTGTGGCTGATTGGATTGGGATACTTGGAAAGAGTTTAGAATTGGAGGGAGCCAAACTATCGCTCTCTGGACTTACGCACTACTGATGTGGAATATTTCTTGTGCAGATCTGAAATTGATCGGTTGACAGAACTATTGCATTCAAGAACTGTTGATTTACCTGCTGTGCATGAGGAGAAAAGGGCTGAAGTCAATCTTCCAAAGCCAGTATCTGATTTTGGAAGACACGTGAACGTTTCTACTCCTGTTGTCAGTTCAAAAGTAAGATAACGTAATCTTCTACTCGGCCGCCCGCTTGGGCTTCCACTAGGATAATGTGCTCACATGTTCACATTTCCTTCTATTTCGGATTCGCATATTCGGGAATGTTTTCATGTGGTTCCAAATGTCTTCAAGAAGTGATAAGTAAATTTTCATTCACTTTGAGATTTATAAATTATTGTTTTAGGTTCTGGAAGAGGATATTGCTTCACCTGCTGAGCTTGCAAAAGCTTACATGGGCAGTCGGCCTTCGAAAGTATCGCCATCAATGTTGGGTTTGCGCAGCCAAGTGTTGAGGGAAGATGCAACGTTGCCAAATAATACTTCATTTCCTCCAAATTCACCCTTCATGTCACTGGTACCGAAGACTGCTGCTCGTCTTGGTGTTCCTGATAATGGTTTTACAACCCCAAGATCTCGAGGCAGATCTGCAATATACAACATGGCCCGTACACCATATTCCAGGGTTCATTTGACTGCCACACAAAAGGTTCATTTGTTGGATTACATATTTTGGGTTGGGGATCCTCATTATGTTCTCCACGATTTAAATTTTGATTACATCTTGCGTTATCTTCAGGGTATTGAATCCCGAAATACTGGTCATGGAGGGCCATCGTTGTTATCATCATCACATCACACATGGGAGCATGATGGACAGTTGGGGTCTAAACAAGTGGTATGATTCCAGGAGATTTTGGAGCTTCATTTTTCGTAACTTACCTTCTATTTTGCTTCTGTACCATCTTTCCTCTGATTACTGTTGTTTTTTTTGTCCAGGCCCTAAAGCGAAGGAGTTCAGTACTCGATGATGATATTGGATCTGTTAGTTCCCTGCGTAGAACCCGACTGAAGCCTAATCTTTTATCTGAAGGGGGTCCTCTTTCTACTCGTGGAATGGAAGTTGGTTCTGGTCCTGTCCAACATCCTGTATCTTCGATGCAGCCTCTAGTTTACCTGGGTGCACACAAGGATAAAGTCTCTAAAACTGTGGGAGAGAACAATGATAGTAGCTTTCCTAGTACAAGTTATGCCTCTGTTCCTTCGAAGTCCAGTGAGATGGCTACCAAAATTTTGCAGCATCTCGAAAAGTTAACCCCAAAGGAAAAATCATCAGAATCTAAGCTAGCTGCTGCAAGGGAGAGATCACCCGCTAAATTGACACCAAACATGCTTCGTGGACAGGCTCTCAGAAGCCTGGAGGATGTAGATTCACCAAAGTTGATGCAGAGTTCCAAAAGTATTCATGAATTGTGGGATTTGCAAAACCATCTTTTACCTGATGCACCTGAGTCTTCCTCTCGAATGCAAGACAAACTTGAAGAAAACGGCCCAAAAAAGTTTGCTGTTCCCCATAATATATTGAGTTCTGCAGTGAATGGTGATACCAGTTTCTCTGTCAAAGACGTTATACCCACCGTTAAAACTGCAGATATTGTCATTACAAAGTCTGTCACTCAACCTCCTCAAAAGAAACGGGCTTTTCAGATGAGTGCACATGAGGTAGTTTCTATTGTCTGCTTTGATATCTGTATGATGTATAGTTCTGTCGGTCAACTTACTGTCTCCTCCTCGCCATGCACAAGTTCTCAGCTGTTTCTACCTTCGATCTTTAACCAAATACAGTTCCCATTGGTGCAAATGCTTCAAAACATGAGAATGATTTCTTCCTTCCCATAAGCTCAGTTTCTTTGTTCTACGTAGAGGTTGATATGGCTATCTGGTTGGTTGATAAATTAGTTTTATGTGGCTTTAATATACATAATATTTTTCTTCTTAAGAGCATGGTTAATAGATGGTAATGTCATGCACCTCATAGAGCTGGCCTTTATAGAACTAGCCCCATACTCCTTGTTGATTCCCTTCAACTATAAAATCTTGCGAGTGTCATTCCTTTATAGTTGATGAGTAGCGAGACACAATGTACATTGATCTTTTTATTGCCTTTGTGTCAGGCTTACTATCTTATGTTATTTTATGGTCGTCCTATGAAGGATTCTTTGGAGCTAGATGATGACATACCCTCGAATGGGCCTGCATCTACATTGGTGGCTGAAGGGAGAGGGAAAGAGGAGATAACTGAGGTGGAGAACAAGGCTGTTTCTGCTGAAGCAATAACACTGGACAAAGTTCCTTCTTTCTCTGAAGTCATGACACCCGTAGATCCTTTACTGAACAAAAGAACTTCTTTGGAAACTGCTGATGCGTCTGTGGTTGGTGGCTTCAGTTTCCTTACCTCACACACTCCCAGCACAACTGAAAAGTCAGCTGTGCTTAGTCAATCAACCTCATTTGCTCCAGCAAAGGAAGCAAATGCTCGTCCTCCCTTGTTTAGTTTTAGCTCTAAAAGTGTTGATATGGCCCCAGCATTTACATTTGCTTCCTCATCTTCTGTTAATGAATATTCAGGCCCAAAATCTAGTGCTTGGTCAGATTCAAAAACAGAAAGCGCAAACAGGTCAGTTTAACATGCACCTAATTTTAATCCTTTATTCTACCTCCCTCATCCTCTTTCACTAGAACTATTGCATTTCAGAAGAGGAAAATCCCAGGACTGCATGAAAACTTCAACAGTTATTCCAAAAAATTGTTTGAGTGGATAATGATTGTCTAGAAACTAAAAAGAGAAAACTTGTTGAAGGCCATCATATGTATTTTTCCCTTCTGGCTTTCTGAGAGTGACTGTTAACTAAGAGCGAATTTTCAAATTTTAACTATATGACGCCTAGCAAAATTTTTTTTTAACTAGGTGACGGTTGACAAATTGCAATTATGGAAAATATTTCCTCTGGAACTTACATGTTCACACTGAAATGGTAAAAATATTTCCCCAGTTTATCTTCTATTTATATTTTTTTTTAGCTTGTTTAGGCTTTCTCTTCTCTTCTTTCTTTATGTAGCTATACAGGACTCGATTTCCTCCCATGTACTCTTTTATTCCATCTTTGCAATATTCCCTCATTACTTCAAAAATAAAAATTGAAGTACAGATAACGGTCAGAACATACAATGATAGAATAATGCCAGTAATTTTCTTTTCAAGTAAAAAAATACTGAAAATAGGTATACAAGTCTATATGGTACATGGTAAGTTGATTATGGAAGTGGATATCTGATGCACAACAGGATGGACAACTTGGTGTGAGAATTTTGGCACTGAGTCAGGTGTTTGGGTCTTCTGAATAGTATTTTAATCTGCTCTACTTGCTTGAATACCTATGCGTAGAGGGGAGTTGAGAGAATTCAGCCAATTACACAATTAGATTTTTGTATCTCCAACTTTGAATATTTGTCCCTTTCTTTGGTTATTTTCACTTTAAAATATACTCAGATTTAACTATCTTAATGGTGTATACAGCTTAGCCAATGTCGCTTCTGGTTCAACTGAGGCTCTGCTGAAAATGCCGGAGTCAGATAAAGGTGATCGTAAAAACATTCAGAAGGCTGGAGATATGATAGGACAATCTGAAACTTCACCTGCTGTATCAGTTTCAGCATCAGCAAGCAGCATTTTCTCCTTCGGCAACCCTGCGAACAATTTGAATCCAAATGAAGGGTCACTTGCTTCAAGCTCGACTATATTTTCTTCCACAGCTCCTGTTCTAGCTTCCAGTAATTTAATCAATGATGTTCTCACCAATAATTCTAACCTTCTTGCCTCTTCCACCAGTACTGCCACTCTGACTACTACTGGCAGCACTGTTGCTTCAACTGCTGCCTCCGATAGCAGTCTTTCTGCATCTACTTCACCTCCGTCATTTTCAGTTGGACCCGTCTTCAAATTTGGGTCCTCTGTTTCTCCATCGACTCCTATTTCAGCTTTCACTACAACTTCTAACAAGGAAACTGTAGACATCGAGGATGTAGCCAAGAAGGAAACAACTTTTGGCAATCTAGCTAGTTCTTCTTTTGGTGGCACATCGTTTGCAATGGCAAGCACAGGAAGTAGCATTTTTGGATTCAGTTCCTCGGTCACTTCATCAAATGCCAATAATCAGTCTCAGGGTTCTCTTTTTGCTACTGACAATGTATCTATGATTAGTGCACAGACGCCTTCTGCTGGATCTGAGGTTGCAACTGTTTCACAGAGCATGCCTGTTCAGTTTGGTTCATCTGCCTTGTCTCCAACCTTTGGGACTTCTGGAATTACGTCATTTTCTTCTAGCAGTTCTTTATTTGGTTCTTCAACTCCTGCTGCTAAACTGTTTGGTTCAGGTGCTGGTTTTGGTTTCAGTTCTTCTGCTTCATCTTCAGAGCCCAACCCGGTGAGCTCCAGCAATGGTCCTACTTCTAGCATATTTAGTTTTGGTGTCAGTTCTTCAGCTTCCTCTTCCGGGGCCAACTCTGTTAGCTCCAGCAGTGGTGCTCCTTCTAGCATATTTGGTTCCAGTTGGCAGCCAGCCAAGTCTCCAAGCTTTGCTTCCACATTGAATAATTCGTCTCCTTCAACTGGTTTCTCCTTTGGAGCAACCTCCACTTCTGTTGCTGCTAGCAACAATGCACCGTTGGTGTTTGGATCCTCTACTGGTGCCACATCAGCTTCTGTTTTCTCATTTTCAACAGCTTCTGCTATGACCTCGGCTTCACCATCAGTCTCTCAAACGCAGCCTGTGTTTGTTAACTCTGCCCCTGTGTTCACTGCCTCCATGGGCAATGGAGATCAGATGAACATGGAAGATAGTATGGCCGAGGACCCTATGCAGGCATCCACACCTTCGGTTTCCATATTTGGTCAACCACCAATCTCGCCTCCTCCAGCTGGCTTCATGTTTGGTTCAACAGCCCCATCACCAAATCCGTTTCAGTTTAGTGGCCAACAGCACCAAGCTGCTCCACAGAATCCATCTCTGTTTCAGGCGTCAAGTAGTCTAGAATTCAGTACTGGAGGGAGCTTCTCACTGGGCACTGGTGGTGGTGACAAGTCTTCACGGAGAATTGTAAGAGTTAATAGAAAAAATCGGAAGAAGTAAATACGCTAGTCATCAATGGTATTGGTTTTCCTGGCGGAGGCCATTTGTCAAAGAGAAGATTACTTGGCGAGGGAATGGCTGCTGGAGATCACTGTTGCTGTCTCAGTTTCTGCTGATTGTAAATCAGCCTCTCTAGGTATTGAAAATGTGGGAATTCAGTTTGCTTCTTTTCATTTTTTTTATAAATTGGCAAATTTTCTACAGGCATAAGATGTCACAATTTTGGATAAGTCTGTCGTGAACCCAAGAATGCTTATACTGTGTATCAGTAACTGTAGTTCTTCAAACTGTTTTTGGGTTGTGAAATTGTAATATTGGCCTTGCTTAGTGTACTATCATGTGTAACATAAAAAAGGAATGGTATGAAGCTCTTTGAGGAAGTATTTCAGATGATTTGTCATTACTTGTATTTTTCACCATGGATGGGGGAACTTTTGAGTTCGTATTATCACCTCGTTCTCCAACAAATCCAAGGCGATTCTTTTTGTTGTTTTGGGTGTATCATATATTAAGTTGCTTGGTGCCTTACGGTCTCTTGGTTGGTGATATATGTTGGTGATATGGTCTCTTGGTTGGTGATACATGTTCTTTTGTTTTTGGGGGGCGTTGGAGATGGAGATGGAGATGGAGATGGAGATGGAGATGGAGATGGAGAGAGAATGAATGGTTAAAAATGAGTGGTATGTTTTGGTTGACTAATTGAAATATTTTTTTTAATCCTTGGCTTTTGCTTTTTAAAAAATATATATATATATATATATTTCGGTGTATTTTTATATAGTCAAACTATTAAATTTTTTTTTGATTGGGTTTAAATTTTCATAAGACTTGTTTTGGGGCCTAAAATCTTATGAATCTATAAGTTTTTGATTTGGACTATGTACCTACAAATTTTGGGCCCTTCATTGAATATGGTGCTTAAAGCCTAGATTTTATTGGTCTTGTGGTTGAGCAGGCCTTGATATGCGATAATCATAATAAATACATATATTTTCCGTATATGTACAATTATAAATGAGATTAAGCAAGTTAATAAAGTTGGACAAAGAGTATATAAAAAGTGTTAGAAGACGAGAAAGAAAAAGAAAAATAATTTCAATTAAATTATTATAGGAAAAATACTCTCTTACGTTAAATTATGTTATCTTCACTTTTATTTTCAATTGGAAAAGAAATTTCCACCACACCTAGAGAAAAGAAAATTTCAAGTTTGAGAAGTAGAATGACAGATATTTAATGTTCTGTAAGATAGTATGCAATTGGAACTATAAGAATTTGTAAGTCAAGGCAACCACTTTTTTGAGCAACTAGTGAGTCCGGGTCTGGCTTGTTTGCTATGAGGCGATAATAGCAGACTGTATGATTAAGTGGGATGACGCTGTTTAGGGCTTAAATGACACCGCTTTGCGGAGAGCTGGAAAACAAAAAGAAAATGCTAAACGGCACCGTTTTTTCTTCGCTTGTTCTTGTCCTTCTCCTTTCATGTGTTCTTGTCCAGGTTTGTACTGATACAATGATTGCGAAGAACCGATTGAACTTTATTCTGTCAGATTTTGTACCGGTACAAAAATGTTGTACCGTTATAAACCTGAAATTCTCATTAAGGATAAACTGGTACAAGTTATACTGGTACAAGCACTCGGATTTTCTATTTTTGAACTCTAATGCTTTTGATTTATTATTCGCCCATTTTGAAAATTTCCCAAAACATTCGGTTAAGTCCAAATCAACTCTCCTTAGATCTAATTGTATGCAAATACATTGTTCATGCCATTGTCAAAAAACAGCACCAACCAAATTCATTAAGAAAATAAAAAATAATGCAGAACCAACTTAAGACAACCAAATTCAATGCCATAAATATTATACTTGCTCAATAGACAACCAAGTTCATTGCCACAACTACATATTGAACAACATTAAGACTATGAGAATAAAATCAATGCCAACACTTTTCTTCAACCAATTTCCCTTCCACCAACAGCTAGTCCTCACTTTGATCAAAAAAAAAAAAAAACAGCTAGTCCTCACAAAATCAATTCCAATGTTTTTCATTCATGAAGTATGATTCTGCATTATATGACTGCATTGATTGTCCATCAAATGAAATACCCTATATTAACAAGAAAGGATACATGAGAAGTGTGGTGATATGGAAAAAAATATAGCTCATAAAAATAGAGTTCTAAGGTGATATACAATAGCATTTGATGCTTGAGAACTAGTTGTTAGTTGAGAAGATAATGGATTTGAGTGACCATATGTTGGTGTGTATGAGTAAATCAATTCATGCATATGGGAATTTTGGGCTTCAAACATCAATGGCACCAGTTGAGAAACATTCATAACAAATAAGACAAGCATTGTGCAAAAAAAAAAAAATAATAATAAAGTAAGACAAATAATTTGAAAACAACAATGTTGGATCCAAAATAACTTAGACTTGTGAAAATAAGTTATTTTCTTTTTTGTTTGTTTCTCATGTTAAGGTTAACATTCTCAACTTCTTCATCCCCACCATTGCCTTTATCACCAAGTGATGCATAAATCATCAATATTTTGCGATAACTGTCATGTACATAACCCATACAAGATCTCTGACAACACTTGGAATAAAACCTTAGTCATTGCTTGATCTTGGTCTATAAATATAGTAATAGGCTTCTTTCCAGATATTGCATGTAGAAATATCTCAAATAACTACTGAAAAGATGCTTTCGTTTTATCATATAATAATGCAACACCAATTATAGTTGTCTCCCTAAAATGGTTAAGGCCAATAAAAATTCCAAAAGGTCAATTCTCCTTTTTGTTCGAAACGTTGTGTCAAATGAAACAACATCCCAAAGTGACCATAAACAACAATCATTCTTTAGTCGGCCCAAAAAATATTTGTGATATGCTCCTCAACATCCAACTGTACACCATAATAGAATGATATATTTTTTGCTGATTCTGTTTGAAAATATTTCAACAAACTATCTGCTTCACCATATCTCAAGTTTTGTTGTCTCATTTGTTGAATGTAATTTTTTTGATCTTGACGGGTAAACCCTAAGCTTTCCCTCCCACCCACTTGCGTACTATCAATTCATATGCAAATCAATACAAGTACGCAAACATACACCTAACTTGTCCATACCAACTCGGACACCCTAACTTGTCCACTGCCGACCTAGACGTACTTGTCTACAAAACCTATAAACCTAGGCTCTGATACTAATATTTGTAACACCCCAACAACCCGGGATACAAAATCTTACTCAATTGATTAAAAAAAAACCTCAACCTTTGAAAACACAACCTTGTTCCCTATGCACATGCTAGTTCATACGATGTCTTCACTGAGATCTCACAATCTTCTGCCATATCAACATTACTGCATTAGGCTCCAGAAACTTTTCATTGGGATGACATCATATTCATACATTCAGCAACATGCAATGGTGAGTGTGTTTGTTTTCCTATTTCACCACAACAAATTTTTCAATCTCTCTCTTAAGAGATATGCACATGTGAGCCGGACAATTCGTTCGCGTCTCTACTCGAGGCTTCGTTATTCGCTAATCCCTTTTTTCTCGAATTTTTTGTCCTTGTTTACAACAAACATATTTTCTATAGATTACTAAACCATCCTTCAAACTTTTGTTGTGATAATCTTTTCTCACACTAAATCTCATAGATCCTCTGTAATTGCTATAGCATCTTTCTCCATCTTAAATTGCATGTCAATATGCAGAGTATTATTTGTTATATAATCTTGACACATTCTGTCTCTATTATAAATAGGTCCTCTACAATGCCAAAAGAGTTACGAAAATATTCATACGATATCAACATTATATTAAGAACAAAATATAACATTTATATATCCTACATGAAAAATATTGATAAGCACAATGTTCAAATTTTAACTAATCTACAAATCAGGATGTTTATTTTCAATGTGCAGCGTAGACTACAATAGGAAAAAAAAAAAAAAAAAAAGCTTAAACGCAAACTGAAGGGGTCGATAAATTCTGATCATCATCTGACAATTAGACTTGGACACGTGGCAGGTTGCACGTGCTGAAAAGAGTTATTTGCAATGACCCTACTATGACCAAGTAGATAGCTAGGCTATTCGGGCCGAGCTACAGTTAGTCCAACCGAACGGAGTAGATAGCTAGGCTATCCGGGCCGAGCTAAAATTGGCCCGACCCAGTAGAGAATAAAACTCGACCGAACAGACAGCTAGGTTGTTCCGGCCGAGCCGAGGCTAAGATCCAACTGAGCTATCATCAAATAGCAACCAAGCTGATCATAAAGCTCGAAAAAGAAGGAATTATTCACGACCGAACTGATCACGACCGAGCTGTTTAAACAGTGAACGTGGCGTTAAAAAGATGCCTGTAATTCAGGCATTATGATTGAACTAATAAGCATGATTATAGGCTCAACGGAAGGAATTACTGGAGAGATCTCAGCAACTTCCTGAATAGAATCACCCAATTGAAGGAAGGTGTGCCACCTTGAATCGAAAATCATGGAAACCCTAACTGAACAGGGATCTATAAAAAGCCAAAAGAACCAAGGTGAAAGGTACGCTGAACTCTTCTTGTCTTCTGGCAATTCTTTGAATCTCATTACTGACTTAAGCATCGGAGTGCCTTCGATCGAAGCACTTCGATCTTGGGCAGTTTGTTCGTTTTGCAGGAAAGGGAGGACTGGGAGATCAAGTTCAGAGACATATCTTATACAGAAAAACCAATCATTCATACGTGTGAGAGGATCGTCAATTTTTACCTCTTACATTTTGGCGCCGTCTGTGGGAAACGATGATCAAGTTTCCGTGAATTGTAAGTATATAAGTACTCGATCGATCTTGCCCTATAATATGACGAGCATTGTCGATAAATTTGTATGTGCAACAATTGAGATCGTGAGCATTGTGTACGAGAGCTAGTTCATCATGGTTTTCGGTATTTCTGCCTTGCGTGATGGACGTTGTATCATGAAGCATAATTATTCATCCTCCAGAAGCACAAACTGCTGGTTGTGGTATTTCCCTTCCATGGAATTTGTTTTTAGAACAAAGTCAGTTGCCCTTTATTTGGGCCCCATGCGACCAGCACAAATGATGCATGTGTTGAAAATAGTTATTTGGAACAACTATACTACGACTGAGCAGATAGCTAGACTATCCCGGCCGAGCTAAAATTGGTTCGACCTAGCAAAGAATAAAACTTGACCGAGCAGATAACTAGGCTATTCGGGCCGAGCTAAAGTTAGCCCAGCCGAGCAGAGCAAGTAGCTAGGCCATCCGGGCCGAGCTAAAATTGGTCCGCCCTAACAAAGGATAAAACTTGACCGAGCAGATAGCTAGGCTATTCGGGCCGAGCTAAAGTTAGCCCAGCCGAGCAGAGCAAGTAGCTAGGCCATCCAGGCCGAGCTAAAGTTGGTCCGATCGAGCAAAGGGAAAGATCCGACCGAGCAGATAGCTAGGCTATCTCGGTCGAGCTAAAATTGGTCCGACCGAGCAAATAGCTAGGCTATCCTGGCCGACCTAAATTTAGTCCGGCCGAGCAAAGGATAGCGTACAAGAGCGAGGAGAACGTGCATCTAGAAAATTCATCATGGTTTTCCGTATTTCTACCTTGCGTGATGGACGCCGTCTCATGAAGCAAGAATAATTATTCATCTTCCAGAAGCATAAACTGCTAGTTGTGGTATTTCTCTTCCATGGAATTTGTTTTTAGAACAAAGTCTGCTGCCCTTTATTTGGGCTCCATGTGACCAACGCAAAGAGACAAGTCTGGGACTTTCTGGTATGTCTTGGATGCCAAATAATACTTTAAATGTTAGTTTTACCTATAATATGAGACTAGTTAATATGTGATTGGCCTAAAATATGATATATAATGTCTTTAACATAATTGAATCATCTTGACCATATAATAAAGAAACCCAAGAAGGTCAATTGTTTGATACCGTAAAAAGACCCAAGAGGGTCAATTACTTGAACCGACGTAGGGTCAACTAATTAGAATTAAATGTGATGACTCCAAGAGGAGTCAGAGTGTACCACTTGATTCCCAATACACAGGTGATGAAGTTCAACATTAGATGACAAAATTAATGGCTTATATCAATATATATACTCTGGTTTATTTCGCATGGTAGAACTTATTTATTGCCTTTGCCTGTATCACACTCGATATTCAATCTTTTTATGCATCCGACACATGTTCGGCATTAATCTCGCACATGAGAGATAAATTATGAAACTTGGTGCCTTTTAGATGATTTAATTTTTACAATGGTTTGTGACCAATCTTGATCCAAACACGAGGAAGTACTTGACTAATAGAGTCGGCCTACGAGAAAGAGACCCAAGAGGGTCAATTACCTAATTGATATTCAACCAAAGAGGTCAATCAATGAGAATTATATAAAATGACTATAAAGAGGGAGCCAAGTGTGCCACTTGATTCATTGATTCCTAGTAGACGGGACATACATAAATAGAGACTAACTCTCTACCAAATTGGTGGTTTTGGTATTTGAACCAAGTACTCACAGGCTGCATGAGAAATTAGAGGAGTATGGCTCCCTCGTTAGAATGAGTAATCAATACCGCAAAGATGGTTGCGATCAAAATCTAGCGTGTATTAGACATCTATGGAGATAAAAGGAAGTTGGATCTCTTCATATAAGCCCTACGCGGCTACCCCATGGTATGAGAATCCTTTGACTTGACTTTGCATATTTGACATGCTCATAATCTGAGGAGTGTACATATGTGTGATGAATGTGTGACACCCATAATCTGGCATGCTTTGATGGGTAAGAGATCTAAGAGAAAAAAATGAATTTTTCCGAAGATAATTTGATTGTCATGATATTTGATTTTTTCCATTTTTGCTATATTATGTTTCGGAGATAACTCTATTATTTATGCTATAAATAATGACACATGGAGTCTTTGAGATGATCCAATTTTTATGATGGAGTTGGCCAATGAGAAAGAGATCCAAGAAGACGTAGAAATCGATATGACAGAGATACAAGAGGATCAATTATTTGATACCGAAAGAAATTCAAGAGGGTCAATTGCTTGATATTTGACTTGAAGTGTCAATCAATGAGAATTAAATTTTATGAATTCAAGGCAAGTTAGAGTGTACCACTCAATTCCTAATATGAAGGATCTACATGAGTAGAAATTAACTCTCTATGGACATCGGTGAAACTCTCTATGGACATTGGTGAGACTCAAGAATTTATCTACACATGATCTCGATGGAAGTAAGCAACATCCATTGTCGGTGTAGTGTGCCACTATGCCCGATGAACATTGGCTTAAGATCAAGCTTCTCCTAAATGGAATATTACTCAAGTTACAAATCTGTAGAGATATATTGTTATGATGGTTCTACATTTCCAAATAAACTCTCTTATGGCTTCAAGAGTCTAAAGGATCTTCTCTTAGCCCACCGAATTATGAACTATGAAGAATTCTTAGAAAGCTTTGGTTTGAGTATCTATTTGAGCTTACATCACATATGGATCATGGGTCATAATCTCATAACAGATTTATTAAAGCCATCTGCTTATCACAATGACGAAGGAGGATTAATCAATTAGAAAAAGACACCCAAGGGATACAATATTTGGCAAGGACTTTTATTGTATTTCAGAGTAACCAAGAGCATAGCTTGTCCGTATATGTCAGAGTTTCAGAGACTACCTTGAATAAAGCAAAACAGGTGAAAACTTAGTGGAGTTTTGACAACCTGAGTTGTTTCCACAAGAGATCAGCAACAAGGGGTGCTTGCAACAAGACTTTTAGTAACCAAAAAGTATGTACTATTGCCAAAACTAGTCATGCGAAAGAACCATTGAGGCATTTGGACGAATACCAGCAGCCCACCTCTCGTGCTAGTGCCCATGACTTCCATTAGTCCTGAAAATCCTTTCAAAGCATCCAAAAACTTTTACCCCGACACCAACAACTGGAGATAGATCGAGAGGACATCTGGACCAGAGGAGGAGGACGAAAGATCAAAGATAAATAGGCGACACGAAGCCCGAGCAATCATGATTCCATCGTTGATATTGGAGAAATTTTTATGAGGCTTCATGTTACACACACACTTATAATTATTGTCTACCACAAAAACAAGTTGACATGGGGGCCGAGATCCTCAAGTATGGAAAAATTAAGGGTTGGGTCGTATCGTGCTCAACCCCTCTATTTGGACCAAACAACCGCTACAAGCCGAAATGAGAATCGACGTCCTTTTATAAATGATATGCCTAAGCTCTTGAGCTAGGATGACTGATGCTATATCACTTCAGAGGAGTACCTCCCATATGTAAACATGATTGAGCTTTTCAAACTATGTTTTTAGCGGAGTACCTCCCGCGAATGATAAGATTAAGCTTCAAAGCTAATTTTTGTGGAGTACCTACCACAGGAAAGATGCCTAACGGTGGAGTACCTCCCGCGAATGATAAGATTAAGCTTCAAAGCTAATTTTTGTGGAGTACGTACCACAGGAAATATGCCTAACGGGGGAGTACCTCCCACGAATGATAAGATTGAGCTTCAAAGCTAATCCTTTTGTGGAGTACCTACCACATCAAAGACCTGAGAAGGCTCGGGCATAAGACAACCAACTGCTAAGGCAGAGAGGAAAAAATCCTGACAGAGGCAGGGACCTAGCTCAGGTGCAGCCATCCGATCAAACTTAGGCCCACGGCTAGGCACGACGGTGTAAGCCAAACGGGTAAAGTTTGAAGACCGATTAAATCGGTGGATCGGTGCAAGGGTCACAATAAGTGACCATGAACTGATGCCCAAACCATTCAAAGAGGCAGGTCCTCTTGGCTATGGGAAGGGGGCCATGATTGAAAATTTTAAGTATTGAACTCTCAAGCCCTTCATTGAGGTAACACCTCTTTGCTATAGGAAAAGGACACGAAAAAGCATCTTTTCATAACGAATAATGCAAGGCAAATAATGAGAAAGGATTGTAAACAGAGAATATCTTCCAGTGTGCCACATGAAAAATATTCTTTGGGGGCAAATGGAGGGGTCGATAAATTCTGATCATCATCTGACAATTAGACTTGGACACGTGGCAGGTTGCACGTGCTGAAAAGAGTTATTTGCAATGACCCTACTATGACCGAGTAAATAGGTAGGCTATTCGGGCCGAGCTACAGTTAGTCCAACCGAATAGAGCAGATAGCTAGGCTATCCGGGCCGAGCTAAAATTGGCCCGACCTAGTAGAGAATAAAACTCGACCGAACAGACAGCTAGGTTGTTCCGGCCGAGCCGAGGCTAAGATCCAACTGAGCTATCATCAAGTAGCAACCAAGCTGATCATAAAGCTCGAAAAAGAAGGAATTGTTCACGACCGAACTGATCACGACCGAGCTGATCACAACCGAACTGTTACGACCGAGCTGTTTAAACAGTGAACGTGGCGCTAAAAAGATGCCTGTAATTCAGGCATTATGATTGAACTAATAAGCATGATTATAGGCTCAACGGAAGGAATTACTGGAGAGATCTCAACAACTTCCTGAATAGAATCACCCAATTGAAGGAATGTGTGCCACCTTGAATAAAAAATCATGGAAACCCTAACTGAACAGGGATCTATAAAAAGCCAAAGGAACCAAGGTGAAAGGTACGCTGAACTCTTCTTGTCTTCTGACAATTCTTTGAATCTCATTACTGACTTAAGCATCGGAGTGCCTTCGATAGAAGCACTTCGATCTTGGGCAGTTTGTTCGTTTTGCAGGAAAGGGAGGACTGGGAGATCAAGTTCAGAGACATATCTTATACAGAAAAACCAATCATTCATACGTGTGAGAGGATCGTCAATTTTTACCTCTTACACAAACTTTAACTAATCTTCAAACAGGATGTCTATTTTTAATGTGGAGTGTAGACTACAATAGAAAAACCGAAAAAAGCTTAAACCTAAATTTTAACAAATCAACACACGGGATGTCTATTTGGTGTATGTATGGCTGGAACTTGGGTGATGCTTGGATCTCCATTTTAAAAAAAAAAAAAAACTGACCAGTATTCATTGTTTCTGAGATTTCATTAGAAGATGTTTTGATCCCCATTTTTTTAATTTTCATATTTGACGATTAGAATCGATAAGAAGTCACTGGAAATCAAAAAAAAAAAAAAATTGAAACTTACATATGGTTTGTGATGGTGCCGAAGCTGGAGTGCGCAACCAACCCGAACGAAATACTGAGTTTTGGGATTTTTAAAGGTAGTTCAATATGAGGGAAATCTATGGGTCTTCAATCTTGCAGATGCTAAAGTTTGGTTTGTAAATCTGTTTCGTTTAATAGATTTGAGGGCGGGAGAGTGTGAAGAAGAAATCGTCAGATCTCGTTTTTGGAGGGGATGGCGTGTTTCATTGTAGTAGAAAAAACGGTGCTGTTTGGGGTTTTTTTTTCCAGCGGTCCGCAAAGCGGCATCGTTTAAGCCCTAAACGACATCGTCTCACTTAACTGCACAGTCTGCTGTTAGAGTCTCACAACAGACAAGCCGGACCTGTCCTTCACATGGCCACTCCTTTGCGTAATTGTAATTGTGAAGGAGTGAGAAAGAGAAAGAGTGAGGGGGAGAAATATATTTCAGTAAGAAGAGATTAAAAGAAATAAATTATATAGGTAGTTGAGTGCAATTGATAGGGAGTTGATATTGGATGATTCAAGTGATTATGAGTGGTTGAAGTATGAAAAAAATAAGGTACTCTACGAATTTTACATATGGACACCAACCCTAATTCTCTCGTTAGATAATTATCAATAGATGTCAAATGTCAGGTTTACTGAACATATCTGATCCAAACATAAGACTTGATTTGGTTTGTTTTATCTGGTCCGAACATCCATTATGGAAGACAAAACTGGCTGTGTTTTAGGATGCACTTGTAGACGACCAATATATTTAAATTGCAACAAATACTAGCCAGATATTTTCGGTGTGAGAGAAACCAAGTCAACCCTCCTTTGAGTTTTAACGGTGGTTTTAATGCACATTGGTCATGGGTTCAATCAATAACCAATTCAATATCCTCCATTGAAAAATACATAAGTAGAGGTTAAAACAAAATGAAAATTTTCTAGTGTAATTAAGTTGGGTGGATGGAGTATGAGTAAGTGAGCACTGTCCAAATGGTTTGACATAACCTACACACTCTGGTTAGCCACTTTTAAGTTTACCAAACACCTCACTAACTTCATATCTTTCTGTATGTGTTCAATGTAGGATTCAACACATGCCAACGAATGTGACAATCATCCTTGCCAAATTCACTGCTCTCAATAGTGAGACCCCCACCTTTAATTTGCACGTGACCTATGGTGTGTAAGACTCTGGATTGGCTTTGACACCAAGTATAATGGGTTGGATTCCTACTAACATTTTGAATTCTGCTCCTGCTTATGAGACTCAATGCTCGCCCATGAATTGTCACAGAAAACCTACAAATGAGACCTAGGGCTAGTTACTGCCTACTCAACAACTGCTAATACTATTATTTAAGGGATGGGGGGGGGGGAGGAATGGTTTTGGTGTTCAAATTTGATATATCTATAATAGGTCTCCTCTTTTCTTTTCTTAGCTATCCATAACTACTAATCTATAATAATAAGATAGAACCCAATTTGAATCTTTTTCAACTTCAAAATTTAATTTAATTTAAATTCATTTGGAAAAGCACAAGGACGGCTCAGATTCATTCTAAATTTAACTCAACGGTCTAGATTTTATCTAATTCTTCCAATTGGATCTAATGGCCCATATTTCATCTCACATAAAAAGAAAATCCCGCCCAAATGAAACCCAACCCCTACACGCTACCCACCCCTGTACTCTACCCAAACCCATTACACGGCTACTCTCTGCTCACCAGTCACCTTTCACTCCTCTGCCATGGCTCATGGCTCAACGTAGCGGCGACAGACCCCTTACACGGCTACCCAGAACCCTTACACCCTTTACAGTTGCTCGAAGAGATCATCCTTCACAGCGACCACCGATTTTGTTCTTTGGCCTCTCTACCATCACACAGATCGTTGTCCTACGGCTAAGTTCTCTTCCCCTTTCATTCGCTTTGCCCAGGTATCTCCCTCTTGCCCTTTCACTAATTGTCTATCACACACAGTGGGTTTGTGGTATATCGTATGGGATACTCCATTGTGTTGAGGACCCTTTGATTGTTCGGTAGAAATTTTGATTTGTTTAAGGAGATTGCTGTTTATGCGTTTGATTTGATCAGAATATAAATTTCATCATAATTTATGCGTTTGATTTGATTTGTTTCTTATTCGGATTGCTGTTTTTTGAAAATTATTTTCAATTTTTTTTAAATGAGGCTTAATTTTGAGAACATCGTATACATGTTTTTACTCAAACAACATCTTCAAAAAATTTTAAAACACAGCTCTTTTCACCCATTAAGCTTCGTCGGAAGCATTTTCACCCATTTTTTGAACTTTGTCCTTTTTGAATCCAGCATCATCGAAGATCGAGTTTCGTCCTATGTTAGTGATTGGCAAAGGAAGTGGTATTGTTGGTGATCTGTTGGTGTGGAATGAATTTTATACCTCTACCATATTTCATTACTTTGTGAATTTTATACCTCTACCATATTTTCAAAACACACTTTCTAAAAACACACCCTCTTATAATTTACAATACAAATTTTTTGAGGACCCTTTGATTATGAGTGTGTAGAAAATTGTTCCTGTTTTCTTCTTCCTTTCAGGTAAATTTTTGGAGGACCCTTTGATTGTCAGTGCGTAGATATGGATTTGATTATGTTGTTATGGCTTATGAGTTTGGTAAAACAGGAACAATTCGGGATGATTGGGCAAATTGTTAATCATTTTAGATGAAAACTTTTTAGTAAGATTTTTATCAGAAACCTTATTACATGCAATTGGGTATGAGTTGGGATACTCCATGTGGCAGACTTTTTTTATTTCATTAGACTTCGTCATTTCAGACTTTTTTGGGCTATTTGTACTTATTGTACAAGATTGAGGATTAAAGATGAATCAATTTATTTTTGTTTTGGGTGCGGGGAAATATTGTTTTGGGTTTACATGCTTTGGATTTTGTTTATTTTTTGATCGATTTTATGAATTTGGTGTTGTCTCAGTGAATTTTTTGTTTGAGTTTTGTACTGTTTGTTGTGAATTTGGTGTTATCGATGTAATTTGTGAGTTGCTTTAATGATTTTTACATTCGACATGGTTTTTAAGTTAGATTAATTTGAGTTTCATGGGTTTAACTCGGTTATTGGGTTGACGTTGAACTTCTGTTAATAGACATTTATGCCACGTATAGAGAATACAAGCAGTGAGATTTTATACAAGCAATGAGATGTTAATAGACGTTGAACTTCTATGAGATTTTAGAATACAAGCAATACATTTTAGAGTTTTCAAATAAGGTTGTGATTACTTTGGATTTGATTTTGCTATGGTTTGATTTGATTTGAATTTTAGGTTTGATTACTTTATTGGAATCTTGAATTGGGGATTGTGAGTTCTTATTTGATTTTATTTGATGTTACATTGATTAGTTTTCTTAAAACTCGCAATTGAATTTGAGGTTTATTGATACTCAATTGGATTTTAGTTTGGATTTATTTTGTTTTTATTACTTTTCTTGGGATTGTTTAATTATTTGGGATTGTTCAATTTTGTAGCCACACGAAATTGGATACCAAAAATTGCGTAGAGAGTGAAGTTGCTTGCCCCACTACATTTGTTGAAATCTCCTCCCATTGCTCACAAGGTTATGTGCTTCTCTTAGTTGGTTTATTTATAAATCATCTATTTTCAGGAATTTTTTGTTATTCCTTTAAGGTACTTGATTTAGCATTTGTTTTTGGCATGTGAAAGAAGTTTTTGCGTGTAATTGGGTTTAGACTTTAGACAATTTTGTGGGTGCTACAAAGAGTTTTGAAATTTTCTTTACTTCTTTAACATACATCTTTTTTTCTTTTTCTTGCTTATAGTATTGTTTTTGTTTGATTGATAAATTAATTCAATGTTCAACTTCTATTTGATGGCACTAATATGGTTTTGGGTACTTATTGTTGGTTTACTGGAGTGCTATGTAGTAATAAACTTGCTATTGTTTTATTATTTATTTTGACCTGTGTTTTATTGATTTCCAACTAAGCAAATAAAAAACGAAGCACATTGTATGTATGCTTTGAAGATGATTACACTAGATTGGTTGTTAAAACATATTCAGATTTGTGGGATTTTGTTTAGTGATTTAATATATGTGATTTTTTTTTTGGTACGCCACTTTTTTTTGCTTTAAACTTGAATAGTATGTAGTTTTAAAATAAGTAGTGTTTTAGTTTAATTTCCGCAATGCACAATGATTTTGTTTTTCAATCTTTATTTTTATGCTAACTATGTAGTTTTTTAATTTCAGTTTGATCTTACTAAAAATGTTTATAATGAACCCTGCGATCGATTGATGTGGATTGGGTGCTCGGAAGCGGTGGTTACAGGTTGGGGCAGCGGTGGAGGTGTGTTTTCTACAAGTGTGGTGCCTATATGTATCTATCGACAACAACTATGAAAGAGACCCCTCTTGGATGTCAAGTGCTTTCTATGTTTGCTATGTTTTATTTTGGAGATATGCTTGGTGGCTTCATGGATTTCATTTAAGTACAAAATTGGGTTATTTAGAGTGGTTATTTTGTGGAAAATAGAGTTGAATTGTGATGATTATTATATATAATTTTGATGATTATATGTTTTGTTTGAATTATGATAATTTTTATGTATAATTGTGAACTGAGAATTTTGGTTTGATTGGTTTGGATTATGTAGTGAGTTGTGAATTTTTTTCTTTGATTTGTTTGGTTCATTGAGTAAATTTTTCTTGAGATTGATTATGCGATGGTTTGTATTGGTCAATGATATATATAATGAGATATATAAGTTCTGTAGACAGATTAAGATTTTTTTCAGCTCCTACCTTTATAGGAAATTTTGTTGAAATTTTTTGAAAAAAATAGTAGAGACTTGATTGATTCAATTTTTTTAATTAGAACAAATGAAGGAAAATTTATTTCAAATTGTCAAGTTTTTTTAGGTGGCAAAGTGCCTTTAGGCACGGGTTATTACTAGTAACTTTACAAAGTTCCTCATAATTTTTCTCTTATAACTCTCATCTCTCTCTCTTTCCTCTAATTTTGAAATTGAAAACACGGATAACCACGTGCAAGACTACTAGTGTATATAATAGTCCAACTGGGGCATGTATGACATGACCGATCAAAAGAAATACTCCAACACTTTAATTTTGTCATATTCCTATATATGTTGTTGTCTCTAAAGTAACCCTTTCTCGCTGTCCCTCTAACCTGAAATTTCAGCCCAAGTAATGGTCCATGCTGTGTACCTCTTTAACTTGTCCTTTCCCTCCGCTGGAATGCAAAGTCTTTGCATGATGTCAAGTACTCCACATTGTGGCTTTGATAAAAAGAAAAGTGAATGGAAAGCAGAAGCTTGCTCAGCCTCAAGACCCTGCACTAGTCAATTCTCTCTGACTTGTGACGCACTAAAGATAGTTTGTATCTAAGTGGACACTGATAAGACGAAACATTTGGTCCGCTCGTGGTATTAATTAGTTTTGTTGATTAAATTAGCAACTGGGGAATTCTTTAAATGGACCAAAACTACAAGCATTATAGAAACAATTTTGATTTTGATGACCAAGAACTGTCCCATCCACCTGTTTTTTTAACTCTTGGCTACGTACAATTACTTAGAAACTGTACAAATTGAGATAACCGGGTGTTTATTGCAAGATTTAAACTTGAAATCTCGAGATATTAACTATTAAAATGCACCCACTTACACTACCCTGCCGCGTCATGTCAAAAAAAAAACTACCCTGACGCGTTGAAAAATGTTAGATCAACTTTTGCAAGAGGAAAATACTATGCTTACCAAAAAAAATTACTAAATCTTCTATATTAAATGATATGACACAATATCCATCATTGAATATTAATGAGACCTATTTATCTGATGGTGAAAAATTGTAACACATCATTTGGAAATGAAGATTTGATAAATCAGTACCTTGTGATTTGAAAGTTGACAATATGATGAGATGAGAAATCAAATAATTAATTCTACTCTTTCCATACAAAAATGAACAAATTATCATAGATCAGGATGGGACCAGCAGGAGGCATCGATGCTTAATTCAGTGAGGGCTTGAAATTATGCTAGTAAATCACAAAGAAAAGAGTTCATTCTTTCAAGGGCGGAGTCAGAATTTTATCGGAGAGGGAGCAAGAATATGAGGGAAAAAATTAATTAATTGAGATAAAAAAAATTTGGATATCAATTAAAAATGACTAAATTGTATATACAGGTAGAACACGATAACATTGTATTAAATTTCAAGAATTGTCTATTATTGTTCAGTTTCATGACATAAAATTCTCAATAGTTTTCTTTTAATGTGATTGAGAAATTGATTTTTTGGAATAGCTTAAATTGGTCTTTCGGGTTAGTATATTTTACTAGTTGCATTAATTCGTGTGATACTAACTTACGTACCAACAATCTAAAAAAAAAAAAGAAAAAAGAATGATGGACAACTATACAATTATTTTTAAAAAATAAGAGAAAAGATATTAAATAATAAAGGTGTTATCTTCGGTTAATATATAGGTTAGGGCGTTTTACATTTGGTTTATTATTTAGTCTAAAAATAAAATATTTATTTCAGTAAATTAGGGGTCAATGTACCACTAACTTACAGAAAAGAAAATGGATTAAGGTCATTATGCAAATTTTCAAAGACTTAAGAGTGGGCAATGTAATAAACCAAACATATATCTCAACTATTTTTGGTCTTTCTCGCGATAAGCTATCCCAAGGATTATCTATCTATTTTGTACAAATAAGTCATGCTTATCCTTACTCCCACTTTTGACAGACTACTTGTAATCAAATTAACGTTTACTTGATTAACTGCTTGTTCAATACTTTGCTCGGGATAGAATTTTGTTCAACACACTTTGTACTCAGCAACACTGTACCACCGAAACGACCATTGTCTTGATCCTTCCTAGTGGGTTTATTTCTCTTTAAACTGCTCAGGCAATCCTAGTTGGGCTCTGTCAAAGACACTCTAATCTCTGTCTGATGGCTGGAGCCTAAGCTTCCGCACATGAACATAGCTTCTTACAACTGTCTTATTAGGAGGTGGGATACTCTGGAGAATTATTTACTAATCTACGATAATTTTTAAATAATATTATCAATCTATGATATTTTTGAACTTATTTATTAAATTATGATACTTTTTAAAAAGTGGGGTCAATAACCCCGCTTTTAAGAGTGAATTCATTGGACTTAACACTCTTCCTTTGCATCTAACTAAAACACTGATTATTGCCTTATTTGACCAAAGAATAAGAGTGGAGTTATTGATACCACTTTTTAACAAAAGCGGAGTGAAAAATATCTCAATTTGATAAATAAATTCAAAAATATCATAATTCAACAATGTTATTTGGAATTTGCCATATTCTGTTAAATAACTCATACTCTGGACCCTTTTAGAAACCCTGTCATGTTTGGATGAAGAAAAAAGAGTATGGCATTCAAGATATCAAAGGTCCCATTAGGAAAAATGGGTTTAATAGATGGCTTATTTACTTTTCACTGAAATTTAATTTGAAAATCTCTTATATTCGAAAAATACATACCACACTACACCTTTTTCGGTTTTGGTCCTTTTGATTGTAATAATATACTGTGAAAACACTACCGAGATATCCCATAAACTCAATATTGCTATTATATAAGGGTTTCTATTCGGCCTAGATATTAATATGTCAAATTTTTTATTTAAATTCAAATTTAATTAATCAAATTTAACCCACGATGGGTAAAAATCTAAATTGACATATTAATTTCCATAGAAACTGCAAGCAGATTAATCAATTAACAAAAATCATGTAATTTGTAGTTTCAAACTAATTTAAGAAAGTATAATCACAAAATAGCCAAAATAAAAATAAAAATTGATAATCACAATCTATATCCGGCTTATTTACAGTTATGTATAGTTGAGTTTGGGTCGTGTTTGACTCGTATCGTGTATAAGCCATGTTTATGGTGTTTGTGCGTGTTTAATCTAGTTCGTGTCAAACTATTTAATTGATACTTCAATAACTGGTTCACTTGTTTATCATTTGAGCCTGTTAAAAACTAGAATTAAATTTAAGCCGACTAATTCTATATCGATTTGGTGTTGAATTGACGGATCATGTTTACTATTCCAGACATTTAACGCGCTGCTCTATCTTGATTTATCCTGCACCAAAAAATGACATTACAGATGATATGGGTTGGAACATTAAGAGGTTATCACTTATCAGATGTGCTGCTTCCTCTGCCAACCAACCACCAATCAACACAACTAGTTTTAATACCTGCTTTTCCCAAGAAGATAATCCGCACGTTTGGCTTATTTTTTCTGGGATATTTTAGGGTAAAATTCCTTTGTATTTATTTAGGATAAATAGAGCTATTAAATACAAAATTAATAAATTATCTGATATTAATCAAATAATGTAACAAATTGTAATTAACAAACAAACAAACCCAAGTACAAAAACAACAACTGATCAAAGTTAGTTTTTCATATTATGACCTTAATACAGATTTCGTCAAACACTAATAATTATGAAAATCTTCAACGACTGCCTCCAAACTATAATAATTAAAAATTACACAAAAGAAATACTGGAATCTATGTGTCCACGAACAAGAAATTGTGTTTTGTACTATGATGATGCCTAAAATAAATTCTAAATGTGAACTCAGACATAGAGCTCAGCTCAGGAGGTCAGACGAAGGGTTCCTAGCTTAGAGACCCAGAGTCAGAGCTCCCTGCAGGTAAGATCGCAACAAGGAAGAAAAGGAGACAGCTAGACAACAGTGGATACCGGCAGAATAACTAGGAAGCAAGAACCAAGGCATGAAATTCTCAACCAACCAAAATCGTCTCCAAATATTAAGGAGGATCCCACGGTAGAAGGCAAAGATCTCGGGATATAGACCGTTTGAAGCCAGCCATATGGAGTTTAGGAAACTCCGGGATTGAAAGGAGGGAGGGAGGAAGATCCCTTCATTATAGGAAGTAAAATCGGATTAGAGGTAAGTATGAGGCTATAAAAGCAGGGCAAGCGTCCATTGAGAGGAGAGAGGCAATAGAGCCACGAGAAACCCTAATTTCCTCTATATTACGCTGTAACACACCCAACGCAGTCAATAAGAAAATAGGAGCAAGAGTCTCCATTGCAGAGTGGACTAGCCGAGCTCTCAGGCCGGTGAACCACTTCAATTCCGTTGTACTATCACCCTATCCTCAATTCCCTTTAGCATCTACCAATATTGTATGGCACGAGCCTCGTAGCTCAGACACCGCACTTGACTTCACACACATCCTTTTCCTTTGCTCATCTTTGGTAGATAAACACTGATGGTGTAAACCTGCGCGAATGAGCTATGAGATTGGATTATGTGGTATGAACGATCTGTGTGGGGTTTGATGTGGCATCTGAGCTACAAGGCTCGTGTATCGATGGACGAATGCTCTAATTAACCGATGTGTAGTGCGTGTGAGACAGTAGAAGTATAGTGGTTCACCGGCTAACGAGCTCGGCTAGTCCACTCTCTAATGGAGGCTCTTGCTTCTTTCTCTTTATTGATGAATTGAACGTGTTACAGTAGAATACTCGGGGTATCTCCCCCTTAATGGAGGTTGTCCATCCCTTTTTATAGCCTCATGCTTACCTCTAATTCGGAATTATATCCTACATTGAAGGGATTGCTCCCTATCTTCATCTATAATCTCGGAGTTACCTAGACTTCCTATAGCTGGCTCAAAATGGCGTGGTTTTTGCCTTTTATCATGGGATCCTCTCCTTGATTGTAGGAGAGGATCCTTGCTGGTAATGTGCTACACGCCTTGGATTAGCTGAATTCCCATTATGAGGATATCTACTGTCCTCTTAGCATTCATCCTCTTGTGTCTTCAGCTGGGAATACAAGTGCTGACTGGTCGAGCTCAGACCATGGCTGGATGAGCTCGGTTTATCTTCCCTGACCTCGAGAGCCGAGCTCTTTTCCTGAGCTCGTGTCTGGAGTTTATTTTAAGTATCATCAAACACCATCATACTGTATCTGATTAATAGTGTAATAACGTGATTAATGAATGTAATGCAAACTAGAATGACGAATTATCAAGTGATGAATGCAATAAAAAATTGATTACTTATAGACACATAAGTGACTTTTCAGAGCAGTCACCATTTGAACTTAACCATTTGGACACGATGCATGTGTGGTTAAACACAAGCTCGTCTAAGTCTTAGATCATCCACAAAAGTGATGTATTCCTTAGGACTTAACCAAATAAGTCAATTACGAATAGATACACTTAACTTGGTTTCCTTGAAAAAATGAACGTGCGATTCAAGTTTCTTCCAATGCATTCCGACCTCATTTTCTACCTTTCATATGAGTTACTTTAAAATTGATTTCTCATTCACTTTTTTTTTTTTTTTTTTTGGGATTTGAGCATGTTAATATATAACATTAATCTATTCGCGGAGGAAAACATAATCCAATATAAAAAGGCCCCAAATGATAAGCGGGTTCCATTTAAATTTTAGCTTGAAGTTGACCAAAATCATATTTTGGTCCAACAAGAATTGCACTCTCTTTAGGCACGAAATTTTCTCAGGTGCACTAGATTTGTTGACTTTAATCCCATTGGATAAAATGATTTTCAAGGATGTTGCAGTGCACCAAAGGAATCCCAATGAGCTGTAAATTATCCTTGCTCAAATACCTCAAAATATTGAAACGATAAAAGAGAAGTAAACGATAAAATATATTAAACTGTTTTATACAAAAAAGAGAAAAACTAGAAACCGTAAGTTTATGAGTGTCTAATTTGGGTAGAAGAAAAAAAGAATATTGTGTAGCTTGCTGAAAGCTAAAATTGTTGTTACCCTAACAAATGGGAACGATGATTTTCGTAGTTCCTTAATAGCTTGTGGCAAATACACTAAAAAAAAAAGAAGGTGTCAGCCACGCATTTCTATTTGTTTCAATGAAATTATCCGCCCTCACGTTCTTCGTTCTTATTTGATTATTTACTGTAGAAATTTGAAGTAAAGGGCGAAGACTTCAAAACTAATAAATAGTGTTGTAGTTTTGAGTTCTTTGGGTTGAGTGCTAATAGTAAACAAGAAGAAAGCGCAAAAACATTATGTGTATCAAATAATATAACATCCGGGTTATTTAAACGAAATGACAAACTAATCGATTAATTTATTATAACAAAATTTAAAATCAACATAGCAATTCCACATCCCACACACATTTTTTACTTTCTTCATAATGCTTTAATTTGGAGATATATATATAATTCCTTTCCAAATTATAACGTAGAATTTGAAAAACAATGACCTCAATCAACTAGTAGATTAAAGTGTGTTTGTTTCTTTTTCTTGAATTTAACATTCATTTGGATGACAAATTAAACAGGAGACCATATAGAAGGACAATCCATTTCATTAATTCCATTGGCTGCATCTGCCTCTCATTTCCTTGATTCTATTTGTCTAGGCTTTTTGAGCTGGGCAAAGTTGAAACCAAATAATTCTCGACACTTGTTTTGTCTAGAGTCCTCTTACGACACCAAAAATTAAATTATTTTATTGGTACTGTATTTTTACTTTTCAATTAATAACAATGCGCTATATATACAATTTCAGCACAATGTATTGTTAAACAAAATGACAACGTTTTGTTAATTCCAATAAAAATATTTAGCCAAAATCAAGACAGTGCACACCTTCTTCTCTTCACTTCAATCTCTGCAGCTAAACTACCCTGCTCTCTTTTGAATTTTGACCTAACTCTCTTGGTTTGGACTTTTGGAGAAATATTTTTAGTGTGTTAAACTTAACAAAACTTTTCCGTTTTGTTTAACAGCACAGCACAGCACAGCAGAGTAGCTGCACCCGCCTTACCCGTCTGTCTATGCTTCTCTTTTGGCTTCTCTTTCCATATTTGGTTTAGTAATTAGTAGTGTGAGAACAGCTGCTTTGACGTATTCAAAGTAATACATAGTACCAATAAATGAGTCGCAAGAAAAACTTAAAGGATATTCCTGTTTGAATATATCTGTCATGCTAAAAAGACATTCCGAGCTCGGACACACCTAAGATCAAATTACTAACTTACCTAAATAAACATCGTTAAATTATTCAATTCATTTGGTTCGTCTAAAATTCAACTTTTATTTATTTTGATTACACATTCCGAGTTCCGACACACCCATTTGGGTTTATTTATGATGGTGTAAACCTCCGGATACGAGCTAAGGAACCAGATTAATTGGCGTGAACAGTTTGCATGGGGACTAATATGGCATCTGAGCTACAAGGCTCATGAAGTGGAGAATGAAAGCTCTAATTAGTCGTGTATAATGTGTGAAATACGGTGGAAATATAGTGGTTCACCGGCCAGTGAGCTCGGCTAGTCCACTCTCTAATTGAGGCTCTTGCTCCTTCTTCTTTATTGATGAATTGAAGGTGTTACAGTCGAATACTCAGGGAACTAGGGTTTCAAAAAATCTCCCTCCTCTAATGGGGGATATCTCTTTCTTTTTATAGCCTCATATTTACCTCTAATACGGGACTATCCTACATTGAAGGGATCGTGCCCTATCTTCATCCACAATTCCGGAGTTACCTAAATTCCTTATGGCTGGCTTTAAACGGAGAGATCTTTGCCTTCTTCTGTGGGATCCTCCTTAGTTTTAGGAGGAGATCATGGTTAAATACGGGTTCTCTGCCTCGGATTGGATTCTACCTCCTTAATAAGGGTATCCGAGTCATCTTGTTGTTCCCTCAGCATTTCTCCTCTCGCGCCTTCGACTAGGAGCTCTTAGTGCTGACTAGATGAGCTCTGCTCATGGCTAGGGGAGCTCAGCTTATTTTGCCTGAGCTCCCGAGCTGAGCTCTCTTACTGAGCACGTGCCAGTTTTATTCTGGGTATCATCAGTTGCCCCCCAGCCCTTGCCTTGAGTTAGCTCAGGCAGGGGATGACTTGTACAAGACGAGTTAGACGTGCGTGTGGCTGGCACGTGGCTGGAGGATTTCTGACGATTTTATAGCCATCATGACTTTCCTCGATTCCCGCGCACGTCTCAGCCCATGTCTCCCAGGCTTTAAATGCTTAAAACGGCTATCTAAACTGCTTCTTCGCACTATTCATCTTCTTTACTGCCCTTCGTCTCCGCTCTCTCTGTGATTCCAGTCCTTCTTGCCTTGGTTTTTCTTTTTTCTTGCCTGAAATCGAATTTCCGGACCTCGTTTCGAAGACTTGCGACGCCTCCTTTTCCGATTTCGTTCCAAGTTCCTGTTTGCCACTATCCCTGGGTTAGGTACGTCCTTTGCCCTTATTTCTTCCTTTTTTGCTCTGGATCCCTCGAGTTCGAGGTGGTTATTGCATTTTTGGGCTTTTCGGTTCTTTTATTTTTGGAATCGTGACCATTGTCTAGCCCCACTTCACCACTTCGTGGATTGGGGTTCTGTAGTTCATATCCTTGCTGTTGGGAGCCACTGTGTTGATTCCCGGGTCATTAGAGAGTGCCTGACTAATCCCCCTTTGCTCTATCGCTCTTTCCATCTTCCTTTTTCTCTCCCTATCATGTCTGCTTCTTCTGAAGCCACTCGCTCCTCTGTTTCACTTCTAGGGTCTAGGTCAGCCGGGGAAGATACGGATTTAGGGGAAGTTGGTGATGAGATTGATAATTTTCCGGGTGTAGAGGCTGTAGAGGCTGAGGTCTACGCCGAGGAGCCTCCCTCCACCTCATCTTCCCTGCCCCCCAGACCTGACAAAGGCAAAGCTAAGATAAGCGGAGTCGGGGTGGAGGAAAAAACCTCGTATCTAGGGCTTGCCTTTAGGCATGCCGAATCTGTGGGCTGCAGTAAAGAGGTCCCTAGGCTAATGAAGTCTTATAAAGTTCGGTATGGTTTTCCCCCTGGGGTCGAACCCTGGTGCCCAGATCGATCCATTTGTTATGTAGAAAAAGTTCATAACAGAGTCTGCTTCTTTCTTGCTGCTTTTGACAACGGCCTTCGTTTTCCTTTGCATCCCTTCATCAAGGCTGTTCTGCAACATTTTCATGTGTGCCCTTCCCAGATCTCCCCCAACTTCTATGGCGTCATGGTTGGTCTGTTAGTCCTGTTTAAGAAGCATAAACTTGGGATTCCTAGCATTCCTTTGTTCTTAGAGCTCTTCAATGTAAAACCGACCTCCGGAGGCTTCTTGTATGCCTCCAAGCGTGCCAGCGTTAGGCAGCTCATCTCTGACATTCCGACCTCCCATAAACACTGGAAGGAACATTTCTTCTTTGTCGGGGGCACCAATTGGGAGTACAACCCTGCTGATAAGACAGACACACTCGGTATCCCTACGGCCTGGGCTGAACCAGATAATTTACGTGAGTCCTTACTTGAGTTCGAGCTCTGATCTGGAACCTGCCGGCCTCTTATCTTTTTCTTATTTGCATACTTTCTTCCTCTTAGGTGAACGCTACGAGCTCAGCCCTGAGGACAAAAAGTTGCTAGCAAAGTTGGAGAAGATCAAGCCAGAGAAGTACGCCGACTTGATTGAGTCAAGGAACCTGGTACAGCTAGGTCTGAGTCTTCCTGTGGCGACTTTAGCGATCCCCTTGTCTGTTTTAGGGGCTGACGAAGGTGATTTCAACGCCATTCTTTTTCCTTTCTTCATTATCTTTCCTTCCTTTCTCTTTTTCTTTACATTTTCCTACTTCTTCCAGATCTTCCAGGTCCTTCTACCATGAAGGTTATTCCAGAAGAACTTCAGGCCAAAATTGCAGAGCTGATGGAGGGTGGCAGGTCTAGGAAACGCAAAGCTCGGGTAGGCTCTTGGAGCGGGCCAAACACTCGAGCTAAGATCCCCAGGCTGGAAGCATCTTCTCCCCCCTCTGCAGCTGAAGGACAGGTTCCAAGCAAGGCTCCGCCCTCCTCCTCTGGAACTCCACAAGCTGCAACCACCTCTTCTTCCCCTCCAGTGGCCCCTTCTAAGTTGGCGTCTGCTCAGGAGAGGGATCAGGCTTCCCCTTCTTCTTCTGAGGTCAAGGAGGCTTTGGAATTGGTTCCCGACCTTCAACCCGGGAAGTTCGAATACAGTGCTTCTGGGAAGGTGACTGAAAAAGAGAGAAAGTCTGAGGAGGAAGATGAGGACTCCTTTTTTGACAATATAGACCTTGCTGCTGGAGCTCTTTCCTCTATCTTTTCTGAATCTGATGTCCTGAAGGCCGCTTCCATGCCCCTGGAGGAATCCATCTCTTTGGCCCTTCAGGGAGCTGCTACTGTGAGTGTTAACCCCCTGTCTCTCTTTGCTTGTTTGTATTTCGTGGTCTGACATTATTTGCTGTACTTTCCTTATATTCTCAGGCTGCCCTTCATACGAAAGGTCTGCTGCACCGAGTTCGCTCTCAAGAGAGCTCTTTCCAGGTCTTAAAGAAATACAAGACCAAGGTTTCAGAATTGTCTCTTGAGAATGAAGACCTCAGAGCTCAGGTGGAGAGCCTTAAAGTGCAGATGGAGGGTCTCAACGAACAGATGGTGAAGCAAGCCTCCGATCTCAAACATACACTGACAGTCAAGGCCAGAGCTGAGGAAGGGGAAAAGAAGGCTCGGGATGAGCTGAAGGCGGTTAAGGAAGACCTGCAGGCTAAGGTTGAGGCGTGGTCCAAGGCTAACCAGGAGGCCTTTGACGCTAAGAGGGAGCTCATCCAGGTTAATCAAGATTATCTTGCCCTCAGTGAGGCTAACGGCAAACTCTGTGAGGAGCTCGAGGAGCAGAAATATTTGGTTCAAGAAAGAGACAAAGAGTTTGCCGAGCTTAAGGATGAGGCCACCACTTCATGGGCTACTGGATGGCTTGCTTTTAGGCGTAAGGCTACCAAAGCATATCCAGACCTTGATTTCAATCTCCCTATCCCCACTGAGGAGGAAATGGAAGAATCTGGCACTGACAATGAGGGGGATATCTCAGACTCCCCAGCTGCTGCCTTAAGTCAAGACACACCCGCCCCTGGGACCTCAGAAGCTATTATCGCGCTCCCTGAGCCTTCAACAACGATTCCTGAGCTTTCTGCTGCAGCTCCTGCTGTTCCTGTTTCTGCATCCTTTTCAGCTGTCGTGGTGTCTGAAGCCCTTGTTCAAGGTGAGCCCTCAGCAACAGAAGCAAGGGACTCCTCTACTGAGCTGCGAGATCCTTCAATCCCTCTTCTTCCAGAATCCTAGGTCTTTTTAGTTGTAATTTCTCTGTAAAGAATTTTTCGTGATGTAGTCTTTGACTTCATTTATTGCTCTTTTGCTGGCTTAGTATATATATACATATCTTTCAATTTCAGCATATATGTATTTTTGGATTTTGATTCGACTTCGACTCGAACCGCAACGGTGCACTTATTTGTCTGGCTTTGCATGCACTCAACTTTGTATACTCCCCTTGCCCCCTTTTGCTTTGAGGGGTGTTGTGCACTTCTTGAAGCAAAATTACTAGGTTTGAAGAGTACAGGGGACTTGGTGTTATGTTCGACTGCTTTTCCCGAGCCTTTTAAGCTCGGTAGTTGGTACCCTAGGGGTCCACTCCTTATTCTTCTTCGTCCTAAGCTGCTCAACTCTATATTCTGAACTGGCGTGCTCCTTCAGAGTTGCATAGCTCGTGCTTGTGAGCTTATAGATTCTTGCTGAGCTAAGACGGTTCTTTTTTCGAACTTGAGAGCTCTAAGCTCTTTGTCTTTTCTGTATGAACTGAAGAGCGCTTTCTGAGCTATTTGGCTCTGTTGTCTGATCTTAAAGTTTATTTCTGAGCTTCGTGGTTCTTTTGTCTGAATTTACGGGTTCTGTCTGAGCTTCATGATTCTTTAAACGAACCCTTCTCTAGATCAGATAATAAATTTCGTTGCTCCATTTCTCTAAGAGTAGAAGACCTTCTTCTACGTTTCACCTCTCTTTTCCCCACATCTTGCTTTGTGGAGTGCTTTAGGCCTTCCTTAAGCGAGGTTTTGAGCTTTCACACCTCAAAGATTTGGTATACAAGTGCTCTGTTTTTTACTGGGCTGAGCCCAAATATGGAGGGTATATTGCTTGGTGGGGTCAGAATTTTCGTTGGTCGTTTTGAGTGCAAATAGGAGGGGTAGTATCTGGTTTCTTTTCCCGCGTTTTTCTCTCAACCGCTTCCCATAACCGCCACATCTTTCCCTTTTCCATAACCGCAACCACTTTTCCATAACCGTAGCCACTTTCCATAACTGCTGCTACCTTTATTAATTAAGAAACTGAACAGGCCACTTGATTCCCTCTTTCTTGGCTCTTAGTTTCCTGAAAAGCTCCCAAGTGCATGACCTATTCTTGACTTTCTTCCTGATTTCTTGCATCTTTTTCCTTACCAGCATTTTCGATGGCTGCCTCCGCTTCTTCTTTGTTCCAGGAACGATCCTCCTTTGGAATCGAACGGGAGTGGCATTGTCGCTATCTGTCCCCTTCAATACTTGAATCTTCTGACTTGGCGGGCATCAAGAAACGGTTTTTCCCTGATCTTGACTTGCCTATGCGAGTCTCTTCCTCCGACGAGCCTTGTAACTACCTTCCCCGAGGGGAAGTCTGTTTCTTTGAAGGTGCTATGGACATGGGACTTCGCCTTCCCATTCATCCGGCCATTGGGCGAGTTTTTGCCTATTATGGCCTGTGTCCTTCTCGCCTTTCTCCACGAGGATGGGGTGCTATGGTAAGCTTCTTCTTGTTCTGCCGCCTGCATGCTCTTGGCAGGTTTCCCTTTGTCTCTGAGTTTCTATACTTCTTTGAGATTGAGGAAGATAATGCCCCCTGCTTCAGTTTTTTCCGTTGGAGGGATTTCAATTTACGCCCTCTGGTTCTAGATCTTCCCTCCAACCCTGAAGGGTGGTCTGAGCGTTTCTTCTTCGCTTCTGGAGAGGCTTGGAGGTCTCCTGAGGATCGCTGTCGTAAAGCCAGGATTCCTCGGTCCTGGAAGAGCTTCTCTCGTATTGGTAAGCTCGATCATGGCTCTTTTGAGTACTTTCCTTTTAAAAATATGCTCTGATTATGTCCTTGCTGTGTAGATCCACCTGATCTGGATTTACCAGGGATGGTGAATATCAACGAGCTGCTGCTTGTGGAGTCTAAGACTTATTCCGAGCTGATGACGAGCGCAAACCTCTATTTGCTTGGGGCTGAGGCTACTGAGTTTGAGTTTTCCACTATTCCTTACTCTTCCTGGACCTCTTTTTCTGATTCTGATGAGGATGGGGATTCTGACAAGGACGGAAACACCGTCACGAGTTCGAGGAAGCGTAAGAGGGACGATTCCCCTTCTCCTGACTCTCTGTCCACCATCTTCCTTACCTCTATTGGTCAGAAGCTCCTTAACTCGCTTCAAAAGGCTGAGCAGGAAAGGGATGAGCTGAAGAAAGAGAATGCTAGCCTGAAGGGAGAGGTTGCTGAGCTGAAATCTGAGCTTAAGAAAGACTAGGATCTTTGTTTCCTTGTATCGTTCTTTCTTTTCTTAAGCGATATCAGACTATGACTCTTCTTGTATTTTTCTGAATATTTGCACTCTTGGATATTTCGAATGCCAGACTTTTCATTTATCTCGAATTCTGTTAGGTTATTTCAGCTTACGCAAAAAGTTCGAAACACGAACGTAGATGGAAAACAGAAGATCATGTCTGCTCTGACCTTGGTCTTTCATTGACCCCCTAGGTCGAACCACGGAGATCGATGGAGAACAGAAGATCATGTCTGCTCCGACCTTACTTCTCATCTGACCTCATAGGTGTTCTCTGTTGTTCTGGACCTTTCGAGGTCTTTGAGTGTGTAGGCAGTGCACAAGGGTATCCGGTCCTGGGGGGTGGACCATTGGTGTCTCCACGGAGCGTTCAGCCTTGAATTTGACTGTTGGTGTCTCCAAGAAGCATTCAGCCTTGAATTTGACTGTTGGTGTCTCCAAGAAGCGTTCAGCCTTGAATTTGACTGTTGGTGTCTCCAAGAAGCGTTCAGCCTTGAATTTGGCTGTTGGTGTCTCCAAGAAGCGTTCAGCCTTGAATTTTGTACGAGCTGAAGAGCTCGTCTTTAATTTATAAACTTTGAAGCTTATCGTGTTTTTATGAGCTGAAGAGCTCATCTTTGATTTATAAGCTTTGAAGCTTATCGGGTTTCTATGAGCTGAAGAGCTCATCTTAAATTTATGGGCTGAAGAGCTCATCGTTTGTTTATGAGCTGAAGAGCTCATCTTGCATTTATAAGCTTTGAAGCTTATCTTTTGTTTATGAGCTGAAGAGCTCATCTTGCATTTATAAGCTTTGAAGCTTATCGTTTGTTTATGAGCTGAAGAGCTCATCTTGCATTTATAAGCTTTGAAGCTTATCGTTTGTTTATGAGCTGAACAGCTCATCTTGCATTTATAAGCTTTGAAGCTTATCGTTTGTTTATGAGCTGAAGAGCTCATCTTGCATTTATAAGCTTTGAAGCTTATCGTTTGTTTATGAGCTGAAAAGCTCATCTTGCATTTATAAGCTTTGAAGCTTATCGTTTGTTTATGAGCTGAAGAGCTCATCTTGCATTTATAAGCTTTGAAGCTTATCGTTTGTTTATGAGCTGAAAAGCTCATCTTGCAACTTTGGAGACCATTGGAGGGTGAATAAAAGGCTTGCTCTTTCTTATTTAAAAGTAGTTCTATTACAAGTAACACTTACTGAAAAAACTTCTTAAGGTGCTCGGCATTCCACGAGTGAGGTAGAACCTTTCCTTCCTCTGTTTACAACTCGTAATTCCCTGGTCTGATTATCCTTGACACGATATAGGGCCCCTCCCAATTGGGTCCCAATTTCCCATGCGTGGGATCCTTTCTCGCAAGCATAAGCCTCCTAAGTACCAAATCTCCAACCTTGAAACTTCTGTGTCTTACCCTCCTGTCATAGTACCTTGCAGTTTTCCTTTGGTATGTATGGACACGGTGCAGAGCTCTGTCCCTTTTTTCATCCAAGAGATCGAGGTTTAGCAAGAGAGACTCATCATTGTGCTCGGAATCCGCAAACTCCACCCTTGGTGATTGGAGCCCTATCTCCACTGGGGCCACTGCCTCGGTCCCAAAGGCCAAAGCAAAGGGGGTTTCCTGAGTCGCAGATCTGGCGGTGGTCCTGTAGGCCCACAACACCTCCGGAATGTACTCCACCCACTTGCCTTTCAGGTTTTCTAGCTTGGTCTTCAAAGCTGACTTTATGGTTCTTATTGTGACATCTGCCTGCCAATTAGACTGGGGATGGGCAGGAGCTGAGAAATAGTTCTTGATTCCGAGCTCGGCACAAAAACTTTTGAACTTTGAATTATCAAACTGCTTTCCATTGTCAGACACGAATGCTCTGGGAACTCCAAACCTGCAAACTATCGACTTCCAAACGAAGTTTTGAACTTTTTGCTCTGTGATCGTTGCCAAAGGTTCAACCTCCGCCCATTTAGTAAAGTAATCCACTCCTATGATGGCAAACTTGCACTGCCCCACACCGGTGGGAAGGGGTCCCAGAATGTCCAACCCCCACTGCTGAAAAGGCCATGGGCTTACCACCGAGGTTAGGAGCTCGGGAGGACAGTGGGACATATTAGCATGCTCTTGGCAAGTTTTGCATTTTCTTACTAAGTCGGTGGCGCTTGTGAGCATGGTGGGCCAATAATATCCTTGCCTCAGTACTTTTCCTGCCAAGGCCCGAGCTCCTATGTGGTTGCCACATATCCCCTCATGTACTTCTCTGAGTATGTAGTTAGCATCTTCGTCTCCTACGCACTTAAGGAGAGGCATTGAAAATCCATGCTTGTACAGTTTCCCTTGCATCAGGGAAAATCTGGCTGACCTGGCCCTTAGCTTGGACGCCTCCTTGGCATTATTTGGCAAAGTTCCATTCTGAAGGTACTCTACGATGGGATCCATCCAGCTCGGCTGAGCTTCAATTGATAGAATTTCCTCTTCTTCGATGCTTACCGAGGGCTTTGGAAGGTGCTCTACTGGAATTAGCCTATCCAAATCCTCCTGCGAGGCAGTTGCTAACCTTGCCAGAGCATCTGCTCGTGAGTTCTCCACTCTAGGCACGTGTCTGACCTTAACCTGCACGAACTGTTTCATTAGTTCTCGTACCTTTTTGAGGTACAGGACCATCTTCTCGCCTCTTGCCTCGTAACACTCTTCTATCTGCTTCACCACCAGTTGAGAATCACTGCAGATCTCCAGCTGCTCTGCTTCCATAGAATAGACAAGATTAAGCCCAGCGATGACGGCTTCATATTCTGCCTCATTATTTGAAGCTTTGAACCCAAATCTGAGGGCATATTCGACGTCTATTCCTTCTGGGGAGGTCAGGATCATTCCTGCACCGCTTCCCTGAGCATTGGCAGCTCCATCCACTGAAAGCTTCCATATGGGAAGGTCCGGTACTAAATCCGTGGTTTCCATAGGCGCTGCTGCTGTGAATTCTGCAATAAAATCTGCCAAAATTTGCCCTTTGATGGCAGCTCTTGGCTTGTACCTGATATCAAACTCGCTGAGCTCTACGGCCCATTTAACCAACCTCCCTGAGGATTCCGGCTTGTGTAGTACTTGCTTCATTGGCTGATCTGTTGGAACCTCAACAGTATGAGCCTGGAAATAAGGTCTAAGTCTCCTAGCTGTTGTAACCAGAGCTAGAACGAGTTTTTCCATCCTTGGATATCTCTCCTCTGCCCCCCTCAGAGCTCTGCTACAGTAGTAGACTGGTTGCTGAGCTCTGTCTCGCTCCCTAACTAGCGCTGCACTTGTTGAAAAATCTGAAACTGCTAGGTAGAGGGTGAGAATTTCCCCTTCTAGAGGGCTCACCAGAACAGGGGGAGAGCTCATATATCTCTTTAGGTCTTCGAATGCTTCTTCACACTTGGCATCCCAGTGGAATGCCTTCTTCAAGATTTGAAAAAATGGCTGGCATTTATCGCTAGCCCTAGACACAAAACGGCTCAGTGCAGCTATCCTGCCTGTCAAACGTTGCACCTCTTTCGTGTTGGATGGTGATTGCATTTCCATCATTGCTCTAACCTTTTCTGGATTGGCTTCAATCCCTCTGCTGTTGACTATAAAGCCCAGAAATTTTCCTGCCGAGACCCCAAATGCGCATTTCGCAGGGTTTAACTTCATTTTGTACTCCCTTAGAATTCGGAATGACTCAGCTAAGTGCTCGATGTGGAGCTCTGCTTTCAGTGACTTCACTAGCATGTCATCAATGTAAACTTCCATGGATGCTCCTATTTGCTTCTGGAACATTTTATTTACTAACCGCTGGTAAGTGGCTCCAGCGTTCTTCAATCCGAAGGGCATGACCTGATAACAATATGTTCCCTGTTCAGTCACAAAGGAGGTCTTCTCCTGATCGCTGGGATCCATCCTGATCTGGTTGTAGCCTGAGAAGGCATCCATGAAGCTGAGGAGCTCGTGCCCTGCAGTGGCATCCACTATTAGGTCAATCCGAGGTAGAGGAAAACTGTCCTTGGGGCATGCTCGGTTGAGATCAGTGAAGTCGATGCACAATCGCCACTTCCCATTGGTTTTCTTTACAAGAACTACATTTGCTAACCAAGTGGGGTAATGAACCTCCCTGATAGCCTTGGCATGGAGGAGTTTGCTGACCTCCTCATTGATTGCCTTTTGCCTTTCAGAAGCAAAGCTCATCCTCTTCTGTTTGATGGGTTTGCAAGTTGGGTTAACGCATAGCTTGTGGGTAATAACCGATGGGTCAATCCCTTCCATGTCTTCTTGCTTCCAAGCGAACACTCCTATATTCTCTTTTAGGAATTGAATGAGGAGTCCTTTGAGCTCATCGTTCAGTTTGGAACCCACATAAACGAGGTGTTCTGGCTTCTCATCAAGCTGAACTGGTTCCAGCTCTTCCGATGGCATTGGTCTTGTCTCCATTTCATCTCTCATGTCGAGCTCATCCAGTTGGATGTTCTCAACCTCCTTCCTTTTTATAGAAGCCATGTAGCATTCCCGTGCTACGCGCTGGTCTCCTCGGACCACTCCGATTCCATTCTCTGTGGGGAACTTCACGACTAAATGATAGGCAGAAGGGATTGCCTTCATAGAATTTAAGGATGGCCTTCCAAGCAAGATGTTGTACGCAGATGGTGCATCGACTACTAGGAATTTGACAGTGGTAGTGGCTTGGCAAGGTGGGTCCCCCAGGGTGAGCACGAGCTGGATTGAACCCAGGGGGAGCACCCTTTCCCCGGAGAATCCTAGTAAGTGAGTGCTTACTGGTTCAAGCTTCTGCCTTCCTATGTCCATCTTGTCGAACGCAGGTGCGAAAATAATATCTGCCGAGCTCCCGTTATCAATTAGAACCCGATGAACGGTTCTATTTGCCACCACTGCTCGTACCACCAATGGATCATCATGGGGGTATTGACACCCTTCTAAATCAGCATCTGAAAAAGTGATAGCTGTATCCAAACGTGGTGCTTTGGATACAGCATGCACTTCGAGAGCTTCTTCGGCTCTGATCCGTCGGAGGTGCGCCTTCCGAGCTGAGCTAGACTCTCCACCTCCGGCGAACCCTCCAGATATCACTCTGATTTCCCCTAGAGGCTGCTGGTGTGGTGCTGGTGCCTGCTGCCGGGGTGGTGGAGGCGGAAGAGCTCGGTTCTGGTCATCGTTGGCTATAAAACGACGCAGCTGACCTCGCTGGATCAAGAACTCGATTTCCTTCTTTAATTGAATGCAGTCATCAGTGTGGTGCCCATGATCCCGGTGATAATCACAGTACTTCGTGGGGTCTCTCTTTGCCGGGTCTGCCTTCATCCTAGGTGGCCATTTTAAAAATTTCTCGTTCTGGACCTCATACAGTACTTCTGACACAGCAGCGGTGAGTGGGGTAAACCGCTGAGGCCCATACCTGGGTTGTAGTTCAGGTTGCATGGGACCCAGCCGATCTCTGACATTTCCTCTCCTTTTTGGCGAGCGGTCTCTGTCTCTCCTTAGGGACCTCTCTCGTCCTTTTTCCTTCCTAGGGCTTCTGTCCCTTTTCTTTTCTTCTTTTTCCTTTTCCTTTCGTGAAGTCGTACCGACCACCTTAGAAAGGAGTGCCTCTTCACCGTTTATATATTTCTCTGCCTTGGCTAACACCTCAGCCATACTTGCCTGAGGGTTTTTTGATATGGAGAACATCAAATCCTTTGATTGCACTCCCAATCCTGCAATGAAAGCAGTTATGGCGAATTTTTCATCCGGGACGTCTACTTTCAATGTCTCCGAGTTAAATCTTTGGACATAAGTCCTCAGGTTTTCCTGGGGACCTTGCTTCACATTCAGCAGGTGGTAGCTCGGCTTTCTGTGTATCCGGGCTCCTATAAAGTGAGAGACAAAAGCAATGGAGAGTTCTTTAAAGGATGAGATCGAGGCTGGTGGGAGCCTATGAAACCAGTTTAAGGCGGAGCCTTTCAGCGTGATGGCAAAAGCTCTGCAGCGTACAGGATCCTGGTACCCATGTAACTCCATCTGGTTCTTGTAAGTGTTGAGATGATCCACGGGATCTTTCGATCCGTCAAAGACCTCCATTTGGGGCATCCTGAACTTTGATGGGAGAGGGAAGTGTAGCACCCCCGTGGTGAATGGGGATTCAGTTTGCTGAACCAAAACATCCATTGTAACCGGGGCCTTACTCTTTACGGCCTCTTTCATATGACTGAGCTCTTCCTGGAAGTCTTTGAAGCGTTGCTCCCAGTGCTGCTCTCTCCTGTCTTGCGGATAAGGGAGAAAATCACCTCTCTCACCCCGGTCGTTCCGACTTTGCACTTCGTCGTTATGGCCATTACCAGGGGGTACGTAAGGGACGTATCCCCTGGCCTGGCTGCCTTCTCCCCCCTCGCTGACCTCTCTAAGGGGGTCCCAGTATCGAGGTTCCCTATGAGGGGGATTATTCTGGCCTTCTTGGGCCGGTGGTGCCTCCCGTGGGCGTTGTACGAGTTTTGACAGCTCTTCGTTTTCCTTTAGCAAGCGTTGGTTGACGAGACGAAGGGCCTCCAACTCGTTATTAATGGGGGAATTCGCCTCCTGGATGTTCCCGGGTTGTCTGCCGTGGGCAGTTTCCGGCTGATCTTGCATTCGGGGTAGGTTCGTTTGACTTCTGCTCATATTTCGAGTTATTACCATCAGTCACTGAGGAATCAGCTTACTTGTAACAGGAACAGTCGTTCCCACAGACGGCGCCAAACTGATGGTGTAAACCTCCGGATACGAGCTAAGGAACCAGATTAATTGGCGTGAACAGTTTGCATGGGGACTAATATGGCATCTGAGCTACAAGGCTCATGAAGTGGAGAATGAAAGCTCTAATTAGTCGTGTATAATGTGTGAAATACGGTGGAAATATAGTGGTTCACCGGCCAGTGAGCTCGGCTAGTCCACTCTCTAATGGAGGCTCTTGCTCCTTCTTCTTTATTGATGAATTGAAGGTGTTACAGTCGAATACTCAGGGAACTAGGGTTTCAAAAAATCTCCCTCCTCTAATGGGGGATATCTCTTTCTTTTTATAGCCTCATATTTACCTCTAATACGGGACTATCCTACATTGAAGGGATCGTGCCCTATCTTCATCCACAATTCCGGAGTTACCTAAATTCCTTATGGCTGGCTTTAAACGGAGAGATCTTTGCCTTCTTCTGTGGGATCCTCCTTAGTTTTAGGAGGAGATCATGGTTAAATACGGGTTCTCTGCCTCGGATTGGATTCTACCTCCTTAATAAGGGTATCCGAGTCATCTTGTTGTTCCCTCAGCATTTCTCCTCTCGCGCCTTCGACTAGGAGCTCTTAGTGCTGACTGGATGAGCTCTGCTCATGGCTAGGGGAGCTCAGCTTATTTTGCCTGAGCTCCCGAGCTGAGCTCTCTTACTGAGCACGTGCCAGTTTTATTCTGGGTATCATCAATTTATAACATTGCTCATAAAAAAATATGTTACATAATCTAAATAAAATTCAAATATATATCATGCGTTGGATGAGTGTGGGATGAGTGGATCCCAATAAAAAAATTGAACCTAAATGAAACCAAAAAAATTACAACCCAAATGCATATCATCATTTGAACGAGTGGGTTCTATTAACTTTTTCAATGGGACCCACTCATCTCACACTTATCCAAGGAATGATATGTATTTAAGTTTTAACTTTTGAGTTTTATTTGATTTGTGTATTATTTTTCTTAAGTTTTATAACATTACTTTAAAAAAATGCAACATAATTTAAATGAAATGCAAAATTAAAAAAAAGGCTAACTAACAAAAAACATGCCCGTAAGTGATGGTAAGAAATGAGATAAAAAAGAAAAAAAGAAAAAAAAAAGTAATGGTAAGAAAGATACATGCCACACGTGTATCTTTTGTAGGTTTGAATCCCAATTTAAAGAAAATATAAGGGAACTCATTTACAAAATAAGAAACAATTTAGGGACAGTTGTGCAAATACACTTTTCAATCTAAAATATAAAAAGAGACGTTAGTTCTTAAGGACGATTTCACTGCCGGCCGGCCTCTCTCTGTCTCTCTCTCTCAGCATTTCTAATTTGACACAACACAAACAACGGCAAATTCGGCCTATATTAGGCTATATATACTTTAGAACCCTCTCCCAACTCTAACTCTTCTCCTCAGCCTGAAACTGATTTTCAAATTTGTTTCTTATCTGATAATCACTTATCTTTCCTACCCAAATTCAAAACACACTGATTTTCAATATTCTTTGTTATCTGATTATCACTCATACATAAACTGAGCCTTTATTTTACAACTTGTTGTTTCGGATTGAAGTGTAGAACCCATCAACAAAATGGTTGTGAAGATGATGAAGTGGAGACCATGGCCTCCACTCTCAGCCAAGAAATTCGAGACCAAGATCATTATTCGCCACCTCAAAGAGCTACGCATATCTCAACAGGTGGATGATAAACAAATCACTCTCGAAGATTTTGCAAGATTTTCAGTTGAGGTAAAGTGGAAAGGCTCAAAGGGCAATGCTTTGAGCTCTTTGAGAAGAAGTGTGAAGAGAAATCTCACAAAAGAAGAGGCTTTGAAGGATAATGGAATTGTTGAATGGAATGAGGAGTTTCAGAATATTTGCAGCTTTTCGGTGTATAAAGAAGGGGTATTCCATCCTTGGGAGGTTTCATTTAGTGTGTTCAATGTGAGTTCTGAACTGGTTTTTTTTTTCTTTAATTTTTATTATTTAATGAATTTTGTTTGTTCTTGGGTTGGTAGGTAAATTTTTTTGGGTGTCTCACCTGTAGGTATATCCAATTAATGTGTTTAAAGTGAGTTCTGAAATGGGTTCGGTTTTGATTTGTTGTTTGTTGAGGTAATTGCTTAATTTTGTGGTTGATAGATGATTTTAGTTGCTCTTAATTAACGTTGGACTAGTTTTACTTTTATCTCTTTCTATTTAGTTGTTGAGAAAGTACAGAAAATAGTCAGTCATAGAACAATTATTTTCAATGGTCAGCTTGATTTGAGGTGGATTCTAATATTTTGAAGTTTATACATTGAAAATTGAGTTTATAAGATTTTGTAAATTTCTCGAGTTATCTAAGCAATCAAACTAGGGGTAAAGGGATCGACTTTCAGATAAGGAGTCGATATTAGGATTTCCCTTCATCTGATGTGGATTAAGCTGCAGATGGGTTTGGAGATTTGTTGTTATTTTTGGGGGGAATTTTGGAAGGTGTTCTGGTGCTTATCATGATCATTGTCCTGGAATCTGCCGGTTTTATGTTCTATGGTCTGCAGTCTGCCCCTCATCTGACGTATAAATTTTGTGTTTTATTGGTACATGAGTTTGTTTTTTGTGATCTAATTGAGTCCACTGGGTTGGGGTTGTTCCTGTATCAACAAATAATAACTACTTTGGCAGATTGGTTCACCGTTGTCGTTTATATTGTTGTAAATCTTGAGGATGGAGCCTGAAGAAATTTTCAGGTAGTTGAAGGTGAAAACGATGTTTTAAATTTAATAGAGAAAAGTAGATTAATATTTGTGCTTGTTTTGTTCTCCCTGTTATTTAGCTTTCTTTCTTAAGGTCATTTTTATCAATTTAGTAAGGTTTGAATCACGTCAAACTTTCACACTAGACTTGATTGCGATCTTACTGTTACTGTTGTGATATATACCTGCTTTTTAGTGGATACTTTCCTCGACTTGGAGAAAGGACTAGCATCGGAATTATTAGCATATACTTTTGAATTTGGGGAATCAAAGCTGCTTTCACTTTCTGCTTGATTATTTTGAAGCCTATATCTTGTACTGCATATATTGTCATTGGGTAGCTTCTATGCAACATTTGCAGTTGAGAGAGGATTCAAGGTTTCCTTCATTGCGATAGAAGATTTTTACCCTTTCTTTGGTTTCGTGCCCTATTCAGTGATTATAAACTTGTGTTACCTTAAATGTAGCTTTTGTGATTTTCCTCAACTGTACCATTTTGTGTTGCATGCCTATTCCATTACTCAAGTTTCTCCCCTTTTTGTTTTCCCATCTGAGATTCATGATAACATATACTTAATAAATTGAACTGCTTGGTATGAAGGGCTTGAATCAAGCAGAAAAGGAAAAGGTCCATGTTGTTGCAACTGCATCATTGAACCTCGCCGAAATTGCTTCTGCAGCCGAGGAAAAAGAGATTGAAATCAGCATTCCTCTTGCAATCCCTAATGGCAGCATCGGGTGTAGCCTTTCACTTTGTGTAAGCACCTTCTAGACAATTTCCAATTTGCCTTGTATTTTTGTTGTCCCCTTCTTTTTCTCTGGTGTTTTCTTAAATTTCTCTTATTCAGACTGAGTCCATTTATAATGCAGTTATTTCTCAGCTTTTCGGAACTAAGAGTTGCCAAGGAACCTTCAGAAAGAGTGAAGAGCTCATTTGTGTGTCTTCCACTATCATCCTCTACTGGAGAAGTTTTAACCAGAGAGAAAGACGAACCATTCACTCTTAGAGCAGGTCTGAAGAAAGCAAAAATCTTCAAAGGATTATCATCTGGAGGAGTGAAGAAGGCATGTAGTGAAGAAGAGGGCAGTGATGGAAGGAGCTCAGTCAGAAATGAAGATGTCGAGTCCAGCTACCCATTTGATACCGACTCACTTGATGATTTGGATGAAGGGGAATCAGAGGAAGGAAAAGACAATTCTGGTGTTGGAATGTCATTCAGTTATGGAACATTGGCCTATGCAAACCATGTTGGAGGATCATCTTGCTCGAATACGAGCAGCAGTGAAGACGAGGATTTGATCTATTATAGCAATTGCAAATCAGATGCAGGGGTGCATGTTAAGTATTCAAGCGCATCAATGCATGATCAGTCCACACGGCAGAGCTCGAAGCGCAGCATCCTCCCGTGGAGAAAGAGGAAGTTAAGCTTCAGATCTCCTAAAGTCAAAGGAGAGCCACTATTGAAAAAAGATTCTAGAGAAGAAGGTGGGGATGATATTGATTTTGATCGTCGACAGCTTAGTTCATCTGATGAATCCACTTTTGAGGTACACATCCGTACGTCTTTTCATGTTCTCTCATAGATTAGTTTAATATACGTTACATTTTTTTAATCACAATATAATTTATCGAGTGAGCTGGTTGCTTGCACATTACTTGGGCCTAATTTGTGAATCTAATTCACATTGGCATTGGATTAGCGAACAACAACAATTGAATGGTGACAAAAAGTAGGTCCAAGTGCATGTGCTAGCAACTTCAATGAAGAACATTGAGTTAGTATATTGCGTATCTTAAGTTATCACGGCAGTGGTTTTTACTTGCTCCAAATCCTCTTCATTTCATATTTTTTTATATTTTTGTGTTTTTCTTTTGATGAAATAATTTAATATAGACTTCTGAAAGATGCCTTTTCAATCTGGTAGCAGTGTAAAACTGAAGAAGATTCAAATGCAAACAGATCATCAATCTCTGAGTTTGGGGAAGACAGTTTTGCTGTGGGTAGCTGGAAGCAAAAGGAGGTAATAAGCCGTGACGGGCACATGAAGCTCCAAGCCCAAGTCTTCTTTGCTTCTATTGATCAAAGGAGTGAACGAGCGTCAGGTGAGAGCGCATGTACGACACTGGTTGCTGTCATTGCTGACTGGTTCCAGTCCAACCGTGATGGACATCCCATCAAATCCCAACTCGATAGTCTGATACGAGAAGGTTCATTAGAGTGGAGGAACCTCTGTGAAATCGATGCCTATAGGGAGCGGTTTCCAGACAAACACTTTGACCTTGATACCATCCTTCAGGCTAAAATCCGTCCTCTCTCTGTTGTTCCAGAGAAATCTTTTGTTGGGTTTTTCCATCCGGAAGAGCTGGAAGATGGGGCTTTTGACTTCCTCCATGGAGCCATGTCCTTTGACAGCATCTGGGATGAGATCAGTCGAGTTGGGTCCGAAAGCTTTTGCAATGGTGATCCTTTAGTCTACATTATAAGCTGGAATGACCACTTTTTTGTCCTGAAAATTGAAAGAGATGCGTACTACATCATCGATACATTAGGTGAGAGACTTTACGAGGGCTGCAACCAGGCTTATATCTTGAAATTTGACAAAGATACATTAATCAAGAGGCTATATAACAAAATTCAATCATTAGATGAAAAGGCTGTTGGTGATAGGATGCAAACAAGTGATCAAAAGGAGACGACTCCAAGTGAAAGAACTATGATTATCAACACCGAGGATTCGAGAAATTGCGAGGGAGAAGATACAGTTGTGTGTAGAGGCAAAGAGTCATGCAAGGAATACATTAAGAGCTTTTTAGCTGCAATTCCGGTGAGGGAATTGCAGGTTGATCTAAGGAAAGGGTTGATGGCATCAGCGCCTCTTCATCACCGATTACAAATTGAGTTCCACCATACCCAGTGCTCATGGCCCTTGGCTGAGTTTTCTACGTTAAAAGGAATCACCGAGACACTGATAACACCGGCAAGCTGATACACAATAACAGTAGTGTGTCACGGCCCGGTTTCTAGAAGGATCGAGAGAGCCCTAGAAATCCTCAAGGAACATTTTAGAGAACACTAGAAAGACAAGGAAAAACCTGGAGACATCTCGAGTATCCTCGAGTATCTTGTACTTATAACTATTTTAGATATTTGTGTGAAACATTTTAGAGATAACCTAGATGTAGCACCCTTGGATAAATCTTAGTAATTCATTGTAAGGCCACGAGCCTATAAATAGAGGAGTGAGTCTCAATCTTAGTAATTAAGGCCAAGAGCGTATAAATAGAGTTTGTCTCATTTGCACTCACCAAGTAATCAAGCTACCAAGTCTCAAGTTCTATTATTCTCTAAAGCACTAAAATACATTCGTTCAACCTAACACTAACATAGTTTACAACACCATGTTTACCTTCACCTTTACCTCCCTCCATCTCTACCCAACACCAACACCAACACGTGCACATATACACATTTTTTTAAGGGTAGTTATGTCTTTTCAACAAAGTAGAGATAAGGTGAAATTTTCATGTTTAATTTTCGTCATTTGTTATGGTCTAAAATTAACTATTTGAGTAAATTACAAAATATTCAAACTTAAAATGGGTTATTAGTTGAAATTAAAATTTGAAGGAGTGAATGATAAACTTTCCAAAGTTAAACTTGCCCCTCTTTTACTCTCCTTTGTCTCTGCTAATTTCTCTTTTTTGAATTACTTAAATTAAGTTTAGTTTTTCTGCCTATCTCTCTTTTTTGAATTACTTAAATTAAGTTTGGTTTTTAATAATCTTACTCTTGTAAGTTTAGGTTGATTGGAGTAAATAGATAGAGATGACGAGAGGGAAGACCAATATAGCTGCTACAATTTTTTCCAAGGTTTGCCCCTTAAGAGAAAAATCTTCATCTCATCGTTCTTCTAGCACCTGATTAAATATTCGTTTCGAACAAGCCTCATCAAATACAAGTTCATCTCTATATTTTTTTGAAGGAGTACTTCATTTCAGCTCCCTTCTACATAAAAAATTCCCTTGCAAATTTTATAGCCTAAAGCACTCTTGAGTGCTTAGAAATTTTCAAAAGGTTAAAAGCTTTGAGAAGTTCATTCATCATAAGACTGTATATTATTTTCCCGCAGAATGGAGAAATTGTGGTGTCACATGAAAACCACAATTCTTCTATGCATGATTTTGTTTACAAAAATATGGAATAGCTTTTTTCTGGCGGGATGAGCACAAGCAAAAGTGGTATTTTGTTACCCCTTCATTTCAGTTGCTCATAAGGTTAGTAGTAATCATATTTTAGGTTATTTGCAATATTTTCATTAATGATCCGACATATGTAATATGATCTTATTTATGTAGGAATTTGATAAGAGTGATGAAAGAGCTTTACGACGTTGGAGTTTTTATTATCATGATGTTGAGAATGTATTGATATATGAAGGAAGTTCTGGGTCACAATCGATCAAGCTATTTGCCTTTAATAGTAGTTGTTGGAGTAAAAAATGTGTCCAATTGTTCTGAAAACTGTTTGAGGTTAACCTGGGTCTAGATGCACTTTTCCCGAGCTCTGGGTGAGATTTACAACTGTTGTGGTACTTGAAAAGGAAGTCGAAGATTGGAGGGGTGCTCCGAGAGTCGACCCTCTGATACTTAAGTTAGTATTTTGAGAATTTTAAGGTGCAGCAATTGAACTGGGCTCAGTGTGCTTCCCTCGGTTTTACTCTAAAGGTCCACTTTTATAGTATTTTGATAGGTGTTCCAGGTAGAGTGGACTCTAGGCTCTCCTGGTAGTTTGAATTTGCTTGATCTCCTTTTCGGTTTAAGAGTCTTGACTTCTATGGACTTTATCCCTTATTGGAATAACCATCTAGATTCCTAACTGTGCTTGGAGTCTGTTTGATCATGCAGATAAGGATTTTTGAGGGTATGGTCTTATCCTTATCCTTTGACCGCCTTATCATCCCCACAATATTTAAACAAATTCATTATTAGAGTGGGTCTTTGGCAGATAAGGTTCCTAAAAATTCGGGATAAGTTTTACCATCATTCTAGTTGTCACCGGGCTGGGGAAAGCTGATTATATGAGCTCATCACTCCTCCAGCTTTCCTTTCTTACTAACAGGTCAGTCAACAATTACATTTCTAAAGGTAGTGCCAGCTAGAACCTTTCCCTTAGTTGAGATTAAATTCTCCCCATCAGTTGCCCATAATCAGGTTTCCCAAGTTAGTGGAGATTTCTTCCCATTAGAAATTTGTCTGTTACCTCCCTCCGATTTTTGAAGCGCATTAATTGCATGTCTTTTCAGCAGGATTTTTGTAACCGCCATCTCTCGACCAATTTAAATGGCAGTTAGGGCCTTTGGTTTTGACAAAGTTTTTCTTCCCTCTTTGATCTCTCTCCTCAGAAACGAGCTACCTTGTTCTTTTTTAGGGTTTTCCAAGTCGAAAACACGTACCTCTTTTCCCTTCCTTGCTGCTCTTACTTTCCATGGCTTCTGAAAAATCTTCATCCAAAAGTCTCTCCTCCTCTACTCAAGATGCGGAGATAGAAGAGATTGGGTTTGTGGAGGTCGCTCGAGAAGAAGCCCTTGAACCCCTAACTATTTTGCCCAGGGGGTCTTCAGTACCATTACCGACACTGATCTTTCTCGCCTTCACTCCAAATTCTGCATTCCTAACTCCATCTTACTAAGAACCCTTGGTGGCGACGAAAGAGTCTGCGATTATAGTGAAGGGGAGGTCTATATGTATGAAGAAGTCTTCGATTCTGGATTCAGATTTCCTTTTCTTCCTTACGTTCGAGAATTCTTATCTTTCTTGAATATTGTTCCTGCCCAGCTCACCCCAAATAATTGGAGGGTGTTGATTGGGCTTAGTGCCTTGTGGAGCTCAACCCATAGTGTTGGTGTCTTTCCCACTGTTGGAGAGGTCCTCCACTCCTTTCAAATTTAAGGTGGGTACTGGCCCCAGTTTGGGCTGGTACTATTTGATAAAGAAGGTTGGCATCACTGATCTGCTGACTAAAGCCTTCCCCTACCAAAGAATAAAAGGATCGTTTCTTTTTTGTTTCTGGTTCTGGATGGAAATTTGATCCTTCTGAACCTCTGGTTGCGAACCCTACGAGGGTTCTCTACAAATGGGGCGTTATGCCCTCCTCTACCTCTGGTAAGTTTCTTGCTTCACCTTCTTGAATTCCCTTTTTATTTCAAGAAATTAAGAATTAAGAGATTTTAGTCTTTGCAGATGTTATATCTTCTCTAGATAAAAGATACAAAATATAATTAGCTGAACGTCACAAATAGGTAGATCTTGCACCAAATTTCAATGTGAGACTGTTATGAAAGGCAAACAACTTTGATCGATTGTGGCCCAAAACCTCTTTTGTATATCAATACATTTTCAACATCGGATGATAAAAACCCCAATGTCATGAAGCTCTTTCATCGCTCTTATCAAATCATTGCATAAATAAAATCATATTACATATTTGAGATTATTAATGAAGATACTACAATAATCTAAGATACGATTACTACTAACCTTATTAGGGATTGAAATAAAAGGGCACTAAAATAGCATTTCTACTTGTGTTCATCCCACAAGAAAATTCCCATATTTTTGGAAACAAAATCATACATAGTGGAATTCTGGTTTCCCCACACACCCAAACATCACATACAAGGACCCAGACATACACAAACCTTCCCCCAATCCCCCCATGCCCCATTAACTGCCCTAGATTTTGTGCCACCACCACTGCCACTAGGTTACTCTCTCTTTCTGCCTCTTTCTTTCTCACTCTCTTTGCTCTTCTCCCTCTCTATATTGGATTCTTATTTTTCACACCACCGCCCTCCATCTAAGCCAAATACCATCAATTCCATACACCACAAACATCTGCATCACCGAATGCCAGAAGTTTTCATATGTGTTGCAATGTAGTTTGAGCTTTTTTCACCGTATCTTGCTTTGGTCTTGAAAAGCATCTTAACCATAGATCTGTCGTACCCCAATTTCCACAAATAGAGATGAACTAACTAAGATCCATCAAAACATGGAGCATACTAAATAACATCAATTTAAAACAACCATCATTCAACTTCAACTAACTAAAATCCCAAAATATAAAAATCATATTTTAAGTTACATCCAAAACCTTATGTAAATAAGACAATTCCATAACTAGCTAAACATAGTTAATTAATAAGCCTTCCCCCTGTGATCATCAAAACAAAACTAACATCCCAAGTTACCTGTTCACCTATGTCCGTATCATCTTTAATACCAAAATCTAAAAATATTAAAGGAAGGGGTGAGCAAAAAAAGTTCAGTAGAAAATCTTTCCCAAACCTAAGCAAGGTTTATAGAATTTGTATAAAAACAAGTAGGTCTCAGATTTAACAAAATCACATGTAGTTTTAGAAATAAAACATGTGACATTGTTACGATTTCACGTTTACGATTGTTTAAATAGTAAAATTCATAGTAGGATAGAATCATTCGAAACAACCACAATTTATAATACAATAATATCTCACGTATGTTGGTTAATTAGCATAAATCTATACACCAAACATATCTGGTCCACCCCACCATAAACACAGATCATCCAATCAATTCCTACAGGGTCACAACACTTTAGGAAGTGCGTATAACGATGCATCGACATTGACGTAACCTTCCTAGGATTAGTATACTAGCCTCTAGCCTCAATCACCGAGAACAAATAGTGGTTTGGAACCCCGCAAGTAACTAATCCCACTATGAGTGATAGGAAACCCTCAGACCCCTTGATGTAAGTCGGTTGACCACCATTTTGGAGTAGGTTGATCGCCTTTCAAAGTCGGTCGGTCGAAGCCCCAAGTCAGTCCACCGGCTAAGTCCTCTTCCCCACAACTTTTAAACTTAGGGCGATCAACAATTCTTTTTGCCTAATTTTCCTTTTAATTGTAGTTCCTAACCCGTGAATTTATCATTTTGCCTCCAACGCTTCAATTTCATCCTAACATGTATGCCCAAGGTCTTTTGCTGTTCCGAACTCAATTACAATTCTATTTAATTAAAAAAAATGTCTAAAATGATCACATTTTGGTATTTACTTCAAGTAAATTAAGCTCGGGGTTTACATTTGAAGTTGAAGATTTGAAGCCTGCTGAAATCGGATATGGAAGAAGTTGGCTGGAGAAGTTGTAACCATCGGCTGTCCTAGTCATCAACTGCTCGTAACCACCTCGTATTTGTGCACATGCCAACAACTACTTAGAACCACCTTGCATGTTGTGCACATGCCAGCAACTGCTTGGAACCGCCACCACATGCTGTACACATGCCTCAAATGCTTGAAACTGCCTCACATGATGAGCACATGCCATCCTTGTTAGCCCATAGCACTTGATTTCCTTGCCTATGTGCCAAGTCATGCCAGCCCATAACATGGTCTTCCAAGCTTGCAATGAACCATTATTAGATCCCACCGACTAAGCCTTGCTTGCTTGCTTGTGCCCATGCATATGTTGTCTCTCTCAGCCATGCATGCTGCTTCCACCAACAACAAGTCTCATTGATCATCGACCCCATATTTCTCGGGTCTTGGACTTTGCATGCCTTGCCCACACCCATGGTAAGTATTCTTGGGGCCGTGCCTTGCTTTGGCATGCCAAGGCTAAGGGGCATAAGGTTTCTTAGGCTTGCCGGCCTAGCACCCCCTCCCCCTCTATAATTGTATTAGAAAAAAATATCCTAGTGGTAGCAACAGACATTATCTGACCGAGGATTCATAATGACGAGAACTTGGGGTATAGTTGATGCATACCACCCAAAAAATTTTGTCGAACACCTTTGATACCAAACTAAGTATACAACCAAGTCCTTAAGAAGCCATCTTTGCACAAAGGGATGCTTAGCAAAGCACACTCCCACCTTGGCTAAGGCATAGGACACCTTTTGGCGAGGCACCCGCATGCCATAGCCATGTCAACCAGCTAAGAGGTATCAGTTAGCTACGAGGAAGTAGATGATTATGCTTTATATTATTTGCACTTTTTGATGTGGGTTGCATTTTTCAGACTCTAATAGATTGGAGTGTGATGTTGAAGGGTTGAATTGTTATTTGGACTTTATTGTGTTAGAGGTTAGTTCCCCACTAACAAGTATGATTTGAGAAATATGTGGCAAATGAAGATATTGCGAAGTTTATAGTATACATATTGATGATACAAAAAAGTGGATTTATGCACCACCTGTTGAGTAATTAATATAGGTAATAAATGTAATAAATATAAAGGTGATATCAATACAGACAACACACAAATATAGAGTGATTCGGTCAGTGTGACCTACTCCACTTTGAAGGCGGCAACGATGACCGAATGACTTTATTGATAAGGTAGCATGTGAGAGAGAGAAAAGGAGCAAAAGTAAGCTCTAGGTGTGCAGACGTAGATATGAGAGAGATAGCCGTGTAAAAGGTGTGCAGAGAGATGCCCCTCTTTTGTGGAGAGGGCTTACAATTTATAGGTATAGAGCCTTGGTTGAGGCGATGATGTGATGGGCAGGTTACTAGCTTTTTGGGGAGGATAGCTACAATTAGAATAGATACAATTAGAGATTGTCTTGATTTAGGAGAGTGGCTATCCATGTAATTACTCCCCACGTGCGCTAATCTTCCTGAACCCCTTGAACTTTGGGTTGGGCCGAATCTATGAACTAGACTTGACCTGCTTTATAACTAATTTGGACCTAGCTCATTAATTGGGCTTGACCTAGTTGAATCTGGGCTATCACCTATATCTTTGGTTAGGTAGTGAAAATAACTTAAAGATTTCATTTCTTAAGCAACTCATTTGTTTGCACTTGGGAGTTAGTTTTTACCTTCTTATGCTTTGATGGCCACCATTAGCCATTGTGACTCCGTGAACTTTTTGTTTTGCATTGTTTGGTCTGATGGAAAGTTAGAAGGAGGAAAAATTAGAAGAATAGATAAAATATCTGTTTGGTAACAAAGAAAAATAGGAATGATAGAAAAGTGGATGTATTAGCCTTCCTTAAAACTTACTAAAATTTATCCCTTTAAAATTGAGAAGACAAGTAGATGAAAAGTTAATTATGTGTGTTAAATTATATTTTATTTATCTTTATACCTTAATATCTATATAATAAAGTAGAATACACTTTGAATTTCAAACATAAGAAACAACTTAGATCATTTCATAATAAATAAAACGATCATCCGATGGACGACTTATAAAAAACAGTTCAAATAATTTTACAATGTATTGATTTGACGAATTCTAATGAGTGCTAAAATTTTTCTCCCACTACAAAAAAAAAATATTTTTAATTACTATCGGTCACAACCATAAATTTCGGAATTTTGAATTCTGTAATCTCTGAAATCACTCCCCCTTCTTTGTGTAATCATCAACCAAATTAACCATCATAAGATTAATCTGCCTAAATTTTTAATTTTTGGGATTAATTACAATTTGCCCTCTCCAATTATGCCCCTTATTACAATCAACTCCCTATAATTTGAAATGTTGCAATTTGTCCCCTCCGAATTTCAAGTGGACCAAATTGACCTACAAAAGTGGCTAAAATATGAAAATACTATTACACTCCATATCATATATTATTTTCATATTTTTTTCATCAGATATCAATTTTATCCCTAAAAAATAAGAAAACGAAAAAGATAAAGATATACTTCTACATTCTCCCAAACTCTCTTGATCTTCCTCCTTGTGTCTTCTCTAGCAACTTGTGCTAGGTAGGTGAGAAATGCATGCTTAGCACTTCAAGGGAGCTTGCTAGTATCTAATGTCGCACAGGAGCTTCAAAAGTGCAAGCCCGTGACAAGTAGCTCAATAGTATAGGATGACAAAATTGGGGGTTATAAGAATGTTGTATTAGTCTAAACCTTTCCTTTTGTTCTGTTTCCAAATGAACGGGATAAAAATGTAAAGCAGAAAAAGCAAACAACCCCCCTTTTCCCTCTTTTCTTTTTACATGAGTTACATATTCTGAATGAGATGATTATGTAAATAACTACTAAGCCATAAATTGTAGTATGAATTGAACTTATTACCAACTGTTATTATTCAAACAACTTATATAAGATTATTCTATTATGACCTTTGTGACAAGATTTTTGGTCACAAAAAGATCCACTCTACAAGCAAGGCTAAAATTAAGTATATATAACCCTCGTCAAAAGCGCATTGAGCTATCCTTATTTTTGAAATTGTTGTATAGTAAAAACTCAAGAGACCCAACCCATTCAAATCAAAATAGAATGAGCATCTACAACTAAGGAGAATGGAATGTCGACCACAGGATGAGATAATCTTTTAATACGAAGGCGAGTGACTCTTCCTTCACGAGCTCTAACACCAGACATTCAATTCATAGAAGAAATTGTAACTTTGCCCCCCTGCCTACGGTTCAGTGTATCCCAGACTACTTCAAGGTTGTAAAATGTCCCACCAAATTCTTATCCCTTAATGGGCATTTGCCGTTTACCCCTATTTTCCTTGCCTCTTTCGTAGTGTTTGAAAAATAAGTTAACACTTAAATTTAGAAAAAGGTGGCCAATTTATGCTCCGAATCGATAGGCTTTAGCAGATAAAAATTTTGGTCTTTTCAGAGGGTTAATAACATCGACTACAAGTCTACAACGGTCAGAAACAGATCCACGACCTGTTATTTGGGGGGATAATTTGATATCCCATACGCCACATGATCCATAAGAACTATCGACCAAAATGCCAAAAGCATTAGAAGATGGTGCTGATTTTCCATCTTCCCTTAAAGATGATCCTGAGGACTGCTCAGCCCACAAGATGGCCAGAAAGAAAACAAAGATTGGTATGGAATATATTTGGAAAGCCACGTTAGAAATATAAGAATCTAATCTGGTGAACTTCATGAAGCATCAACAAATACTTCTCAAAAAAAAAAAATGAAGCATCAACAATTTATTCAAATGATCAAGGTGGACAGAAAGCTCTCTTTGAAGCTTGGCCTGGAAGAGAGAAATTTCATCTATTGAATCTCTATTACCAAGCGCCCTTAAATGGGGAAAATGGGATATGGCCTGGCTGGTAGTTTAATCACTTCCAGTAGAACAGAGTTCAGAGGCAAGCTTGACTACTCCCCACATGTTTGCATCATTCTGCAATTAACAATATAGCAAAGTTGTAATAATAGCACATAATGTGTATGATCAGTGGAGAGATGCCAGTAACTGCAATAAAGACAATCCATTTTCTCTGAAACCCCCTTTCTCCCCCTCCCTCCACCGAAATCCACCCCCCACCAAAAAAAAAAATCCCCCCAAAAAAAGGTACCACTACAGAGCCCAAAACACACATAATACATGGTGAAGAAAGAATGCCTTCAGGTCCTCTTTTCAGTGTAGGTCTTTTCTCACCTTTACGAATTCTCATGATATAGTTTCAAAGGCAGGAATTCCATGAGCCTATAGTTTATACCATATGAAGTTATTGGTTTACTTATTTTTTGCAACACAGTACCATATGCTAAAATGGACCAATAAGATACCCGAGGGGCAAAAGTAACCTGACAATTTATTGGTACCATTTATACACATTGTTTTTGTCTGTGTATATGAGATGTCTCGGGGATCTAAGTCCTCACTTGCATCTGATAAAATCCTGATCATGCTAACCAGTTGTAGTATTGTAGTTGGTAAAAACCTATTTTAAAAAGACCAACTCCGAGGCACCTCAAAAAATTAAACAAGGGAAACAAAAAATCATCCTTTTAAGCCATTTTACTCACCATATAAACAACATCAAAGGCTTTCCGGAAGCTATCAAGAGAGTTCTCAATGTTGTCATTCCTGGAAAAGCAATAGACAGAATCAATCAATTTGTAAATCAATTTACGCATCATCACACTGGCATTTATTAAGTACAACAAACAAGGAACAAGCAGGTTTGACTTGTGTTTCAGGAAGCATGAAAAAAGTTTGCACGACGCATTCGTAATCCAACATGATAGAATAAATTAAAAGCATATCTTTTGGTGCAGGTCCAAATAATTCTTTATTTACAATTCTCCACTAAATTTCATGCCATTATCCCAAAGATTTTTGACAACATCTTAAGAGGTAGAATAGCTACCAGACAAGCCAATTTTCCGGACTATTTTCCAATAAACTAGTACAAAGTTTTTAAATTTTGTTTGCATATTTGACAAGACTTGTAACTGCTTAAATGAAAATGAGAAAACAGAATTAGGCAGGCCCTTATCCCAATGCTAATTACTACCAACACAGTTGCCGCCTTTGAGTTATTATGAATTTCCTTTCTAAAGCTTTAGGAAATATATCAGCCAAGACAAATAGTTATTCTTCAATGAAGTACTTCCCCTTCCTACAAGCAAATGGTGCATTATGCTTATGCATGGTTATTTGTCTTTCTAGCAGCTGCTACAGAGGACAATTATCATTTTATTTTTTATGTGGAAGGAAATGGAACCTGGGTACACACTACACAGTCAGTATATACAAACAACCACGAAATAAGCTCCTCCTCGAACAAATCTTAAGTCATCCACATAAATCTCAACTAGAGTATTCAGGGTCACTTGCCTCATCATATAATTTATAAGTCCACATGCTAAAAAATGTGCTCATTCCACTCCATGATATGTGAAAGGGAGCTGTTTCTAAGTCTGCCTCTCTTTGGCAAGCACAAGCAGCCTGCTAGCATATCAAGACCCAACCTTGGCATGATCATCAACAACAGAGCAAACAGCATGCCCACAGGTCTTTTACAACCCCAGAATAAGTAATACTTTCAAACCCAGCCCATGGCAAACTGTAAATTTGCAACTCAGAGTGCCAAAAGGCCATAGTTGGAAATACCCTCTCCAATGGTTTGTGCCAAAAAACATGTCATTTTTTTTTTTTTTTTGAAAACCCACCATTTTTTTGCCCCTCCTGCCAACTTCACCATAACCGGCTACAAATGCACCACAGGATGGTTTCTTGCCTACCTTGTGCAATCCACCACAAACTGCGGCAATGATCTTACACGTCTGGTCACACACAGAGGGTAAGGTTGAGTGAGCGTTCCTATAATCTATATATTTCCCATGTCTAATTAAATAGCAAGCATGGAACCATGATGTCTTACTGCCATCAGATATAATGAAAGCATACAATAATAAATAGGAATCTATATTACCCTAGTTTTACAAGCATTTGTATAGAGACAAGAATTCCTTCTAGACATAATGAGCTAAGGAGGTAACGACAAGTATCAAGGAACAAATAGGAGGTTTATCTACCGAAAAATTTAGAAAGGAAAAAGTTAAGCAGAGCAAAAGGAAAAATACCAAATTTCCTCAGTGCAATTGGAAAATTAACAACTTATGAAGAGAATCTTGGCTTTGGGTGCTTTCTAGAAGAAACTTCCATGGATCTTGAGCCTGTGGCCGACCAAGGCTCATGCCCAAGTGTTCTCGCCTATGCTTTCAACAACAATAGACTTCTATTCTCAAAAGATGGAAGAAACGAAGGCATGTTTTGGAAAATGTGAAATAGAGATAACAGGTTACTCGAATCTCTGGAGGATTTAAGGTGTCCTGAGAGGGGCAAGAGAATATATATCTTTGACCTCTTCAACAAACAAAAGAAGGCCTTTTATTGGCTGGTTTACACAAGCATTACAGTTGGAACTTTAACTAGCAGAGTCTAGTGGAACTGCAGTCAGTTCACATGGTTTTGGGGGTAAATACTGTTTGTTTTGTAAACAATATTAAATAAGGCAGTTTCATGAAGCAACCATCATGGAAATTGTCCAAACTGGATTCAGACCAGGTTGAGGATGCAGAAATTTCAATCTTTTGCAATGGGTTGGGCTACAAAAAGTTCATAGTCAAAGCCTTTTACTGTATCACCCTACATCAGCAATGGTCAGAATAGCTTCTAGCATGCCATTGATGGCAAAAAGGGTTTATCTTGGACAATATTTTCAGCTTTGATGCTCCTCCAAGGGAAACCCAAACCACCCCCTTCCGGAACTGGAGACTTCATTAAACAATCTAAGCAAGCAAGCTCCTAATCAGCAATGCTCTGATAAACCAAGGTTCCACACCACTCTGTCTCCACTATCGAACATAGTCTGCTCTAAGAGCTTCCTTGTTGATGAGAACAGGGAACTCAAAAAATCATAACACACCATTCTTCATACCAAGAAACTCGCATTCTAACCATCTCCTATGGAATAGCAAACCCCATCCTGTTTAGTTTCTCACATCTATTGATCTCCTCCCCTATTATTTTGCAGATTTCCTATGCTACCTAATCCAAGTTATTAAATCCCATGGCATACCTGCATAGCCACATAACTTGTAAAGTCAGGTTAGTTTTCCTAAGGTATTTAATTCCTAAAATGACCTTATTTTGAATCCTTTCCCAACCCTCTCAAATATAAAAACTTCAGGAGCTCCTCCAAGCTGTCAGCCATGGAATTATAGATTTGGACATGTGATAAGTGGAGAGGCTAGAAAGATGATTTTGCTTCTAAGAGAATGTCTCTCCTCCATAGGAGATATTGCCTTGTCTACTTAATTATTATACTTTCAAAACCTCCACCTGCGATTCTGCAATGCCCTTCAAACTATCATCACGAAACACAACATGGTGAGATTACAAGAGGACTGCACCTAAAACACGAAGCGACAACCCTATCAAGTTATTACCTTCCCCAGTTCTAGCAAGCATCCAACAGAAAGAGTTCATCAGTAGCATGGAAGGCAAGGGAGACATTTGCATAAAAAACTCCTAGAAAAAACAATCAAGATTCAAGAAGAGATTTACTATAACGATTTAGACACACACATCCATCTAACTTCTCAACTTTGCGCCCGAGTCCACAAATTCGATCATAGAGATGGAAATCTTTCAAAACACACAATCATAAGAATCTTAACATTCAATTTACACCCAATCCTTGACTCATGGTTCAGGGCTGCGGTATCGGCCATCAACTCGAAGAGTTCAGAGACATATCGGTCGCGGTGTCGCGGCACGGTATCGGACGATATTGACCTAAAAAAATGTTGAACATGACGAGAAATTCAGGATATACCGCGGCGTCGCGGAATCGTATCAGCCGATTCGGTAACGATAACTCGACAACTCGGGATTGACTCGAATACAATTTAGCCAACTCGGTTGAGTCATGCGAGACTCGGGGTCTATACTTATCGTGTAACGGTATCGTCTCGGAAGGTGTCAAGTCGGATACGACTCGGCCAACTCGTATCGATACTTTGAACCATGCCTTGACTCCTCACTGTGATAGTCATTAGACATGAGGATCGCACTAAAGACATGCCTAACCCTAGCATAAGTGTTTTAAATTAGTTGTTGGACCAAAACATTCATGACTTCAATCAAGTTGCCAGCATTTTGTAAATATTCCACATCCCCCCTTATACATCCTGCACCCTCCCCACCTCCTACCCATCAAGCCCCGAGGGATGTAAGATTAAATATCATATGAGCATGCACAAAGTACTGAAAGAACTTAGCATTCTTACCTGCTTCCTTTATCCTACAGCCTTGAACATTGTCTCCAGCCTTCAGTTTTCCCCCTCTTCTCTGTTGGACACCTTTTCTGCCACAAACCAGTACCTTATTTAACGTCTAATTACTTGGTTTCTTCGTAAACCATCACTTTTGAGGCCCCCCTAAATCTCCACGCGGCTCCATTCCACCTTTTTTGTGCTACTTCTGGCGGTTTTAGGTTTTCTGGAAAGGATCATTCAGCATTTTATACTCCCTTTCCCAACTCCCTTCAAGCCCCTGAATAATTCACTTTATCCCCCCATTGCCAAAATGAAATGATCCCTTATTCACAGCATCCCTTCAATATTTCCCTCCCCAACCCAACAAAAAAAAAAGGAAGTAAAACAGAGAACATAGTGCTTATTAAAACTGTCACAATATTAACCTGTTTCCAAATCCATCAGCCACTTCGTATATCACCATTCAAGTGATTAGTCACATGATTCCATCCAAGGGAAGAAGATATTCCTAACAAAGTGTATTAAGTTGAATGCCTAACAATATTTTAGAAACATGCTTCAATATTCCCATAGTACCCATGTACCCATGTCCAACACAAGTACTTAGCTGCATACACTTCTCTTATAAATCACAGCTAAAAGTCAGCACTTACAGTTGGGATGCCTGATTTCCTCAGCAAATTCTCGTTACAATGCTGGGGAAATAGAAATGTCCCCAAATAATGGAGATGATATTCCTACTTTGGTTTCTACAGTTTCTCTGGAACTTTTAAGTGCTAGCTATTCAAGTAAACTGTGCGGTTCAAAAAAAAAAAGTAAACTGTGAATCTGCTGAATCCTTTTCAAAGAACGATAGCTTAAACTAAAAATTTTACAGACCGAATAAGAGAGTTTGTTTAAAGGAATAAAGCATAAAAGTCCAACCTCAAATGAATAATTCTACTTTCCCATACTAACTAAATCTGCTTTCAACTAATAAGCAAAAATTACACTTAAGATTTAAATACTTTCAAAGTGTTATAATGCAATTATCAAGCCATAATAAACACATGCTAAATGCCTCAATCCAATCATCTCAGTCATTTGTTCTTCAAATTGTCATGCTAACCTATTTAAAAGCAATGGTGGCAGTGTGCAGAGTCTGCAGACTACATTCTTGTGTTCACTTCATCTAATTTTCAGTGTCATGTCCCAAATTTTTAAGTGCATTCTTCAGCAGTTCAAATACTATTAACAAATACAATAATTTCATTTAGGGAACCGCTTAAAGTTTATAACTGCTCGTTTGAAACCATTTATGTGCACATGTGCATAGGTAAGCAACTTGAAGATAATTCCAATCTTGTGAGGTATAAATTGTTGGAGCATCCAACCCAAAACTAATTGACAATGACAAGAGAGGTCAGTTAAGCATATAAACCAATCTTGGATGTTTCTAGTCATTCAATGTGAGATGCAACCTCTCGTTACAATCTCGCTCATGTTGCACAAGGGCTCACACGTGGGGCTAACAAACAAGTAGACAAACATGCATACCAAGAAATTCAATTGAGTAAGAGACTTGACCCACATACGACTTAAGACCCAACTCTTATACCATGTTACGGCATCCAACCCAAAACCAATTGAGAATAAGTGGAGAAGCTCCTTAATTCGATGTAGGGTGCAACCTCTTTTTACATGAACTTGACTACAAGACCCATCAAAAATGCATAAATTTTATCATCCACACCAAGAAATGGCCCCTCCCTCCTTCCTTCTTAATCTAATCTTAATATGCTAAAAGAAATTTCTAAATAACTAACATAATCACAGGCACTTATCTACTACAAGAAATTGAATAAGAATCATTGATATTTGGAAGATTATGATCACTATACCATACCCAGGATATGCAATTGCAAAAAACTTGACAATTAGGAACAAAAGCAATTTATGTGCACTCCTTACTGCAGGAAGCAGGCATCCAAGGCCAATAATTATTTTCCCATAACAATAAACCGCTTTCGGCATTATTATGGGTATTCACATTTCACAAGACTAAGGCTACAAATCTCTTGCAAACATTCCATAGATGCTGACACCCACAGATCTAATCTCATACAAAATATAAGCCAACTCATTAACTTCAACCACAACACCTAAGCTAACCTATATACAAGGAAGATGGAATCTTCAGGCAATGCGATCTGGTCAGTCCTCTCAAGATCCAGTTCTTTACTTCAATTTACTTCTGTACACATTAGCATCAAAGTCCTATTGACCACCTTACATAAGTACTCTTGGTGTAATCCTCCTAAATTCCAATGGACTGAATCTTCTCTACTATTTCATGTACTGTGATCTCTAGACATAAATATCAACACCCTTTGCCAGAGTTGACCAACCTCATTAAGTGCAATGCCATCTGATTGTTTCTTGAAAGCTGTACAATTTGGCATTACAGCAAAGAAACATAGGTCTATATTTTGTGCAATTCACAGATACCATGATGGTTCGAAATTAAGAGTATTTGTTGCAACCATTAGATCACTGAATTAATAGGCACCAGCTCAACTTTATATATATGTGGAGACTTGGTTCTAGCCTGCTAGCACATGCTCCATGGTATGGGAAAATAACTCATTTATTTGCCCATAAAGGAAAAAAGGAAAGACCAAAATCAATTAAAAAAATAAGAAGGGAAAGGTGAAAGGGAATGAAATTTTAATGACTGCACGCACATACAAACAAAGAAACGTAAAACATAATAGTTCAGAGAGTATGATCAAGAGTTAATAGATGCACTACCCTGCTTGGGTACCATAACTAAATTAATAGATTCCATCAACTGAAATATTTTTAAAAAAAGTTATCACTGTCACTTTACCAGAATATGAGAATAGAGATGGAAATGGCACAGCCAATGAAGCCAGAGAATGTTTTCCTCTTGATTGAGTTTCCGAACAGAGTGCTTGGCTGACAAATAAGTGGAGCCTGATATTTCACTTCACTACACGGCCAAAAAAAAGAAAAGAGTGTCGCTCGGTTGGCCTTCCTGAATGCACGGGAGGCAAAAATTGCCTTCCACATCTTCTCTAGTCAGTCTTCACTTAAAGCATTGACCGTAGTTTAGTAGGATTTAGAGTACTGAAACAACATCTGGCCAACAAATTTGAAACCTAGCTCCTTACCTGTTAAAATTTGCCTCCAAATGACCAAACCTACTGATATTGATACATATGCCAATACACACAAACTTCTGTTAAATTTGGCTTGATTGTACTTGTAAAGGACACACAGTCAACCAATCAACAATTCATGCTTAGTCTAGGATGTGGAGATATGGATGAAGTTAAAATAGGCAAAACCATTTACAAGCCAATTCAAATTTTTTCATAGCCTATTTTAAACTTGTGCCATTGCTCAATAAGTGGAGGCCTCCATTGGAAGTGGTCGTGGATAGGGGTGATAATCGAGCTGAATTCGACCCTAACTCAAGCCTAATTTACACATAAACAAGCTGGCTCATTTGACTATTTACACATAAACGAGCCTAAAAAATTGTTCAAGCTTGGCTTGATTAACAGCCCTAGTCGTGGAGGTTTTCATTGGAACAAAATACATTAAGAGTAAATATGGACTTCAATCCAATGGATTGACTTGTAGTGTGGTGGATAGAGACTCTTTTTGCTGTCCTTGGAAATTCATTTGTAAGGGTCTTAATAGTTTTTCTACAAATCTTAGGTTGAGTGTGGACAATGGCAAAAGAATTCATTTAGAGAGAGGAGTCATCTTTTGCATCTTTGTTTCCTCGGCTTTATCAGTCATCTAGGTATCATAAAACATACATTCTAGCATTGAGGTTTCTTTTTCAGATCGGATGGAATTGTAGCTTTTCAAGGAATTTGAATGATAGGAAACTATAAAACTTTCTCCTCTATTGTCATTGCTTGATTCAGTGCCCTAGGATTTGTTGGCTTCTAATAGAAAATTTTGGATTCTTCACTACCTGGGAACCATTTTTTGTAAGTCCTTCTTTGAGTATTTGATTGATGAACCATCTTCTTTTGTCTATGAACTCTCTAAGATATTGGGAAGGCTAACGTGCTTACCAAGGTGTAAGATTTTACTTGTACTGTTTCACATGAGAAGGTTGAGACTTGTGTTGTGATTCAAAGGAGAAGGTACAATGCTTGTTTTTTTCTCGCCAGTCATGTTATATGTAGAAGTTGCAATGAAAGCATGGATCAACTCTTTCTCCATTGTCCTATTGCATTAAAGTTGTGTCATATGTTGATTAAGAAAGTGAGTATGGATTGAGTAATTCCACCAAAGTGTGTATCCTTATTTGTGGAGGATTTTTGTGTGGGGAGACTGGTGAGTAAGAGGATCATCATTCTTTAAGGTGTACAACTTTGACTATTTTTTTGGTGGTTTGAATGGTAAGAAATAGTATATTTTTTATGTGACAAGCATGAGAATGTGGAATTCCCATTAGAAAGAGCAAATTGTTTTGATTTCATTATGGGATACGGTTAATGAAGAGTTCCAGAGCATTCCTTTCTTTTGGTTTGTGGTTGAAGTTTTCCTAGTTCTGCTGGATTTATGGATCTTTAATGTAGTTTTCTTGTTTGTTCTTCTCTATATGTTTGATTGGATTCCTTGTTCACCATTGTTTGTACTTTCTTCCTGTCAATGGTACTTTCCTTTCTTATGCAAAAATATTATGACCATGCCACTTAGTGATAACATGAATATGCTCACATTCAGGAAGCCAGTTAGGTAAATTTCTTTAATATATGCAACTATAAAGACGCAAGGCCTCCTCAATTGTCCATGAGCACACGTAAGCCAAGCATGATACTGATCAAGCTTTTTTTATTAAGCAACTTATCTTAAAACTTGAGAGTATCTTGCAGAGAAAAAAAGTAAAGAGGAGGGCTTAAGCTTCTTGGAGTAGCTTCATCGTGCTTATAAGCCCAGCTTAAGATGAAACTTAAACTGCATGTATCAGGAATAAATCCATAGTAGCTGCTCCATTCATCTGATTTGAATAACATTCTATTTAGCAGGAAAATCTGAAGATAACTCAGATGGCTCGGAATATTCATATTTGTTAAGAGTATTAGGGTAGTATGTGTAGATTATCTATAGTAAGAGGGGTGTATGTGTAATTATTATTATTGTGGTTGTCTATAAATACAAGTGATGTATGAGAGCTAGGTTAAGTTTTAACCTCTCTCTTTCTCTCTAATATTATGTTAATCTTCTACACTTAACATGGTATCAGAGCAAGTAAAATCCTAAATATATTTTTTGAATAAATTAATTCGATTGGGGGTGGTGTTGTTCGTATATGTGCTACAGTGGTGTTGTTCGTATATGTGATACAGTGGTGGTGGTCTGTGTTGATCGTTGGTGGTGGTTGGTGGTGGTCTGTGTTGTTGTATTGTGCTAGTCGACTGGTGTAGTCGACTGTTGTTGTGGTTGTCTGTGGTGGTGGTTGTCGGGGCAGTCGAAAACCCTGTGGCTCGCGATTGCCTGTGGTGATCAAGTGTGGTGTGACTCTGGTCGTCGAAGCTATCGCCGTTTGTTGCCGTTCGTCGTGGTGGTGGTGTGGCTGGTGTGGTGGACTGTCGTTCATCGGTGTGGTGAAGCGCAGTCGAAGACTAGGGTTCACTGGAACCCTAATCAACGAAGAAGACAGGGTCCAGACCCGAGGAAAGGTCCAGACCCGAGAGTCCACGGATTTAAATTATTTTAAGTCCAGCCCACTTTGGTTCGGCCCAATCACCTGGTCCAGCCCAATCAGATTGGGTCCAATCCACGGTCCAGACTAGACCGGATCAATCCCGGCTTGGTACCGGTCCGGTTCCGGTTCAGCTAGTTTCAGACCGGTTCAGACTGGTTCATTCAGGTGTTGCTCCGGTTCAGCGGTCCAGTAAGTCTGTGGTCCGGTTCATCTGATTTTGCACCGGTTCAGACCGGTTTAGTCAGTTTTCACTCCGGTTCAGCGGTCCAGAGGGCTCTGCAGGTCCGGTTCTGTGGTCCAGTCCGGTTTTGCAGCCCGGTTCAGTGGTCCTTTGGGCTAAACCGGTCCGGTTCAGCGGTTCTCTAGGCCGGTTCAGGCTTCCAGCAGCCTCAGCCAGGCCGGTTCAGTGGTCCAGCCCCCTTTTTCTGTCCGGTTCAGTGCTTCAGCAGGTCCTTGTGGGCCGGTTCAGTGTTCCAGCAGCCCTTGTGGGCCGGTTCAGTGCTCCAGCAGCCCCTTGTGGGCCGGTTCAGTGTTCCTATAGGACCTATTTGGTCCGGTTCAGTGGTCCAGCAATTTTCTCTTCTTCGGTTCAGCAGTGCAGTAGGTGATTCTTGTACGGTTCGGTGATCTAGTGATTTTCTTCTTTTATTTGCTGTCCTTATGGAACTCAATCAAGACACTGGGTTGGTTACTATTACACGAGAGGAGTATGCTCAGTTCCTGTCCCAGCAACAGGCTGTTCCATCTCCCTCCACTGCTACTTTTGCCCAGTCAGGTACTGCTTCCACTTGTTTATTGTCCTCCACTCGCAGTCCCTGGATCATAGACTCTGGCGCTTCTGACCACATGACTGGTGCGTCTGAAGTTTTTTCTACTTATCAGTCTGCTACTTCCACACGTAGTGTTACTCTTGCTAATGGTACTTGTTCTAAAGTTTCAGGTCTGGGGACTACTCACTTGAATCCTGATATGTCCCTATCTTCTGTGTTATTTGTTCCTCAGTTTCCGTTTAGTTTACTTTCCATTAGCAAGATTACTCGTTCTCTCAATTGTTCTGTAACATTTTATCCCTCTTATTGTGTCTTTCAGGATCTCAAGACAAAGAGGAAGATTGGTACGGGGCATCAAGCTGGTGGTCTATATTACCTTGACTTTGATTCACCTACCCGGGCTCTACAGACATCGTTGTCTCCTTTTCAATGGCATTGTCGTCTTGGACATCCCTCTCTCCAGAATCTGAAGCGCCAAGTTCCCAGTCTTAGTTCGGTGTCGTCTTTGCCTTGTGAAGCTTGTCAACTCAGTAAGCATCATCGTGTGTCATTTCAGTCTAGAGTCAATAATCGTGTGTCTAGTCCATTTGAGTTAGTACATTCTGATGTCTGGGGTCCAATAAAGAATATTTCATCTAATAAATATCCTTATTTTGTGACATTTGTGGATGACTATTCTCGTGTGACTTGGTTGTTTTTGATGAAAGCTCGGTCTGAATTATTTTCTATATTTGAGACCTTTCGTAAGGAGATAAAAACCCAGTATGGTTGTCGTATACGTACTTTACGTTCTGATAATGCTCGGGAATATGAATCTGATCCTTTTTCAGCTTATCTTAGTAAAACTGGCATTATTCATCAGACTTCTTGTGCTTACACATCTCCACAGAATGGTGTTGCTGAACGCAAAAACCGTCATTTGTTGGAAGTCACCCGTGCCTTGTTATTCCAGATGAATATTCCCCGGTATTTTTGGAGTGATGCTGTTCTTACTGCTTGTCATCTTATTAACCGTATGCCATCCTCTGTGTTAAATGGGCAAAGTCCATATTCTGTCATTTTTCCTAGTAAACCCTTATTTTCCTTACCACCTAAGGTTTTTGGTTGTGTCTGTTATGTTCACAATTTGGGTCCTGGGTTTGATAAACTTGACCCTCGAGCTACCAAATGTGTATTTCTTGGTTATTCCCGCACACAGAAGGGGTATCGTTGCTACAGTCCTTCTCTGCGACGATACTTCACTAGTGCCGATGTCACGTTTGAGGAATCTGTTCCATATTTTTCAGCACCTTCTCAGCCTTTGGATCTGGACTTTGGGTCATCTCCTGTACCACCATGTACTTCAGATATTCCGCTGCCCATTGTGTTGCCATCTACTTTACCTCTCCGTGTCTACTCTCGCCGTCCTCGCCCATCGACTGAGGTGCCCGTACCGTCTTCCTTGCCGTCTGTTGATCCTGGTCCATCAGGTAATTTAGACTCTCTACCTATTGCTCTTCGAAAAGGTACTCGTTCGTGTGTTACTAATCATCCCATTGCTCATTTTGTTTCATATGATGCCTTATCTCCTGTCTTCTCTTGTTTTACCTCTCAATTATCTACTATATCTATTCCTAAGCGTTTACAGGATGCATTATCTGATCCGGGTTGGAGGAAAGCTATGGAGGATGAGATGGATGCCTTACATCATAATGGGACTTGGGATCTCGTTCCTTTACCTCCTGGTAAACGAACTGTTGGTTGTCGTTGGGTGTATACTGTTAAGTTTCATCCGGATGGTTCTGTGGAGCGTCTCAAAGCCCGGCTTGTTGCAAAGGGCTTTACTCAGACTTATGGTGTTGATTATGAGGAGACTTTCTCTCCTGTTGCTAAAATTTCCTCTGTTCGTATCTTGATTTCTTTGGCTGCTAATCTTGATTGGCCCTTGTTTCAGTTAGATGTCAAGAATGCCTTCTTACATGGTGACTTAGTTGAAGAGGTATACATGGAGCAGCCACCTGGGTTTACTGCTCAGGGGGAGTATAGTAAGAGTGTATGTCGGTTAAAGAAATCTTTGTATGGTTTGAAGCAGTCACCGAGGGCATGGTTTGGTAAGTTTTCAGATGCAGTTTTAGAGTTTGGTCTTCTTCGCTGTCAGACAGATCATTCTGTGTTTCATAGACAGACAGATGCTGGATATTTGCTATTGGTAGTCTATGTAGATGATATTGTGATTACTGGGAATGATTCTGAGGGTATTGCCAAGTTAAAAGTATTCTTGCAGGATCGATTTCACACTAAGGATTTGGGAAGACTCAGGTATTTCTTGGGTATTGAAGTGGCTCGATCTAAACAAGGTATTTGTTTATCCCAAAGGAAATATGTGCTTGACATGCTAGATGAAGCAGGTTTGTTGGGTGGTAGGCCTATTGATGTTCCTATGGATCCGAATCAGAAACTATTGATGGATGATGGTGCACTGTTTGAGAATCCGGGTCGGTATCGCAGATTGGTTGGGAAGCTCAATTATCTCACTATTACTCGACCGGATATTTCTTATGCAGTTAGTATAGTAAGTCAGTTCATGGGGTGTCCTAGAGTACCACATTGGGAGGCAGTTACTCGTATTCTGCGATATCTCAAACGAGCTCCTGGACTTGGATTGTTATATCGAGCTAATGGACATCTTAGAGTGGAAGGTTTCTCAGATGCTGATTGGGCTGGCTCTCCTTCTGATCGGAGATCAACCACTGGTTATTGTACTTTCTTAGGAGGTAACGTTGTCTCATGGAAAAGTAAGAAACAATCTGTGGTAGCGAGATCCAGTGCTGAAGCTGAGTATAGGGCAATGGCACATACGACGAGTGAATTGACTTGGTTACTACACTTCCTCCAGGAAATTGGACTTCCAGTTCAACATCCTTTACAGTTATTCTGTGACAACCAGACAGCTATCCATATCGCTGCCAATCCTGTGTTTCACGAGAGAACCAAACATATTGAGGTTGATTGTCACTTTATTCGGGACAAGATAGTAGCTGGGGAGATTACAACTCCATTTGTGAAATCTGAAGATCAGCTTGCAGATATGTTTACCAAAGCATTGAGTCGTACACGTCTTACAGCGATTTGTTCCAAGCTTGGATTATATGATATATATAGTCCAGCTTGAGGGGGAGTGTTAAGAGTATTAGGGTAGTATGTGTAGATTATCTATAGTAAGAGGGGTGTATGTGTAATTATTATTATTGTGGTTGTCTATAAATACAAGTGATGTATGAGAGCTAGGTTAAGTTTTAACCTCTCTCTTTCTCTCTAATATTATGTTAATCTTCTACACTTAACAATATTCAATCACAATATGGAAAAGTTAATAATGCGAGTTTATCTAATTTCTCCTTATAGGAAAATGATATTAAATAGGGTCAAAGTTAAAATACAAAAAGCTTTCATGCAAGGTTAAGAGTCTCACACAATATACTTCTTTACTTAGAGCTTGTATCCTACACCGAATGAATAAGGCCACCTATGGTTAGTTTATATAATTAAGAGATCTATCCACTCATTGTCAATTGGTTTTGCTTTGGATATATCTAACAGACCTGTTAAGAAAATATTATGGTGATAATGAAAACAGTCATTGTAATGCATGTGAAAACAATTGAAAGCCATCTAGGTATAGCCTTCCTTATCCCCAAATATTTGCGGCAGACATCAATAATCTTGGTTTCCCATGCAGCTCTATCTGGGCAGCAATATAAATTGCTCTTTACATACGGGTGCAGCCTGAGTTGTTATCTTTCTTCCATGTAAAATTTATTGAATTCTTCCCTAAAATACAATGCTCTTCAATCTTATATCGAAATCGAACAGCAAAAACATGAGTTATACTTCTAGCTTGACTGACTACTGCCATCCTCTTCCTGGCAGTTCATGACATTTAAGAATTCAGCAAAGCATCATTCATTTTCCCCTTTTATGATAAAGGAATAGGTTTTCATGCTCATCCTTCAAAGTCAAACATCAAGGAAATGTTCGTGCTACATTCAACATGATCAGCCAGCTGTTGAAAAAATTGTCATTTCATAAAATTCAACATCTTGCAAAGGTTCATAATCATCAGCAAATTTCATCAAGTCTCATAATAAAGCAAATGTTTTACAGAAATTTCATCTATCACAATCAAAAATTGTCAGGACTTGAGCATTAACATTGACTAAGTCAATTTTAAATATCCATACATGTAAAGTTATTTTTTTCAGAAAAATGGATATAAATACTTTGGAAATATAATCTCATTGAGGTTCCATTGGGGAGTATATACTATACAGTCTAAAGTTATGTGAGCGCACAAAAAATATTACTTCACTGATCTGTGGCAGTCAAAAGATTGCCAAAAGGTTTAAAAAGGATTACAAATGCCAAACGTGTCATAAAGTATCCCATCATTCGAATATGCAATTATTTTGTACATAAAATGCGAAAACTCGCAGGCCATATCAGTCTCCCTTTTTTATTGTCTACATATAAATGGTACTTGAAACATTCAAGTTTCAAGAATGTTTCTATATGAGTATACACAGACAATGTTACAAAGCCTCACAGGCAAAAACAATCTTCCCCTTTATTGTCTGCACGCAAGAGTTAAGCATGCTGAAAATCATGAACTGGAAGAGAACCTTTAGAACATCTATTGTTTAAGATATTAGGAAGCCGTCAAGCTGAGATTACAGCTTGATAGGCACACTGCAACGACAGAATCAGTTAATATACCAACATACTGGAAGTCTGCCACAAGAAAATTCCCACACAGAACACATAATATACAGGACTAGAACATGAAATAAATGCAGAAATAAGATAATGCATCTCCTTTTCCAGAATATAATGTTTTAGGAACAGGGGTGGCAAAAAGTAAATATGATTGAGCAAAATGAACCCTTCTGCAACCCCCCCCCCCCCCCCCCCCCCCCTCTCTTCCAAGTGGGGGGGCACCCGTGCTGGGTTGGGGGGACACAGAGCTTATTGGAGACACTATGAATTTTGTTATCATTCCTGTGGACAACCATAGTATTAGGCACAAATCAAGTTCACTCCAAATATTACTGGTGTGTAATTGTAGCACTATTTTACAGTGACAACAAGGACTAATGACAGCATTTTACTGCTTACAATCAGGAATTGCAGGCAGAACAGATTACAAATGAATTATTCACAGATGGAGAAAACTTCGTACTCAAATAGCAATCACACCATTATTGTCAGATGGAAGACTCCATAGTCTTATAAGGACCTTGAATAGGGAGAGGAAAAGAGTCACATGCAGCTACAGTATAACCAGTAAGATGAAAATGAACTACCATTGGAGTTTGACCAAATCTTATATACTTACAGAAATCCCACAGAAATACGTGTTTCATAGCTCAAACCATCAGACATTCCCAAGTCCCCAAATTGATCACCGAGGAGAAGCACATTGGTTCTCTTCTTTACCGAGGCATTGTCATCAATAGGCCCATCATCTTCACCCAATCGGTCATGGAAAGGTGCAGCCATATCAAGAGCATGCTCATTCTTATTCAAACTATGAATTGTCTTCCCTGTAGCAAGAAAAAAACTTCCTTACTCAACAATACCTTAGTCTGAAATTTTGCTGATGTAAAGAGCAAAAATATTTTCTGACATCAACGCAGATGATGATGATGATGATGCTCGCTGCTTTAGTTTTAGAGGTGAGACAAATACCAAAGCCAGTTCTTATCATTCTGTGGAGCAAGGATGAACTAATCCTCAATATGAAGTCTATGGACAGACAAGTTTTATTCACCGACAAAACTTTCTTTGAACTTCAAAAATTAAGGTGAAATAGAAAAAGATGCAACTAATATGATTCTTCCATCAGGTAAGATTTTGAACTTCAAAAACTCCTATCTGCTGCCTTACATGATGAATTGTGTGCAATATAGAGATCAAGGAGGCAGATAGAGCACAAGTGATACCCTCCCAGCATAGTATGTCTCACATGAGAAAGTATCCTCAGTAAAGGTACAGCTGAAATTTTAAATTGGGTTATCCATGTAAAAGTAACTCTACGTTTTCACACACGCTTCTATTTTGGTATGTTTATCAAGATAAAAGGATACCTTTAAAAGATACTAGCTGACCATTCTGGTCAAATAACATCCGGTTTGATACAATCTTAACATTTTTGAAAGATCTATGGAGTTTCTGTCGAAGGACCTGGTAAAATGAAAAGAAGAGGTACCACATGGAAGGGGGTGAGAATCAGAGCTTGAAATAAATGACTAAACTCTGTTTCTCAAGGAATAAGACCAGTACAAAAGCTTTTGACTAACCTCCTCTATGGTATCAGCAAGTCCTGCAGAAAATATAAGAACAGGAACATCTCTCTCCTGCAAGTTGTAAAGGAAAAGAAAAAAGGTGAGGCAGAACTCCTCCAAGGGCTCAATTTATAGTCTCTGCTTCACTCAGCAGGCTTAGAGAAAAGACAGGAAACACAGCAACAACAGGAAGGTTTTGAGACTTGTCTTCAAGGGACAAAATCTTGTGTTTTTCCATAAACCAGAACACCTCAGTTTTCAGCCTGAGACATGTATTCAATTAACAGAAGTAGTGTTTTCCTAATACAAAAAAATCTTAACATGGGATTCAAAGTACCACGTGCCTCTGCTGATACTATTATCTTGCTATTCATAATGAGGTTCCTCATTCCTTTCTCCTTTTATAAGCTGCTAGAGGTTCAGGTTGTTAATTTACAATTCAACAAACAGCACCCCCCATGGAATTATTTTTGACTTATGCTCCTGCTATCTTACTCATCTTACAAAGTAATGCCATGAAAGAAAATATGAAAAGAAAAAAAAAAAGAAGAAATTGTATAATCATCAACAGTGCAATAATTTACCTCCAGGAACTCAAAAAGTTCAACTACACCCTCCCTGAATGCAATTGTGGCACTAGCCACAGAATTCTTAATTGCATCATAGGTAAGGCCTCCTTCAATAAGAAGAGCATGGGTTTTTTCCCACCTGCATTAATGGCATTAGCCAAGTTCGTCACCAAAATCGAAATCAGAAGTATAAGAAAGACTTCACAACTTGAAAGGTATTCATGGGTGTGTAAAACAACAAAATATAATTTCTCAGAGCCTCCACATAAAAACGTGTGTAATCTTATTCTAATGTTCATAAGCTACAACTTAGCTACCTCAAAACAAATCAGAGTTGCATGAAGGTGGCCCAATTAGCTGAAGTTTAGTGGGGAAACTGGTACTCAGTTGTAAGTAATGAAGTTGTTTACCATTCTTCCATGAGCTTTGTCTTCTCATCAAGGGGAATTGTTGGGTTGAATTCTAGTGGATGATAATAGTCATATAGTTTCTGCCTCTTGACATCATATTCAGGATTCCCCTGTTGCAGAAGGCCATGACTGCCTGCATTTGTTATTAGACAACATCAATATCAGGTTGTGGATAAAATCCATCAATGAAATGTTCAAGAACCGAAACACTGACAACTTACTTTGTCCTCGACAGCCAGCAATCCAGTACTTTGTCAGTGTAGCGTCAAAATCTGCAATTACCTAATTTGTCAAAAAGAGAAAAAAAATATGTGAAAGCCGGGAGGTACTATACTGTTCATGAAAAAAAGCATCGTAACATCACAAGGATGCATGTGCACATAATAACAACAATTCTCTACTCCTACTCCCCAGCATCATCTGGATGAAAGCTTCATCGCCGTAATAATGTTCATATAAATCCATAAACAGATTCAATCTCATAAGACCTGCCCTCCAAAAAGTCACATCCGATCTTTTGAGGAATGTTGGACACGTGAGCTCAAACATATGCAAAAGAGCTTCCAACAACTCCTTGTACCCGACATGTCCAACGTAAATACGAATCCTTTGTTAAATTACCAATGCCAGTCGGAAACACATTGAATGATAAGATTATTCCTGATATCCAGCAAAATATGGGCATTTAAAGTTGGTCATTGTATTTGATCAAAAAAAAAAAGTTGGTCATTGTAATCTCAGATGCCATCCAAAATGAAGAAATGAAATTTGTCAACCACTGTACCATCTTAATCTATCTGAATTTATAAAAAAAAATTGAAACTTCAACATTAGTTTGTTGAAGTATAGAATTAACCTACTCATCAATGTCATTAGCATGTGCCTTACTGGTTATAATAGCCGCAATCTAAGCAAACAACTCCAACTTCTATCCTTTATAACCTGGAAAAAAAAAATATGTTCGGAAGTTCTAGAGCAAAAAGTAAAGAAAAAATAGCTAACCAAAAAGTGATCGTATATACCATGTCTAAATTGGATAAATTAGAAGCTTTTTTTTGTATCTTTTTGACTATCAAATTAATTCAAACTTAAGAAAATATAGGAATACAGAGTAAAACAGCAATTTCAGAACACATTTAGTCAATGAAATCCACACCAAATGTGTCTGCACACACACGCACACAATCAACGTTGTGCACCATGCGAACAAACAAATAAACAAACTTGGGTCATGTTATTACTGAAATTAATAATTCAAGATTTTGCAAGAATCGATGAATGCACAAAAAAAATGCCATGAAAGACCTGGAGCTTGGCAGGACCAGCAAGCCGAATTGCAGCTTTTTTCTTTTCAAGCAAATCAGGATCACCCACTACCACCTCTGAAGAACACTTTAAAGCATCAACATCAACTGGGTCCATTAGAGTACTATTTCTATTGCTGTTATTGCAACACCAAATGGACCTGGAGCAAACCCTAAACACATATGTACATATGAAAAAGGAAAACATTAACTTGAGTATATACGTGTATATATACATAGAGATGCGCTTAGGAATATGTGTGTGTGTATGCACATATTGTGCATGGCATAGAATTCTGGAAATCCAGGAGAGAGAAAATGGGAACATATTCGTACGTATGTACTGATCAAATGTACAGATGATTTATTTACCTGGGATGAATGATTTGAGAGGGAGTAAAGCAACTCCAACGATGGGGTATGATGATGCTACGGAGCCGATAGTTCATGAAAGTGAGTGTACAAACAATCGGAATAATATAATGCCGATTATGCCATTGTCTACAGGTATTTCAAGTTAGGCTGTAACTTGTTTAAAAAACTGTAACTTACTCGACACGATTAAACATGGAATAACGACATGAACCGTTTTATTGATGAGTCATGCTTGATGATAAATAATGTATAAATTTAAAAATTTGTTTCAACGTCCCAGATTAATTGATAAATATTCTTAGTTAATTCATAGATAAAATTGACTCTCCAAAACAAAATTTTCTACTCTAAGAATTTTGACCCTTAAATCATGTGATATTATATATCTCATATTTCTTATCGAGGCCCTGATCGATCTTTCTCTCTCTCTACGTACTATTTACAATGACCAAGTATAGAAACCAAAGAAATTCATGCTTAGATGATCCCAATAAAATATATTTTTATTAGTAACTTCATATCACTCCCATATTTTATATGTGCATATGTAAAGATATTATAGAGAAAGTCTGAGAAAGTAATTGTAATTTTACGCTTCAGATTATGGCAATCTAAAAAAAGTTACTGAGAAATAAGGAAAGAGTTTAAACTACAATGATACATCAACACTCTTCGTATACATCTTCATGTTTAGAAGAAAGGTAATAACCTTAGATACCTTAGCACCCTTGATTTAGCTTTAGACCTAGGTTGATTAGTTTAAAATGGAATCGGTGATTGGTTCGCTAATAACTTTTAAGTATTCTTAAAAGAAATTTTTTTCTAAACCTTCTTGTATTTTGAAAATATAGATTTGACTCATTAATCGGACCCCACTTGAGCAACGCCCTTTAGTGCTCAAGGAAACAAGTTTTTGCTTGATTTCTAGCTTAAAAACTAATAGGGACCGTGTCTCTGCTCGCTTGCCTTTGGCTAGAGTAGATTCGGAACACTTGGTGATAAAATCGAGTAAGGCTGAATAAGTGGGCAACAGAGACCTCCCTCTGGGTTGCTCTCAAGCCGCTCGAGCGGTTCGTGCTCTACTGCTATGATTTGAATTCTTATTTCATTCTAGCAGCCACCACCCTCTAACTGCTCGAGCGGCCGTTCACGAATTTTGATTTACTTGGTCCTCAAAACTAAATCTGTTCTGAGCCTATAAATAGAAGAGGTCTTCTCAAGTTAGGGCATCTCTTTTGTGAGCTTATTTTCAACCTCTCTAACCCTAAGAAATCCAAGAAAATCCCTAGATCTCTAAGATTCAAAGGCAAAACTCATATTGATTTTTCTAATCCAAACTTATACATTGGTGGAGAAGATCTTGATTGGGATTGGGAGTTCCAACTAAACCCTTTGGAGACTATACATACCGAGATTCTTAGGTGCATCCTAGAAGTGTTTGAGACCTAAACAAATCGTACGGCGGGGAGTTCAAATGAAGTTATCCATAGCGTCGAAAAGAGAGCTTCGACGGAGAGGTTTATTGAAAGAAATGGGTGTCTAATCATGATATTGGTTGAGATATAAGACTCGAGTACTTGTAAACTAACTTTGGGATAGTGGATTAGGGAGAGCTTTTGTGTCAACAAATTGCTTGTATTGTTTATTATTATATTTTTACACACTTGTGATTTGTAGCATACACGGGGCACTATGTATTTGTTAATATAATTGTTTGATCATTTTTATCATACATAGTGGTTTGATTGATTGCTTGTTGTCTTGGATTGGATCACTGTGCAAGATTGACGCTTAATCGTAAAATCTACAAATCAATAACTTCAACCTACATGGTTCATTGGGTTGTTCTTGCATAAAGGAGTTCTTAATTTTTAATTGATTAATTAATTTTTGAGAAGAGGTACTTGTGGTAGAATTAGGTAATAATTTGGTGTTTGTTCGAGCGAATTAAAATTAACCTATTCACCCCCAAGGTAGTATCTTAATCACCACGTGTGTAATCATGAGAGACGATCCATTCTGCATAAGGGTAACATTTATCCTTACAATTGGTATTAGAGCAGGTCTCCCTTTAGGATTAAGTTAAGCACTTTGTAGGCATACATTGCATATTAGCTTACATTACCTAGTTTTTTCTCCTTGAGATCTCTTGTGATTGCTAGTTAGTCTCAAAAGGAAGGACGTTTAGTAGCACAACCACCGTTTGGATGGGATAAATTTTAAATATTGGAAGGCTCGGATGAGAGCTCTTATTAAATCACTTGATGAGCATGTGTGGTTATACGTGCTAGAGGGTTGGAGCCCTTCGATGGTCACTACTCTCGTTGAAGGTGCTGAGCTGGTCGTTGAACTAAAACCCCACAATACTTGGACAGAAGCCGAGTATGATTTTTTGGGGTGGAACTCGAAAGCCTTGAATGTGAGATTCAATGTTGTGAAATTGAATGAGTTCCGGAGGGTAGCTACTAGCAAAACCTCCAAATAAGCATGAGACATCTTGCAAGTTTCCCATGAAGGGACTCAAATGGTGAAGATGTCTCGCCTCCAAAGTTACACCTTTTAGTTTGAGACTTTGAAGATGCAAGAGGATGAAAGTTTTAGTGATTTATATGCTAAACTTAGTGACATTGTTAACTCATTATTTGCATTAGGTACCAAGTATGATGAGACAATGATTAAGTGAAAATCTTGAGATTTCTATCAAAGAGATTTCATGCTAAGGTGAAGGCCTTAGAAACAAGTGTCAATTTGAAAGAGGTGTCAGAGGAAGACCTAGGACATTCGATATGAATCTCCTATCGCCCAAAATATTGAGGGGTGTTGCTTTGAGCCCAAAGAAAGAAGAAGGAGACAAATCTAAGTCACCCCACTTAGGAGAAGATAGCATAGTCTATCTTGCAAGAAAGCCCCAAAAATACTTCAAGGCTAATGGTGTCAAATCCTCTAGGTCGAAGGGTAAGTTGAGTAGACCAAAAACTACTAAGGAGGGAAGAGAGAAATGGGGTAGAACTTCTCAAAAAGAGGTTGAGAAGAAAGGGTAAGGCCTCCAATGCTTAGAGTACCAAGGTATTGGACACATGCTGCAGAGTGCCCAAATAATAAGAAAAAGGATTTGCCCAAAGACAAGAGAAGGACAATGAAGTCCAAGTTGAACGAGAGTGACTCTTCTTCTGAAGAAGATAAAGAGAATTTCACGACCTTTGTTGGTTCATACTCCTCCCCTCTAGAGAAAATTCAAAGAGTGAAGTTGAAGAGAGAACAAGTCTTTCCTCAAGGAGAAGATGATATTGCTTGTATTGAGCACAAGGCTCAAATTGTGAGCTTTGGAGAGAAGATTAAGTCCTTAAAGGACAAAGTGAGCTTTTCTAGAGAGTGAATGTCATATGCTTGTCGAGTCTAAGAAGAGTCTACATTTTAAATTGATAAAACTTGATAGAGACCTTTATGAACCACAAGAGTTCTCTAAAAGAGTATCTCTAAGCACTGAAACTCATGTTAGTTATGTGTTTGACCCCATGGAGGTAGAAGCAGAGGCAAATGAAGAGGAATTGGAGCCTAAGACACCTGCTGCTCCCACCTCTGAGCCAGGGTCATTGACTAATGCACCACCATTGAGGCATGCATATGATAGTACTTCCCATGCCACACACACATCTTCCTTTGGTCAACGGAGATGTGATAGGTTATCTACAGAGCAGTGTTGGTGAGCAGCATAGTCTTAATGTTCTCAAACTAGATTCTATTGGTGAGAGAGTTCTCGAGATTGAGAGTGACCAGAGGTTGATATATCGAGAGGTGAAATGACTCAGACAGATGTTACAGAATGTTGGATTCATTAATGAGGATGAGTCTGATGGAGCGCCACAAAATGGTGATGATGGTGGAGATGGTACAACCAGATGAGCTATTGGAAACTTAGTATAGGAACATATAGGAGCTTATGAGAGATATTTTATTCATTTATGGGCTTGTACTTAAGTACTCTATTTTTTTAATTTTTAATTTTGACATACTCTTAGTCCTTAGCTTTGATATTTAATCATTTAGACGTTGGATTAAATGTCATTGTTGTCCTTTTCTTTATTCCACTGGTCTATTTGCTAGTTGGGTTGTCTTGTTATCTATTTGTTATACCATGTTTTACCTTATATGTTATGATATGTAATTGATTTGACACTTTGTGACAAAAAGAGGGAGAATTTTGCAGAAATTTTTGTTTGCTAGCATGGATTATTTACATAAGAATAGAGTAAGGGGAGTTTGTTCAAATACTTAGGGGGAGTACATACAAAAACTTGATATGAAGTCACTTATTTTCTTTGTTTATTTTTCACTTGTTATTTTACTTATGAACACCAACTATGGGGGAGAACTTGTAGTGCATTGCCTTTGCTATATCCATAGGTTCTTAAACATATGGGCTAGAATTGCTTATTTATGTTACATGTTTGCATTTGCATGATGATAACATGAAAATTCCCTATGCTTCATTGGTGCTTACCATACATGTGATTATGTTATGTCTTTTCATTAATATATGATGTTTTTCACGAGGTATTGACTCGGAGTTATCGTGTGCAAAACTATGATCTTCAAAATATTCATCCGAATACAATTCTGGTACAAATATTGAGATTTAGTGGCTTTTACACGAGGGTTGATATTTCTTAGTTTGTGGGTTGTAATGTAAATTTATTACTAGTGTATTTTGTCATGAAATTTCTAAAAAGGGAGATTGTTATGATCATATTTGTAATTGACTAATTTTGTGAAGTCTTTGTGGAAATGTTAACCTATTCCATTGTCATGGTGCTATAACATCAAAGATCCGAAGGCCCAAATGAAGGGAAGAGTTGAAGCTACAACAACACATCAGTACTCGCCATGTGCACCTTCATGTTTAGGATAAAGGTAATGACCTTAGATTCTTTAGCACCATTGGTTTAACTTTAGACCTAGGTTGATTTGGTTAAAATGGAATTAGTGATTGATCCGTTAATGACTCCTAGGTGTTCTTCAAAGAAAAGTTTTTCTAAACCTTCCTGTACTTTGAAAATATAGATTTGAGTCATTAATTGGACCTCACTTGAGCAACACCCTTTAATGTTCAATGGGACAAGTTTTTACTTGTTTTCTAGCTTAAAAACCAGTAGAGACCACCATCTGCTCACTTTTTTTCTACTAGAGCGGTCTTTAAACACTTGGGGATAATATTGGGTAAGGCTGAATGAGTGGGCAGTGGAGACCGCCCTCTTGGTCACCCTCAGGACTCTCGAGCGGTCTTGAGATAGCTTGAGCAGTCCTAAGGTCGTTCGGGTGCTCCATGCTTTACTAATGTTGTTAGATTTCTTATCTCATTCTAGTAGCCACCACCGTCTGACCATCCTCTCACTGCTCGAGAGTTTGTTTACGTATTTTGGTTTACTTGGTCTCCAATACTAATCCTATGTCGAGCCTATAAATAGAGGGAGTCTTCCAAAGTTGGGGCATCTCTTTTGTGAGCTTATTTTCAGCCACTCCAACCCTAAGAGATCCAAGAAAAATCTTAGATCCCTAAGATCCAAAGGCAAAACCCACTTGAATTTCTCTAATCCAAACTCAGACCTTGGTGAAGAAGATCTTGATTGGGAGTTCTAACCAAACCTATTGGAGAGTGTGCATACTGAGATTATTGGGTGTGTCCTAGGAGTGCTTGAGGCCTAAACAAACTATGCGGCAGGGAGTTTAAGTGAAGGTATCCATAACGTCGAACGGGGAGTTTCGGCGAAGAGGTTTATTGAAGGAAAAGAAAGTCTAAACATGGTATTGGTTGAGGTATAAGACTCAAGTACTTCTACACTGACTTTGGGATAGTGGATTGCGCTTTGGTGAACCCAGAGTGGTTCTCCTCAGTTTTTTCAGAGGAGGATTTTCACGCCAACATATTGCTTATGGTCTTTATTGTTGTATTTGTACACACTTGCGATTTGTAGCATACATGGGCACTATATGTTTGTTGATATGATTGTTTGATCATTCTTATGACACATAGTGGTTTGGTTGGTTGCTTGTTGCCTTGGATTGGATTAGATCACCGTGCGAGATTGAGAGTTAATCGGAAAATCAGTAACTTCAATCTACATGGTTCATTGGGTTGTTCTTGCATAAATGGGTTCTCAATTTTTAATTAATTTTTCAGAAGAGGTAATTATGGTAGAATTAGGTTATAATTAGGTGTTTGTTCTAGCGAATAAAAATTAACCTATTCACCCCCTGGGTAGTGTCTTAATCTCACGTGTGTAATTGTGAGAGACGATTCATTCCACATAAGGGTAATGTTTATCCTCCCACATATTCTTCAAATTTTTCCAACCCTAGCACTTGGGGTGTGTTATAGTATGTTATAATTTTTAAAAAATTAAGGTCATGTGTTGGTTGAGTGGATTAAGAGGGATAAAAGAATGGGATTGCCAATTCTCTTGTTTGAATTGACTATTTTTGGATTGGGATTAGTATTTTGACCTTTTTGGGTATAGATTGAGTAGTGTCAATATTCCACATATGTGGGCTTATTCTGGGTTTGAAATAAGTGGAAAAGGCACCCAATGAAAATACAATTTAAGAAGTCTATTGCTTCAACTTTAAAAGTGTAAACCCAAGCGCAGGTTGAGCAAAGTAATATAATCTCGGAAGTCCGAGGTCGATCCCACGAGGAATTGTAACAAGGAACAATCACACAAACAACAAAAGTAATTTGAACGGAAAAAGATTTGTTTAGAAAGTTGTTGATTGGAGAAAAGTGATTTTTGGTAATTAAAACAGTAATAAATAAAATACTAGAGCATCAGGTACTCCCTCTCAACTTCATACAATAATAGTTAAAGACTCAAAGCTTGACTTGAAAGAGGAATTAAATGTCAGTTAAACCAATTAACAAATCAAGTGATAAATCCAATGGTTATAATCAAAAGACTACCAGGAACCTGAATAATCATTCAATCATATTATTTTATGAAATAATGTTAATCCTTCCAGCATGGAATAACCAGTGATTTACACGCAGGGAAAATCAAGCAATTGATGTACGTGGCACAACAACTCAAGAGTTTATACAGCATAAACACTTTGCTAAAAGATTAGGGATTAAATTAACATAATAACATAAATCTTTAAGTACAAGAGTCAATAACAATACCGTACTCCGTTGAGAGGTTTTCCCCTAGCCCTAGTTTAGCTTTCTAGCCAGACATGATAAAAGATGCAGAAAATAGACTAAAAAACAAAGGAAGAAGGAACCCTTTACAAGATTCTAGGTTCGTATTTATACAATACAGTTTAAAGAAATTGCATCCCATTAGGACTCTAAATTCGGCAGCAGAGGTTTGACACGCGTCCGGACGCACCTCTCTCATCCGTCCGGACGCGTGCTCCAGAATGATCTTTGCTTCGTTTGTCAACTTTCTGCCAATCGCGTCCGGACGCGTATACTTCCTCCGTCCGGACGCGTGTTCCAGTGTGATCCATCCTGAGCTATGCTTCCTTTTCTTCTCATAGCTTCACTCCAATTGTGCACTATTAACCTGCAAAACAACACAACTCATCTTTTATTCTCATAGCCTTAATCTTCAATTAAATCATCATAAATATCACACTTTCACAATAAGATGATTAATATTACCTCTGACAAATGTAAATATTAGACCTGAATCACACCCCCCCACTTAGACCTTGCTAGTCCCTAGTAAGGCAAACAACTAAACATATAATACTATAAACAAAACAAAACCACTTTCGTAGGATTCACGATTGCATTTAGCATATGCAACAAGCCTTTAAACCCCTAGGTTTCCCCTAGTGGACGAGTATAGTCTCGTGAGGGTTTCCAGATATGATACCCACAAACATCACCTTGTGCTCAAACATCTGAATAACACTTTTATAATATAAGTTGCTACCACATTATTGAAATGCTAAGACGCAAACTTTTTATAAGCACATGCAAAACAACATAGAGAACTACGCGGTATATAACTGTATGCACTTATCATATTCTCATATAAACTCGTGTGTAGTGTGAGTTAACTATACCAAGTTAGTAATTTATCCGGTAATCACCTCTACAACTATCAACTATTTGTCTCAATGTCAAATCTCACAAGATAATGCACTCATAAAAGATTATCTCAGATTATAGTGACAATTCTCTCAAATATCACATGTGAGAAGAAGATATTTAAGTCAAAACAAAATAATGCTCACATGTTCCATTAAAATAATTGTAATCCAAAAGAAAAGGATTTGACATAATCTCATGAAAGAAAATCAACACACAATAAATAAATAATCACCATTCTCTTCCTTATTCACACAAGTCATGCATCCATCAATACACTCTTGAGATCAAATAGGTCTTTATTTAAGGTTGTAATGGGGTCTTGGGATTAGGGTTTTGAAACGAAGGATATTCAGGAATTCAAACGACTATCCCGAGAGAACATGTACATTACACAACCAAACTTCTTTCCATAGTCTTTCCCTCTCCATCCTTTAGAAGCACAATTTACATCACTTGCTCATATTTTTTTTCTTTTCAAACACATGCTTGCTATTTTTTTTCTTTTTTTTTTTTTTTTTTTTTTTCACAGCTAGACATATTGTCTTTTTTTTTTTTTTTTTTTTTTTTAAGCAAGACATCTAATACAAATATTCATAAGTATGTAAAACTCTTTTTTCTTTTCTTAACCAACATCTCCCAAATTACATAAACAATAAAAGTTCAATCTCGGGATAACCAAGGGTAAAAGATATATATTTATTTTTCTTTGGCTTGGTTATTATATGTTGGGCATAAGAAATAAAATTTTTCTTTAAAGGCTCAATCATGGCTTCTAGGGATAATAATAATCAAAGAATAAGGCTTAGGCTCAAGTAATATCAAAGATGGCCTAAAATCATATCTCAAGAGTTTTTGATAACACTCTTCTCATGCAAAATAATTCAAAGTCAAGCAATCATTCACAATATTGGTGTTAACCGAAACAAAAATAATGAGACTATTGAAGGAGATTAGCTGAATAAAAATATTTTTATCGAGTAAATGTAAATAACCTTTCAAGAAAGATTGGATCAAAACTCACTAGGGTTTTTTATGCATCTCCACTATATGTTTCAAGTTCTCAAAGTAAAATACCTAACAAATTTTCCAACTTGGTGAAGTCTAAAAGTGCACAATTTGTGAGTTTTTATAAGTATATGATACGAGATACAGAAATATAAAATAAAGTTCTCTGTGATGCTTAAACAGTTGCAAATTTAAAATTGAGCAAATTTTTTCAACTATGTGGTATTAACTTATTCATAGCAATGTTATTTAGATATTTGATAACACACCAAACAAAATATGCATTTTTTTATATAATAATGAGAATTTTTAGTACAATGCATATTCATAAGATAAAAGAAATCAAGCCTAACAAAAACTTACCCAAAATAGGCTTTGATTTCTACCTAAAACTGGAAAAGAAAATAAAAGAAATGATTTTACAACCACCGGGACCTAGAAGAAATCATCCTAAGATGAGGGGCCTGCCTGATCACGAGAACTATGCCCTAGCCCCCTCATCTGTGCCCTCAACTCTTTCATCTCTTTCCTCATCTCTCTCTGCCCCCTCAGCAACTCAAACAAGATCTGCCTATCAGTCCTGTGATCAGTGTCCTCATCCACTGGTATCTCAAAGTCCTCATCAATATTGAGGAACTGATCCCAATCCTCTACTGGCACATCCCCTTCTAGTGGTGCTGTTTGCTCGCCCTCCGGCCCCCTCCCCCCTGGTACTGGCCTGGCTACACTCTGACTTTTCAACAGAGAGCCAGAGTTTAGCACCACTACTTTCCTGGTCTGCTCCATAGTAGTGTCAATCACCACTCCTGCCTGCTCACACAGTGCAGTAGCCAAGCCAGCAAATGGAAGGGATGGTTTCTTGGGGTCCACAATAGCACGCCTCATCTCTGCAAAAATCAGGGACGGGAGGTCAATGGATTTCCCAGTGCCCATGGCATAGAGGAGTCGGCCTCGATCAAGATATATGTGATTGTTTCTCAACAGGGGAAAAACATTAGAGACTGATATCAGATTAAGAATCTTATATTTATTTGTCAAGTCTCCCTGCTGCAAGAACCGAAGACTCTCTGGCCATACAAAACTATCATCCCCCAAAAGCGCTTGTCCCACTATATCCCCTGAGTAGTTTGAGGGGTAATCAGGGTTCGGGACTCGGGCTTGAAGCATTCCCACCAAACCAGCTATGGTCGTGGCATCCACTCGAATATGCTTCCCTCGGACATAGGTGGTGAATATTCCATTCCCACAGTCGTCAGCATTACTATAAAACTCCCGTGTCAATATCGGGATGGCTCGCCACTCCCTGCCCATGAACCCAGCCCACCTCCGTGAAGTAATGATATCGCGGACTCCAAGTCGAGCAAAATCCTCATGCTCTACCTTCCTCTCACAGACAATCGACTTGTTGGCATAATATTTGAAAAATCGGACTCGGGCTTCTAAGGTCTCAAACCGGATTGGGTCAAATGTAGTATCCTCCTCTTGAGACTCTTGAGAAGTTGTCCGGGGTCTCTTTGATATGGATGCTCGTGGAGGTGCCATAGTGAAAAGTTTTTGAGAAGAGAGCAAGGATTGAGTTTGAAGAGTTGTTTGGAAGCTTGCAGTGCAGGAAATTTTTCCCGAACAGTCGGTATTTATACTTTTTTTCACACGCGTCCGGACGCATGGAGTTAACCCGTCCGGACGAGCCTCAACTACCGCATTAATTCACCTTAAATACCACGCGTCCGGACGCATTGGGTTATCCCGTCCGAACGCGTACTCTGAATTTGAAACGGTTAGCTTTCTCGTCCGGACGCGTATTGATGTTCCGTCCGGACGCGAGTTCCAGAGAGTTCAGGTTCTTTGATCACGTCCGGACGCAACTTCCAGTAGGTTTTATACTATAATTCATGCGTCCGGACGCGAGTTCCAGTGAATTGATTCCTTCATACTTAGAAAAATTTTCACTTTTCTTCAGCTCTTTCTCTCCCAAGTGGTTTTCTTCTACTTCTAACAATTTCTAAGGCCAAAAATAAGAAAATTCTACTTAACTATCTAAAAAAAAAACAATAAACACAATAAACATAGTTGCATGTGCACATCAAATTCAAAATTTTTCAAAATTCAATATGCTTTGTATTATCAAGTAAATGCTCCACCCCCCCACTCAAAAATTTGCATTGTCCTCAATGTATGAATACATAGAGTAAGATCAAATAAGGGATAGAAAGAACATACCGGATGCGCGTAAAATGTGCTCATGCATCTGTAGAAAAATTAAAGAGAAAACAACATACACTAATCTACAACAGTATACACCAAATGGTTAGAGACAGATTATTCATAGTGGGGATCCATCAATTCGATGGATTCCACTTCCACGATACCCCCCTCCAAGAATGGTTTCAATCTTTGCCCATTAACTTTAAAAATGTTTCCATTACTTGGGTTTTCAATCTCCACTGTTCCATATGGGAATACTTCCTTGACAACGTATGGACCACTCCATCTAGTCCGAAGCTTTCCCTTAAAGATGTGAAGCCTAGAATTATATAAAAGAACTTTTTGGCCAGGTGTAAACGTTTTTCGCACAATATTCTTATCATGAAACACCTTCATCCGTTCTTTGCTAATCTTAGAATTATCATAGGCTTCATTCCTAATCTCATCAAGCTCATTCAGCTGTAATTTTCGTGCGGTGCCGGCTTGGTCAAAACTAAAGTTGAACATTTTAATGGCCCAATATGCTTTATGCTCTAATTCCACAGGCAGGTGACAAGCCTTTCCATAAATCAATCTATATGGAGACATACCAATCGGGGATTTATATGCAGTTCGGTATGCCCATAATGCATCGATTAGTCGTAATGACCAATCTTTACGATCCGGGTTCACCGTTTTTTCCAAAATGTAAGAAATTTCCCGATTGGCAAGTTCTACTTGACCACTTGTCTGTGGGTGATAGGGAGTTGCCACTTTATGTGTTACACCATATTTTTTCATCAAATTCTCAAAAGGCTTATTACAAAAATGCAATCCCCCATCACTGATAATGGCTCGAGGTATACCAAATCTGGACAAAATATTTTCCTTTAAAAATTTTAAAACAACTTTATGATCATTTGTCCGACACGGTATAGCTTCAACCCATTTAGAGACATAATCTATTCCCACTAAAATGTACATATACCCAAAAGATGGGGGAAACGGACCCATGAAATCTATTCCCCAGCAGTCAAATATTTCTATGATCAAAATCGGGTTTAGGGGCATCATATTCCTACGGGTCAATCCCCCCAGTTTTTGACATCGCTCACACACTTTACAAAAATTGTGAGCATCCTTAAAAATTGTAGGCCAATAGAATCCGCACTGCAAAATTTTTGCAGCGGTCTTCTTCATAGAAAAATGGCCTCCACAAGCCCCCTCATGACAAAAGGAGAGAATGCTACTTACCTCATCGTCAGGTACACATCTCCGGATAATCTGATCTGGGCAATATTTGAAAAGGTATGGGTCATCCCAGAAGAAACTCTTTACCTCTACTAAAAATTTCCTCTTATCCAAAGCAGTCCAAGCCGGTGGCATGTCACCTGTAACAAGAAAATTCACAATGTCAGCAAACCATGGTAATGAAGAAACTGCCAATAACTGTTCATCTGGGAAAGTATCTTTGATCGGCACTGTCTCAATGGACACATCACTCACAAGTCTAGACAAATGGTCAGCTACTACATTTTCTACTCCTTTTTTATCCTTAATAGTGATATCAAATTCTTGGAGTAGTAGGATCCACCTCAACAGTCTCGGTTTTGCATCTTTCTTAGTTAATAAGTATTTGAGAGCTGCATGGTCTGTGAAGATAATAATGGGGAAACCTACTAAGTACGACCTGAATTTGTCTAGTGCAAATACTACAGCCAGTAATTCTTTTTCTGTTGTAGAATAGTTCATCTGTGCACTATTTAAAGTTCTACTGGCATAGTAGATGACATGAGGCTTTTTGTCATTTCTTTGTCCTAAAACCGCCCCTACAGCATAGTCACTGGCATCACACATGATTTCGAAAGGACTACTCCAATCTGGGGGTTGCATGATTGGAGCGGTGACAAGCATGCCCTTTAACTTATCAAAAGCTTCTTGGCATGCATTATCCCACTCAAAAGGTGTGTCTTTCCCTAGGAGATTACAGAGTGGTCTAAATATGGAACTAAAATCTTTTATAAATCTCCTATAAAAACCAGCATGACCCAAGAAAGATCTAACATCCTTAAGGGCTTTTGGACTAGGTAAATTAGCAATTAACTCAATTTTTGCCTTATCTACCTGAATTCCCTCAGAAGAGACAATGTGACCAAGAACAATTCCCTTTCTAACCATGAAGTGGCATTTTTCCCAGTTAAGTACAAGGTTCTTTTCTTCACATCTTATTAGTACCTTCTCCAGATTAGCTAAGCAGTCATTATAGGAATCACCAAAAACAGTAAAATCATCCATAAAGACTTCAAGAAAACGCTCAACCATATCACTGAAAATACTAAGCATACACCTTTGAAAAGTCGCAGGTGCATTGCATAGTCCAAAAGGCATCCTTCTATAAGCAAAGGTGCCAAAAGGGCAAGTAAATGTGGTCTTCTCTTGGTCTTCTAGGGCAATTTCAATCTGGTTATATCCCGAATAGCCATCTAAAAAACAATAGTACAAGTGTGACGCTACCCTTTCTAAAATTTGATCCATAAAAGGCAAAGGGAAGTGATCTTTTCTAGTAACAGCATTAAGTCTCCTGTAGTCTATGCACATTCTCCAACCAGTAACTGTCCTAGTTGGCACAAATTCATTATTCTCATTAACAACTACAGTGACTCCAGATTTCTTAGGAACTACCTGTGTGGGGCTTACCCATTTGCTGTCTGCAGTAGGGTAGATAATTCCAACATCTAACAATTTCAACACCTCTTTTTTCACAACTTCTTTCATATGTGGATTTAGCCTACGTTGCATCTCCCTAGATGTTTTAGCATTATCCTCCAAATAAATCTTGTGGGTGCAAACCAAAGGGCTAATTCCTTTTATATCAGCTAAAGTCCAACCAATTACATTCTTATGGTCCTTAAGGAGGTGTAACAACATACCTTCCTCTGCTGAATTCAATTGAGAAGAAATTATTACCGGATAAGTTTTATCATCTCCTAAGAATGCATACTTCAAATCCACTGGTAATTGCTTGAGGTCTAGCTTGGGGGCTTTATCCTTGGATGGTATTGGTGGATCAGTTCTTGGTGGGAGCTCCTCAAATCTCTGTCTCAACTTTCCCATTTCAAGTACCTGCAAAGAGTTTAACATATCAGTTGAAACAGAAATGTCAGCATTCTTTTCATCTATCTCTAACTCAGAATATTGTTCAAGCGAACATGCTTCAAGTGGATCAAACAAGGAAGAATCATATACTTTGCTTGGAACAATCGATTCAATCATGTTAACTTCATGTACATCTTCATCAACATTCCCAGGTTGTTTGCACACATTAAAAATGTTGAGCTCTAATGTCATATTCCCAAAGGTCAATTTCATCACACCATTCCTGCAATTAATTAGGGCATTTGAAGTTGCTAGGAATGGTCTGCCTAAAATGACGGGAATTTGAGCACTAGTACTTAATACAGGTTGAGTGTCTAAAATTATGAAATCCACTGGAAAATAGAATTTATCAACCTGTACTAAAACATCTTCCACTATACCCCTCGGTATCTTCACTGATCGGTCAGCTAATTGAAGTGTAACCGAAGTGGGTTTTAACTCCCCCAACCCTAATTGCTCATATACTGAATAAGGGAGCAAATTCACACTAGCTCCTAAATCCAGTAATGCTTGTTCAATTCTGTGGTTGCCTATAACACAAGAAATAGTAGGACAGCCTGGGTCTTTATATTTTGGTGGAGTTCTATGCTGTATAATGGAAGATACCTGCTCAGTCAAAAATGCCTTCTTTTGCACATTTAGTTTCCTTTTTACAGTGCATAACTCTTTCAAAAATTTTGCATAAGAAGGTATTTGTTTAATGGCATCCAACAAGGGAATATTGATTTTCACCTGCTTAAAAATCTCTAACATATCATTATGCAAGATAGGCCTAGTAGAAGTAAGCAATCTCTGTGGGAATGGTGCAGGTGGAACATACTTTTCAGACTTATTACTTTCAGATAGGCTAATCTTATCATCACTCTCCGTGGGTTGAGAAATATTTTCAGAATCTTGAGTTTCCAAAGGAATGGTTTTATTGATTTCTTTCCCGCTGCGGAGTGTAGTGATAGACTTTACTTGCTCGTGGGCAATCTCAGAAGTGCAAGTCTCATTCACAACAAATTGACCCTGTGGGTTCGGTTGTGGTTGTGCTGGAAGTCTACCCTTTTCCTGATGGCAAGGGTCAATGGTCAATTTAGTGATTGCACTCCTCATATCCTCAATAGCCTGAGTTGTTTGTCTATTGTATGTTCGCTGATCCTGCATGAATTGTGACAACACCTCCTCAATGTCTCTTTTTGGGCGTGGAATGTAGGGTGCAACATTTGAAGAATTTTGTTGGGGTGGCTGCGATGCATGATTGTCATTCCTCCAACTAAAATTTGGATGATTCTTCCACCCCGGATTGTATGTGTTCGAGTATGGGTTATTGTAAGGCTTTGAAAAAGTGTTTACAACATTTGCTTGGTCATACACTTCTTTTAATACAGGTAATGATGGACACTCCGTCACAGGATGTCCAGGAATTTCACAGATACTGCATATCTCCTCAACCTGAACTGTGTCAACCTGGTTAACCTTTTTGTATTCCATAGCCTCTAACCGTCTTGTTAAGGTGGCAATCCTAGCTCCTAGGTCATCCTTCTCCCTCAACTGGTATTTACCCCCACTAGATGATGATGACTGTGCAGTTTTACCCTTAGATGGTTCAGGGGATGTAGTATCCCAAGATTGTGCATTCTCGGCTAATTGGTCTAAATAATCAAAAGCATCATCTGGTTCCTTATTCATAAAATCCCCATTACACATCATTTCAATAAATTGACGCAGTTGTGGGCCTAAACCCTCATAAAAGAAACTTATTATGCGCCAGCTTTCATAACCATGATGTGGGCAAGATGCAAGAAGGTCTTTAAATCTTTCCCAACTTTGATAAAAATTTTCAGACTCCTTTTGAGAAAAATTCATTATCTGTCTTTTCAAAGAATTTGTGCGATGTGTGGGAAAAAATTTCTTTAAAAATTGTTTCTGCATCTCTTGCCATGTTCCTATAGACCTAGATCTCAACGAATATAACCAAGTTTTAGCTTTTTCCTTTAATGAAAAAGGAAATAACTTCAGCCTGACTATATCCATTGCACATTTTGATCATGGAACGTAGCACATACATCCCCAAATTCTCTGATGTGCAAATATGGGTTTTCCTCGCCTATACCCAGGAATTTTGGAAGTAATTGAATCATGCCAGGTTTAAAAACAAAATTAATGGCATTCAATGAAAAAATTATGCATGATGGTTCAGTGAGAAGTACGGGTTGTAAATACTCACGCAAAGTCCTACCCTGATTAACATTATCCACCTCATTCTCATCATGATTACTTATTCTATCAACATGATCCTCCCGTTCGGGAAGATCATTCTACCTATGATCATTAGGATTAGCAGCCATTGTGTGCAAGAAGTGATTCGACACAGATAAATCAAATAAATTTCCAAACAGAGTGTCTGAATCTTCTCTTGTTAAACATCCACTTAAATCACGATGCCAAAAGCTCATAAAACAAATAAATAACCTTAATAAATTCTAAATTTAACTAACAAGAAAAATAACTTGAATAAATAAACTAAAAAAATTAGAACGAAGTTACCGGATTTCCGAAGACTCGCAAATACCGCAAACCTCAATGATGTAATGGCTCCTTGTCTTTCAACTCCCCGGCAACGGCGCCAAAAACTTGCTTCAACTTTAAAAGTGTAAACCCAAGCGCAGGTTGAGCAAAGTAATATAATCTCGGAAGTCCGAGGTCGATCCCACGAGGAATTGTAACAAGGAACAATCACACAAACAACAAAAGTAATTTGAACGGAAAAAGATTTGTTTAGAAAGTTGTTGATTGGAGAAAAGTGATTTTTGGTAATTAAAACAGTAATAAATAAAATACTAGAGCATCAGGTACTCCCTCTCAACTTCATACAATAATAGTTAAAGACTCAAAGCTTGACTTGAAAGAGGAATTAAATGTCAGTTAAACCAATTAACAAATCAAGTGATAAATCCAATGGTTATAATCAAAAGACTACCAGGAACCTGAATAATCATTCAATCATATTATTTTATGAAATAATGTTAATCCTTCCAGCATGGAATAACCAGTGATTTACACGCAGGGAAAATCAAGCAATTGATGTACGTGGCACAACAACTCAAGAGTTTATACAGCATAAACACTTTGCTAAAAGATTAGGGATTAAATTAACATAATAACATAAATCTTTAAGTACAAGAGTCAATAACAATACCGTACTCCGTTGAGAGGTTTTCCCCTAGCCCTAGTTTAGCTTTCTAGCCAGACATGGTAAAGGATGCAGAAAATAGACTAAAAAACAAAGGAAGAAGGAACCCTTTACAAGATTCTAGGTTCGTATTTATACAGTACAGTTTAAAGAAATTGCATCCCATTAGGACTCTAAATTCGGCAGCAGAGGTTTGACACGCGTCCAGACGCACCTCTCTCATCCGTCCGGACGCGTGCTCCAGAATGATCTTTGCTTCGTTTGTCAACTTTCTGCCAATCGCGTCCGGACGCGTATACTTCCTCCGTCCGGACGCGTGTTCCAGTGTGATCCATCCTGAGCTATGCTTCCTTTTCTTCTCATAGCTTCACTCCAATTGTGCACTATTAACCTGCAAAACAACACAACTCATCTTTTATTCTCATAGCCTTAATCTTCAATTAAATCATCATAAATATCACACTTTCACAATAAGATGATTAATATTACCTCTGACAAATGTAAATATTAGACCTGAATCATCTATTTTGCACTAAATATTAAAAATATGTTGGTTGTTTAAGGGGCATGATGGTACAATTTTGTTAAAAACATTCAAACCAGTCAATCACATGGATAACCTTTGAGCCCCACAAAAGTTCACATGCACTTTCTAAACATTGGATTGTTTAAAATGGAGGTTAGCAGATGACCTAATGGTCATCGTCCCCATTGTTGGACATTAAGGTCGCGAGTTCGAACCTCGTAGTTCCTTTATCTTGTAATAGTACTTGACTAAAAAAAAGAGATTTGTTTGAAATGAACATTTTTTCCAAGCCTTGCTAGCCTTTGGAATGGATCCGGCAAGATGAAAATCACATACCTATCTGATCCCACCCAACCATCCAAACATGACCTAAAAATGAGCTAGTTAATTTGTATGGTACATGAGTGGTTACATGGATGTGTGATAGAATGTGCTTAAATAAAAACTTGTGTTATAACTATGCAAATAGAAATTGTAGAAAAATACAAAATGGGTGAGGGAATATTTCACCAAGATCTCCCCCCTAAATTAATAACCTAGGGTGAATGACACTTATCACCGTAAAAGATTCTTAAATTCTCAATTTATCCTTTAAAGATTAAAATTTACATATTACACCATCAATCAGATAAAAAAGTAACAATTTGGTCCAAAATCAAATGTTCGTCAGCTTTTTCGATAATTTTTTGTTGTTGTATTTGTTCTATTATCCTAGTGTTATACACAATTATTTTGCACAATACTCGTTTTTAAGGATTTTAAATGAAAATTTTGTACTCAATTCTAATAAAATAGAGTATATTGCTACCTTTTTATTTTAATTGAGAGTGCAACGTTAAAATTGTAATATTTTAGGATGTGAATTGAAAATTTGAAAATATTTTAGGGTGCAAAGTGTCAATTGCGCAATAACATATAGTATAAATAGACCAGTGGTTGCTCCGTGCAATGCACATAATTCACACTCTTTCCCCTAATCCCACCCCTATCCCACCATGGTATGCATAAAACCGTCATTAGTGAATTAAAATTTATGGATCACTTATTCATGAGTTGGAAATTTTTTGAGTAAAACGGGGTTAGTGGGTGTGTTCAAAAATATCCATGTGTTGGGTGTTAATTGGAAGAAATTATAATTTTGTAACTAATAAGTCAAAAAACTAAACATTAAAAAAAATGTTGAGGAAAGACTTTCAAAATCCTCTCTCTTTGATTTGATTATTGTAATAATAAAAATAGATGGGTTCAAGATTGACTCCATAAGCACTGGTTCAAGATCAATGCTTAAGATAAACATAGCGAAACTCTCAAGCTCTGATCACTGAAGGATTCAAAATATCACTTATATAATTAGACAAATTAATGAGAACACGTGATAAAAATGAGAAGGGATAGTTTGGTGAAGGCAAAGTACCTCTGACCAAGCCAAAAATGATCCAACCAAGCAGGCATAAGTGTTAGTCGACCATCAGTAGAATCATCCTCACCAAATAGTTTGGGTCGCAAAGCTTCCAAGCAGTTGGTGCATACTGAGCAAGTATTAAGGGAGAGACTCCGAACGAATCAATGCCCGAGTAGGACTCTAGTTCCGCAATTCAAGGGATAAGAACTAAGTCAACCCAAGCAAATGATAGCTAGGTGATGATCAAAGACAGTCATAAACAACCAACAAAAAAGTTGTCTATTTTAAAGGTGCACATTATAAACACGTGACCTAAAAGATCAACTAATGAGAATGAAAACTTGGAAAGATTCAATAATGAATGTGGAAAGATATAGCTAAAAAATAGGTGTACCATTCTATTCTAGTCTTGATTCTATACCCTAAAAATATATGTACTCCTATAAATACCTGATGTGTTTAGGTCAAAGGTACGTGCTTCTTTCCCTACTAATTGGTTACTTAACCTTAGAGACTTTATTGACTTAAGCATTGAAGTGCCTCTGACCAATCAAACCCCTATCTATGGTAGTTCTCTCATTTTGTAGGAGGGAAGTTGCACCTAATTTGCTTGATTAGTCATTCAATTCCCAAAAAAATCATCATTATTTTCACTATAACAGAGGTACATAATTTTCCTCTTATAATTGTCGTTGCCATGGGAAATCGAGTGACTAATAGCCATGTCAAATTTATGGAGTACACTAGGATCATTGCGCAACAAACAACAATTGAAGGAGCACAGTCCTGAGCATAACTTCCAAGTGTCAATTCCCATAGAATGCGGATAGTGACATAAATGATAGTGTGACTACAAGTTTTTGATGAAGAAAGGAGAGAGGACCAAGAACATACGTCCCAACAATGATACGAGCTAGGGGAGGATGTTCCTTGGAATGATAGGGAAGTCTTTGCTTTAATGAAGCTAATTAGGACTTATGAGGATCGACTTTATACTCGGGATGATATGTTAAGAAGGTCGAAAGAAGCGGAAGAAAGGCTAGGCAAAATGTTGAGGAGCTCAAATGCTCAAGAGGTCAGAGGACTATGAGATACATTGAGGATTTGGTTATGAAGGGACAAATGCTAGAGAATCTCACCCTACCGAGCACAGACACATCCCTGCTGATTTCTAGCACAAAATGAGAGATAACACTCGCGAGAGGCATGCACAAAAAAAATCTACTCGGATAGAGGACTAGGAGAACAATTGGAGGTGTTTCATAACTGAGGAGCTTGACAGTCGGTTGAAGTGCCATGAGTGGCAGACTGCCCAAGAGATTGCGAGGAAGGCTAATAAAGAATATTCATTTGGGGGGGGGGGGGGAGGTATCACCATTCGCCCCCTAAAGTGCTGAAGATAGGATACAAAGGAAGTTAGTGATGTTGAACTTCCAGCTCTATGATATTAAGATGGACCCCTCAACCCACTTACGCTATTACTGACAGCTTATGGCAGTACATTGAAGGAATGAGGCTGTGATTTTTATTATGTTTGCAAGTAGATTGGGGGAGTCAACAATGAAGTGGTTCAACCACCTCCCTAGAAACTCAATAAATAGTTGTGTACAACTAGCCAAATAGTTTACTATTCGGTTCGTTACGAGCAACCATCACCCAAAAGACATTGGTGTGTTGCTTTCATTGAAGAAAAAGTGAAAGGAGATGTTAAGGAATTACTCCCATCATTATTGGGAGATGATGAATGAGATTGACAACTATAAATTTGAGATAGTTGCTGCTTTATTCAAGCTCGCTTGCCAAAGGAAATCCCGCTATATCAGTCGTTGATTTGGTGACCTGCTCTTGATATGAAAGAGCTCATGGCCAAGGTGGAGAAGTATGCAAAATTCGAAGAAGAGTTGGTGAAATAATTCCCAAAGGACTTGTCGACTAGGAAACCAAATGGCATGGAGAAACAAAGCCAAGTCCACTCGGTGAACAAGGACAAAGAAACACTTGGCTACCCCCCTACACTCATATTTTGCTATAGTGAACATGGTTTTCAAAGGAGAGGAACCCAAATCTTAGATGTTACTATTATCGGGATGTCAGCAAATGACCAAAGATTGTCAGTCTCTAAAGCACCATCTAGAGGAACCGGTATGTTCTAGTGATCTCAGCTAGTACATCTGTAAAACCCGGGTAAATTTGAACTTTTCCTGAAAAAGGGCAAAATAATAATTTGTCACAACAGTGCGGATTCGAGATAGACCTTTCTCTAGATCTTGGATGAGAAAAAAAGACTTCTCCATTGGACTCGTATCGCGGAAACTAGTTACCCTGTCAAATTTCATCGAAATCCGAGATAGTCGGATTTTGCACGTATTTTGAGGTGATTAGGTGGCGGCTGACCTCACAAAGGTCCCTACAAATAAATGTTATAAAATTTCCTTATAATTGAATTAAATTTTAAATAAAATTAATTTAAACTTAAACCGGGATGAAATTAATCGTTTCGGGACAGAAACGGACCGGGGAAATAGGGGGGTGTGTGGCGCGATCTGAGCCAAGTCTTTAAAATTATAAATAGGGCAAAATATCTAAATTTTGCAAAGAATTTTCTGCTGGTTGTGCTGGTTTTAACGTGTGGGAGAAAGAGGGAGAGAAAAGTGAGTTTTCAAGTTTTCTTTCGGCGATTCTCGGAGTTCTGTCGGTCGGAATCTGTCGAGCCAAGAATTAAACTTCATCTCCTCGACGAGGGCTACGCGTATGTACCAAGAACGAGGAATTTCACCGAAGATCCGAAGGAGGAGATTTGGAGAAATCAAGTTTTGGGAGCTTGGGAGGTGTTCTTGGAAGCTCTACCTTTCAATTTACGCACCAAGAGGTAGGGGTCTTCCTACTTGGATTTTATTCCTACTTTAGGGGCTGCTTTGTGCACTGCCATGGGGCTGTATTTGTACACTGTTATGGGCTGTTTTGGGGCTGAATTTGTGGATTGTTTAGGGGCTATTTTGTGCACTGCCATGGGGCTGAATTTGTACACTGTTATGGGGCAGTAATTGGACTGTTTTATGGCCCGTTTTGTGGCCTGATTTGAGACTGTTTATGGCATGTTTAGGGGGCTGTTTGTGGCCTGATTTGGGACTATTTATGGCCTATTTAGGGGGCTATTTTGTGGCCTGATTTGGGACTGTTTTGTGGCCTGATTTGGGACTGTTTATGGCATGTTTAGGGGGCTGTTTGTGGCCTGATTTGGGACTGTTTATGGCCTATTTAGGGGGCTGTTTGTGGCCTGATTTGGGACTGTTTATGGCCTGTTTAGGGGGCTGTTTGTGGCCTATTTTATGGCCTGTTTAAGGGGCTGTTTTAGGGACTATTTTGGGGCTGTTTAAGGGGCTGTTTTATGGAATGTTTTTGGGCTGTTACATAGGCTATTACATGGGCCGTTATGTGCTCTATTGTGTCTTTGTGATTAAGTGTGTTATTGGCATAAAAATTATGATTACATGCTTGGAATTGTGTTATGAAATTGTCAATGTATATGCATGCTTGTATTATATTGACATTGTGGAGAATTATGAGAATTATATGCTTATGATATAATTTTGCCATGAGATATATAAAATGTATTGATATTGTTATTATGTTTTTCATAGCATATAATATGTTATCTTTGTGCAATATGACATCATATTGCATATGCACGGTGACATCGCATCATGTGGGTGTGTGCATGGTTGTCGTCAACATCACACTTGGTGGATAATGAGTGGGCTCGATTAAGCTTGGTCGAAGACCTGACCGAGTCGCACGGGTTGCATGGTGATTAGGGTTGGGGTTAGCAAGAAGGGATAAGAAGATCCCTCAGGTGCAAGGCCCGGTGGTTGGGATACGCACTCCCTTGGCTTGGTCCATCAAGTGTATGGGTGTACGTGGAACCCTTGGTGGAAGTCCATAAATTTCAAGTAGGTTGGAGACCCTTGGTGTAAGCCCATGAATATCCACCCCACACAAAGACCCTAGATTGGTAAAAGTCATCTGATGTGCAACATAAATGACGGTTCCATACACTTTGACACTTGCATGTGTTGAAGAGCTGGGAATGGCTCGGGTTGATTTGCATGAGTGAGTCTCATCTCATTTCATGGCATGATACGATAAATTCCAACATTGAATGCATATCCTTGCTTGGAATGTTATGGATTGTTGTTTGTTGCATGTGAGCATTGTATGCGCATCTAAGGTGGTGAGTAGCCTCTGTAGGAGATACTCTATTGAGCGTTGCTCACCCTATACGGGAAAACATTTCAGGTGTGGGTTTTACGCCGACAAACGGCACTCACTCGGGCACTTGAGGAGGAAGAAAGGTCGACTTGTGGCTTTTAACCATTTTTTTGTAAAATTAGACTTGTAATTAAATTTTGGCATGTAATGTATGTAAAAGGATTGGAACTTGAACTTATATTAACTATGTTTGATGCATAGGTGTGATGTGTTTATAGGTCGCAGTGGTACATGACAACGTTACACTTTTACAAGCCATGTTACACTTTTACAATTCAATGTCACACTTTATACATCAACATAGGAACCCCAGTTTTAGGGGCGTTAAAAGTATGATAAATGGACCCGGTGTGGTCATTATTTTATATTGGACCTCGGATGGGTCATGTGAATGTATATTACACAGGTTGTGTTTTGGGTAGAGCTCCCCGTACAAAGGAGACTCTGCCCGAATTTTTGTTAAATTAAGGACCCCGGTAAATGGGGTATAACGGCGTGATATCGAGTTCCTCGGTATCCACGGGTATTCCACGGATTGATGGGTAATCAATGGACCCCCAGATTTTGGGGTGTCACAACATCCACGAGGAGAGACAAAAAGAGGAGACTGCTAACAAATAGAGGGACGGTCACGGTCAGGCCTAGGACCCCATTAGTGTAATAGACATGATTCATGCAATCACTAATATAAACATGGCCATGATTAAAGTTAGTCGACCCTATATTCAGAAGGTTACACATATCAGGTAGGTGAACCAAATCAACAACATGGCCGAGAAGATTGCCAAGAAGCCCTAAACTTAGCAAAATAAAGAATTGATCAGTTTCTCAGATTCAGATTTGATAGGGATCCATCATCCCTACAAAGATGCCTTGATTCTGACCCTCAGGATTGCGAATTTTAATGTTAAAAGGATCCTGATAGATTAGGAGAGTTCTTTAGAGATTATGTATGTTGGCCTGTTCAAGAAGCTGGGTTTGAAGGATGATGACCTTAAATTAATTTATACCCCTCTTGTTGGCTTTAGTGGCAAAATTTTATTGCCAAGGGAAAATTTACCCTTTTAGTCTGAGTCGGACTAGTTACAACTATAATTGAACTCTTAGTTGTGGATACGGATTCGACACATAATGCAATTATAGGGTGCATATGGTTACATGAGATAAGGGTTTTCCTTCCACTTATCATCAATTTTAAGGTTCCCATCTAACTAGGGAATCGTTGAGATTCATGGGGGCCAAGTCACTACAAGGACTTGTTTCTATGCATCCCTAAAGGGCAGGGCTATAAAGGATAAGCCTGGGGATTTCAACAAGGCACTTGAGCTAACTTAGAAATAGCAACCGAAGTATGAAAGACCACAGGTATTTCCTCGTAGGCTCATCACTAACAAGTAGGACAAGGAGGCGATGGAAAGCCTCATGTGGAGAAATATTGACATGTCTGCATGGACACCATATGAGATGTTGGGCATCAACCTCGAAGTATTTCTCATCAACTACACGTCGAACCAAGCTTTAAACTAATGAGGCAGATGTAGAGGAGGTCGACTATTCAACATATAGAGACAATCAATGAAGAGGCCACCAAGCTATTGGAAACACAGTTCATTCGGGAGGTGAACATTGTGGTAGTTAAGAAAATGGATGGCAACTAGAGCGTTTCCGTGAATTTCACCATTTCAACAAAGCATGCCCTAAAGACAGCTCCCCATTGCCAAAGATAGACCAAATGGTGGATGTCACATTTGAACATGAGAGAATAAGCATCCTTGTTGCATACAGAGGTTATCACCAGACTCCAGTTCCTAAGTTAGATTAGGAGAAAACGTACTTCATGACCCCTCGGGGGATGTTTTGTGATAAGGTGATACCATTCAGATTTAAGGATATAGGAACAACCTACCATAGTTTGGCGACCCAGATGTTCAAGGACCTACTCAAGAATAGACTAGATGTTTACATCGACAATATGTTGGTTAAAATTCGCAGAGCCCCTGACCACCTAGAAAATTTATAGGAAATCTTTGAAGTCTTTATGGCCTATGGTATGAAGTTCAACACGTCGTACACATTTAGATCTGTGACTCCTGGTGACCAAGAGAGGGATTGAAGCTAAACCCAACCAAATTCAAGTCTTGAAAGCCCTTAACCCTTGAGAACTATCAAAGAAATCTAGAGTTTAACGGGGATGTCTGTTGCACTAAATAGGTTTAGATTGAAGTCAGTGTGGACTCTTCTTCCAAGCTATAAAAAATAAAGGGGAAGAATTTGGAACAACGAATATGAAAGAGCCTTCACTGAGATGAAGTCTTACATGATAGAGCTCCCACTAGTAATAACTCTTAAGCAGAGTGAGGTACTGTACATTTATTTGGTAATGTTCGAGCACGCAGTTAGTGAGGCACTAATGAAGGAAGATAAAAAGAACATGAGACCCATTTATTACGTTAGCAAAACTTTACTAGACATAGAGAAAAGGTACCTCCTGGTACAAAATCTTGTCTTTGCTCTGGTATGCTCAGTTAGGAAGCTAAGGCACTATCTCAAGGTTCACCCAATCAAAGTCCTGACTGACCAGCTGTTGAGAACGTTATTTAAGAGGGCATATTTTTAAGGAATGATATCAAAGTGGGCTATAGAGGTAGGTAAACATGATATTAAATATAAGCTAGGGATATCAATTAGAGGACAAGTAATGGTAGATTTTTGGCCTTAGCTCGCTTCAGGAGTCCATACCAATGGCCCTGGATCTCAAAAGATCCAAAGTGCTTTGGAACAAAAATCTGTCAGTGAAGAACTGTTGAATGACTGAAAATTATTTGTTAATGACTCCTTCTCCTTTTTGATTGGAAGAGTCAGAATCTTTCTTGAATCCCCAAAAAGGGACATACCAGAAAATGTGTAAGGCTAGAATTAGAGCATTAAACAATGAAGCAAAATACAAGGCCTTAATTGGAAGGGAGAGATTGGCAGCCAATATGGGAGTCAAGTAGCTCAGTATTTATTTTGACTCCCAGCTTGTCGTGAACTAGCTCTCTGGAGAGTATGCATCAAGGGACAAAAGGATGATATCCTATCAACATTTGGTAAAGCTAGACTTGCTAAAGTGATGATATAGTAGGTTATTTGGGGTAAAAATGCCCATGCTAATGCTTTGGCTACCTTAGAGTCAATACTTCATGAAAATTTCACAAGGACAATGGTGGTGGAGTCTTAGAATGCACGAGCATTGATCAGGTGACCTTGAGGGAAACCATGGTTGCCTAAGAGGCACCGAGCTGGATGTACCCTATAGTGGTGTATCTGAAAGAGGGAAAGTTGCCCGAGAATAAGAAAGAAGCTCACAAACTAAGATTAAAGTCTGATAGGTTTTGGTTATCACCTAACGGGGACTTATATAGACCATCTTTCTTGAGTCCTTACTTATTTTGTGTAAACCCGAGCAAGGTTCAATTTTTCCTGTTCAAGATCCATGAAGGAAGCTGTGGGAGCCATTTTGGGGGAAGCTCACTATCCCACCAAGCAATCTTACAAGGATACTTGTGGCCTTACATGCAAAGAGACACTTTGAAGTATGTTAGTAGTGCGAAAAATGCCAGAATTTTTTGCCAATCCCAAGACAACCTGCACAAGTCTTGAACCTCTTGACTAGCCCATGGCCTTTTGCGTAATTGGGTTCTAGACATAGTGGATCCAATGCGGGGCAACAGGCAACAAGTGATTCTTAGTGGTTGCAACCAACTATTTTACCAAGCGGGTGGAAGCCGAGTCATTGTTTAAGTATTTGGGACGTCGATACCAAAAATTTTGTGTGGAAGAACATCATTATTTGATTCGATATACCACAAGCCTTGGAGTTAGATAATGTTACACAGTTTGATAACAGAACCTTTAAAATCTTTTACTAGAGCTACAACATCAAGAACTATTACTCTTTCCTAACCTACATGCAAAGTAATGATCAAGCATAGATATCAATCCAAACCCTCTTGGATGGTATCAAGAAGAGGTTGGAGAAAGCCAAGGGAAGATGGGTAGAAGAACTACTTGGCATCCTTTGGGCATACCGAACCGCACCACACCGAGCACCGGGGCAAACACTGTATGCGATCAAGAATCATTAATCTGTTTAGAGGTTGGACTCCCGACCATTAGATTAGGAGCCTTCAATGAAGGGGAGAACAAAAAATTAATTGCCAGAAACTTGGATCTTGCAGAGGAAAAGAGAGACCTAGGTACTATTAGGATGACATTGACCTTGTGGTGAAGAAAGCAATGGGGAGTATGAAAGACCCCACACAAAGGAAGCTTGTAAGGACCCTACATAGTTGCTTTAGTGCGAGGAATCATATCCTATCACCTTGAGACATTTGAGGGAAAGCCAATTCTACAACCTTAGAATGTGGCCAATGTTTGAAAACTTTACTTCTAAAGTGCCTTCAGAAAGTTTGTTTTAAATTTGAAGTGCCTTCAATCATTAGTTCTGAAGTACCTTCAGAACAGTTGATATTTTTTAATTTCAGTTATCAATAAAAATTATAGTTTACAAATTGTCGTTGTGAAGCATTTTAACACTCTAATAGGGCGTCCCTCTGATAGGGCGTGGGGACTGACCACGAAAGCCTTTTCCAAGGCGAAGGAAAAAGTCCCAAGAATGAAATTTTGGACAAAAGACCCGAGAATGCTTGGACATAGTTTAAAAAGCTCTTGCCAAGGCAAAGAAAAAAAATACTGGCAGAAGTAGGGTACCTAACCCAAGTGCATCAACTTGATCAAACTTAGGCCTAATGTTAGGTATGCTGGTGCAAGCTTTAGGGGAAATGATTTGAGACTAATAAGAAAACGTAATCGTAGTTCCAAAATTATTACACTTAGGCCTAATGCAAGTTTGGCAAACGTAATTGTAGTTCCAAAATTATTACACTTTCATACAAACACAACTAACCAAACTTAAAAACTCATTACAATACACATGTTCAACTTTTAACTCTAAGTCAATTTTAACAGGTACACGTTGCCCATACCATGTTTAACACATTCATCGTTCCTCCAAGTATGAAAAAGAAAGAAATATCGTAGGGTGATCGTAAACTAGCTCAATAGGAAAACCTTAAAAAATACCAATACCAATACAGTGCCACACCGGAGAGCATCATCATCCTATAGACCACTCGGGGTCAATACAAACCATACGATCCAACCTTTTAGGGGACTTCCACCCCAAGGCAGATACGCTCTCTAATTCACAACTCGGTACCCAAGTTTGAAGACCAACTAGGCCACCCAGGTATTTACGAACTCAATGAAACCTTTATGGTCCCAACTTGGAATGTAAACCCTTTGCCACTTGATCTTGTGTGCACTTACATTTAATAGAAATGGATCCCAAATTTTCATAATCATCGAACAATTCAAACCATTGCGTAACGCACATTTTAAAACCTTAACCAGGTCTGGAGTTTCAATGCAATACAAACCACCCAATCATGAGTGCATGATTAAGTTAAACAACATTTATAACATATTTGATATATTTGCAAAAAAAGTATGGAAAATCCTGCCAGTTTTTGAATCGATAAATCCTACCTCGTTTTGCATGTTTCAGTCTGAAAATTGCCAAAATGCAACAATGGAATTCTTTAGTAACTCTATTTAACTAACTAAGCACTAATTTAAAATTATTTTGGTCAAACAATCCCAAAATCATGTCAAACTGGGACTCAAAGGGTAAAGCGGTCATTTTACGCGCCATATAACTCGAAATTTCGGATTAGAGATCTAAGGGCATCATTGTAATCCTTATGAAAAATAGAGTTCAAGCCATCAACCAAGAGGTCAGTAGCCAACCCATGCGTCATCATCCACCATCGGGGTGGGCTACCTTAATTCCAATGGAAATCTACTCCTAGTACATCCTAGTTTCACACCCCATACCTCCTCTTGGATCAAAACTACCCCATCCTTCACAATTTTGAGGTCAAAGTTGACAAAAAATTCGGTTTAACAAGGTTGATCAAAGCTGCAACTCCACTTTTGACTCCCTAAATATCATTCTTTTCCAATTCTAAGGCCATAAACGAATTTTGACCCAAATTATCTAATCCTACTGCTTTCGAATTAAAAACATGTTTTTAAAGATCTTGAATTTTAAGATTTAAACCCAACAAGGGTTTCATCACCTCACCTCCATATACCATGGCTATGATTTTACAGACCTACACAGGTTATTCAAAATCCCAAGCACACAAAAGAAAGCTCACTAGAAAGAAAAATACTTGTTTTATGTGATACCCATTTCAAGAATCCAAGCCCACTTCCCACTTCAAATTCAAATTCATAAATACCCATTAAACCAAATGAAAATCCAAGCTTACCAATAGTTTCCTTGTAGACAAATGAAGCTTTCACTTCCTTCCTCAAAATGTCTCTCTTTTCACACACAAACATACACACACACACACACACACACACACACACACACTCTCTCTCTCTCTCTCTCTCTCTCTCTCTCTTCTTCATTTATGTGTGTTCTTAGCCCTTCTATAAACTCAGGGATAAGGCTGAATCATGAAATAATTGACTTGCATGTCCAGCTCGACCCAATCTCTCCCTAGCCTGACACCTCTCCATGCACCATGTGAAGTGCTTAGAGGGGCATTTTGGTAATTTCACCCAAATCTGAAATTTTATATTTTTTTAAAAACATATTTTAATTTTACCACTTTTAAATACATAATTTCATTTCTCCAACCTTCCTCAAACGCAAATAAAATCCACTCAATATGAAACCCTAATCCTATTCGGCCAATTCCGCCCATTTGACATAATTCGTCCGGCTCCTTTGATTCAAACACCTCATATCACCCCAAACATAAATTGCACCCCTCTTTCTTTTCATTTAAGCATAGCAAAGGTCTTGCCATGTAGGGCATGACTCTCAATGTGACACTCCAAAATTCAGGTGTCCGTAATTAACCCATGATTAACTCGAATTAAACTAAGATATCAATACGCTCTGATACCAAGCTGTGACGCCCCAAAAATCGGGGGTCCTTTGTCAACCCGTCAACCTGCAGAATACCCGTGGATATCATGTAACTCGACATCACGCCATTATGCCCCATTTATTGGGGTCCATAATTTAACGAAATTCCGGTAGAGTCTCCTTGTACGGGAAGCTCTACCTAAAACACAACATGTGCAATATACAATCACGTGACCCATCGAAGGTCCAATACACAACATTGACCGCACCGGGTCCATTTATGACTAAACATTGACCACACCGGGTCCATTTATCCATACTCATATAAAAACATGCAAATTATATTAAAAGTAGTCCATATAAGTTCGATTACAATTCTTTACATATATTACATGCCCAAAACATAGTTTTAACAAAAGTTTTACAAAAAAACCAAGGTTAAGGCTACAATTCGGCCTCTCTTCACCCTTGAGGCTCCAAATGAGAGTCGTCCACTAGTGTGTATCCCGCACTTGAAATGTTTTTCCGTATAGGGTGAGCAACACTCAATAGAGTATCTTTTACAGAGACTACTCCCCACCCTAGATGCATATGAATGTGCACATGTAACAATCAACAACCATTCTAAACAAGAACATGCAATTCAATGTTGGAATTCTTTTACCATGTCATGCCATGAAATGAGATGAAACTCATTCACGCACTATAACCCGAGCCCTCACCAACTCCTGCAACACAATGCAATGCCAATGTGTAGAAAATCTGTCATTGATGAATTTCATCCAATGATCCTTTTAAATTAAAAATCATGTGTTTATAAAACAAGATCATTGTTGGATGATACCCATTGAATGAGTATGCTATAAAACAAAATCAAGTGTCTTTGTTGGGTATCGGATTCTCGGAGTCTCACCGCCGGTTCCATACACCGTTACACTTTTTTGGAATTTCACCGCCAGTAAGTGTATGAACCATGTAGCCGAGTTTTGCACCCGAGGGAGAATCTAGCCCTTCTTGCTATACCCGACACAAGTTTTTCATGCAACCATGCGACTCAAGGGGATCTTCGATCCCACCTTCCCGAGACCACTTATCAATCACCAAGTGTGGTGTTTGATCACACCATGCACACACACCCACCTAATGTGATGTCTCCGTGCAAATGCAATGTAATGAACCATTGCATGTCAATATCAAGTTCCATATGTAATGAATGTCATATGGATCAATTTAACCACCTACTTCAACATATGTCATGGTAATTTATATCTAATGCATATAATTACCACAATTCATCATGATGCTAATATAGTAACAACGTATATCAATTACCTTTTTCTCAAGCATGTCACACATAAATTATGCCATAACAAGCTTAATTCTCACATAGGCATTTAGCAAAATTCCTTCAAGGCACCAATCATGTTATCACATAACCTATGTAAATAACTCATTTCTTTCACAAGGCACAATATAACACATAGCATGCCCACACAATACCAAGCTCCAAGAATTTTCACATGGAACTTCACATATCAATTTCAAACTAGAAATTGATTAAGTCATTTCTACACCTACTCCATAACTATAGGCAAGGGAAATACATAGTTCTACCCATTTCCATTTAAACCAACTATAATAGGAAAGTTTTAAAATACACAAAACAGCCCACATAAACCCAATTTCCAAGAGTTTACACCAATAACTTCCATATATCAAATTTAAGCTAGAAATTGGTCTAACCCATTTCTATACCCAATTCCTCACTTCTATTACAAGAGGCAAGTGACATATATAGTTCCATATACCTACCCATTTCATATAAACATCCTAAGTTGAAAATAAACCTAAGTAGGAGGGAACCCTACCTCTTGGAGCGTAAAATGAAGTGTAGAACTTCAAGAACACCAACCCCAACCTCAAACCTTTGATTTTCCCATAATATTCCCTTTGGATCTTCAGTGAAATCCTTCGTTCTTGGTACGTAAGCGTAGCCCTAGTCGAGGAGATCAACTTTGATTATTGGCTCGAGTTGATTCGAGCGACGGAGAGGCGAAAATCGTAGCGAGAAGTCTTGAAAACTTTTTTTTTTTCTCTCCTTTCCTTCTCCCTTCCTTCACACATTTTGCCCACTGGAAAATGCAGAGTATTCTACCTAAAAATCAGATATTTGTTCGTATTTATAACCCTTAACACTTGGTCCACGTCGCGCCACACGCCCCCTTGTCCGAGTCCATTTTCACCCCGAAACGATTAATTTCATCCCGGTTTTAGTTCAAATTAATTTTATTTGAACTTTAATTCAATTATAAGGAAATTTTATAATTTTCATTTTTTGGGACCCTTGTGAGGTCATTCAACACAGTCGTCTCGTAAAACGTGAAAAATCCGACTATCTCGGAATTCGACAAAAATTGAAAGGGCAACTAGATTTCGCGAGACGAATACAACGGTGAGGTCCGTTTCGTTATCCAAGCTCTAGAGAAATACGTATTTTAAATCCGCATTATAGTGTCAAATTACCATTTTGCCCTTTTTCAGAAAAAGTTCAAATTTACCCGGATTTTACACTCAAGACCCCGACGACACTTAAAGCCCTCCTACTAGTTCCACTACCAAAATTATCGACATTTCTAGCAAAATGTAGAAACAATCTTCCAAAATATGGTATTAGCATTGCCTCGAGAAATACAGATAATCTTCCAAAACTTAGAACAACAAACTATGTTATACTCATTGATAGCTATTTCACAATATCATCCAATTAGCACACTCCTCTTAGCTTAAATAACATCACTAAGTCAAAGTTAAGGCTATAGTACCAGAAAGATTAGTTATGATCTCTCACTATTCATTTTTCAGTGATCCATTCACCAACTCATCTGATATGGTTGGAGTGTCTGACTCTAATTCAAGTTCAATTGCAGGTTCCACTAGATCTAGGTTAATTCAAACCAGTGTGATTATTGAGATATGGTTGATTTACTAGTTGTGCAGGGTTAATATATGGTTCTTGGTTCCTTTCAATACTACGTCACGTTGGATAACCTCTAAATATGACAATAGCCTGTGGTGCACTAAACTTATTTGATTGATAGGATCGTGGAATCCCCATACATTTCCTACGTTAGTGTCCATAACATATAAAATCACAGTTATTCCCCAAATAATTATATAAGACACCACATGTAATGCCCATATAAAACCAATAAACTTTCTCTGATCAATTTAGGTTCATCACGAATCAATTCCACTAATACCTAAAGATCATCATCCTAAGTAGCTAAACCTAGGACAATCTACAGAATCTCAAACCCATTCTCTGATACCAACTTGTCACACCGCGGATCTCCCAAACACGCAACATATACGTCTTGCATCACATGAGCTTGTTATGTAATAACGAAAATACATGGCCCAAACCCATTTCATAATAAAAGGTATAGTTAATTAACTCGGGTAAATGTAACCATAGTTCCACAGTTATTACTTGTAGCTCTAAGTCAATTTTAATATGTGCACGCTGCCCATACTATGTTTAACACCCCGTTGCCCTCCATCTTTGAAAAAGAAAGAAATATCGTATGGTATGCATCAACCAGCTCAGTAGGAAATCTAAATTTCAAAGCACACGAGTTTGAAAATAAATGCTTTGCAATGATTGGGCATTTAAAAGATTAATTATCTCGTACATAGCTATTAATACAAAAAAAAAAAAAAATGAAAATTAGTTAAGTATGAAAATAGTAACACAAAACGAATCATTTGATACATACCTATTAATACAAAAAAAACATTAGACAAAAAGGAGATAAGTATGAAAACCGTAAAACAATGTCAATACCAATACAGGGCCACATCGGAGATCATTAACTTCCTATGTGAAATTTTTTTATGGCCATGGTCTCAGCATGGAATTTTTTAGTTAAATTTTAAACATAATTCTATTTTAACTAAAAAAGCATGAATTTAAAATTAGTTTGGTCGAAGAATCCCAAAATTAGGTCAAATCGGGACCAAAAGGGAAAAACGATTATTTTACGCGACATATACATCAAAGTATGGGATCAAAGATCTAAGGGCACCATTGGAACCCTTATGAAAAATAGAGTTCAGGGCCACCAACTAGAGGGTTAGCAGTTTCCCCACGCGCTGTTGGGGTGGGCTGCTCTTCTTCCCCTTCTTCTTCTTCTCCCCCCCCTCCACCCAAAACTGTAGTTCCCACTTATTTTTCCAATAACACCCCCATGTTCTCTCTTCCTGTTTTTTCTCCACGGTACACCAAACACCCCAATTCCAATGCCAATATACTCCCAACACATTCTAGTTTCACACCCCATACCCCTTTTGGATCAAAACTACCCCATCCTTCACGAATTTGTGTTCAAAGTTAACCAAAAATTCGGTTTAGCATGGTTAACTAGACCTGCAACTCCACCTTTGACCCCCTAAACATCATCCTTTTCCAATTCTGAGGTTATAAATATATTCCTTCACCCCAAATTATCCTATATACTACTCCGTTCAAATTAAAAACATGTTTTTAAAGATATTGAATTTCAAGGTTTAAACCCAACAAGGGTTTCATCACACAACCTTCATACACCACGGCCATGTATTTTACACCCCTACAAATGTCACACCCCAATTTCAACATTCAAAGGTATGAACTAACTATGAACTATCCAAACCATGAGAGCATAGTAGATGAATCATTAAAATAATAAAACAATCCCTCAGCCAATCAATAACTAAACAAATCTCAAATCAAACATAAATAACTCCTTAAAGTTACATCTCAAAACCATAATAATATTGTGCAATTAACTACTAAATAAATATTCATAAACATTGTCCAATAAACAGACTTTAGAAATTTAAACTAGAAAGGCACTCTCTCGGCCTCAACGTCTAAATCCACATCTTGATCTGCTACCACCTCAAAGTCAACATGCTCACATAAAATTATATCTTCTTCAAGATCAAAATCTAAAAAATGTTTACATCAGCAATTGACATGATATATTTGCTCACATTCCAGGCGAAGGTCATAATTCACAAGAACATTTTATGGTCTTAATAAGAGGAGGTAGAGTAAAAGATTCGTCAGGTGCAAAATTCCATTGTATTCAAGGAGTCAAGGATTTACTGGGAATTTCAGATCGAAAAAGAGGCAGATCAAAAATATGATGTGGAGAAACCCAAATCGATATGAATGGAAATGCCTCTTGAACTTATTTTTCTTGTTTAGTTGGTGGAACAACCACAATGTTATGCCCCAAAATATAACTAGACCGGACCCTTCCAAATGACCTATAATATAGCCTACTACAGTCTTTCTTGGCTAGTGTTAGCGTGAGCAAACAAGCCCAGTAGGAACACCTTTTCAAACCCAAACACGGTGTAAAAATCATAAAATAGGTAAGTCTCATCTTGTAAAATAACATATAATAATTTGAAGTAAAACGTGACAGTTAATAATGATCTTGAGTTTATAGTAAAAAACAATAAAGTTCATAGGAAGATAGAATCATTCACAAAATCACAACTTATACCACAATACCTCATGTACGTAGGTTGACTATCATGAATCTACACGCTGAACCTATCGGGTCCACCTATCACAAATACAAACCAACCAATCAATCAATTCTCGTAGGGCTACAACACTTTAGGAAAGAAATATACTGACACATTAACATTGACGAATCCTTCCCAGGAATAGAATACTAGTCCTCAGCCTTGAACCTACGTGAACATATAGTGGTTTTGCCTTCGCAAGGAACCAACGTCCTACGACTGATAGGAAACTATCAGACCCTTTATGGTAGAAAAACCTATAACACTCTACAATACGAATTCGAGTGTAATCCATATTTATCACACCCACCCATAGAAGAGATAATTCCATACTTTTCATAAAATTCACATATCAAACAATTTGTAATTCAACAATTCCCAAAGATATGAATAATCAAATCAAAACATGCAAGAAATCATAAAAAAGAAGCATTCATGTTCACAATATTCAAGATTTAGGGTATTTAATCAAGAACCTTCAATTTTGGATGTAAATCATGTGTTTATTCAAAAAAATGATATGTGTAATTAAATGAAAAATCAAAACCTTGTTTATCAAACATATAGTTACGAACACAGATCAGAAATATATAATATACCCTAATTCCTGAATGAGTGAATTTGAGAAAGAAATCCTACCTTGATTTTCTTAGATCTTGATCCTAACATGTGTTTGGTGTGATTTCCTTGTGTTAATCCTTCGCGATTTAGTCCATTCCTCCTTTTTTTCTCTTCCTGAAAATTTACTAGGGTTAGAAACTGCTAAAATAGGCCTAAAAAACGTCCTTATGATATTTATAGGGTCAAAAAATGTCAGTCGAAACGAGCCTGATCGTTGTGAAAATCGCATCTGCATTCAAGAGGAATTTTGTGTTCGAATGGAGATTTGCATTCGACTGGGCCCTACTCCTAGTATCTCCTATTATGTCTACTAAAAATCCATCAAGCCTGAGTTGCGTTCGAACGGAGAAGTGCATTCGAACGTACTCCCAGATGCTCTAATCTAACTCTCTTTTTCAAGCCCGTTTTGACCTAGCTTAAAGCCGATTTACAAATTTGTTGTAGTCTTTAAAGTCTACTTTCTAATGCCGCAAGAATAAGTTCAATCGAACATTGAGTTAAAAAGTTATAGCCACCTGAATTCTCTCCAAAATGCGTTTTAACTCCGAAATACTTCCAAACTTCTAGCACACCCAATATCACCTCTCCTAAAGTTTTTCGACCTTTCCGATTCAATGATAAGCTTATTTTGACCTTAAAACTTACCTAGCTACTCTTTCAAGGTTAAACACTTCTGAAACTAAACTTGACCCAAGAGTCAATATGCACGAAACTCAAAATTCATGATAAATCTATCAACAAGGCTTCAAAGTTTCTACCATCCTTTTATTCTTATTGGGAGAAATCTTAAGATTATACTATCCTTATTTAACTATAGTAAAGGGTCCTACAACATATAGGCTATACAACATTTAAAAAACACAAAACAAAGCTCAATTGAAAGAAAAACACATGTTTGTTGTGAAACCCTTTTCAAAAATCCAAACTCACTTCCGACTTCAAACTCAAATTCGTAAAAACTCACTAAACCAAATGAAAATTCAAGCTTACCAATAGATTCCTTGTGGAGAAATGAAGCTTTCCTGGTTGGTCTTGTGCCTAGAATCCAAAACTCGTTTTCTTGGCCATCACCTCTCTCTCTCTCTCTCTCTCTCTCTCTCTCTCTCTCTCTCTCTCTCTCCTTTCGTTTCTGTATGTTCTCAGCCATTCCAAAGACTCAGGGATAAGAGGGAATCATTGCCTTGCACGACTAGCTTAACCAAATCCCTCCCTAGCTTGAGACCTCTCCATGCATCATGTTAGGTGCTTGGACGGGCGTTTTGGTAATTTTACTCAAATATGAAATTTTATATTTCCTTAAAATACATTTTAATTCTACCCATTTTAAATACTTAATTTCATTTCCACACCCTTCCTCGAACGAACATAAACCCACTCAATCCAAAACCCTAACCTTATTTAGCCAATTATGTCTGTTTGACCTAATCCATCCGCTCCTTCGATTAAAGCATGACCGAGATTTTTCCTTGCTAGGCACGACTCTTGAGAGCCGATGCTCGAAATCTCGGTCATCACATGAAATGTCACTTGCCTCTCTCTATAACTAGTCAAAGTGAGGTCACTCGCTTTGGTGAAGTAGACCTTGAATTCCCAATTATTTCTTATGGCCTCAGTTGAACATTATTCAATTTAGTAGTGTTATACAATCATAAAAATCATTGATATATATACTCACACCTTCACTTCATCACTTCGCCAATATTGCACAAGCTCTCCCCAATGTTGTGGCATCTGATTTGATGTCACATCATGGGGCCCAAATATTTTTCTTTTATCATTCTCAAACATGAGATAGAGTGAAGATATGTCATAATCCTATTCAAACCTATCCCAAAAAATTCAATTGCACAGATTTGAATTAATCTTATTAAACCTATCCAATCCTAAACAGTGAAATATTCTTTGTTAACAATGATGATAATTTGTTCGTAGGACAATTGTTTTGATTATTTCATTGTCATAAAATAATTGGTTTAAGGATATGTTTTATTTTTTGGGTTGTTATGCTCTCTCTCTCTTTTTTTTTTTTTTTCACTTGCAGTTTCTCTATATAAATTAGGTCTAATTCACTGTATAGATGATGAAGTCGAATAGTGAGATATTTTCTGGATATCTTGTCTGATAGTGAAATAGATCTACTTTCAGTATCATTGAAACAAGGATACCATATTTGTCATTGTCTTGGTTTGATTTTTGTGATGACAAATTGTTGCAGTGGTTTAGAGAGTCAAACGACTTATTTCGCTGTACACGACTGTAAAATTGAATGTATTTCACTGTTTGGACCTATTTTATAGTCCTATTTCAATAAACTAGAAAGTGAAATTGGACAATTACGTTCCTATTATACTATCTAAAACCGCCCATTGTCTTTTCACTCTCTATCTCAATATATAAAATTTTCACTACATTGGATTTTTATTATTATTGGCTAATTTCACTGTCTAACCTTAGTGATGATTACTATTTTACTATCATAATTTGTATAGAGAAACATGTATTTCACTCTCCAATAAAGCATATTTTTTACATTTCATTGTCCAATAAAACATATTTTTTGCAATTTGATAGACAGTGAAATTTGACATATTTCACTGTCTTGCTCAGCGAAATTGGGATGCAACATAATCTTAACACACATTCAACACTTAAAATAAATGTATTTGACATTTAATAATTAAGTTCGTTTGATAACTAAAATTTCAACTCTCTCAATATGTTAAGTGCTCCTTTAAAATAGGCTACAATGTTAAGTAGAAGATCTCTTACTTAATTCTGAAAGCTGAAAATGCTCAGTAAAATCATCTTTAATAATATTTATAATATGACAATTATACCCCGAAATATTTTATAATCCTATTAAAACTCTGATTAATGTTACCTTCAAAACTCCTAACCTTCCTATATCCTCTTTGTCAATCGTCTTCTTTAGATAATAGGTGTTCTTCATCTTCTTTTTTTTTTCTTCGCTCGTCGGCTGCAAATAAACATGTTGAAACACACACCCATGTTCACTGCACACACACATGCACAATACACACACCCACTCACCCACCCACCCAAACTAGCCACACACAAGCACAAATTGCACACACACACACATATATTATTAATGAGATTTAATTTATTCTATTTTTTTAATTCGATTATTTATTCATTTTTTTATTTATTGTTATCCGATTATTTATTAGTTATTTTTTTTTTTTGATCAAATATTATTGTTCACTTATTGTGTAATTTAATTTGTTATTGTTCACTTATTGTTATTCGATTATTTATTTGTTGTTGTTTTTTTTTTTTTGATCAGATGTTATTATTCAATTGTTGTGCTATTCAATTTATTTTTGATTTGATATATTGTCATTTTTTATTAGATAAAAACATATTTTATAAATATTTTAAATTAAAGAGTGAAAAGGTAAAACTTAAACTTAATTTGTTTTCAGACGTCAGTTCTGTGTAGTTATCAAACAGTTTGGTTTAATTCAGTACTTAAATTTTAGTGGATACCAAACAGTCTACAAATTCAATATTCAGCTTTTAGATTTCAGACTTCAGACTTCAGCTTTCAATTTTATCAAACACCACCTAACTGAGTCTCTTATTAACACATGATAGGTGATTTACGATAGAATGAAATAGTAATATATATATATATATATTTACAGAAATCTGATAATTGCATGAAAACTGGGAAGTCAATACTAGTGGCTAGGGGAAACCATTCTTTCCTCCCAAACAATGTTCTCTCATTGGACCGATGTTTATAATATTTCCACTTGGATAGGCATCCCTATATGGCAGCTAGTTGTTTTGCTACATGACAAGGTCCCACATATATAAATCATTACCCACCTACCTTTTTTTACTATAAACTGCAACCCAATAATTAAATGCTAATCAACGGTTAAGAGTTTGATAATGAAGCTGTTAGGTATTCATAAAAAAGCTCCAAATTGGGTGTCTGAATCTACAATACTTTTAAAGTGAGTGAGATAATTATTTTGCTATGCTGGGATTTATTTTCTTGCAGGTTGGAGTTTCAATCCCAATTGGACTGCTTTGGAAACACATGAAAAAGATTGCTTCAAATTTTGCTTTTTCGACATCCATTACCTTGCATCTAGCCTCAATTAAACACCATTGACCAATTTGTTGTGCCAGCTCAATACAGTTTATAACTGGCTATGATACACTTTTGTTTTGTGGGCATCACCTTTTCTTGATTAATACAGAAGGTGGGCGATGTAGGTATGTAGATTACGAAACCAAAAAAAATATTATTTGGTATGATATGAATGATTACTACAAAATAAAGGTATACTTTTTACTTTTTTTCAAGAGAAGGGGCAAAGAAGAGCGCCCAGAAACCACCCTGATAGACTCTCACTGGTGGGATAAAATAAAGGTGTCATTGCAACTATGTTATAGGTTGTCCGAGGTTGAATATTACATGTTAGATTTGTTCCCAATTTTTTTTAGTCGTAACGTGAGCCTATTGGGCTATGACTGATCTTTTTTTTTTTTTTTTTAACTCTTAAATTTTCCTTGAATGAGTTGTAACTAGTCCAAATTCAATTGTAATTTTTGGTATGATACGCATCAATACCATAGTTTTACCCCATATATTGAAATCCTATTTTCAATTTTCAGTTAAGGGGCTGCTTTTAGAATTTAGATGACAAGCTTATTTAGTAAGAGAGTATTGACAGTAAGGAATGCCATAACAAGAGAAATTTTCGAACTTAAAAGGTTGTGATCGTCTTTACCTGTCTTCTAATGCATCATTCATCAAATTGAGAAAGATATATACTTAGGCATAACAAAACTTCTTTCATGTCAAAATATGCCCAATAATCCAATTAGCACTTGACGTATACACAACTTTGAGGAATATAAAGAAAAAAAAAAGAGATTGGATTTGCAAGTTGAAGACAGTACCCTTTTCATGCTAATCAATTCAAGCAGTTTTATCTTGTTGCAAAGGGGACCACCACCGCCAGAGGTGTTCCTAAGGGAGTCGGCACCGACGAGTTTCGACAGATTGGGCACGTCGGATGAAGCCTTAACCACGGGTCGATGCACGTTCGGTGGAAGAGGTGGCCACAATTAGGTAACAAGCGAAGCATGTTAGTGTCCTTATAGTCGGCCAAGCATATGGAGCAGCCTGAGGTGGTGGCTCCGCCTTTATGGAGCTTGGCCTCGGAGTAGAGGAATTTGGGGTAGGTGAGGATGGTGGCTTCGTCGAGTCCCCGTTGAGTTGTGATTGAGTCGTTGTCAGTGGTACTGGTGGTGTCGATTGCGGCTCTGTGGGTGGAGGGGTGGTGTCCGTGGGAGGCGCTGCGCAATCGTGTGCAGATGTAGGAAGCATATGTGATGATTACTAATAATATGAGGAGGCCAAGTGAAATGCAGATGCCATAGCCAAAACTACCTCGGCTTTGCCCAACCATGCCATATGTGGCATCATTGGACTCAATTGGGCTGTTCATTTACTCTGAAGAATTGGAATTTGTCGGGTTGGGAATGGTACTAACGAGAGAGAGGCTCTATACGACCTTAGGGGAAGGGGAAAGACGAGGTTGATTGCTTAGTAAGGAAGAGGAATATGAGTTGTGGGGGAGAAAGAAAGAGGGGAGTTAACGAGCTAAGGAGCTGTTTTTTTTTTTTTTTGTTAATCAAGAGGGAGCTGTGGTTGAAGTTTGTGAAAAGAGAAAACATGGGTTATGCGTACGGACAATAAGATAAAAACATATGCGAAATCGAATTGGGTTTGAAAGCTTAATGTTTTTCCAGAAACTTAAAAAAAGACACAAACTAATGTGAGTATTTATCTCGGCAAATAAAGGTAGTTCAATCCTATAGTAACTGGGTCAAGCACACTCGTGATCGCTCTAATTTGGGGCGACCATAATGCAACATATGGAATTATAAGTACTTGGTAGGAAGCTGTATTTTTGGAGTTTATTATCAATGTACAACTCTTTTCAAACATATTTACTAGTATATGACAGTTTTAAACTTATTTATTGACCTATTGCACTTTATAAAATTGGAGTCAATAAATCTAATTTTAACAATAAAAACGAGATCAACAACCCTGTTTGTGATATAAAAAAAATTAAAATTAAGAGGCGTACTCGAGGAATACGCTTTCTTACACCAACAAAATGCACGCCTCCTTTCCTATCTTTCAAGGTCAGACGCAAATGGGTCTTTTTTTTTTTTTTATCATACATGCAATGAGCCAATGAGCCAATGATATCCTTTGTCATTTCATTTCATTACATCAATTATATTTTTGGTAAAACTATTAGCTAATGACATGAAAATCTCAAATAAAATAGTACTATTAAATAAAATAGTGCTTATACAGGTGGCAATGGAATTTGTTAAAAAAAAAAAAACAAGATCAGCTTAAAAAATTAACTTAAAAATCTGACTCTAAACATTTAAAAGATTTTATTTTCATAATTAATATCTTAATTCATAAAAAAAATTATCCAATAATCCAAAATTTATTTTGAATATGTTAGATGATATAATAATTTTTTTATTTGATTAAATTGAATTAAAAATCAATTGTAATTTTTTAAAATTTAACAATCGATTTATTTGGATTGTGAAAAATTTATAAAGCATAAAATTAAATTCGTCTCAAAATTATGTTACTAAATTATGTCTCGATAAAATTACCGAATCAAGTTTGTTAATTGATCAATATTTAACGATCTCAAAATTATGTCATAATAAAATAATTGAATCAAGTTTGTTAATTGATCAATATTGAAATTAATTTTTATGTCCTAATAAAATAATTGAATCCTAATTGTTACCAGTGATAGTTTAAATGATCTTATGGAATGAAATGATGCCAGAAATACGTGCAATGTGTGCGGTGTGATGCCAGAGTGCATTGCTTGAGACTAGGAAGACATGTGCACTGTGTTGGCATGAGAAAGGGTACTCCTTAATTACGTTTTCTATTTTTTTTTTATCAGCAAAAGTGGGATTGTTGATTCCATTTTTATTGTTAAAAACGAATTTGTTAATGCTGCTTTCAAAAAGTACCGCAGATCGATAAATAAGTTCCAAGTTGTCGTATATTGGTAAATATGTTTGAACGGTTGTACATTAGTAATAAAGTCTGTATTTTTGTGTGTTGTGTGTGTGCTTGAGAGAGAGAGAGAAGGGTAGGTTTGGACAAGAAGCTGTGTATGATATTTTTGGTAAGCAGAAAGTGAGGACACTTTAGGGGACTAAATCACAATTAATATATCATAGACATGTTTTATTTAGTTAAGAACTAAATTTGGTAGGTTTTAATCATTAATTTTAAGCATTTTTGTTTAGTGACGATCTAACGGTCTACATAAAAAGTACTCGCTAGAAACTACAGTGCAGAGTTTTCATAAACGAATATATATATAAAGTACAATATAATTCAAATTTCACAAAGATAAACAAAATGACTTTTACTTTTCGAGGTTGAGATCTCTTTAAATTTTACTCTAAAGTTAATCCGACAGTTAATATTAACACCTCAAATTTAATAGGTAAAATATGTCTCCAATGGTGTGTTAGGGGTAACTTTTTAAAAGTACTTATAGAACTTTTAACTACTTATGAATATTTTTTTTTTTAAAAAAAAAATTGTATTTGGAACCGCTCCACCACTACCATCCCCACAGCCCCACTACCATCACCACTACCATTGCCGCCACCGCCACCACCACCATTGCGCCACAACAACTACTACAACTGTCGCCACCCCCACCATCACCACCACACCCACCGCCCCACCACTGCTACCGCCACCTTACCACCACCCTACCGCCCCACCAGCACCACCGTCGTCGTCCCCACCACCACCATCATCCCCACTACCCTACCGCCATCATCCCTACTACCCCTACCACAATCCCCACTACCCCCCCCCCACCACCACCACCACAACCCCCACCTCCCCCCCACCACCACAACCACCGTTGCCGTCACCTTACCACTATTACTACTGTCCCACCATCATCCCTACTACCACCACCCCCCACCGCCCTACCACCACCATCACCATTGCCCCCACGGCTGTCACCATCATAACCATCACCACCATTGCCATCCACCACCATTGCCATCCACCACCACTATCACCGCTCGCCTCAATTGCAACCGAATGCTTAAATTCTTTTCTCTTTCTTCTATCATTGTAATTTGATTTTGAGTGTGAAGGCAAATATGTTTGATCATTTTTTTTTATTACTACGTGTCTTCAGGCATGAGAAATAACTGTTGTCCGTGTGGTATTCCAGATATAGTAAAATCACTTATGGAACTTTCTGATATGAAGCATGTAAAGTATAAGGAAAAACAGTAGCAATCAAATCGTCCAACTTTGCACAGAATATAGTTTGAACGAAACAGTTACAGTATACAGTTACACTTAACAATTCATATAATCCAATAAAATTACTAACCCGATTGCAGAACAGGAACTGAGATTGAACTATAAGTAGATCAAGGCTAGTGTTTGACACTATGTCCTTAAGACAGATTTCGCCCCCACACACGGTGCTTATGGAATATCGAGCGCCTGCCTCCCAGGATACAATGATCTTAACACGGATAGAAGTAGCACTCCAATCTATCCGTCCAGCGAACCAAACTTGTGTTGTGTACTCTCCAAATGCACTGCCTTGATGCCGAAAATGCAATGCACAGTCTCCCTTAATCAAATGACCGAATGAAATTAAGTGTAAATGAATGGTAATGATCCTGGGTAGTTATTGGCCCTTTGGTGACTTTCCGGACAGTCACCACTCTAACAGACGCAACCTAGGAATAAATCAACAGCCAATAGACACCAAGAGAATAACTGTTCACCTTGAACAGTTCGGATTAAATCCGAATCAGTGCGATCCATGGATACCGAAATCAATTTCGGATTAAATCCATTTAATTAAACGAATTTTGTCCAAAAAATTAGGCTTGGTCTAAACCACACTCGTACCCGTACCTGAGCCCGGTCGGGCCGGGTCGTGGCGGGCGGGCGTGTGTGGTCGAACTGAATGGCATGTAGGTCCTCGCTCCGCTCATAAAACTGTGGTACCCCTTGGGGCCCAACCCATGGAGCAAACTTGGACTATATATGCCCATGTTGGATCTCTTCCTCAATCAATGTGGGATTGGTGTCACATCCCACATTTCACTTTCATTTAACTTCACACTTCAAGTGGGTCACTTTGGAGCCTATTTTCACATTCATTTCTTACTCGATTTGAGCAAATGAATATACTACATTATTCTTCTCATGGAGTAGAATATGAACCCACGAAATATTATTCAAAATAATAATCGGGTTCCACTTTAATTTAGGCTCAAAGTCGACCAAAAATCTGTTTTGGTCCAACAATAACTAGTATATATATATATATATATATATATATATATATATATATATATAGAGAGAGAGAGAGAGAGAGAGAGAGAGAGATCATTCTTTCCTTTTCCGGTGTGCCAGTCTGCATTAGGCAGTCAACCGCTTGTGTCATTTTCATATATAGAACATAAATTCCCTTGTGTTTAGCTTCTCCGCTGGATGAATGCGTGGAAAGTTTTTTAAGTGGCTTTCACGATTTCTCATATGAAGAAACTTTTGGGGAGAAACTTTGATTGAGTTTGGGATGAATTATGATGTTGAATTTTTTTCTTTATATGATTTGGTTCATAGTTTCAATGCAGGTGTATGCATGGTGTTCCAAATTTGTTTTTCGTAGATACAATTAGACTCATCTCTTACACAATAATAATTTGTTAGAGGCTATTTTGGGCTGTTTAATAACACCACTTAAAGTTTAAAACTGAATACTCTAAGTACTTAATAAATTAAACTCATTTGATAACCTAAAACTCATACTACTTAATATTTTAAGCACTTCTTAGAAATGTACTAAAATTTTAATAGCAAATCACCAACTTATTACTTAACGCTAAAAATGTTAGTCAGTGAGTAGTATATCAATTTCTCATAATGGACAAATATACCCTCATCACTGTTGTGTCATCGCCACCACCACCACCACCATTGTACCACCGCCACCACCATCATCACCGCCACCACCATCATCACCACCACAACCACCATTGTGGCACCGTCACCACTACTATTGTGCCACCGCCACCACCACCATTGTTGCCACCACCACCACCACCACCGTCACCACTATTGTGTCGCCACCACCGTCACCACTATTGTGTCGCCACCGCCACCACCACCACTACTATTATGTCACTGCCACAACCACCATTTAGCCACCGCTATCACAACCACCACAGTCGCCGTTGCCACCACCACCACTGTTGCCGTCGCCACCACCACTACCACTGTCATTGCCACCACCACCATTGTCACAACCGCCACCACCACCATTGTGCCACCGCCACCACCACCATTGCGCCACCGCCACCGCCACCACTACCATAATCGGCACCACCATTGTTGCTCCACCTCCACCACTATCACCACCACCATCATCACCACCACTACCACCATTGTGCCACTGCTACCACCACCACCACTGTCATCTCTACCACCACCATCACCATTGCCATAAGCATCATTGCCACCACCACCATAGTGTGCCGCCACCACTACCATTGTGCCACATTATGTCACCACACCACCACCATCATTGTGTTGCCGCCACTACTATCACCACCATTGTAATGGTGGTGATTGGAATAAGGTAGTTGTGGAGATATAGTTAAAGAGAAGAGTAAAATTAGAATAATAATAATTTTTAGACTTCAGCTCCTTATATTTGTCAAACATTTTGATTAAATTCAATACTTAAATTTCAGTTGATATCAAATACTCTGAGAATTAAAAATTCAGCATTCAGAACTTCAAATTCAGAATTCAATTTTTAGTGTTCAGCTTTCAGTTTTATAAAACATCACCTTATTTTTTGTATGATTAATCTTGTGATTTGAATCACGTGTTTTACTAGTGGGTTACAAATCAGTGCTACCTATTTTCCTTTTAAGCTCAAATTCATGCATCAAACTCAATTCTTTGGTGGCTTTTCATTTATTTAATAAACTATGTAATTGGGATCTAATTTAAGAATCTAATTTGAAGATCTAATGTATTGTGGTCAGAATAGTAGTGGGTCCTCCAATATCAATCCAAAGGCCACAATGCATTAGGTCTCAAATTAGGTACAAGTAGTATAATTATCCTCCGGGCTTTTGGTTCAATGGTACTCATTACGTTGTGAAAGCTTTGTCTCCTTAAGGTTAAAAGTTCAAGTACCCCTCTCCTCCCAAAAAAAAAATTAGTATTATTAGTATTTCATTTCTCTTTATTTAATGTACTCATGCATGTTTGTTATTATGATTCAGACTATTATCACTAAAATATTTCTTAAAATGCATGTTTGTTATCATTATTTTGCCGATTGCGAGGGTATGCTATCATATATACTTTAAACCAATCATCCAAAAGATAAATAATGAACAAATTCATGATTCATGATTAACACTTGTATTTATACATTTTTGCCATTCAGATAACATGTTTATAATTATATCTCTTTTTGATTGGTTTCTGATTACTTTAACCGTCAGATATTGAACATTTAAATGTTTTGTTGCTAAATGTCTGCTTACTTTGCTTTTGTCTAATTTTTTATAATTCCCTTTGCATGCGTAGTTTGTATATTTATGCTCATTTCGTATTGATTTTTAGTCTTCATGGGACGCGTCTATAATTTATAGTCCTAGATGGTCCCAAGGCAGGCAATCTATATATAAGATGTAAGCGAGCTAGAGCAAAAGGATGCAGTTCAAAGTTCAAAATATCTTCTGCATAATCCTTGCCTTATTGAGAAATTTTGTCCTATTAGACCATGATTAAGAGCTTATTTTTATACAATATATTCATTGTACTATTCTATTGATCGTTACTTCTTATAAATTGTATTTTTCAAATAAACTCAAGTATATATATTGTTGGACATCTGCACTTACTAAACAAAATCATATATATTCCATCAATGGTCGGACCGGTAATAATGAATTAAACTTCAGAAACAATTTGAAAAATATATACATTTGATAGTGCAGTAAACTGATTTAACTAGCCGGCAAATCGAACCTGCGTTGCTTAAATTGAGTCATTCCATTATTTTTATTGCTGCTTACTGTATTTTTTGGCCTTGAAATTATGCTTATTAGCTGCAACATTTGGACCTATCCACAAAAAGTAAAAGGCGATGTTACATATCATGGAAGGAATAAAAACTCCATAGAGAATAATTAAGCATATTTGACAGTATTATGAATAGAGATGTCAAAAATTTAAACGTACAAAAAGTTTAAGACCAACCATATGTTTTGTCTTGGCACAAAGGTCAATTGTGTTAGAGTATTTATATTATGGGTAGTTTAGGCATTTTATATTATTTTGTTGCCCTAATATACAAGGGCCTACATTGTGTATTGTAGGTTAACGTTGCATTAGTCTAAATAATATATTTTACTTCTTTCTCTTCTTCTCTCCTTCTTTTCTTGTCTTTGATCAATGTTAACATGGTATTAGAGCTTTGTTAAGATTCTAGCATACTTAAAAAAAATTGTAGAACACAACAGGAAATTTTTTTTTGCCCAAAGATGAGGGTTGACGTCATCAGTCTGGAGCCGGGGAGAGCAATACCTTGCTCGATTCTTCATGGGCTTTCCGATGGTATGATTCATTTTTGATTTCGAGGCCATCAGATAGAGTTTTCCAATTTTTGAATGTTTTTCAAAATTTTCGGCTATATTTTTCGATCTGTGATTTGGGGTTGCTTTTCTCGAGTTTTTTTTGCTTCCAATCGAGTCTAAAGGGTGCGATTAAGAGTGTTGGCTGGCTGGTTGTGTGATTTGAAGGCATTTGGCTGGATTTTGGCTGCTTGGGACTGTCGACCCACTGTTCACAACAAGAATAGTAGTCGAAATTTCTATTCTTGGCTCCTGGTCCCTGTTCTTGACTTCAGAGGTGGCTTCTCTTGGCTTTGCATGCTATGGTTTCTCTTGGTTTCGCAGGCTTTTCTTTGGCTTCACAGGTTGGCTTCGCAGGTTCAACAATACCAACCTTAGCAAGGTTCACATGTTTTGACTATTGGGCTTTGGTGATTGTTGTATTGGGCTTTGGCTACTTGATTTTGGTATTATTTTTGCTGTGAGGATTGACTGTTTTCTTCAACATTATGACAAGTGAAAATTCTAATTCTCTCCAAGCTATTAGTGTAAGATTGAATGGTGCAAATTATTCATATTGGGCTTATGTTATGAAGAATTTTTTGTTGGGTTAGGAGATGTGGTGTTATGTTAGTGGTGATTTGCACGCTTCAACAGATCCGAAGGCAGAGAAATATACTGACTTCAAGAAAACTTGGGAAATCAACAATGCTAAAATCATCACTTGGATTAACAACTCAGTTGATCAGACCATTGGTGTTCATTTGGCTAAGTTTAACACAGTCAAGGAGATTTGGGACTATTTAGCTACATTGTTTGTCCAATCCAATTTTGCAAAGAGATATCAGCTTGAATATGAAATTCGAGCTGCACGTTAGGGTGATAAGACCATACATGAGTCCTTCTTAGTTATGACTGCATGTTGGGATTAGTTAGCACTTGCTAAACCTGTTGAATTAAGTACTCATATTATATATCGCACCTTTAGGGAGGAGTAGTGGTTGGTGCAGTTTTTGATGGCTCTTCGAGATGACTTTGAGGGACTTCGTGGTTCTACTCTCCATCGTCTCCCTCTTCCCACAGTTGATGTAGTAGTGAATAAGCTTCTGGCTGAAGAAGTCTGAAGACCAAAGACCATCATACAACAACAGTTGCATCACCAGTGGATGAGTCACTCCCATAAGCTCCTATCCCTCAATAGGTTCATTCACTTCAGGTATATCTCGAACTGCCTGAGTCTTTGACTTGGGAGCCACCAATCACATGACTTATAATTCTTCCTTATTTGCTTCTATTGTTTCCTCTCCCACTATATCTGTCCCTGCAGCCAATGGCACCCAAATGTCTTTGGCTAGTGTTGGAACAGTTGTGTCCTCTCAGCTTACACTTCTTGATGTTTACCATGTTCTACGAATAAAAAAACTCACAGTACTTTTGTCAAAGAAGTCCTATAAGATGTTCTACAAGTAAAAAAATTCACAATACTTTCAAAAGTTTTATCAGACAGATGTTCTACCGATAGGTTTTACTTTTCTACAAGTAGGTCGAGTCACAAAAGGAGTTCCTACCGGTAGGTGGAGTATGTTCTACCGGTAAGTCAAGGCAGATTTTCAAGAAAAACTTAACTAAAGAGCAGATCCTTGCCATATCTTTTGGAGATTCTCACCCAATAGGAAGAGGAGATAATTTTGGGCAAGATATTTACTAAAGATATGAAGATTCTCCTTCTAATCATAATAAATAGAAGACCTTTTTGGGGGAGACCATATGATGTTTTGAAGTTTTCTGGAGTTTTTTCCTCTGCTTTATTGTTTTAGAGAGTATTAGGTTTTTCTTTAGAGTTCTTACTAATGTTCTTTATTTCTAAGTTCTGTTCTTTCATTTGTTCTAGCAATCTTACATTAAGTTGTCTTTAACTTCATAGTTTGTTATTTAAATTCAGTTTTTCAATATAAGCAATTACTTTCAAGTCAATTTCTATTTCCATGAATTCAATTATGTGCTCTTTAATTTCCTGTGTTATTTACATTACCATGAGTGAATAGTCTTTCTATGTATAATCTGAAGAATGATTCACAACTTATGAATTAGGGTTATAATCTAGACTAGGGTTTTAACGTTTATTTGATTGTTTGAATAAGATGGATATTAGATACATGGTCGATTGGTATAAGCGCATTTGGGAGATTGTTAGTCATATATTTTAAGACCAATCATATAGATAATGTTTTGGAGTTGTACTAGCAACATTCATGACTTAATTAAATAAAGGGCAAGTTTATTTATCATGTTACTTGCTAATTTCATTTTAATATACATGATATAGTCCATAGAATATAAGTTAAGAAGATTGTTTCTCAAGGAGTTTTGAAGAGGAGACCTGATGTGGAAACCGCCAAAATAACGAGATTCGACAACGAAAAGGAACCCAAAATCGTTCTACGATCAGAATTGAATGATAGACCTCAACTCGTTGTTTACGACAAACAAGAACCTTGGTATATATGACCTCAACCAATTGTTTATTGCGAAAGCAAAAACCTCGGTATAAGGGAGATGCCACAAACGGTGATGGAAATCCGTTTGATAAGTCGATGGTGAACGCCATGGAAAATCCCGATAAGTTCGAATAGTTCTTAAAAGAACCGCAGAGAAAATACTCTCCAATTTGCTGAATAATGATCTGCCTTCTTTCATTGATTAGACGCCTATTTAAAAGGCTAGCCATTACAAGGAAACTTCCTAAAATAGCTATCCTAATTAAGGCTAAAATTTGGAAAGAAATAACTCTTACTTGCCTAAAACTCTTACTTTCCTAAAAGACAAAAAAAAAAGACAATCAACCCTTTAATTGGCTAATTACATGCCTAAAATAGACAAGGAAAGTCTTACTTTTCTAAAAGAAAAATAATTGGCATGCAAGCCTTACAATCAGACCCAAAAAAAAAAAAAAAGAGTATTCTTAAACATGCTAATTTAAGCTTAGTCTTAGCCAGATTCTTCTAGAACTTGAATCATGTTGATGAATCTTTGTTGCCCAAGTGGATCATGCTCAATGGGACTCCATGAATTTGCTTGAGTCCATGCCTCCCGAATCAGTTTGTTGAGTACATCTTTAAACTTCCTTGCTCGTGCTCTCGTAACCGGCCCAATTGGGACTTGAACTAGGTCCCTTGAAGTTGTGCTATGATTTGCATCAAGACCTATACTTCTTAGTACATAACTCTTAAATGTTCCTAGTCATAGAATTACTATGTGGGCACTATGTAATCCGGATAGACTTGCACACACTATGTTTGTGATGCCCCTAAATTCGGGGGTCATATTTCAACCCGTTGATCACCCATCAACTCGTGGAAGTACCAATGAATGCTGCATAACCCGACACCACGTCATGACATCCCCTTCACTGAGATCGTAACCAATGCAGAGTTTGGGCAGAGTCTCCCTTATACCGGAGCACTCCTAAACGTAACCAGTACACATATTGACCACTTGACCATTCCAAGGTCTATGCCCTTCAATTAGGACTTAATGTTTAACCTATTATGTCATTCCAACAAGAGGGCTCAAGATCTAAAGGTTTGGCACAATTATATTTAATTTTTTTTTTTTTTGAATATTTTGGAAGTGGAACCGGTACCTGAGTCTTCTATTTGTTAGGTCCCTTCCATTTGCTAGGTACCGGTACCTGAGCCCACTATTTGCTAGGTATTGGTACTTATATGTCGTAGTATCGATACTTGAGCCCATTTTCCATCGAGGTTCCGATACCTAAAGCCTTGGTACCGGTACCTAAGCTCACTGGAATCTAGGTACTGGTACCCGTCAGTCTAAGTACCGGTACCTGGGCCTAGATTTTTTCCAATTCTTTCCAAACTTCAACCTTTAACCACTCAATCACATATAACATTCAATGACACTCAAAATATAGTCCATAAGAGTTCAATACATAAGCATTTACACAATTTTAAAAGTTCAATTCAAATTACACAATTTTTTTACAAAAATGTAATGTAAAGCCACAACTCGACTTCTTCATCAACAAGGGCCCAAGGGAGGACCATCCACCGGTGTTTGTCCTGCACCTGAAATATTGTTCCCATAAAGGGTGAGTCACGCTAAATAGGGTATTTCCTAAAGAGACTACTCTTCAATCCAAATGCATATGAAATATTCACATGCCGTTCAACAATAAATCAAACATCCATTCAAAAATATGCAATTCATAATGAATTTTACAATGTCATGCCATGTCATGAGATGATACTCACACATGCAATGTCATGCGTATGCATCTGGGCATTCCAAATCACTGTCATTGATGTTACACATCCAAAGACCATTTATAAATTCTGGGTTGTTCTTGGGGGTGAGTATTCATGGATTTCTACCAACAGGTACCTAACCGACACGGCATCTATGGACTTCCACCAACTGCTCCGGGTACCCCGACACACTTTATGAACTCAATACCAATGAAGTGCGTATCCAAAATCACCAGGTTTTGCACCTGAGGGAGAATCTAACTCTTCTTACTAACCTCGACCCTTGTTTTTCAATACAACTAGTGCGACTATGTCAGACCTAGGTCTAACTTTCCCGAGCCCACGTATCAACCCACCGAGGACAGTGTTTGATCAAAATCATGCACACACCCACACTCATATCACATGCCCATGAATGCGATATTTTTTGTGCATATGCAAATGTAGTGTATAGTTGCAATTACCAAAATATGTTCAACATATCATGAGTATATTATGAACATATTCTATCTCAATCAACATTTCTCAATTGTCAATCATATCATAAGCATATAATTACAATTCACAACATTACCAAGCATGTTATCTCATTCTCATTCAAATCACATACTTAAATCATTGCTTGTCATTTGATCAAACATCTACAAGGCACAAGAATTATGTAAACACATAGAATGCCTCATTCATCACATATTTCAAGAAATTACAAACAAGTAATTTCCAACAAACCCAATCATGCAAAATTGGTTCAACATGTTTCTATACCCATTTTTCATACTCTAGTTACACTTGGAGTATGATAAACCAGAGCTTTCATCTCTAATATCTCTAACCAGAGCTTTCATCTCTAATAATTAGCTTTCATCTCTAATAAACCAGAGCTGTGTAAATGGGGAGAAAAATCTGCTTGTCTTTCTCCCCTATTTATACTCTCATTTGCTTGGCTCTCATTAAGTCACACGTCCCATCTTTTCTCATCAATGTATTTTATTTGAATTAAATTTAAATTATTCACTTATTTCGCCATTAAATCTCGATCGCATTTATTTTAGTCACGCAACGCCTGATCGCATTGAAAAACATGAAAAATCTAACTGTCTCGGAATTTAACAAAAAATAACTTAGTAACTAAATTTCGCGAGACGAATCTAAGGTTGAGGTCCGTTTCTTTATCTGAGTTCTAGAAAAAATTTGGATTTTCAACTTGTATAGTAATGGCTAATTACCATTTTGCCCTTCGCAATAAAATTTAAAATTTTCTTGGGTGTTACAATGTTTACTCATATTTGATATAAGGTGACTCATCCAAGTCACTAGTGTAGGGACACTGAAATAGGTGTGTGGGTGCGTGTTAGAGAACAAGTACACTGAACATGACCATTGACTAACGTAGGATTTTTCATATGGAGTTTTACATACATTTCAATGTTAAATGCTAAAGTTATAGCAGTTGATCCTTAGACTTAAGACACCATGGTTGTCTTGTGCATGGACTTCTTGCTTTAACTATACAACATATTCATATACTAGCCATGTAACTGATATGTATTGTTGGATATAGTTAGACATGCATGAAGATTTATGAGTGTACAACATGGAATCTATCACCTTTAGTAAATAAATGGAGAATGCCCTATGTGATCTTCTAGAATATGACTCAAGGAGTCATTGGCCAAGGCAGAATGATAATTAGACAAAAGGTTTCTAATTGATCATTAGTAGTCATTGTCCTAAGATCGAACACATAAGATTGAGTTAGGAGTTTGACAGTAATTCCAAACCCTAGTAATTTAATTGGGGCATTGTATGATAGCAGGATTGAATTGCATTGTAATTATATAGACTGAATGAGTTCTTTACCTGTTTCGTGCTATCCAGAGGTTGATCATGATATACTATTAGGTGTCACTCGTGATTAGTAGAAACTCGAAGAATGAAATTAATATAAATATATTAATTATTCTTATAAAGGGAGAATTAAAATAGTTCTAATTCGAGCTAAATTAGAAAGAGGTCTAATTTGCGATTCTACTTATAATTATTTTCGAATGCCTATAATCGAGTATGCTTGAACCTATAGGATAAAGGATAAAAGATAAAGGAGAGAAAACCAAAGGATAAAGGAGAGAAAACCAAGTAAAAGTTAATTGGGGTAAAAACCTAATTAATAGTTAATTAGAGACTTTATTACAATTAATGGTTAATAAAGGGGTTATATGTAATTATGAGATAATTAATGATTAGAGTCTTTAAAGCTCTATAAATACTTTTATGTAGGAGATGGATATATGATATAACAACTCTCTTGCTAACACAAGAAAAACCACCCCTCATTCTCTCTCTTTACTAGTTTATTAAAGATTGAGGTAGATTCTTCAAGTTTATCAATTCGTGTTGATACCGACAGAGGCCAAACATTTGAGGCTCAAGTTAAAGATCAAATTCAGATTTGAATATTTAAAGTTTTTAAGAATGTTTGAAGATCGTCCTTAATTTTCTGTATAGATCTAAAGTTTCTCGATTTGTATTAAACATGAATAGATCTTGGTATGAGGAATCAAATTATTATTTTTAAATTCAATTGCGTTGATTATATGATTTATTTCACTTACTACTGTTATTTATTTCTAAGTTCTGTTCTTTCATTTGTTCTAGCAATCTTACATTCAGTTGTCTTTAATTTCAGAGTTTTTTATTTAAATTCAGTTTTTCAATATAAGCAATTACTTTCAAGTCAATTTCTACTTCCATGAATTAAATTTGTCTTCTTTACTTTCCTGTGTTATTTACATTACCACGAGTGAGTAGTCTTTCTATGGATAATCTGAAGAATGATTCCCAACCTATGAATTATGGTTATACTCTAGACTAGGGTTTTAACGTTTATTTGATTGTTTGAATAAGTTATACCCTCAAAAACCTACTTGGTTTGCATACTTCCCGATTACCTGTATACAATTGCTTTTGGTATGGATAGTTAGTCGTATTTTTTGCAACCAGTAGAATACTGATTCTTTTATCATAAACTATCTTTCAATTACTACTCATGATTATTTTCCAAGTGTTTAGTTGAAATCATCCATTTGTATTAGTTTAAATATGAAAGCAGATGAATTATAGAGTTAGAGTAGAAATTCTCGTTCATAGGTGGGATGAATTCTGAAGATTATCTAGTTGAAAACTATTGAATTTCAGTTCATTAGTGATTAATCTCAAAATTCTCAACTTTAAAGAAATTTTTCCTTTTATTTTTCATCATCTTGGATTTCAGTTCTTTCCCTAAGGAGACGACCTTGAAATTTTTATTCTTGTTACTACATGATACTTTTCTCTTACGCTTTGGAAGCTTTCGTGAAAATACAACCCATTTGGAGGGCAAGCAGAGAGACAACATAAATATAGCATCCCTTTGGGTAAAAGTCGGTGGGATGGAGGTAAAAAAAACTTCAATTTGAGAAATATATTCTAATTTTGGATTTGATGCATGAAGGATGAATAATCATTGAGATCTTGTGGTCAATTGAAATTATGTAGACAGACAGTCGACAACTAAGTTTCGAGGATGAAACTTTCTTTTAGTGAAGTGGATTGAAAAACCCAATACTATAATGAAATATGAATAATATTCTTTAGATTTCTTCTAAGATAGCCAAATGATGGTAGAAACTTCAAATTGTTGTAAAAAGAATGATCATGAAGTTTTAGTTTCACTTGTATTGACCTTTGGATCAAATTTTGTTTCGAATGTGTTTAAACTTGAAAATGGTGACTAGGTAAGTTTTTAAAAGTTTTTAGGTGAAAAGAATATTACTATTGAATCTGGAACTCCAAAAACTTAGGGATAGAGGATATGGGGATTATTAGAAGTTTAGAATTATTCTGGAGTTAAAACACATTTTGGATAGAATTCGGAATACACATTTAGTATTTTGGTCATAACATTTTACCCTGATGTCCGATCGATCTGATTCTTGAAGCATTAGAATTCAAGAGCTACAAAATTGTATTTCATGCAAATTTGATGAATCGATATCTAATTACGTCAAAATAGAGCCAGAAGTTTGGGGCAGATGTCACCCACGTTTGATTGATAATAAGTGTGTCTGCACACACCTGTGAAGCTTTTGACAGTGCCTTTGACAGAAGATGTGCATCTGGATGTGCTTCTAATGTCGGCCCAAATCATTTTTGAGTGTTTCCTCTATTTTTTACACTATAAATACTCTAGGGACGCATTTTAAGGTTTCTATACATATTTTTCAACCCTATGGAGCCTAGAAGAGTCTTCGAGACGAGGAGAGGAAGAGAGGAGGAAGAAAAGTAGATTATGCTAGATCTTGAAGAGATCCACGTATAAAAAATCACATAAAACACGATAGGAGCAATTTTCTTCGGAATCAAGGTAGGGTTTCTTTTCATTTTGTATTTATTGAGGCTAGGGCTTATTTACATGTGATTTTTTATTCAACTCCATATATATATACTCTAGATGTATAACTCTTTTGAATTTCTTACAAAAACATGCTCAATTTTCATTGAAAAAATACCTGATGTACATCCGATTGTACGTTTTTTATTCAAAACCCTAGATCTTGGATAATGTCTAATTGATAATATTCTCTTTGCGATCTCATGCATGTTTTATTGAAGATTTCTCTATTTTAAGAATTTTGGAATTGTTATTCATAGTACATGTGAATTTTATTGAAAAAGACATGAATTGCATCTCTTGTATGGTGGAATTGATGAACTTGGGTTGCATTTAAACTTGTATCTTAGAATGTTTAGATTTGTTTCTTACCTTGAGGGGTTCGACAGTTTCCTATTACTCGTAATGGGGTGTTGGTTCCTTTTGGAGTTCCAAACCACTATTTCTTCCATGGATCAAGGCAGAGGATTAATATATTACTCCGAAGAGGATTCCATTAAATATTAATTTGTCAGTATATGTGCTTCCTAAAATGTTATGGACCTGCAAGGATTGATTAGAAGGTGAAGTTTTGTGGACCAGATATATTTGATGTGTGGATTTTTGTTAGTCAACTTGCATACATGAGATATCACTGTTGTAACCTGTTATTTTCTTGATGATCCTTCCCGATTATAGATTTTTTGATTCATGTATCAAAACTCGAGATCATTACAATTCAACATATTTTACTTCAAAAGTTATATATGTTATTTTATAAATTGAGACCTACATGTTTTCATACAATTTTGTAAATCTTGTTCAGGTTTGAGAAAATTTCTCTACTAGACTAGTTTTGCTCACGCATTCCTTAGCATTTTTAAGATTTTAATGTTGACGTGGATACGAATCTAGGTGAGAATGTTGATTGGGTTTATGAGATAGATGGGATTGCTAATCCAAATTTGGAGGCTTGATCAATTTCTCATTTAGTTTTATCTTTTTGCGTTTAAGGATAGAATACTTCCATGAATAATTATTTTTAAGTTAGTTTGGATATCATTGTTTTATTTAAAGGATTTTTTTGGTTATCAACCTTTAATGGTTGAGTTATATTTTGGATATTTTTAGTTACTAGTGATGCATAACGTGCGTTACACGTAAATAAATTTATATAATATTATTTTTATAAAAAAACGTGAATTATATGTTTAATTAAATTAAATAATAAAATAGGTGGCAAATAATTATTTTATATTTTAATTATTACTAAATTTAATATTGATTTATTCTATAAATTTTTGAGTAACTAATATTTATGTATCTTTTCGACCCCTCTAGGCATTTGTACATCTAACTAATTATATTATAAAATTATTAATTTTTATTTTTTTAAATAGATTATAGTATTGCATACGAAAAAATAATATATAACATATATTTGACCATAGAATTCAACCTAGCAACTACATGTATATAATAATTTAACATATATAAGACTTTATTTCTTCATATAGATATAAATAATTATATGTAACTGTACTACTAATAAAAGGGTTCAAAAAAAATTATAAATCTTTATAAAAGAGTTCAAAACAAATTGAAAGTCAAATATGTGTAAAAAATAAAAATTAGATGAAAGTATATAGGTATGTATAATTGATTTTATTATAATAATTAAAGATAAAATAGGAAATCAATTTTTTTTTTACAGATGCTGATATTTATAAGTAGTATAAATATAAATATAGATATGATGCTAGATATTTGTGGTTTTAATTTATTTAATGATATTTTTAATTATGATCTCATAATTTTAAATATTATTAATTAAATCAAGTCTATTTATTGATTTAGGGCATGATAGAGCAAACCAATAAGAAGCTTAACAATCGCTTTTTATCAAAATGCAGACGTGATGCATGTATTAGAGGCATATATGCATCTATTTTTGTAAACTGGAGTTTTCTTGGAGTATATCATAAATAGGTCCAGCATAAGGATATCCCTTAGGCTGCCAAAAATGGTTGTTACCTTCCCCCAAACTTCCTCAAGTACGGGCTGTCCTTTTTTTTTTTTTTAGTTCTTTCTCTCTGTCTCTCTCTTCGTTTTGTTTTTTTAAGGGTAAATTATACACGGACACCCTCAGGTTTGTCACTTAATCAAACAGACCCCCTTCGATAGAAGAAATTACACATACACCCCTTCAAGTTTGTGCGCTTGTATCACTTAAACCCATTTCTGTTTGTATCCGTTAGAGACTGTTAAAAAATGCATTGTGCCAGCTTATTATATATTAATTATTTCCAAAATACCCTTTTCTTTGTTGGGACCCATAATGCCAAATGGAGGATATCAATTTCCTTGAAATGGTGCCACTCCAAATGCGATTTTAGTTGTCTGCATGGATATTAACCCAGAAGACTTTCAGGCGATTTTACTGTCTTGTTAAATTTGTATCAAGTCAAAGATTTGTTGAAACCAAATTAATAGTTTCTTAGTTCTACTTGTCCTTGAACCTTCAAATTCTACGAGATATTCTGCAATCTGAGGAGGTGTAACCTATCCTCATACTTGTCTGTTTTTTTTTTTCTGAACATGCACAGCAAATATATTTATAATCAATATGAAAGGATACACTAATTATAAAGTTGCATATATTGGCAATATTTTGAGAAATGCATCATTCAACATAACTTTATAATTAGTACATGCCATAAAACTATACCCCAACATGTTAACGGTGGCATTCAAAACCCTGCAAAAACTAAGATTTACATGCCAAAAAACTGTGTTGCAGCCCAAGAAAATTCACAAAAGAATATCATCCAACTATACCCCTTCCCAACCAAAAACAACCAGCAATGTACTGCAAAGCTCATAAGCTACTGCCCAACAAAAGATACCACTATTGCCTGACAAAAGACACCACGTGAACAAAAGATTTTACCCATTCTAAAACATGGCATATTCAGACTCCACATTGCCACTAAGAGGGGTAGTTTCATTATTTCCATCTAGTCCAACAGCCGTCAAAAGCACTCCTCCAAATGGGCCTTTCAAATGGCACCCATCAAAGCCAAGGAAAGACCTGCAACCTCTCATGAACCCTTGTTTGAGAGCAGAGAATCCGACGAAGATTCTCTTGAAAGATGGTACCACTTCCATTGGTCCCATTTGATAATGGATCTTCACAATACTCCCTTAGTTTGTCTCATTAACTAAGTGAGCATAGGTAGGTAACTTTCCATAAGAATCAGCATGGTTGCCCTGAATCCATTCCAATGCCTTTTTTTTGGCCCTATACAATTGCATTCTTGGAGGATTCACTCCATATTTTTTCAATTCTTCCCTCACGCCCCCAGCTGTCATGTTAGGAGTTGCCCTCAAAACATTCATAAGTTTGGTAGCGATCCATGGAGCATTTGCTTCTTTTGATTTTGCATTCGTCACACAACTATGAACACCATTATAAGTCTTTATCTTGTATGTCACCATATCAGGCAAAGGAGAAGCATGTATTCGCCATGGACACCCTTCAACACCACAATGTGCTGTAACTCTAGTCTGTTCGTTTTTTTCTCTTAGCAAAGGAAAACCCTCCTGAATCACATAATCCCTCAAAGCATCTCTGAATGTTTTGATATTTGGAAACAACATTCCCGTCTTAAATATTATCCTTTCACCCTCCTTAACACTAAATACCTCACCTCTCAATGTATCCTCCAAGGGATTCTCCTCATAATCAATCTCACTATCAGATTTATGCTGGCCACTTTCATCATTTGATTCATAGTCCGATAATGCACCACCAACTTCCAAACCATCATTTTCTGTCTCTGATTCAACTAACTCCACAGAACTCAAACTAACATCACTTTCAGTGTGCACACACCACCAATATTCATCACTGTAAGATAAGGCCTCATCGTCATTTTCATCCTGGGCCTCGTTCTCCTTAACAGTACTTCTTTCATTTGAAAGGGGAGGAGCATGAGTAACTTCCTCTGCCAATGGTTGACTGAATTGAACACCATCAATATAGACATGAATCACAGTGCTTTTGTTGTTCAGCTGGAACATTTTCACCACATCCGCATCTTCTTTTACACGTATTTTTTGTATTGACCCATGAATTCCACAACTTAGTGATATGGAACTGTTGACGTTTGAAGGAATATCTTTCAAAGCTACTTCATAGACATCATTTAACATATCAAAGAAGCAATACTTATCCGGATCAATGTTCTTCACAATGAACTCATTCGCTAAGTAATGAACTGTCAGATCATAAATGTAAACACTCTGCATCCTACAAGTAAAACATAAACAGTGAATGTGTGGTAATACTTAAAAACAGTTCATTACTGTGAATGTATGGCAATAACTAAAAACAGAATATACGGAAGAAATTTTGGGGAAGAATTAGGAAGAAGATGACAAAATAGTTAACAGGAAAACGTGAAGATACTCCATTACATTCAGCTGCAAGAGCAGGGAATTTGGAGGAGGCTTTGGAAATAATTAAACATAAGGGGGATGAAGAGTTGAAGGAGTTCTTGTCCAAGCAAAACCAAGCTGGTGAAACAGCCCTTTATGTGGCTGTTGAATATGGCTATGTTGATGTGGTGAAAGAGATCATAAAGTATCATGATATTGGGTCTGCTGGTGCCAAAGCTAGAAATGGCTATGATGCTTTCCTCATTGCTGCTAAGCAAGGGGACTTGGGTAAGTCTCCACTGAGTTTCAATATTTTTTTCCTGATTGAAAGGATCGAAATAGTTTTGGTTAGATGTTTCAAAAACAAAATATAATTGGAGAAGTTTTAAATTTTGATTTTGAAATATTCTGGAACATCTCAAAGCATAACGAGGGCATAGAAATTTCGATATTTCATCATTGACTCATTTTTGTTTCCACCGAAACTTTTGGGTACTGACTTTGGTTCTTACTTGTCTGTAATACATTTGTATGCTGCCAATATCCACTTTGTTTCAACAAGATATAGACTGATAAAGTTTAACAGAATTTACTCGATTTTGTCACAAAATCAACTCCATTTTAATAGCATCTTCTTTAACACTATAGAACCTCGTTGGAATACTCTGCTAGGCTGGTGATTTCTACTAACACCCATTATAGTCACAAATTACCTGGGCAACATATTATTGTCTCATTTGTAGCCCAAACTACTTTGTACCTTTTTTTGTCTAGTTAAGTATTGTTTTCCCAAACTATCGCTAATATATGAATCATTCAAGGTAGTCTAACATTGACACAAAAGGTGTGTGTCCACTGTAAATGTAGAACCCTTGAACCCTCGAACACCAATCACTTTCTCAACGAACACATCTAGAACACAAAAAATCTATTCGGCCCAATCAAAAAAATCCAAACCTAGAAAAACCTGTCGAGGAACTCCCCTGAAACATCAAGATCATACGCAAAAGTTCATTCCACCTACCAAAAAACCCTTTAAAAAGAATACCCACTAAAATAACAAATAATTTAATGCTCACCCAGTTTCACGATCTTTATTCAAAACGAATAGAGTTATAAATCTCAGGGCTTGGATCGTCTGGTGGGATCTCCGAAGCTCAAATCGATGAGCAAATAGAGAGAGAGAGGGATACTAAGGATTCTCTTGCCTTTTGTTCTCTGCTATGGAGGGACTCTCCCGCCTATTCTGTGGTGTGGAGCAATAAGGGTTTTTTAGTAAAGGCAGTTGTTCAAGAAAATATCTTGGGCTTTTTTGTCATTTGCCACTTTCTGTTTGCTCCGTTAGTAGAACGTCAATGACATGGGGTCTATGTGTAATTTCGTATACTTGAGGAGGTCAGTCTGATTAAGTGACAAACCTCAAGGGGTTCGAATGTAATTTACCCTTTTTTTAATAAAGGTCTTGTAACTTCACCAAAGCATACACTCACACCAACATGCTGCATAAAGATGGGTCTCTAGGATAAGACCTTTGTATGACTACCAACAGATTCCCAATCAGACTAACTACCAACTAGCACCTTCCCTTAAAGAACAACTTCAATGACACATTGATCAAATATACCAAATTGAACTCGATATTATTTGTTGAACCAGTAGGCTTAAGATTTTAAAAGGTTTTCAGTTTAGGACGAGCTATTGGATGTTAGAGGAATCAGGGCCGGCTCAACAGTATTAAAAAAAAATATGGGCTTTAGGCTCCAAATTTTTAGAAGGTCCCAAATTTTTAGGTACATTATTAACCCGTAAAAAAATTAAATCCTTTAAATTTTAAACCCTAAAAAAGGCCCCGAAATATTAAATAAAATCAACATTTTTATTGTAATAATTTAGGTTCATGATTCAATTCATAATATTAGAAATCTAAAAATCATAAATTGAAAAAATAAAAAGTACTTAAAAATCAACTCATATTTATCTCTACTCTCTCTCTCTCTCTCTATGTTTAAAAATTAGTACAAAACATTAAAAAAAATTAAAATAAAACTCTCTTTCTGATTAAAAACAAAAACAAAAACAAAAGTTAAAATATTTTTTTCAGTAACACTAGTATGTTATTCTTCGATCTCTCTCTCTCTCATATCATAAATTGAAAATAAATTAATTTTTTTAAAAAATTAATATTAAAAATAAAAAAGACCTCATTTAGTGTTTTCGCTTTAAACCTTCAATTTCGCTTTAAACCTTCAATTGCCTTAAGCCACCTTGTTGAGGATAGCATCTACCACGCTAATAATAGGACCGGTATGAGTTAAGTCACCGTTCTACCGGACCATAGTGCTTCCAGGATCCTCAGACGAATCACTTGCCTTTTAAATAAACGCAAGTGGCGGTATAGCCGCCGTCTCTATATCTGTAACTTGATTTAATTAACTTAAATTTTGTTGGTATACTCCACCATATTATAAGAAATAAGGGTGCACAGCACACTTGCCTACTGCAAAGGTCAAACCTTTGTATTATATGGATTATTACAATTATAATATATTTAGGCTAGCCCAAAGAGAAGGATAAACATGCTTTAGTTCCATGCAAAGTTTATTCAACCGGGGAAGGATGTTGCTAGGGGTAATTTGGGGGTAAATAGTTAGTAACCAATTATAAACAAACACATATGACTACTGAACCCCCTAATCCAATGTAAAAATTATTAGTGATTATTGAATTGAGTGGGATCTATTAATCTTACATGGTTGCTTATAATTGAATGTTAATAACACTTGACAAAGATGATGTAATACAACCGTTACATTCAAACATCTAGGAGGGTGGTTGTCTCTACGCGCCTCTTAGATCCATCGTTGATCAGATTCGAGAAAGACGGATAATTGAATAGGGACAGCAAAGCCACATTCCACGTCAAAATATGCTAATATATCCTAAAGAATCCAAAAATTATATTACAAAAAAGAAAACCTTGGATTTGCAAGTTGAAGCCATACTTTTATCCTGTTGCCAAGGGGACCGCCACCGCGAAAGGTGTTGCCTGGGGAGTTGGCACCGGCGAGTTTCGACAGATTGGGCACGTTGGATGAAGCCTTAACCATGGGTCGATGCACGCCGGGTGGAAGAGATGACCACAGTCAGGTAACAGGCGGAGCATGTTAGCGTCTTTGTAGTCGGTCAAGCATATGGAGCAGCCTGAAGTGTCCGCGAAGCCTTTATGAAGCTTGGCCTCGGAGTAGAGGAGTTTTGGGTAGGTGAGGATAGTGGCTTCGTCGAGTCCTTGTTGAATAATGATTGAGTCGTCGTCGGAGGTACTGGTGGTGTCGATGGAGGTTCTGTGGGTGGAAGGGTGGCGGAGATTGGTGATGCCGCGCATTCGGGTGCAGATGTAGGAAGCATAGGTGATGATAACTATTACTATGAGGAGGCCAAGGGAAATACCGATGCCATAGCCGAAACTACTACGGCTTTGCCCACCCATGCCAGCTGTGGCATCATTGGACTCAATTGTGCTGTTCATTTAGTCTGACGAATTGGAGTTTGTGGGGTTGCAAATGGTTGTCTTCAGTGAGAGAGAGAGAAAGAGAGAGAGAGAGAGAGAGAGAGGGTTAGGGAAGTAAGCTCTATATGATTTTAGGGCAAAGGACTAAGGAGACATTCTAGGGTTTAATAGGTGATATTCATAGAGTTGGGAGAAAGAGAGAGAGAGAGAGAGAAAGAGAGGAGTTGACAAGGTAAGGAGCTGTGATTTTAGGTAGGTAGGGAGCCGGGGTTGAAGTTTTGTAAGAGAAAAGATGAGGTTATGGAATTTTTAAGTAGGGAAGCTTTATCTGTGTTTGTGTGTGTGTGTGAGAGAGAGAGAGAGAGATCACTCTTTCCATTCTAAGTGTTCTAGTGTGTGTGAGAGAGAGAGAGAGATCACTCTTTCCTTTTTAAGTGTGCTAGTCTGTATCTGTAAGAGTCAACCGCTTGTGTCATTTTCTTATTTAGCAACTTCCTTTTTTTTTTTTTTTTGGCTTTTATGATTCCTTATGACTTCTGCCATGATGAGTACTACAAATTTCTCACCAGAATTGTCATTATTATATAATAATATGTTAACAAATAATTAAGGAAGTAAATCTTACGCAAATTAATAATTAGCCATTCATATAAAATAATAAATAATAATAACCTAGATGCAAGAAAGAGGGATTTATGTTGCTTATTTAATATATTATTATTAGATCATAATATCACACGAGAATACTGACATAATATCATTCTTACATTCAATATTTACTTACAAACCAACCCCACGGAGAAAATATTCATTACAATTGTGATACCACATCATTAATGACACATGATATCACTAATCAATGATAACGTATTATGTATGTATAGTGAATCTGACAAACTAATACCTTGGAATAGTGAGATTCACTTATCATATATAGTGTATTCTTATTGTTTAATGATATCACGTGTCACATATAACTTGATAACATTGTTGCTTTGAATATTTACTCCCCCAAGGGCCAACAGACCGTTCTTTTTAAACTTCACCACAAGAATTAGGGTATTTTAAAATATATTTTTTTTGTGGCAACTGTGTTTAGCGTCACAAAAAAAAACACCTGTTTTTGAAGAAAAAAAAGGTTTTGTGGTGGTAATGCTGTTGCAAAAGATTTATTTGTTGTTTTAAATAGCATTGAGACGGAAGGTTATCGTCATAAAGACTTTTTGATACTCCACTTATTATGGTGGACATTGTGCCATAATAAGTAGAGTCTCAAAAAGTCTTTATGGCAGCAACAAGTCATCTCAAATAGTATTTGTGGTAGTAAATAATCATTTTATGATAGCATTGTCGCCACAAAAAAAAAAAAAAAAAATTTTCTTCAAAACATGATTTTTTGTGACGATGAACACAATTGTCACAAAAAACTTGTCTCAAAAGACCCTAATTCTTATAGACCTATCTATGAGTGGGAGGAAACTTTTATCAACAAAATAAACACTTGGTAAATTTTTTTCAAAGAAGTCCTTGCATTGACCAAGTACTATTGAGATGTTTACAAAGAAAGAACTTATATGAAAAGTATTTCATAAAAAATGCATTTGGATGAGGTGTCACTATTATTAATAATATATTACCAATCTAATGTATAAGTATAAAAAATGGTAGTGGTGGTTCGGGTGTGCTGAGTTGGTATTGGCGTGATAGTGTGGGTGGTATGGCACAACAACGGTGGTGGTGGTGCTATGGCAGCGGAGGCAATTGTGGAAATCGAGTTGTGAGGATGGTGGTGGTATGCTAGACCAAATGTGGTATGGATACAATGGCATAGATGTCTTAATAAATTATCTCATTCTATCACATGTGTTGCGGGGAGGTTACGTAGATATTCCCTTACAATTAAATATGTGGGTTGTTAGACAATCTAGAGGAGGGGTGAATAGATTAATTAAAATGATGATTAAAAAATCAATTTTAACCAAGTTCTACCACAATTAGATCTTCTCGCAATGATATGGCTATTAAACGTGAAAATCTCTTTTCAATCACCAAAACCCATTAAACTCATGAAGATTAGTGTTTCAATATGTCAATTTCAAGATTGAACAGTCAAGCTCTCACGGCGATCCCAATCCAATGGCAACCAACTCAACCAAGCAATTATGGATGATGTGAATATCAATCAATCAATTTATCAAACACATAGCACTCATGTGTGCTCAAATTGCAAGTGTATATGTAAAAACAATAAAGAATAAAATCAATTTTTTGACGCAAAACCCTTCTCAGAAAAACTTGTGGGGAACCTCTATAGGGTTCACCATAGCTTAATCTACTATTCCAGAGTCATTTTACAAGTACTCGAGATTTATACAACAACAAATACCATGGTTAGACGCTCATTTCCTTCAATAAACATCTCCGTCGAAAGTCCATCTTCGACATTGTGGATAGTTTCACTTGGATTCTCCACCATAATGGATCTTCTAGGCCTCGAGTGATCTTTTTTGCCAAGATCCTCGGTATACACTCTTTCCAATGAGTTTGGTTTCAATCAACCAAGTTCTTCTTATACAAGGTGTGCGATTGGATATAAATCACAAGATGGTAGCCTTTGGATTTAGGGATCGAGGGTTATGTCTCAAGCTCTCAAGGTGTTAGATAGACAAGTCTCAAAACTAGTGCATAAGTCTCTAATCTGTAAGTACAAGAGTTATCTTTAGATGTAGCTTTAAAGATCATAGTCGTGCACATCACCACTAAAACTAATACCTCATGAAAAACATACATAAGAAAGACATAATATAATCACAAGTACGAAAATTACCAAGAGAAGCATAGGGAATATTCATGTTAACATTATACAAGTGCAAATATGCAACATATATAAGAACTACTTTTCCCAATATGTTGCAGAACCTATAGATATAACAATGACAATGCACAACAAGTTCTCCCCCTTAGTTTGTGTTCATAAGTAAAATAACAAGTGTAAAATAGGTAACATCATGTCAAGTTTTTATATGTACTCCCCATGAGTATTGAAACGAACTCTCCCTTACTCTAACTACGTGCAGCTTAAGCTAGTCAAGAGAAAATCTACCCGAATTCTCACATATGTACTCAAAATATTCTCATCCTTTTTGTCACAAAGTGCCAAACCAATGACATATCTAACAAGCATGGTACAAAATCAAGTCATCCAAAAATATTCTTTCCTATTTGTCACAAAGTGTCAATCTAATGACATATCATAGCAAACATGACATAGAATTATGATATAACAAGAGGATATATATACAAACCAACTAGCAACAATAGGCATGTAAGTATAGCAAAGGACAAACTTGGTACTCAACGCAAAGTCTCAAATATATAAATCATCAAATAACATATGACTAAGAGTACGCCACAACAAAGAAAAATAAAAAAGCAAGTGCAAAAGTCAACAAAAAGAAATAGAGTACTTTAAGTACTGGTCATGAATGAATAACTTTCATAAACTCCCATATAGTCCAATACCAAATGTTTGCATCACCATCGCATTGGGACTGAGGTAGGATCAAGTTGTCACTTTCATTCGATAGTGGATCACCTTCAACCTACTTCCCCTTAATCAACCGCCAAAGTCTCCCTACTCTGCGTGCAATCGACCCAAAAGCTGACCGTTGAGTAGACTTTATGATCACAATCCGTCCATCCATAGCATCTAACCTCTATGAAGTGAGGTGATGATATTCCTCTATAGTACACTCAACCCTAGTAAGCATGCCAACCAATGATGTCAACTAGGTAGCAAGGACGTCCGAACTAGATTCAGGTGGGGTGCTCTAGATGTACTCACATGATAGTGAACTGGTGGTGGTGCACGAATTCTAGTCTCTACTTCTAGATTATCCATCTCTTATCCTCTCACGTCCACTACTAAAAAATATACATCCTGAGCCTAGCTCTGCTTCATTGAGTTATTGTTCAAAGGCTTTATAGGGTTTTGCTTCTGATATTTGGGAAATACCACAACTCCCTTGGCCTTGCAAATACGAGTAATCAATGATCCAAAAGGTAGATTGTCTGACACTCTCCCCTCTTAAAAGGCTTGCCGAATGAACCCAAAAAACATCAATGGAAGATTAAGGTCTAACCCTATCCCTATAGCATATAACTTGTGTGTTACCTGAACTAGGAAGTCTAAAATATGGACAACATCCTATAGTCTTGAATCAAAAAGTTTTGGAAGAATTTCATTGTGACCCAGTGTTCAAGATGAACTTTACCATACAACTCAGTAACCAAAACATGGAGACAAGGAAATTGATTAACCGGCTTCCCGTTAAGGGCATCATTCTCTACCCTAAGTAGGCCAAGAATGGTATCTATAAGATCTGCAGAAACATGAACTCAATTCCTCAAATATAGCTATCAAACTCATTAGCGCGGGGATCTGGGTCACGAATATGAGTATAAAAATCTCTCACTATGCTATCATTCGATGGCTCAAGATCTTCGAATAGTTGTGTCCACCCTCAATTGGAGAAATTATAGGAATAGGTGAAATTACCTGAGTGAAATCCATCCCTCGCCTAATAATCACTGGCCTAAGAGCATACTCTAATTTGTACCTCTCTACGAAGTTTGGATTCTGAAATCAAGTGTTCTCATCAAAATCAATATTGATTTCGTCTTCAACCCTAGCCCTTTTCCCTCGTCATGGAGGCATGATCCCAAACAATTCAAGGATCAAGAAATGAACTCTAGAAATCCACTGGAACGTGTTTGGAGTTGTTTGGGTACGAGGCTTTAGGGTTTTGGGCCGCTCGAACGATGTGAGCATCGCTCAAGCTGTCCATGAAGCTTTACTGTCCATTTTGACATATTAGATTTGGTTCTTCAAAGGACCATCCTTGAAGCCTCAAATTTATGCATGGGTATATTTACAACCTAAATGCATATATGTGCACATACGTGGATGAAAAATGTATACAAATATAATGCAATTTTCTATTTAAACACTAAATGCACAAAAGCATCCATCCAAATTTCATCATCTAGCACACTAATCTAAGGCATATTAAAAAATATAGAACTCAATTTCCATGTATCCTAGAGCAATGACCTCTCACTTAGTTCAATTTCACTTACACGTGTTTAAAGATTGTATAGTTCATCAATTCATGTGCAACGTGTGTGAAACTAAACTCTGACGCAATTAAGATTCCATCTAAGTTAAATCATTAATAAAGCTCTACATGAAATTTTAATGCATCGTCTAAGTGAATACATGACCAGTTAGTGAGTGTCCTAATCAGTTTCTCTTTTTGGGCACTCCCTTTTTCTTTTATCTCTTCTACTGATATGGCTTCAATTAGCATGATTATGAATTCCGTGCTTTTACAAATATGCTTCTAAACGTGTTTAGCATGAACTCTTTAAGCTTTACAAATGAACAATGAATATTAAGCATATAAGTATTCTTAACAATTCAAGTGCAATTGTATCTTTTAATTGGGCTCTTTTCACATATTTGGCTCGTTGGTATCTTTTAAGGGATTTGGGGCTTTACTATCCTTTAGTCATGTATTCACCTATCACCAAAACATAGAATCATGTAGGGTCATTAATCATCTAATCTAGCAAGATTCGTATTATGAAGGTGAATGGTTGGTGTGTACTTAGTTTTATGGATTTTCACAAAGAACACCTTATCCAAGAATGCTAGGACAAGAAAGAAATGGTTCAAAGATCATGCACCATGATTTATAACCATTAAGTTCTCTATTCCCTAATAGGTCTCATAGTAATATACAAAACTTTTATTTTAGGATGTATACACTTCAAATCAAACAAAATTGTGATTAACAATGAAAAACTAACAAAATAAAATATTTTTGCTTTTTTTGTTTCCTAATGTTTTTAAGTATGCATACACATGCAACATCAAAAGAAAAATAAATCAATTACCATAAATCCTAAAAATAATGTCAAACTTGGCATCAAAAATTTTTTTGGGTTTTTAATTTCTATTGTTTTTGGTTTTTATTATACAATCAAAAACCCACAAATAAAAATGTATGTAGTGTATGACCCTAGGGTGTTTGATGCAATGCACGAATGATACACCTATATTAGATCATGTTTTTTAATTGGCTAATTTCGTGAAGTCCATGTAAATCTCAACCTATTATTTGGTCATGATGCTACGACGATGAAGATCCGAAAGTGTCAAATGGAAAGGAGGAGATCATGCTTCAAGCTACAACAAATGTATTCTTCGTATACACATTCTTGCTTAGGGCAAAGGTAATGACATTAGAGACCTAATAACCCTTAGTTTAATTTATTAGACTTTGGATGATTAGTGTTATAACTGGAATATGTATTGATCCTTGTATGACTCCTACGTGTTCTTCAAAAAAATTTTTTTTTTTTTAAAACCTATTTTATGTTTTGAAAACATAAATGGAGTCATTAGCGGACCCCTCTTGAGCAATGCCATTTGGTGTCCAAGAGGACTAGTATTTTGCTTCAGTTTAGGCTTAAAAAATAAGTAGGGATCGCATTGTGTTCACTAGCCTTTACTAGACAGTCTCTAAAGGTTTGAGAAAATATTCAGGCAAAGGCTAAACGGAGGAATAGCTGGGAATGCCTTCTGTGCCACTCGAGTTGTCTCATTGTTGTTCGAGTGGTTCTACTCACCTAGGTCTGGTTTGAATGCTTTCTTCATTCCAATGCTTACCACCCTTCGACTGTCCTCCCATCGATCAAGCGTTTGTTTGCAAATTTGTGTTTTCCTAGACCCTAGGACAAACCCTATTATGAGCCTACAAATAGGGGGATGCCTTCCCAGCCTAAGGTAAGCCTCTTGGGAGTAAATTCAACTGATCTTATACCTTGAGAGCTTGAGCCAAAAAGCTAGATTCCTAAACCCGATTGCTACCATTTTGTGATTCGTATCCAATCTCACACCTTGGAGAAGAAGAACTTGGTTAGTTGAAACTAAACCCACTGGAAAGTGTGCATACCAAGGATTGTAACGAAAAAGATTGCTCGAAGCCTAGGTGATCCATTGTGGTGGAGAATCCAAGTGAAGCTATCCAAGGTATTGGTAGGTGTATCCGGTTGAAAGTTTTATTGAAGGAAATGAGCGTCCAACCATGGTGTTGGTTGAGGTGTAATTGTAGAGTACTTGTAAACTGATTTTGGTTGCTTGTGTTCATTCTTTTTAATTATTGTACACACTTGCAATTTGATGCAAAAATGAGCACTATGTCTTTGATATAATGTTTGATTGAATATTGATAGTTGTTTGATTGGGTTTGGTGCCTTCGTTGGGATCCCCGTAGGAGATTGAGTGTTGAGTGTTTAATTGATAAAATCAATACACTAAACTTCATGGGTGTTTCCAGTTCAAAAAAAAAAAACTTCATGGGTGTTTTGGGTTGCTGTGGTTAAAAGGGGTTCTCATACTTAACGTTCATATAATTGTGTGACCAAGTAGTTGTGGCAGATATAGGTTAAAATTGGTGGTCATCTGAGTTAAATATTAATTAATCTATTCACCCCCTCTAGGTAAGTTCTTGCAATACACAAATCGTGACGGAAGATACACATCGTATCTCTCCCTCTTTTGCAACAACCTAGGTCCATACAATTCACCTCACCTACTTTTTAGGTGATTTGACTTTTTTGGAAGCACTCAGGGCATTTAACTTGGTTGAGATGGTAAACCTCTCAAAATCCTTCCTCACCCAAACTTTCTTTCCCTTCCAAACACTCATTTTTGGTTGTGGAATTGATGGAGGACTAACTATCTTCTCTCTAGAAGTGTGTAGAACAATCTTGATCTTAGGAGTAAAAGGATATTTGTGCACTCTAGAATGTGAGTCTTTAAAAGATGATGCATGTGTATGGTTAGACTCACTTGACCTCTCTATTAGCTTAGATAAATTCATAAGTTGATCATTTAAAGCCTTGGATTAGTTTTCTAGATGCGTGAACTTCTTGTTTAAGACATCCATATTCTTGATCCAATGTGAACTATGATGACCATGTTTTCCACAAGTGAAACGCACATTATGATTAGCTTGGGTTTCCTCAAAAATTGGCTTCTTTAAGTTCTTACCCTTACCATATTTAGCCTTTGATGGACTAGTGTTCACTCATGAAGCTGAATGGTTGGGATTATCCTTCACAAATACGGCCTTGGAAGAAGTGTTGGTGGTGTGTTCATGTGTATAGCCTCAACCATGCTTGTCACCTACACTTTTTTCCATAAAAAACATTTTATCAAGCTTTTCGGAGCTTAGGGGATAGTCTCTTTGAGAGTTCATTCAATTCATGAACATCTCTATCTAGTTTGACAAGTTTAAACTCTAGACTCTTCTTAGACTCTACACTCAATACTCTTAGTCTTATCCTCACTAGTAGAGACTTCTACAAACTAAGTCATCGAGCTCTGTGGTAGAACTTGACTCAACTTCACTATTCGAAGTTTCACTTGGGGGGGGGGGGGGGGGGGGGGAACCAACAAAGGCTGTGAAATGGCTCTCCTCCTTTCCTTGGGCATGTCATTCTTCTTTGCACTAGGACATTCCGCAGCCAAATGTTCAAAACCTTGACATTCGTAGCATTAGAGTCCTTGCCCATTCTTCTCAACATCATGTCAAGAAATTTTTCCCCCTTTCTCTTTTCCCTCTGTAGGTGTTTTAGGTCTACTTGGATTTCCTTTTGACTTTAAGAACTCAACATCATTAGCCTTAAAATATCTTTTAAATTTTCTTGCAAGATAGGCTATGTCCTCTTTTTCTAATCAGGGTGACTATGATTTACTTTCTTCTTCTCTCATTGAGCACAATGCCACACCCTTCATATTCTTGGGTGGTTGGATGTTCATATTGAATGTCAAAATTGACCCTACTAGGTCTTCCACCGACACCGATGTCATGTTGACACTGGTTTCTAATTAGGTCACTTTAGCATGAAACCTCTTCAGTAGAGATCTCAAGATTTAACATTTAATTGTGGCATCATCAATTTTTGTACCTAAAGTAAATGAAGAGTTAACAATATCACACAGTTTAACAAAAAATTCGCTCAAAATTTCTCCTGCTGCATCTTCAACACTTCAAATTGTGAGGTGCACTTTTGGAGACAAGACATCTTGACCATTGAAGTCCCCTCGTGGGATACCACAAGAATGTCTCATGCCTCCTCTAGATGAATTCCCTATGTTTTAGAAGAGATTAGAGTCCAAATTGGTGTAGAATTTGTAGTGTGACACTATGTGTGTGCCTTGAGTTTGAAGTCAGTTTGGTCATTGGTGAAAAGTTCGCTTCTTTTATTTTAATGGTTCATTTGCTTTTACCCCACTTTTCCACGAAATAGACAAAATGAACGGAAGTGTCGACCCCATATACATTCGAAAGAAAACCAGTGCTTCATTTTTTACCCATGAAAAATGAAATGTTTTGCACATTCCAAGCAAAAACAAAATGAAATTTAAAACTATGAGTGGATGAAATCCAACACCCGAACAATAGAATCGTTATAGGCTATGCCACCATCCTACAAAACCATGGTGCACCTAGGCTCCACAAATTGACTTGTATACCACAAATATCGATGACTCTAATACCAACTACGACGATTAACTCAAACAAATAATATCATGTCCAATTGGATATGTCCCTTAAATTGGAGAAAATTTTGCATGATTAACAAACACCACCTCGAATGGGTGATATGGTGTGTGTACTCAATGAAGTATTTCCATATTATCTTATTGGCAAACACAAATGCAAGGTATTAAACCAAATATTGTGAATTGTACTTTGCACTCTGAAAGATTTAAATATTTTTACTTTGCACCCTCAAATATTAGATTTACTATATTTCACCCTCAATGAATGAAAAATGTTGCAATGTGGCCCTTCCGTTAGTGTCCGTTACTCATTCTGTCAACGTCAATGGAGTGAATTTTGACAAAATAAACAAAGAAAAGTAACAAAAGGGCCACATTACAATGTTTTTAATACATTGAGAGTGCAATATCAAAATCCTATCTTTGAGGATACAAACTGAAAAAGATTAAATCTTTCGGGGTGTAAAGTGATATTCCCCCAACTAAATAATTGTGTTTGACGAGAGTGCGAGCAAGGTTTCATAACAAAAATAGTTGATAACAGTGGGAGTTTTGAAAACAAAAGTAGCAAATATCCAGATTAGTATTTCTTTATGGGTCTCATTGCGGACTAAAATTTAATTTTTCGATTTAAATTCTTTAATTTTATCTAATAAAAATATATTATGCATAATTTTTTATTATTGGTATTATTAATAATTAAAAATTATCTAAATTAATATCAATAATTTACATTAGATTTTGGCATGATGGCTCCTCTCTATCATTGTGCTATCCATTTCTCTCTTATTTTCACATTAGTGTAGTAGAGCTCTAATAAACATCAATCTTCATGGGTTCATTGGGTCGTGGTGACTAAAAAGGGTTCTCACACTAAATTGCTATATATTTGTGTGAAGAGATAATTGTGGTAGGGTTAGGTTTTAATTTTTAATCGATTGTTCTTAAAATTGAAAAGCTTATTCAACCCCTACTAGGTAGTATCGTGCACTCCACATGTATAACCGTAAGGGAAGATCCACTTCATTTCTACCCGCTCCAGGAACAACAATTGATATTTGAGCATGGTTGCATGTAGACATACCTAGGTGTTTTACCTTCTTGAGATCTATCATTACTACAAGTTAGTTTTGAATGGAGACTCAAAAAGAAAGCGGTTGAATTGCATGACCACCATTTTTCGACGGGTCTAATTTCGTGTATTGGAAAGCTCTCATGAGAGCATTTCTTAAATGCATAGTTGAGTGTGCAATAAGGCTAGAGTCCTCCCATCTCCACCACACCAGTAGAAAGTAACGAAGCATTGGTTGAAATAAAATCCCCAAAGACTTGGTTAAAAGTCGAGATCGAACAAGCGGTGTTAAAGGTTTGGATGTTATATTCAATGTCATGACACCAAATGAGTTCCGGAGGATCACAGATTGGGAGACTTCAAAAGAAGTTTGGGTTATCTTGGTTGTTTCTTACGGAGGGACTTCCATGGTGAAGATGTCCAGACTCTCAATGTATACCTCTCAATTCGAGACTTTGAGGATGCAAGATAATGAAATATTTAATGAATTTTATGCTAAATTATGTGACATTGTAAATTCATCTTTTGCATTAGGTACAAAGTTGGCAATGCTTCCATAAAATGGAAAATCTTGAGATTTCTACTCGAGAGGTTTCATGCAAAGGTCACGTCCTTAGAGACAAACGTCAACATGGAGTCGATGTCGGTAGAAGATCTAGTTCGGTCAATATTGAATTTTGAGATGAGCCTTCCATCTCTTAAGAAAGTAAAGGTCATTGCTATAAGTTCAACTAGAGAAGAGGAAGAAAAATCTAAGTCATCCCGATAAAGAGAAATTCATGAATTTTGTAGGTCCACTCTCCTTTATCCCTAGAGAAACTTTGATGAGTGAAGTTGAGGAAAGTCCTACCACAAGGGTAGAAGACTTGGAAGAAGAAATCCTCACATGTGTGGAGGGTGAAGACTGTTTTTAGGATATACGTGATGTATATGACCAATCGTATGGATAATTCCTCAAATGACAAAAGGTGTTTTCCTTGAGTGATCGGGTTAACTCAAGTGAAGAAGAAAGAAAAAAACTTCATGTGGACTTAGTGAATTCCAAGGCCCAAATATATGGGCTAGAGGAAGAGAAGAAGTCTCTCCTCAATTGAGAGAACTTCCTTGAGAGAGAATGTCATGAGTTGGTAAAGACTAAAAAGAATCTTGAGTCAAAAATGTGCAAAACTTGATAAAGATTTTCATGATTCAAATGAACTCTCTAAAAGGCTCCCCTAAGCAATGAAAATTTTGACAGAATGTCATCTATGGAAGAAAGTTTGGGTGACAAGCATAGTCTAATCTACACATAAGAACACACCACCAAAATTTCTTTCAAGATTGTGTTTGTGAAGGGTAACCCTAACCCATCACCCCAAAAGTAAGCACAAGTCCTAGAAAGAGAAAAGATAGTAACAGTAGGCACTCAAATAAGAATGTTATTAAGGAGATTCAGACCAACCATAATATGTTATACTTGTGGAGAACATGGACATCATAGTAGACAATGCATGAAAAATAAAGATGTTTTAAATAAGAAGCTCATATATCTAGCTAACCAATCTAAAGCCTTAAACAACCAAGTTTTAAAATTTTTTAAGCTTTTAGACAGGTCAAGTGATTCCAAGCATGTGAATGCATCATCATCAAATGAACAACATGCTAGAGTGCACAAAGTTCCTTCTACCTCCAATGTCAAAATTGATCTATACACATCCAGGGAGAAGAAAGTTAGCCATCCACTCATTCCCCGACCTAACTAGAGTTTTAAGAAGGGAAAACAAGTTTGGGTGACTAGGAAGGACTTTGACAACTCACCATCTAAACCAAGGTAGTGGTTTCAAGAGCTTCTAGCAAGTCATGATTCCCAAGAAGTAGGAGAGGTGAGAGTATGGACCTAGGTGTATCATTTATGTATTGCATTGATCAAACACCCTAGGTTCATACATTGTATATATTTTTCTTTGTTTATTTTAATTTATTTTTCTATATGAAAATTCAAAAACAATAAAAATTTGAAAATTCCAAAAACAAAAGAAATTAGAAATCCAAAAAAAAAAAATAGTTTTGATGCCAAGTTTGACATTCATTTTTTTAGGATTTATGGTAATTGCTTTGTTTATTCTTTTCTTTGCTTATTGCATGTTTATGCATATTTTATTTTTATTTGTTTTTTTAAAAAATACAAAAACATTAGAAAAGAAGAATTAAAAAGATTTTTTTTTGCTTATTTTTCTTTGTAATTGATCATGGTAATTCACACTTTGGCTTGCATCATAATTATTTCATCTTTAAATCAAAGTTGAAATGTGCATTATTATGAGTCATAATAGCTATGACGTTAGTGACATAAATCTTAATGCTTGATTCATGAGCCAAAGTTTCTTTCATACTAGCGTGCTTGCATAGTGTTTACCTTTGAAAAATTCAAAATCAAGTACACACCTCATTCACCTTCATACTTTGAGTCATATTAGTTTGAACTATTAATAATCTTAAGTGACTCTAAGTGTTGGTGACAAGTGAACATGACTAAAGGTTTGTTAAACCCCAATCCTTAAAAGATGTTGAAGGCCAATTGTCTGAAAAGAGCCCAATGTAACCAATCATTAAAATGTGAGACACAAATAAATGGCTAAAAATAATTGCACTTGAATTTTTGACAGTTATGCTTAAAAGACATTGCTCATTTATAATGCTCAAAGAGCTCATGTTAATCATGTTTAGAAGCATATTTTAAAAGTACAGAATTCACAATCATGTTAACTGAAGTCATAAGAGAAGAAGGGATAAAATAAAGGGGGAGTTGTCTAAAAAGAAAAATCATTAGGACACTTACTAACCGAGCATGTATTCACTTAGATGATGCATTAGAATTTCAGGTTAAACTTATTAATGATTTTAACTAAGCGGAATCCTAATTGTGTTGGGGTTTGGTTTCACACACGTTGCATATGAATTTATCAAAGTTGAACAAAATTTTGAACACGCGTGAGTGAAATTGAATGAAGTGAGAAAACATTACTCTAGGATACATGAAATTGAATTCTGTATTTTTGGATATACCTTAGAGTAATTTAATGAAATGATGAGATTTGGATGGAGTTACTATAATGTGAACATGTGTAATTTTAATTATTATTGACATTGAGCATTTATTGCTTAATTGAAAATTACATTACATTTAGATCCAATTTTATTCATGCATGTGCATTTAAATGCATTTAGGTTGTATATACATCCATTGCATGCGTTTGAGGTATGAAGGATAGGGTGGATGAGAAAATATCAGGACTGTTGGTCCGTAGAGGAGATGAGGTTGATCTGTCACTTGGGATAGTAAAGCTTCAGGCACCGTTCGAGAAGCCTCACATTAAGTTGGCAACTAGGATATTAAAATCATGTTTTAACAGACCACTTGTATTCCAAACCCTCTCATTCACATCCTCAGACTCCAAATACCCTAATCCTTAAGTCTAAGCATTACTAAACACAATCTACAAGGTTCATAAGGTCAATTCATCACTTTATCTGCAAATCTACACGAGTGAGACCTAGATTCAAAGAGTGTTTCACAAGATAGTTCCAAGAAGAGAAAAAAGACCTAGGGTAGCGAAACCACGAGTGGAGATCGATGTTGATTTTGAAGAGAACACTCGATTTCAAATACTAAAAATCGAAGGGAGATACATAACTGAGTATGCTCTCAAGCCGGTTATGATTGAGTATGTAGTAGACCAAACATATGTAAATCAATCTATCTATAAAAAATTCGCCAATAATGGGTGGCCACAGTTATTCGAGTACCCCAAGGCTTTGAATGACAACATTGTGAGAGAGTTTTATACTCACATCCGTGATCCACAGAATAATCAATTTTTTACATATATTTGAGAGGTTAAGTTGGTGTTTCTGTCAATCTCGTAGTTACCACTCTTGGCCTGCCTATAGTAGAGAATGATGCCCTCAGTAGAAGACTGTTTGAAGATTTGCCTCTTCTCCATGTTTTGGCTATAAAACTGAATGGTGTAGAACATCCTAAAATTTGGGTTCCCTTGAACTTTTTCTAGAAATATCCAACCCCAAAATATAGGATGTTGAATATCATAGCCAAATACAACATAGAACCGAAATCCCATATCTCAGACTTCCTAGTTTATAGAGCAAATATGCTATATGCTGTAAGAAAAGGGCTAAATCTCGATTTGACCTCAATGATATTTGGGTTTATTCGGCAAGTATGGTTAGAGGGGAGAGCATCAAATTGTTTGTCTTTTGGATCATTAATAACTCGTATCTGCAAGGGCATAGGAGTTGTTGTATTACTGAGGGATCAATGGCAGAGCAATTAGCCCATGAGGCCTTTAAACAGGAGTTTTATAAAACAAAACAATGGCCAGGCTGATTATGTTGTGCTAGTTGAGAGAGAAGTTACAAGAGATCAACAAGTTCATCATAAGACTAGTACGTCTAGGCCACCAGCATGACCACGTGAGCCCAGTTCAGACATCCTTACTGCCTAGTTAGCATTGTTGGCTAATATGCTTGCTAGAATGCAACAGTGCATGGAAGAGCAACATCACCTAACTTCTCAGAGACTAGATGCATCAGATGGCTGGACTGTGAGCATGGAGATGGCTCAACGGGTTGTCTTTGGTTTGCTTACTCGGAGAGTTGGACAACTTCAAAGATTGATCAAGGTAAGCAAATCGAGGGAGAGCCAGCACCAAACAACTTAGATTGAGACATAGAGCTGCCTAACTATGATGGTGTACTGAGTGATGTTGGAGCCGATGGAGATGATGCAGCCATTGGGGTTGTTTACAGACTTTAGTTTAGGCCATATAGGAGTTTGAGTGTCTATTATTCATTTGTGGTATATACTAAAGTACTCTATTTTTTGTTGACTTTTCTATTTTATTGACTTTTTATTTGTTTGCTTTATTTTTGTTTGTTGTGACAATACTCTTGGTCCTGTTGATTGATGTTTTATCATATTAGAGTTTGAGTTATATGTCTTGTTTGTCCTTTGCTTATTTTTACATGTATGATTTTGTTAGTTAGTCTGTGTTTACCTTCTTGTTATACGATGATTCTATGTCATGTTTGTTGTATGTTGTCATTGGTTACATTTGAAGCAAATAAGGAAAGAATATATTGGGGAGCTTGATTTTGTACCTTGATTGTCATATGTTGTCATTGGGTTGACATTTGTGACAAAAGAGGGAGAATATTTTAGGTACTTATGATAGAAATAGGGGGAGATTTGCTCTTGACTAATCTAGGTATGTTGTATGTGAACATATTAAAGAAGAGTTTGTTCTAATAGCCAGGGGGAGTATATTTACAAACTCTCCATGAAGTCGGCTATTTTTCACTTATTTTATTTTTCATTTGTTATTTTACTTATGAACACCAACTAAGGAGGAAACCTTGATATGTTTGAGATTGCAATATCAATAGGTTCTCAAACATATGGGGTGAATTAGTTCATAACTTGTTACATATTTGCACTTGCATGAGGTATACATAAATATGCCTTATGCAGAACTTGGTGCTTACCATACCTATGATTGTGTTATTTAATTTTCTAACATATGATGCTCTTCACAAGATTTTGGTTTGAGTGGTGATGTGCAGGACTATGATCTTCAAGCAATAACATATGATGTAGATCTTGTACTAAGATAAAGATTTAGAATTTATGCATGAGTGTTGAAATTAGATTTACAATTCGTTTTGTTCAACGATTTGTGGATTGTAATCTTAATTTCTTACTTGTGTATGTTGTCATGAAATTGTCAAAGGGAAAGATTGTTAGATATATGTTTATAATTGATAATTTCATAGAGTCCATTGTAAATATCAACCAATTTCGTAGTCATGTTGAAGATCCGAAAGCATCATTGATGGGAGGAGATCAAGTGTCAAATCTACATCATTCACACTCCAGTTATACCTTCAAGCTTAGGAAAAAGGTAATGACTTGGAAATCTAAAATGATCCCTTGTTTTAATAGACTGAAGAGGATTAGATTTAAAAATGGAATTAGGGATTAATCTTTGTATGGCTCCTAGAAATTTTTAAATGAAAAGATTTTCTAAACCGTTTGTGTTTTGAAAATATAGTTTGAGCCATTAGCGGATCCTCTTGAGCAACACCTTTTTGTGCTCAAGAGAAAAAAAAATTTCTTGGTTTTAGGCTTAAAAAACTCGTAGGGATTACCCTATGCTCGCTAGCATTCGGTAGAGTGGTTTCTTTATGACTTAGGGAAGAAAAAAAGAAAATGCCAAATGGAGGAGATCAGGGCTCACCCTCTGGGGTCATTCGAGCGGTCCTCGAGTTCCTAAAGTCCCTCAAGCAATCCCCAAGTTCGCTCAAGTAGTCTCCTCTCCTAGGTCATTTCGAATGCAATTTTCATTCCTGTGTCCACTGCCCTCCCACCGATCAAGCGGCCATTCATGAATATTAGTTTTCTTGTTCACCAAGATTAGCCTTATTCCGAACCTATAAATAGGAAGTCTAAAATTAAAAATCCTATTCACCCCCTCTAGGTAATGTTGTATACTTCACGTGTATAATCGTAAGGTAAGATCCACTTCGTTTCTCCCCCCTCTAGGACTTGTATGTGTGGGTTTGAGGAACTTGGATTATGCTCGAACTTATATCATAAAGTGTTTAGATGAGTTTCTTACCTTGAAAGATTTGAAGGTTTTTCTATCACTCGTAGTGGGTGTTGGTCCTTTCGAGATTCCAAACCACTATTCACTCACAAGGACTGAGGCTGAGGGTTAGTGTAGTAATCCTGGGAAGATTTTGTTAAAAACTAATTTATTGGTGCACGCATTTCCTAAAATGGTGTATCCCAGCAAGGATTGATTGCAAGATTTGTGTGCATGTGTGGGCCAGATATATTTGGTGTGTGAATTCTTACTAATCAACCAACGTACACGAGATATTCTTGTTATGAGTAGTTGTTTATTGAATAAGCAATTCTATGATGAATTTTTCTTAGATTGGACTTAAGATCCAAACACAATGCAATTGGACTTAAGATCGATTGGACTTAAGATCCAAACACATACGACCTTACTTACTCGAGCTGGTGTGAGGCTCTAAAAATTGTGGTTACCCCTGAGTTCTTTTCTATGCCTTAGGGTTCAAGAACTTCAAATAATTTCCTAGCTAACAATGCAATGAACTGAAAAATAAAAAGGACCACTGAAATGAAAAGCAGCAAGTAAACTAAATTCTGAAAATGAAACAACTAATGTACTGAGTATTAAATGAAAGCAGTAAAAGATCACCAAAGTAATGGATTACAAGAAAAATAAAGTTGCTCAGGAGGAAGAATAAGTGAGTATAAGATAGGCTGACTCTGTGTAGAATTTTTTGGGTTTGATCATGGATCCTTTCTCTGTAGCCTTGCCTCTATTCTTATAGGGATGGCCTCCAACCCTCGAATCCATCTTTTTCGGCCATTACTATGATCATGGTCTTTACCCTCGAGACACATGGACGTGTGCCCTGAACCGTCTTTAACTGGCAGCTCAAGATGTCACGTCTCCCCATTTTTCGGGATTCTTAGAGTCTTACTCCCCTACTCATTCTGCCAAACGTGGACTCTCAGTGACTCTTCTATGATCGTTGGATCTCTTCCACGTGTCACCCTCGGATCTTGCTATTTTTGGGTGTTAACATTGCCCCCCCCCCCCCCAAAAAAAATGATGCGACTGAATACTCCATATTTGGGGCAACGTTTTGGCTCTTTTCAATTTTAGTTTTTGCTACTACACTTGCCCTGCTTGGTTGTCATCCCACCATTGGTCGTGAAGCTCAGGGATTACGGTTGATCTTCTACATGTGATCCCTTGGTCTATTCTTTGTCTTTTCAAATCTACAGGAAATGACTGGCACGTGATCCGTCCATATCTTTTCATCATTGTAACGGCTCGTTCTTCGCGCCTATATAATCCGTCCTCAGACCTCCTGTTTTTTCATTATTCTGAACTTCTTTTCTTCTTCTTCTTCTTCAATGAAGCCTCCTTGTACTGTTGCTCTTGAAGCAGTTCTTCTGCGAGTGCTGATGAGTAAATAATATTGCATGATTTTATATTTCAAACCATTTATCTTAGCTTTATTTATTCATTATATATTTTGTTTTATTTGAGTTTTTATTTTATTTGTAAATTGAGTGTTTGTAGGTAAACAAAGTGTAAGAAGGATTTAGATGCTATGGAAAGCTTTGGAAAGGAGTGGAATCAAAGTAGTAGTATTGCAACAAAAATGCAAAAAAAAAGTGCAGTTGTACCTGTAGGTTGAAACCTACTTCCTACCGGCTTATCAAAATAGAAACTTTGCTATCAATAAGTCGGGTGTGCTTCCTATCGGTTCATCAGTGTTATAATTCGAGGAGGACTCATGTGCTCAGGCGTTGACCACTGTTTTTAACCTATTATTTCTAAACTTTATTGGAGGAAATTAAAAGAGTATTTTGGATAGACTAGAACTCTCCATATGAGCAATGCTATTGGGACATAATATATGGACATAATTTGGGGACATAATGAGTTGTCACCAATGAAATGATAATGAATTCATTTAATGCTACAATGGGACCCATCATTAAATATATTTCACTATCATTTCATTGGTGACAACTCATTATGTCTCCAAATTAAGTCTTTCAATTATGTCTCAATAGCATTAGTGCTCTCGATATTGGCCAACTCTTCAGAGATATTCTTGGAGATATTTTCGGAGATATTTTTTGAGATTTTCTAGGAATGAGAGAGATACTTGAAGACCATTTTTTCCTCTTTAAATACCAACCCAAGTGAGCTCTTCACAAACACGTTTTTCCTCCTACGACTTCTCCAGGGGCTACTCCTCCTTTTTCGTTGTTCGGTCACTTAAGTTTAGATTATAAGCACAAGGTTCTTTGTTATTTACATAGTTTTCAATTCTGTTGAACATTACGGTATTTTTTTTTCTTTTATTGTAATTGCTTTCAATTCTAGTTTTAATAAGAAATATTCTTTAAATTCCAAATTCAATACAAGTTTTATTTATTTTCTTTAAATGACCATGTCTTTTATAATTGATTTTTATTTTACTTTTATTATGTTTGAGTAATTTAATTCCAATATAATTAGATGAGGAATTCTCATCCATGGATAGGTAGTTTGACCTAACTAGGGTTTATGATGTTTAAGCTATTTTATTGATTGAACATTGATTTTGGAAACATGATTGATATGTTTATCTTTTTGCTTATTCATAGACAATTAGGTTTAGCACGGATAATTCTTGAAATCACTGCAATCAATGTGACTATAATTCTTTCCCAAATTAATTCAATCAATTTAAATACACATTAGTTGATTTCTTGATTTTAAGTTAAAGATTTTCCGTTCAAGGGTGTTTGATTACAACCTTGAATGAGTAATAAATTATGTCAAAATTCCTATTTGCGGTGAGATGAGCTCTGAAGATTATTTTGTTTATTTTAAATATTTTTTTTAGTTTATTCAATCATCACAACACTTTTGAATTAAAATCTTTTTATTTTTATTTTAATCTCATCGTCATTCGAATTTGTCCTTTGTTTTCTCTGAGGAAACGATCTCGGTAATCTACCGAGTTACTAAACGATACAAATTCCTGTGCTTGGGAACCCATTTTATTATCTACAACTTTTGAGGTCAAGCAAGTGCAAGCTACTCAGTTCACTCTTAATAATTTTAACCCGCTCTCTGATCCTTCCTATTTAGAAATGGCCATTCGGTCTGATTTCAAAGAGATGCCTCTAGACGAAGTTCAGTGCATCTACCCTGAATCTCACAAGTCTTTGCCTTTTAACTTTTAGGAACCCCTTCAATGAGCGAACTGGCTCAGCGGCAACCCTATCTGTGCATGGAAGGCTCCTTCCCCTGATTGGATATCATGGGTTGCTCACGTCAAGACAACCAAAAGTCCTCTGTGGCGTCACCTCGACATCTATGATGCCACAAAAATTAGCATTATCTTGATGCCTATCAATAAACCGCAGCTCAGCATCGCTCTCTTATTTTGGTCTGTGGCAAATAATGCCTTTAACTTTCGTTTTGACATGATGGACCCCACGGTGTATGACATATCTGCTCTTATCGGCCTTCCTCCATTTAGGACCGAGGCTAATGTTAAGGCGATCTATACCTTCCCAACCGACACGCAGAACAAGCCAATTATTGCTTATTCTCTTTTCATCGCAGCATGCCGCAGCTGTGATGTCTCTTTAGTGTCGGACCAGGAAAACATTTCGTTCCTAGTTTACTGGCTTAACCAATTCTTCTTTTGCACTTTGTCTTACAAGATAACTAAGGAGTACATCCCGCCGACTGCGGGGGTTTCTTATATTCTTGCTTCTGTAATGCTCGTCCACGTTTATCGTGGGATGTGGGAAACTATGGCGTCAAAGGTGCAAAAGGGTTCGCGTACCCTCTGGGTGCTTCAAATGTGACTTGTCTATGCCTTAGGGTTCAAGGACTTTAAATAATTTCCTAACTAACAGCGTAATGAACTAAAACGTTAATTAGACCACTAGAATGCAAAATAGCAAGTAGACTAAATTCAGAACATGAAACAAGTATTTTACTAAGCATTAAATGAAAGCAGTAAAAGATCACCAGAGTTATGGATTACAAGAAAAATAAAGTTGCTCGAGAGCAAGAATAAGTGAGTATAAGGCAGGCTAGCTCTGTGTAGAGTTTGTTGGGTTTAATCATGGATCCTTTCTCTGAGGCCTAGCCTCTGTTATTTAAAGGGATGGTCTCCAACCGTCGAAGCCATAGTTTTCGGCCATTACTGTGATCATAGCATTTACCCTCGAGATGCGTGGATGAGAGATGAACCATCTCCAACTTGTAGTTGATGATGTCACATCTCCCTATTTCCTAGGATTCATGAGTCCTACTCCCCTAATCGTTCTGTCAATCGTAGACTCTCACATACTATTTCATGACAGTTGGATCTCTTTCACGTGTCACCCTCTGATCTTGTTATTTTTGGGTGTAAACAATACCAAAATTTGAGATTGTTACTAAATGTCACACAATTCACTTCAAAATCATTTATTCACTTCAAAAATATATTTGTTTATTTTGTAAATCTGAGACTTGCATGTTTTTATAAAATTTTGTAAATTTTGTTTAGATTTTGGAATGTTTCTCTTCCAAGCTAGTTGTGCTCACCCATTCTTTTAACATTTTTTAGATTTTGGTGTTGAGGGTAATAACGGGATAGGTAAGCAGGTGGATTGGAATGTTAGAGTGGATCAGGATGCGGATCCAGAATTTGAGGGCTAGATATTGGCTTGCTAGTTTAGAATTTCTAAAATCTGATAATTAGATAATATTTAGGAAATGTTTCTTTTGAAGGAGTCTTTGATGTAAACCTTGAATGGTTGATTTATGTTTTAGATGTTTTTGGTTAGATGATGTTGGATATGTTGTTTATGATTTATTTAATGGTATTTTAATTATGCTCTCATGATTTTAAAAGTTATTAGTTAGATGACGCCTACCTATGGATTTGGAGCATAACAAATTTCTTAGAATTTTTGAAAGTTTTCTATAATGCTACCAATACTTGTTTAGGTGTTTATTATCCTACTACATGTGTTGTTCTTAATCAATTATACAATATTTCTAATACCTTTACTACTTATAGAGAAAATAGATTTTGTGCTGACAATTTGTTCAATAATAAAAGAAAAGAAAAATTTTAAAAATATTGGGAGTATATGTCGCGTATATTTTGTTTAGATGTGGTAATGGATGCTAGAATATAATTAGTTGGTGTAGAGATGTTACAAAATGGAATTTCTAAAATTTAAACATTTAACTTCATATTACTTTAGACAATATTAATAATTCATTAGCTTCCATGTACAATTCATATCAATCTAAATATGCAAATAATATAAGGACTACTTCTTCATCAATTCCTACAAGTGGTAGTGACCCATCTTGCTCAATACTTGCCAAGATTGAAAAATAATAATTCAATGTAAGTTCTTCACGCACTTAACTCTATAAGTATTTAGAGACTGATTTGACAAATTTTCTCCCAAGAGTAAATAGACAATTTTGATATTTTGGGATGGTGAAACTTACATGAAAGGAACTTTCTTGTTCTTTCCATCATGGCACGTGATATACTTAACCCTCCAGTGTCCACGATAGCCTTGGAGTCTACTTTTAGTGCAAGTAATAGGGTATTGGACGAGAGGACGACTAGATTCACTCTAGAAATCTTAGAATATCTACAAACTTGGGAGGTTGCAACACTTAGAGGTCAGAGTTGGAAAGATGAAATGGCTAAAGACTTTACAAACTTAGATATATCTAATGAATCAAATGAGCAGTGCAAAAATGTAATCGATTTGTTTTATATTTATTATATCCATTATATATGTTTATTTCACATTGTATCTCATGCACTGCATTGTTTAGTTCTCTAACTTTGGGGTAAGGCTCGTTAGCCCCTCCCTCCCTCCCTCCCTCCCCCCCCCCCCCCCCCCCCCCCCCGGCCCCCCTCCCCCCGGTGTAATTTCTTCATATTGCTCGAGGTTTGCCCAAAAACTTGTAAAAAAATTATTTATATTGATTAGTTAAAAATTGATATATAGGCACCAACATAACACGACTCAAGCACAAGACATGACGCGACTCAATCACAAGCACAACCCAAAACATGGCATGAGCACGAATTAGGTCATGTCGTGCCCAGGTCCCAACATAGTAGGCACAGGCATGACATTGTTCGAAACGGGCCGTGTCAAGCATAGAACGAAGTATGGTTAAGAACGAACGTGAATAGGGTGTTTGACATGACTAGGTTACAGTACCAAAACATCATTTTTTATTTTTGTATTGTATCCTCATTTCCCATCCAATAATAATGCACCTCGTGTTAATTTTTTATTTTTATTATTTTATTAATTTTCTAATCAATGATTTCAAAATTTTAAAATTAAAATTAACAATCCAAATCAAATTTTAGTATGGTAACCTCCGTGGTACTGTAGATTTATTTGTTCTTTTAAGATAAGGCTATGGTACCAATTATGTATCATGCTGAAATCCAAACCTAAATACAGATTTGGTTTTGTGTAATTTAAAATAATTAATTAAAAATTAATACAACAATAAATCATAGCAACATGAATAATTTTTGATGTATTGATTTTTTATTAGAAAAAATCTAAAAGTAAGATGTCAAAAAAATATATTTTGGTACTAGAACGCTCATTGTTATTTTAACCCAAACTTTGAACTCTGTCACACTTTAAAAAGTTAAAACCAACTATCCTTGGCCTCTCAAACTATTTGACAAAAAGATTGATGAGCAACACATCATTGGATACATACCCGGGGGGTGGAGCGAGGAATCCGAATGAAGGGGGTAAAATATATCTGAAAATGAGTACAAAAAGGACAAAATAGACTAAGATTCGAGACAAATTTACTGAAATAGTGAAATTTATTTTTATTTTTCTTAAACAAAATATGAACAAAAAAACACAAAATAACTTTTTATTAGTATGTTTTAATTATATATTACAGTGAAATACAATGTTCTTTAAAATTTCTAATATTTTTTATATTTGTTTAATTGTAAGAGTTAGAATTCTCACTAATTTCCTACCAATGCACACAGTCATAGAGCCCTATAGTAAAATTATTTTTAATAATTATGAAACCTAATTGAGATCATTCTCAATCTTATTGAGAAATTTTATATTTAAAATAGTATAAAATGTTTTTGGATTATAACATGTAGCTTTTTGTGTCCCATCATATTTTAGTGACTATAGATTTCAAACAAACCGAAAAATAACTAATGATAGCTACACAATTATTTCTAAAAAATAGGAAGCATTGTGTTAGATAGATTATCTTGTTTTCTTTTTCAATATATATAGATAGATCACAACATTTACACTAATTACTCACTCCAAAAAAAAATATTTTAGGGTTGCAATAGACCACTAAGTTATTGGGGAAAAAAATTAGTACTTTAGTAAAACTTTTCAAAAATTTAGGGAGGACAAATATAATACATTGAATAACATTATAGGGGCCAAATCGAAGGTGATCCAAGGGTCAAGTGCACACCCTAATCCCAATGTGGCTCCGCCGCTGCCCACATGGACATGGGCCGTTCCACTTAGAGTGTGTTTTACTCATGAAAAAATTTCTCCTTACCCCCACTTTTCTTTCTATAAATGGATGGGAGATTTTGTGTCTATGACTTTATAAATTAATTAAATTCTGTTGGTATACTCCACCCAATTTAGAAATATTTGCACGTTACAACTAACGAGTCCAGATTTAATTGGGCCGGGCCTAATTAATCAAGTAAGTCTAAATTAGCTAAAAGGCATGTCAAGCCCAGTTCATGAATTCGACCTAACCCAAAGTTCGAATGAGTTCAAGAAGAATTAGAGCACGTGATGAGCAATTATCGGGATACTCACTCTCGAAGATCAATGCAACTTTTAATGACACTTACCTTTTGTAGCTATCCGGAGAATTAGTACATTTACCCTAACCAAGACTCTGTGCCTATAAATTGTAAGTTCTTTCTACATGAGAGGGCACCTCTTGAAACATCTCTACACCTCTCTACACACCCCTCACATAGATTTTCTCTCTCCTAGCAATTGTATCTCTCCTGGACCTAATCATTGTTCTCTCTCCTGTTCACCTTACTTCATCAACAAAGGTTCCCCGGCCACTGTCGCCATTTCCTGGAGTGGAGTAGGTCACCCGGACCGAACCACTATATATCTGTGTGTTGACCCAATATTACATTATTATCATTGATTACTCTATTAATTGTCCATTAATTACACTTTATCATACAATCGACTGTTAATCTTGCATAAGACTATGTTGTGCATCATCAGTTTGGCGTCGTCTGTGGAAAACGATTAAGTTTTCTACTACCTTACTACTCTCTTTAAAATACATGGCGATCACGACCATATCGATGAGTCAACAACCGGGGGACAACAACCCGACCCGTCGGGAGGAGGCTCCACCTCCGCCCGCACCCGCGGAACCATCCACTGCGGCGATTCTCGTGGTCAGGCAATAGTTTTTGCAGACCATGTAGCTACTGGTAAACCAGAACCAACAAATCATCCAGTTGATGCTCACCTCGGGAGGCGTCGCCCCTCAGCCTATAGGAGGAGCACCACTCCCTCCAACAAGAGAAACACCAAAACCTCTCCACTCTGTTCGCCAAGCCACCCCCACTATGGGGCCCCGCGCCAGAACGCCTCCGGGCAGCTCCAGGGCACCCCTGGCCTGGGAGTCCCTCCTTAGCGCGCGGAAAGTTCACATGTTCTCCCTCCTTATGTACCTACATAAGAGGATGAGGGAGAAAGTCAGTATGTTGATCATGAAAGCCACTACAATGACCCAACGGAGGACGTCCCCAACCAATGGGACGAGAGGATTAGAGATGTGCAAAACCAACTCGATGATGCCTTCAACGCCATCAAGGCACAAACACTCAAGACGGTGGATTACTTGGTAAGGCGCACTGATATCCCGTTTATTGCAGATGTTGTCAATTACCCCTACCCTCGAAGTTCAAGATGCCTTTCATCGAGATCTTCGATAGTACCAAGGACCATCTAGATCATCTTGACACGGATAAGTCTCTAATGCAACTCCACAACGTCCCTGACGAGATCATGTATAGAGTCTTGCCCACCACCTTGAAGGGGGGTCTGCTCAACAATGGTTCACGAAGATCAAACCCTCTTCTATCCACTCATTCGCGGAGCTGAGTAAGTCTTTCGTCTCCCACTTCATTGGGAGACGCCGACATCAGAAGCATGTTACCCACCTTCTCACCATCAAGCAGGACTGGAATGAAAGTCTTAAGAGCTACATCACTCGTTTCAACAAGGAGGCTCTCTAGATCGAGGATCTGGACAATAAGGTAACCATGGCCGCCTTTGTTGCGGGTTTGTGCCCCTCCAATTTTATGTTCTTTATCCTCAAGAAGTCGTCCTCCAGCATGTCTGAGTTGCTATCAAGGACACAGAAGCACATAAACACCGAGGACGTCACCAAAGCCCGTCAAGGTGAGTCTTCCCGAGGAGGGGAGAAAATGAAGGACACCCATGAAGACAAGCGAGAGGCAGAGAACAAGAGAAAAATGACTAAAATAGTCTCTGTCAAGGACCGTCTCGATCCCGTGCCCCAGAGAGAACGACAGCCCTTCACGTCACTCAATGCCTCGGTGGAGCATATCCTATTACAGATACAGGATGACCCTACGCTCCGCTGACCCGAAAAAATGAAGTCCGCCCCGAACCGCAGAAATCCAAGCAAGTATTATCGCTTTTACCGTGACCATGACCACGACACTGACGACTGCTTCGAGTTAAAGAGGCAGATCGAGGAGCTTATTCAGCGTGGTCAATTACGACAATATGTTGCTAGCCGAGGACCGGCTCCACCACCCGCCTGGAATCAGGAGGATCGATAACGCCATCAACCCCTTGGAGAGATCCAGACAATATCTGTAGGGTTAGGGGGAGGACGTGACTCCAACTCTGCCAAGAAATCACACACTCGAAAAGCCAGACAGGCAGAGTCACATGACTCTCGCCCGACGAAGACACCTCGGCACGAGGAGAAAAAGTCATCACCTTCTCAGATAGGGACCTCGAGGGGATCCAAGTCCCTCATGATGATCCTCTAGTCTTAACCTTGATGTTAGTCAACTACCAGGTTAATAGAATTCTAGTCGATAGTGGTAGCTCAGCCGATATTCTGTTTGCATCAGCCTTTGACAGTCTCTATCTGGGCAGGGAGAGATTACAACCCGTCAGGACTCTCTTTGTTGGCTTCTTGGGGGAGAGGGTTTATCCCTTGGGTTCCATCACCCTACCGGTCATAGCATGAACAACACCGAGGAGTTCCACCATCATGGAAAATTTTATTGTACTTGATTTCCCCTCTACCTATAACATTATTCTTGGACGCCCTGCCCTCAACACCTTAAGGGCAGTACCGTCCACCTACTACTTTCTCCTCCGTTTTCCAACCACCAGTGGAATTGGGGAGATCAGAGGAGACCAAGTCTCTGCTCGGGAATGCTATATGGCCTCTATGAGGGTCAAGAGGTCACACAAGACTCTCCAAGTTGAAGTAGTTGACCCGATGGATAATAGCACCTTGGAGAAAGGGGAACTAGCAGAAAAAATTCGGCCAGTAGCGGTGGATGAGAGCCTTCCAGAAAGGAGAATCTATATAGGCTCCACACTTTTCCAGGAGCAAGCATCCAACCTAGTAGACTTCCTCAGGCGGAACACGGATGGCTTCTCCTGGTCTCACGAAGACCTGGAGGGCTCGACCCCGAAGTGGCCTCCCACCGACTCAACGTCGATCCCTGGTACAAACCCGTCCACCAGAAGCTGAGAAATGTAAGCACTGAGAGAGGTCAAGCCATGGAAACAAAAGTGGAGAAGTTACTAAAAAATGGTTCAGTTAGGGAGGTAGCCTACCCAGACTAGCTATCCAACGTGATGATGGTTGCAAAGGCCAATGGGAAGTGGCGCCTCTACGTGGACTTCATGGAGCTCAACAAAGTTTGTCTAAAAGACAGTTATCCTCTCCCATGCATCGATCTCCTTATTGATGCCACCGCGGGACACGAGCTCTTGATTTTTTTGGATGCTTACTCCAGGTACAACTAGATCAGCATGTTCCCTTCAGACCAGGAGAAAACTTCATTCATCACCCCGAAGGGCACCTACTACTACAGGGTGATGCCCTGTGGACTCAAGAACGCCGGAGCCACATATTAGCTCCTCGTGAACAAGATGTTCGAGACTCAGATTAGGAAAACCATGGAGGTCTATGTAGACGATATGTTGGTGAAGAGTATGGCAGTGGCAGACTATGTGACACACCTCTAGGAGACCTTTGATGTACTGAGAGCTTACAAGATGAAGCTAATTTTGAAAAGTGCGTCTTTGGCGTTAGTTCAGGAAAATTCTTGGGCTTCATGGTCAACAAAAGGGGCATTGAAGCCAACCCAGAAAAGATCAGAGCTATCTTAGAGATGAAGTCCCCAGCCTCAGTGAAGGAGGTCCAGTGCCTTAACGGGAGGATAACAGCCTTCAACTGGTTTATCTCAAAGTCAGTAGAAAAGTGTCTGCCTTTCTTCAAAATCCTCCGCAAATATTTCCAATGGGGACCAGATGCAAATGAAGAAGCTAAAGGCCTACCTTGTCACACCATCCTTGCTCTCCCATGTTGTACCTGGAGCGACCTTATACCTCTACCTCTCCTCTTCATCCTCTGTCATGAGCTCTGTCCTTGTCCGAGAGGATAAAGGCATTCAGAAGCCTGTGTACTATATAAGTAGGGCATACCGAGAGGCAGAGGTAAGATACTCAGAGCTAGAAAAGTTGCTTCTCGCACTTATCACAACCGCCAGGCGTCTATGCCACTACTTTCAAAGCCATACCATCGTGGTCGTTACAGATCAACCACTCAAGAGAATTATGGGAAAGTCTGATGTGTCCGGCCGACTACTCAAGTGGGCTATCGAGTTAAGTGAATTCAATGTATAGTACTAGCCGAGGGCGACCATCAAAGAGCAAGCACTTGCAGACTTCGTGGTCGAGTCTACACCGCCACAAAAGTCCCGAGAGTCTACACCACCACAAGAGTCCCGGGAAGAAGTATCGCGTGCCACTGCGCTCACCTGTTCAGTGCATAATGCCTCCACCCACCATGAGGCAAGCCTAAACACTATCCCGAGAGGGCCCCAACGTCTCAGAGATAGCTCCACAGGTCCCGAGAGACCACACCTCCGAGACTAGAGGCGCTCGACTCCCTTGTGCCTACTCCACCAGAGCCCTCTGCGCCATCGCTACCGTCTACTATACCATATTGGAGACTATACATGGATGGGTCCTCCACTAGTGAGGGCGGCGCCGTAGGATTAGTGTTGATCAGCCCCCATGGCACTCCACTCAAGAACGTTGTTTCCCTCCAGTTTGCAACATCGAACAACCAAGCTGAATATGAGGCCCTCATATTAGGCTTGAAGCTCGCATTGGAGATGGAGACCCTCTGCCTGACAGCCTACAGTGACTTACAGCTGATAGTCAACCAGGTAAAAGGAGACTTTAAAGTAGAGGAGAAAAAGATGCAAGAATACCTATAAGTGGTATAGGCTTTGTTGAAAAGGTTTACTTCCAGATCCACCATGTGCCCCGAGAGGAGAACGTCATGGTAGACGCCCTCGCCAAATTCGCGTCTGCCAACATACTCATAGGCCCAGCACTAACAGACCACCAGTTCGAGCCAAGCACTTTCAAAGCAGAGGAGGACGATGTTAATTGTACATCCTCTAAAGTCAACTAGATGACACCCATCTGAGCCTACCTAGAGGAGGGCGCTCTCCCGGACAACCCAGTGGAAGCCAAAAAGTTGAGGATGAGAGCGTCCAGGTATGTCATCTTACGTAACACACTCTACAAAAAGAGTTACTCATTGCCACTACTCTGTTGTCTTACTCCCGAGAAAGCCGATTATGCCATGAGGGAAATTCACGAGAGGATATGTGGAAATCACTCATGTGATTAGATTTTTTTTCACAATTATTACTTTATTGTGTTTATCCATTGGAAACAAATATACATGTGATTAGATTTATAATATACGTAGGCTAGTCCCAAACAATGGATAAACACAATTATTACTTTATTTCCATGCAAAAAATATTCATAAGGGGAATGATGATGTTGTAGATTTCAGTTCCATTAGTTGGCCCTGGACTTGTGCCAGCAACTAAGGTAGGTCTGCCAATTGCTCCCTTCCCCATATGGAAAGCATCCTTAAGGTTTTATTATATGAAAGACTAGGGTAATCGTAGATGAAATCACAGAGTAATGTGAATAGTTTTGAAAATGAGGTTGATGACTATTGGATAAATTTATTTGAGACCGTCAGATGAGTTTATTGAAGTCTGTCTTATTTTATATATAGACTAGGGTTAACCATGCTTGAAGGCACGGTATAACGTAAGTGAGAAGTGATAAATTTTTGAGGGAGGGATTTAATGTGAATGAGTTTGAGAGGGATGTTGATGGCTGTTGAATGAGTCTATTTGAGACCCTCAGATGAATTTATTAAAGTCTACCCTGTATTATATTATATATATGATGAAAGCCAATAGTCTCAAATATTTTTTGAAATATAATTTTTATTTTTCATGTATTAAGTATCGTTTGATTATATTTTCTAAGATTTTTGTATACTAATAATACAACACAGGTTGTGAAAAAATTCAAGTAATGTAATTTTGTATATGTTTAATTAACTTAAAAAGAGATCTCATTATTTACCAATTTTATATTTGTGTCATCATACCATGTTGTATAATTAAAAAAGTTATACAAGGGAAATATAGTATTAAGAAAAATAAATAGGCCATTTTTCAATTTCAGTACCGTATTACAAGATTTAAAAATTATGCATGGTAAATATAATAATAAGAAAAGATAAACTGTCTATTGGTCAATTTATAAAGACAGTGTTGTCCTAATGTATATTTAAGGGAAATACAATGTAGTGACTAATATTTTAAAGATACTAGTTGATGCACACACGTGTTGCATGTGAACTATATTTAATTATAGTATTTAGAAAAAAAAATTTATTGATTAACCGAAATTTACAAAATAAATTTTCTAGAGTGGGTTTATAGTTATGAAATATTGGAATTTGTGCAAATTCAATATTTTGAGTTAAAATTTCTGGAAAGGCAGGTGAATGTTGTGTGATGATAGTTGTAGTGGTAATGGTCCTTCTCTTTTTTGTTTCTATTGTCTCGAGAGAAAAGAAGGGTTGATGCTTTTTTTGTTTTAACAACATATCTTTATTCTAACAACGACTAATGTTTCAATTCAAATAGTATGCTCAGACTCAACTCGAGACAATTTGAGGTCTTAAGTACAAACGATAAATTAAATTTCCTTATATTTTTAATATTTTATATTTAAAATTTACTCTACTCACTTTTGGAGACACAAAATTAACAATTAAGTTTTTTGTATTCTAGTTTAACATATCTTTTTTATTAATTGTATGGTCAATTCATGTAATTTTTCTTGTGATATGGTCGATATTAGATAGGATTTTAACAATAATTATTCTTGTAAAATTTCTTTCGATAGAATTTTGAAATGAGAGACTTTTCTTTAAATATAGTTATAGTACTCTGAAACTATATATTATGGTAAGTGGTCGTCACCTTCTCGTCAGTGGTCACCATCGCCACAAATGGCATAGTCGCAAAGCTTCGTTGTGCCATATACCCTCTCAGCAGCTATCCAAACAAGCATATGATATGTAAAATAGAGGCCAAGAACTCAAAACTCTGAGGGGTTGACCCTTCATAAACATCACAACTGATGATCTATAGCCTTTATTATATAAACTATATAGTAATTGAAAGACTACATAACAAAGTATGAATGCCCAGAAAATTGCAAAGGGATTTCCAAACAATCCTGGGATCATACAAGACGTCAGGATAACAGGTAAGTAATTGGGAGAAATATAGTCTTTAAGACTGATTAACCCTAAATTGTGTGTAAATTAAAAAATCAAAAAAACTTGAATTAGTATAATAAATGCACTAAAAATTAGTACTTAGAGTGAATTAGGGTTTGTGCGGAAATAATACTAGTTATAACATTTTATCTCAAAGTTGCAGGACAAATGCTGAAATAACGCAAGACCAAAGGAGCAATGTCAAGGAAATGTAAAGAATGAAGGCCAAAGTGTAATTACCCAACGTGAAGACTCAGCATGCATGCAAGTGGCCGTTTCCAGCAAAGCACCACCGTCCGGACGGTGGGACTGCCGTCCGGACGGTCACCCTTGTCAGACTCAGCCTCATCTCTTCCCCCACTTGCCTTCATTTGCCTATAAATACTGCAGCTTCTTCTGCATTTCCTACGGCCGGACTGAGGCAGAAAAGAAGAGAGAAACAGAGAGATCTGAGAGAGATTCTGAAGTTCTGAAGTTCTGAAGAGAGAAAAAGAGAGAAAGAAAAGAGAAGAGAAAATACACTCCGGTCCGTGTTATACTTCAGTCCTAAGTCCTGTACTTTTATAGTTTTTGTATAGCTTTCAATTCGAATAGTTGAACTGCCGCCACTTTTTCATCTTAACCGATTATAAGAGTGGTTGTGTTTCAATCGTTCCCTGCGAAAGACATTTAAATTCCGCACTTTCCTTTCTGTTGTAATGACAACTGCTAGCTCTCCTTGCTTGTCTATAGCAATGGAGCGTGAGTAGTTCCGTATATCCTCCGGTTCGAGGGGAACACATGTATAATATTGATCTGTTTTTGGAATTGCTGATGTTTTATTTATACGTTTATTATATATACAAGACGGGCCAGCTAGAATGACCCCGGCGTTCCTACCGGTATGGTTAATCCTCCACTGGAATGCTGAGGAAGTTCCACTGACGCCTGATAGTATTATATATATATATAAGACGGGCCAGCTAGAATGACCCCGGCGTTTCCACCGAAATGCTGAGGAAGTTCCACTGACGCCTGGTATTACTATATATATAATAATATTGCCTGCTAGAATAACCCCGGTGATCCTGTCAGTATGGCTAGTCCTACACTGGAACGCTGAGGAAGTTCTACTGTCTATATATATATATATATATATATATAGATGATAACCTATTGAATAATTCAAGTATGCCGTTCGAGTAACTTCACTTTCTGGGTGATATATCTAAATACAGTGTAGCCTAAGAAGCAGCTGTATTATGATTAACTACCACCGGTTGACCTGACAAGTCACCGGAAGATAGTCTGTACCACCTGCGGATTTTAGTTGAATTAATCAATTGGAACATCTAAGCCCAGTGTAGCCTAAGAAGCAACTGTGCTATATATTACCACCGGTGTAGCCTAAGAAGCAGCTGTGTTATGGTTTATTATATATATACGTATTTGCAATCATAAGATCAAGTGAATAACTCAAGTATTCCTCATGAATGGCTTGTCCTTCTGGTTTGCTTGGGTTAATCATTTGACATAAATATAACCAGTGTAGCCTAAGAAGCAGCTGTGTTATAATATATATATACATCAGACCTGCCGGTTAGCTTGCCAGTAAAATGGAAGTTAACTGATGTGAGGTAGCAATTCCGTAACAAGACCGATGTAAAGCATGTGGGATCCTTGAACTGAAGGATATCTTTTATATTTCTGTCATTCATTTGTTTTACGTACGCATTTTATTTCTGCACCTTTATTCCACCTGTTATTTTAGAATCAAGTTTTTAGCACCGTCATTAGACTAAGCTCACACCACAAGCGATCAAACATCAAACTACTCCAAACAACCTTTTTATTGCTTTATTTTTATTTTATTTATTTTATTTTATTTTAATTACTAAAACTCTCTGTGGGATCGATACTTGGACTCAAAAACCAAGAAAACTACAATTCGACCACTTATACTTGGGTGTAATATAATAATATAATTCTGACACACTAAAAAGTGCGAATCAAGTTTTTGGCGCCGTTGCCGGGGAGTTACGGTAATATAAATAGAAAATAAAAAAAAAATAAAAAAAAAATAAAAAAATAAAAAAATAAAATAGTTGTTTATAATTTGTTTTTATTTGTTTATGTCTGTACGGTCATCAGTAGGTTCAATAAACCAGCCAGCTCAACCCCTATCCTCTATGCACTTCTTATATATAGTAGTCAAAAAAATTTTATTTCTTTTATGTTTTTATGTCTTTTGTACAGTTTCTGTGTCTATTTTTATTATTAGAATTTTATAATTAAATATGAGACTAAGATTTAATTTAAATTGGAAAGATAGACATATGAGTTTACTTTATGAGTTTAAAATAATAGTAAGTTAAAAATTTTGTTCGTCTTTGTGACTGGCAGACATTAAAGAACCAGATAGGGAGTCAATTTTAAATAAATTTTTGAGTCATTTTTGTATTTTGTAATGAAAAAAAAAAAAATTTTACTTTCTTCCACTCACCCTTTTACTTTATGCACTATAAATTTCTGCACTTAAAACTTGAAGTTATATTTTATGTTTTTTATGTTTGTGTGATTTGAACTTAGTTAAATTTTGCTTATATGTTTATATATGTTTGAACTAATATGTTTTAATTTTCAGTGTGTTTTAATTGTCTTTGTTAAAATGAGAGCATACATTGCTAAAGTAGGAAGTATATTTCATATAATTCACAGTTAGATTAGGATTATATTCTAATGCCTTGCGAAAATACTCTCAATCTGATCTCATGAGACTGTCATATTTTAGCTGTACGTTATCTCAATATTTTTATTCGAACTTAACCTTAGAAGCACAAACAGATGTCTTTATTTTTGAAAACCATGCAAAATACTACACTCTTTCTATATATAGTGGAGATGTAAAAACCAAATGCAGAATTAGAGCCATTCTTTCTTGGAGAGAAATGCTACATCTACTCAACTACGAATCTTCAATTCAGCGGTAACTTTTCTTTGAATAATCTCATTATATTTGCTTTGATTAGCACGTCTTGAAATATATTATATACATTGCCCTTAACTATTTATCTAGAAAGAATATAAATATAGGATTTCTGGAAAATGATCTTAGGCCATGTTTGATTAATTTTGAGCCTTAACCATTTCTTTTACAAAATTATATCATTAGTCAACCATGTTTGAGCCTAAAATAGTATAAATTCTTTTCATGAAACCTGAAAAAGACCCGAGCCAGATACAAATATATTAAACCTACCTGAGCTACATAATTTTCTTACACCCTCTTTTAAATCAACAGGATACCAAAAAAGTGAGATGGAGCATAAAATGCACCCAAAAAAAAAAAAAAAAAGAGGCATGAGTTGAGAACGGGATAGAGCGTAAAACGCACCCGTTCAACAAAAAGCGAGATGGAGCATAAAATGCACTCGCCAAGAAAGTGAAAAATGAAAAGAGAGAAAGTCAAGAAAGTGAAAAAAAAATGGAAAGAATACATAAAGTTTTAAGAGGAATGCCAAAAGGTAGCTTTTGAACCCCATAAACGTCGTTTCTTAAACTCCAAACCCAATGGCCACAATACAACCTAATGAAAGTCCTTTTTGATTCCAGAAATCATATATTTGCATCCATTCTAGCAATCTAAAAAGGAAAATGTTAATAATATATTTAATACAGTGTTAATATTCTTTCATGAGATTATGTCAATTTCCAGTTTATTTAACATAACCGCTCCTTTCTATTACATGTGAAATAATTTGTTTTGTTATCAATATTCCAATCACATGTAAAATTATAAGAACAGTCACTATAACATGTGTGCTATTCTTACTGAGTGTATTCCAGGAAAGGATTGACATCAAGACTACCATGAAAAAGGGTAATATTTTTCAAGTGATTTCTAAAAATAAAAACATCACTACACACACACACAAGTTTTTATAAAAATATATAGATAATACTACACCCAACATATGATGCTCTCAAGGTGATCAGAAAGGGAAGCATTCTAGCAAGACAGAAGAAATATCATCTTAAGCATGCATGTGAAAAAAATATGGAATATGCATTTCTAATTACTGAAGTTTGTAGGTAGCTTCACTGAAAACCTTCACGAGACACAACTCGTCCACTAGGAATCACCTAGGGGTTTAACGGCTTATTGCATATGCTAAATGCAATCGTACAAAAATCTACGAAAATGATTTTACCTCTACTTGTATTATATTTTCTTTTTATTTTACTAGGGACTAGTAAAGTCTAAGTTAGGGGGTGTGATTAACCCTAAATTGTGTGTAAATTAAAAAATCAAAAAAACTTGAATTAGTATAATAAATGCACTAAAAATTAGTACTTAGAGTGAATTAGGGTTTGTGCGGAAATAATACTAGTTATAACATTTTATCTCAAAGTTGCAGGACAAATGCTGAAATAACGCAAGACCAAAGGAGCAATGTCAAGGAAATGTAAAGAATGAAGGCCAAAGTGTAATTACCCAACGTGAAGACTCAGCATGCATGCAAGTGGCCGTTTCCAGCAAAGCACCACCGTCCGGACGGTGGGACTGCCGTCCGGACGGTCACCCTTGTCAGACTCAGCCTCATCTCTTCCCCCACTTGCCTTCATTTGCCTATAAATACTGCAGCTTCTTCTGCATTTCCTACGGCCGGACTGAGGCAGAAAAGAAGAGAGAAACAGAGAGATCTGAGAGAGATTCTGAAGTTCTGAAGTTCTGAAGAGAGAAAAAGAGAGAAAGAAAAGAGAAGAGAAAATACACTCCGGTCCGTGTTATACTTCAGTCCTAAGTCCTGTACTTTTATAGTTTTTGTATAGCTTTCAATTCGAATAGTTGAATTGCCGCCACTTTTTCATCTTAACCGATTATAAGAGTGGTTGTGTTTCAATCGTTCCCTGCGAAAGACATTTAAATTCCGCACTTTCCTTTCTGTTGTAATGACAACTGCTAGCTCTCCTTGCTTGTCTATAGCAATGGAGCGTGAGTAGTTCCGTATATCCTCCGGTTCGAGGGGAACACATGTATAATATTGATCTGTTTTTGGAATTGCTGATGTTTTATTTATACGTTTATTATATATACAAGACGGGCCAGCTAGAATGACCCCGGCGTTCCTACCGGTATGGTTAATCCTCCACTGGAATGCTGAGGAAGTTCCACTGACGCCTGATAGTATTATATATATATATAAGACGGGCCAGCTAGAATGACCCCGGCGTTTCCACCGAAATGCTGAGGAAGTTCCACTGACGCCTGGTATTACTATATATATAATAATATTGCCTGCTAGAATAACCCCGGTGATCCTGTCAGTATGGCTAGTCCTACACTGGAACGCTGAGGAAGTTCTACTGTCTATATATATATATATATATATATATATAGATGATAACCTATTGAATAATTCAAGTATGCCGTTCGAGTAACTTCACTTTCTGGGTGATATATCTAAATACAGTGTAGCCTAAGAAGCAGCTGTATTATGATTAACTACCACCGGTTGACCTGACAAGTCACCGGAAGATAGTCTGTACCACCTGCGGATTTTAGTTGAATTAATCAATTGGAACATCTAAGCCCAGTGTAGCCTAAGAAGCAACTGTGCTATATATTACCACCGGTGTAGCCTAAGAAGCAGCTGTGTTATGGTTTATTATATATATACGTATTTGCAATCATAAGATCAAGTGAATAACTCAAGTATTCCTCATGAATGGCTTGTCCTTCTGGTTTGCTTGGGTTAATCATTTGACATAAATATAACCAGTGTAGCCTAAGAAGCAGCTGTGTTATAATATATATATACATCAGACCTGCCGGTTAGCTTGCCAGTAAAATGGAAGTTAACTGATGTGAGGTAGCAATTCCGTAACAAGACCGATGTAAAGCATGTGGGATCCTTGAACTGAAGGATATCTTTTATATTTCTGTCATTCATTTGTTTTACGTACGCATTTTATTTCTGCACCTTTATTCCACCTGTTATTTTAGAATCAAGTTTTTAGCACCGTCATTAGACTAAGCTCACACCACAAGCGATCAAACATCAAACTACTCCAAACAACCTTTTTATTGCTTTATTTTTATTTTATTTATTTTATTTTATTTTAATTACTAAAACTCTCTGTGGGATCGATACTTGGACTCAAAAACCAAGAAAACTACAATTCGACCACTTATACTTGGGTGTAATATAATAATATAATTCTGACACACTAAAAAGTGCGAATCAAAGACCAAAATAAGATGGAAATATAGATCAATTATTGTCAATGGTACCAAGGGAGATTCTGCTACTAGGGGGTCAGGGCAAGGGACTATAGCCAAGTCTTGAGAGTGCAAGTTTTGTCCTGGTTCAGATTCTGATGAATTAGCCAGCCGTTTCGCGCAGGAGCGCTCAAGCGCCCTATCTTACTTAATAAAGGGGCTTGAAGGCTACGAAGAAAGTCGAGCTGCTCTAATCGAGCTATGAAATCAGTGTGGCGAGGTATTGAAAGTGTTCAGCGAATTTAGAGAAAAACACTAAAAAAGAGCACCTTCACTATATAGGTCCGAACTTCTGTACGCTATCACTTTCCTAATAGCAACCAAAAGTGCGGAAGCTTCAATGTTGAAGAGCTTATTGTCTCATTTCTAAAGGGAAAATCAAATAGGTCTCACTCCTTGGGCAGTCGCTAACCGTTGTGTCTTCTCTTCCGCTTACACCATTTCTTTGTGAATGTTGTTTTCTTATCCAGATATTCTTCTCTAAATTCCTTTTTTTCAACTGCTTCAGTAGGATAAGGAATGAGACCCTCCATCGCCTGAGACATGCACAACACACAGTGCAAGACTTCTTCCATTGTCTAGGGTATCTTCGCACTTTCTAACACAAGTTATATGCTTCTTTGCCTTGGATGGTCCAAAATGGGGATCTGTCCCAATCCTTTTCAAGTGGACTAACACATTGGGATCAGAAGAGAAGAGAGAAGCTATTACTTGTCGGCTTCGGGATCACTCTCTTTCGATTCCAATCAAAGAGTTTTGCCGAGCCCCCTAGCAATATAGTGGTGAAGTATACTCCACGACCCAATCGAATCCTATACGACGGCTAGTAGCTTCGCTCAAAAGAGTCATTTCACCCTTATTCCTCTAAAGTAGGTTTTTATCCCTTGTAGCTCCACGCCCTTTCCGTCTTCAACCCCAAGCACTTGGCTTTCCCCTTGGATATGAAGTTGTGTGTTGCTTTTGTATCAACAATGGCCCATGCGCTATCTAGGTGATCCCTCTTCCAAAACAAGTTCCGCATGTGTTGACATTTTTTTGAAAGCAAAAGAGGTATTTCATGATTTTTAGTATATAGAATCAAAGAATCTTTTTTGACTTGGAGATGACCTTCTATAACAAAAATGGCTACTTTAGAAGAAAGTCCATTTTCATCTTTCGACTTGGCTGAAAGAGCAATTAAAGGTAGCTTACTGTCTTCTTATAGCTTGCCTAAGGAGAGTGGTCCACTTCCGGTGATCCCTTTTTTTGCAAGTTTGAGTTCATTGGGAGCTAAGGGCTTAGAGAGGCTGAAGCTCATAGAAGCCCCACAAGTGCGATGGACGCAGGTTAAATCATTCTTTGATTCCTTTCTTTAAATAATTCCTCTTTTACTCTAGCATTGTACTTATGATGCAATCAGTTAAGCTATATCTGTCTTAAATAGTTATCTTCTCTGTTCTTAGTCTAGTACTTCTTTTCTAGGAATTGTCTGAAAGTGAAAGCATAGGAGCTAGTAAAGGAAAATCTAAGTATCGAGAGGGAAATAGAGCTCGAATCCATAGCATTCTCCACGCACCCACCATTCATTAGCAGTGACCTTACCATGCATCATTACCACCAGCCATTTCACTCGAATATGCAGTAACCAGTATCCTTCGCAACTAGAGGGGGGATTTCTTTGTTTTTTTTGTGAGGGCAAGCAGCTTTCATTTGACTAATGGTAGGGCTTTAAAGAGTAGACGATTTTTATGTTTCTATGACCCCCCAAATAAGAAGTAGGAGGATACACAGAGCATAGCAAGAGCTCTTGACGTCTACCCGGGCGCGCTTCTTCATTCATCCATTTAGGCTCGACTAGAAACACCTGGATCCAGGGTATTACACATATTGTCAATAACAACCTATGTGCAATGCATGCATTTGAAAAATAGTTTAGTCTTTTTATAATTCAATAGTCTCCAAAAGAAGCATTTTACAGGCACAGGTTGTCGAGTTGAGAATTTTTTTTAGCCTGAATATTTGATAGGTAAACCCCTGGTCCATTCTCAATGGATCAATATCTTGGTTTGCCATTGTAGTAATCTCTGGCATCACCGTATCAAAAACTTTCTTGTCTTGAGGTTACTTGGCATCTGAGGTTGACTCAGTCGATAGAGGAGAACAAAGGTTGTCATGACTCGCAGACTCTTCTTTCTGCTAGTTTTGAAATAAAAATTATGGAACTTAGAATTTTTTATTTTTTATTTTTGGACTACAATATAAACATATAAATATGAGACATTCTTTGCGAGTGAGGTCTAAAGCTATTGCCTCGAGTATGTTATGTAATTTTTAATACCAAATATAAAGTAATTGTGCCATAATAAAAAATGAGCAAGGATTCAGCAAATATTTTTACAATGAACTTTTTTATGTTTTAAGTTGTCATTTCTTCCCCCAAATACACACAACAACCATATGACACAAAACACGTTAATGCATACATAATCCGGCAAAACATGGCAACCCCTACAGGTCAATAAGATGTAAGGGAAATAATCAGTTAGCGTATAGATGATCCTTCCCTACCTCTCTATAATATTTACAATTGAGAGAAAAATTATCAATCAAACTAGGGAAGAGATACTTTTGAATTAGAGTTTGTTATTTACAAGAGGTACATGCTGAGATAGGGGGTGTGCATGGAAGGAAAATAATAAATGAACCTGTTTTCCATCCTCTCAACATGTTTAACCAGTTTTCCATATGTTGTCTACAATTCTACTATAATCTGATCAATCTTAGCAGTTGCAACAGGTCCCATCTCTCCCTTCACTATGAAAACAAAATTCAAAACAATGAGTGAGAGTTAGTGAGATAGTTTTGGGGTTCAATCTTGTTGGGTTGTGATTTGATGGGCAAGGGTTCACTCTAACTTTTTTATAGACCCAATAACCGATCGTCACTTCAACTATGCACGCCAACCTGTGGCGGAGCCCAGCGTCATAGTAAGTAAGTTTTGCTTGTCTAAGTTGTGTCGATTAACTCTCTAATTAGTACTAATTGGATCAAAATAAAATTAACACATGAGATGGAATCATCGAAGAAGCAGTAAAGCAAATCGAAAAAAGAAACTCATAAGCATCTTTAACCTCTGTAAAACATGAAAAATGTTGTAGTTACTAATTATCATTTAGATTTTACCTAAGAAGTCTCGTGAGCCCTTCAATGACCTCCTCGTACGACTCCTTCCATATATCTTCTCATGGAAAAAATCTATCAACATTATCCATCATTAATAATGCTCCAAGACTAGTACTAGCCTCTCCTCTCAAAGCGCTGTTGGATTCTTCAAATGGGCTTCCCTTGGAAGGCTTATGGAAGGAAGGCATAATCATAGCATTGGCAGAGTTGTAAAGCCCATCATACAACTTTTTGTATGGTGTCAAACTCAATTAACGTAAGGAAGTAATATTCCTTTAGCTAAGGGAGCTCTCTTGTGATTGATCCAATCCTTGGGCAACCTAGTAATCATGATCATCAACTAAATAGATCATTCTTATCCAACTACTGAAGTGCCAAAGTATTAGCATGATACTTGAATACGACATTATCATGAGACTTGGCATTATGATCAGATTTGGCATTATTATTAAACTTTGTCTTATCAGGTTGCTTGAAGAAGTTGGTTTGCTGATTCTTTTAAAATACAGATTGTAAAACCATCACTCATGCAATCATTAAAATAATTCTCAAACATTAGCTAATGCTACAAAAAGCATTGTGCCTCCTTTATAGAGTCTTATTCAAAGGTCAAGTTTGATTGTGATGATTTTCTTTCTTACTTTTTTATCCAATTGGATTATTTTATCAAAAGAGATTCAACTGATCTTGGGATGCATTCTCATAGTTCACGTGACTTGTTAGGATAAATTTTACACTTCTTGTATTTGACTGACGGCTAGCTCCTGTGTTGCTATATATATTGACAATGAATTATGAGATAAACTATATTTTTGGTTTAAGCTCTTTCGTTACTTTAATTTGAAGAGTTTTTTATGGTATCAGAGCCATAAGCTCTCAAATAAAAAAAAATGAATGGCAGCTTGATCAACATCTTTCTCTCTCTCAACTACCAATCTCCACCAACTCATTGCAATTGTCTCGGTGAAGCTAAATGCTACGAACTATCTCATATATAGAATGCAAATATTACCCTTGATTCATAGTTTAAAACTCATGGATCACCTCACTAAGGATCCACCGGCATCAACGGTGCTTAAGGACACGGAAGAAGTCCCAAATCCTACATATGAAGATTGGCAACAAATTGATTTGTTGCTACACAGCTGGATCACTGACACGCTCTCAGAAGAAGCCCTCAGCCATGTTGTTGGCCTAGGTACCTCATGAGAGGTATGAAACTATTTAGAAGAAATTTATCTCCAAGCACAAAAGAAAGGGAACTTCAACTCAAGCGTCAACTCCAGGTGCCCAAGAAAGAAATAACATCTTTGGATGAATATCTCAAGAAGTATAAGGAAATATGTGATAGCCTTGCCGCCATTCAAAAACCTGTTTTCTATGAAGACAAAACTGTTCAACTATCTCACTATCTTGGGAAAAAAAGAAAGATGTTTTTGTCACTACTACTCTCCAAACCTCCTTTTCTTACCTTGAATCAATTTGTCTCAACCTTACAAAATTATGATCTTTGAAATGAAGTAAATAATACAGATGAAAAAAAAGGATGTCAATCTTAATTTTACTTTTGCGGCTCAACGCAATGGTGACAAGGGCAAATTCTTCAATCGTGGGCGCTACAACAACTTTCCTCCTAAAGGTCGTGGATTCACTCCAAATCAATCTACCAACTCAACAGCTCGAGGTAATCAACAGTCATTTCAATGTCATTCATCAACTCACATAGATGGCAATGGTGTACCCGTACAAGAAAATCGGTCTAACAACTCACGACAAGGAAGCAAAAACCCCAATACTCAGACCCACTTGCAACAGAATAGTGCTCCTCAATGCCAGATCTGTAGTTGTATTAGTCACACTGCTACAAAATGCTTGTACAGGTATGATTACTCTTATGATGTTGAAGGATAACCAGAAGCTCTTGCAGCCACAACCTTGTCAGATTCCCACAACCAAGATCCAAACTGGTATACATATACCGGAGCCACATCCCATATGACATATAAATAGGGTTAGTTGGGGTTGTTTTGCATTTTTGCCTTTTTATTTGGAAAAATTACCAATAAGTATTATTTTTCCCAACAAACAAAAACACTTTCATTCTTTTGCATTTTTATGTCAATTCGGCGGCATACTCTTAGGGCATTTCAATTGCTACGTGACTTTGCATTATTTCTGTTATGTCAACTTTAGCAGTACACTCTTAGGATTTTTCAATTACTATGTGATGTTTCTTCTTCTTACAACAAGTGAATTTTTACTTCGATTAAGGTAATATTATTATCTTGCAGATTTTATTGATATCTCATTAGTTTTAAATTATTCTATTAATTTGTATTGGATTTAAAGTGATTAAGTTAGGAATTTATTTTAGTTGTTGTGTTTGAATCGATAACGACATTAAAATAAAATTAATCAACATATATTATCGATATAGTTTTTTTTAACCTTTCTTATTTTATTAAATAATCAGTAAATATTGTCTCATGTTTTAAGATTGGGTACCCCAATAAGATAAAAAAATAAAAAAAATGTGGACTTTTCTTTGGATCTTGCCATGAAAATTATGTTAGCTGAGTTTTTTTTTTTTTTTTTTTAAATATGGGGTTTCAATATTAGTTTTGTAAGCAAGAAATTTTTGTCATCTCAATTGGTTCTAAGAATGCAAAAAAAAAAAAAAAATGAAAAGGTTTTGATAATTAAAGGGTAAGGATAAAATTAGAACATAATAAAATTTAGAATTTAATTGAAATAAAATATTAAGAATTAGACTTCATTGATATAAAAAAAATTATAAGACTTAATGAACTTTTGTGAGAAAAAAATTGATAATTTTTTTTTCTTTTTATTTTTCTAGTCCATATGCTCATTTCTTTCATCTCAGCTAAGTTTAGTTCCATTTGAAAAACAATCTACATTCAACAATGCCTAGGCAATCAGACATGATAAAAGTGAAATCCCAGCATGAATATTGGCCTAATGATATGCAGAAATGTGGTTGGATTTGTTTTAACATTTAAGAGGAACTACTCTTGGATTTGTTTTAGACCCCGAAAGGGGACTACACTTGGAACATATGACATGCTGTAAAACAAATCTGGTTGCCAAAACTTTGTTTAGAATTTTGGACAATCGAAAAGAGGACTATCTTTGCAACTATGCCGAAAGAACAAGGTTGCTGGAATTTTTTTCCCACCTCAACCAAAATTTGAAGATTAGGGTATATTGTATATAAGGAATGTAGTCATTTGTGTATAACTTTGTACAGGCGTAATAGATTTGGATGGACAACGTTGTTCATGAACCTTGCATGGAATTGTTTTTTTTTTAATATTTTCTTTTTAATAGCCAAAAATAGAACTGAAAACAGAGACCAAATGATGTACCACCTGACATCATGAATAAAATTTAAATTTTAAATGAACAAAAGAGGAACCACAAAGGAAAAACATGAGAGAGAGAGAGAGAGAGAGATCAGCCAAGCATGTTATTGGTGCTCACTTGATGGACAAATATGTTCCTCAATCGTATTACACATGTATAGATTAGTGAAAAATGGAGATAGGGTACGAAAAGCTAGTTCTCGGTACCAAAGTCTAGCCCCTCCCTTCATGCTCACAGGCCTGCGTGGAGCTAATTTCATTCTCGAAAGTTCACAAACCCCAAGCAATTGAGTTCAAACTACCCAACAAGGCAATTGGTTTACCCTAAAAAATATGTATCAACAGATATTTTGCACAGGTATCATGCCAAGATCTACTGAGGAAGTGGTCGCAGCAACACAAAGTTGCACAATATTGAGCAATTTCCACCCTCAAAATCCAAACAAAGAAATGAAGCCATAAAAAACCAATGTAAAAACACACAAGAAAATGAGTACGAGGGAATTGCAATGGTTCTTTCAGGTCCTCTTCAAATGATCAGAGGCACACCCTGCATACACAACTAATAATCTAGATCCTATAATAAAAAACAAACATTGTGGAGGATGTTATTGTCTTGACAAACCAAAGTCACCCGGTAGATATTCACTTCTGACCCATCAGAGTCCTCTTTCCCACAAGTCATTGTCAACCAGTTTTGACAATACTATCATTGCTGAGCACACTGCACCCTCTGGGCACCACCATGCATATCTTCATCCTCATCATATGCCTCTTGGGCCTGTTGCTGCTTCCGACGCATTTCCTCTTCAATGTTAACATCATGCAGAGTAGTCTCCTCACACTCATCCAACTCCATATCCGTTATCTGAGTAGACGGCCTTGGAGGCAGCACAGCTTCAAGAGCGCTGCACTGGTCCGGGTTCAAAGAGTCTGGGAAATCCACAGTAAAGTGAATATACAATTTCCCTCTCATGAATGGCCTCTGGTACATTGGCATTCCTTCATCGTTTATTGCCTTAAATTGATCTACACATAGGAGTAGGACCAAGGACAAAAATCAGAGTGCTGTAAAGGACAGGTAAGAATCAAGGAATGTGCACCCAGACCAACATATTTTACAGGACTGCAGCAACAAGAATCAATTGAAAACCAACCATTATGGTACTTAGAACAGACCCATTGGGAAATGGAGTGCACAAATAAAACACAATCGCTAACATCCTGGAAATAACAAAGAAATATTCCATCCAATCATAAATGCAATGGTATGGTTTGTGACATTTATTTCAGATACTTCAAATTTTATGAGCTGATTGTTAAAAATTTGAAACAAATTTGCAAATATTTTGACAATAATATAAATTAAAGAGTAATTCTGAACTCACCAGGCTTGACAACTTCTCCAGGATGGGATTTAATAAGGAGCTGTCTGTTATCCAGATGGGACAGGATAAACTGGAAGCCACAAAGGGCCTCGGTAAGGGTCAATGTGTGTTCGACAAATAAATCATCACCCTTTCGCTTAAATTTGGGGTGCTCTTTCTGTTGTAGCACAAACACTATGTCCCCTGTGACAGTGTCTGGCTGCAGAAGCACAAATCAAATCAAACAAAAATTAATGAAGAAAACCTTGATTTATACAGGCTATACAAAAGCAAAAGATGATTTGCTTACTGCTTCATCAGCCTCCCCAGGGAATGTAACCTTCTGTCCATTTTGCATACCCTTCTCCACAATGACTTCCAACACCTTTTTCTCCTGCACAACCTTCTCACCCTTGCACTGCGGACAGCGATCCTTGTTGTTAATAGTTTCACCGGTACCTTTACATTCATTACAAGGATGCTGCATTTGCTGGATCATAGATGGGCCGAGGTGTCTAATAGAAACTTTCATCCCAGACCCTTGACAGCCAGGACATTTCATTGAAGCACCCGACTTGGATCCTTTGCTGCAAATTATTATACAGCATTTCATGTTAGAACAAGAATAAGTAGGCAGCTAATGGGCCCCAAACATAGTTAGTAGCGACAGAAAACTGACCCCTTGCACTTTGGACAGATTACATTGCGTGAGAGGGACAGCTTCTTTGATGTCCCATTATAGAGATCCTCCAGAGAAACCTTAAGAGGATGAATAACATCCTCTCCCCTTCTTTGCCTTCGGCCTCTGCTGCTTCCACCACCTAGGCAAGAAAACAAAACCATTAACACTGTTTATTTTTAGAAGATTTTAAAATGCATAGAGAGCACTTACCACCAAACGGGTTACCGCCAAAGAAGGATTGGAAGATATCAAATGGGTCATGCCCACCACCTCCGCCGCCCATTCCTTCCTTGAGAGCATCCTCACCATACTGATCATAAATCTCACGCTTCTCTGGGTCACTAAGAATCTCATAAGCTTGGGCAAGCTCCTTGAACTGAAATCACGCAGTTCCACAATATTAACACGGTGATACTTCATAGAAACTCTGCTAAATGAGACACTCCATTCATATCTTATTAAAATACTTATGAAAATTCAAATAACTAACTTGAGTATCAAAACCATTGTGATGCCACTCACAAAAAAAATAGGAATACTTCACAAAAATTTGGGTTAATTGCACTAGAGGTCCCCAAAATATGAGATTCGTCTCATTTTGGTCTCCAGTGTTTCAATTACATCATTTTGGTCCCTGAAGTATTGAATATGTTTCTATATAATCCTTAAATCAAATAACTTTCAGATTGCTAACGATTTTTTATCATAAACTTGTCACGTAATAACTAAATATGGACAAAAAATAATTTTGATAGCTCTTAAACAAAATTTGGGTAACTCCTAATACAAAAATGTATAATATAGGTAACTTTTGACCAAAATTTGGATAACTCATGATCAAAACTGTGCAATTTAAGTAACTATTTAACAAAAAATTGAGTAAAAATTTGGTCAAGAGTTATCCAAATTATTTTTTTATCCATATTTAAGTATCACATGACAAGTTTATGACAAAAAATTGTTAGCAAGCTGAACGCTGTCTGATTGAGGGATCATATAGAAACATATTCAATACTTCAGGGACCAAAATGATGCAATTGAAACATTAGGAACCAAAATGAGACAAATTTCATACTTTGAGGACCTCCAGTGCAATTAACCCCTAAAATTTATGTAAGCAACTAAGAAAAGCAATCAACCGAACCAATAACAAAAAAAATAATAATAATATATTGTCACTCTACATCGTGGAGTGATCTGTAAACTATTAGATAATAAGGGAAGCATTCAGCATTGGCACTAGAAAAGTTTAGACTATCTAGGAGAAATCTGCTAATGTGTCTCTTTGCTTTCTTTCTTTTTTTGTTATTTTTTGAAATGATTTGTTTACATTAATTTTGCACTCAAGAAAAGCAAGTACATTAATAGATAAGAAAGGTTTCAGGTTTCCGTTATTATCAGTATTAGTTTACAGAACTCACGAAACAATGTAAATAGTTTGAAAATTACAAAACTCAGACAATGACATAGTTTTCCGCAGCATGAAATTGGGGTCGTGCAATACCAATTGAAGAAAAATTAGTATAAAATTTGGACCGGTTCTTTTCAAATTTTCCTTTTGGTCCAAAGAGTTGAGACCCAGAAAGCCAATTTTCCTTTTGGTCCAGTGAAAGATCACATCTACAACGCTATAAGCCAATAGAGCAATACTACATGGCCAAATTTGCTGACCAAATCCACTAATGCAGTAGAAACAGAAATTACATTAACTGAGCTAATCTATTAATACCCATGAAAAAATTCGACCCGAACTGCATATATCAATAAAAAAATAAGAACTTTTTAGATTGTTAGAAGAAAAAATATACCTTTTCGGGATCACCACCTTTGTCAGGATGGTTTTTGATGGCCGCTTTTCTATAGGCCTTCTTCAGATCGTCCTGCGAAGCGTTCTTTGAAACGCCGAGAATTTCATAGTACTTTGTGTTATCACTTTTCTTGGGTGCTCTCCCAAACATCTTCGAAGATTTTCAATCTCAATCAACCAATCTGCAACAAAAATCCAATTCAACAATGAAACCAAAACACCACAAACTATCGACCAGTGTATACACGTATATAAATTGGAGACAGCGGAGCAGACCGATTAAATGAAACCCTAGAGAGAGGGGAATCAAATGTTGAATACTGAGTGAGTGCTGGCCAGAGGAGAGATGGAGAGGGCTTTGATCGGGCTTAGCCTTAGACCTTTGTCTTATGGGAGGTGGGAATTTCTATTTTTATTTTCCCTTTTTTTGTATTGGACGGTGGGGATTTGTTGAGGGCGAGAATAGCAACAAAAGAAGGGCGTGTTTGGTTTGTGTTTCGGAAACTGTTTTTTATTCTCAAAATTTCAAAAACACCCAAAACCTGTTTGTTTAGCTTTTTTGTTCTCCAAATTTTAGAAAATTTTGAGAATTGAGTCAAAGAAACAGAAAACAAGTCTAGCTTGTTTTCGGAGTTTTCTTTGAAAATTTTGAAAACAAGGAGAACAATTTTGGACTTTAATGAGGTCTGCCCTTCGAATCTCCTTAGGAGCAAATTTCTTCATTCTTTTTTTTTTTTTTTACTTCTTCCTCTCTCTCATAATATATAATATATATATATATAATAGATATTATAATATAATATATTATATAATATTATATATTATATTATATAATATTATAATATAATATATATATTTATAAATTCGTATATATATATTTATAAATTCGTATATAAATATATATATATAAATTGGTATATATATGTATATATATATCTACGAATTTATATATAAGAATTTATAAATAAATAAATAAATATATATATATATATATATATATATATATATATATATATATATATATATATATATATATATATATATTATATTATATTATATTATATATAACTATAATATAATAGAATATTATAATATATAACCATTATATAATATATAAATATTATATAATATATATTATATTATATTTTAAAGTTTGGTTTATTGAATTTTTTTTTTATGAAATTATCAATCTAAAAATAACTTTCTTATATTTTTTTATTAATGTTTGAATTACTGTTCAAACATATATTTAGGCTGTCCAAACAGGTTTTACTATTTTCTGTTCTGTAAAATTGTTTTTGAAATCATCCAACCAAACAAGTTTTTTATCTCAAAAAATATCAAAACCATTTTCTTAAAACTCTTCTCAAAAACTGTTTTCGGATACCTGTTTTTGAAACGCAAACCAAACAGGCCCGAAGATTCTAGGACCATGGTTTGAACACTTTTGGAAGAAAAGTATTTTGGGCCAAGCTGTTTTTTACTTTTGTTTTTTGAAAATTGAGAATAAAAATTGGATAGTTTTAAAAAATAAGTTAAAGATATTTTGTGTGTTTTTAAAAATAATTTTTTTAGAATTTAAAAAATACTACCACCACCCACTATCCTTTCACCACCACCACCACGTTCACCACACTTCCATCATTACCACCACATTTCCACCAACGCCACCACCACCGCACCACGTCCACCACCCTTCCACCAACACCACCACCCTTCCACCAACACCACCACCACCACCACACTTCCATCACCACCAACACACTTCCACCACCACACTCCCACCACCACCACTAACACCACGTCCAACACACCACCACCACCACGTCCACCACACCTCCAGCACCATATTCCTATTTTCATTGTTTTCTATATTACTATCCAAACAAATTTTAATATTTTCTATTACGTAGAACTGCTTTTGAAATGATATAATCAAATAAGTTCTGTGACATTAAAAAAATACTAAAAATAGTTTTCTAAAACTCTTCTCAAAAATATTTTTCGGATATTATTTTTTGAGACGCAAAACAAACAAGCCTTAGAACTCTTCATAACTTTGACCCCATTTCAGACTTGCAATTTCCTTGACAAAATAATTATAATCAACGCTAAAATCACTGGCATGTGGAATCATCATTTAATTTGTCACTTGTTTAACTAACAAATGAGTTAATGTATTCGATAAAATTTAATGAAATAACTACTTCATAAAAAATTAGGTTCATTTTGTTCATTTTAGAATCTAATTAGATGGGTGATACCGTGATACCATATACTCAATACAACGGTAACGTAATATCACTATTTCACATATATTCTTATTTCTCAATGATATTTCATGATAAAGATAATTTGTTGAATCTCGTGAAACATAAAATATTTACAAGTTTTATGTTGTCGTTTTCCATACACTTTTATCGTTGGCTAAATTTATTCTTGGTGAGCCGAGCCAATAGGATGAACCAAATAAATTCTACATCGTGAAATTTGTACTATGCAAATCACTTAGACTGATTCTAGAAAGTCGTGTAGAATGAAATGAAGGATTGAATATCAAAGAAAATACAAAGAAATGAAAGGATAGTGAATTCTATTTATTTATACCTTATCAAGATTTGGAACTGAATTCTATCTATTCTCAATTTCCCCTAGATAGTGAAAAGAGTGCCCAATTGGTAGGAAAAAAATTCACAACCCTTGTACTTGGAAGAAAATAGAATACATATAGTGATAATTTGATTCTTTCTCGTCGTAGTAACATAAAGTTTTTACTACACAATCAATAAATCAATTCATTTTCAATTACACATTTCTCTAGCTTCTTTAGAGGTTATTATTTACTTTGTATCTCAACACATGTACTTTTGACCTATTTGTGCATTCATAGCACAAGACTTTACTATTTGGAGTTTTGTAATGAAATTTGCTCTTGAGTCAATTTTCTCAGTCTTTGTTGGCTCGAAGCACTTGATGTCTGTTTTTTTTTTTTTAGATTAATTTAATTGGAGTTTGAAGAAGGGGAAGGAGAATAACCCCTCGACCCCGACCACTCAACCCCGCACTGGATGGAGGAGGATTTATGCAATCACATATTTTAGGCTCCTAGAATATGCGCCCTTGGTGCTTTCTATTTGATAGTATCAAAAGGCCCAATGAATTGGTTTTCATATTGGCCTATGTCATTTTGAGGCAAGTGGATCATTTATAATGAAGCGGGTGAACTTCAAGAGAACGATTTAGAGTTCTTGTAGAGTAGAACCACGCATTACCGAATATTGAAAAGTCTGAATGATCAACTCTATAATCAGTTGTTAGAATCAAATAGATCTTGAAATCGTGAATCCATAATTCTCTCTTTGAAAGAAGAACCATTTCTGGTTCTATCGGTGCTTGAACCAATTAGTATTCTTCATAGTTCTACATCTCTATAGTTAATAATTTTATATGATAAACCACTGAACTTATTCATTTATTGTCATTATTCTTTAGTTGTTTGCTAATGTTTATCCTATAGAGGTACTCAAATTGGACTTAGGGATCAATTTCTAGGTTTCGTCGTAAGCATAATTGGTTATTTCCAATTACGTAAATTGATTTTTGGTGGAATGAAAATGACGTGTGGTAAAATCGTAAAAGAATAAAATATGACCCTAATCAAGATGAATACATTTGTCTCATACACTATGAAGCTGGTGAGAAGAGATATATTTGCATCTGAGATGAGTTATAATTGGAGATAGCATTGTTTGTGGTATAAAAGTTTCTAGAAAATAGGAAATGTCCTACATTTTAGTACGGTTTGAACTAGTGATTTATGTAACTGAAAATAATTGCCTAAAAATTTAAGAGGTTAACACCAATAAAGTAGATATGCCAACTTATCGAATTAAACTCCAAAATATTATTACGGTGGGAATGAACAACAATCTATATAGCTCTGATTCAAAATTCCCATATTGAATCCCATTCAATTAAAATTTTCAATATTATGCTTTGAAGATGACTCAAACCTACATGCTTTTTAGCAAGAGATTTTGAGTCTTGCATGTCTAATATTTCACCACCAAGGCATTTGAAAGGGAATCATATTCCACATGAATATGATATTTATATAGTGTGATGTATGGAATAAATGATAAATGTGAAGTGTTGGACTATTTCTATTACATGTGCTAGGGTAGAAGTTTTGTATAAATGTATTGACATACTATTAAATATTTGGGAGAATCTCAATTTGCACCTGGAAAGATTTAAGTTTTTTCACTTTACACCCTCAAAAGATTTCTCACATTGCACCCTTAATGTATTAAAAATATGGCAATGTGACTCTTCCGTTGCTTATTTCATCAACATCTATCACATTGATGATGATGGAATGAGTAAAGAAAACTAATAGAAATGTCACATTGAAACAATTTTAATACATTAAGGATGCAATATAAGAAATATAATCTCTGAGGATGTAAATGAAAAATTATTAAATCTTTTAGGGTATAAAGTGCAATTCACCCTAAATATTTTGATTTAAGTTATTTTTATTTTTAAGAGGTTGTAAACCCCACATGTTCATCTTAATATAGTGACGTAACTGATGATGCACAAATTGATTTGCACACCACTAGTCAAGTAAGCAATATAAAATGCAGTAGATAAGTAGAGGGAAAGAAAAGACAAGGTTTATAGTGGTTCGGTCAACGTGACCTACGTCCACTTTGAATGGCAAGGGTCGCCGGTATTTTATTAACACCGATGTGTAGAGAGAGCAGAGAGTTACAAGCTTAGAGAATGAGACGAGAGATTTGCCTGAATGAGTGTGTTGCCCCTCAAATGTTGGTGGGGCTTTACATTTTATAGTAGTCGCCTCGTAATGGATATTAATTAAATAGCTGATCTAGCGGTCGTAACGGATTGCAGGGCAACTTTAATAGTAATTTAAATGGTTTGGCGACATTTCCTCTCCTCAATGGGCAAAGGAGTTATGGTGCACTCCAAAAGACTTGGTCAAAGATGAGGTGGGGATTGACTCCTTCCAAGGCAGCGAGCGTGAGGCTCTTGGATGACCTTGCATGCTCTAGAGTGGTGAGAATGAGACTCTTGGATGACCCTTACTCCAAGGAGGCTAGGAGAAGGCTCTTGGATGACCTTGCATGCTCCCTGCTGATGTAGTAGCTCCTTGAGCTTGACCGGGTTGACCACATTGAGCTGGATTTGCTGGACCTCTGGAAATTGGGCTATAAACTCAGACCGGGCTTTATAACATGAGTTGGGCCCTTGGGCTTGGCCCATCATTTGCCCCCCAATGTCCTGCATCTAACGGAACTTGGAAATGAGGGCATTCAGTTTGAGTTTGAATTTTCGGCTGACCGGCATAACTGAAAAAACTTCGGGAGGCCAAAACATGTGCTTCCAGGCCCTTTTCGAGCTTTTTAACAGCATCAGTCCCAGCCCAAGGCTATATGTATGGTAGGGCTCGCCGAGAGCTTCGATTTGATATATTATAAACTCCGTTTGGAGTAACACAGCAAAAGTTACAGTCAAAATAGCGAGCAGAGAGCTTGGCGTGCCATTTAGGTGAGCAGGCAGCTTCTGGGCGAGCTGGGAGTGGTATGGGCGAGCTGAACGCAAAATTTTTTTTTTTAAAAAAAAAAACTTTGGGAGGCCAAAACGTCTGTTTCTAGGCCTTTTTTTGGACTTTTTACTGCATCAATCACAGCCAAAGGCTGTGAGTCTTGTAAGGCTCGCCGAGAGCTTCGATTTGATATATTATAGGCCCCATTTAGAGTAACAGAGCAAAAGTTACGGTCAAAAAATCGAGCAAGCAGCTGGGTGCGTGGTTCTGGGCGACCAGGCACTGTTTTGGGCAAGCATACAACTGGGCACGTTGTTTTGGGCGAGCCTAGGCTGCCTTGGCCGAGTAGGGGGCCTTGGGCACCCCTTTGGGCGGCCAGGCGCTGATGTGGGCAAGCTCAGCTGGTGCGAGGCCTTAGGTGAGCACAGTAGGTGCGAGGCGCTGGGTACGCGTCAGGCGCTAGGAGAGCTCCTCTTGGCACTAGGCAGTTCGGGCGAGCCTCCTTTGACGTTGGGCAGTTCGGGCGAGCCTCCCTTGGTGCCGGGCGAGGCACTTTTGCAGCTGGGTGTGCCTCCCTTGGAGCTGGGCCCCTCGGTCGAGACTGCTGTTTGCCATGGTAGGAACAAGCCGAGACTAGTTGGGCGAGCCTAGACTCTGGAGCTTGGGAACAATCCTATAGAGCATGGGCGCATAGCTATGGAGATATGAGGCCCGATTGTTGACATTCAATCTAATGTAGTCCCGCAGGTTGTGGATAACCTGAGTTTCAAAAGTGTGCCTAGAGATGGTAAAAACAATGTTATTCTAATATTAAAATATCTAACATGTTTACCTAGAGAGAGAGATAGACTACTTTCGTGAGAGCAAAGATAGAGTTAGTCCAATCTTTTTTTGGTGACCCGCGAGGGAGCCACTAAGTTGGAGATAGACTGTCTGCTTGAGAGCAGAGCAGAGATAGACCAAGCTTTTTTGGCAACCCGTGAGAGAGTCTGCTCAGCTAGAGATATAGGTTGTCTGCTTGATAGCAGTGCAGAGGCCAAGCTTTTGGCAACTCGCAAGAGAGCCGCTCAGCTAGAGATATGCTGCCTGTTTGAGAATAGAGCAGAGATAGGCTGCCTGTTTAAAAACAGTGCAGAGATAGGCCAAGCTTTTTTAGCGACCCGCGAGAAAGCCGCTAAGCTGGAGATAAGCTGTCTATTTGAGAAAAGTGCAGAGACAGGTCAAGTTTTTGGCGATCCGCGAGATGATTCACCACGCCTGGACTTGTTGATTTCCTCAGCATTCATATATTTTTGAGATTTTGCCAATAGTTCTGGCATGCTCTTTGGTGGGCGTTTCATCACTGAGAAAATGAAGCTTGATGACCGGAGGCCTCCCAGGAAGGCGGTCATACTGACCTTTTCATCGGGCTCCTCGACCTGAAGGACCTCCTCGTTAAAACGAGTGAGGTAACTCCTTAAGCTATCATCTCGGTCCTGCTTTATGCTGAGCAGGTGGGTGGCAGGCTTCTGGTGGCGGCGTCCTCCAATAAAATGTGATACGAAGGACCTGCTCAGCTCAGTAAATGAGCCAATGGAGGTTGGGAGAGCTTGGAGAACCATTGTCGAGCAGATCCCTTCAAGGTGGTTGGGAACGCTCTACACATGATTTCGTCGGGGATGATGTGCAGTCGCATCAAGTTCTTAAAAGTTTCGAGGTGGTCCAGTGGATCCTTCGTACCGTCAAAGGTCTCGACGGATGGCATCTTGAATTCCCAAGGAAGTGGGTAATTCACCATGTCAGGTTTGAAAGGTGTGTCGGTTCGACTTACGAGGTAGTCTACTGTCTCGGGTCCCCGTGCCTTCATGGCGTTGAAGACGTCACCCAATTGATTTTGCACCTCCTTAATTTTTTCGTCCCAGTGATTGGGAGAAGGTCCTCTAGAATTATCACAAAAATGGCTCACATGCCCCATGCTTTGGTTTTCACCCTCCTCCTCTTAGAAGTGAGGGTCTCCACTATGGGGAGCAGGAGGTGGAGGTGGAGGTGGAGGTCCCTCTTGGTTGGCCCCCCTGTGTGGGACGCCCAAGGGAGCTCTTAGAGGTGGGGCGCCCAGATGGGGAGCGCCTAGGTGGGGAGCCCCTTGATGTCCAGGGCATAGGGCTCCTCTATCTTGAGGTCCAAGCTGTGCTCCTCCTTGTTGTCCGAGCGTTAGTTGCAGAATCTGCTGGTTCTGGACTACAAGCTTCTGCATTGTGTCCACATCTGCTGTGCATTTGGGACTGGATTGACAGGTGGGGGAGGAGCAATTTCCTCCTCTCGTGCTGGATTGCCTTTAGGGTGATTCATCGATCTGGTGGTGATCGCGATAGATTGAACAGAGAAAGTGTTTAGAAATGAGAATTTTGTCGTTCCCACAGATGATGCCAAACTGATGATGCACAAATTGGTTTGCACACCACTAGTCAAGTAAGCAGTATAAAATGTAATAGAAGACAAGGTTTATAGTGGTTCAGTCAACGTAACCTCCGTCCACTTTGAATGGCAAGGGTCGCCGGTATTTTATTAACTCCGATGTGCAGGGAGAGCAGAGAGTTACAAGCTTAGATAGGGAGAGGAGAGATTTGTCTGAATGAGTATGTTAACCCCCAAGTGTTGGTGGGGCTTTACATTTAATAGTAGTCGTCTCGTAATGGATATTAATTAAATAGTTGATCCAGTGGTCGTAACGGATTGCAGGGCGACTTTAAGAGTAATTTAAATGGCTTGGCGACCTTTCCTCTCCTCAACGGGCAAGAGAGTTATGGTGCACTCCAAAGGACTTGGTCAAAGATGAGGTGGAGGTTAACTCCTTCCAAGGCAGCGAGGGTGAGGCTCTTGGATGACTTTGCATGCTCCAAGGTGGTGAGAATGAGACTTTTGGATGACCCTTACTCCAAGGAGGCTAGGAGTAGGCTCTTGGATGACCTTGCATACTCCCTCCTGATGTAGTAGCTCCTTGAGCCTGATGAGCTTGACCGGGTTGACCACATTAAGCTGGATTTGCTGGACCTCTGGGAGTTGAGCTATAAACTCGGACCGGGTTTTATAACATGAGTTGGGCCTTTGGGCTTGGCCCATCAGTAACTATACATGTGGTGATTGTAGAAAGAGCTAAGATATGTTGAGAAACTTGAAGTTTCGAGATGGTCACTTATAAGAGAAATGAATTTAGTTAAGCTTTAAATATATTTAAAGTCAAATAACATCAAAAATAAATCAAAAATGCCGAGAAACCTTGGAATAGGTGATATGGGGTATATTGGAAGTTTGGAAGTATTCCGAAGTTGAAATGCATTTTGGAGAGAATTCGGGTAGAAAGGAATTTTACACTACCTCAGTATTTAGACCATAACTTTCTACACCAATGTCCGATTGACTTGAAATTTTACAAGAGAAATTAAATTTTTAGGTCTACAAAAGTATATTTCACAAAACTTTCGTGAATTGACTTCTAACTAGGTCGAAATCAAGGCAAAAGTCAGAGACAGAGAGTTACCTCCGTCGAAATGGTGAAGTGTCATTCGAACACCAAGCTTGGTTGGAGATTTTCAGAGAGAATTCACCGTTCGAATGCACATCAATCGTTCAAACGCACACTAGCTATTCGAACGTGCCTCCGAGTTTAGTCCAATCAATTTTTAGCACGTTTCTTCGATTTTTGTCCTATAAATACCCTGTGGACGGGTTTTAGGCTATTTTAATAATTAATTCAACCCTAGAAAGTTAAAGGAAGTTGGGGAGAAGAATAGGGAGATCTTTTGACAGATTAACGTGGGGAATCACATCAAAATGTGTTAGGATCAAAGTCTACAGGAATTATGGTAAGAGATTCTTTTTGAGTTCTTTTATTGAGACTAAGGGTATTATTTTATATGTTTTGAATCTCCTTGGTTATTATATGTTAAATAATCGCTCGTTCTTGGTTTGTATGAGATTTTGCTATTGAATTATTTATTGATTACTCTGATCTTTAAATGTTTATTCCTGTCATTGATTTACTGTATTTCGTAGACTTGAGATCATTATAACTGCCATGGTTTTACTTTCAAAGAAATGTATGTACTCTATTTTTGAAAAGGGACTTGCCTTTTTTTTATTGTTTTAAAACCTTGTTTGGATTTGAAATGAATTTCCTATGGCTTTTGCTCACCCCTTACAACATTTACAGATTTTGGCAAAGAAGATGATGTCGAACTATATGAGCAGCTTGACCTCGAGACTGGAAAGGGTCAGTATGTGGATGCTGACATGGAAGCTTAGAGATGTTTATGAAACAGTGTTTCAGCTAGTTTTATTTATTCCGCTTTTAGATACAATTTGGGTTTTGAATTTTAAGTTTGGAGAAATTTAAGGTTTTATTGTCTTTTGTATTTCGTGTTTAATGGGTGGATGATTAGTTTATTGTTTGGATAGTTATTTTTAGTTGCTCTCATGATTTGAATAGTTGGTAAATAGTAATGCCTTCCAAGAGTGATTTGGGGGCATTACAAGTTGGTATCAAAGCTTATAAATTAGGTTTTAAATGGAAGCTGTAAGTTGTGGATTACTCATTGGAGATTTAGGTATAGATTGAAAGAAGATATTTTCTTGAATCTTTTGGGAGTTATAATATGTTTACAAGTTAAGCATGTGTTGGTATTTATAGTTGTACAAAAAACCTTAGGCTTGAATCATTTTGGAATTTTGTGCTTCAGGATTAGTGTGAGTTGATGCTTATTTAGCTTATGGATTGTTTATACAAATTCATGAATTAGCTAGCTTAGAGGAACTTACAAAAATTTTGGGATGGATATACTAAGTTTATATCTTGTCGTTATGGACTATTATAAAGGACGGATGGTTTTTTGGTTTTTGATTAGTAAATGACTCTAGACATAGATCTTTATACAAATGATATTACCTATATTGGAGATGTGTAAAAGATATGATTACTGATAAAAGGAACCCCAACTCAAATTGGACAATTGTAGTAAAACCATTGTCAAGTAGACTACATTTCACTAATTTGACCATAAATCTATATTGGAATGTGCACCAGATTTTTTGTTAGAAGCTTAACTCGTATATCTTTCCAACCATATAGGTCACACACACTAGAAAGGCCTGAGTTGAATCAATTTATTCTCCAAAGTTAATCAAAAATCTATACTGTGCTCTCTCTTGGACAGCAAAGTGTTGTGTTTTTCTTCTTAGACTCTGAAAGACTTATCCTTAAACAAGCTTCCACACTATTTAGGCTTTGATTTAGGGACACCCCCATGTTGATTGAAGTGTATGATGAATAACAATATAGAATGTGACTATGATTTGGTGCCTTGTCAACTCTAAATATTCGATTCTGCTATTAGTGTTGGTTATATTTTTGGAAGTCAAGGAAATGTGATAACCCAATTTGGATGTGTGGAGGTAAGGTCAACTTAGATGTTTTTAAGATAGACTAAGCTTTGAATAATAAGGTTCTAGAAAGTTATGTGTGTTATTCAAAAGTTATAGAAATTGAAGAGATATGGTGAAGTAATCTCGAATAAGAGCTTATTTTTGGAATAATGACTCGGATTGTGGTTATAGGTCTTAAATGGATAGAGTGTTGTTTCATAACTGCGTACTTGAGGTTACCAATATTAGTTTTAAAATATTATGGAGTATTGATTAAATTTGTTTTGGAACTATTAATTGTTTAGAAGGGTCATAAGTAGAATACTCATTGAGGACATTATACTAAGGTAATTTTACTTTGTTGTGGGCTTAGCTCTCTACATTTAGACTCTCTAAAGTATTAAAAATCAAGAATCTCTTGGTTGAGTGTGGAGTTAATAGTTGACTTTTGAATTTACAAATTTCGATTGAAAATTGAGATCAAGTTATGGAAACGAATTTAGAGACATGTGATAAGGAAACCTAAGAGGCTTGATTAATTATTGACAGATATCCTTGACTCTCTATATTATTGGAATAAAGACTATAGATGTTCATAAGTTCGACGACAAATATATGAGACAATTATTGGGATAAGGATGATACCTAATGCTTGGTGTGAACTTTATCAGGTTATGAGTTCTATTAAAATGATTGGTGTTGTATTGTATAGTATAGAGTTTATTGCGTCTCTTAATACATAGCTAAGATATATTTGAATAGGTAGATTGAAGGATCGTTGTTATTAGTTGTGAACATTATAGCATTGAAAAAAAAATCTTTATGGTTAGTTGTGATGACAATTAGAAGAATATAATTTGAGAAATCAATGTTGAAACTATGTAGATTGGTTTGGAATGAGTAGAGAAATGGTTAAGCAAATTTTGTTATAAAAGACTAAAGTTATCTTACTAACTAACGGATTATTATCATCTTGGGGATTCAATATTATAGGTAACAAGAACAAAATGAAGAAATTAATTAGTGTCAATCAAGTTGGTGAATAATATGGAGATATTAAAATTGATCTAAGAGTAGAAATCCAGATGCGTGAGAGTTATGGAGGAGATGGTAAGGCTTATTGACTTGAACTCAAGAATTGGGGACTGAAAACAAATAAATTGGAGACATAACTAGACTTTAGCTCAAGTATTATATTGGTGTAGTTGACAAAGTTCCCTTTAAAAGAGAAAGGTAGATCATACATATATACCTTTTGGAAGTTATAATCGAAGGACATGTATGGTTAGGTTTCAGTTGTATATTTTGGTGGTATCCGACATATTTTCACAAACCCTTTGAATCTATGAGAATTCTTATCTTGTTGTTAATTTTCACTTGCGAATTTTTGGATTATAATTATATCAGAATGCGCAGCGAACCATATGAATAGATTTAATACCATTAGAATTAATCATTAGTTATGGTTACACGGGTGAATATAAAAAGTAGAAGCTTGAAAAGTGAGAACCAATCTCTTGGATAAATATGTGCCTAGTTTGATGATTTTAACTATTATGAACCTCGTGGAGTCTACCGGGTCATCAACACTTATAATTGTTCATAGGATTGAATAGTACAAGAGTATCATGGTACCCTAAATAGACGTAATGTCGAGATGCAATATCAGAAAAGATGAACTAGAGTATATGGGGGTACAATTTAAGAGTTGGTCTTAAAATGTTGATTTATGTGGAAGCGTATACTTGGGAATCAAAGTTATTATAAGATTTCAAAGATTGTGAATTCCTCTTGGCTAATGAGAGACAAAGTTATTAAGAATGTTGTATCTATTTCATGAATCTAGGAAAATTTTATCGTAATGTCCATTACTAAGTTTTGTGTTATACTAGAATAGGAAATATGAGCAACCATATTAGCGGAATTGAATTTGAGTTGCTTTGATATGTTGATGGATAAGCAACATGTAAGATGCAAACATGAGGTTTATTGAAAAGATTGGTGAATTCAAAAAAGAAGTATTTTTTTTATGAGTGGACAATTAAGTTGATGATATAGTAGTTATGATGATATGAATTAGTTCAAATAGTCGCATAGAATTGTTGCAGATAATGGATAGTCGAAAATTGAGGATGAAGGTAATCTTGAGGACTTTTAAAATTGCAATGATGGTAAGTTGAAGAGAATAATTTAAAATTTAAAATATAATATCCTATTCTGATCCTAAATTTGATGCTTAAAGGATGAGGTGTTGAGACATTGTGGCCAATTGAAATTAAATAGACTAAGTACACGATAAAGTTTCGAGGACGAAACTTTCTTTAAGGGAGGTGGATTGTAAAACCCCACTTATTCATTTTAATATAGTAACATAATTATTTTGTATCACATATATACATATGTGATGATGTAAGAAGGAATTATGAATGGATAAACTATACATGTGGTGATTGTAGAAAGAGTTAAGATATGTTGAGAAGCTTGAAGTTTCGTGATGGTCACTTTATAGTAGAAATGAATTTAATTAAGTTTTAAATATATTTAGAGTGAAATAACATCAAAAATAGATCCGGAAGGTCGAGAAACCTTGAAATAGGTGAGACGGGGTATACTAGAAGTTTGGAATTATTGTGGAGTTGAAATGCATTTTGGAGAGAATTCGGGTAGAAAAGAATTTGACACTATCTCAATATTTAGATCATAACTTTCTACGCTGATGTTCGATTGACCTGAAATTTTTACAGTAGAAACTAGACTTTTAGGAATACAAAAGTATATTTCACAAATATTTCGTGAATCGACTTCGAACTAGGTCTAAATCAAGCCAAAAGCCAGAGATAGAGAGTTTCCTTTGTCGGAACAGTGAAATGTTGTTCGAACGCCAAGCTTGATTGGAGATTTCCAGAGAGAATTCACCATTTGAATGTGCACCAGCCGTTCGAACGCACACTAGCCATTCGAAGGTGCCTCCGAGTTTAGCCCAATCATTATTTGTCCTATAAAAATCCTATGGGCGGGTTTTAGGCTATTTTTATCATTATTTCAACCCTAAAAAGCTAAAAGGAGTTGGGGAAAAGAAAGAGGGAGATCTTTTGATGAATTAAAGCGGGGAATCACATCAAAATGCGTTAGGATCAAAGTTTAAAGGAATTAAGATAAGAGATTTTTCTTGAATTCTTTCATTGAGACTAACGGTATTATTGGATTGTACTGTATGGAGAGGAGTTGCTTCAGAGTTTCTGTCAACTCCTCTTCAAGATGATATTTCTTCATATATCAAAGTCTTATTGTTTCGTATCAGAAAAAAAAAAATCATAGAACAAGGTTATTTGTTACATGTTATCTCAAACACCATGACAAAAATATGGTAAATTACACTTTGACCCCTAAAACTATAGACTCAATTTCACTTTATCTCTTGAACTATTGATTTTTTCACGTTGTTCTCTAAACTAGTTGAATCATTCCACAACTATCTTTTTGGATGAAAATTATTGATGTGTTGGGACAAAATTAAAAAACTTACATAGTTTAGAGGGCATCATTAAATATGTAACGGACGTTAATAATTTGAGTGATGTTAAACTAATCACATAATTAAGGTTGTAATGTAAAAAATATGATAATTAAGAAAATAATGTAAAAATAGGATCATTGTTGAGTGGATCGAAGTTTAATTTGCCCACAAAAATACAAAACGATATATGTATTGCTGGAGTGGACACATCTTCAGAATAAGAAATATCATATCAAGTATGTGTTTTGCAAAAAGAGCACCGATATAGATGCTTCATGGACATGTATGAAAGACTAGGTGATGGTGTTGAAGACATTTATTTAGCAACAAATCTATACACACACACACACACACACACACACACACACACACACACACACATATATATATATATATTACTATACTATAAAACAATCAAATTAGGGATGAGAGGCCTTGAGAAAACTTCACTCCCTAAATGCTAATTTACTAGAATTTTAAAATATTTCATTAGTTCACTCCAATCAAAATATTATGTGTCATTTGTAATCATTCCTACCATTTTTTTTAAACTACTTCAAAATTTAAAATTGCAATTGTCTTTTTCAATTATTTAACATATAAATAAATATTATATATATATATATATATATATATATATATATATATATTCAAAAATTATAAAAATAAATAAATATTTAGAATTTTTTTTATTCAAAAATTAAGATTCCCTCCAATGAGACGTTACCATCTGTCATTTGTAACCACCTCTCTTCCCCTATAACCAACCCTATTTTTTAAAATTTATTCAAAAAAAATTAAATATTAAACAAAGATAAATTAAATAATAAAAAAGAGACACGAATTATAATTATGTGCATCGCAAAGGGGCAGACCACTAGTATATATATATAATAATCAAATAAGAGGTGAGAGGGATTGAGAAGCCTTCCCTCCTCATTTCTTAATTTCTTAGAATTTAGAATTTTTTATTTGAAAACTTAAGGTTCCCTCCAATTAGATATTGACATGTGTCATTAGTATCTACCCACCAACTCCTTAATAACTAACCACTATTTTTTTAAATTCATTCAAAAAAATTACTTTTTATCACCCAAAAATTTTATATAATTATTTATTTAACTTCTCAAGTTATAAAATAAAAAATAATATTTAAAAAAAAAACACAAATTTTAATCTCGTGCATCGCATAGGTCGGGCTACTAGTGTATATATATATATATATACTTAGGTAGAAAGTAGTTTGATAAGTCTTCCCTCCCACTTTCTTTTTTTCTTAGAATTTAAAATTTTTTAATTCAACACTTAAGACTCCTTCCAATCAGACGCTAATATGAGTTAATGATATATATATTTCATTGACTAGAGAGGAGTACAGTTTTATGGAGGGAAGATAATAAGAAAGAAGGAACCTCCTCCTCCAACCATATAGATTTTTTTTTTTGGGGGGGGGGGGAAGTGGGGAGCGGGAAGAGGACTTGAACCCTTGACCTCAAGAAGGTAAAACCTTCACAAGGTAAGGAGTACCATTGGACCAAATGCCCATTAGTAGCAACCTGATGTAGACTAGGAAGGAAAGAATTATGGATGAAAAGAAAAGAAGAAATGGATGAGAAAAGAGAAATAATTTTGAGAAGGAAGCAATATCAATATTCAATAATAATCAAAGTCTAATATAAATAAAAGTCTTACATGCATCCCTTTATATATGGAAACTAAAACCCTAAGCCAAATAAATAATGACAAATAAACCCTCAAAAGTTAAAAGAAATTATTTAAAAGATAAATATTAAAAGTATCTAAATAACTCTTATAACTAATCTAATAATATTTATCCAATTTCTATATAATCCCCATCATTCTCCCCGGATGAGAAAAACTCTCATCCGGAGAGTCTTCAAAGTAGAAGTACCCTAAGAGAGTAGGATGAAGATGATATAATACCTAATCTAGAATGAAAGAACCATCGACTTTTTTCCATCGACTAGGATAAATGCAAGAATATTCATCTACATGAACACCTACTAATAAAATAGGAGGCTCTGGAGTACCTCGATTAAGTAGAATGTCCTCCAAATAAAAATCTGGACTAATAGCAACATTCAATGAAAAATTAAGCAAATAAGTATTAGATCCAAACTCAAGAATAGCAAAAAAATTCTCATTAGGTTTTCAATAAAAAGTATTCAATGGGAGAAGACATCGATGACAAAGGAGTAACAGTAACGCCTTGGTGGTGAAAATAATTAAGTACCAACTCAAGTGAAATCTTGATAGTAGGAATAAAGTCAACTATTTCAGAGGGGAAATACTTGGAAACAAAGTTAGATTGACTTGAAATAGGAGACAAAAAACAATCACCAAAAGATTCTGAAATAGGTAACTCAATATGCTCGACATCTTTCATAAGTGTGGACTCGACGGACTTTTCAGCAAGTTCCATTACAAGTGGTGACTCAACATTTCATTCTGGCAAAGACTCAAACTCACTTTCTTCAGGTATTGACTTTTGTTGGTATGAAGGATGTGAGCTCTGATCTGATGAAACCAGACAAGGGGATTGGTAGTCTACATGAGTAACATCTTTTTTTGTATATAAGAGTGTGTCATCCAAATCCATGGTCGCCATGGAATTAGGAAAACATGCAGAAACAACATGGACATCATTCAAGTAATCATAATACTCATATGTGATGAAATTAAAATTGGAAGGTGTCATGTCAGCAGGCTGTGATTGAGAACCCATCAAGCTATAGTTGGATTTCTTATGAAATCTCTCAACCTTTGGAGCATATTGACAGGTTGCAACTAACGTATTAAAAGTGTATAGCTTGACCTCCCTACTAATTTTTTGTCTCAACCCAAGAATAAATGGATCAATTGTCCAAGGTTCATCAACAATGTCACACAAGTACATGAGATAATCGAGCTGGACAAAGTAATCAGAGTAGAGACACTAGAAGAATGTTATCTAAGATTGAGTCATTGGTCATAAAATTGATTTGTGTAGGAAGTAGGCAAATACTTATCTTTCAATCTATATGTCATTTCAACTCAAGTGATAGATGATTCTCCTAAATTGTCTAGGCTTCCTTGAATTGCTTGCCAATACCGCTTGGCGGAACTCTCCAACATCAATTTAGCAAAACGGACGCAATCGGAATCCGACATGCCATGTCATGCCAATAAAAATATTCTTCTAAATTAGCTAACCAATCCAAGAATTCAAAAGGATCTAAAGTGCCACTAAATATAGAAGGATCTTTGACTAGTTTGGTCATATGGGACTCCATGTAAACATCCCTAGACTTCCTATGATGATGACCTCGACGAGAGATTCTTGAAACATGTGCATTAGAGGAACTCATGAGTGACTCTTGAAAGATAAGAATGGTATAAGAACAAGTTCAAGAATACAACTAACAATTTCAAGAAGTGAGAAAGTTTAAATAGTAGAAAATGTGTTTTGGACCCTTTGCAAATTCTCCAATTTCCCAATGAGTAAAAATATTAGTCTCAAATTTTATGGGAGTATGCATACCATAATCAAAAGGAAATTTTGAAACCTTTTGGGGATGATTTTATAATTTTTGAAACTTCTGGGGAGGAGTTTGGAATTTTTGAAACTTCTTAGGCAATTCTGGAATTTTTGAAAATCTTTTGGGATGTGTCTGCAGTTTCTGGAACTTCTGTGGAGATATTTTTGCAATTTCTGGAGGATGTTTTTACAATTTTTGAAACTCTGGGATGAGTCTACAAATACTAAAACTTCTGGGGTGATGTTTCTGTAATGTTTTGAATATGCTGGGGAGGTTTCTACAATTCTAGAGCTTTTGGATGGTATTTCTACAATTTGCTTAAACTTATGGGGGTGATTCTGCAATTTTCTATATCTTCTGGGGATGTTCTTGTAATTTTTAAGACTGTAAGGGCAATTCTTCTTTTTTTTTTCCTGACTGGTTTTGTTGGAACGAGACTAAGAGCAATGTGCGATGAATAGTGGAGACCAAGAATAGTGCGCACGATGAATAGTGTTTTTCTGACGAACAGTGTTGATGTGATTTTTGTGATTTGTAGAATCGAAGTTAGGCTCTGATACCAAATTGATGTAGATGAAAGAATTAAGAATGAGAAGAAAAGAAGATAGGGATGAGAAAAGAGAAATAATTTTGAGAAGGAAGCAATATCAGTATTCAATAATAATCAAAGTCTAATCTAAATAAAAGTCTTACATGCATCCCTTTATATAGGGAAACTAAAACCCTAAAACAAATAAATAATAACAAATAGACCCTTAAAAGTTAAAAGAAATTACTTAAAAGATAAATATTAAAAATATTTAAAAATTTAATAATATTTATCCAATTCTTATATAATCCCCATCACAACCATATAGACAGATAACTACAATTTACATCAAAATGAACAAGATAATTAGCAACTTCATTACCTCCCCTACGAAACCAAGAAACTGTGGAAGACTCAAAAGAGGAACCATAAGCCTGAATCTTCTCCATAAAATTTCCTATCTCTGACAAATTCGACTGAGTCTTCTAAATAGCATCAGTAACTACTTTGGAATCACCTTCTAAAACAATCCTCCTAAAACCAAGTTCATGGCCAAGACGAACAGCAGTGAAAGCAGCCCAAGATTCAACGTTGTTAGCACTTAATTGTCCAACCAATTTAAGACTCAGGCCTGCTAAAAAATGCCCATCATGATTCCGCCGCACCACTCCCATGCCTGAGCATCCACAGGAACTAAAGACTGCCCCATCAAAATTTATTTTACAAAAACCCATCGGAGGAGCAGACCATTTTGACTACTGATGGACGATCAACTTGAACACTAACAGCCAAACCTTGATCTTGTATGCGTTGGAATTGTTGAAGATAATCCTTAGAAAATTCAACAATTTCATATGGATCTTTGTAGCACTCCTCCACTCTTGCTTTGTTCCTATTAAACCAAACAGCCCAAGCAATGACAACCACCAAAGCAAACTGTTCAGCCTGTAAATGTTCAGAGATATAAACCACCATTCTTGAACACTCGACAAAGAGCTTTGAGAGAAATGTAAGCCAGCTACTTCCAAAACAGCAATTGCAAAAGGACACCTTAAAAATAAATGGAAAGAGGACTCATTCGATTCACCACACAAATAACATTCATTAAGAACATGAACTTTTTTCCGCTGTAAGTTGCATAAGGTTGGTAGAATATCAATAAACAGCCTCCATGCAAAATTCTTAATCTTTTTAGGAACTTTTAGAGACCAAATAAACATCCAAGGCCAGTTATCACCCTCCCTGCTAGTAGAACCAGAATGGTGATGTACACCAACCAAATTCTGTTCAATAGAAAGGTGATATGCACTACGTACCAAGAAAGGACCAGAATTCATATAATGCCACCGCAGAGGATCTTCCGACGATTGTGGACAAAGAGTGATAGAAATGATATCATTAACTTCAAAATCCAGAAAATGGAGATGAAGTGCTTCAACATTCCAACTGTGAGTCATCATCAATATCTGACAAAGGACTGCTAACTCTGAAAGTATATGGTTTAGGAATCCACTTATCAAGTTGACTCTTTACATTTTGTCCATTGCCAATTCGCCACCGCAAACCTGCTTCATCCACATGTCTTGAGGCTAAAATACTCCGCCAAGAATAAGAAAGAAGGGTTAGAACCAAGGTTCCCATCCACCAAAGAAGAAGAAGGGAAATATTTAGCTTTAAGAACGAATCAGAATTCTGAAGAGCCTACAATACTGCTTCGCCAATAAAGCAATATTAAAAACCTCAATATCTCTAAAGCCTATCTTACCTTTAGACATAGATAAACACAACTTCTTCCAAAAAACTCAATGAATTTTCTTACCTTCATCCATTTGACCCCACAAAAAATTAGACATCATACTACTAGGGCGCCCCAAAACTATTTGAGGTCTACTATTACAAATGAGGCCTTTTATTTTCAATATTAATAATTTTTTATTTAAAAATTATTTTTTTAGATAAAAAATAATCTAATCTTTATTATGATAATCGATCTTAGGGATGATTTTATCAATTTTAATTTTAAACTATTATAATCTATTGATTTTAATTTTTATAGTTTAATAAAAAACTATTTTGGTTTATTTTTCGTAATAGAAATAAAAAAAATTTGTAACACAAAAATAAAAAAGAATTTGTATTTACTAGAGAGTGAGTGAGAGAGGGAGGGCATTAGTTTACTAGAGAGCGACAAAATGATTACAAATAAATAGTTTGTTTTGGTTAATTAGTTAAAATTATTGTTTTAACCCTTAGCTATTTTTTTTTTCTAAAACATTTATTTTAGTATATTTTTAATTTTATGGGTTAGGTTCATGAACCCAAATTACTCAAATTTATTTTTGATTGAGTTTAAATTTTCATAAGACATTTTTTAAGGCCTAAAATATTATGGATTTAAAAAATTTGATTTCGAGTAACTATGCACCTAAAAAAATTGAGTATTCTTAAAATATGGGGCCTAAAGCCCAGGCTTTGTTGGCCTTATGGACAGCCCTGCATACTATTTTTTTCGGAACAAAAAGGAATTTGAAGTTTGAAACAGGACATGGTGTTGATGGGAATCGCCTGAGCCACATATTTTATTAAAACTTTCTTACCTACACACGATAACAGCTTACTTTGCTAGCCCTGAACCTTAGCCCAAAACCGCTGCTTTATATTAGCAAACATTTGCTTCTTCGTTTTCCCCAACACTGAAGACAGATTAAAGTATTTCTCGTGACTTACAACGACTTTCAAGAGCAACAACTTCAAAACAAAATTTCTCTCAAGAAATTTTGAAAATTGATAGTTTGATCCGATGTCTTTTCATAAGAGAGACAAACAATTCTTGATATTTTGTGCATTTATTATCAGCTTTAGCAAAAGAACAAGCTATTATTAGCAAAAAGTGGTAACTACCTACCAACTCTTTAATAACTAACCATTATTTTTAAAAAAATTTCAACAAAAATATTTTATCACCCAAAAAATTTATATAATTATTTATTTAAATTCTCACGTAATAAAATTAAAAAAACACGAATTATAATCTTGCGTGAGGATGGACTACTAGTATATATATAAAACAAACAATTTAGAAGTGAGAGAACTTGAGAAATCTTTCCTTCCAATTTTCTAAATTCTTAGAATTTAAAATTGAAGGATGCTTCCAATCAAACGATGACATGTGTCATTAGTAATAACCTCTCAATTCCCTTATAACTAACTACTATTTTTCAAATTTGTTTAAAAAAAAATATTTTTTACCAGCCAAAGATTTTCTACAATTATTTATTTAACTTCTCAAGTGAAAAAACAAAAAAAGAAATTCTTTAAAAATAAATAAAAAAATAGACTATTTATAATGCCATGCATCACATGAAGTGGACCGCTAGTAATTCATAAATTAGAGCAAAGATACCTTTGGCTTTATAGCCTAAGTTAAAGTCTAGATCTAAGTTCATCCTACTGGAATCCAATTCCATTTTTGTGACATTTTTCAAAAGCATTCCTCGTAGTAATGCATGCATCTGGCTGACTCTAAAACAACAATATAAAAAAGTTGATAAACAAGTTTAAGCTAAAATAATATCCTATCTAACCATCTATACATAACAATATTTGTCCACTCATTTGATATTAAAAACCCAGAAAACAAGAGGATATGCCGTAGACGTAGCAGCTCTAGGTTAGTATATACTTTTATACGATTTGCACAGCATATTAACCCATGTTGTAGGCTCTAGGAACATGACAAAAACTTAAATTTATGTTCTTTGCTAGAACCCAGAACTGCTATTTCCCACGGGAGCACTCTTTCTGTTGAGCTGAGTAGGATGACTTCTTTATTCTCACTTTCTATGATGGCATTTTCCAATTGCAATGTTGTGGCCGTTAAACATGCATCTCTTACAGCAGTAGCTTCAGAATATCGGCTGGATATAGCTTAGATTCTCTTTCCCTGGCCTCCAATTAGCCGTTCCAACTTGTCTCTGACGATAATTCCAACAGCCCCTTGGTTTTTGACGTAATTAAAAGCACCATCACAGTTAAATTTAAGCTTCCGGTATCAGGAGGTTGCCATTGTGTGGGCGGAGACACCATTGCTTGTGATGCTCTTTTTTAATTGTTCTTAATCCATATATATGGAGCAGAATTCCTTCCCCTTCCCCCTCCCACCCCCCCCCCCCCCCCCCCCCCCCCCCCCCCCCACAACTGGGCCTTGCAAATTGTTGCTAAAGGGTTGGGATCTTTGAGGTCAAAGATAGCTTCGTTTCGTGATTTCCCTATCATCCAACCAACTGTTGCTGCTCTGCTGGGAAAGGATACTTGATTGCCCTGTAGCCAAGATCTATTCCAAACCAGACTGGTTGGGTCCATTCGCATGTAAATAGCATGTGCTCCACTGCTTACACCTCTTGCTTGCACACTTGACAAAGTGGGGTTGAGACGCTTTTCCTTCTAAAAAGATTTTCCTGTATTTCCAAGGCATTATCACATACTTTCCACCAGAAATGCTTTATCTTGGGACTGACTTTAAGATTCCAAATAATTTTCCACAAGTTTGAGTGGACCTGGGAAGAAGAGCGACCACGGGTTGACTTGTGGCTTTGGCTATGATTTTTTGTCATTGCATAGCCTGACTTGACCGTAGAGGTTCTGTTCATGTTGGGGTACCACATCCTTCTGTCATCCCCTCCAGTTTTTGAAAATGGGAATGGTCATGATAGCTTTCCTTTCTTGTTCCGTAACCAACTCTCTGAGCAGATTTTTGTTCCACTCCCTGGTGCCTTGATTAATCAACTCTTGTTCCCCTGAAGTTTGGTTTTGCGGTTTGGCTGATAAGATTTTGAATTGTGGGATCGAGGGAATCCATTTGTCATCCCAACAAGTCAATCGCTAATAATGGGCATGGAGTCAAATTTCTACCAACCACCACAGTTGCATGCTAAATATAGTAACCAATGTGGGAATTCGTAAGGGTTATCTACATCTTTGTATTTAATACACCACAAAACCAAACTTCAGGGGAGAGAACCTTCCAACAAAATCAATTAGGGACGGAACCCCTCCATACTTCTCCTCAAGTACAGAATTGCTTCAAGCAAGCCAGAACCCATCGGCTATGTCTCGGTTGATCCATGAATGATCTGCCTAATATAAAATGAAAACCATGGGATCTTAAAATCATCAAACAAGCCAAAGAGGAACATTATAATGTCCACACAGAGGAACAAAATTCTCAACATATAAATGTGGGCATAGTGAAATCAAACCCAGAAAGCACCAGAGCAGTTTGAACCAAACTTTAGTAACTAAATTGCATTCACAAGAACTTGAACTATTGAATAAGTCAAATAATAACATATATCCATAGCACTACATATAAAGGGATTCAGTGACATCAAGCTCATGAAGCACTACAGCGAATTGGGCATAACTTTGGGAACTAAATAAGATTGTAGATAGTGAGAATCATACTTACATTCATGGCAGAATTCAACCTGAAAAGGCCTTTTTCTACAAGGACACACTTGTTATGCTTGTCCAAGAAAGCAATTATTATCAGCAACGATAGTATGAAGATTAAAACTTCGTAAGGGACATCTCACATGTTGCAGCACCTTGGTGGTTGTAAAATACAATAATAAATATAGGCAGGCACGACTGCAATGTCAAACATTAAGATTAAAATTACCTGTCACCACCTTCATATAAGAAGCATTTCCTAGTCCGGAAACAAGAAGTTTTTTGTCCATGTAAGGAATTTTCTTGCAGTTGTTATCATAACCAGCTATGGGTCCTTACGTGGCCTAGCATCGTCCGAGGGGAGATGCCATCCTGAAGGGAGAAAAGGGGGAAAATAATCAGAAAGGTTGGAGAATCATAGAAGACTTGGTCTTCGAATTACTGATAGAAACTGGAAGAATTCTTTTGATATTGAGAATCCCGAGGAGTATGGGAAATGGCTGGGTGATTGTTCGAGGAATGCTGGATTGGCTTCTGGTTCTCTGTTTAAGAAATATAGAAACAATGGCTTTGTTATACGGGTGGAGGAGATCAGAAATAACAGAGGAAGTTTTCTTAAGAGTGTCCAAGCAGTCTTTGAGTGGCAGGATGAATTGCTTGATGATTCCTAAATGCTTTGACGGTTGAGGGTGCAGAAGACTTGGTGAACTGATTCAGGAAATCTCTAGGAACAATAGAGATTATAATGGTGGCAGGAAAATGGCTGTCATGGAAACTAGAAATAGCATTAAGGAAAGCGTGTTTGATTCTTGGGAAAAGATTCAATCTGCAATGGCGAAAATGTGGAATTTGAGATTGAAGTTGTTGCCTTTCATGCTGATAGGGCAGTCTTCTTCTGCGATGATGAGGAGTTGATTAGCAACATAAATCTAAAAAGAGCTTCTTGGACGGGGGCTTGATAGAGGCTTTGGATATGGGCTCTTGAAGCTAATGCTATTCACTATAAGGTCTCCGTTTTTTGGTGGTTGGGTGGCTGTTGATGGTTTGCCCTTTCACCTTTGGAAAATGGAAGTATTCTAAAAGATTGGGGATTGTTGTAGAGGATTCCTTGAAGTTGATTGTGATGCAATTTATATGCAGAATTTGTTTGAAGTAAAAATCCAGGTTGCTAAACCAACTTTGGGGTTCCTCCCAACTTCTTTGAGCCTAGATTTAGCTGATAAGGTGTACAAGGTGAAGGTTGGGATTTTGGGCGGGAGAGGATGGAATGGTTATAATGGTAGCAAACGTACGGTTGCTGATGGTAGTACGTGACCTTGGTGTACTAATCCTAAGGTTGAAGACGATAGGGTTGGAAAGGAAAGGACTTGTGGCAGAAGGGCAATGGTGGTTGCACGGGGAAATGGTGAAACTAGTATGTGCTTGGATCCGGTGGGTCCTGGTTTCAAACAAATGGGCCGAGGTGAATATACTGAGTTAAAAGAGATGGGTTTGCAATAAATATGGACAAAGCTTGAATAATGGTGTGATAATAAAGGATTCAAATTTTAAATCTGTGATTAACGAGGATACTGGTAGGGCTGTTAATCAAGCCAAGCTTGAACATTATTTAAGGCTCGTTTATGTGTTAATTGTTAAACGAGCCAGCTCGTTTATGTGTAAATTAGGCTTGACAAATGCTTGAATTCAGCTCGATTAACAGCCCTAGATACTGGGAGATTTAATGAGATTAGTGGCATTAATTGTGGAGGCTTATCGTGCCAGGACTAGGTAGTGGATACGGGCCTTCCTAAAGACAAAAAGATGGGTAATTTTTCTATTAGGCCAAAGGTAGGCTTGAAGGTTCTGGACCAAGTTAACTTGATACCCAATAAAATTACCCAGTGAAAGACGGGCTTTCTGTAATGCAATTTGCCCCTTTATGTAAAGATCCGATTAAAAATAGCCCAATTATTTTGGCTTATAAGATAAAAAGGAGGGGACGAGACTTGGTTGAAGACTTCGTCGAGTTTAGAGCTTCTCGAATGATTTCTGGGAGAAGGGCTGTGTTTGACTCGAAGGCTAAGAGAATGGAGACTAGGGTTGATTCTAGAAAAGGAGAAGGCTTTAATAGAAACATGCTATGGAATTTGGAGGAAAGACAAATGAAGCGATTGAAATCTAATCCCATCGATGAAAGGGATTTCGACAGAATTGATCAACAAAAAGCTCTCAATGCTCTCCTCCTCAGAGATGCAAGGGGTGAAGAGTTAGAAGAAGGCATTTTTAATGCAAATGAGGTTCAATTTGAAGGACACCTGTCCTCTAAGTATAAAGATTTACTTGCTAACTCGAAGGAATGGAATGGGGAGCTCTGAGGAGAAGTTGAGGGTGGTTGATTCCCTTATTGGAGTTGCGGAGTTGTTGATGAGAAGGAGGTTGAAATCAATGCTACTAATGCCCAGGTACAGTCTGACCAAGAGCTACTGTCTGGGAGGTGGCTTAAATCTCTGGATGGGTTTCTTGGGCCTAAAAAATCATCTAAAATGGGGGAATTCATAAGATGGGACTGGGAAAGTGAAAAAATTAAGGGGGACAAGGGGGGGGGGGGGGGGGGGTTATTGGTCTTTCTCTTTTTTGATTCTCTGGCTCTTTCTAAACCTTGTGAGGGTGTTCCTGGGTATATTGGTTTGAGTCTTAAATTACCATAGGTTAAGGGACCATCTGGGGTGATTCTCCAGAAAATAGTTGTCTATGATAACTTTAATGCCACAGAAGTTCAGCCTATAAAGTCTATTCGAAACCATGTAGTTAGAGTTTGGGGGATTAGATCTTCTACTATTCTATGTTCTTCCCTAAGGAAGAGAGAAGCTCTGACTTCTCTCTAGAATTTTTCTTTTTGATTCTCATTTTTCCTTATGATTTTCTAGGATCTGTTGGTAATTGATTTGGCTTTTCTGTGATTGATCATGAATTCTGATCAATTAGCACATCAAATTCCCCCAAAACCTCCGGACATTAAAAAGAATTTCGCTTCACTTTTCAAGAAACTTTCGATTGTTGCGAATTCCTTGGAGATGGGTTCTCATATTGGAAATGGTGTTTCGTCTTCTGTGAATCTTCCTTGTCTGGATAAAATCTCTGATATGGCTCCTAATCCTCATATGGCTAATCAAATTCCTTCCTCAGTCTCAATGCACTCGATTACCCAAATTCCATCGATTACTCAAAGTCCTCTAGAATCTGGTTTTCCTTCGATCATTTGTATCTCTTCGTCTATCACGGATTCTTTGTTGTTACCTGATTCTTCGAATACATTGGTTTTCTCTAAGTCGGTTCTTGATAATATGGCACCCTTGATCCCTTCTACAACCCTTAAGCCAGCGAAAATGATGGTGTATAATAATGGAGAGCCAGGCATATATTGGACAGCGGAGGAGACTCAAGATTTGGCATCAAAGTTTCAGCAAACCCTAATTGGGAAGTGTGCCTATGGGAAGCCTTCGTTGGGAGTCATTCGTGAGTTCACTGCTACAAGATGGATGCCTAAGGGAGATTTCTCGGTGGGTATTTTGGATCCTCGTCACATTCTGATTAGATTCAGCCTATATGAAGACTATGCAAAGATGTGGTTGAAAGATGCAACATATATAGAAGGTATTTTGTTTAGATTTTTCAAATGGTTTCCTGAGTTCTTGCCAGGAATTGAACCCCCTATGGTGCCAATTTGGATTTCGCTGCCAGGATTACCTATTCATCTGTTTAAGAGAGTTTGAGAGACATTTGAGTCCGATTGGAAGAATTCTTGTCATAGACACGCCTACTTTGCAGTTGACCAGGCCAGGGGTGGCTAGGGTTTGCGTGGAAGTCAATTTGTTGGCGAAGAATCTTTTTACATTTTGGCTGGATTTTGGAGGTTCGAGTGGTCGATGGCAAAAAATCGTTTATGAAAAGAATGTGAAATTCTGTTCTAATTGTCTGTGAAGCAGGGGCATGGGTTGGTTGAACGTCGGAGGGGTAGGAAGGAAGGGGAAAAGAAGGAGGAGGTTCAGATGAAAGATGCAGTGGTGAAGGATGAGCAGAAGTCTGCCTTAAAAGAAAAGCAAGCAAGGGAGTTGAAGGGTAAGGAAATGGAGTGGCAGAAGGTGAAGGGGAAAGGGTAGTCGAAAGCTGTGCCTTCGGAATCTGGGCAAAAGATGAATGGTTTTTCTCTTGGAAGGGATTTGGGAGGAGAAGAATTTGAGGGGAATAAATTCAATTTACTGGCTGGGGAGCATTCAGGCAAGGATGATGTTCCTATTGCTGAGCCAGTGGAGGATAAAGGTAAAGAGGGGGGTTCTGTGGGGGAAAAGCCTGATTCCCCTATAATTGTGGTGCCTTTGTCAGAGGAGAAGCATAATTTTGAAAATACTCAGGAGGAGGAGGTGCGTGCAGTGAATGGAGGGGTCCAGCAGGTGTTGGGGAAAGAATTGTTTATACAGCTTAATGAGGATAGCATAGATGGAGAGGGAAGGGGAGAGAAGGAGGTGGTGATTTGTGCTTTGAATAAGCAACCTTCACTTTCTGCTGGTGCTTCTTTCTTTGTGGAACGTCACTATAGTGCAAGGAAAATTGGGGATTGTTCTTTGGATGATAATCTAGGTTTGGTGAGGAGCAAGGAACCCCCAGATAAGGGTTTTCTCTCAGATCAAGACAGTTCTAAATCGTGGGCAGACTTGTCTGAGGATATAGAAGTTGCTGATTCATTGGATGCCCAGGTTGAGGATAGTCCTTCTGATGCAAGTACTAGGCGTTGTCCTAGAGGTAACTCCTCCTTGCCTTTGTTACGATGAATTTTATGGTGTGGAATGTTAGGGGTGCAGGTAAGGAGGCACTGAGAAGTAGACTGAAAAAATTAATTGTGATGAATAAGGTGTGTTTGTTGGCTGTACTTGAGCCTAAAATGATTCCTTCTAAGTTGAGGAGTTTTGCTTTTGCTGTTGGTTTGAAGTCATTCATGGTGAATGCTTTGGCAGGAAAGAATATGTGGTTGTTGGGGAAGGAGTATGTGGAGGTGAAAAGTGTGTTAGAATTTGAGCAAGCTATGACAGTTTCAATTTCTTATCAGGGAGCTGAACCTGTTTTAATTACAATTGTGTATGCTTGTTGTGATCACTTGTTAAGAAGGCCATTATGGAGGCATTTGCAGTATGTCTGTTCTTCCTTTTCTATGCCTTGGTTGATTATGGGTGATTTTAATACTGTGTTAAGATCCAACGAAAGGTTGGGTGGTGCTTACCCTTCTGTTGTTGCAATGGATGATTTTGGTGAGTGTATCCATACTGAGGGATTAATAGACTGTGGTTTTGAAGGGAGTTGTTATACTTGGTGTAATGGGCACCAAGGAGGGAATGTGGTGGAGGATAGATAGGGTGCTGATTACCACTGCTTGGGATGCTAAATTTCATAGTTCACAGGTTTTGCATTTGGCTAGAGGAAGCTCTGACCATTGCCCTTTGTTAGTTAAGATGGTGGAGTCTGATAATCAGCAAAGGATATCTTATTTTAAATTCCTTGACATGTGGGTTGAGGATTCTTCATTCTTGCCATTGGTAATGGATAATTGGAATGGGAGTTATGCAAGGAATCCTATTGAGGATTTTTTCCTTAAAATGAAATTTCTTAAGATTAAAATTAAGAGGTGGAAGAAGGAAGTTTTTGGGAATATCTTTGATAAGATTGGTAGGCAGGAGCTAGCTCTGAGAGATGCAGAAAGATGTGTGGATTCTGAGTGTTCTGCAGCTAATGTGGCTAGTTTGGATGCTGCAAGAATGAATTTGGAGGATACTCTCAGGTTGGAAGAGTCGTATTGGAGGCAGAAGGCTAATGTTAAATAGGCCTTACAAGGGGAGAGGAATACTAAATTTTTTCATGCTATTGCAAAAGGGAAAGCTGTGAGAAATAGAGTTCTGAGGATAAAAGGAGAGGATGGGGAATGGTGCTCTTCTGAGAATGATATTACTCAGAATGCTGTCCCTTTTTTTGCTAAATTGTTTAAGTCAGAGGAGCATGTGTTAGATGAAGATTTGTTTGAGGTTATTCCTAAGCTTGTTAGTGCAACTGATAATGAAAGTTTAACTAGGGCTGCTACTTTAATTGAGCTGAAGCAGGTGGTGTTATCTATGTCTGTGGAAAGTGCCCCTGGTGCTGATGGTTATTATGGGAGGTTTTTTCAAGTGGCATGGGAAGTGAATAGTGATAAAGCTGGATTTGCTTAATGCTGTGAATTTTTTCTTAAATGGAGGGGAAGTGCCAAGATCTGTGAATGCTACCCTTCTAGCTTTGATTCCTAAAGTGGTCAAGCCTACTTCTTTTTAAAAAATTTAGGCCTATAAGCCTTTGCAATTTTCTATAAAAAGTATTTACTAAAATGCTTTCCAATAGAATGGCTGAGCTTTTACCTTCTTGATCTCTGAGGCCCAGTATGGATTCATTAAAGGAAGGGGGAGAGGGGATTGCATTTCTTTAGCTCAGCTGATGGTGGGAGAGTTGGACAGGAAAGTTGAGGCTGGGAATGTGATTATAAAATTAGATATGGTGAAAGCATATGATCATATTGAGTGGGATTTCTTGAAGAAAACCCTGGAGTGTTTTGGTTTTTCAAGCCTATTTGTTTCCATTATTGGAAACTGTTTGAATAATCAATTTGTTTCTGTTTGTTTGAATGATCAAAGACATGGTTTTTTTCCTACTTCTAGAGGGTTGAGGCCGGGTGATCCTATTTCCCCTGCTCTGTTTATATTGGCTGAGGAGGTGTTAAGTAGGGGTTTGGCCAAGTTGTATGGGCAAGGTAGGGCAAAGGCTTTCCATGCAGGGAGGGGTGCTTTGCTGGTTTCTCATCTGCTCTTTGCAGATGATACTCTGTTGTTCCTTAGGGGAAATAAGCTTTCTGCGGAGAATCTTATGAAGTTCTTGTTCTGGTCAGAGAGTGAGTAAACCAAAAAGTTCTCTGATTTGCTCTTCTAGAATTCATGTAGGAAGGAGGGTGGTGTTGTCCAGAATAGCTCAGATCCCAGTTAAGGATTGCCCATTGACTTAGGTTGTCCATTGATTAGGGGGAGATGCAGACTGAGAGATTTTGAGGAAGTTGTTCTGAAATTCAAGGCTCGAATGGAAGGATGGTATGCTCGTTTGTTGTCCAATATGGGCAGGATGGTGCTTGTGCAGTCAGTATTAAATGCTGTACCTGTGCATTTGCTTTCCTGCTTGAGTTTGCCTAAGGGGATTCTTTCTAAATTGAACTCTCTGATGGCTGCTTTTGTGTGGTCTGGGAAGCTGGGGGAAAAGAAGAGGCAGTGGGTTTCCTGGGTTGATATTTCAAGGCCAAAGCAAGAAGGGGGTTTGGGGATTAGAAGATTTGAGGATATCCAGGTGGCTTTTTGCCTGAAGCAGGTTTGGGGGATCCTAAAGGGGAGGTCTCCTTGGGCTAAGATGTTTAGTGCTAAGTTTTTAAATGGAAAGCATATGTTGAGATGTGTGGGACCTGGGAGATCCAGAAGTCTTCGAATGTTGCAACCTTTCTTTGCTTCTGTTATAGCCCATTCTCAGACTTTGGTGGGAAATGGAATGAATGTGAATTTTTGGCGCTCCAATTGGCTGGGTTCTGGCCCTTTGTTGAATAGGCTGGAAGTGTTTCCCTCGAGCTTTCCAAGAGTATCTAAGGTGTGGGAAAGGGGGGAATGGCAGTGGCAGAAACTTGGAAGTTTTGTTTCTGAGCAAATTAGGATGGAGATTCAGAATTCAGGGATTGGTTTAAGTGACAGAGAATCTTTTGATGTGCATTTCCTAGGATTTTGAAAAAAAAACCGGGTGGACAAAAATCCACATTTTTAATGGTGAAAATAAACACAGTGAATGCACATCAGTATGTAAACAAAAAAAATTAATTATCGTACAGTTGTATTGCCATTCCCATCTCCTTCACCCGCCAATTTTTCTCATCTGGGGTATTTAGAATTTAAATTAGAGGAATGCTAACACTGACAATAAAAAGCCAAGCTTTATAGGTTCACTATTTCCAACTATTAACCCTCTTTGAGAGTATGAAAAGAAAAGAGATGTTGCCCCCCACATAAGTGCCTAAGGTATCCATCCCATGTGCCATCATATCTGGCAGTGATTTTTTACTCACTCTATGAGAAAAAAAAAATATTGCTCAAGTATGTTTTTGCAAATCCACTATAAAACAATTTCTTTCTGATTAATTTATTGCCAATCTTGAAGAGTATTGTATGCTCACTAGTACTGAAGAAGTAAAGCAAAGGCAAAATCACCAAAATCTGAGATGGATTCTAACATCACATTGGGTTTCCAACTGGTCAGATTGAAAAGGCAAATTGCAACCTTAGGCATAGAATAACAAATATATTTAAACCATGAGGGTAAACAAGACATCTTAATATGGGGTTTTCTGAATAATAGACAAAATATAGGTGGAAGACGCATCAAATGGGCACATGGCAAAAATATCTGATTAACAATGACTTCTCAATCTCTTTCTTCAGCTAAAAGAATATATAGCACTGCAATTCAAGGTAAAACCACAAGTCTGTTCATTGACTCAAAAAAACCACAAGTCAGATATAAATAACTAAATAGAAAAATAGAACCCATATCCACTTTCTGAGTTGGTAAAAAAATGCATGGACAGCTATTATAAGCCTAAAAGGATATATGATACCTGCAAGTAAACTGCATTCAAGCCTGTCACCCACGAAGCTCTCTGCATTATTATGGTCTGTGGGAACATGAAAATCCTTGTTCCACATAATGAAGAACACTGAAGTTTTTGAAATAAGAGCCATGCCAATCCACCAAAAACGGAACTTAGGCTGCTATAGCTGTATATTTTTATGGGAAGGGTGTAAAGAGTTTGAGTTCATCTCACGTGTGAGAGCCAACTGTTCTTAATGCAGAAATTACGCCTTGTTGGCCTTCAAAATACCACGTTGTAAAGCTGACTTGAAATAGCTATCTGGCTGTATACCCTTAGATGACATCTCATTGAAAAGTATTACAGCTCTATCCACATATCCTTGCCTGAAATAGCCACATAGGAGAACTGTGTATGTCACAATATCAGGCTCTAGACCTCTATCAATCATTTCATTAAAAAGATCCTCAGCATCCTGAAGATTGTCTGATTTACAATGGCTGTCAATCAAAGCAGTGTAGCATATAACGTCAGGTTCGATACACCTCGCCTTCATATCTCTGAAAAGACCACAAGCTTCTTGCAAGCAACACACACGGAAATAACCCTTCAACATCCTCGTGTAGGTTACGACATCTGGAGTCAACCCTCTCTGAATCATATAATCAAACACCTGACGGGCCTTTCCCATATCTCCTGCAAGAAGAAAGGTAGATATCAGTTTACTGCACATAAATTTACAAGAGCCATCATCCGAAGCCAACATGTCTTAAACAATTGAAGAGCTCTGTCATTCTCACCTTCCATACAAAGATTACTGAGAAGTTTTAGGCATGACGTCTTCCTCACTAGAACTCCTTGCTCTCGCCTATCAAAAAGTTCAAAAGCCTCTTTTGTACTATTTGCTTCAGAATACCCATTAATCTTGGCAGCATAGTTATCCAGACGCCTGACTTCCAAACAACTCAAAAACATTTTGGCTTCCTCCACCGTTACTCTAATACATAAGCCTTCAATGACAATGTTGTGAGCAATAGGGTCAGGTCTCTGCGCCATCATATGATCCAGAAGGTTAACTGTCTTTTGTGCAAGGCCATTTCGAGAAAATCCACTGGCCAGCACGTTAAAAGTAACAAAATCAGGTTTTAGACCCTCATCCTTCATCTTCTCAAATAGGTTCAGGGCATCATGAAGTTTCCATTGGTTACAGTATCCATTCATCAAAGTGGTATAGTGCACAACATCTGGGACGATCTTCTGACCCTTCATCTCATCAAGCAACCTCACAGCTTCTTCCATCCTCCCTAGTTTACAGAACGAATCAATAGCAGTATTATATGTCACTCCATCAAGAAAAATCCCCAAGTCCTTAAACTTCTGAAAATGATCTACTGCCTCGGAAGCCAAGCCCATCTGACACAAGCACTGAAGAATGGAGCTCAAAATCATGCAATTAGTTTTGATACCCTTTGCTGCCATTTCTTGGTGAACATCCAAAGCTCTAGCTGTACTTCCAGACTCACAATACCCTTGAATCAGAGCACCATAACAATATGCATCAGGGACCAACCCTTGATCTTCCATGTCAACCAAAACATCCTTTGCTTCTTTTAGTTTCTTCTCCTTGACAAACCCACGAATCACAACGGCATAAGCAAACATATCAATGGGGGCGTTTTCTCCTCTCCATTGTAACAGCATTTCATAACCCAAAATTGTCATTCCATATGAGCAAAGCCCTTCAATAAAAGTAGTATAAGTGAAAGTACTAGGGGCGACTCCAGCTTTCGTCATCTCTTCAAACACTTCAAAAGCTTCTTCCAAACTACCCTTCCTGCAATATGCCTTGATCAAAATGACATAAGTATAAACATTGGGGCTTAATCCAAGCCTCTTTAATTGCTTGTAAATAGACACTGCCATATCCACTTTCCCATGCTCAACCAACCGATTCATCAAAAAATTAAATGTCAATATATGGGGCAAAAATCCACGCGTTTTGAACAAAATATCTATGGCCTCATAAAACATGCCAGAACTAACATGCAACTTAACCAATGCATCAAATGCTTTAACCAACGAATTAGGACCCTCTGCCAGATGTTCCTTTTCCAATGCTTCAAACAAATCTTCAATATCAAAACCCAAATGCCCATTTTTTGACCCAATAATCTCAAACAATATAGAATCCAACCTCCTATCCATGCCCCAAGAACATAATATCCTAATGATTGCCATGTAAGTTCCAACATCATGTTTAAACCCATGTTTTTTCAGCTGTGAAAAGAAAGACAAAGCAAGAGAGGGTTCTTTTCTCAAATCGTTGAGAATTTGTATGACTTGGTGTGTGTTCAATTCAGAAAATTGCTCAGCTCCACTAGCATTCTTCTGGATATGCAAAGTGTTTTCATCAGAACTTGAGTCAGATAAGTACGGGGCCAACTGAACAAGTGACGAAGCGCAATTGAATCCGACAAATTGACTGTGTTGGACCAATTTTCTGCAAGAAACTGACCTGAGAGTAGAAACCCACATAGAAATTCATATGCACGCAAGAATATGGAAGCTTCAGTTGCTGTTCTTTCTCCTTTTCTATGAAAAACATAGCCTGTGGAGAGAGAGAGAGAGAGAGAGAGAGCTTCTGTTGAAGTCAACTATCTGTAGGGTTTTAGATCCGGGAGTATCTTAAACCCTATGCACCAAAACGAGTAAGAAGGCGATATAATCAAGCACTAAAAAAAAACATTGAATTGCTCGTCCACAAATTACATCAATTGTAACTGGTGCACACCACCCTGACAACAACAAAGAAGGAAATTTATAAAAAGAAGGAAAAAAAAATAAGAGCAAAGCAAAAAACAACACATGAACCAAATTTTTTTTCAAAAAACACGTGTACTAAAAAATTAGAATTGTATGGATAAATTGAATTGACAAAAATTAGGATTTCTGTTTCAGAAAGCACTATAACAAAGCAAAAGACAAATTGGATTGATAAAAATTAGAGATTCAAAAATGATTTATTGCATTTCCATTGCATACTAAAAAACTTGATATACAGAGTTGAAGTTAAAGCTCAAATGCTCAAACCAAGAATTAAATCCTCCATAAAACTCATCTATTTAGTACTTGGAAAAACCCAAAACTCATCAAAAAGCAAGATAGTCCACAAAACAAACCAACAATTAAATAATTGAACAATAATCAAACATTAAGCCTAGTAATTTAAACCAACAATCAAAAAGCAAGATAATTTAACATACCACATAAAGGCTTAGGATTGGGCATCCAAGTACATATGAGATTTATTTGAATTCGAAACTTCAGAAAGGCTTAGGATATCTAACTGTGATTCACATTGCTGTTTGGTGGGGTTTTCACCGGGCAACACTGCAACGCCATAGGCATCTTAGCACTGCAAAAACACACAACACAAAATCTTCTGAGTCCTGAATCAATAACCAATCTGGGTTGGAGTTAAAATGATTATATGAGCTATGTAATTAATATAAAGAATGCATTAACAATATCTTTTACATAGTGCATGGGAAAATCTGTGCAGGGGGCAGGGAGCGTTTAATGGCTCAGATAAAAAAGACACCGATGAATTGAGTTTAGGTCCTCACTCTTTGGTATGACTGCTTACAGACTTTACTAACTGGCACCTTCTAGTGGAACATTAACCATAACCTTGTCAATATTGAATGCTAAATATGTTTTCCCCGGTTCATGCCAATGAAATAATATGATCACAATACAATGTCAATGCCTCACTACATAAATTATCAATTTGGCAACACAGACCCACAAAAGTATTGGCGATCTAAACCACTTCCACAATCACCTTTCATGCTTTGCTTTCCTTTTTTTTTTTTTTCATCAGTTAATTTGATTATTTGCTTAAACATTGAAATGTTAGATTGCTGAACATTTGAAACCCGAGGTAAAAAAAATCACTTATCTAAACATACTACACCAAAACCGTATATAGACGTCATAAACACACAATTTCAATTCCATTTTCTTTGCTTTGACTTAGTTTTCCAGCCAAACAAACAAACACTCCAACACCTGATCAAAAGCCTGAAACCCTATACTAAATGCGACCAGAGAACCCCTTCTCGCCTAAGACAACACCAAATCACAATGAAATCCTTATAATATATTAACACCAACATCTAAGCCCTCTTATACTTCCACAGAAACTTTTTGTAATGCAGACAATTCAAAGCCAATGGAAACTAAAGCATAAGAATGCTAACATATTAGCTGAACAGATCAAAAATAAAAACCATACACTCGGATAATACCCAAAACCCTGATACTTGAAAACACACTGAATCAAAAAACTCCCTTTTGAACAATCATAGGTTGACGAAGTAGCAAACCACCCACAAAATCAAAAAACCCAGAACCCAAAGAAATATAACTCACCAGACAATCAATTTAAACCAAAACTCTAAAACCCTGATACTTGAAAACACAATGGATAAAAAAGTTCCCTTTTAAACAATCATCAATTGACAAAATAACCAACCACCTACAAAATTAAACAACCCAGAACCCACATAAACATGAAATATCGTCCACTCAAGATCTTTTGGGGAATTTTGTCGAACAGTTTATAGGCCATCGTTGATAATGCCATTTTGAGCGTGAGAGAGAGATAGGGAGAGGGAGGCTGTGGATGGGGTGTGTGTCTCAACGAATCGACCATGTGTGTTGTGCGTGGGTGTGATAGATGGAGTTTGGGTGTGAGAAGAGAGAAGGGGAGAAAGAGGTGTACCTGGTCGGCATCCCTGGGAGTGTGAAATGGGGTTGTGAGACCTGGGCAACAAAACAGAAAGAGGGGAGGGGAGGGGAGGGGAGGGGATGGTGTTTGCGCAGAAGAGGGATGGGGGGAGGGTGTTTGCGCAGAAGAGGGGACTCGCCGCCTGTCCGGCATGAATTTGGGGAAGTGACTCGCCGCTGTCTGTCTGTTTGCGCAAAAGAAGAGACAGAGAGAGAAGAGGAGTCTATTGCCTACATACCGCATTTTTTAAACAGCAATTTTGAACTTATTTATCAATTTATGACATTTCTTGAAAGCGGATTTGTTGAATCCACTTCCACTTATAAAATAGAATCAACAAATCCGCTTTTAAATAAAAAAGTAAAATCAATAAATCCGCTTTTAAATAAAAAATAATATTTTTTTATCATACTTGCCAAACTAACATTTTTCAAAAGCGGAGTTATCAAATACGTTTTTTCAAAAAAAACATAGTTATCAAATACATTTTTTCAAAAAAAACGTGATTACCAAACAAGTTTTTATGTTTAACGGCCTTTGATATTAAATAGATTTTTATTTAAAAGCGTGTTTGATACCCACGCTTTGAGGCTAAATTGAAAAAAAGTCAGGTAGCTTCTCTTCAAGTCTATTGGAGAGAAAGAAGGTGGAGCAATGTGAGCAGCTACCAGACTTTTTTTCAATTTAGCCTAAAAGTGTGGGTATCAAACACGCTTTTAAATAAAAGTCTGTTTAATATCAAAGGCAGTTAAACATAAAAACGTGTTTGGTAATCACGTTTTTTTTGAAAAAACGTATTTGATAACTCCGCTTTTGAAAAAAGTTAGTTTGGCAAGTATGATAAGCAATATTATTTTTTTTTATTTAAAAGCGGATTTGTTGATTCCGTTTTATAAGTGAAAGCGGATTCAACAAATTCGCTTTCAAAAAATGTCGTAGATTGATAAATAAGTTCAAGACTGATGTACATTGGTATTTAAGTTCAAAAAATGTTGTATATTGGTAATAGACTCGAGAGAAGAGACTGAGATGAGAGAGAGAGGACATCAGGGTTGCCAGGGAGCCATTGGGTTAGGTTGGGTTTGGTTGGATGTGATGGTTTTTTTGGGGGGAAGGGGGGGGGGAATATGTTGGATATAAGATTCAACTTTCATTCTGTTTTATTATATAGATTTTCAAAGTTTGACCCGAATCCAAACCTTTTTTGTCTACCTTAATCAAGCTGAGCTTCACGATAACCTTAGGCTTGGCTCGACCTTGGATCAGCAGCTCGTATTCGGCTTGAAGGCTCAGACAGCCGAACTTAAACAAAAAATTAATTTCAACCAGGTAAAAGCTTAGTTGGTACAAAATTTTGGATTTAATTGGACTAAACTAAATCAAGAAACTTATTTGACTCTAAGTGCATTTTTAAAAAAAGAGTAAAAGGTCAGTCATTACTCCATTATTCTGTCTCTCCATTATACTCTAACTTCCTTATTTTCTCTCTATCTCTCTTTTCGCTACTCTCTCTCTACCATTGATAATTTATTTATTTTTTAAATATGCAAAAAAATTTAATTTAATTTTTTCATCTCTCTCCCCTATTTTCTCTCTCTCTCTCTCTCTCTCTCTCTCTCTCTCTCTCTCTCCTTATATCAATGTTACAATAATCAATTACAATTGACATATAATACATCAAACAGTTACTTATGTGTCTTGATAAACCAAATAGTTACACCAAACAATTATACAAAATTACAACACTAACTCAATTTGTCATTCAGTTTTTTACAAAAATCAAAGAGTTATACCATTTAGTATGACGACATTTTTACATCAATTATATACACTAAATTGGGTTTATCATTGCACAAGAGAGTTTACATTACACCAAATTTGGTTGTATATAATTGGTGTAACCATGTCGTGATATTAAATAACTAGTTATTGCCCGTGCCTGAAGGCACTACCTAACCAAAAAAAATAAACTAAAAAAATGAACATTAGCAAGAGAAAAAAGTGGTGCACATAACGATAAGAATAAATATTTAGAACCTATGAATATATATAAAAAAATGAACAACATTACCTCTAAAAATAAAACTAAAGAAATATTTGAACACGTATACACAATTACATAGTTTATTATCGTACCTTGAAAAGCTATTAGTAACTTTCATTATACCAGGATCCACTATTGCAAAATTCAACCATCTATTCACCACTACTACTATCCACAACATATTACATGTAGTTATGATTCCGCACATGAATCTCAAATTAAAATAATTGGTGTAACTAACAAAATTTTATTAGTTGATATAAACTGATTGTTATCTTTAAAAAAAAATCGACTGAGTGCCCATTTAAAACATGTTCCAATTGACAATATCAACTTGTGCCTACAACTCATAATCAAACCTCGTGCCTAAAGACACTATGAAACACAAAAATAAATAATAGCAAACTAATTACCAGACTCACTATCATGCCGTAGTCCATTTTTTTTTTTTTAGGTCAATTGACATAACCATTTACCAACTACCACAACATTATAATAGTAATAAACATAAACACCTAGCAATGGTGTTGAATGCTATTATGATGATATATAGTGTCTTCAAGCGCAGACTCAACATACCAAGAACATAATACTACAAATATTTGACTAAAAAAGACATAATAACAATTATTAAGAGCAGTTCCAACACAACATACTACAAATGTTTTAAAATATTCATAATAGAATTGAGCCTAGTGTAGCGTCACATGATGTATTCTGATTTTTCAAATCAATGCTCGTAAAACGAAGAGTTATCCAAAGAAATGAAACAGGGAGAGCAAGGGAGCAACATGGAGAGACGAAATAGAAAAGTGCAGCCGTGGATAGTAGTGGTAGACAAAGGGTGGCCTCCATTCTTCAAATGCATCAGTTGTTCAAATTAGGAGAAGTAATGCATTAGCATTTATAGAGCAACTAAACTAATGTGACAAAAGAAATTGACACCAATAGCAACCAAAACAAACCAAATTAACCAAACCAAATGAAGAGCATCAACAATAACACCACCACACTCTATCTTTTGGCATCGGGGTAGTCACCTTCACTCCTACTCCTACTCCCACACCAACAAATCACGGTGTCGTATAACTACTTCACAGAAATCTTCACGATGCCGTATACACATCTTTGAATTTTTGGTTTGAGAACTGTAACAAAGGAAGTGCCTAAACCATATTGAAGGCAAAACCAAAATCTAATTTAGAAAGCCACAAACTTAGGAAAATCAAAATCCCCAAATGGGTTAATCTCAACACCAAATTAAGAAATCTCAAATTCAAAGTTTTAAGCTTATATTGAAATTAAAAAAAAAAAAAATCTTGCAACTACAGAAAATAAAATATTGACCAAAACCCAACTGGTAGATGTAGTGTAGCTTGCTCAGCGAGCAGAATTTCTTCAAACTACCAACTGCTAAATAAAAGGACAACCGAGAAAAACGCAATCAATTATCATTAAGCCAAATTATCAATTAACGCAATTCATGTTTTTCAAACAAACACCAAGCATAACCCAAATTCTAAATTGAAGAAGGATATTTACACGAAATACAAATACAAATACATTTAGATTCCGCTGTGGAGTTACAACAAAACATAAAACATTAGAACTATAGAAAAATCAATGAACAAAATGAAAAATAATAATTTATAATATTTTTCTCATTTAGACGTATAGAATTAGAGAGGGTGGAGAATGCATACCAATTACAGAAATTTACAAAATGATAAACCTGACCCCAAAAACAACTTGGAAGTTATATACTTTCTGACCAATTCACATAGCAACTCGCATAAGCAACTAATTCACAGAGCAGAAAAAACTACTTGGAAGTTATATACTTTCTGACCAATTCACATAGCAACTCGCATAAGCAACTAATTCACAGAACAGAAGATTCATGATGATCTTCACCCTCATTTCTTAAATGCCTACTGGAGTCTCTTAAATAAGCATTGAAACTTTTCCCCATAGGTTTATTGGAGTGAAGGTGCTCAGGCACACAGAGCATTGGAAATTTTCCCCATAAATTTGTACAGCGCATAAAAAAATTTGCAAGATCAGGGGTTTAATTGATGGGTTCCAATTAAACCTGACAGTTATTCATGGCTCCAATTTTTTTCTGACAGTTATATATTATTGGAGTCTTTCAAATTACCCCAATATAACCTTGCAGATGATTGCATATTCGTCTGAAGGCAAGGTTATTGGGGTCTCTTAAATCCAAAGCACACAAAGCGACAGTGACATCAAAGACTAAGGTTTTATACTGCTTACCTCTGTCGCTTTGTGTAACTGTGCGTGTTCGTGTGCGTGAGCAGAAAGAGATGAAGAAATTGAGAGAGGGAAGACATACCTGACCGCTTCGTGGGAATGCGAGAGAGATTGCAGAGTTTGATTAGGACATGAAATGGGCGGCACATTAGGGCAATATTTTGGGAATAGTTTTTGGTATGAATAGGATAGGAGATCACAACTCTCGCCTTCTTATGTAAAGGAGATCACAGCGTCATTTGGGGCGTGAGATTGAGATAGAGAGCAGCGTGAGAGAGACAGAGACAGAGAGAGGTGCGTCTGTATGTATGCGTGAACTGGGCATGAGAGACAGAGAGAGAGGTGACTATGACGGAAAGCAGAGTTGTGGACAGCACCTTGTAAATTAAATTAGGAAGGGTTTCGGTAAAGTTAGTGAAGGATCTTGGGGAATTAAATTTTGGGAAATAATTTGCGTGATGTTAGTAAATTTTTGGAAGTTAATTTTAAAAATTAAATATTTTGAGTGAAAAAAATATTTCAACAACTAATGTGGTACGTCGGATTGAAATGATCTGAGACGCTAATAACTCGAGACAGTTTGAGATAATATCGTCCGTAGGATGAGATTTTTTTAGTCACGAAACGATCTGAGCCACTCTTTGTCTCTTGAATTCAAAATCGTTCTACTTTATTATATAGATGTAACTTTTTGGTTTATGTAAACAATTAAATGACAAATTGAGTTGATGTCGTAATTTTGTATAATTGTTTGGTGTCACTGTTTGGTTTATCAGAACATATGAGTAACTGTTTTGTGTATTATAGAGCAATTGTAATTGATTGTGTAATTATTGTAACGTTGATATAAACAGAGAGAAATAAAATAAGGAGATAGAGTAACACTGAGAGAAAATATGGAAAGAGGGAGAGAGAGAAAATAGGGGGAAGAGAGATGAAAAAATTAATTACATATTTGAAAAGAAAATAAATTATAAATAGGAGAGAGAGAGAATGTGACGCCCCTAAAACCGGGGGTCCTTTGTCAACCCGTTGATCACCCATCAATCCGCGGAAGTACGTGTGAATGTCGTATAACCCGACACCACGGCATAACATTTCCTTCACCGGGATCATAAACAACACAGGGTTTGAGCAGAGTCTCCCTTTTACCGGGCACTCTCAAATGCATAACTTGTATATATTTCAATCACTTGACTATTTCAAGGTCCAATATACATCAATTTGTCCTTAATATTACTCCATTTACATCCTTTGAACAAAATGACTCAAGGCCGGAAGGCTTAGCAAAATTATTTTAAATTTTTGAAAATTTTGGAGGAGCTATCGGTAGTTTGTGTACGTGTTACTGCTAGTTGAGTCCTCAGGAATTCTGTTAGCGGTAGCTCAAGACTTGCTAACAGTAGATAAGCCCAGTTTTCCCCTAATTCAATACTTTTTCAATTTCAACTCATTCAATCTCTCACACAACATTCACCCAAACTCATATAACATCAAATTATACTCAAAATATAGCCCATAAAGGTTCATTACACAACCCTTTAAACAATATTACATGTTCAAAAACTCATTACACAATTATTTTACAAAAATGTAATCTAAAGCCACAATTCGGCTTTCTTCATCAATGAGGGCCCAAGTGAGAGTTGTCCACCGGCGCTTGTCCCGCACCTGAAATGTTGTCCCCATAAAAGGTAAGTCACGCTCAATAGGGTATCTCCTAAAGAGGCTACTCCCCAACCTAAATGCATATGAAATGATCACATGCAATTCAACAATCAAATAAACATTTATCCAAGAACATACAACTTCAAGAATGAAAGTAATAATACCATGTCATGTTATGAGGTAAGACTCACACATGCAATGCAACTCGAGCCTTCACCGACTCCCATAAATACATGCAATGTCATGCGTATGAATCCAGACATTCTAAGCCTCCGCCATTGATGTTACACATCTAATGACCATTTACAAATCCCGGGTCTTTCTTGGTATGGGTATTTATGGACTTCTATCAACAGGCACCCGACCGACACGGTATTTATGGATTTCCACCAACGGCTCTGCATACGTCGACACACTTTATGGACTCAATACCAACGGAGTGCATATCCAAATCACCGAGTCTTGTACCCGAGTGATAATCTAGCCCTTCTTATTAACCCCGACCCTATTTTCAATACAACCCGTGCGACTCAGTCAAACTTTGGTCCGATTTTTTCGAGCCCACACATCATCCATCAAGAATGGTATTTGATAAAAAATATGCACACACCCACACCCATGTCACATGCCCACGAATGTGATGCTTCCTGTGCATATGCAATGTAATGTACAATTACATTTCATATCATTATATAACAAAGATTTCAATTGCAATTACACCATCATATTCAACATGTCATGATCACAATATGAACAATTTCAATTCCTTAATGTAACTTATATCATAAAGCATATAATTACATTCCAACATCATCACATTCACAAATTGTCAATTATATCAAAATCATATAATTACAATCCATATTCTCACCAAGCATGTTAAAATATTTTTCAATGAAACAAACATGCTACATCAACATAGGCATTTTATCAAACACCCAAAAGACACAAAAACATGTAATACACAATCATACCCAATTTATCACATTTCTCATGAATTTACCAAATAAGCAAATTCCACAAACTCAATTCATACAAGATTGGTTTAACATATTTCTATACCCATTTTTCATACTCTAGTTACACTATGAGTACATCAAACAAGATAATTCATCTCTAATCAAACTACCTATTTCATACGCAAATCTAGGTTAAAATTAAACCTAGTTAGGAGAAGAACCTTACATCTTGAAACGTAATACGAGTGGTAGAAACTCCAAGAAACCCAAATCAAGCTTCAAGCCTTGATTTCTAAAAATTCTATATTTGAGACTTCGGTGAAATCTTTGATTTTTGGTATGTAGACATAGCTCTTGTTGAGTAGATCAACTTTAGTTCTTGGCTCGAATCGATTCGACGAACGGTTGACCCTAGATCGTAGAGAGAAGCTTGAAAAAAACCTTGATTCTCTTTCTTTTCTTTCCCTTTCTCTATCTATCTGAAATCAGCTGGGTATTGAGGAGAAAATCTGATTTGTCTCCCCTATTTATACTCCTTGGATACTTGGCCCACAATGCATCACACGTCCCGCCTTTTTCTGTTCCGATTTTATCCCGAATCAATTAAATCATGTTCCGTGTTATGTTCGAAATATTTTATTTGAACTAATTTTAAATTATTTTTTATATTTCACAATTAAAATCCGATCGCATTTATTTTAGCCATGCGATGCCCGATTGTATCGTAACAAATGAAAATTTTGACCGTCTCAGAATTCAACGAAAATTGACTAGGTAACTAGATTTCGCGAGACAAATTCAACGATGAGGTTCGTTTTGTCATCCAAGTTCTAGAAATATTTGGGTTTGCAACCCGTACTGTAGCGGCTAATTACCGCGTTGCCCTTTTTCATAAAAATTCAAATTTTCTCGAATTTTATAGAGAAAATAGGGGAGAGAGAGAGTCCAAGGGTAATGGAAAAAGAGAGAGGGTGTGAGAAATAGGGGGAGAGAGAAAGTGAAAGAATAAGAATTATGCATAATTTAAGGAAGAGTAAGTAAGTAAAATAAATAAAAAGGTCAATTGAGTTTTGCACCTAATCACAAGATGTTTTATTAAAATTGAACTTAATAGAGTAAGCAATTTATCCATACCCAAAAAAACCATATAATTAACCCTTGTTTTGAAGATAGAAATCCACCGTATGAATTCTCAGAAAGTAAGGCCCGCCCCTCAAACTGCGACAAAACCCAGCCCAAGTATATAGGACCTCATAAAAACAAGCTCATCCTAAATACATGATGCACCTACTCTTACTGCCCATTATCAAGCCCAATTTGAGTTGATAGACCCACCTAACCCAGCATCTAAAACAAACCAAATAACCCAGAGCAAAGAAATATGCCCGGTAGCCATAGACTAGACTTGCACCCAACCTTACCATAACCTAGTCCAGCATCAACACTTGCAAAAAAATAGCTACACAAATTACCTGTCAGCCTCTCCCCCACCAGACTTCTCATATACAACATTCTAAAACCTCCCCTTTGACAAACCTTTTACATATAGTCAACTTTATCCCAATCTATAACCCAGAAAAAATTTTGGATGAGTGTATGGCCTTTGTTTTTCAGAATCCTTCCTTGAAAATGGAGCTATGAAAATTCAAAGAGGGGAGGATAGGCATTCACTTTGGAACCTAATCATCAGATAAGGGAATCAAAGACATAGTTTCACAAAGAATTTACCATTTCAGTGAAGGAAAAAATAACTCATGTGAGTACAGAGAACAAGAGAATGGAGCAAAACAGAGGAGCGACTTCTTTGATCAAAAAAATTCTTTGCGAAGGTTCAAAGGAAACAAATAAGTCAAGCAAGTTCATTGTAGCAACTCTGATCAATTAAGAGAGGTGACTATTGAATGGTCAAATGAGATTTCAACAATGGATGAAGAGGCGGGCCTTACCATGCCCCCACCTCTGCCATGAAAATCATAGCTTGGAACTGTCAAGGATTAGGGGCATCTTTGATAGTTCTTGCTTTAAAGGACCTATGTGTCCAATTTAAGCCTTAAGTAGTATGTCTAAGTGAAACAAAAAAATGAAAAGAGAAAAAGTTGATTGAATAAGAAGGGAACTATACATTGATAACAAAGTATTGGTTGAGCTAGTGGGTCTTTCTGGTGGAATGTGCATCCAAATATAAAGATCTCGGTTGTCCCACCACCTCAATCATCATTGGGGACTTTCGATAGAGCAAGCACTGCAAGATTTAGGTGCGAGTGTAAACCTCCTTCCCTATTTTATTTACCAGTAGCTAGGACTTGGGGAATTGAAGCTGACATTCATTACACTCCAGCTTGCAGATAGGCGTGTGAAGATGTCAAGGGGAATAGTGGAGGACATTCTAGTCCAAGTGGAGAAGTTTTACCTTCTAGTTGATTTTATAGTTCTAGATACTTATCCTGTTGCAAACCTTGCTTCTCTAATTCTTGTTGCAACATCTAACGCCCTAATTAATTGTACGAATGAATTCATGAAGCTGACTTTCAGGAACATGACATTAGAGCTCAATGTTTTCAACATTGGGAAACAACCAGAAGATGATGGAGAGGTTCACCAAGTGAATCTTATATACACTATCATAGAACAACAAGAAGAGGAGTCAGCTGGGAAAGAGTTAGAGGAGATATTTTCTATAGACAAAGTTGTTCAAGAAGAAGAAGTTTATGAGTTAGGCCCTTAGGTGCCTAGATTTGAAGAATTACCACCAGTTGATAAAAGAATCCTACCATCCACTGTTCAACCACCATGGCTAGAGTTGAAGTCACTCCCATCTACACTGATATATGTTTTTTTTGGGGAGTGAAGAAAATTTTTTGGTGGTAGTTAGTTAGTTCATCCTTACTACCAGAGCAAGAAAAGAGGCTGTTACAAATTTTGAAAGCTCACAAGGGGGCCAATATGTGGACCATAATAGATATAAAGGGGATTAGTCCTCTCATATGCAACCATAGGATCTTCCTTGATGACCATGCCAAACTATCCCGACAACCACTGTGGAGGCTAAATCCAATTATGAAGGATGTGGTAAGAGCTGAAGTGTTGAGCTACTTGATGTGGGAATTATCTTCCCAATTGCTGATTGAAAATGCGTAAACTCTACACAAGTAGTTACTAAGAAGTTGTGAGTAACCGTGGTCGCCAATAAGAAAAATGAGTTAATTCCAATATGGACAGTGACCGGGTGGAGGGTCTGTATAGATTACAGAAGCTGAATGCATGTACAAGTAATAATCATTTTCCATTGCCATTCATTGATCAAGTCTTGGAATGGGTCACGGGGCATGCGTTCTACTGCTTTTTGGATGGGTATTTGGGCTATAATCAGATTGCGATAGCCTTAGAAGATCAAGAGAAGACTACCTTTACATGCTCGTTTGGAATGTTTGCCCACAGAAGAATGTCATTTGGGCTTTGTAATGCCCCAGGTACATTTCAGTTTTCGGTGATTCTTTCGATGGGTGTTTGGAAAATTTTGAAAAGGTAATTGTGAGATTGAGATAGCCTTAGAAGATCAAGAGAAGACTACATTTACACGCTCGTTTGGAACGTTTGCCTACAGAAGAATGTCATTTGGGCTTTGTAATGCCCCAGGTACATTTCAGTTTTCGGTGATTCTTTCGATGGGTGTTTGGAAAATTTTGAAAAGGTACTTGTGAGATGTGAAGAGAAAGGTTTGGTGCTTAATTGGAATAAGTACCGATTTATGGTGACTCAGAGAATTGTGTTGGGTCACACAGTGCCTACAAAGGGGATAGAGGTAGATAAAGTGAATGTTGAGTTAGTATCTAATCTCCCCACCCCTAAATCTGTCAAAGATGTCTGGTCATTTCTTGATCATGTTGGGTTCTATCAGAGATTCATCAAGGATTTTAGTGCCTTGGCATGACCTTTGTGTAATGTATTGGCCAAGGATGTCTCTTTTGAGTGGTCTCATGATTGTGGAAAGGCTTTTCAAAATCTAAAAAATATGCTTATTTCACCTCCAATCATGCAACCATCCAATTGGGATCTCCTTTTTGAGCTCATGTACGATGCAAGTGACTATTCAATCGGCGTAGTGCTTGGTCAATTGTATGACAAGAAGCCTCATGTCATCTACTATGCTAGAAAAATCTTGAATAAAGCTCAAATGAATTATACCACCACTGAAAAAGAGTTGCTAGCAATATTTTTTGCTTTAGATAAGTATAGGTTATACGTTATTGGTTCACCTATTGTTGTACACTGACCATGCTGCTTTGAAGTATCTTTTGACTAAGTAGGATGCAAAACCAAGATTGATTAGTTGGATCCTCATACTCCAAGAGTTTCATATCATCATCAAGGATAAGAAAAGAGTGGAGAATGTGGTGGCCGAACACTTATCACGATTGATGTTGGAAGACATAGATGAGCATATTTCTATCCCTGATTTTTTTTAATGAGCATCTCTTTTCTATAAATTTATTTGTGTCATGGTATGCTGATATAGTTAATTTTCTTGTTACAAGGCAGCTACCGGTTCATTGGAGTCCACAAAAAAAAAAAAATTATTGGTGGAGGTGAAGTAGTTTTACTTTGATAATCCATATTTGTTCAACTATTGTCCCGACCAAGTGATGAGGAGATGTGTTGCCGATGAAGAGCAAAGAGACGTGACAGCATTTTGCCATTCAAAGGTATGTGGAGGGCCACTTCTCATCCAAAAAGACTTCGACAAAGATTTTTCAATGTGGTTTTTACTGGCCCTCTCTCTTTAAGGATTGCTTTATGTTTTGTAAACAATGTGATAAATGTCAAAAGTTAGGAGGTGTGACCCATAGGAATATGATGCACCTTACCCCTACTAGTTATAGAAATTTTTTAATATTGTGGCATTGACTTTATGTGCCTTTTCCCTATATCCTTTGGCTATCCATACATATTATTGGTGGTTGATTATATGTCAAAGTGTGTAGAGGCAATCCCAACTAGCACAAATGAGCACAAGGTTGTGATCAAATTTTTAAAAGAACACATTTTATGTAGGTTTGGGATGTATTTTTGTAATAGGTCATTTGCTACACTCATGCATAAATATGGTATTACACATAAAGTGTCCACTACATACCACTCATAGATTAATGGCCAAGCTGAGTTGGCTAATAGGGAATTCAAGCATTGCTTGACTTATTTCGTTGCTCCTAATCTCTTAACATCATCCCGTAGTATGTGTATGGCTTATACGGATAGGGGAGTATCACTCTCCCTCGGAATGATGCAAGAAATGGGGTAAACGGAATAGTGTGGGAATGAAATGTGTGTGTGTGTGTGTGTGTGTGTGTGAACAAAAGTGCTCCCCAAGCGCATAGAGACTTTCGAGTGTCGTGTTTTACTTGAAAATCGTATTCCAAGGTCATCTCCTCAGGGAAAGAGGTGAATCGTTTTGAAGGTGATTTTGGTGAAAAAATGAAAAGTGTAAAAATCTTTGATGTTTGAGTTTGGTGATTTGTATTCTTGATGAAAATTAAATAGAAACAAGTGCTGGCTAATCCGAAGAGGTCACTCCAATGGAAATGTCAAATCAACTCAAGACCTTCTTCCAATGGTGTTTAGATGTTTGATTGATTCATAGGAAGCGCACGACTAAAATGGAGGTGAGGATTCAAGCATACACCGTGACAAGTTTACGGTGTATCAAGAACTCACAACCATGTCCACACTCAACCTAGTCAAACCAAATCAACGTACACTACGAGGAGGAAAGAAAATGAGTTGAAGTAGCATACCCAAGAGGAATTCTCCCTTGGATTAGCCAACTAAAAACTTAGCTACTCATATTTAAAGCAAGAACATAAATGTAATGAAGAGACATTGTAAAGAAATGAAGATTGGAATTTGGTTTAATGCAAGAAAACTTAAACTAAGAATAGAGACATTCAATACCCATTTTAAAACTTGAAATGAAGAAAACTTCCTGCAACAATGGTGAAAACCAAAATGGAGAACTAAACTTGCAATGTACTTGTAATAAATGACATTAAAGACATTAAATGAAGCTTACAAGATTCTTACAAAAGATTACAAGTGAAATGGATGGAAGAAATATAAAAATCTAAGCTTTCTCTCTCTAAACTATGTCTTCTTCCTTGGAGCTTATCTCTCTACAATGCAATGTGTACTGAATAATGGTGTATGGAGCTTTCCAATTCGTCCATGGAGGTCCCCCTAGGTGTGAGACAGCCCTCCCATCCATAGGAGGCTGATTGGATGGCATAGGACAGGCTAGGACAGCCTACCCAGCAACTCCCCAAGTCTTCCTCTTCTCTCTCCTCATTAATGTTCAAGCCTCCAAAATCCAAGCAAGGGTGAAGGAAGGGATGTTTGTGTGTAAGGAGTCTCAAGGAACAAATGGGAGACCCATGGGTGGGACCCTCAAAGTGGCAGAGCTTGAGATGCAAAATCTGGCGTTTTCAGCAAAATCTACCGGTAAGTCGACGCCAAACCTACCGGTAGGTTTTACTCCAGTGAGTAAAAACTACCGGTAGTTTTTTGGTAGAAAGCACTCCAGTAGCCAAAACCTACCGGTAGTTTTATGACAAACCTACCAGTAGGTTTTAACTTGTTTGTTAAATCCTTGGTTCTTTCACCTCCCAAGCCATCGTCAAGCCTTCCCCTCAACTCCATTGACCTTAAGCACCATGCTAGGGGCCTACATGCACCATTTAAGCCTTTTTACCTGCAAACATACCGAAACTCCGTTAATAGCTCAAAACATTGCAATTCCAATGTTTCGAGCTATTAACGGATTGGTCATTTCAATTGACTGATGCTTTGTAGGCTTACTAGACTGCATATAAGACATAGTTAGACATGTCTCCCTATAGGCTAGTTTATGGTAAAACTTGTCATTTGCCAGTAGAGATAGAACATAGAGCATATATGGCAATTAAAACTTTGAATTTCAATTTAAGGTCTACTGGTAGTCATAGAAGGTGCATCCGAATGGTTCTCTAAGAGTTCTGACATTACAAAGTTTATGGAATTCATTCTTCATGGCTTGCATTCAGATGGTTCTAGCTTCGTCCGGATGGTCTTCTCCTCTTTCGAGGTCCAACTCCGTCTTCGTCAGAAACATCAATCCAATCATATCAATCATTGTGTCTGGACATCATTAGCTGCGTCCGGATAGTGCTAGTTATCCAGGTGTTCTTGAGATTTGTGCTCCAACATTCTGGGATGGGCATGGATCACCCATGGATATCCAATTAGCTCAAAATCACAACCCATGCTCCAAATCACCATTTTGTCCTGCTGGGTCCACTTTGCTCATTCCTCAATTGTTCAATTTACCAAGTATGGTAAATAATACTCCAATTCAACTATTTTACCTGGTAAATAGATCAAACACTAAAAGCAAGAGTCAAAATAGAAAACCCAAAATTTAATCACATATAAATAAATATGTAATTGGCCATTAATTAGATATAATAAATCACTATTTTTTATGGCTAATCAGTTAGACCTCTCCCACGATAACAACTATTGAGGGGACCAACATGGTGACCGGAGTTAAAGCCCTTAGCAAATGGACAAAGAATGAATATGAATGTTGATGAGTGAGATTTATACCTACGAATTGAGTACTTTCGGTTTGATGAAATTGCAAGTTTTCAATTATTTTATGTTCCTTTTTATTTGTTTTGTGTGTTTTGATATTATTTTATAGGGATGATCATTTAGAAGGAAACAAGATGATTTGGAAGGAAACAATGTCAATTTAGAGCACAAATGTTGGATTTTTGAAGGCTAAACAAGGGAAGATGCTAGGCTTTAAAGGGGTCAGCGCCCCTGCACCAAAACCAGCGCCCCTGCGCCACAAGGGCAGTAAATCAGTGCCCTGCGCTGATTTTGGCACATCTGCGAGTGTGTGTGGCTTTGGACGCGAATTCCTACATGTTTTTGACCCGAAATTGGACTCTAATGCCTCTTATGTGCTAGAGTTTGAGGGGAATATATAAATACTGATTTTTGGGGCTGAAAAGATAGAGAAGAAGACCAAGGATTGATAGAAAATTGAAGGCAAGAATCGAAGAAACTGACACGAAGAAAATCGGACTTGAAGGCTAGAGAGGGATTGAAGATTGCAACTAAGTTTTCATTCTTTTCCCTTACTTTTACTTCTTGATTTTCTAAGATGTTGTCTAATTTGAGAATGATGTTTTTCAATTACATTATGAACTAAATTTTTATTAAGATTGCAACGGAACCTAATATCTAGTTAAATTGATCTACTCTCGCTTCTAGTTCTTGTTGATCATCATGAGTTGTTTGTCATATTTGGTGCTTAATATATAATTGTGTGGCCAACAGTTAATTTGATAACTTAGATGAAATTGGAAGATGAATTCTAGGTTTAGATCTTAATATGATAACATGCGTCTAGTTAATTCTTCTTATGATTGAATTGCTGGGTTTGTGTATAGGATATGAATATACCTATATTCTGTGTGTAACTTTTATGAGAGTTTGAACTTAATGAATCTTTTCCAACTTATTTTGCATAGGAATATAGCAATTTAATTGGGAGAGGTATGCTTATCTAACTATCGGAAGAGATTTGATAAATAATTTTGAAGTCTCAATTAACAACTTATTTTGATCAATTAACTGGAAAGAGAGTGGAAAGATTTATACGAAGCTTTAGGGGAAGTTGTAATCTTAACTTCTTTTATCCGGTAAATTCAACCCTTGATTATTAATTTTAGATTTAGTTTTAAGATAGCTATTTCATAGTTCAATTCCAATTGTTTAAATAAAATTGAATTGATATAAAGTTAGTACTTGAAAGTTATTAGCAATAATTCTCCGTGGGAACGATACTTTACTTATCACTTTATTACTTGTTGATCGTGTATACTTGCACGTAAATTGTCAATACCAAATTCGGACAACAAGTTTTTGGCGCCGTTGCCGGGGAATTATTCTAGTAATTATTTCAATATTAATTTCAATCAATTTGATCTTAGTTTAAACTTATTTAATTTTCTGTTTTATTTTCTTTTGTTGGTATTCTTGAATTTTGTATGCTAACACGATCTAAAGGTCAGGAACTACTACCGTACGAAGACGAAATAAAGAGAAGGTGCCGAAATTTGCGAAAGCAGTGTCAAGAAGTAAATAATCAAGAAATTATGGCTGAAGAAGAATAGAAATCGCTAAGGGATTATGCTATGCCTCTTGTTACAAAAATACAATCGAGCATTCGAAGGCCCGCAATTCAAGCAAACAATTTCGAGATCAAGTCGGGTACCATTCAAATGATTCAGAATTCAGTGCAGTTTGGGGTTTGCCTACCGATGACCCAAACGATCATTTGATGAGTTTTCTGGAGATATGCGACACATTCAGATACAATGGGGTTTCTAAAGATGCAATTAGACTCCAACTTTTCCCTTTCTCACTTCGTGATAAAGCGAAGAATTGGTTGCATTCTTTGTCGCCGGATTCTATTACTACGTGGTCAGAGTTAGCTCAAAAATTCTTAGCTAAATTCTTTCCACCAGCTAAAACTGCAAGGATGAGGAACGACATCACTTCATTCGCACAGCATGATTCTGAGACTCTCTATGAAGCTTGTGAGCGATTCAAAGACTTACTCTGAAAATGCCCTCACCATGGTATTCCTAATTGGTTGCAAGTTCAAACGTTCTACAACGGGTTGTTTAGTGCTACCCGAACTAGTATCGATGCAGCTGCAGGAAGGGCATTGATGGGGAAGAATTTCGATGAAGCCTACGAGTTATTGGAGATGATGGCTACCAATAATTATCAGTGGCCCTCTACAAGGATCAATCAACCAAAGGTAGCCGGGATTTATGAAGTTGATGCAGTTACTGCATTGGCTGCACAAGTTGCTACTTTGTCAAAGAAGATTGATGCTCTAGGGGTGCAGTCTATTCAGAGTGTGGCAGTTGTCTGTGAATTGTGTGCAGGGAACCATCAGAGTAATCAATGTGCAATTAATCCAGAGTCGGTGCAATACATTGGTAACCACAACCGGCAGCAATATGGCAATAATTTCAACAATTATAACCCTGGTTGGAGGACTCATCCGAACTTGCCTTGGAATAATAATCAAGCCCAAACTTCTGCTCCAACATAATCATACCCACCAGGCTTTTAGAATCAAGCTCCACCACAACAAGAAAAGAAGTCAAATTTGGAGGAGCTGCTTTCCAGGTATATAGCACAAAGTGAGACAATGATGAATAATAAGGAAGTATTAGTCCGAAACTTGGAAAACCAAATGGGTCAGCTCGCTAATGCCATTAACAACCGACCTCAAGGTACTCTACCTAGTGATTCAGAGATCAATCCTAAGAGGGAAGGTAAGGAGCACTGTAATGTTATTTCATTACGAAGCGGAAAAGAGTTACCTGAAGTTGTTGGTGGAACTCCAAAACAATCACTTGGAAATGATAGGGAGGGTGAAGAAAAGGATGGTAGGAATGTGGACCATGAAAAGAAGGAATGTGATCCAGTTGTAAATTCTAATGGAGGCAATCCGAGACCTACTGTGCCTCCCGTGCCGTTTCCACAACGTTTGCAAAAATAGAAGTGGGATAAGCAGTTCTCTAAATTTATGGAAGTGTTTAAGAAACTCCAAATAAATATCCCTTTTGCAGAAGCAGTTGAAAACATGTCTAACTATGTGAAATTTTTGAAAGAAATTTTGTCAAAGAAGAGAAAACTAGGCGATTTTGAGGCAATGACACTTACAGAGGAGTGCAGTGCTATTCTTCAGAAGAAGCTACCACCAAAGCTCAAAGATCCGGGTAGCTTTACAATTCCATGCACAATAGGCATTCAATTTTTTGGGTGAGCATTGTGTGACTTGGGAGCTAGTATTAACTTGATGCCATTCTCAATTTATCAGAAATTGGGTTTGAAGGAAGCGAAGCCTACTAATGTTACACTGCAGCTGGTGGATAGATCACTCACTTATCCAAGGGGCATAGTTGAAGATGTTCTAGTGAAAGTGGATAAATTCATTTTTCCAGCTGATTTCATAGTCTTAGATTGTGAGGAAGATAGGGAAATACCTATTATTCTTGGGTGACCATTCTTAGCAACGGGAAGAACACTTATCGATGTACAGAAATGTGAGCTAACTATGCGAGTCCAAGATCAAGAGGTTACATTCAATGTATTTTCAGCTATGAAATTCCCAGAAGAAGATGAAGAATGTTTTCGGGTTGATTTGGTTGAGCAAACAGTGAATGAGGTATTCGTAGGAAGCTGTATTTCAGATCCCTTTAAGAACGCCAAGCTACATAAAGAGAAGGTAAAAAGGTGGCATGATAAGCAGATCATGGTGTGAAAGTTTGAGTCAGTGTTCCCGCATAGAGCGGTTGAAGTTAAGGAAGACAATTCAAAGATAACTTTCAAGGTGAACCGGCAGAGATGGAAGCACTATTGGGGTGGAGACATTGATCGTCAAAAGACCTCAATTATCCTTGCCGACCTGGGATGAAACAAGAAGTAGTCAGGCTGAAGACTATAAAACAAGCGCTATTTGGGAGGCAACCCAAATTTTAGCTTTTAAGTTTTATTTCATGTTTATGTCAATTTAGTTTTTTTTTTTTTAGATTATTAGTGCATTTTATTTTGTGAGGCAATTGCTTGTAGGTACCAAGGATCGGAAAGAAATAACAAAAAGAGTGAAAGGAAGGAAAAAAATGAAGTTTGAACAAGCAAAAGGAGGATGCATGCAAGAAAGTTAGCGCCTAGGCGCCAAAAATAGCGCCCCAGCGCTGGAATTTTGTCCCCAAATCAGTGAAGCAGCGCCTAGGCGCCAAATTTAGCGCCCCTGCGCGCGCCTATTGCCCAAAATGCAGGCCAAAAGCAGCTAGGCAGCGCCTCAGTAGCCTGTAGCGCAGCCCAGCAAAAAAAAAAATTTTTTTTTTTGGAGTTACAGGGCCCATAATATATTAAATTGAAGCTCTCGAAGAGCCCTACAAGACTCATTGCCTTGGGCAATGAGGGACACTGTTATAAGCCCAAAAAAAGGTCTGGAAATGTGTGTTTGGGTCGTCCAAAGTTTTTTTTTTTTTCAAGTTTTGGGTTTAGCAGCGTCATCCTTAACATAGTAGTCAGGGAGTTGGGGCACACAAAAATTCCTCCCATTCCTCCTACATTTCAAAGCTTTAACACATATTCTCTCCAACTCCTAATCATTCATAATTTCGTTGAATCGTCTTGGATTTCCCAATCTCCCTTATATAATAATCTTCCCGCTCAAGTGGCATCAATTAGTATCAAGTAGCAGCAAGGGTTCCTCCATTCTCCATGGGTAACATGAAGCTTTACAACGTAAGATTAAGCTTTGCAATGTGAGTTTCCTAATCCATCTATGTCTTCTGAATACACTCCCGACTCAATGGACGACGAGGACGCTAACGATGATGCCAACTAGCAAAATCTCAGGGAAGTCCTCTATCTTAATTTTTTCTACTTTATACATTGAGGACAATGTTTAGTTTAAATTTGGAGGTGTTTTCTTGTTTGCATTTGCATTATTAGGTTTGTATTTAGATAGCATATTTTTGCATGTTCTAGTACAACTTGAGCAATGGATTGAGTTAATTTGATTATGGCCAATGATGAGATGGATTAATTGTTAATTCATGGGAAATTGATGAACATGTTGAGTTTGTAGTTTAACATACTAGTTGGTTTTACGCTGGTTATGATTTTTTTTTTTCATGCATGAGCACATATCTATCTGTTTGATTAGTTATCATTTAGAGAATTTATTTGGCTAAGTGCTTGCGGGAGATATCAGTGAAACTCTAGAAAATTTATTTAAGCATCATTCGAAGCAAGTTAGGAATTCATATAAGTTTGGGGGAAATATTGGTTATGATGAGATAGTATAAAAAAAAAAAATAAAGAGTTTTTGAAAAATTATTTTGATTTGATCTTTCATGAGTTAGAAAAAAATAAATAAATAAATAGGAAGACAAGAACAAGAAAGGGGCATGTGGTGAGTAGAGATGGAGCGTAAAAGGCACTCACTCATAAACACATGTTGAGAACGAGATAGAGCGTAAAACGCACTCGTTCAAAAAAAGGCGAGATGGAGCGTAAAACGTACTCGCTCAATAGGAAGTGAGATGGAGCATAAAATGCACTCACCGAACTAATGAAAAAGAGAGAAAAATAGAGAGAGAAAAAAAAAATCTTTGTACCGTCTAGTTATATGTTTTGCCTTAACAAGCAGAGGTTGATGTGAAACGTAAGTTTATAGAGTTGATATTGAGTATCTCTTATGGAGCGCTTGACTACGTAAATTTATCTGGGTGATGGCTAGTTTAAACAGTTAGAATATGCACATGTATTTAAAGGGTCATGAGCGGAGGTAAAATTAAAGAGTATGTTGAATTGATAGACTTTGCATTGTTTTGAAGTTTCCCATGAATTATTAGTATTGGAAGTAACTTTTGGAGCCATTATTCAAATTCATATTGATCCATTGTTTGAGTAGTTAGTTGATTAATTTTTATAGTTTTTTTGTTCTTAGTATTTTGCTTGAGGACAAGCAAAGATTTAAGTTTGGGGGTATTTGATGAGTGGGATTTATACCTACGAATTGAGTACTTTCGGTTTGATGAAATTGCAAGTTTTCAATTATTTTATATTCCTTTTTATTTGTTTTGTGTGTTTTGATGTTATTTTATAGGGATGATCATGTAGAAGGAAACAAGATGATTTGGAAGGAAACAAGGTCAATTTGGAGCCAAAATGTTGGATATTTGAAGGCTAAACAACAAGGGAAGATGCTAGGCTTTAAAGGGGTCAGCGCCCCTGCGCCAAAACCAGCGCCCCTGCGCCACAAGGGCAGTAAATCAGCGCCCCTGCGCTGATTTTGGCGTAGCTGCGCGTGTGTGTGGCTTTGGACACGAATTCCTACTTGTTTTTGACCCGAAATTAGACTCTAATGCCTCTTATGTGCTAGGGTTTGAGGGGAATATATAAATACTGGTTTTTGGGGCTGAAAAGATAGAGAAGAAGACCAAGGATTGATAGAAAATTGAAGGCAAGAATCGAAGAAACCGACACAAAGAAAATCAGACTTGAAGGCTAGAGAGGGATTGAAGATTGCAACTAAATTTTCATTCTTTTCCCTTACTTTTACTTCTTGATTTTCTAAGATGTTGTGTAATTTGAGAAGAATGTTTTTCAATTACATTATGAACTAAATTTTTATTAAGATTGCAACGGAACCTAATATCTAGTTAAATTGATCTACTCTCGCTTCTAGTTCTTGTTGATCATACATGAGTTGTTTGTCATATTTGGTGCTTAATATATAATTGTGTGGCCAACAGTTAATTTGATAACTTAGATGAAATTGGAAGATGAATTCTAGGTTTAGATCTGAATATGATGACATGCGTCTGGTTAATTCTTCTTAGGATTGAATTGTTGGGTTTGTGTATAGGATAGGAATATACCTATATGCCGTGTGTAACTTTTTATGAGAGTTTGAACTTAATGAATCTTTCCCGACTTATTTTGCATAGGAATATAGCAATTTAATTGGGAGAGATAAGCTTATCTAACTATCGGAAGAGGTTTGATAAATAATTTTGAAGTCTCAATTAACAACTTATTTTGATCAATTAATTGGAAAGAGAGTGGAAAGATTTATACGAAGCATTAGGGGAAGTTGTAATCTTAACTTCTTTTATCCGGTAAATTCAACCCTTGATTATTAATTTTAGATTTAGTTTTAAAATAGCTATTTCATAGTTCAATTCCAATTGTTTAAATAAAATCGAATTTATATAAAGTTAGTACTTGAAAGTTATTAGCAATAATTCTCCGTGGGAACGATACTTTACTTATCACTTTATTACTTGTTGATCGTGTATACTTGCACGTAAATTGTCAATACCAAATTCGGACAACAAATGTGCAGGGTGGAACTCAAAAATCTTGAATGCGATATTCAATGTTGCTTCTCCTAATGAGTTCCTGTGCATCTTCAATTGTGAGACTTCCAAGGACGTGTGGGATATTCTAGAGGCCTCTCATGAAGGTACACCCTTAGTGAAGATTCTCCGGCTCCAACGGTACACCACCTAATTTGAGATCTTGAGGATACAAGATGAGGAGACCTTTAGTGATTTTTATGCTAAATTGAGTGACCTTTTCATCTCGTCTTATACCATTTTCATCAGCTGAGGGTGGTGGCTTTAAAACCAGAGGCTAAGGTTAGGGATTTTGTTTTGGTGGTTGTCATTGGTTGTTACGACTTGTAAACGCTACTGTTGGTGGTGGCTATCGTAGATGGTGGTTGCCGTCGTTGGTGAGGGATGACATAGAGTAGTGGAGATAGTCACAGGGAGGTAGAGAGAAAGATAAAGTAGGGACAGGGTAATGAACAAGGGTGTTTTTATTTGGGTATCGGTTGCATAAAAAAATTAGCATTTTATTTTAGATATTTATATAAAATGATTTCATTTTGAGTAATTAATGTCAAAATGCCATTGATTCGTTATTAAAAGTATTGATTATTTATCTCTTATTTATGAGGAATTGTGTTGATTCAGAGCTATTAATTGGATAAACCCTTGGTTTTATGCTTTGATTGGGTTTTAGTGTTTGGTATTTTATCAGATAAAATAGGTGAATAGACCAGACGATTGAAGATTACAAGAAAACCAAGGGGGTCAAAGTGCAAATACAGAGAAAGTCAACAGTTAACGCAGCCAAAGTTCTAGATAACATGGTGTGTTTGAACGCAGCTATTCCGTCTGGACGCGAGGGTTGATGTAGATCAGTTGAAATTTGGCCAAGTGTTTTTGGGAATGACGATACGTAAGACTTGTGTCTGAACGCACTTACTCCGTTCGGATGCGATGGCTGAAGATGTGCATTCCATAGATTTCAAGGTGTTAGGACGTGGGGATGCGTGCGGATGAATATTTGACAATACAGTGTAGCTTCGTTGGGACGTAATGGACTGTTCAAACTTAGCTGATTGACCAAGTAAAAATCTTGAGACTTGTGTGCGAATGCACATACTTTGTCTGGGCACACTTAGATGAATCAACGCCGCTTGACTTTAACCTAGTATGAGATTTGTTTTAATTCTTATTCTAATTTTTGGGATAATTTTTAGATATAATTTTGAAGATATATCTCTTATTAGACCTCTTCTTTAGACCATTTTTTTATAATTTATTGTAAAGAATCAACTCATGGCCAGTTAGTAATTCATTTTTATTCTATAGTTAGGGTATAGTTTTCATGATTATTATTGAATATTTTATGACGTGTTTCATGGTTTCTTCATGCTTCATCTCGTCTCACTCATCATTTGTTGGGACTCTTTGGAGGGAGTCAGCTCTTTGGCTCGGACAGGACATGTCAAAAAAAATTTGATACTTGGAAGAAGAGGGCGGAGCATGAAGTATACAGGAGGGGCTCGACCCTTGATGGATTTCTGCATGACATAAGTGATGTCGAACTCTGATAACAAGAGCTGCCATCAAGTAGTCCTTCCTGAGAGTGCTGACTTCTCAAACATATACTTCAATGGGTCCTTCCTTAACTAAAGCTAGAGAAGGTAAGCTAGCATATAGTGTCTAAGTCTCTGCATGGCCCAAACAAGTGCAAGGCATGCCTTTTCAAGCGAAGAGTATCTAGACTCATAGTTCCCTCTAGCCAGATACTATGGGATTGGACATCTAGCGATACACAACCTCTCCCTTGGCAGGACAAGCGGTAGTACGATTCATGGGAATTTTACATTCTCGGAACACATCTACCAAAAACTAGAGTCGCGAGGGAACATAACCGCGGTAGAGGCTCCCATCTCCCTTCTTTAGTAGCAATGTTCACTACTGTCGCTGTTGCGGAGGACCCGCCTGTAGGTTTTAGTAGACATCGGTACAATTGTAGGATGTTCTAATGCAATTATATTTCTACAGTTCTTGAATGATTTATCTTTTCAAATATTTCTTGATTGAATGAATGATTTTTATTAAAGTACTGAACTCTGTAAACTTATTTGATTAATCATTAACAGGATTGAGTTCTTGATATGATTAATACTTATAATTCCCTGCGAGTTTACAATAATAGTTCTTAAATTCTTATTTTATTTTTCATCAAAATTTGGTTTTCAAGGTTATATTTACCAGTTGATTACACTAACGTTGGAAGTCAACTTAGATAATCATAATATAATTGCATGAATATGATATTTAATTTACATGAATGATACTTCATCCCGAAGATAAAGAATATCTTTCTTTCATAACAAATCCTTTTAAAATTTGTTCCAATTACTTAAACTCAACTTCCTCTTTATTGTTCTTTCTTTTTACCTTCATATATCCAAACCAATTCCCTGAGTATCGACCTTGGTCTCATCGAGTTATTACTATTGCTGACTACCTCCACTTAAATGCGCCTAATTGGAGTAAAACAAGTGGGCACCATTTTCGGGGACTTGAAAGGATACAAAAGCTAAAAAGAGGAATTTGCATTCACAAGAAACTATTTGGAGAACTTTATTTTTTGGGTAACCTTGTTCCATCTTTTAGATTTCTGTTAATTTTTTTTTCATTTTTTTATTCCTGTTATTTAATTGTTAGTTGTTAGTAATTTTGGAGTCACAATCACCATTTAGTTTCATAGTTGTATGTCTGGTGAAGATACCTCAGATTACGATATTGAATTCTTATTTAAAGAGTCTGTAGAATCTGTTGGTTCCTCTGCATCTTTAGAGTTTGATCAATCAATTCTTGCCCCCACTTTTGATCTTAGTAGAACAGACAGTGAAATGGGAGACCCTATGAATAACTGCAACCATGTCAAAGAGGTTGACCAATAGGTCAGGACTCTTAGGGACTATCTACATCCCACAAGGAGCAGTGTCCCGTCATATTTTATCTTCCCAGAAAATGCATAGAAGTTCACGGTGAAACTTGGCATTATCCAGCTTTTGCCACAATGCCATGGCCTCGATTCCAAAAATTCCTATCTTCATATGAAGGCATTCGACGAGGTATGCGGGACCTTCCAAGATAGTTTCGAGTTACCCAAGCAAAAGCTTTTCCCCTTCTCCCTGAAGGATAAAGTCAAGTAGTGGCTTAAAATTCTAAAACCACACTTTATCCCGGATTGATCTGCACTACTAAAAGAGTTCTTCAAAAAAAAAAAAATTCTCATTCACCGTACAAATCTTTAAAACATCACATCATGAATTTTGCGGTAAAAGATGGGAAAACATTCTATCAATGTTGGGAGAGATTCAAAGATCTCCTCCATGCATGTCGGCATTGTGGGTTTTTCTATGATTCTCTCCTCACCCCTATGCATCAGTTTATTGAGATGATGTCACAGGGAGAGTTTATGGATAAAAACCCTGATGATGCTTTTGTGTTTTTTGATACTTTGTCTGAGAGTTCCCAGATGTGGAACTCGGCTTCAGTTGCCAATTCTGAGAATAGATCTACCACTTCCCATGGGGGAAAGTATGTGTTTTGAGAGGAAGATGATTTAAGGGCTAAGACGGCCTCTTTATCTCGAAAGCTTAAAGTTATAGAGATGAAGAAGGTTAATGAAGTTTCTACTGTGCCACCAACTGAATGTACTTGTGGGATATGTGCTTTAGTGGGGTGTTCTATTGAGGAATGTCCCACGATTCCTGCCTTTCAGGAGGTGTTGTTGAAAAACTCTAACACCATCTCCAATTTTTAAAAGCCATATAACAACCCCTACTCTGAAATGTATAATTAAAGGTAAAGAGTTGGAGGGGTACACTGCTGCAAGCCCAACTACAAGCTCCACCACCATCACCACAACAACAACAATGCCCTCCATATCTACCACCACACAAATGTAGTCTGGAGGACACATTGAACCAATTCATGCAGGCTAAAATGCAATACAATACCCAAAACATGCATGCCTGCAATGAATTCAAAGAATTCAAAGCCTAGACTACGCAATCTTTTGATGACATAAGGGACCACTTACAAAAATTGACCCAAGCTATCACCGTACAAGAGAAGGGCAAGTTTCTTGCCTAGCCAAAATAGTCACAGGGTCAGCTTCAGGTAGGAAACCCTTAATCCATGGACATCCAACAAGAACATGTCCAAGCTATTACCGCCATAAGGAGTGGTAAAATAAATGACAAAGGCACACCACAAGCTCACACTGAGTCATCCTTTACACCCGTGTTCAAGCCTGTTCAAGTCTCCACTGATGAGACCAAGTCTAGAGAGTTAAGGAGCTTCCATGTCCTATTCCTGCTCCTTCCCTCAAAGGCTAAAGAAATCATAGAAGTTGAGCAACTATGCCGATATTTACGAGCTTTTCAAGCAAGTAAAAATCAACATTCCACTTCTTGATGTCATCAAATAACTACCTTCCTATGCTTAGTTCCTACAGGACTTGTGCACTATCAAAAGGAATCAAAATGTTCAAAAGAGGGCCTTTTTGACTGAACAGGCCAATGTCATTATCCAACAAAGCCTTCTCCTAAATTTAAAGATCTAGGGTGTCCCACAATTTCTTGTGTCATAGAGAACTGCAAGATTGAGCAAGCTTTGCTTGATCTTGGAGCCAGTTCAAGCTTACTCCATACTCCGTCTACCAACATTTAGGATTAAGCGAGCTTAAGCCTACATGCATCACACTTCAATTGGCAGGCCATTCTATAAAAATTCATAGGGGAATAGTTGAGGATGTATTCTTCAGGTTGACAAGTTTTATTTCTCTATTGACTTCATTGTTTTGGACACTCAGCCAGTTGTGCATTCAGGGAGTCAAATTCCCGTCATACTTGGTAGACCCTTCCTTGCAACTTCTAATGTTTTAATCAATTGTAGCAATGGAGTCATGAAGCTTTCTTTTGGCAATGTGACAATGAAATTAAATATTTTTAATGTCGGTAACCAATCTAGGGAGGATTCTGATTTTCATGAAATAGATATAATTAATTTTGTTGTGGAAAATCAATTTGATATATCTCGTTTTCTAGATCCCTTTAAATTTTGTTTGACTAATATGGTTTATGATGGAGGTATTGGTGGGTGTTCTAAGTCCTCATACTTTAATAATTTCTCAAATCTTTCGCAGGACTGGGGACTACAACAAGATCTAGTGGTGGCTGAGAAAGTGTACCACCTAATAAGCTGAAACGGGTATTAAAAGGTGGTAAGGTGAACAACTCAGATTTGAATCCGGATTGAATCAGATGATTGTTACTTTTGTATTGTATAGTAGGATTTTATTTAATTTCTTTTGTTTTGTAAAGTTTTTGATTTATAGGATTTGAGAAAGATGTTGCGGTTATAGGTATTTCTCTTTCCTCACCTAGATTAATCTTTATGAGTTCTTCCTGTTTTTATTATACATTGGGGACAATGTGTGATTTAGGTTGGGGATAGAATAATTTGTGATGCAAGATCTTTTTCTTAACTATTTTTGCTTAAATTTTAATGTTTTTGGATTTTTTTTATGTTTTTTATGCATTTAGATCAATAATATTGTTGTTTATGTTTTCTTTTAGTTTTCAGTTAGAGTCTATAATGAAAACCCATTTTGACTGATATGTATATATTATGGTTTTATTGCAAAAATTTTGAGTATTAATTTGCTAATTATTTTGAATTATGTGTGTATGATAAGGTTAATGATTAGATAAATAGTATTCAATGAAAATCTAAGCTTGTTTATGCTTTATTCAGTTATTGAACTCTAGACTATACTTTAATATTATAAATTTTATTCCCGATTGAAACTTAAAATATAAGTGCATGTATGACCATGCTTGTATTAGAAATTAGGAAAAGATATTTTACCTTGAAACTTGATACAGATAGTGGATAATAATATGATGTCCGTTGTGAGTTTAGATCCATTCATTCTTGGAGTGATATTTATATTTACTCAATGAGAGTTATTTCATTCAGCTTTATTGCTTGAATAGTTTCTTCACCTTAGTTTTGATCAATGCTGATATTATAAATGACTGTTTGATTCTGAGTTACTTGCATAGAGAGTGTGTTACTAAAAACTCTTGAGATATGATTTTAGACCATATTTTCTATCATTTGAGTCTTAGCCTTATTTCTTGGAATTTTAGTATCCTTAGAAGCTGTGATGAATCTTTTTGATTAAAAATTCGTTTGTTAACCCATACAGAATAACCAAGTCTAGCATGAGATATAACATCATTTCCCTTTGGTTATTCGGAGATTGAGTTGTATCATATGTATGTAAGGGCTTGTGTGGTCGACACTTGTTGAGAAAGAAAAGATGAATATCCGATACACTTGTGAGATTGCAAGTGTTTGAATTGCTGAAAAAAAAAAGTGTATATTCTTGTTGAAAAGAAAAAAAAATGATAATGAGCATGCAAAAGAAAGCAAGAGAAGCAATGGGGAAAAAAAGATGAGATATATCTATGAATAGGAGTTGGAAAAAAATCATGCTTCTAAGGAGAGTTTTGAAAGTATGTGTCAAGAAATAGTGGGATACAAAGCTTCTTGGGTTATCATTTTGAACTCTTATTTCCCTTCGTTTCCTAACCCCATTACCCCATGCCACATTACATCTGTAAATAAAGACTTATTTGATCTCAAGAGTTGTTAGTGATACATGACTTGTGTGAGTAAAGATGAGGATGATAGTTGTTTTGAGTGTTGGGTGTTGATTATTTATCATGAAACTATGCTATTTTCCTTTCTTTGATAGTGATTCATTCGTTAAAATCATAAGTGAGATATATTTTATTTTAATTTTACAATAATTGTAAAAAACTCAGGGAAATTAGCCAACATAACTGAGTGATTTCATTGTTGAGAGTACAACTTAGGAGTTGATTCAAAACAAACAGTGGATGGTAGAGATGTAGTGTATTTTTTATTGATTTTTTCACATGTAAGGTCATTTACACATGACACACGAGTTTCAATAGGAATATGATTTGAAAATACCATTGTATAGTTTGTGGTTCTATAATTTGACTTAGTATGCACTTGTTCATATTTTTATTTGTACATTTTGTTTGATTATTGGTTAAGTCATATGACAAGTTCAATACAGTGGGCAGGTTAATGGAAGTTTGTAGGTATCTTCACTGGAAACCTTTCCACGAGACTATGCTCGTCCACTAAGGGAAACCTGGGGTCTAAAGGCTTATTGCATAGGCTAAATACAATCATGAGTCCTATGAAAATGGATTAGTTTTGATAGATTATTCTACTAGTTTGTGTTTTAGGATTGTTACCATACTAGGGACTAGTAAGGTGTAAGTTGGGGGTGTCATTCATCATTAAAAGTATAGGTTATTTATCTATTATTTATGACAAATTGTATTGATTCTGAGCTATTAATTGGATACTCCCTTGATTTTTATGCTTTGATTAGTTTTTAGTGTTTGTTGATTTTATCAGGTAAAATAGGTGAATTGAGCTGAATTGAAGAGCTTGCTAAATTGACTAGACGATTGAAGATTACAAGGAAATCAAGGGGTCAAAGTGCAAACACATAGAAAGTCAACAGTCAATGTAGCCAAAGTTCTAGATAACATGGTGCGTTTAGACGTAGCTATTTCGTCCGGACACGAGGGTTGATGCAGATCAATTGGAATTTGCCTAAGTGTTTTTGGGAATGACGATACATAAGACTTACACCGAATGCACTTACTTCGTCCGAACGCGATGGCTGAAGATGTGCATTCCAGGGATTTCAAGGTGTTAGGACGTGGAGATATGTGCAGATGAATACTTGATAATATGGTGTATCTTCATTGGGACGTAATGGACTATTCAAACTCAGTTGATTGCTCAAGTCAAAATCTTGAGACTTGCGTCCGAACGCAGATACTCCCCCTAGACGCGCATAGGTGAATCAACGCCGCTTGACTTTAACCTTGTAGGGATTTGTTTTAATTCTTATTCTAATTTTTGGAATAGTTTATAGATATAAATACAAGGAGAGCTAGCTGTAAGATATATCTCTTATTAGGCCTCTTCCTTAGACCTTTTTCATAATTTATTGTGAAGAATCAACTCATGGCTAGGGAGTAATTCCATTTTATTCTCTAGTTAGGGTATGGTTTTCATGATTGTTTATTGAATATTTTATGAATATAATTATATTTTTACACTTTTTGAATGATTTATCTTTTAAAATATCTCTTGATTGAATGAATAATTTTTATTAAAGTAGTGTACTCTGTAAACTGATTTGATTAATCATTAATATGATTGAGTTCTTAGTATGATTAATACTTATAATTCCCTATGAGTTTATAATACTAATTCTTAAATTCTTATTTTCTTTTCGAATAAAATTTGGTTTTCAAGGTTATATTTACCGGTTGATTACTTTAACATTGGAAGTCAACTTAGATAATCATAATATAATTGCATGAATATGATATTTAATTTATATGAATGATACTTGATCCCGAAGCTAGAGAATATCTTTCTTTCGTAACAAATCCTTTTAAAATTTGTTCCAGTTACATAAACTCAACTTCCTCTTTATTGTTCCAAACCAATTCCCTGAGGATCGATCTCAGTCTCACCGAGTTATTACTATTGCTGACCACCTGCACTTGGGTGAGCCTAATTGGACTCAATCAACAGTCGTTTTAATTAATTATGTTCATTTGTCATTGGCATCAGCCATCAACCAACGCAAAAACTGATTTTTTTTTTTGCTTTTGTAATTAATGTCGATGCAAATAATCTTTGAAGTAAAAAAGATTTTTCTTGTAGATATAAATCAAAACTACGTCGTATTGAATTGATTTTTTGCATTGGCATTTTATCGATGCAAATACTCTAGTTTTTTTCTTTGGGAATGTTGACGACGCCAAAAAAAAACATATTGAATCGGCAAGATGTTGATGCAAAACAAAATTGAACAAAACTTGCATTTTTTCCCTCGCCAAATAGTTGATGCAAATATTCAATTTTTTGCTTCAGCACACATTACTGATGCAAATAAGGGAGTATTTGCATTGGCGAAAAAATTTTTGAGGTAAAATCCGAATTTTCTTGTAGTGCCCCCATCTCCACAAGTAAGCACAAGTCCTACAAAGATGAATTTTGTTAAGGGTAAGCATGAAAAGAAGCTGGTTAAAAAGGAAACCCAAACCAAACATCTTATGTGTTTTACATGTGGTGAACATGGTCACTATAGTGGACATTGCATTTAAAATAGGGAAGTCTTAGATAAAAAAATTCATGCACCTAGCCAACCAATCTAAAGCATTGATAATCAAGTTGTCAATCTTTCCAAACTTTTAGAGAGGTCACGTGAGTCCAAGCATACTCATGCATCATCTTCATATGGACCACATGGTAGAGTATCCAAAGCTTTTTCTACCACCAATATCGAAATTGATCTATATACTTTCGGGGAGAAGAGAAATAGTTTTCCACCCATTCCTCGATCTAACCCGAGTTTTAGGAAGGGAAAGCACGTGTAGATGACTAGGGAGGACTTTGAGAACTCACCATCTCAACCAAGTCAGAGGCCCCGAGTGCCTCTAGCAAGGTCATGGTTCCTAAAAAATAGGAAAGGTGAGAAAATATAAACCTTGGTGATCACGCATGCATTGCATCAAACACACTATGGTCATACTTTGTTTGTACATATTTATTTATTTATTTGCTATTTGTTTTTCTATGAGAAAATAAAAAAAATAGAAATATGAAAATATAAAAACAAAAGAAATTTTAAAAATAAAAAACAAAAGAAATACAAAAATTCAAAAAGAGTTTTGATTTCAATTTTGACATTTTTTTTTTGGATTTATGGTAAATGCTTTATTTGTTTTTCCTTGTTTAATAGCATTTTTTTATGTACATGTGTTAATTGAAAATTTCAAAAACATTGGAAAAGAAAAAGCTACAAATATTTTCTTTTTTTTCTTTTTATTTGTTTCATGATTATGGTAAATCCACACTTGGTTTGCATTGAAATAGTTTCATCCTTAAATCAAAGTTGAAATGTACATTGCCATAAGTCATATTAGAGGATAGAGAACTTTGTGGAATAAATCTTAGTGATTGATTCATTAGTCAAAGTATCTTTCTTCCTTTCGTGCTTAGATATTGTTTACCTTTGAAAAATTCAAAAACCAAGTTCACGCATGCTATTCAGCTTTAAACTTAAGAATTTGATTAGTTTGAACCATTAATGATCTTAAATGACTCTAAGTGCTGGTGATAGGTGGACACATGACTAAAGGTTAGTTAAACCTCAATCCCTTAAAAGATGTTGAAGGCCAATGTGAGAAAAGAGCCCAATGTAGCCAAATCTAAAAAGGTGACGTATATATAAATGGCTAAAAATTATTGCACTTGAATTGTATGAGTACTTATTCTAAATTGTGAATTTCTTATTTGTAAAGCTCATAGAGCTCATGTTAACCATAATTAGAAACATATATTAAAAGTACGGAATTCACAATCGTGTTGATTGAAGCCATAGAGTAGAAGAGATAGAAGAGAGATGGAATTGTAAAAAAAAAGACATATTAGGACACTCACTAACCGATCATGTATTTACTTAGACTATTCATTAGGATTTTATAATAAGCTTATTAATGATTTAATCTAATCGGAATCTTTTTTGTGTTGGAGATAGGTTTCACAAACGATGCACTTGAATTAGTCCAAGTTGAATAAAATTTGAACACGTGAGTGAAATTGAACCAAGTGAGGAAATTTTGCTATAGGATGCATGAAATTGAGCTCAATATCTTTGAATTTGCATTAGAGTAATGTAACGAGATGATGAATTTTGGATGGATCTATTAAAATGTGAATTTGTGTAATTTTTCATGATCATTTGAAATTTGAGCACTTAATGTTTAAAATTGAAAAATTGCATCCTTTTTTTTTAAATCCAAATTCATACATGCATTTTATCAAATTGCATTTAGATTGTACATCTATTATACATGCTCTAGGACTCATTGAATTCAGTTGGAAGTGGGATGGACCATAGACTGCTAAAATGCTCTGCTTCAGGGCTCGCTTGAGTGGCCAATGACCTCGCTCGAGCGGTCTTTATCGGGATTCTGCACTACTGAGTTAAAATGCCGCATTTTGACGGGAGTTCTCCATTTATTTCACTCCCAAACAAGAGCCCACTTACTTTTACCCTACCCAAAGCATTTCCAAGTGATTAAACTTCATGAGTAATAATTAGTGTTGTGTAACACCCCTCCCTCACATGGCAAGATATTGTCCGTTTTGGGCCCACTGGCCCTCACGGCTTTGTTCCTCCCAGTACCTCTGGGAAAACGCGTCTTGCCAAGTAAGGCCAGAGGCTTACATATAAAGCCCAGCAACTCCCCCTCCCTAGCCGATGTGGGACACCAGGATTGCGCATCCTTAACAGGAACCTCACAATCCACCCCTCTTAGGGCTGCACGTCCCCGTGCAGCACAGACATACTTACTAGTAACCTCCTGCCCACACGCGAGCACGGCAGGGGCCCACCCTTGGACCAGGCGAGGGTCAGCTCTGATACCATTCTGTAACACCCCTCCCTCACATGGCAAGATATTGTCCGCTTTGGGCCCACTGGCCCTCACGGCTTTGTTCCTCCCACCCACATCGGCTAGGGAGGGGGAGTTGCTGGGCTTTATATGTAAGCCTCTGGCCTTACTTGGCAAGACGCGTTTTCCCAGGGGTACTGGGAGGAACAAAGCCGTGAGGGCCAGTGGGCCCAAAGCGGACAATATCTTGCCATGTGAGGGAGGGGTGTTACATGTTGTTTGAGTTTAGATATGTGTTTATCATACATATACACACTATTTCACCGATCAATTTTGGGAAAAATTCCACCAAGAGTTGACAAAAGAGCAAGGGTACAGGCTTCGGGGAGTAGAGCTCATTTTCAGACACCACAATTCCGAGAGCTGTATAAGAGACAGTTTTCTTCAAGCACTATGCTTGTCGAGTGAGGAGTTAATCACGTTGGGGTAAGTAACCCCCCTATACCTTCGTTGTTTGGCTCAAGAGGGCGGACTGAGCTATTTGCGAGCCCTTTTGCCTGCAATATGGACATGGTCATAGAATTTTACCCACACATTTGTGACACCATAGTGAGCACTTCAAGACATACATCTGATGTGTGCTATTTGAATTTTCCACTGACCTTATTGCCACCACCCCACGTCTTCCCCAGATAGCACGTGATCCTTATCACTTTAGACCTGAAAGTGCTATACCCACACTGTCATCACTTGCCTCAGTGTTGTATGGAGTCCCCAATCCCGATTGATGGAACCACTAGTTGTGGTACCACTAGGACTTGACTGGGGTTTATAGGTTTATAGATCTGATTGTGAACTACAACATTGACCCGAAGACTCATATTTTCACTTTTTCCACACCAAAAGCCTATTTGTTACATGCTATTGGAACAGGTTTCGGGATAGATCTGCCATGTGTAATTTTTTGAGTCATTCAGAGAGCATTCTATTAGGGGACAATTATAGACATTGTGCCATTTGGTTCTCTTATCACTTGTATTTTTCTAAACAAGGGTGCTGGTACTTTAGAGTCTGATAAGATGTTGAGACCAAAGAGACCTCTAGGGAAGGAGCATCTGAGACAGAGCGAGACATATGCTAGATGTAATTTTGACCCTATACAGGTTGAGGTAGAGAGAGATAAGATTGAGTCTGAGATACATGGTACTACTATAACAAAGCGTAGTACATCTAGTCATGCACCATCAACGAGACAGGCAAGAGGCCATACATCATGTACCATACTCCCTATCACACCTCCTGCAACTGCATTGGATTAGTGGACTGTTGTTCACACAACACTAGATTATCTACAACGCAATATTGATCAGGAGCACATTCTTTCTTCTCTCCATATGGATGCTCTTGGTGAGGGTATGACGAGCCTATGGATGGATCAACAGGAGACTAGGAGGGATATTTAGCGTTTGAGGCACATGATGCAAAATTCTGGTTTCATCATAGATAATGACCCAAGACACATGGCGTAGATGGTGGAGATTCAACCATTTGAGCTACTGCTTTTAGATACTTATAGTATAAGTCATCTGTGAGCTTGAAAGTGTTTTATATTCATTCATGGCACGTACTAAAGTACTCTTTATTTTTCTTTGTTGACTTCTATCTTTTGTTGAATTTTTATTTGTGTAGCTTATTTTTGTTTGTTGTAGCATACTCTTGGTCATACTCTTTGATTGTTTATCATATTTGACTTTGAGTTATATGTTTCATTTATCCCTTGCTAAGTTTCCTTGCATGAATTTGCTAGTTGATGTGCATTCATACCATGTTGTCATATTATAATTCTATGTCCTGATTGACCTTTTCCTATATCTCAAAATTTGTACCCATACCCCTGACCTCCATCTTTAATAAAATTTGTGAGTACAAGTCAACTGTCAACTCCATATTCAACCAAGTGATTCCCGGTTGTTACCAACTGTAGAGAGTCTAAGTGTAGTGAACTAAGCTCACATCGAAATAAGGTTACCTAAGTACAGCGCTCTCAATGAGTATCCTACTTATGATCTTTCTAACCAATTAATACTTCCAAAATAACCGTTGCCAAATCTTTGTAATATTTTAAAACCAATACTGATAACCTCAAGTATGTGGTTATAGAAGGACCTCAATTCCTTCTAGAAATTACAATCATAATTTCTACCCTTATTCCTAGAACTGATACTTGTTTGTGGTTATTTAATAATATTCCTCTAGTTTATTATATTTTAACATTGTATTCACGTTAGAGGAAGATATATCACTGTCAAAGTTTTTCCATCAGCAAAAATCTCTATCGTTCCTCAATTTCCTAGCTAAGTCTTTTCAATAACTTAATATAATCCTTATGCTCTAAGCATTAACTATCCTAAGCATGCCCTAGTTTAACTTGTCTATATACAATAAAAGAAATTACCACATTTTGTTGTTTTCCAAAAGTCTAGGCAACCTTAAGAATCCGGTAAACACAAAAAATCGACCTAAAATGAAACAATAACTTCATCATAATCTATCATCCCTCATTCACTTCAATATACTTTGATCTTATACCCTCATAACGTTATAGTTTTTTCAATACCATAAAAGTTCACCATCACTTTTCATAGAATAATCACCAACCCATAATAGCATTCTATCTCACGATCCAGCTAATCTTGGACCCTTTCATCATAAATACACCAATACCCTCAAAGATATCCCAAAACTTATGCCTCATAAACAAAATGTAGTGCTTTAAAGATTCATGCCTAACATCCCTTACTAACCAAAAATAAAATACCATCCACTTTATAAAACAAACCATAACGACATGGTAGGCAACCAGTATATCCATTCCAAAAATTATATCAATTCTTCCGAGTCAGCTAAAATTCATGAATTCGAATAAACAATTCATAACCTACCTAAATATCAACTCACACTTATCTTATAGGCACACAATTCCAAGAATATTCAAGCCTATGGTTCCTTCCATCTTATACTTCCTACTCTCAATAGATAACCCACAACCTACAACTCTCATGTAAGACTTAATTCCTAGGCTTTGATACCAACTTTGTCACGCCCCAAATTCCCATTAAGGCATGAACTAATATCAACCATCAAACCATAAGAGCATACTAAGATAACTATTGAATAAATAAAATCATCCATTGTCCAACATAAATAACTAAACAAATCCCAAATCAACATAAATAATTCGTTAAGATTACATCCAAAACAGAATAATATATTTCAACTTAACTAATCAAGAATATTCCTAAACATTGTCTAATAAACCAGAATTCAGAAATTTAAAATAAGAAAGCACTACCAAGAACTCAACTTTCAAATCTATGTCTTGATCCGCTAACACATCAAAATCTACCTACTCACCTATGTTAATGCCACTGTTTACACTGAAATCTAAAAAATGTTATAAGGTGTGGTGAGCAATAAAACCAAGTAGAACAATCGTTTCAAACCCAAACAAGGTTTCAAAATAATAAAACTTGTAAGTTTTAGTTTGTAAAATAGCATATAACAATTTGAAGTAAAATATTTACAGTTAATAAGATCTCAATTTTGTTGTACAAAACAGTAAAGTTCAAAAAGAAGTAAAACTCATTCTCAAAGCAATAAATAGTCACAACAAGTATATCTCATATACGTAGATAGACTAGCATGAATCCACACATCGAGTAGATCTTGGTCCACACACACACATACACACACACACACCATAATCCAACCAATCCTCGCAAGGATACACCATTTTAGGAAGGGCGTATATCGATGCATCGAAATTGACGAATCCTTTTCAGGAATAGTATATTAGTCCTCAACCTCGATTCCTATGAGCAAATAGTGCGTATTCTCAAACAACTCCACTACGAGTGATAGAGAATCTTCAAATCCCTCAAGGTACGAAATGCATCTATGCACTCTACAATGTATGGTTGAGTGAAACCCATGTTCATAACATCCACTCATACAAGAGATAATTTATAGAATTCATATTTTTCACAATTCTCAAAATTAGAAGAACTTCAAGGAAACACGTAAGAGATCATAAAAAGATATATAAAATTTAACCATAATTAAGAGGGTTTTTATCAAGAACATGTGATTTTGGGATGTAAATCATGTAATTATTCAAGTAAAGGATACATATAAATTAATGAAAACCTTTTTTTTTTTGGGAGGGGGAAGGGGGCTTGAACCCTTGACCTCAAGAAGGTAAAGCCTTCACAAGGTAAGCAGTATCATTGGACCAAAGGCCTTGTTTATCTAACATATAATTATGAATACAAATTGAAAGACACATAATAACACTAATTCCTCAATGAGTAAGTTTGAGAAATAACCCCTACCTTTATTCATATATAATGTGATTTTGCGTATGTTTGATGTAATTTTCTTGTATTAATCCTTCAAGATCTAGCCCTTTTTCTTCTCTGCCAACTTATCTTAGCTTCCTCGGGTTGAAAACTACTGAAATAGACCTAAAGAACGGCCCTAGGTTATTTGTAGGGTAAAAAAAATTCAGTTAGTGCAAAACTGATCGCTGTAAAATGCGTATCTCCGTTCGAACGGAGATTAGCGTTCGAACAGGCATTACTCCCAGTATCTTTTATTCTGTCTGTTGAAAATCCATCAGGCCTACACTGCATTTGAACAAAACAGTGTATTCGAACGGATTTCTAGATTCTGTAACCTATATCACTTTTGCAAGCCCATTTTGGCCTAGTTGATTTAAAATGTCATGAAATACTCTTTTCGTAGCCCTTGAAGTCTAGTTTCTAATGCCTCAAGAATCAGCTCAATTGGATATCAGGGTAAAGAGTTGTAGCCAAAACACTGAGGTAATGTCAAATCTATTACTACTCGAATTCTCTCTCCAAAATACGTTTTAACTCCGGAATACTTCCAAACTTCTAATACACCTCATATCACATCTCCCAAGGTTTATCGACTTTTCGAATTCAATGATGGTCATATGTTGACCTAAAAATATTTAAAAACTTACCTAGCTACCATTCTCAAACTTAATAAACGCATTTGAAACTAAATTTGGCAAAAAAGTCTGTACGTGCAAAAATCAAGCTTCATGATCAATCTTTCAACAACGATTCAAGTTGTCTATTATCATTTTAGAAGTATTTTTAATATCATGTCATCCATATTTAAATTTGCATGCGGTCTTACAACCTAAAAAAGAGAGACAAAGCGTTCCTCTTTTAGTTTGAAGGATGTATTTTAGTTTTTGGTCCTTTACTCCTTTTTTATCTATTGAATATTTGAGTATCAAATAAAATATTAATTAGAAAAAATATTGAAACTTATTAAAGTACCCACCTTAGAAAAAATTTCTTGCTTCGGCCATTGCTGCAAGAAAATTGAAACCAACTAGCTGAACATAACTCAAAACAAAACAATTTAACAATTTAACAATTTGAGAACTAAATAAAAATAAAACAGAATGCTATCAAATGCAATTTAACAATTCGTAGAAAGTATTTTGCGACGCAATTTTATTTTCATCGCAAAAAAATATTTTTTTGTTACGAAAAAAAAAACGTCGCTAAAATTTTAAAAAAATAATAATTTAATGAATTTTTCGCAACCCAAAAAAATAATCGCAAATAATTTTTTACATAAATAAAAAAATAAAAAATAATAATTTAATTAATTTTTCGCGACGTCAAAAAATCGTCGCAAATAATTTTTTACCTAAATAAAAAAAAGTAAATTATAATAATTTAATTAATTTTTAGCGACGTAAAAAATCATCGCAAATAATTTTTTCCATAAATAAAAAATGTAAAAAATAATAATTTAATTAATTTTTAGCGACGTAAAAAAATCGTTGCAAATAATTTTTTACATAAATAAAAAATGTAAAAAATAATAATTTAATTAATTTTTTGCGACGTAAAAAAATCGTCACAAATAATTTTTTACATAAATAAAAAATGTAAAAAATAATTAAATAAATACATTTGCGACGTTTAAAAATCGTCGCTAAAAAGATTGTTCCTACAATTTTTAGCGACGAGTTTAATTTCGTCACAAAAAAGTTCATTTTTTTAAAAAAAATAACCTTTTATAAAAAATGGTATTCCAATAAAATTTTTCACTTGTACACCACTAATACTTGTGTTCAATAAAAAATTAACACAATTAATATATTTCACATCTTTTCCGTTCAACAACCAACACAAACTAACATCAAATAACATACTAACAAAAACATAAAATATAATACACTTAATAAAAGTTATACAAATCATCAAAATATCCAACAACGTAATCTACATACAAGTTTCCCAAAATATTTTAATACATAACCAAAAGTGACCACTAGCAAATCATCATATCCAAAAAAAAATTTGTGAAGTCCGAAAATTTAGGTTGTGCACAAACTTCATTAATAGCCTTTACTCTAGTATCAGCAGGTACTGACGAATTCTTCGTGAATTGAGAAAATGTGGGACTTTTCTTTGAAGCCTCAACAAGGTCAAGAAGCTCGGATTCAACCTTTTCCAATGCACGTTTCTTTTATTGCTACAATGTACAAAGCAGAGACATAGTTTCCAGAACCTCCAAATAATGACAAAAGCACCTGAAATGCCGCAGACAAAAAATGAACGATTAACATAAGTGAAACCGTCATAGATCCCAAGAATCTAACTTGTGGATATTTTGTTAATTGGAGAAATGAATCCTTCTTCCATACCATACTCACCGCGAGTCCATTGTGCTTACGAACGAGTGGAGCGTCTTCAATGCGAGTTGTGCGTGGAATGTCGCCTAAACAGTTTCATAGTGGTGTTTGTTGTTTTCGAGTTCCCCTACCTTCGGAAAGTATACTCCTAATGGTACCTTAGTACGCCATAGGCGTCTTATCATTTTTTTTTAACAAAGGTAAAATTTTATTAATTAACAAAGCAACATTACAAGAAGCAAAGGAAATGCATAAACGCCTTAACAGAAACAAACCAACTCAAAGTAAGGCACAAACGCCTTTCAAAACAACCAAACTCAAAAGGTCAAAAGCCAACAAAAACAAGTATGCTCCCAGTTCAGATTCTTCATAGCAGCCACAACCCTTCCTTCTACTTCCAAAGCATTTCAAACAAATCAACACTTATTCAAAGTGCAGATTTCCAGCAAGACCCAAACAATCCAATTATCACATGAAGCAAAATCCCACCACCAATCCAATTATCACAGAAAAAGTCAGTATTCTTTCCATTTCCAACTAAAACTTTTGAACCAACAACAACCAGCTCAAAGTATGGTCTTAGTAATTCAAAGATATCGAAATGAGTTTTACCAAGACAATGTAAAAGACTTCTTCCCCTCAAATTTCCTTAAGCCCAACCCTCCCTCATTCTTGGGCAAGGTGATCTTACTCCATGAAACCCAATGTCTTCTTTTCACATCCAACTTACTGAAATGCACACAAAACCAGACATTAAAGAATTAAGTCTAGAAACATAGTTTTTTTTTTGTAACAATCAATACTTACGACAACAGAATGAAACAAACAGTAACAACCACAACAAGTGTTCTCCCATAAAGACCTATAACTATAATTTATAAGAACAAGATGCACATTGCACCACCAAATGTGAGATAGACTTTCACCCCTTATTTCTACCAGATGATGAGACACACAGTGTACAACAACTGCAATTAAATCTTCATTTCCAAAATAGGTGTCTGCTAACAAAAAATCACTAGAATCACAAGCAACAAAAAACATAATACAATTGCATATGAAGAAATATCCAGTTGATAAAACAAAATTATAAGCAAAACCCAGAAGCAAAATTACAAAACCAACATCTTCCAGCACGGGCTCTCAGGTTATTTATCGAAAGGGTATGATTAAATTCACTAAAAGATCCCATTATCAAAAGCCCAAAACTAGAAATACCCAGATGATAAAAGGAAAAAATAAGCAAAAAAGAAACATACAGTTGATTAAAAAGAATCATACAGTTGATACAGTTGATTCGTCAACCCCTTTGATGCAGAAGTCCGAAATTCATCTATTACAAAATAGAAAAAAATAAATTAATAAATTAGCAATCATTAATAAAGGAAACGAGACGATTGGCCCACTTAGCTCTAAGTTTTAGTTTTTATACTTCTTAAGTGTTGAACCTAAAACGATAGTAAAAAGATACTAACTAAGACTCAGGTGGCATGTCTGCATTAGTTGAGTTGCCCTATAGAGCACGTTGCATTTGAAGTTGTATCTGCAAAAGTTGTTGCATCATCTGTTGCTGTGCGTCTTCAAACTTCTCTAGCTTCTCTTTCGTTTCATCACGTTCCTTCTAAAGAGAATCAACAATTGCTTGAAACTTTTTAATCATATCAGCTTGTTCTCGATACTCAACAGTGGATCTGAATGACTGACTAGAGGATAAAGGCTTTGGGCCATGTCCAAATCCTTTCTTATGTCCAGGTCAGCTGCCAAGGACTATGCATGCAATTTCATCCTGTGTCAATGGCTCTACACCCTCTTCTAAGTTCTGTGTGGATAATTCTTTCATCCGCTCCTACAATTTAATATATTTAAACCCAATTAGTGAGTGTATCTTAAAAATTTATTTAAAAAAAACATAATTTTCTACAATTTGAAATACTTACATATCTTGACTCTGCCTCAGCAGAAACCCACTCACCCTTATTGTTCACATGAGAATCATGAAAAAAATCAACAATGTGGGGTGGCTCATTAGTCGTAGGGTCTCTCTGTTACAGTTAATCAAAATATCAATATTCAAATTTATGAATTTCCTATATATTAAAATTTAGGAAGCAAATGCTAAAGTATAACATCCTTTCATATAGGGCAGACTGAAAGGACTTTGAACTCATCGAGTGGTTGTCTGGCAGTTTGGTACGATTTTCTGCATTTTTCTTAGATTTTGCCTATATACAAAGAATATAATTAGTACATAATTGCGAATAAAAAATGGATATTAATTTGCATAGCTTATAAAAGTTACCTGAAATTTTGGATTCTTGTAAAATATTTCAATTATGTACTCCTAATCTTCCTGACTCACATCACCATATGGCTTGCTCTTTGGGTCAACACCGGACACAACCAAATCCTTGTAGTGCATATGCATATAGTATCGGTGGTCCCTGTACCTCGCAGCAAATTTTTTGTCAAAGGCCTTCCTAACACCAACTTTTTCACGATAATCTTTAATGTTAAACTTTGTCTACAACAAAATATAAATATAAAAATTAATTACAACATGTTGTAACACTCTACACAAATAAATATATTATTGAAACCAAACAAATATATCCACTAACCAACAACTGTGCAATGAGTGGTGCCTTCTCCTCTTCTGTTATTTGCTTCAATTTGTGCACATTTCTAATAGGGGCAAACGTCTTCGCCAGGGAGCCAATCTCTATCATCACCTTCGAAGAATGTACACCCACTGGAACGCCGACTCCATCAGGAATCAAAACATCAAGCGGGTCGTGAGCTGCACGAAGACGCTCAACATTTTTCCCTCTAGACGGTCCTCGACCTCGTTTCTTGGAGGTAGAAGCTGCGCAAACATTAATAATAGATGTTAGCCCACTATATTAAGAAAAATATGTTTAGAAAATAAAGTATGCATCAAACCTATACTGCTACCCTCAGTGTCTGCAACAGGCTGTGATGTAGGTGCATCAGATGATACAGCCCAAACATCTGTACTCGAGGATGCACCCCTAGTAGGTGCATCAGAGGATGCAACCTTACTAGCTGTTGTGGTGGCTCGGCGACCTGGTCCCATATATATAAAACACTTGACATATAGAAATATATAAATTATATCGACAATATCCAAGTATACTAATTATATAAGTCATAATTTATTAATTACCATGAAAATATCTTAATAATTCATCTACATATCCGACTCTTCATCATCATCAAAATGGGAATGCACATCATCATCTTCTTCTGAATCGACATACTCCACTTGTTCCTCATCATTGTCATCACATATGAAATCATAAATGTTTCTCTGCTTCTCCAATGGACAATCCGGTCTCGAGGAATGATTTCTGGATCAAGATCAGTCCTATGAAGTTGACCTATTTCGTTATCTTTGACTACTACAGGAGCAACCTCTGTTGATTCATCCTGTTGGAATGTGTCACTTGGAACATACAATTCATTTTCGCTAGCTTCTATATCTTCCAACTCAGGAACATCCCATATTCCTCGATGATGTATGTGTTGCACAACTTGCCAATCCCTACCCAATTTTGTATCATTAACATAAAATACTTATTCCACCTGATCAGGTAGGACAAAAGGGTCATTTTGATACCATCTACTTTTCAAATTAATGCTTGTAAAATGAGCATCAATTTGAACTGTTTTCCCACTACCAAGGTTGAACCATTCACATTGGAACAAAAAAAATACTATGGCCAAATATGTAACTCATCTCCCACACCTTATTTAAGTATCTGTAGAAGTTAATTGTTTTGTTATTATGTTCTCCTTCTACAACTACCCCACTATTTTGGCTTTTTCGACGATTGTTCGACGCTTGTCACTCTCTTTAGTGTGGAACCAGACACCATTGCATATTGCCCCAGAGTACAATTTTATTGTCACATCAGGACTGTTTGCTAGTGACCACAATTCATGAGTTGCTTCATGTGACCCTTCGCCTCGTAACTAATTCATCTACACACATGAATATGAAAGTTTTTATGGTTTACAAACTAATGCAAATAATGCTTATAATCTAAATTTGTATAGCTTACACGTTTTGCAAACCACTCGGGAAATTCTACTTGGTGGCGATGAGTGATGTCACCATTTCTTTCCAACTCTAACATATTTTTGTGTTCCTTACGTATAAAACCATAAATTTGACATATAACAAATTTTAAACTATTAAAAAGTACAATAAGAATGCTCACAAATATATATATTTAACATACACATACTCTAGATATGGATCCAATTCGGGACTATTATGTAGGACAAACCAATGAGCCATATCTCGTTCCTGTTGAGAGACCTCAGTTGCTCTTGTAATTCGCCCAAAAGGACGAACATTTTGGGTGAACACAGCTAACCCATGCACATTTTTGACTTGATATGCATTTTTTTCCTTGCGATTAAAAACTATTTTGATACCAGTAAGATACATCAAGCAAAAGGTAAGACATTCTTTGACAATATAAGCCTCCGCAATTGAACCTTCTGGACGAGCTCGATTACGAACATATCCTTTTAAAGTTCCGAGATACCTTCAGTAAATCACAAAACATATAAGGAGATAATAACAAAACCAAATGAGAAGCTAATAACAATTTAAAATATCACCTTTCCACTGGGTACATCCACCGATACTGCATTGGTCCAGCAATCTTGGCTTCCCTTGGCAAGTGAACTGCTAAATGCACCATAATATCGAAGACTGTTGGTACAAATATCTTTTCTAACTTACAAAGAATAAATATTATGTTATCTTGTAATGCATTCAAGTCTTTTACCATCAATATCTTTGCACAGAGTTGTTAAAAAAAATTTCCCAACTCAAATAAAGTGGTACAAATTTCCTTGTCCAAGTAACCACGAATTCCAAATGGAATAAGTCGTTGCAGAAGAACATGACAATCATGGCTTTTCAGGCTTGATACCTTACCATCCTTCGTGCTCACAGACCTCGATATATTTGCTGCATATCCATCTGAATACTTAACTGATTTAAAAAATTCACAGAACCCTTGTCTTTCTTTTGAAGACAAAGTGTACCACGCAGCTGGTTTTACATACGACTCTCCATTCTTTTGGAGGTGCAATTCTTTTATGATATTTAGGTACTCCAAATCCAGATGAGCTTTATCTGTGTCCTTATTCTTGCCATCAATACTCAATAATGTGCCAAGCAAACTATCACATATATTCATCTCTATGTGCATGACATCAAGGTTGTGTCGAATCTTAAGCACATGCCAATACGGTAAATCAAAAAAAAATGCTCTTCTTTGTCCAATTAAGTTCCTCAGATGACCGTTTTTTTTTTCCGATTGTTTGGATGTTTTCCGAATTGCACATTTGGTAAACACTCCAATTGATCTAAAATCTCTTGCCCCGATAACTCACAAGGTTTTGATTTTTTCTCAATCTTACCATTAAATAAATTACTTCGTCGCCAGCTGTGATCTTGCGGCAAGTAACGACGATGGCCTGTGTAGCCTATTTTGCTTCTTAATTACTGTGATAATGCATCAAAATTACAAATGGAACATGCTTTGTAACCTTTTGTATTCCATCCAGATGGGTTACCATAAGCAGAAAAATCATTTATGGTCCACATCATAGCTGCACGCATTTGAAATGTCTATTTGGTACATGCATCAAAAGTTACAACACCATCCCACAATTCTTTCAACTCATCAATTAACGGGTGCAAGTATACGTCAATCTCCTTCCCGAGTGTCTATGGTCTTGGAATAAGCAATGACATCATGAAGAATGGATCGTTCATACATTTCCAGGGAGGCATGTTGTAAGGCATCAAGATCACAGGCCACACACTATAAGAGTTGTTCATGTTCCCAAAAGGGTTAAAACCATCAGTGGCCAATCCAAGCCTAACATTACGAGTGTCCCAAGCGAAATCAGGATATTGCTTATCAAAGTCTTTCCACTCTTCAGAATCACTAGGATGCCTTGAATAATTCTTGTCATCCACTCACTTCTCTTGGTGCCACCTCATATCTATAGCCGTTTTCCTCGACATAAACAATCTCTGTAACTTTGGTTTCAATGGAAAGTATCTCAAGATCTTATGAGGTATCTTCTTACCCTTACCATCATTGAGTTGATATCTTGACTCCCCACATATTGTACACTTATCCAATTTTTCATTCTCCTTCCAAAATAGCATACAATCGTACCTACATGCATGAATAGACACGTATCCCAATCCCAAAGCTCGTAAGAATTTTTTAGCATCATAGACAAACGTTGGAAGAATACGACCTTCAGGTAAAAGGCCTGTCAATAGCTCTAACATCAGTGTTAATGACTTATTGCTCCACTTGTTCAATACCTTTAAATGAAGCAATTTAACCAAGAACGACAATAGGGTATATTTTTTGCAACCAAGATACAAAACACGTTGAACATCTTTCAGTAATTTTTCAAAAGTTTGAACTTCCTCACTATCAACACCCTCACATGTTTCTCCAGCATGAACACCCCCTAAATCATTATCCATGAACATTCCCCTACCAACATCTTCCAACATTTCGGGTATTTCGTCTCGATCATCATCTTCACTGTCGGTCATATCATCCTTGACACTACCATCATCATCATCTACAAAAAATTGGGTGACATTCAAAGGAACGGGTTCCCCATGGTGTACCCACGTCGTGTAAGAGGTCATGATCCCTTTCACGTACAAATGATTTTTCACAGTCTCATCATCATGCCATTCTGCATTCATGCAATTCCTACAAGGACATCGAATTTTTCCATCTCGACTCGAATGTTCCATGACAAAATTGACAAAATATTTGACCCCATCAATGTATTTAAAATCCAACCTATGCCTAATTGTCATCCAACTCTTGTCCATAATTGATAGCCTACAAAATCACATATTTATCAATGTCATGTACCAAGCATCATGCAAACTATGCCGTCAACTCCTTCCTATTTTGGTAGGTGGTCCTATCCCACTCAGGAATGCACATTCTATATAGTAGAAAACATCTTTTATCGCTTCGTTCATCTCTAATGGAAATCCAGCAGCATCTCCCCATAGTTCTCCAAGTACACGACATAGATTAGGTGTCGTTGCTACACCCATTTAGTATGTACACAGAGAACAATGGGATCTGCCACACAGAATATCCAAGAGATTGTAACAAATTAAGCAAAGAGATATTAACTACAATATAGACTTGTGCCTTCCCAAACTGTCCGAAATTGGACAATTCAAGGAATCTCCATCGGCAAAGAATACTCTATGTCTGATGTGGATTCTTGAACGGGTACTAAGGTTTCATGTAGGCATGCATAGAATTGAAACCTTAATTTATATTAAGGTTTCAATAAATCACCGAAATGCATAACTCGCCCATTCCCATAAATAAAACAAAGCATCAAAGAAACTAGACATATATGATAATACTACTGAAATAAGTCATGAAATATAAAAGCAAGGTTATCAAAATCAAATTAGACTGGAGATTGTATGCCAAGGAATAAAATATATATATTGACAGGATCACAATAACAAAATTTTCATTATATACTCTAAACAATTTACATTGCGATCTTGTAATTTCACTTTCTTCGGTTGATGGGTATGCATTTAATATAAAACACCTTTATGATAATTGACATTCATGGAATCACTTTAATCCAAAAAGAACAAAAAATAAAGCAATAACACAATTTCCCATGAAGCATTCAAATTATTACAAGCTTCTTGGCATAGTAACATCAAATTTGTTGCTGAAACTTAGCTTTTCAAACCAGCCTTTCTATCTTTAAAATCCCCAAGAAACTTATATCAGACAAATAATTCAATTTTTTATACCAGATAAACCTGAATGAGACTTACAATTATTTTAAAATACCTGATGGATGTCGGCCCAAAGAGTGAGGCTGTGGGATGTGTTTGGTGCGAGATTATCAAATTGCTTTAATTAGCTCAAATAAAAATCTGCAGAAGCAACAAAGCTCAAATTTACATTAATTTTCATGCGGAAGAAACTCAAACGTACCATTAACGGAGGTAGAACATTTTATCATAAAACTTATGGTTGCTCTGCCACCACTTCAAAGTTCAAACTTATGGGATTTTCTGTTGAAGGTGTTGAGTAGTTTTGGCTTTTCAGAGTTGTTTACTCAAATTATCTTGAACTGTTTGAGTAGTCAGTTCTTCTCAATAATTTGAGTTTGTGATTAATAATTCTAAGATGATTATTGGTAATGGTCAAGGAACTGATTTTTGGTGTGATTCTTGGATGGAGACTGGTCCATTACTGCCCAGAATAGAAGGATGTCCTTTATTCTTTCCCAAAGTTAAGGAGGTATGGAGTATTAATGGGTGGCAATTGGAAGGAGTGTCTAAATAACAACGAGATCAACCTCGATCCTTGAAATTTCTACAAGTATTCATACTGCCAGGCCAACAAAGAAGCACATAACCACAGGTTGCTGGCCTGGTGTACATGGTGGATGTGCAAAGAGTGTAGTATCACTTATTCCAAACGAATTTGAGGGAATTAATGTGAGAAACAATATACAAAACCATTTTTTTTAATTTCTATCAATGGGAACTTTTTAGTCCCCTTCTTGTTATGCACTTAGAGATCGAGAAAAAAAAAAGAAGATATAACAACATCACACGCAATGCATTCCATTCAAATTACGAGACAGGGATGAATGTAAAGGAGTTATGCACCTCGTAGGGAGCATTCCTGGTGCTAATTGCATCATTTTCATTAAAAATAGGTATGCTTCTGAAAGATAACAATGTATACACTGTTTAGAAAGTTGCTCTCTGAAATCCGCATTCTTAAAATCATTATCCGTTACTAAAAGTTGAGAAGAGGTCACGTACAGTTGTAAAAAGAAATACATGGAGTCAAAAAAACAAAATATTAACAAAAAAAGATAGACAGCAAGTGCCATTAGACCATTCTGCCCAACAACTGCACATGCCTTTCCATCTAGTTCAACTTGTGGTTTTTGGAGATCGGCAAAAATGCAAAGAGAAAGGCCAAAATATATGACTTCAAATGTCCAAAAAGCAAATGTTTAAGGTTGAACCCAGAGTAGAAATTCATTCAATGTAAGGAGATGATACAATAACATTTCTTAGCATGCAAAATTTCAGGGGAGAAGATACTCTATCGGTAACTTTGCTATTCTTCAAAGAATTCAAATACAATTTCTTATAAGAAATTAATTAGAAAAGAATAATATAGAATGTCAAAGCAAAAAAAACCTGCTGTGAATCAGTTTCCTGTATTTTAGCCTATGGCGGCCAGCTCCAACAGCACCTGAGGTCACTAAAATTATCTCAAAGCCTCGAGAGTTCAATGTTTCAAGCTGCAGGCAGATGATTCATTGCATAAAACCAACAGCTATAACATATGCTACGTGGGCCACATAGGATTTATATCGGTTATGAGACTTGAAGTGTCTACCTTGTCGATCCGTAGCATAAGCTTTAACTGAGAAATAAAATATTCTCTGTTTGACATGTGGTGAAATATGCAAGTCCGACAACCAATAATAAAGAATCAAAGGATATTGCAAAGGAATTCAAGGAGAAATTTCCAAATCATGAGCTGAAATAAGAGCAAAACATAACTGCTTCCCCCTCTTTGGACATTTATCTACTAAGTTGTTTGTTTTCTGTTTTTTTCTTTCTTTCCTATCATATTAATGGGAAAATATGGATGCTTTAATGGACAGCTTAAAGTACCTGCTCAAAAATAGCTCCAACTCTGCCAACTGCCAGTCTTTCGTCATCTCTTGTGACCACAACAGTTCCTACCTTCAGTGATTCAAATAAAGACTAGTGAACTCATCTAATGATGAGCATCAAGTATAACTAAATCCACCACAGAAACATATCAATACAAATTTAAACTCATCTACAAAATATGGCAAAGCAATCCACATAAATTGAATCAAAAATTAGCAGCCCAAAATTACTAGAACCTAACCACCAAATCAACAAAAAATAAATTCCATTCAACAGACAATATCACCAGATAGAGCAATTTTAGATTAACTATTATAAACAACAATAGCACACAAACAAATATAGGTAACTGATAATATCACCGAATTTCCCATTAATAGATCAACAAATTTAGGAAATGGACAGATCTATAATAAAGAAAAGCAAGTCGAGATTAATTAAAGCGAAAGTATAACATCTCCAAAGCATTCCAAAACACAGTAAACCTTCAAAACCCTAACAGATAAAATCGAATAACAATAAACCAGACCTAAGCGGTGAGGACCACAACACCACCAGCCTCCTTAAATTTCTTCTCGGCAATCTTGGAAATGAGCTTAGCCTTGACAACCACCGACTGATCACTGGGCAAGACACCCTTCCCAAGCACCTTGAAGTACTCTGATTGGCCTTGTCTTTCACATCCTGAGGAACCATCGACTAGAGCTTGTCGATATTGACGGTGGGGCAGAAGAACTTGTTGCGGAAACTTACCTCAAGAAGAAGCTCTGTTCTTTGTTCTTCGAGCACACACCATCGAGTGATGCTCAAAAAAAGGGAAGTAAGCAGAGATGCTTCTCTATTGATCTCAATGCAGCACAGTAGAAATCGAGAGAGAGAGAGAGAGAGAGAGAGAGAGAAGAGAGAGATGGCAAGTAGGAGTTGAGAGAGAGAGAAAGAGTGGCGCTGAGAAGGGAATCTGGGGAAAAAGGATTTTTTGGGGTAAGGAATTTAGTGAAATGGGTCTGATGTAGTTAAATACTCAAAACGACGTCGTTTTGGGTGTAAAGGAATTTTTTTAGGGCCCAAAAACGATGTCGTTTTGATTGTTTTGTTTTTAAAAAAATATATTCTGCGACAAAAAAAAATGTCGCAGTTACAATTTTAATTTTGATTTAAAATTACAAAATTTAAATTCTGCGACGAATCTAAAAATGTCGCGAAATAATAATTTTATTTAATACAAAAATAAAATTTATATTCTGCGAAGAAATTAGAAAAACGTCGCTAAAAAATATTATTACAATAAATATTCCTGACAAACTTATAAAAAACGTCGTGAATTAATATTTTTATTTTATTTTTACTTTAATAACTAAAATTAATATTCTGCGACGAAAAATATTTTCACTTAGCAATATTACTTTTTTTCTTTTTTCACATTATCCAGCGTTTATGTATATCGAATACAAAAGGTATAGAAAATCACCAAAACCTGTCCCTCCCACAGCCTGTCCAATACCTTTGCCAGATTTCTACTTGGGATTGGCTCAATCTGCAGAAAAAAAGTGAAAACAAAAGAAGAAAAAAATAAAATTAAGGGAAACCCCCTACTTTCTTTGCCGACTTCTACCAAAATGACACTCAAGACAAAGTAGTTATCCAAATGCATAGAGAAAATAGTTAAAGAACAAGAAATTAGACACCCAAAACCACTAATCCCAAGAACTTAACCAAGTTATTGCAAATATTTAATAAGTTAAAAAAAACATAAAATATGAGACTCACAAGAAGCATACAGAGTCTGCACTTTCATGTGGAGATGCAAAAACTCACCAAGTAATTCTCCAATGGGATCTTTACCTCAACAATGGGAGGGCAGGAAACGATCTGGTTCGAGATGGAGGGCAAGAAACACTCCGGTTCGCAGGGAGAGGGGAACCGAGAGAATAGCGAGGAAGAGAGAGAGTACTGTGTGTGTCGACTGAAATAAACAAAGAGGGAGAGATGGGGAAAGTGAGAATGAGGGAAAAAAGGCTGGGTAATGGATCTCGATTTAGGTAGGTAGGTTTTTTTTTTGTTTTTTAAAAATGTCCAAGACGACGTCGTTTTGAATTTTTTAACAATTATATTCTGCGATGAACATAAAAATGTCGCAATTTAATATTTTTATTTTATTTTAACTTTAAATATGGTTGTAATTTATATTCTGCGACGAAAATAAAAACGTCGCTAATTAATTAATTCTTTTATTTTATTTTAATTTTTGATTATTTATTTTTGCGACAAAAAAATTTTGTCGTAAAAAATATTTTCAATTCCCGCCATCACTCGCGACAAATAACAGGGAGGGAATCACAATTTTTTGCGACGTAATTAAAAAACGTCGCAAAAAATTAATATAATAATTATTTGCGACAAAATTATAAAATCCTCGCAGATAGTATTCTTTTGCGATGTTTTCAAGTTCGTCCCAAAAAATAATTTTATTTAATACAAAAAATAAATTTATTCTCTGCGACGAACTTAGAAAAATGTTGCTAAAAAATAAATATTCCCGACAAACCTATAAAAAACGTCGCGAAAAAAATTATCATAATAATTATTTGCGACAAATTTATCAAATCCTCGTAGAAATACATTTTTTGCGACGAAAATAAAAAACGTCGCGGATGAAATTTTATTTTATTTTTTAATTATTTAATTTGCGACAAAAAAAAAATTTGTCGTAAAAAAAAAATTCATTTCCCGCCATCACTCACGCCAAAAAAAAAAAGGGGGAGGGACTCACATTTTTGCGACGAACATAAAAAAACGTCGCAAAAAAATTACATAATTATTTGCGACAAATTTATCAAATCGTCGCAGATAGTATATTTTTTGTGACGAATTTAAAAACATCGCAAAAAATGATTTCTGTTGTAGTGATTAAAAAGAGGAAGTGTATTAAACTGATCTCACACTGACCTTCATTTTTTTTTTTTTTTTTGTGGGGAAGGGGAAGGAGAAGAGGGACTTGAACCCTTGAAGTTAAGGAGATAAAGCCTTACAAGATAAGGAGTATCATTGGACCAAATACCCATTGATAACACTGACCTTCATATAGCTTGCACAGAAGCTTTATATCTCGAGTTCAAGATTAGACCCTTGTAACTTCATGGCAGTAATTTGATCAAGGGTCTCTCGCATGAATTTGTTCTTCTAGTCCCCAATAATTCCAAGCTTGAAGAGAAAACTGTATCCAAGGGCCGGCCCAACAGCATACTTAAAAAAGCCTGGGCTTTAGGCCCCATTTCAAAGAAAGCCCCAAATTTTTAAACATTGTAAATAACTCATATAAAAAAAGCCTTATAAAAATAGAAGCTCAATCAACCATTAGACCCATAATTCAATCCAAATATTAAATATTTAAAAAAAAATTAACAATAAAAAAAAAAAATTGAACTGAAAGTCAAATCAAATAAAAAAAAATTAAAAAGTCAAATCATATCTCACTTTTTACTCTCTCTCTCGGTAAACCACCCAACCAAACCAACCAAACCAATACAAAAACAATTATTCATATCTCTCTCTCTCTCTCTCTCTCTCTCTCTCTCTCTCTCTCGGTAAACCAACCAAACCAACCAAAAACAATTATTCTTTTTCTTTGTCTCTCATTAAACTGAAACAAAAAAAAAACTCTCCAAACTCTTCTTCTTCTCTCTGTCTCTCACGGTCTCACAGTGCTCTCAAGTCTCAAACTCTTCTTCTTCTCTCTGGCTCAACTGAATGTTGTCAAAAAAAAAAAAAGTCTCAACTCAGTGAACAAACCGTCAAGACGGTGTCACGGTGACTGACTTAGCCTCCACTCCATCCTCCATTATCATTCATCAATTCGAGTTTTCAATGCAACATAAGGGACATGATTTAGAACCAAAAAGCCAACATTTGAGATCATTTAAGCCAGGTTCTATTGTTTCATAATTTTAAAATTTTTTGTTATATATTTTGACTTCATATATTGTGTTTGTTTGGTTGTTATATAGTTATAATATATTAATAATATGACATCTAGAAGACAACCAAGTGGATACGAAAAAAAAAAAAGAAAAAAGAAAAATAGATCAATTAATAGAATCTCAAAAAGGATCTCTTGATAAATTTGTTACTAGTAACAAAAATAATGTAACAAAAAATTTAGATGCAAATTTTAAAAATGAACAAGTAGATAATGAAATATAAGAGAATAAAATAAAAAATATTGAAATAGATAATATTGAAATAAAAGATAATGAAATAGAAGATAATGAAATAAAAAATGTTGAAGTAGAAAATATTGAAATAAAAGATAATAAAATAGAGGATAATGAAATAGAAAATAATGAAAAAGAAAATAGTGAAATAAAAGATAATGAAATACAAGACAATCAAAATCTTAATGAAACAAGTGATTATAGTCATATAAATATTTATGATCCAAGTCAATGGAAAAATATTGATACGAAATTAAGAGATTTATTAGTAGAAAATGGTCCAATTAGATATAATAATTTAGATTTTCCTCGGGATGAACACTCTAGACATTTTTCCACTACACATTATATTCGCAAATTAACAAATGGGGAAACACTTGATAGAAGATGGCTAGTATATTCAAAAGATTTGGATAAAGTATTTTGTTTTTGTTGCAAGTTATTCAATATGAATTATTCTACAAGTAAACTAGCTAATGAAGGAACAAAAGATTGGAGAAATATTGGTGTTAAGCTTAAAAATCATGAAATAACTAATGAGCATATAACTAATATGAGTACTTGGATTGAATTAGAAACAAGATTGCAACTAAATAAAACAATTGATAAAAGTATCCAAGAACAAATTAATAGAGAGAAAGAATATTGGCAAAATGTATTAGTAAGAATTATTGCCGTTGTAAAGAATCTTAGTAAAAATAATTTAGCTTTTCGGGGAAAAAATGAAAAGATATATCAAGAAAATAATGGCAATTTTTTAAGTTTAATTGAAATGATTGCGGAATTTGATCCGATAATGCAAGAACACGTTCGTCGTATTCAACATGATAGAATTCATAACCATTATCTTGGACATAACATACAAAATGAATTGATAAGTTTGTTAGGAAATGAAGTAAGAAGCAATATTATTAAAAAAGTTAAAGAAGAAAAATATTATTCAATCATACTTGATTGTACTCCCGATGCAAGTTATCAAGAACAAATGTCTCTTATATTACGATGCGTAGATATTACAATAAGTCCAATAAAAATAGAAGAATATTTTTTAGAGTTTATTAAAGTAGATGATACGAGTGGAAAATGTTTATTTGATAAACTTATAGATGTATTAAGTAATCTTGAACTAGATATTAATGATGTACGAGGACAAGGATATGATAATGGGTCTAATATGAAAGGAAAACATCAAGGTGTACAAAAAAGGCTACTCAATATAAATTCTAGAGCATTTTACACACCATGTGGTTGTCATAGTTTGAATCTAGTACTTTGTGATATGACTAACTCTTGTCCCAAGGCTATATCATTTTTTGGAATAGTACAACGTATATATTCATTATTTTCCTTTTCCACAAAACGATGGAAAATTTTACAAAATAATATTCAAGGTTTAACTCTTAAGCCATTATCACAAACACGTTGGGAAAGTCGTGTTGAAAGTGTTAAAGCAATAAGATTTCAAGCTCCAAGAATAAGAGATGCATTATTGCAATTAGCGAAAAATAGTGAATATCCTAAAACAAGGAGTGAAGCTAATTGTTTAGCAACATATGAGATTGAGAATTTTGAATTTTTATTGAGCATGACTATTTGGTATGATATTTTATTTTCCGTCAACTTAGTTAGTAAATATTTACAATCAAAAGACATGCATATTGATATTGCTATAGATCAATTAAAAGGTCTCATTTCTTTTTTTGAAAAATATAGGGAAAGTGGATTTACAAATGCTATGATTTCATCTAAAGATATTGCATGTGAAATGGGTATAGAACCCTTATTTCGTGAAAAACGTAGAATTCGTAGAAAAAAACAATTTGATGAAAATGTTGATGATGAGGTAACACAATCTATTGAAGAATCTTTTAGAATTGATTATTTTACATATATAATTGATCAAGCTATTTCTTCACTAAAAAATAGATTTGAACAATTACAAAAGTACGAAAATATTTTTGGTTTTTTATTTAACTTAGAAAAATTAAAATGATTGACCAATAATAGTTTAAAACAATATTGTTTGGATCTCGAATGTTTCTTAAAACACGAAATTTTTTCCGATATTGATGGCTTAGATTTATTTTTAGAACTAAATGTTTTAAAAGAAATTTTACAAACGAAAAAAAATATTCCAATTGAAATACTAAATTATATAAAAAAAATTAGATTCTTTTCCAAATGCATGCATTGTTTATAGAATATTATTAACAATTCCTGTAATAGTTGTTTCTATGGAAAGAAGCTTTTCAAAATTAAAATTGATAAAATCTTACTTAAGATCGACTATGTCACAAGAAAGATTAACTGGATTAGCGATACTATCAATTGAAAAAGATATAGTAGCAAAACTTGAATATACACTACAAGAACAATGACTTTTACCGGCGTTTAATAAATGCCGCTAAATGTAAATAAACGCCACAAAATATTATTATTGACGTTTTGTGTTAACGCGGTCTAAACCTCCATCGGGAAAATTATCGGTGTATAATTAAACGCCACAAAAATTAAAGTGATGTTTGCCAAACGATAAAACGGCGCTTATTTAATCGACGACTTCATTGTAAAATTCTGGTTATCGGAGTTATTTTACGGCGTTTATTTAAACGCCTGTAATTATTATGTCTGAGTAACAACTTTGCGGCGTTTAAATAAACACCGGTAATCTTTTTTTTTTTTTTTTAAATACAAATTTCATTATAGCTGTAAAATCTCAGCCTGCAACCATCAATCAGTCCAAAGACTTCATTATAGCTGCCCTCCTCCTTCAAAAAATGCAAACAAATCAACACTACCCAAACCAAAACGCATTAGCCTTTATCATCAACCAAAACATGCAGATTCAACATAGATCGAAGATACCAAAACATGCAAAGATACCAGTAGCTGCCTTACAAAACAAAAAAATAAAATTACATGACCATGTCTTCCACTTTCTTCCATTGAGCCACTATGTTCCATTCTTCTGGTTTAATAGGCAGCAAAATTCACTGGCAACAAAACAACAATCTCCCTTTTAGCATCACAACATGGAAATGAATATGAGCAAAAACTATTCAAACTTTTCTTTCCATTTCTTGAGATCAATGATGGAGACATCTGTCATCATAATTCCTTTTGATTTGATTTGCATGTTTATCATTCCTACTATCATTTCGACATTTTTTGCATGGGCACGTGAGTTCCAGTGCATTTGGTTTATTTTCACATGCAAATTTGATAAAATTCTTAACTCCTTGTTTGTACAACGGGTCCAATCTATGTAAATGTATCCAACTCTTATCCATAAACGTGTTCCAATATGATATGTTTGCAAATCTGAACCATAAAACATATGCGGTTTCAAGATACCAAAATAATCGAACACAAAAAAAACAAGGAAAAAAGAGAGTTGGAAATTCGATAAATTGCTTCACCTCTGCATAGGAATCCACACAACTTAGCAAAAACATTCATTCATTATTCAATTATCAACTACTAGGCCTAGGATGAGAGACAAAAACACATACTAAGAGAACAATTACTCCTGAAGCATTATCTAATAAGACAGTATAAGCACACTCCTAACACAATATCAAGCAAGTAGTAAAAAGCCAAAAAACATTGCAAATGGTATTCTTCAGAAATACCATAGAAGTAAATATTACCTTCAGAACAATGATAAGCTAAATGTAGCAATAAATCTTTCCAGAGAAGGTAAAACAAACAAAAAAAATTCCAATATGGGAACAACGTAAAGGACAACGCAAAAACGTAATTGTTATAGAAAACTAGAGGTTCAAAAATACAAAAAATTGAGGTTTAAGATAAAAAGGGAAAACTAAAATAGAAAGTAAGGTGAATCCGAAGTAAACCCAGTACAACATACTCAATATGACCACCAATTTCAAAAAAAAATATGCACATAAATATTTACATATAATGATCTATGAAATCCTGCAGATAATGCGATGAATTCCTCAAATTCAACACAAGAGGGACAATTTTTTAAACTCCTATCAGTATAACTCGCTATTAAAAATTCAAAAACACAATTCAAAAATTCAATTTCAAAAGATCTAATACACTTGGAACTCAGTTCAACACAAAACTGGAAATGCTGAGTTATGTAACCATCAAAGTCATACCAAATTGCCATGTTAAGACATGTCAGCATGAAATACATCAGAATTCAAACAGATGAAGCAAATGTGTGAAACAAACGCATGCAGAAGCATATAAAATAGAGCAATAGCATTGGATCCGGTGATAAGAGATTGCGCAGAACAAGATCTGAGACTCACCTGCTTGTATGAAATATAACTTTTCGGGATTGATGAATTAGCTCCGAACAAATTCGAAGAACGGAACGGAGGCGAAGAAGCACTACAAAACGTACCTCCAAAAAGTGGTTGAGAAGCAGAGAGTTCTGGAACTTGCTAGTGTAGCAGTCGCCTGAGAGAGAGCCGACAAAGATTCAGTCGCCTGAGACAGATTTGTGGCTAGGTTTCGCAAGGTTTCTGTGGCTATTTTGAGTCCAGAGAGTGAATTGGGGAAAGAATGAGGTTTATTTTGGGGAGGAAAAAAAAAGTTTTTATTTTTTTTATTAATAATTTCTGGCGTTTATAAACAAACGTTGGGAATTGAGCAGGAAAAAAAATATTTTTATTATTTTTTATTAATAATTAAACGCAATAGCAATGGACTATGTATTTTTATTAATAATTTGTGGCGTTTATAAACAAACGCCGGAAATTAAGCATAAATTTTTTTTAATTTTTATTAATAATTTGTGCCGCTTATAAACAAATGTTGGTTTTAGTGGCGTTTAAGTTAAATGCCAGAATTAAATGCCGGATTTTCCCATATTTCTTATAGTGCAATGGCAACTTATACAATAAATTTAAAAAAATAAAATAAAAGAAAGCATGTTAAATAGCAAAGGAACTGTTTTTGGTCAACATATAGGAGTCAGGGAATTTCACTTTTGTTTTAAACCGTCCAATACTAAAATATTATTCCAGTAGATTACCAAACTTTTAATGTTTTTGTCACAATCCATATAAGTAAGATAATATTTAATATTTAATTAAATTATATTAATACTTAAAAAATATTAGACAAAATGCCAAAAAGTGTAAGCGTAATTTTTGCAATCGAACCAATAGAAAAAAGATTAATTACAAGCCCTTTGCAAAAAAATAGGGCATTTTGAAACTATTTATAATTAACCCTGAAGAATTTTTGTCACTGCAGGCACTCACAATCAAGTACCAAATAGTAAGAAAATAAATAAACACAAGACTCATTCCCATAGAACTCGTGGGTACTACTGGATCATGTGTGGGCACCACTAATAGAACCTAAAAATATATGACACATAAGTAATAAAAATAGTGGAATTTAAATTCAAATAGTGGTGACTGATTATAGTGTCTGTTAATATCTATATAAGTTAGATTTTTGCAACCAGTGTCTTAAAAAATTGGTGAATCAAAGCCTAAACCGATCCAATTCTACCATTGGATCGTTCGAGCATTCGACTGGCCAAAAAATCATCTAACCCAAGTGGTTTTCATCAAAACCTGTAGCCCCTTGTTTATATCGTTGGAAGCCCCACCGTTTTGTATTCCATTTTAGTTGAAATGGAATTCCTTCAACAATGTTACGATTTTTCTCATTTTTTCCTTCCATTGTTCTTGCATCCTGTGGTATGTGCTATTTTTTTTACTGAACCAGTTTGTTATTACTAGCTATAGGCTTTGTGTGTGTGTGTTCTTCTTTTTTATTTCGTTCGGAATTTAGGTCTTTATTCCTGAATGAGTACCAGAATATCTTCCTAAACTATAGTTTGATGAGTGCAATTCTGATGGAGTATTCTTGAATTGATATATAATTGGAGTTCTGAACTTTGATAGAGATGTTTTTCTTCATTTAGCTTTATAAATTGCCTTGGAAATTAAATGCCTTGTGCATATTTTTGCGTTTTTGTTTGATCTATTGTAGGTAATAAAATATTTTATTTTTAATACTTATCATAATTTTTTAGGATGTTTATTATTATTATTAAGAATTATTTATTTATTTTTTTTAAACATTGACCCATTTTTTTACCAAATTGATACCTAAGTTGGGTTTAAAAACTATGTCACAGAATTAATTCAATCCTTTTGCATTGAATTTCTAAACAGTTTCAAGAGAAAGTAAGGTTTTTTTTTAGTATTTGTACCTGCAGAATTCAATAAAAAGTTTTGTTGCATCTTGAAAGTGGATATGCGAGAAATCTGATAACAAATAATTTGTAAGGGCAAATATCACTTTAAAGAAAATATTCTTATGTGTCTTAAAATCTGAAAATTGTTTGTTTATTTAGTATCTCGAACTAGTTTTTCCCAACGGAAGACGGTGGTGGTGCTGAGGTGACTATTATGGTGACAACGATAGAGGTGGTAATTGAGTGGTGGTGGTGATAGTTGGGTGGTAGTGCTATAAGATAAATACTCATGTAAGTAAAACAAGAAAAAAAAAATAATAATAGACCCAACGTGATGTTTTCTTGTCATCATGCTGCAAGAAAAATTGATACCAACTAACTGAATACAAACTCAAAATAAAATAATTTAACAACTTGAGGACAAAATAAAAATGAAAATAAAACACAATGTTATCAAATACAACTCAATAACTGAAAAGAGGATAAGCTAGGACATCGGGATAGCATCCTAGAATAACATCATTAATTAAGAAAAATTTACTCCACACAGAAGTTGAAAGGGTAGGTAATTGATCATAAATTCAAGCAAGATACTATTTATAAGTGGATCCTTAGGGAGTGAGTACCAAGTGAACAATTTAACCTTAAGCTAAATTAAAAAGCGAGTGTAATAATGATGTTTACGTTCAGCAATACCATTTCATTGGGATGTGTGTGAACATATAGTTTGATAAATGATACCATGATCAACACAAAATATGATCACAAAATATATGAATAAATGATCGTACATACTCAAGGGCATTGTCAGAACGAAATATCTTAATATGTTTATCAAACTATACTAGAAACTCATTATAGAAGGTGAGAAAAATCTTAGGTAATTCAGAACGATCATTCATAAGGAAAAACCAATTCATATGAGAATAATTATCAACAAAAATCAAAAAAATAATGAAATCCATAAATACTCTTTATTTTTGAAGGATCCCAAATGACAGAATGAACAATAGCAAAAGGACTAGACTGACGACTCATACTACTAATAGGAAAAGAACTACGGTGATGCTTGCCTAATTGACAAGCCTCACATTCTAATATAACAAAAGGACTCAAAACAGAAATAACTTGACGAAGTTTTTGTAATGAAGGGTGATCAAATCGAAAATGCCACTGGAGTGGAGAAACAGTAGCACTCAAGGTAGAAACTACAGCTCTGAGATCCAAATAGTAAAATCCATTATGCTCATGCCTAAACCAATCACCCTCTTCGTCCGGAGGTCCTCAAAAACAGAGAAAAGGTCACTAAACAATGTGAAGACGTGGTTAACTGACTCATAGATAACAAATTAAAGAGAAACTGAGGGACAAAAAACCAGATGTTAAAACATGGATTCTGTAGGATGGAGGTCACCAGTCCCACACACTGTTCGAAAGGAACCATCAGATTAACACAATACGAGAGTTAGAAGAACAAAAATTAGAAAATAAGGAGAAAATACCATACATGTGGGCACCAGCTCCCGATTCAGTAGTCCAAGATGGTGAAGCTAATTGGTCATCCACATGTGCAAAATTTACTTACAGTAGCCAAACTAGCAGCGAAAATAGGCACATGTGAAGACAACTACTGGATGGGCTAGCTAAGTTGAGTACTAAGTTCATCATGTGGGCTAGAAATAGATATAGCATTTCCACCAGTTGACGGCTGAGATACAAGTGGAGTAGGGTCATCAGAAACCTGATTAGCATAAGATGGTCTCCTATGTTTATCCTATCCTACTTTACCAATACCTCTACCACCACGACCACCACCTTGAGCTGTAGGTAGACCACCACTATAACCATTTCCACGACTACCATCACTGAGAGTAATGCAGAGGAATTCTGCGAGGATGGGAAATTTTCACAGGTCACAGACGCTCTCTGAAGATAAGAATAACCATTGGCAATAGTTAGAAGTTTCTCACTATCCAAAATTTGATCCTTGAACACATCATAGTCAGAATTAAGACTAGATAAGAATAGTGCAACCTGAAACTCTTCACGTTGTCGTCGTTGTACCTCTAGGTCTGCACTCAATGGCTGATTAAGCATAAGTTTATCCTACAACCCTTTTAAAGTGTCATAATGCACATCCAGAGATTTATTGCCCTGCTTGGTAGTGTACATATGCTCAAACAGTTCATAGATCCTAGACATGTTATGCTCTTGTGAATACATCTCCTCAAGAGAGTCCTAAATTTTCTTGACAGTATCAAGAAGTTGAACATTAGAAACCACGAATGGCTCTATACTAGGCCACAACCAGGTCATTACCAAGGAATTTTCACTCTACCAGTCTTCTTCACTTGTTGATTTCTCAGGAGGTGGACTTTCAGTCAAATACTTAACTTTTTTTTTAGCCCACAAAACACCTTAATAGCATAAAACCAAGAATTATAATTGGTTCCATTTAACTTCACAAAAGTAATATGCCTAACCTGGTTATCCCCGGAATAAACCTATCGAACTGAGCCATCCACAAATCCTTTTTATCCGCAGAAGTTGCCATTAAATACAACCAATCAGATATCAACTAAAGGAGTTCGAAGAAGAAAAAAGACAATTTTTACCAAACTTAAATAAAAAGTCAACCAACACACCGTCACCCACCATTTTATCCGACGACGAACACCACCATCTGATTCGGCTACTGTCGAGGTATTTTCCCCCCTCTTTCTCTGTCTGTTTCTCTCTCTCTCTCTCTCTCTCTCTCTATGAGAGCTTGCCTAATCAAGATGAAGTTGATGCAAGATAGATTTAAATTAGACCATTATAGATCCTACTAAAAAACAAACACATCCACACTAGCAGCTGGTATCTTCGACACTGTAAATTTTAGAAGCAAATTGTTTCTAGAAATTGAATTTGAAAAAAAAAAAAAGAGATCTGTCAGGATAACTTTTTAAGAACACCTCTTTTTTCCAAATTTGTGCTGCTGCCAGATTGAACATTTTTTACTGCTGTCACAGTAGTGCCTGCTTCAAACTATGAAGATAAACCTGATTTTTCAGTTGTGTCTTCCAAATTCGTTTTGAATTTAAGGTGACCAATGAATTTTTTATCTTCTCTACAGTCAAAGAAATGCACCACAATTATAAAAGCATGACTTCATGAACATGTACACAACGACAGTAAGGATGAATGCCCCTTCTGCCAGACAGATGGTGGCAAAAGATTACGGGCACTATTTTCTTAGATCCCACCCGCCAAGTACTTTTGACTGCATTTTGTTTGTCATTACTAAACAAAAAGAATTGGTCTTTATAGAAAATTCTTTTACTACATTTACTATCATCAACGATTAAAATTACTCCCACATCGGTAAAATAAGACTTCTTAAACTAGTATAAGCCCTATCAACCTTTCCACACATTCACAAGTAGTTTTGAGTTAAATGCTTTAACATTGTATTAGACATGAGCTATCGATGGTAGTGGACTAAGTCTCTCATCTATTTGAATTTCTCAACTATAAAGCATAAATACTCTCAACAAGGTGATGTATCCTTGTTGGAGACCGACAGTCCTCGGACACGTGTCCGACACTTCTTTAAATTGTGTCTACTACTAAATAATAAATATGTGATTAACAAGCTGTCTCTCTCTTTTTTGGGTTTTTTTGGAATTCCGTCCATAGTTATGGATTCTCTCTCTCTCTCTCTCTCTCTCTCTCTCTCTCTCTCTCTCTCTCTCTCTCTGTATGTATATATAAAAGATTGTGTAAAATGGTTTGATTCAGTGCAAACGATTTGATTCAAAAACCCTAAAATGTATCCAGAAACTCTTGAATCTTCCTAGTATTTAAAGGCATTAAGTTCAGAAACTCTAAATTTTAGAAACCCTAAATTTCAGAAACTCTTGAATCTTCCTAGTATTTGAAGGCATTAAGTTATGCCTTACATAATCCTATAGTGCGAAGTACATTACTTAAGATGATAGTGAAAAATGGAATTGCATTAATTTTACAAAATTGGGGAACACTTATTTTGGGTGTAAGCCAAAAGAGTGCACCGTGACTGCTACGCAAAGTTTGAAAAACTCAGTTGCGTTCTGTGTGGGCTGCTTTGGTATGTACTTGATTGCATTGGATGTCTTGAATGTTAGGGCCCATTTTGCCTCTCGTGAGCTGCTTCATTTGGCTTCTCTGTATGTATGAGTGATGTTCCAGTCCACTTGCTGCTTGAGTACTTGTTGTATGTCTTGGATAATTAGCAAGATGTTCGTTTGTGGTTTAGTGTGATTTAACATGGCCAAATGAACTATTGTTTGTGAATTACTCTCCAAGATAACATAATTCCAATTATTTCATTTTACCCATTTTGCTGCTTCACTCATTGCCAATGCTTCTGCCTGTAGTGGATCTTTGGTGTCTTCAATTCGAATATTTGCTCTCAGCATTGTGCCTTGGTGGTTTCTACTAATTGCTGTTGTGCATGAATTTTCCTTTCCAATTGCTGCATCTACATTGAGCTTTAGTTCTCCTTCACTTGGTAGAATCCATTGGATTTGTCTTTTGAAATCTAGGAATTTTTATTGCTTTGATGTTTTTGCTTGGTAAAGAGAAGAACTATTAAGAACTCTTCAAAATCCATGTTAATCTCTTTCATGATTTGCTGGGGTGTCAACTTTATATTTCAAACGTTATGAAGATGAAATTAACCGAACATAATGTCTTTGTAAACGACATCTAATGTTACTTTTGATGTCTTTATTGTAGAATTGTTACCAATGACTAGAAGACATGCATCTATGATGGTTTATTGGGATGGTAAGATTATTAAAAATGATGATGGTTTAAGGTATGATAATGGTTATAAGCGTGTGATAAATATCGCTCATGACACAAGTCACTTGGCTTTGGTGGATATGTTGCATGATGTGATAGCAAACAAAACGCGCGGAGTTTTGAGGTGTAAGATGCATGTACAATGTGGATAAAAATGGAGGCTATGGACAGTTTTGAAGGCGAAGCACGAAATATTTGAGATCACAAAATATGAGAGACTTCACACTTGTTTCTACCCAAGGTTGAACCAGAACCACTGCCAGCTTGATGCGGGCTTTATTTCTCGATGGATTGAGGGTTTGGTTCGGGTTACACCAACTGTAACAGTTCTTGTCATTATAGAAATGGTAAAAAAAGAGTATCAATATTTGATAACATACAAGAAGGCGTGGATTGCAAAGAATAAGACTATAGCAGTACGAAGTGCGTGCTCCCACATTCAACATATTTGGCAAGGTTTTATGGGCATTCAAAGCTTGTATTGATGGATTTGTAAGCTTCTGATTGCTACTGGGATTGATGCTCAGAAGCAGATTTTTCCTCTGACATTTGCGTTTGTTCATGAGGAGACTCGTGAAAGCTGTGATTGGTTCCTATATCATCTACACCACTATGTTGTGCCGAATAGAGCTAGTATATGCTTAATATCATATCGACATAAAGGTATAATCTCAGCAGTTAAGCAAGCTAATTCTGGATGGAATGAATCATACGTTTATCACCGTTTCTGTCTTAGGCATGTACAAAACAATTTCAACACAACTTTCAAGAATACGTATTTAAAAGATCAAGTGTGGAAGGCTGGAGCAGTACATCAGATTTGCAAGTTTAATTAGATAATGGAAGAAATTAAAAATACAGACCCAAAGGCGTGGGAGTTGTTAGATAAGATTTCAGCACAACAGTGGACAATTGCCCATGATGGTGGCCAGCGATATAGAACAACCACAACCAATATTTTCGAGGTGTTCAATGGTGCTCTCAAAGGTGCAAGGATGCTTCCTGTAACTGCATGTGTAAAATTTATATTTTATCGACTTGCAAAACACTTTGGTGAGCACCGTGAGCATGCGCAACACTGCATAGACAATGGAATGGAGTACTCCCCCTGATGCAATCAAACTTATGTGATCCAAACAGATCAAAACAGGAATGCGTAATGTTACACCATTTCACATGCGATGAGAAATTGCGGAGGTGGTCACTAATAATGGTAATACACATGTTGTGTGTAATAATGACCGGACATGCACTTGTGGGAAATTTATAATTTATAAAATGCCTTGTTCCCATGTTATAGCTACTTGCTCGCATTTTCATGTAATTTCATGGCATTTAATTGATACAGTATTCAGCATCCAGGCACTTGAGTCGACTTGGGCACCTAAACTTCAGCCTCTGCACCACCAAGATTACTGAGAAGATACCGATGGTCCTACATTATTCCCTGATAGGTCGTTGCGTCGAGGAATTAGAGGACATCCACAGACATCGCACATACGCAATGAAATGAATTTTCTGAGAGAATGGCACAAAATAAACCACTGTAGTATTTGTTTGCAACCAAGGCACGATCGTCGAACATGTCCAGCAAAGAACCAATCAGCTTCTACAATGTGTCATCTATTATAAATATGTTATGTTGATGTTGTTATTTAGCTTTGACTTATTGCGTTATGAAATATATAATTGAATTTCAAACTTTGTACATTGTGATGTTATTTATGTATTAGCAATGCACTCTAATGTTGTGGACAGGGTGTATTGCGTTTTTATTTTGTTCATATGCACATTATTCATTCATATGATAATTATTAACGATACTAAAATGTTTCTAAGTAGGATGTATTAACAGTGTTACTTCATCCATATATTAACGATGTTATTTATATATGTTAACTCGTGTTTGTATATTGTATGTTGATGTAGGTTGTGAACATGGATCGTGATCCATGGTCATTACTACATCTAGGTCCCGATGATGCATCTGTACTATCATTACAGCATGATCATCGCACAACTGTTATTTGGGAGAGCATTGAGTTACCACCATTACATTGTAGATGATCTGAGGCTCCACTTCGTCGAGTTACCATCACTGACAAACGGGTTATTCAGCATCTACGCACAACTGAATTTTATAGGGCATATCACCTTAGGTACATTCAACTGGACTGACTACCGCACTTGTTGAGCGTTGGCGCGTTGAAACACACATATTTCACCTACCAGTTGGTGAGACTACAATCACACTTCAGGACACAACTATATTACTCAGTCTGCCAGTTGATGGGATTCTTATATGTGGTATGGACACCGTGCACAATGTACAATAGTGGACTCTCATGTGCACTGAGTTGATTGGGTTCACACCAGCAGATGGAGCAATAGATAAGTCCACACTGCGACTTAGTGCACTTTCCAAGCGTTTGGGTCACACGATTCCAGCCGATAAAACTGAGCAGTTTTTAGCATGTTACGTCTGATCGTACATGTTGTTGTTGATTGGAGGGTTTTTTTTCGGAGATAAGTGGCCGAGCAGGGTTAAGCTTATGTTCTTACCATTGCTCGCGGACTTGATGCGGCCGACACTTTTAGTTGGGATAGTGCGGCCCTTTCATGGTTGTACCGGGAGATGTGTCTCGCTACGAAGCGGGACGCGAAGGATATTAGTGGTCCACTAATTATGATTCAGGTAATGACTTGCATTATTCATTGTCATTATTCATTATTCTCCACTTAAGAGGAAACTTATATGTATTTCTTCCATTAACCCTTCTTTAGCACGTTCTAATGCGATACGACGGAGGTTGTAACGATTTAGACGGATTGTCATGCGATTTTTCTCATCTTGAAAACAATACAATGCTCGCTCCGGTTGTTGAGGTGTCTCAACTGGCATATGGATGACAATTTGTCGGGGCCTTCATAAATTGCAAGTTTGCATATCTCCAGTAAGATTTTCTCGCTCCGTCAAACGATATTACAATTCCGCCCTCATGGTTCTTTTGGCCCTGCTTGAATAACGTAAACGAGGATTTATTGGATAGAAGAACTCATCCTCTAAGGCCCAATGATAACCCATATTTTCATATAACGTTCTCACACTATAATTCGTGGTTGGAAATGAGTTTTCTTCAATTAGTTGTTTACACATGATGAATATATAGTCCTGAAGAATCAAGGCTTCTATAGACATATCAATTCACTGAGAAAGGACTGTCATGACTTGACAATACACTGATTGTTTTCCTATTACCCATGAACTGACAACCCACTGAATCAATGAATTTGCTGATGAAATGACAAAATCCTGAAATTGCTGATCAACCATGTGTTGTAATGAATACACACATGCCCCAACTACTGAGCATATCAATACAAACAATCTGCTGAAGTAACAAGTAACTGCCATTTGATAAGGCTGAAGAAGAAAAAGTGACTGCTCGTGACTACTTAATGTCATGTGCTGAAGTGACTAAACTCTGAATGGGTTTTAGCAGACCATGTGCTGAAGTGACTAAAATCTGAATTTCAGCAGACCATGTGCTGAAATGACTAAACCCTGAATGGGTTTCAGCAGATAATGTGCTAAAGTGACTCAACTCTGAACGGGTTTCAACAAACAATGTGCTGAAGTGACTAAACCCTGAACGGGTTTCAACAGACCATGTGTTGAAGTAACAACACACAGTTGATAAGGCTAAAGAGTGAAATGACCTTACACAATTCTGATGCATGACTAAACCCTAAATGGCCTCACATGACTACACTGTCTTATTATTGACTGATGTGACCTATCTAGCACACTAGAGTTTGGATACTACTATTTAAACACCTTATTTGTGGTTGATGTGGCAAACACAAAATTATGTCTACATCAAATTTCTCTACGAGATTTAATAATCGCAGACATGAACGGGTTTGGTTGTTACAAGAGAGAAACGATGATTACAAGACTGAGAGATTTTTCGATCCAAAAGAGTATTATGCTGGAGTATGAAGAGAGTGAGATTTTCGTGCTAAAGAATCAGACGAACTATTCACACAACTAAGAGAACTTGGCATACCAGTGCATCGTAGACGATCACTAACAATGCAACGCCAGAATAGAGAGGACTACGAATCAGCAGTAAAACATGTTCGAAGAGAGAATAATAGAATGCTGATGCGTAGGTGTCGCTATTATATGTTCCAACAAGCAAAATACATGGTGAGAACTGCATATGGATGAGAGTTGACACCAGTTGAGCAAAGCAATATATTGTCTAACGCACAATACCTGTCAATGATTATCTATCTGATGAAGCTTAACAAAATGTACTAAGTGTGCAATTATTTTTTCCAATGTCATATATTGAATAGTGGTAATCATTGTTCATTTGTGAGATAGAAATCCAGTGTAATCAGTGTATTGTCAAGTCATGTCAGTCATTTTGTAATTGAATTGTTATGTCATTACTTTATCATTGTGAAATCATACCATTGCTTTATCAGTGTAATCAATGTAGTGTTAAGCCATGTCAGTCATTTGTCATTGAATTGTTATGTCATTACTTTGTCACTGTGAAGTCATATCATTGTTTTATCAGTGTCAAGTCATGTTAGTCGTACGCAGTGCGTGTCTTGTCAAATTTGTTTATAATTGCATTACGTATCTATATAAACTATTTTTCTTAATTGTGTATATCATAACCCAAACAATGTTTAGGCGCACATCAAATAGGCAATCCAATGATACCACCCAAGGTTCTTCATCACACAATGAACAACAAATTTTCATCTTCAACCAACGAACGTCAACGCTCGACTGGCTAATCAGCAACGTCGAACGTAGTTTGTTCAATTGAATCCTACACAGATTCCATCGGTGTAACTTGGTATGGACAAAAACGTGAGTTCCGTAATGAGCCCATCGACCCTTATCACTCATTCGGTCAAGTTGGACACGTATTTGTTGAGCCTGCGACCGACTATCTGCCTCCGAGTGTTCGTATCGAACCCACACCAAGATGGCAACAGTTATATGACAAACGTTGTGAGCTTGAAGTATATTGTCGTTGGCATGGACTAATGGTACCGAAGACACGTTCGGTTGATATATATGATCCACAAAACTCTGTCAACCATAACGAGATCATAGTAAGGCTTGAATGTGAAAATGATCAGACGTAGCGTCGACTTGATCATTTGCATGCAATCGAGCATGCAAAAATTGAGCATTTCGATTCTGACTATGCTGAGATTCAAATTTTACAGGATCTGTTACTTGTTTTCGATCCAGAACTTTCTGATTATTCCAATTTAAGTGATGATGTGTCTGACACTTTTATTCCATCGAGTTTATGTGTACTCGGTAACCCTCTATATTGTTTTCTACATCAACCACAATATTGACACACTGTATTTCTTGCAGTCTCATGTAATAACGTTGTTTTGTTTAATGTATAAGTATTTTTTTCCATATTTGGATGTTTTGTACACTTTTGTAGGTAAATCTCATTGTTCGATGAACTTATAACATAAAATTGGAATAGACAATTTTTTAACATATACAAAACAAATTTCTCAAAATTAGTCACAAAATTCATATACACAAACAATATTTTAAACATTTTTTGGTAATGTAATGCAATAAATTAACTTTTTTTAATTCATAACTTTATTTTTTAGTAGCTTTCAAAGTTTATAAATTTCTGTGCGAAAGATGCTTTAATAATTTATTTTTTAGTTAAAACAAAACACTGTTGAATTAAAAATTTAATATCATCAAAATAATTAACAAACTCTTACAGTTGTGTTATTAAAAAAACAGAGTTAAATAATTTTGGAAAATGTCATTCTAAATGACGTTTTTAAAAACATCATTTAGAGTAAAGTTTTTACAAACAAGAATTTTAACGCTTGTTATAGTTGGTCGTTTTCAATTTGTTTTTTTTAACATCATTTTTATTGACGCCTTTAAAGACGTCATTAGAAATGACGATTTAAATAAAAAAAAATTCAATTTGAAAACGTCATTTGAAATGACGTTTTAAACCATGAAGGCGTCATTCTGAATGACGCTTTTAAAAAGAGACTGGGTTTGATAAATAAGTTTAAAACTGACTGGGTTTAGGAATAAAGTTTGTGAGGAGGCTGGTTTTGATCAAAAGCTCGTTAGAAATATGTAGAGAAAGAGAGAAGAAGGAGAGCAGAAAGAGAGGTTGGAAGGAATAATCGGTTTGTGTTAGGGCTCTGTTGCCCTACACTTTCTTATTTATAACTAAGTAATGTTTAGGATAATTATAATATTACCCTACACTACCTAAAACTTATGACTTAATGTAGAAAATAAGAACTCTAACAACCTAAATGTTAATTTTATAAATTGGATGATAAATTGATGAAATTAAATATTAATTTGGGGTTAATTTGAGAAAATTAAATTTTAAATTTGATGAAATTGAATATTGATTTGACATTAATTTTAGAAAATTGAATATTGATATGATGAAATTGAATGTTAATTTGGTAAAATCTTGTATTAATTTGATAAAATTTAATTTTAATTTGATAAAATTAATAGTTAATTTATTTTTAATTAAATCAAATTGAATATTAATTTGGTAGTTAATTTGATGAAGTTTAATGTGGTTTTGATAAAATTTAATATTAATTTGGTATTAGTTTAATAAAATTGAATATTAATTAGATGAATTGAATGCTAATTTGATGAATATAAATGTTAATTTGATAAAATTTAATGTTAATTTGATAAAATTTAATGTTAATTTGATAAAATTTAATGTTAATTTGATAAAATTAAATATTAATTTGATGTTGATTTGATAAAATTATATATTAATTGGATTAATCAGATAAAATTAAAGGTCAATTTGATGTTAATTTAATAAAATTTTAAATTAATTGTGTATTAATTTGATACAATTATGTTAATAATGGTAATATATGAAATGAACATTTAAACTCCTTCAGTAAAAAAAATTATGACCATGGTTAGGTTAGGTCATAGCATGAGATAAACCAAAAAAACAAACTAAAAAGATAAGGGTAAAATCTAATAACACTCATGTAAAATAGAAGTTCTAGAGGGATGTCAATGAGATATGACTGAAATCCAAGAGGTAACATATACGTCTAATATGTTTAATGTGACGCCCCAAAAATCCGGGGGTCCGTTGATTACCCATCAACCCGCGGAATACCTATAGATACCTAGTATCTCGATATCACACTGTTATGCCCCACTTACCGGGGTCCATAACTTACGAAATTTGGGCAGAGTCTCCTTTGTATGGGGAGCTCTACCCAATACCCAACCTGTGCAATACACAATTACTAGACCCATCCGAGGTCAAATATAAAGCAATGGCCGCACCGGGTCCATGTATAAGTAAACATTGGCCACACTGGGTCCAATTAACCATACTTATATAACATACAAGGTTCCATTATAAGTATTCAAATATGATTACCATATTTACATGTCATAAACCATCTTAAAACAAAAGGTTTACAAAATCTTGAGATAAGGCCACATATAGGCCCCCTTCACCCTTGATGCTCTCCATGGGAGCCAATCGCCGGTGTAAACCCGACACCTGAAATTGTTTCCCGTATAGGGTGAGCACAACGCCCAGTAGAGATAAACCTATAGAGGTTACTCTTCCCCTAGATGCACATGCTCATGTAATCATCACAAACATATAACTAAACATTTCTCATACTTATGCATTCTATGATGGAATGCAACAATGCTATGCCATGGAATGAAGTGACACTCACCCATGCGTTTCAACCCGAGTCCTCACCGACTCACACAACACAATGCAACGCCAAAGTGTAATGCAACCCGTCTATTGACGAAAAAAATCCTTCCAATGATCGTTATGAAATCCGATCATTATTGGAATCTACCCATTGAATGGGAGTTTTTATAACCAAATTTTGTGTTTCCTTTGGGCAACGGATTTTGGAATTTCACCCTGGCTCCGTAAGCATTACACTTTTGCGGAATTTCACCCCGGGAAGTGTATGAACCAAGTGGTTTAGGGCTTTTCACCCAAGGAAGTCGCCATGCCCCTTCTTGCTATACCCAACACAAGTTTTCCTTATGCAATGCAATCATGTGACTCCATGTGACCATCGGTCCACATTTCCAAGCCCACATATCAACCACCAAACAAGGTGTTGATTATATCCATGCATCTCCCACACACCAACACTCATGCAATAGTCCCATGAATGTGATGCCATGAAAATGCTCAAAATGCAATGACTACCACATGAGCAATGTATCCACATGTTCAACATGTCATAACTTCATGGCAATTATATCAAGTGCATATAACTACCAAACCTCATATTCATGTCAACATATCAAAGTCATGTCTTGACAACATAGAGCATAATTTCAATTGTCTCTATACACATAAACATGTTATCACAATATCATTGAAATAACCTCATTTCATCAACCAAGGCATTTAAACAAACACCTTAAAGGCATACAATATATTTACAAACAATTCATGCCCACATTCATCAAATCCCAAGGAGAATTCACACATGTAATTCTCTATAGTTAATTTCAAGGTTGAATTTGTTAAGAATACTTTCCAAACACATTTCCTCATCCCAAATTCATGGAACCATGCATATCTATATATAAACCTATATATATATATATATATACATCTAGAACAAGAATAGACCAAAGTAGGAGAACCCCTACCTCTTAGGAGTGTAGAAAACCCCCAAAAACACCAAAACCACTCCAAAACTTTGAATCTCTCAAGATCGCCTCTTTAGATCTTCGGTGAAATTCCTTGTTTTTGGTGCCCACGCGTAGCCCTTGTCGCGTAGATCAACTTTGCCTTTTGAATCGACGAATTCCGACGGACGGAACTCCCGGAATCGGCGAAGGAAAACGTAAAAACCCACTTTTTCTCTCCTCTCTCTCCAAAAACGTGTATACTGTTTTTTTTAGCTGAAGAATCTGAATAAAATCAGATATTTGTTCCCTATTTATAGTCGCAAATGAGCGGTCCACATCGCACCGCATATTTTCGATTTTCGGGTCCGTTTTTCGTCCCGAAACGACTCATTAAGTCCCGGATTAAGTCCAAATTAATTTTATTGGAACTTTAATCCAATTATAAAGAAATTTCATAAAATCCATTATTGGGGACCTTTAAAAGATCCATCGCCACGCAGTCGTCTCGAACTACGTGCAAAAATCCGACTATCTCGGAATTCGACGAATTTTCTGGCGGTTACTAGATTTCGCATTGCGAATCCAACGATGCACTCCGTTTCCTCATCCGAGGTCTAGAACATATGTATTTTAAATACGCTCAGTAGTGGCAAATGACTATTTTGCCCCTTTTCAGAAAAAAATCAAATTTTCCTGGGTTTCACATTTAATGTTACTATATGTTACTGTTTAATGTTACTATATATATACTGTTTAATGTTAATGTTTAATGTTATTGTTTAATGTTATGATATAAACATAATTTTAATATTAGCACAATTTTCAAGTTAGGATTTATAAATACTAATATAATTCCCAATTTAGGAGTTGTTAATTCTTTTAAACAAGTTTTGATTAAATATAATTATTGAGGGTATTTTGGACAATTGAGATCAAAATGAACTTGTCCCTAAACAAATTTTTTAAGTGTACTTACGTCCAAATACGTCTACGAAAAGGAACCAGCCTCCAAAGGACGCTAAAATATTTATTCACCCACCCCATTGCTTCACCCAATAACAAAACAGAGGAATCAAACTCAAGGCCGGCATGTTAAAATAAGATTTGTCCAACATATATAAAAAAAAAAAAAGAAAATAGATTTATTCACCTATTTAACACAGAGTAGAGTAGGTATCTAGGTGCGAATCAACAGTGTTGTTAAAAAAAACTTGGATTTTAGGCCATATTTTTAAAAAAGTTTTAACTTTTTAGATATCATAAATAGTTCAAGTAAAAAAATTAAATTCATAAATACTTTAAATTCTACAAAAAAAGTCTTATAAAAATACAAGCCCAATTAAAAAAAATTAAGGTCTTACTTTAAGGAAGACCCCTTAATTTATAGATTTGCAGTAATAGTACAAATAAAAAATTTAAATCCATTCCCAAACAAAAAAATTTAACTTAGGTAGATTGAATCTATTAATTCAGTCGTGAAATTAAAAGGCTCTAAAATTTATTTATTTTTTAAAAAAAAGGAAAAAAACTAATAATAAAACTAAAGTTACTAAAAAATCTGGTCTTAACCTCCAATAAAATAAAATTTAAATTTATCATCCTTATTTTTCAATCATTTTTTATGTCTCTTACCATCAAATTCAAATATGATAACAAAAACTTGAATATTAAAATTTAATTAATATTTTTGTATTTAAAAATTTTAAAAATTAAATTTATTATTAATATTAAAAATAAAAAAGTCTCATTATCGTTTCTGCTTTAACCCTAAAATGTCTTGGGCCCCTGTAGGTATCTTAGGTGCATGCTGTTGGATTTTTTTATTTCTTTGATCTAAAAGCATAATTGTACATTCCACTTATTAATTGGTAGTTAATGCAGTTGTATATGAAACCAGTGCTATAAAATTTCAGAAGTAAAAAACAGTAAATGAAGCAAAGAAGATTATTTATGATGCAAATGAATTCTTGAAAATTTTACTTCCAGGATATAATCCATAACTTTTTCTAATATTACTCTTCTTAGCAATCTTGGAGCCAAACCTCAACTCGAATGTAGAAAATCAGAAAATATAAAAGTTAAGTATAAGAGATAAGAAGAAAGAGCAAATGACTTAGTAATCCGAAAGTGCAATTGAACTCTATTTATAGAGCTCTATGCATCACTTTATAAAGAGACTAAGGCTAACCCGTGTCTAAAGGCACAGCACAACGTAAACCAATCGGTTAATTTAGAAAAAAAAATTACTTTAATTTGCTTTAATTAAATAAATTGAAATCAATATAGTCCCCAAATTTTTTTGGGGACTATTTCGGCAGAGTTTATTCTAAAAATAGGAGCCTAGGAAAATCTCAACCTATTTACAACACTCAGAGTCTCTTGAATGCACAATACAACCAAACCTAAAATTCACAGTTCACAATCATACATAACAATAATGATAGTTTACAATCAACATTCTCCCAAAAATCACCATTCCGAACCCAACTACCATCAAGATAGACAACTAGTGCCTGAAGGCACTTTGCAGCCCGTGCAAAACCAGTTAATATGATGTACGTTATTCTTTATTTTATTTAATTAAAGAAAATTAAATCAATCTAGTAATTTTTTTTTATGTCACATAAATCAATCAATCTAGTAATAACCCGATATTTTTTCAAAATTTTGACATAGTTTCATTTGAAAATAGGAAACCATGGAAATATCAACCCGAACTGAAAAATGGACGAAACAATCCATACCCAACAACCAAAACAACGAGCAATTTCACATCAAGCTAAACATATCCTCATAAACGTGAAATTAGTTCACCATACTAAACACAGAATAAATAAAAACCCACGCAAATCTGATTAAGTTGATATAGGTTATTCTTTATATCATTTAATTAAATAAAGTTAAATCAATTTCATAATAACTCGCATTTTTGCAAAATTTCGGCAGAGTTTCCTTTGAAAATAGGAGACCATGAAAATATCAACCTTTAAACATAATTGAAAACAAACATAACAATTCCCCAAAATCAACGATCCATACCTAACAACCAAAATAACCATCAATTTCACATCAGACCAAACATCTATAATATAAACGTGTAATTAGTTCACCATACTAAACACAGAACAAACAAAAACCCATGCAAATCCAGTTAATTTGACGTAGGTTATTCTTTATTTCATTTAATTAAATAAAGTTAAATCAATCGAGTAATAATCCGCAATTTTTTCAAACATAACTGAAAAACAGATATAACAATTTATACTAACCAGTGCCCAAGGGTAGATGCAACCACAGTTGCACATCGCAATTTGAAATTGAGTTGGTGTCATCCCTAAAAATGCACATTATAAAATGCAAACACATGGTAATTGGATTTACCCCTAAGTGCACGATACAGTGTTGGGAACAATTCACAAGCGTATTTAGACTACAAATAATTTATCTATCATATCATATGTTTACCCAAAAAATACAACCAAAATAACACGAAGTTTTGATCAATTGTAGAGTAGACAACTACATGATAATCAGATCTGCTACTATGGAGCATGAACATGGCAGGCTCGCGGAAACAACCGGCTCATGATGCACTGGAAATTGTGTGTATCAACCTCAAGCTCCCACGTGCCGGCTTGAGCAACAATCTATGTAACGTTAAACATGCAGGTATAAGAACGAGATAAAAACACATGGATAAAGTTTAAAAAAATAATATATCATTAAAGTACCTTATTAGTTTCTCAACAAAGACCTCTACGCTCATTCAACGGATCAAACACAGATGCCAACAAATTCTAAAAACATTATAGTTTGTTAATCGTTATACTAATGAGACAGACTATATTCATTGAAAATTTATCGACATACATGTGTGGAAGAAACTATTAAAACTATAACAATAGTCATGTGACGACGTAATCTGCAATACATAAAAAAAAATAGTAATATTTACAATGAGTCCAACAACTCCTCCGGATATACGATATTTATCATGGTTACTGATCCATCAAGAGGGAGAAGGACACTAATGCGACCGGCAGACATGCATCTAGACATGGCCACATATAGGTAACCGTGGCTAAATACCGATGAGCGTAGATCCACACCAACAAACGTGACTGACTGACCCCACGACTTGTTGATTGTCATGGCATATGTTAGGCGTACTAGGAATTGAGGTCTAGTCATTTGAAATGGTAAACCTTTAGACGACGGTGATACTAATATCCGTGGAATGAAACACAAATTTCCAGATTTGTCACTACTACAACTTGAGAATTGATCACCCAATAGTAGGTTGTGCGAAGTAATAAAATACTTGGAAGTCCGAGGTCGAACCACAGGGAATTGTGAAAACTTAGAACACAAAGAAAAATAAAAGAAAATTGTTTTGAAAAAAAATTGTTGTAGATATTTTGAAATTTGGTTTTAAAACAATAATTAAAAATACTAGAACATCAAATACTCCCTTTCAAATCCATACAATAATGATTAAAGACTTAGTTCTTAACCCTAGACAAGAATCAAATGTCGGTTGATTCAAGTCACCAAGTTTAGCATAAAACCAAGAGAACACATTTATTTATAATCAAAAGTTTATTCAGGAACCTGAGTAATCCTTCAATTATATTATTATGTGAAATAATAGTAATCAACTTAAGCATGGAATAACTAGTTATTTGACTCGCAAGGAAATTCAAGCAATCAATGTACATGGCACAATGACTCAAGGGTTTTTACAGAGCAAAAACTTTACTAAGAAATCAAAAGTTGAATTAACAAAATATCAAATACCATTAAGCTCATAAGTCAATAACATTACCGTACTGCATTGAGAAGTTTTCCCCTAACCCTAGCAAAGCCTTTTAGCCAGACATAGAACTAGAAAGATGGGAAGAAAAAAAATAATAATCCAAATCCTAATTCTAATCCTCTTAATAGATGAGAGCCGTTATTTATACTAAAATAAATCCTAGGTATAGATAGAAGATATAAGGTTGGCTTGGGAGGAATTCCTTTCCAAAAAGAAGTCTTGTAAGGTCAAATCCCACGCATAAAATCTTTGGGGCGCGGGTATAAAATATGTCCAGATTTTAAGCTTGAATTTCGCATATTTAGAGGTTGAATCACGAAATGTTCGCGATACACTTTTGTAGCCCTTGGAGTCTGCTTTCCAACCCCACAAAAATCAAGTCAATCCAATATCAGAGTCAAAAGTTATGGTCAAAATACTGAAGACATGTCAAATCCTTATCTTTTAGGATACTTTCTCAATCCAACTTTAAATGAGTTTTCTTCTCACTTGGACTCTTATAAGGGTTAAATTGCTGATTCATCTAATTTATCTTCAAGTCTTCTTATCTCAATCTTGACTCTTCAATCCTTATCAGTTATGATTCTTCCTCTAGTGATTGTTTCACTTGCATCATCCATTATTACTTTAAATCAATTAATTTACCTGTAAAATAAACCAAACAACTAGAAAAAGTATCAAACAAGAAAATCAAGGAATTTAACACATTTAATCACAAATAGTATGCAATTAACCAATCATTAAATATAATAAAATAGCACTTTTGATGGTTAATCAGTCACTAGTTTGAATTCTAGTCTCAATAACCCGCAATGTGCAGTTGACAACCATAAGCCTTGTCCCGTTGCATTGGCCATCTTTCAGAGCTATATTCCTCAACAAAATGATGGGGCACCCGAATTTTAGCTCCAACTTGAAAGGTGGTAAACCTGAAGGGTTTAGGGAATTCAAAAACTCACTTGGATATTGATTAGTGGTAGAATGACTGAGGTCGTCACCATCCAACATCTTATCAGCTGCAAGTAGGTACAGGTCTCTCTAGGGTAAATTCGTAAAGCAACATCATTAATATGGCAGACGTCATCATTATGAGCATAAAGAATTGTTCGCTTGGTTAAGTAGGATGGGGTTACCGCACTGAGCACATCTAGTTGTGGATAAACTCCGAAAATTAGTTCATGTAAATTTTGACACCTTTGTATCGTTGGAGGAAGTTCCACAGTATCTTGCGTACTAATCCCAATCTAAGTTAGATGTGGATTTAGTCAGTACATGTAAATGAGTAATTAGACATTTCTATATAAATAAATTAAGAAATAAATCAACTCTTCCAAGAATGATGTGTGAGAAGAATTTGCAGGATGATTGTTGTTCAAACATATGTTTACACCAAAAGTCAGTACGCAAGCACTTGCCCACAATGTAGAACGTCTTAAGGATGCACCAACAATTTGTTCACGCCCACCCTTAGGTATCACTGGTAGTATTTGACGAAAATCCCCACCTAGCACAATCGTGATACCGCCGAATGGTTGGTTATCATCATGAACATCACGGAGTGTGCGATCAATTGCCTCAACTGCCTCAACACCATGTCGATGCTGCATGGGGACCTCGTCCCATGTTATCAAGTGGGCATCCCTTAATAATTGCCCATGCAATGATTGTTTGTTGAAACCACAAACTGAGCTTTCTATGATATCAAATAGAATGCAAAATGTGTAATGAGTTGTCCGACCACTTAACAATAACAACGAAACAATTCCCGATGAAGCAACTATAATGACAATATGGCCCTTGCTGCACATTTTTGTGGTGATGGTGTTGTACAAAAACTTTTTACCTATTCCTACACCTCCACTAAGGAAAAACATTTTACCCTGGTTCTCAGCAACGGAGACATTGATGAATTGTAAGTCATGCGTTGAGTATCATTTAAAACATTAATATTAAAAAGGGCATTTAGTTGATTTGCTTCGTTTCTTAGCTGCATATGGTCGATCAACAATCTATTACCTGAAACACAACTCCAATTTTCAATGGGGTATGGCATAGGTGGGAAGTTATCCAAGTTTTTGCCAAATTCATGCAGCAACTGCTCAAACAAATATAAACCATAATCTTTCACTTGAAGCTGCATTGGATCGCATATGTCAAAAGTTGTTTCTAGATTGCAACGAAGATCATCACATATATGGATGGAGAATTGATTCCACATAGTGCATGATTGTATTAGGGAGCATTCTATCAGAATGATACATAATAGTCTCCTTAACTGGTATCTCGTATTTATAGTTGAAGTCTCCTAGAGGCATTGTATCTACTCTACATCATCTTTTAGGAGCCCCATAGCAACACATGCTGATTTGAAACTACCATGAAACACACCATTGATCGTGTGCCAACCATCAAAAGACCGCGGTCCCCTAAAAACTGTTAATAGCAACCGAAGTTAAAACCGCTCCCTAGAATGGGGTGTAGCAAAGTATAATCTGTCAATTGCAAACCCGCCTTACCTCAGAGTCCAAATATTTTGAACTTTGTTCAAAACAAATTGTTGGGAGAACTCCTAGTGTATATAGAAAAGCGGCATCATTTGAAGAACAACATTCAAAGAATCCATTCAGAGCTTTGTCTTGACTCCTAGAGCCAAGTCTAATTATTTCAAGTGTTTTAGCAGGATCATAAACAACTTGATGCATCTCAGGTAAATGTAGATCTAGCCAAAAAGCCAAATAATTTCTTCATGGAAAGGTTAACCGAAGAGTCGTCGTGCTGCCTTTGTCGGTCCAATATACCTTGCATTAAGGTATTGCTTTATCTCATTGTTTCTATATGGTCCCTCTAAAACCATAGTTGTGCGGTCATGACCTTTGTAAATGTACTTGTGGATATATTTGACACACCTCATTCCTGCTGTAAAACCCGAGAAAATTTAAACCTTTGTAAAAAAAAAAAAAAAAATGGCAAAACGGTAATTCACTACTATAGTACGGGTTGTAAACCTGAAATTTTCTAGAGCTCGGATGACGAAACGGACTTCACCGTTGGATTCGTCTCGCGAAATCTAGTTACCACGTCGAATTTCGTTGAATTCCTAGATGGTCGGATTTTTCGCGTTTTACGAGACGAACGGGCCTCGGGTGACCCTGTACACGAAATTTTTATAAAATTTCCAAGTTTGGGGAAATATTAGAGACAAGTTAAAATAAAAATATTTTGAACTCGAACCGGAGCGAAATTTAGTCGTTTCGGGATTAAAACGGACCCGGGAAATAAGGGTCGTGTGGCGCGTTGTAGGCCAAGTATTTAAAGGGTATTTAAAGGGGAGAAAATCAGATTTTCTCCCCATTTGTTCAGCCGAATTCCAACGTGAAAACAAGAGAGGGAAGCTAGGGTTTTTCTCCACCTTCTCTCTTAGATTCTCGTCTCCACGAAACTCAAATCCACTCGGGCCAAGAACAAAGGTTGTTCTACGCATCAAGGGCTACAAAATCATACCAAGAAAGGCGGGTTTTACCGAAGATCAAGGTACGGGATTTTCGGGAAGTGAGGGTTTTTGCTTGAATCGGGTCTTGGAACTTCCCTTGGTCGTTCCTCACGCTTCAAGAGGTAGGGTTTCCTCCTACTAAGGTTTATTCCAAACCTAGAATGTTTTAATGAAATGGGTAGGATGATAGGTTGTGTATCTCTTGCCTTTTGTTTGTGTTGGGTGAAATGGGTATGGAAATGGGTGATGATCAATTCTAATTGAATTGGTAATTAGAAATTTTTAAATGAAATTTCTAGAATTGGGTATATGAGATTGATCCAATGTGGTTCTTGGATAATGTGAATTGTGGGCATGCTAGGTGCTTATATTATGCCATGAGAATTAAAGTGTGTTATTACTTGATTTTTGTGATGACATGCTTGGTTGTGGTTCAAGATAAAATGTTGATATATATACATGTTTGCAATATATTGACATTGTAGAGAATTATGGGAATTATATGCTTATGATATAATTTTGCCATGAAATATGTGAAATGTGATTAGAATGTTCATGTGTTACTCATAGCATGTTGAACATGTTGATATTGTTGCAATGAGACATCACATTGCATAGGCACGGGAACATCGCATTTAGTGGGTGTGTGTTCATGGTGGTTGTCTTCACCACGCTTGGTGGATGACAAGTGGGCTCGGGTAAAATGGGTCGATGACCTAGTTGAGCCGCACGGTTTGCATGGTGGATAGGGTTGGGGTAGCAAGAAGGGCTAGAAAATCCCTCGGGTGAGAGACCCGGTGATTGGATACGCACTCCATTGGTATAGAGCCCATAAAGTGTGTCGGTGTACGCGGAACCGTTGGTGGAAGTCCATAAATTCCGTGTAGGTTGGATGACCTTTGGTGTGAGTCCATGAACATCCACCCTTATAAAGACCCTAGAATGAAATGTCATTTGATGTGCAACATAAATGACGGATTGGGACACATTGGCACTTGCATGTGTGGAGGAGTCGGGAAGGGCTCGGGTGATATGCATGAGTGGGTCTCATCTCATTCCATGGCATGGCATTGCAAATTCCATCATTGAATGTATTTCCTTGCTTGGAATGTTATAAATTGTTGTTTTGAGCATGTGAACATTTCATATGCATATAGGTTGGGGAGTAGCCTCATTAGGAGATACCCTATTGAGCGTGGCTCACCCTTTGTGGGAAAAACATTTCAGGTGTGGGGTTTGCACCGGGGGACGGCTCACTTGGAGAGCATCACACATGAAGGGGGCCGACTTGTGGCCTTATTTTGAATTGTGTAAAGTTTTTGTATAAATTCCATTTTTTATGTATAAATTATGGAATCAATTGTAATAGAACTTGTAAAAACAATGTTTTATGATAATAACTTCATTACATATGTTTGGGATGAGTTTGAAATGGTTTGGATTGGATTAGAAATGAAAAACCAAAGAAAAAGGCGAAACTGCCAAAATCGTACCGGTACGCGTACCGGTACGTAGGCAGGCAGAAGGTAGAGCGTACCGGTACGCAGAGGTCCAGTGGGTACAGCGTACCGGTACGCGTACCGGTACTCCTGCCAAATTTTTCCGAAATTTTAATTTTCTTGTTTTGTTTGCCAAACTCTGGGGCTATTGTTTCCTCCCTTTAAAGGTTATAAATGGACAATAATAGGATACCAATGGTGGTATATTGGACCTTGATTGAATTAAATGATTTAAGAAACATAGATCACAACTATGGACAATAATTCCAACTTTAAGGAATGTTAACGACGTGGTGTCGGGTTAAGCGACATCCACGGGTACTTCCGCGGGTTGACGGGTTGTCAACGGTTAATAAGGGACCCCCGGATTTTGGGGCGTCACACCTGCATAGACCTCTACGTTTATATGACAGTTGAACTTTCTTAATAGGTGAGGGTTGTAATGTATGACGTCCCGATTATCAAATGCATGCCCTCTAGTGGTGTAAGACTGACCATTACGGCGACAACGATAAACTGGATACCGATGTTTATCCATAGTAGTCAAATCTACAAAGGCTTTTGGATAGTGGAACTGAAATGTACCATTCACCATGCAAGTTGAATTTGGGTTTCGGGAATCGCACAGACCATGAACTATACAAATCTTGATTGTTTCGTAGAGAGTTGGATCAGTAGATGGATCTAGGAATTCAGCACTAACTAACCGATCAACCTGTGCAGTTGTCTGAATCTTGTATGGACCATGAAGGAAGTATAGAGCATGCATGTGAGGTTACCCTCATGTAGAATACTCTTTTAGTTTTCACTTTAATACATACATTTAACTATTCATCTAAACATAGGATATCTAAGGCAATGAATCTACACCTTTCCCTTGCCTTAATATAAACACAGTATAGCCGGGATAATATGAAGGCTGGTTCTTGCCAGTATCAACAACGAGGAAAAAAATAACTTCTTGACCTAGTCAACGTCCTTAGTAGGTCAATCATTATCAACAGTGTGGATTGAATTAGATTAACTATTTAATCTCACATTGAATGTATACTCAAACCAAACATTTACAATCTTAGTAGCGCTAATCTAATAGTTGCCAAAAGAAAAGTCACAGTTCCAATAATAACAGTAGTAAGTAACCTAACCACATAAAGAACATTATGAAAAGTTCTTCCCTGTTGTTCGCACAAAAATTCTTAACAATTTGACAATGAGAAGACAACCACACCAATCTATTAGAAGTGGAAAAAAAAATTATCACATAATTTCATCATTTTTTTTGGTATATTAATGATATGTAGAATGGTCACTCCAATTGCGTGCTTTGAGCACTGAAGAACGGATTTAGCTCCATCAAGCTGCCATAATTATGGAGACTCAAACTCAAATATTGAATGAGTAAAATCAAGTTCTTACCCATTGGACCAACCGCTGAATTATAATTGAAGTCGCTTTCATAGGTCGGCAGCATCTACTAACATAAAGATTCAACCAAGATATCAAAAATGACAATTTTTGTGGGTTAGATTTTATATTTGGGGATTAAATTACAACAAAAAAATAAAATTGAGTCTCAAATTTTAGAATCAATCCTAAAAAATACAACTTTTAGGGTTTGGTGAATTTCATTTGTTTTGAAGTGTTTGAGATCTATTTTAAAATATTTGAATTGATTACAATACCTGGAAAATTTATAACTTAATAACTGTCGTTTCCATGGCCGGCTGCCTTCTATTCTGGAATATTTAGTAACCCAGCCCATTGCTTCACCCAATAACAAAACAGAGGAATCAAAAAACAAATGAATTAAACTCAAGCCGGTGGCGCCATTAAAAGACAATGTACCATAGTATACGTGTCAAAATAAGATTTGTCCAACACAATAAAAAAAAAAAAAGAAAAAAAGAAAATAGATTTATCCATCTGTTCATGCTGTTGGAATTTTTCGAAATCAAATTTTTATTAATTGGTAGTTAATTATATGGATATAAAATATATTTGGTGAGATATGTAAGCTATACCAAATATTGTCAAATAAACGATTTTTATGAGCTTATGTTCATCTAGTATTTTGATAGCTTCAGTATCTAATATCACTCCGTAATAAGAGGGTCTGTTAGACTTGATAATAATAAATTAGGCACGAACTCAACACATGAGCTCAACTATTTGAAAGACGAGCTCCATGGCTCATAAAGGACACCTGCTCCTTGCTTGCCAGTAACCCAGCTCGGCCTTACCCTATTTCTGTTCCTCTTGACTAATTCAAACTAGTTGATAGATCCAAGCTAACAAGCGCTCTCATCTGTTCCACTTCTAGTGCCGCCCCATTCAAAATGGTAGATAAGGATCTCCAACAATCCAACCTGTTGACCTATAAAAAGGCCAAACTAGTTATAATCCAAGTAAGTTGACTACTCCCAACTAAATACAATTTCCTTCTATCATCCTTTTCTGAATTTATCATTTGAGGGTCGACCACTGAAGCCTCTCTGGTCCTCGACTTCACTTACATGAACACTTCTGCCAGTTGCCAGGTCACCATTCTGATTAGCCGCCATGGTGAACAATTTTTGGGATCAACAGCTGGCGTCGTCTGTGAGAACGACTACGTTTTCAATTTCAATTCAACAAACTCAGATTTCATGACTGTAACCAAATCAAAGGAACTTACAAGGGACGAAACTCATATTCATGAACTCCAAGCTCTCATCTGGTGGAACGAAGAACTGAATTGCCCCTCAGAGAAAGAATCAGTGAAAGTTAGAAAACTTAAAAAAATGGTGGAGGAGCTGAAACACCAGAACCAGCAAATCCTCCAACTCCTGGAAAGAGAGCAGTCTCAAACCAGAAATTGGTAGCAAAAGTTATGGTCGTTTGAAGTTGGGAAAAAAATGCAGTGTTAAGTTAACCTACTAGTTTGTTATGTACACCTACCGGCAAGTTCAAAATAGTAGGTAGGCCTACCGGTAGGTTCCCAACAAAAAGCTGACCTACCGATAGGTTTATGTCCAATCTATTGGTAGGTTCAAAACAGAAAGTCTTCCTATCGGTTCATCTATGTATTTCTATTTTATACCTATGCGGCTATGGTTTTTGCCTTAGTTTTTCCCGGTTCCTCATAAAACACACATATTCATAACATTTAGCACATAACAAATAATATGCAATGCACATGGAGGTAATGGCTTAACTCCATCTACCCTCAAATCCTAAGGTAAGTGGGAACATAAACTCTGATACTAAGCTGTGACACCCCAATTCCCGGGGGACTTTATTACTCGTTAAGCCTTATTAATTTACTTAAGGCCTCAGTCCCAGTGGACGAATTCTAAAGAAATTTCAACAAGTCTCCTTTGTACGGAGAGCTCCATCCAAAAGACAACATGTCTCAAATTCATTTACGATGACCTTCCAAGGTCTAATGTAAACACTTAAGCAACTCCAAAGGTACAAATCATTAACTAATGATTCCAAAGTACAAATGTCCATTTGTCAAAAGAATAGATACAATGTTTCCCAAGTTTAAATGCCTTTGGTATAAACCAAAAGTACAAGGCTATCTATTTAATTACAATTAGAACTCGGAATCTATACATCATAATAAAAGGGCATAATCCGGCTCCGACGTCAAGTTGGGCCCAAGTGCGGGCCATCCGTGGAAGCGTGCAATGTACCTGAAAATGTTTCTCACTACAAGGTGAGCCAACACCTGTAAGGTATCTTCTGTGAACAACGCCTCCCAACCCAATGATGCACATGATGTGGTACACTTTCAAACATTTCAAACATTCATATATGTACATGAACATGAATAAATGCTATCACTATACCATTACATGAGGTAGCACTTCAAGCATGCATAACCAACACAGAACCCAACCCCAGGTTCCCACGACACATGTGATGTCATGCTAATGAATCGGGAACTCCACGCCCACACCATTGAGTTATTCTCACCCATTGACCTTTCATTTATTATCTTGTCTTTATGGGGTAGATAATTTCTAGACTTTCACCAACGGGCTACCAAACCGTCAACAGATCTCGAGGACATCCCACCTCTAGCTCCGTATTTGCCGTCACACTTTTATAGACTCGTTACACCACCGGATAATGTGTAACCGAAAAACCAAATCTTACACCCGATGGAGAATCTAGTTCTTCTTGCTATACCTCGACACATTATCATGAAAAATCCCGTGAGACTCAATCAGATCTTAGTCCAATTTTTTCAAGCCCCACCTACTCACCTATGTGGTAAGTGATCAACCCATGCACAAACACACACTACCATGTCAATGTATCATGGATGTTGTGTTAAACCCGTGCACATGCCATGTATGCCCAAATGCAATTTAAATGGATTTACAATATCAAATATAGCAAGAAAGCATATATTTCTTATTTTAACATTTCATTAAACATGTGATATGCATCAATTTACCCACATAGAATACTTGTCCACACTACGGCATTTCATCAAACATGTAGGGTGCATAAATTCATACACCTAACATACATGTCATAATCAACTTAACAACATGCTCATTTACCAAATACTACAAGTATTAGGATAGCATGCTCATCAATCCATAAGAGAACCCACTAGCTACACTAATCATATGCTAATTATACAATTAACATACATATTATTATACTTATAACATATACATGCACTAAATTCGAATTAGTCCTAGATAGAAGAGAACTCCACCTCTTAGAAGTAAGTGGTGGTGAAGAAAATCCCTTGAAAACCTAACAAAGCCTTCTTCAAGCTCTAGCCAAAACTCTTAACCCGAAAGTTGGTGAAAACTAGTCGATGTTGGTGCTGATGTGTAGCATTTGTCGCGTAGAGCAACTTTAATTATTAGTTGATGAAGATCCAACGGTTGGATTTTGAGATATTTCTAGGAGAAGGAAGAAGATGGTGAAGAGTTGGGAGCTCTCTCTCTCTCTCTCCACTGAAATGGCAAGAAGAATGGGGGATTGGAAGACAAGTCTTCCACTTTGTGGCCCTTTTTATACTAGTTGTAGAGCTCGCCAAGTGTCACAATGTGAGTAGTTGGAAATCCTATAGAGTCAATCACATTTCGACACATGTCATGTTTGAATAATATTAGTTGAGTAGCTATTTTCATTATATGGTGGGTCTCGTGAATAAAAACCCAGTTGCTCGAATTTTAATCGCATATCGTCCGATCGCATATTTCGCCTCGTAACACGTGAAAATTCTGACTGTCTTAAAATTTAACGAAATTCGTACATCCAACTCCATTTTTCTAGACGAATCCAATGATGAGATCCATTTCGTCATCCGAGTTATATAAAATTTCAGATTTTTAACCTTGGTTAAATGGTTTAATTACCATATTACCCATTTAATTAATTTATTATTATTTCTAGGTTTTACAGGAAATGGTGAAAGGGTAAGGGTGAAGTTGGATAGGTGAATACCTAGGCCTGTTTTGTTTAAGACCATAAGCCTCCTCCAGGACCTAGAGGATAATACATTGGTGAGTGGCTTTTTGATATCCCTAATAAGTGTTGGAATGTCGTAAAGTTGCAGAATGTTTTTCTTGATTTTGAAGTAAGAGATATCTAGGCTATTCCTATTTGTGATCACCTCAAAGGGGCTTCCTCAACAATCTTGTAGCAGCTCATCTAATGCCAATACAAAGTTTCTGTGGGACATGAAAAGTCTTTAATGATATTTTGTCGACCTTGTGCAATCTGGTGCGTAGGAGGGTTCAAGTGGAGAATTACAACATCTGTTTCTTAAATGCCCATTTGCTATTCAGGTATGGAAACTTTCAGGATTTTTTCCCTCACTTGATATCTCTCTTAGCATGGAGGAATGGCTGATTTAGGCGTCTGAAACTCTAGTTCCTGAGAAGTTTAACTTGTTGATTGTATTAATGTGGTCCATATGGTACAATAGGAATAAATCAAGGCTGAAACAGGTTACGAGTTGTCCAATTCAGGTTGTGGATTTTTGCACTACTTATTTGAATCAATTCAGAGAGGCTAATGATAGATCAACGCAAGGGCGAGTGATACCTGCTGGTTCTTCGGTTGCTGTTTGGTCTCCTCCCCAACAAGGTGTTTACAAAGTGAATTTTGATGGAGCTTTGTCTCCTCTGTCCTCATTGGGTGGGATGGGGGTAGTTATATGAGACTGTAAATGGCGATTTGTAGCAGATTTGAGTAACCGTGTAGTGGGCATTGTTGATCCAGAACATGCTGAAATTTGGGTTGCCTATGAAGATGTCAAACTGGCGGTTGAGTTGGGCTATAATAGGATTATTCTAGAAGGGGATTCCAAAGGTGTGATTGATTCCATTTCAAGGAATATAATCTGCTATCCCCTATGGGTCACTTTTTCAACCAAATCCAAAGGTTAGCTGCGGATTGTTCTACCTTTTCTTCTACATGGATTCGAAAGAATGGTAATAGCATTGCGCATCATCTTGCTAAATTTACTTTAAACTGTAATGATCGAATTATTTAGAGGGAGGTTGCTCCAGTTTGTATTTTGTCTTTCCTTCAAAATGATGTTCTCTGTGTTGATGATTAATGGAATGTAGTTTTATCAAAAAAAATAAAAAAAAATTAAAGGTTATTTTGGTGTTTATTTGATTTAATTTTGAACGTTAATTTAGTGAAAGTTAAAGTCAATTTGGTGTTTTCATTGAATTGAATGTCAATTGGTTGAAATTGAATGTTAATTGAGTAAAATTGAATGTTAATTAGGTAAAATTCAATGTTTAATTAATGAATTTGAATGTTAGTTTGATAAAATTGACGATCAATTTGAAGTTAATTTGAAACTAATATGAAATTCAATGTTAATTGAATGAAAAATTTATTTGATGAAGTTGAATGTTAAATTGAAGAAATTAAACATTATTAAATTCGATCGATTTAGTGTCAATTTGATAAAATTTAATTTAAAATTGATAAATTGAGTGTTAATTTTGTGAAATTGAATATTAATTGGATGAACTTGAATGATATATGAATAAATATTAATGTTAAAATGATGAAATTGAAGGCCAATTTGGTGTCAATTTTATGAAATTAAAATTTAAATTGATAAAACTGAATGTTAATTGAATGAAAAATAAATTTAATTTGCCAAAATTAAATGTTAAATCAATGAAATTGAAGGTTAATTGGGTGTTAATTTGATGAAATTGAATTTTTAATTAATGAAATTAAATGTTAATTTCGTGTCAATTTGATAAATTTAATATTAATTAGATGAATTTGAAGGTCAATTTGGTGTTGATTTGATATTTAATTTTTTGATAATAAATGGCACGATTGATATATTAACTATCAAGACAAATCATCTTGTAGGAAGGAATACAAAAAGTTCGGATAATCGTCCAAGATCATTACAATCTAAAACAAATTTAGCTAATTTGTTGGCGACCATATTACCACTTTGCATAATCCAAGAAAGGGAGAATTTTGTCAATTGATCTGCATATATATATATATATATATATATGGATTTGATATTGAATTTTAAACATGAAATTGAATGTTAAATTGATTAATTTGAATATCAAAATGATGACATTGAAGGGTAATTTAATGTTAATTTTATTATATTAAATTTTAAATTGATGAAATTGATTGCTAAATGGATGAAATTTAGTATTAAATTAATGTAATTAAATGTTAAACTAATGAAAATTAACATTCTTTAAGGTGAAGTAACAACCAATAGAGGTGTGGTTACCACAATTTAGGATAATGTTTCCATAAATTAGGCTAAGGTTAACCTTTTAGGGTATAGTTAGCACTATTTTGGAAAAATATTTTGTATGCAATCTATTTCCAGAGTTTGGGATCTATCGCAAATGTAAGTGATATAACCTAAAACATCAACAGAATGTTTGAGATCTATGGCAACAGTTTGGGATCAATCCCAAACATTCTAAACTTAATTTCTTTTCTTGTAGCAAAGCCCATTTGTGTTGTAACTTCACTCCATTTCATATATTGACCCTATAGAGAGTTTACGATTGATGACAAATGTAGGGGATCGATTGCAAACTTCTAGTAATCTCATCATAAGATATTGGATGGCACCCTAAAAGAGTTGTATATTCAACCCCAATCTTGATAACTCCACCCAAAATCTGATATAGTCGCACTAAAAGTTGTATCCTCACCCCAAATGTTAGTAATGTCACCCTAATCATCAAATCATCGTAACAAACCCCAAAACAATAGTAAAATTTTCCCCAATAATGCAAATCCCACCCTAAATCATTATAACAGCATCACCCCAAATAATGGTAAAATCAATTCTAATGACGATGTAAATTTAACTCAAATCATTGTAATGTCACTTAGAACGATAGTAAAATCACCCCCAATGATAGTAAATTCACATAAATTGTCGTAATGTTGCCCCTAGTAATGGTAAATTCACCCCAAATTGTAGTAACATCACCCAAAAGATGATAAAAATCTCCCCCAATTATATTAAATTTGATCTCATCATTGTAATATCATCCTAAATGGTGATACCTTCTACTCAACTTATTTTCGCTCCAAATTGTTGTCGAAGGATTGCATGGGTTGTGTCACTGTCTACTAGACATACATCTTCACCATTCATTTCAGAATTGAATAGTTGGTAAATAAGGTCCATTCCTTTTTATTCATAAAAACAAAGTCACAATAAACTTAAATTGAAATAAAACATCAGAAAAAAAAAAAATTCATGCTTAACATCTTAGAAAAATAATATGATAAGAAAACTAACACTAATCAATGTGGACATTCATCACCGATCAAATGATCAATTTTGCCATTAGGATCGACAAAGAAATCAGAAACATCAATGTGAGTTATGTCAATTGGATAGGGAATATCAAGGCAAGTAAGATCCACAGGTTCACAGTGATCAATGAAATTTGTTTCTATCTTCTTTTCTTTTTCCTTTATAGATGTCTGGTAAAGGTGCACCAAATGCTTGGGCGTACGACAGGTACGTGACCAATGTTTTTTTCATACCACACTTATGGCAAACTTCTTTATAATTTTTGGGCGGTTTATTCAACAAACCCTTCCTTTTATGTTGTTTTGCATCTTTGTTTACCCACTTCTGGTGGTGAGGTGCATTATTATGATCACGGTGTCGATTATCATTTCGTCACGACCACGTTTCTTACCACGACCATAGTATGAGGTGGCATTCGCTTCAGGGAATGTTGTAGAACTAGTCGGGCAAGATTCATGATTTTTCATCAAAAACTCGTTATTTTGTTTAGCCACAAGAAGACGTAATATCATATCAGAGTATTTAATGAACATGCGCTCTCTATATTACTGCTGCAGGAGCACATTAGAGGCGTGAAAAGTAAAGAATGTTTTCTCTAACATATCTTTATCAATAATTGTACCTCTACATAGTGTCAATTGTAAGCTGATTTTGAATAGTACCGAATTATAGTCGCTCACCTTTTGAAAATCTTGCAACCTCAGATGCATCCATTCAAGTCGAGCATTTGGAAGTATAACGATCTTTTAGTGGTCAGACCGTTCCTTTAATTTATCCCAAAGGACAAGTGGATCATTTTCCGTGAAATATTCGTTTTTCAATCCATCATGAAGGTAATGACGAATAAATATTATCTTTGCGCGATCCTGCGGGGATGCGGTATTTCCTTTTTTGATAGTATCACCAAGATTCATGGCTGTCAAGTGAATCTCAGCCTCAAGGATCTAAGAAAGATAATTGTTGTCCGAAATATCAAGAGCAATAATCTCAAGTTTTGTGAGGTTCGACATGATCTAAATATGATAAAAAAAACATATTTAGAATTGAAAGAAAAAATAGTATAAGTAATTATCTAAACATGTAAACATAAATGATCCAATTTAGCATGAGTGAATAATTAGTGAATAAAAAAAACACACTATCCATATAATCTTTCATCAATGAATAGATTAATGAACTAATCTCTTCTGGAGCTTGTATTATCACATGCAATTTATTGAAAAACTCTTCAAGAGCTTGGTTCATAAAATTAAAACATCGCACCAATGATAGTAAAACTACAATCAAAATAGATACAAGGAATGAACACTAAACGAATATAATATTGATTATAGTAGTAATACTTACCATTTACCGCAAAAACTCAAATTTTCAATTCTGTATGACTTGAAACTGAATCTCCTTTTTATGAGAGAAAGAACAAGAGAGGTACAGTCTCGTACTGATAACATGTTATGAAAGCAAGAGAATTATATAGACTTACAAAGATAACATAGAGGATATATATTAGAGAATGAACTTCTCAACTTGTGTACTTCTCAATGTGATGAGAACCTTTTTTTATAGGCCTCAAATCATAATGGTTATCAAATACAATATTAACTTTAAGTAGAGTTATAGAGTCAAATACTAATACCTATTAAATTGGTAGGCTAGATTTCAACTATATCTATATACAATATATTTACAACAAAATTATTGTCCGATCTCCCCAAACGATGATACCTTCGACCTAAATTAACTTCCCCCAAAATCATTGTAAGGTCATCCCAAGTGGTGTTTTTCCTCTTTCCAAATAATGGTAAATTTCAACCAAAATATTTATAGCATTGTTGATTGGGATCTATCGTAAATAGCTTTGATCGATCAAAAAAGCCTTTGTTCCAACTGTTTGGGGTCCGCTCATGACTGCAGTGAAGTCTTGGGCAAACTCACCAGCTATCATACCACAGATTACATCACATACAATGCAATTTGGATACTCACAAAATAATCGATAACATAATGGAAATCAATATTTGCAGCTTTGCCTCGTGTATCTCCACATAAACTAGTAATTTCCTGCTGCAACCTTATTTTTTTTCATATATAGGATTCACTGAGGTCCTTTATCATGAAATATGGTCCATCATTTGAAATAACCAAACAAAAGACCACTATAGCAATCAAAGACGATTTCTGTACAATATGTATATAGTGGTACAAGCCAATCTGATCCCTCCAAAATGTTTAATAGACCAGTGAGAAACGCAAATGGTATCTCACCCCAGCCAACTCTCTTTCTAACCACGGATGGATGCATGAGGGGCAGCAGGTAAACCCAGTTCATCCTCGGCCTGTGAAGCAAGAATTGGCAGAATCAAAACACACATCGACACAATAAGTGCCCACATACAGTACAGAACACAAATCTGAAACTGCATATATTATTCCAATTTTCAACAGAGCATAATACGAAATGGCCTCTCAAATCTCCAACCAAACCACAAAAAAGTGGAAAGAAAAATGCACAGATGTAGAACACAAATGCAAACCTGTAAATGTCATTCCAAGTTCCAACAGAATATAATGCGGAACGCCACTTAAACAAGGGGGGAAAGGGATACAACCAATGCATGAATGCAAAACTAGCAGCAGTACATTATTGATGAAATAGATGGTATCTGTTTATTAAAGCAGAAGACCATTTCTAAGAAAAGAAAAAGATTTCCATCATATCACTCCTATCAAGCAAGGAAAAGATCCCGGATAACAGGTGAATGACATTTTACCTGGGTGTTAGCTCTTCCAGCTGGAACTGCTCCATGCCCTGTTGGTGCTGAAGGCAGGTTGAGTTCTGCTTCTAGATCAGGTTCTTTATCAGGTTGAAGATACGCAGGTACCCCATCACCTTCAGTCTCCATCCCCATGTCCGCTTCCAAAGCATCAAGCTCTGCATCAAAAAATCACAAGAAGATAAATGAAACACACAGATTGGAAAACCTTTTTTTTACCATGAATCCAATTCTTTTGCAGACACTTTCGATAAACAACCAGCTATGGAGGACAACTTACATGACAGATATAGCTATCTCCATGCATATAACTAAATTGAATAGGATTCTAATAGAGAAAGACCTGTGATGGCCCAACAGCATTGGGAATTTGGGATCACTCAGAATATCCCAACCCATAGTTGAGTGGGAGTTCGATTCTCCAACCCCTCCCCTCTCCAAGGGTGTGCGAGTTATATAAAATTACCAAGTAATTATTTCCTCACATAAACCCAAAAAACAAAAACAAAAACAAAAAAAAGAATAAAAGGACTCCAAGAGGTACTCCCACTAGTCAGAGGAGAAAACTGTTGCAATATTTTTATTTTGTAAAGTTATTTTGTTTCAGACACTTAAAACGTCCTTTTTTAAAGTAAAACTATACAGGCCCATAACTTTTTAGCTCATGAAAAGCATCAAGTCAAATTAGAATTTTTTTACTTTGATTCAAGTAACAATCCCTCCAGCAAAGTTCTTTCTTCAATACCAAAGTTTACTATGCTGATAAAAATAAAAATAAAAAAAATATATATCTAAAGTTTACATATGACATCTAAACTTACCACCCATGAGTTCTTCCTCATCAATGTCATCAGGTACACTGTAGCTTCTACCAAGTGACTCTTGAATTTCGTTGCTCACATCCATCAGGTCCATCATCTCATCTTGCAAGCTCTGTAAATTAAAATCATTAGTTGTCGGTACTAGTAAATTTTTACAATTATGGTCACCGGAAAAGAGGAAGAAAATATCAACAATATACTAACATCTACATCGTCAATTTTCACGGTCTTCATCATTCCTTTCAATTCTTTGTTTGCCGACTTCAAAGCTGACATCTGGAACGAATGCAACAAATTTAGTCTCTTGGCACATCAAGTCATAAATGATTGTATCTGAATGCCAAAAAGTTCCTTCAGGGCACCAATCTCCTTATTAGTTAAAACAGATACTGATGAGAAAATCTAGCACACAAATCAACACCACAGTTTAAAAAATCCATTCCTACAGACAAATGGGTTGTGCCCTACCTCTCATGAGGTAGGCAGCATGTTCCAAACAGGTTACAGAATAAGCTCCGCCTTACAAGCCTTGAACTTTGCCCCGTGGGGCGCTACCAAGAAAAAAAAAGATTTTACAGTGAATACAGTGTAACCCCAAAATAACCATACTGGATCCAGCATTGCTATGGTGCACATCATAATTAATCAGGAGGGCTTAATAATTGAAGCCCATGTTGGCGAAGATCCAATTAAAAATTTGAGCAGTAAGAGTCAACGGCTGATGTCGTGGCATCTTAGAATACAAGTGGATAGACCATTAAGATCCATTAATCAGAATTATTCATGTCTTTGCTCATTATCTATAAGGCCCATAAAGTTTAACACTTCTTGTCACAAACTAATGTAAACAGGTTCCTGGTAGAATTCAGGAGCAAATAAACATCAAGATTATTCAATGTCTTCCCTTTCATTTAGTATTCCACTCACATAATACGATTATATATATTTTAGATTTCATGATATAAAAAGCCCATGCTCGCTCATAAATAACAGAGATTTTACAATTGATAAGGCAACCATACTGCATAATTTTTTATTCGTTGGCGTATCCAACCTCATAATTCTTGGTTAAAGAAGCCCAAAACATGGATAAACATCACAAGTCATGTATAGTAATACTTCATAGCAGTCATTATCAAAAAGGATAATACAATTGAAGCTCCTTGGGACATACTGTTTGTTGAGCATCTTTAATCCCCTCAGCAGCAAATGCAACTTGGTCCAGGTTGAACGTCTGGTTGTATAGCATATCGCGCTGTCCTTCATACCTGCCCAAAAACTTAATGGGTTGGATGTACATCATAGGAAATAACAATACAAATCAGGCAACTGTTATATTTTAGCGTGCTATGCAAAATCCAATTCAAACTGCAACTAAAAACATATTTGATGGCAATAAAAAAAATCCATTTAACCAAATAGGGTGCCCTAATAATATAATTGAGCCTAATTTTGCAATCAGGGTGTCCGAATATGAAAATAAACCCTGTGTAACCTATTTTACTTCAACTAGTTGGTAGGTGATTGCCATATAATGATTCATGTGCACAATGAGGAAATATAGAAGTATGTTTCTTGTGTTCCAAAAGAGTAACGATGACTATATAATATGCAGACAGTGCACAATGTCTAAAAAATTCAACTTTCAACTTCGATAAGATTTGTATATGATAGCAACATTACATCTACACATTTATTTAGCAAGTTCATATTCAGCAACGGGTTATTAGATTCCCTGACGGGTTATTAGATTCCCTGACGTGCCTACCAAGTCAGATCTAAAAAAACTACATCTAGATGTTTCCACTATCTTGATTATGGTGCTTATGTGACAAAATGTTACAAGTGAAACATTAGCCAACCTTGAGATATATAACATGTCATTGCCAATACATGTAAGGAACTCAACAAAATGCTTCCCAATACAACCAGCGTACAATTGTTGCAGCATTTCAATTTTCAAGCAGCCTGATTTAAATTATTTTTCAACTAATTAATTTATTGTACCCTTTTATGAAGATACCTTAAAATTTAGAGAAAATATATCCAAAAAAGAAATTGAAATGCTTCTGGTTTCTTTCTAAACTCTTATACAAGAAACAACTTCTTTCCACCTAGCTCAGATCTAGGAAGCTAGAATACTTCCCGGAGGGTGATGTGGCCGCATCGAACACATGTCCAATACAACTAGAAGTGTCCTGAATAGTGAGTTTAGTCGGACACAGCAAAAATACAACTAGAGTACGGGTAGGACAAAGTCAAGATATGGACACAAAAATTTTTTAACTATTACGAGAGGCGTGATTTCTTTAATATATTGTGTTTTTTTTTTTAATGTAACTTATAAACTGAATGTAATGATATTTAACGAAAATGATGGATGTCTATTTTGATCTATTTCAATTTTAATCAACAAAATTAATAGTTGCTAGGTCTTATTATTCATTTTTTTATAAAATATGTTTTATTTTTAATACATTATAATTTTATTCTTATCTAAAAAATATTATTTTAATTAGTCATATCCTAACCATACCCGTGTCCTGTACTTTTCAACTTTGTCGTATCACGATGTCTGTATCATAACTGATAAGACACCTATGTTCGTATTTGTGCTTTCTAAATTTCATATCAAATGTCAATTATTTTGTCCCAATTGATCAAATGCCAATTATTATGTCTCCATGTTAAAAGAAGCCCAACTATAAAAACCACCTTAACTTGTGAGATATCTAAAGGCATGTGATGTATATGAGAAATTCGTAAACCTGATGCATTAAAAAAATGAACTCATACATGTGATATTACATTACAGGAAATAAGTTTTTACATTTCATGCCACCCCTTTCCTCCTTTTCTCATCTATCGAAACAATTAAGGTATTAAATGCTTCATTATTTAATTTCTTTTAAACAAAACCTTTGCCCCTCAAACAATCAACATTGCATGAAGCCCCATGTCACGTGAACCACGTAGAAGCATGGGTATAGGATGCATGTGCCAGATGCCTCCTATAAGAAAACAAACTACTTTCAATTCTCATATAAGACTATCCCACTTAGTTCCTCTTTAAATATAGTTTCAACCATTTTACTTCAGGGAGTTCTGTTCAGCATTAAGAGTATTAAAAAACTATGACATCAATATCCTTTTAATTTAAGGATTAAATAGATCCTCCATCCCAAATGGAAACGTAAGTCAAATTAACCTAGAGTATGAGAACCAAAAGGATGTAAATATAATTATTTATTTAGTTTTGTCCCGACCTTATTTTGAAGGAAAGAAATGGACTATCATATTTCAAGAATACATCGTTATCAAAGCCCTAACTTACAAATTTACACACTCTGGAACTTCATCTATCATTAACTGAATATTACTTGTAGAATGATATATCGACACAACAGAATCTATTTCCATCTAGAAAAAAAAAAATGATTTGAAACTTGAGGAAAACAAATACCCATGATCTATCCCAAAATTTTATTTTCAAGTGACCTATACATCAAAGCATGCAACATCACCTTTTCTCAAATAAGAATTGGATTAATCAATAATTCCTAACCACTTTCTCGAAAACGAGATAAATAAGGTGTGCAAAAAGAAAAAGATGAATATTTTTTTACTGCAAATCATATATCACCAATCCCAATGGGATTTCCTGAGTAGTAGGTATTTTTCCTTTTATGGGGTGGCATACGTTAATTTGTTTCTTTCGATGTGTACTAGGAAGTTCGAATGTCTTCAAACATGATAAGATATACCACGTGCCATCCATAGCTTGGGCGATGAGTTTATGAATTCCACATGATACACATCACAAAAGATCATTTTACAAGCATTTTTGCAACTGTCGGTAAAAGCAATTGAAGAGTGTACCCAATTGTGGATCATTTTGGTCCAAGGGGGACAAAGGATCATTCTAGAAGGTTATCATCCTAGAAACACAAAGCTAAAGTAGGAATATTTTGGCACAGATGTGTCAATCACTGCCGCAAACTAACATCAATATTTTGTTGATTTTCATGGGACTTCGATATTACATCACATCCCCCATCTCCTATGGAATGGCAATGATTTGCTATAGCTAACATGATAGGCCTTAATACTGATACTAGGTGTTAAGTTTAGAATAGAGCCAGACTTAACACAATATGAGAGAAGCAAAGAGAGGCTTAACTTACACTACCTCTCACTATCAACTTGTATTTATAGTTACTGAACAAACGTACTAAAAACAAGTATACCCTTTATGAGGTATACATATTATAATAAGTGTAAACCCTAATAATATTATAATAATACTCTCAACACTCCCCTCAAGCTGGACTATATATATCATAGAATTCAAGCTTAGAACAAATAGCTGTAAGAAGAGTTCAACTCAATGCTTTGGTGACATGTCTGCTAGTTGAGCCTCAGATCTCACAAATGAAGTTGCAATATCTCTATTTAGTATCTTGTCTCGAATAAAATGAAAGAAGAGCTGCCTAATTATCACAGAACAACTGTAAATGAAGTTGAACCGAAAAACCAATTTCTTGAAGGAAGTATAATACTCATGTCAACTCACTAATTATATGTGAAATGGCTCTATATTCAACATCAGATCGTGCTACTACTATTTGCTTCTTACTTTTCTATAAAACAACGTTACCTTCCAAGAAAGTACAATAACTAGTAGTTGATCTCCGATTAGAGGGAAAACCAGCTCAATCAGCATCTGAAAAACCTTCCACTCTAAGATATCCATTAGCTCGATATAACCAGCCAAGACCTGGAGCACGTTTGAGATATCGAAGAATACAAATGACTGCATCCCAATGTGGTATTTTAGGGTATCCTATAAACTGATTTACCACACTGACTGCATAGGTAATATCTGGTCGGGTAATAGTGAGATAATTAAGCTTTCCAACCAACCTGCAGTACCAGCTTGGATTCTCAAACAATGTACCATCATCCATCAACAACTTCTGATTCGGATCCATAGAGACATCAATTGGTCTACCCCCAACAAACCTACTTCTTCTAATATATCGAGTACATATTTCCTCTGAGACAAACAAATACCCTGCTTAAATCTGGCAATTTCAATACCCAAGAAATACTTGAATTTTCCTAAATCCTTATTATGAAATCTATCTTGCAAGAATGCTTTTAACTTGGTAATACCCTCAGAATCATTACGGGTAATTACAATATCATCAACATAAATAACCAAAAGAGTAATGTCTGTGAAACACAGTTGCCTGTCTAACATTGAAAAAAACCAAACTCTAATACTGCATCTGAAAACTTTTCAAACCATGCCCTTGGTGATTGCTTTAAACCATACAAAAATTTCTTTAGCTGGCACACATTTTTACAGCACTCCCCCTAAGCAGTAAACACAGGTGGGTGCTCATGTAGACCTCCTCAACCAAGTCACTACGTAAGAAAGCCTTCTTAACATCTAACTAAAACAAAGGGCCAACCAAGATTAGCAATCAAAGAAATTAAGATATTTGCAACAAGAGAAAAAGTCTCATCATAATCAATATCATAGGTTTGAGTGAAGTCCTTAGCAACAAAACGGGCTTTGCGACGCTCAATACAACCATTCGGATTAAATTTAACAATATACACCCATCAACAACTAACAGTCCGTTTACCAGGCAGTAAGGAACCAAGATCTCAAGTCCTATTATGATTTAAGCCATCCATCTCCACTTCCATAGTTTCCTCCAACCCAGATTAGACAACATAGCCAGTAAGGTCTTCAGAATAGAGATAGTAGACAGTTGATTGGTAAAGCAAGAAAAAGCAGAAGACAAGGCATCATAAGAAACAAAATTAGTGATGGGATATTTAGTAACACACGATCTAATACCTTTCCGAAGAGCAATAGGTAAAGAATCGAAAGTACCTAAGGAACTAGGATCAGGAGAAAGCAAGGAAGACGACAAGGGCACCTCAATTGATGATCGTGCACAACGTGAGTATACACGGAGCGAAGAAGTAGATGATAACACAAGAGGCAACGGAGTATTCGACGGTAAGGGAAAGGGTGTGGATGGAGTGGACCGCCCAAAGTCAAGATCCAAAGGTTGATCAGGAGCTAAAAAATACAGAATAAATTCATCAAAGGTGACATCAACACTAGTGAAGTATCGACGAAGGGTGAGACTAAAGTAATGATACCCCTTCTGTGTGCGACAGTATCCAAGAAAGACACATTTGGTAGCGCGAGGGTCAAGTTTATCAAACATAGGCCCCAAGTTATGAACATAACAGAAACACCCAAAAAATTTAGGGGTTAGGGAGAATAGGGGAGTATTGGGTAGAATAACAAAATATGAACTTTGTCCATTTAACACATAAGACGGCATACGATTAATAAGATGACAAGTAGTAAGAACAGTATCACTCCAAAATCAACGAGGAACATGCATCTAAAATAACAATGTGTAGGTAACTTCCAACATATGTCAATTCCTATGCTTAGCAACACCATTCTGCTGAGAGGTATAGGCACAGGAAATTTGATGATTAATGCCAATTTTATGAAGAGAAGACGAAAAAAGATCAGATTCATATTCTCGAACATTATCAGAACGTAAAACACGAATATGACAACCATATTAGGTTTTTACTTCTTTATGAAATGTCTCAAATATAAAAAATAATTCAGAACGAGCTTTCATAAGAAATAACTAAGTCACGCAAGAATAATCATCCACAAATAACACAAAATAAAAAAATTTATTAGATGAAATATTCTTTATTGGACCTCATACATTAGAATAAACTAATTCAAATGGACTAGACACACAGTTATTGACTTTAGACTAAAAGAACACACGGTGACACACGGTGATGCTTACTAAGTTGACAAGCTTCGCATGACATAGACAACACATGACTAAGGTTAGGAACTTAACGCTTCAAATTCTGAAGAGAAGGATGACCAAGACGATAGTGCCACTGAAAAGGAGATGACGAGGCAAGCCCGAGGAGGTGGATCAGGGTCAAAGTAATAGAGACTACCATCTTCATGCCCCATACCAATCTTCCTCTTTGTCTGTAGATCCCAAAACACATAATAAGAGGGATAAAAAGTTACTAAACAATTAAGAGAGCGGGTAATCTTGCTAATGGAAAGTAAACTAAAGAGAAATTGGGAAACAAATAAAACAGATGATAAGGACATATCAGAACTCAATTTGAGTAGTTCCCAAAAACTTGAAACTTTAAAAGAAGTATCATTAGCAAGAGTAACACGAAAGTAATGGACTGATAAGTAAAAAAAAAAAACAATAGACGAACCAGTCATATGGTTAGAAACATCAGAGTATATGATTCAGGAATTACGAGTGGAGAACAATAAACAAGTGGAAGTGGTACCTGACTAAGCAAAAATAGCAGTAGAGGAAGATGGAACAACATGCTACTAAGACAGGAACTAAGCATACTCTTCTCGTATAAGAGTAACGGACCCAGAATCAAGTGGAACCGACCGAGGTATAGAAGCAGGTAGGGAGGAAGTGTCCTCCTAATTGCCCAAAGGCTTGCCATGTAAATCTCAACAATAATCAACAGTGTGGCCTCCACGACCACAATGAGTCATAAACGAGAACCAGTTCGACCTCCGGTATAGCCTCCCAGACCACCGCGATTGTCACGACCACCGCGATTGTCATGATCACCTCGAGGACTATCATTGTGGCCAGTAGAAACAAGAAGAGCTGACCGGTCAATGAACAAGCCACGATCAATGCCTGAAGAGCCAGTAGACAAAGTAGCACGCTATAAGCGGGAGAAGTGGTAGACTAAAACCACCCAAAATCTGAGAGCGAATAGGTTCATATTCAGGTTTCAAACCCATCAGAAACGAACGACATTCAAATCTTCATGTTGTGCACCAATAGTGAACGGGTGGTAGAGCTTCAATTCCTCACAAACTCCCCGAACGTGAGAATAATAATCCTTAGAGTATTCTAGTTCAAGCGAAAATACTGTTTGTACACCTCATATGCACGAGAAAAATTACCTGTACCAGAATACATAGTGGGCAAGTGGTCCCAAATTTCTTTGACCGTGTCAAGAAAAAGCAAAGTAGAACTAATACTAACCTCAATGCTATTCAATAATAATAAAATAATCTGAGCATCTTCATCTTCCCACTGATGATACCCAATAGTGTCTTCCTTGGGTTTAGTATCAACTAAATATTTCTCAAAGCCTTTGCCTTTACGAAACACTTGGACCGATCGTGACCATAATACATAATTAGTCTCATTGAGCTTAAAATAAGTCATTGGACCATTAAGGAAAATCGTAGGAGAAAAGGGTGATGGCACAGGTGTAGTAACAACAAACTGATCATCATTCTTGGGTTCCATAGGAACAGTGTTATTAAAAGCTCGCCTAGGCGAGAAGCGAGGCGAAGCGAGGTGTTGTCGCCTTGAACACCCCAGGCGAAGCGAATGTGCCTGAAGAGAGGAAAAAGCGAGAAAAGCGAGCGCCTTGAAATTAAGCGAAAGGCGAAAAAGCGAGCGCCTTAGTTAAGCGAAGCGAGCTTGTGTTTTATTTTTATTATGGACTGTTGGATTATTTTATTTTTATTGTGAACCGTTGGATTGGGGCAATTGAAAAAAAAACTATAAGATGCACATACACCCAATTACCCCCTTATCCCATAAATATAAAACCCAGCCCTAATTTTGCTCAGATCAGACTGCCTTCCTCGTGATCGACTGGTACTCCTTCCTCACGATCGACTGCTCGTCTGTTGCTGCTCCTCCTCTCCTGCTGCTGCTCCTCCTTCCGATCGACTGCTCCTTCCTCGTTGGTGACGGGTTTGTCTCCTGACTCTCCTCTTTTTCTTTTCTCTTCTCTTCTTCTTCTCTGCTGGTCCTCTTTTTCTTTTTCTTCTCTACTTCTTCTTCTCTGGTTCTTTTTTTTTTTCCCTGATTCTGCTCTTCTTCTTCTTCTCTGCTGCTCCTCTGTTGCTGCTATTTTTTTTTCCTGATTCTGCTGTTCTGGTTCTCTGTAATGGTGCTTCCGGTTTTTTTTTTTTTTTCTGCTGTTCTGGTTCTCTGTAATGGTGCTGCTGTTCTGGTTCCTTTTTTTTTTTTTCCTGATTTTGCTGATGGTCTACTGCTTCTGTAATTTTTTTTTCCTGTTTCTGTTTTTTTTCTTCTTCTTCTCTCTTTTGTTTTCTGTTTCTGCTGCTTCTGTTTTTTTCTTTTTTCCTGATTCTGCTGATGGTCTACTGCTGCTGTAATTTTTTTTTTTCTGTTTCTGTTTTTTTTTCTTTTTCTCTCCTGTTTTCTGTTTCTGCTGCTTCTGTTTTTTTTTTTTCCTGATTCTGCTGTTATGTTTTCTGTTTCTGCTGCTTCTGTTTTTTTTTTTTTTCCTGTTTCTGCTGATGTCTGATATCTGATAGTGCTGTAAATTTTTTTTTTCTGCTTCTGTAAATGCTGATGATTCTGATGATTTAATGTTTCTGCTTCTTTAATGCTGATAATGCTGATAATGATAGTGCTGATAATGCTGATAATACTGCTTCTGTAAATTTTTTTAATGCTGCTGCTTCTAAATGCTGATTTTGTTGAATGCTAAATGCTGTTGTGCTGATTTTTTGCTGATAGTGCTGATTTTGGGATATTATTAGTGTTTGTTTGAATTTAAATGTTTAAGTTATGAATGTTATTAAGATTTGAGATATTATTAGTGTTTGTTTTAATTTAATTGTTTATGGTTTTACTTGCATTTAAATATTTAGTATATATAAAATTATAACTTAGATGTTTATAATTAATTAAACTAAAATATATATTTTTTTTTAACTGTTCGCTTCGCTTCGGTAAAGCGTGTCGCTTCGCTTCTCGCTTTTCGCCTAGGCGTTAGGAGCCTTGGTCGTTTCGGCTCGCTTTACGCCTTAAATAACACTGCATAGGAATACCACAGAAAATGAAAAGAATAAATCAAATAAATATAAGGAATGTCACCGGAATAAGGCAGAAGCAAGTGAAGGAGGATCTGGACACAGAGGAGCCTTGGAAGTTGGAACTAGTCGAAAAACACAAAAATCAAGGTAAACCAGGCTGAGTAGCTACTAAACCAGGCCGGAACCGATCGAAAAATTGTTGAGGAGAGCTGAACCAGCTGGATAGGTGTTGAACCAAACCAAAAGGAGCCTGAACCGGACTGCAAATAGTGGGAAAAGGCCTGAACCGGGATGACTGGACCGAAACTAGACTGACTGGACCTGAACTGAGCCTGGAAGGGGATCTGAACCGGACTTGAACCAATCTGGAATGAGATGAACCGGGACTGAACCAGTCTAAAAGGAGCTGAATTGGTCTTGAAGGGTTAAGCTCAAGGAGCAGTGGACCAACCCTTCTTGGGCCTGACATAAACTGGGCCCAACAGAGGCGTGTTGGGCTTGTTGAGCTTGTTGGGCTTGCTGGATTATTTAAGCCCCCACTCGTGGACTATCCGAGCCGACCCGATAAAATGAGTCGTCTTCTCCACAATGAGGGCTTCAATGAAATACTCCGTCGAACACAACCAAACTACGACAGTGACCTACTACCCTTGACTACTTCCGGCGACCACAATACCACAACTCACAAATCACAGACCACTACACGATGACAATATACATTGCCAGCAACGGGAAGGACAGATACGCACTTCACCAACAACTCCGATGACCACCAAAGCCACAAAGCCTCCAACGACAATCGACACGACCACCAACACTCAACCATCACAACTCAACCACACAACCACCACAATCACATACCACTACACCATCAGCATCAACAAAACCAATCATGGGAAGCACGATGGTCAAGAGACGTCACAGGCAAAACGGAACAGAAGAAGAAAAGAAAAAAGAAAGAAGAAAAAGAAAAGAAAAAGGATGATTAATGGCAAATTAAACTTGGACCTAATTGCTCTGATACCATATTAAGTTTAGAATAAAGACAAACTTAACACAATATGAGAGAGGCAAAGAAAACCTTAACTTACCCTACTTCTCACTATCAACCTGTATTTATAATTACTGAACAAACGTACTAAAGACAACTATACGCTCTATGAGGTATACATATTACAATAAGTGTAAACCCTAATAATATTATAATAATACTCTGAACACTAGGAAATAAAGTTTCCATCAAACAAGAAGCCACGTGAACTTTAGTTCCTTTTCGAAGAGAAGAGATAACTAGATCAAATAGTAACACCAAGGGAGCACAAACAAGAGACAAGCGCAGTATACAAGAGTTCAATAGATTGAGTGCACCATCTAGTCCTCTCAACAAGTAGACAACAATCTCAAAGCAAAGACACGTCTATACATACATCATGCTACAATTTGAATAGATTAAAGTAATACCAGGATGCACATGTTAACTAGTCCATTAATAATATTGGAATCAAGAGGTTCTACTGTATATTCCTAAAGTATGTAGTTGGCTATATGAACCTGACTACTTAATACATCTGCATAAAGAGGCGATGACACCAAGCAGATAACCTACATTCTTTTTTGCTTGAGAACCCGCATGGCTCGAGCTTTGACTGCTTCTTGAGCTGGTCCTGGTCTGGTTTTCTTGATTTGTTCTTTATATCGAGCAAGTTCAGCTTCAAGCTTTTTTATCTTCTCATCCACTGTGTCCCCTCTTTTATTGATCTGGAAGGAACGTATATAGGGAAATATAGTTTAGGCACCTCTTCAGACAAAAAATCCATTGGACTACAGAGAAACTTAGACTATCAAATCTCAAAGGGACACAAGAATCAGAGATTGAATATGCAACCAGGGTTTAAGAACTACAGCAGCAGAAAAAAGCTCAAAGATTATGCACAACTAGAAATGATCATATATCATCAACAAATAAAATGTTACTAGAAGAAAGCTTTACTTCAACAATTAACAAAAAGAAGATTCATAGCGATGTCACACGAAGGAGAACCTATGCTTCCTCTTTTAGACACCTTTTCTAATTATTCCCCAGAGCACAAGATCTGAGGTAAACCTTGTCGGCTGGTTTTTGACTAGTTCTTAAAGGATGCAGAATCAAACAATCCAAACATGCGATTAAGAATTTTGTCGCCTTCCTTCCCTCCCTTTAAATCATATTTAAAGAGGGGGTTAAACTAAAAATTCATTCAACTAGTTTTCAAAAAGGCAGAATCCAAGAATCAACGTATGCAAATTCTTTCTCGCTCCCTCAAATTACAAACTTAACGTATTCCATCTCAATACAGCTTCTATAGAAGTTCCAATCAAGCAGAAAACTTTTAGATAGTTATTCATATTACTCTTCACTAAGGCCACTTTATTGTTGATCTTGAAGAAAATACAGACACACTGAGCATATTTGTATATTATGAAGTAGAATTTATTTATGCCTGGAATCATCTAGAGGGGGTCCAAGGATGAAAACAGTAGCATGATCAGCGATCAAGGAAATGCAAAGCAGAGCATTTTATTGGTGCAAAGTGATTACAGAAATGTATCAAATTGGTCTCAAACATATTGTCCTTTTCTGTTTTTTTGCCATTTTATTCTTCAACTTATACTGTTAGAAAAGCTTTAAGCCAATATGGCTGTGTGGTAATCCAAGAAGCATGGACACAGACAAGGAGACGGGTGACAGTTTACGGAGTACTAGTACTGTGAGATAGGGATACAACAATACAAAAAAAGCTGAAAAATTAAGATACAAATACAACTATGATACGTCTATGATAGGATATATTTAATTTTTTTTCCGAATAAATTCTTTAAAAACCGCAAAACATTAGTAATTTTATTTTGGAAGAATATTGATCGTCGCATTTTAGTATATTCATATAGCGAACTTGACTAATTAAAGAAATTAGAACCAAGTTCGAATTAGTTGTTTCCCTTAGAAATTCTTGTTGCCAAGATATAGAGTGTAATTGACGAAAATATCTGTGAAAAAGTAGAGATAGCACATATAGGAGACAAGGATCAAAATTTCATTTTGGTGTATTGTTTTGGTCATCTATGAAACAGAAACGTTTCAATGTGATTCGGAAACGTTTCGATCCGTTTCAGAAACATAATAAAAAAAATAAAAAATTTAAAAACTATTTTTTCAAAACATTGGTCGAAATATGTCAAAGTATCTAGAAATACCTTGAAACATTTCAAAACAATTGTGCAAATGCATTGAAATATTACAAAACATTTCAAAACATTATGGAATACCTCGAAATATTAGAATTTCGATTTCATCATTGATTCATTTCGGTCTCCTTAGAAAAGGAAACGTTTCGGACGTTTCAACCGTTTCAAAACGAAATTTTGAACCTTGATAGGAGATAACTTAAAGGAGAATCAACTTGGATGGTTTGGAGATATTTATAGACAGTCTACTATGGCACCAAGCCACCAATAAAAAAGAGTGATATAATACCTAGTAACGGTAAACGTAGAGATAGAACAAGACAAAAATTAATTTTAAATGAAATAATAAAAAAATATATAATAACTTATGGTTTAACTGAAAACATGGCCCTTATTAGAGGTTAATGGCAAAACAGGATTCATATATAACCGATCCCAAAAATATTAGGAGAATGATTTGTTGAGTTAAATTGAGTTGAAAAGATATATAGTGTAATTAACACATTTAATACTCTTTTAATATGCGATAGAAAATAATACTTAAAAAACACCCACGTGTCTTCATAGTCATAAGAGTTTATCTTTATGTGTTGCATTATATATGAAATTATGAATACTAGAGGATAAGGTAAAGTCTAAAATAAAAATCATACATATTGCTCATGTATGCACTTTCATGTCTGAAGCATATGCATCGTTAATTCGTATCGAGAAAATACACAAGTATTTTACTATTATCGGATAAGTAGGGTGTGTATTGGATATGTAGGGTGTGTATCGGACAAATATCGTATTTGATAAAGTATTAGACGCAAATACGTCGACCTCAATGAAGAATTTGTGCTTCATAGATGATCATTTTCTTTCTGGTCCACCTTCTCTCCGCACTTCAATAATATTCACTAATTTATTTAGTTGATGAAACACGTGAAGCATTAATGCAAATTTTTAGTTGAATCCCAATGCAACTCCAACTTTCTTAGTTGTTTTTATATTTTATTCATTATGGAAAGAGAAGTCATATCCTTTTTAAGGAATATATACATTATACACCATTGGAACCATTTCAACAATTGAACAATTACAAACTCATTAACTCGACTCAACTCAATACTTACCCCCCAAAAAAAAAAAAAAAACACTCACCTTAATAACAAAGTTTGAACATTAGGTCGACTATATCAAACTTCTTCCTCTATTGTGCTATGTCTAAGGCATGCTAAATCACAAGCTACTGTATCGTTTTTTATTATCATTGTCACCATTCTGACATAGGCAAATATAGTATGTTTTGTTAGCCACGTAAAAGGGCAGATTTACAGTGGGGGAAGTTGCACCCATTGCAGTTTGGAAAAATTTTAGGGTATAGTTAGTATTTTGAAAATTCTAAAACTTCTTAAAGGTTGTCCCCCATTGAAAAGCTTTCAAAAAATTACGGGTAGTTATGTCTTTTGCACAATATATCGGGTTAAGTTCAGAATACTAATCCCGGTCCCAAGTTCTCAGTTTCTCTTCACGCTATTTCTCATTTTTCATTCGTCTCTCTTCATTCCATAAGTCATTCCAGCCCCATGTCTCCATTCTTTTTTTGCCTCTTCATGACATTCTCTTTTCAATTTTCTCCCCTCTTCTTTCCCTCTTTTATATCTTCAATCTTCCATCTCTTTAATTGTTCCTCTCGCCACTTTTGACTTCAATAGTTGTTTATCTCGGTCGATTGAGAGGATAGCTTTGAAGGAAATGAAACTTCAAAGCTAGCATGTCAACAAGTAACCCATAACCATTTCTTCAATTTCAATTGTTTTTGTAAATATTTAATATTCAGGGCTGTAATTGGGATTTCTCTTTTCCTACCCATTTTATTTTCTACCTAATTAAAGAAATTAGAACCTTGATTATCTTATGTTGAACTGAATTATGACAATTCCATCATTTGTGTATCAATCCACTTAGAATATCATCCACAACGACGTGATTCGCATCAATGGAGGGTGGTATCAATTGTTTAGGTCATTTGTTTGTAAACAACAAATAGGTTCAAGGATTGAGCTAATACGATTCAAAATCAATCAACTCTCTCCTCTGTGTTATTAAGCAATATTACTTCGCACTATTTTTTTGTTATAAGGATTTTATTTTTAGGAACTTTATACCGAGGTGCTTTCTTTTCTCTTTATGTGTATACTGGTTGCACCTCTTATTGGCGGTTATTAGTGAAATTGCACCTATAAAAAAGAATTATTAAGTAATACATCAGTGGAAGTAATGTGAGCATTATGAATTTAAGGTAATAATGAGTATTAGGTAGCCCCAGCCAAAACATCCTGCCAAAGTGGAAGAGAGGCCAAAAAAGATACCAATATAAATGTCTGCATTTAGCAACACGGAATCTGAGACTTCAAACTGAAAGTTAAAGATAAAACTAACACCATTTTAGATCTAAAGTTTTCTTCAATCCCAAATTCCATGGCCCCCATTCCATGCCTCGATACTCGGCATTAGTCTCTTTTAATCTTAACAACATACAGCACCAAGGCCACTTGCCCAACAATTTTTCACTATTAACATGGTCTAGCATACAATACTTCTCATTTTCCTTTTACCCAGTCTGCGTCCCATCGATCGAGGGTTCGGGAAGGGGTGGACTTACTGACCTAACCATCGCATTATTTGCACAAAAGCTGCCGCAAGATCCACAACTCAGAGGTTGTTAGCTTAAAGCAATGGTCCAACAATAGTCTTATGTAAATTGACAGGTAAAAAATAACAATTCAACAGAAATAATGAAGCCATAATACAGTATCAATAAACAGACAAAAGCCACACAGGCATATATGGAGAGAGAGAGAGAGAGAGAGAGAGAGCGAGAGAGGAATTGATGATTACTCGATCGGAGGCGTCATTAACGGAAGGAGGGGGTTCTTTGTCTTTCTTTATCCCGAACACTCTCTTCATGTTGTTTGATTGAAGTTTTAGGATTCGATCTGTTCAGACAATGATCATCCACCGATGTGAGCGAAATTTCCCACTTAGCGTTGATCGAATTGTATGGTTCTCTCTCTGACCTCTATCACGATCTCACGTGGGGGATGAGGAAGGGGAAAGTGAAAGTGAAGGAAAGGATGTCACGCCGACGGTTTCTATATTCGTAACGTGGAATCTTCGTTCGATTTTATTTTGGCCCCTGAAGTTTTTAAATATAACATTTTAGTTCTTATTGTCAGTTTTTTTTTTTTTTTTATAGAGAGTATTCAAACTTGCACCAACTATCCTCTCAAACTCAACGGTTAATCACGTGGCTTGAGCTAAGTTAGAGCATGTCCCTAAAAAAGTAAGAGCGGCTAGCCATTAAGGGGTGTGAGAAGGGATTAAATCTAAAACCTCTGAATTACCAAAGATCAAGCTCAACTACTGAATCACCTCTAAAAATATTTAATTTATTATCTATATGTACTAATAAAAACAAAAGAGGAGAGTTTTGACATCCACATTTAAAATACCTATAATGCTCACACATTTTTTCTTATGTTAACGGCTCGTAACTACTTATAATTATATATAATAGTTCATAATTTATTTCTTATAACTCTCATCTTTTTCACTCTTCTTTGATCTCACTCCAAAATTAAACGTATGATAATTGTGTGCAAGACCACTAGTTAATATATGATGGTGCAACCGTTACTTTTGATCCTTTTATTTTGGCCCCTTAAGTTCTTAAATAAAATGTTTTAATTCTTAAAACTATTAGTTTATTAGTAATAGTTAATTACTTTTTACTTCCCTGTGATTTTGGTTAAAAATATTTTACCTACTTAACATTTAAAATTATACACATTACCCCCTTATAATTATGTATCAAAGTGTACCACAGATTGAATCATGTGTATTACTGTTGCATTGAATACTGATTTGTAAACTTGGCTTATTTCTTGCGGAAAAGAAAATCATTCAACATGAAGGCTTTTTAGGGCCCTCTAGTCTAATCACAACATGTTTTGAATAGCATATAACCATTTTGTTACTGTCTTGGTGTGAAAAAGGTAGTGCAACCCTACAAGCAAGCACAACTTTACGGTGTAAACAAATTAATGTCTTGACTAGAGATTGGCCTTCCATCCGACCAAAAAAACGAGATTCTAGCTAGGTTAATATGTTCTCTATTATAGGTGTAATTGCATGTCGAATTTCATGATTTTCAACACACTTCTTTCATATGAAGGGTCGTGCAAATTTGTGTTAAGTAGGGGGATCGCTTCTTCAAGCTCCGCTTAGCCCATACAAGGTGTTGCTCATTTTCTCTTAGCCACTAGTGACTTATGTAGTGGCTAGCATTCCTATGTTCTCCTCCTTGTTCCATGCTTAAAAATTCAAAGGTCGTCTTTTGGTGTTTTCGAGAAGCTTTACTTATAAAGGTTATCGATGTTGACCTAAACACAACCTAAGAGGGAGAGAATTAGGTTATTGTAACTAGTTTTGAATTTAATACCTTTGTTTCACTTTCACTATTTGAGAAATTGGTTACTAATTGTTTATACCCAAAAATAGCAAAATCATAGGGTAAACGTGGAAGAGATCCAACGGTCAGGAGAGAGTCTGTGAGAGTCCAAGATTAACAAAACGATTAAGGAAGTAAGACTCTAAGAATCCCGAAATCGATGAGACATGACATCATGAGCTGTCAATTGAAAACGGTTCAACGCACGTCTACACATCTTGAGGGTAAAGGTCGTGATCATAGTAATGGCCGAAAAAAATGGTTTCGACGGTTAAAAGTCATCCCTATAAATAACAGATGCCAGACCACAGAGAAGGGATCTTACGATCAAACACAACAAACTCTTCACAGAGTTAACATACCTTATTCTTGCTCCCGAGCAACTTTATTTAATTTTTTTTTTTTTGTAACTCATCACTCCGATGATCTTTTAGTGTTTTCATTTAATGTTAAGTACAGTACTTGTTTCATCTTCTGAATTTAGTCTACTTGTTGCTTTACATTCCAAATAAATTTTTTTTAATTTTTTTTGCGTTTTAGTCCATCATACTATTAATTGAGAAATTATTTAAAGTCTTTGAATCCTAAGGTATAAAAAAGAACTCAGAGGTAACCTTATGTCTCGCTACAATCGCCTGAACAATCACGATTGTAGTCCCTCACACAAGTTCGAGTACATAAGGTTGTACGTGTTTGGATCTTAAGTCCAATTGAATGCTTGCAATCCGAAAATATGGCAGACATATTTTTTGGCATACCCAGTGGAACCCCAAGCAATCATATGGTGAACAGCAGTGGAAAGGCCAAAATTGGCTCATCAGAAGTGCCTCCAATGCACGAGGTTGTTGAAGAAAGTAGGTATGACATCCCCAACCTGCAAGAAGACTTGCCTCCACACGGGAGAGGGGGGGGGGGCAAGAGAATCAAGAGTCCAACTCAGAGTCAGAGACCTCAATTAAGGCTTTGTCACATGAAGTCTCTCAGCAAGTCTCCGGGTTTATCAATAGTTTGGGGGATTTAATTAGGGAAGAATCTTGCCGCACCAGGCAGACACTAGAGCGGCTACTTGATAGTTTAAGTCGTCCAAGGGGTGTGGGACAACCATTGTTTCCCCCTGCATAGGTAGCGCCCCATGGAAGCACCACAACCAGTGTTTCCCCCATATGTGCTGCCACAAAGGGCGTAGCAGGCCAAAAATGGTCACTAGCAAAATAACAATCCTATTTTTCAGGAGAATGTGGGCCCCAATCTTGAGTTCGGGGAACAAATGAGGCAACCGCCAATCGTTCTTCCAGTGGAACCCCAAATGGTCTTGAACAGAGACCAACTGGATGAAATAATCCAGGAGCACATCGGACCCTTGATGAGGCGAGTAACTAGGCTGACATATCAAAAATCATATCTTGACTGGGTGGATAGGGAATACGAGTATCATCGTGAATACAAGGCCCCAATGTTAGCTACTTTTTCAAGAGAAGACGGTTAGTCGATTGTGGAGCACATTGGTCGTTTCACTATGCAATGCAGTGAAGTAGGGGCCAATGAATTTCTGAAGCTACGGCTGTTCGCCAATTTCCTTGTGGGAATGCCCTTCAGATGGTATATCAATTTGCCGCCCAACTCTATACTAGGTTGGCAGTAACTTGATGATAAATTTCATGCTCAGTTTTACCTTACTGAGCCAGAGGTAGCTATGGTCGACTTGGCCAGGTTGTATCAAATGATCGGGGAGACGGTAGAACAATACATCGTGTAGTTCAAGAAAGCCAGGAAACGATGTAGGTTGGCATTGCCTGAGATGGAGTATGTGCGCATTGTGCAAAACAATTTGGGTTTCGAGCTCCAAAAAAAGTTTGAGGGGATTGAGTTCAACGACCAGTTCGAATTTACAACGCGAGCTATATGATATGAGCAAATCCTACGATAGGAATTGGACCAAAGAAACGCTTCCAAAGGTACGTACTATAAGGATCCCAACACAGAAATATTCATAGTCGAGCTAGACTAAGAGTTGGAGGTGAACATAGCAAAAATTGTGGCTAGACAGCCACATGGGTGCAAGGCCTTAACTAGGCCCTCGGAGAATCAAAAACAGGCTACACCAAGTGCTAATAAAGGAGCTGACAAAGGTAATGGTCAGAAATATGAGTATGACATCTCAAAGGCTAATAAGATCTTTGACCATTTGTTAGCGGACAATATTATTATGCTGTCGTTTGATCATAAGATCTCACCAATCACGGAGTTGAAGAACAAGACGTATTGCAACTGACACAATCTATGAAGCTATTCGACTAATAATTGTGTGGTGTTTCAAAATGCCATCCAGGATGGCCAGACCAAAGGCCATTTGATCTTCAAAACCAAGGGGAAGTTGGAGATAGGGGTTGATAAGGACTCTTTTTAGAAGACAGTTACTATTAACATAGTAGAAATGGGGTAGTCAAAGACCCTACGAAAAAAGATGGACTTAGATAAGGACAGGTCGACTGGTGACAAGAAGCCAAGGGGAAAGAAAGACAACACTCCCAAGGATAAGTCGACCTAGGAGGATTTTGAGGGAAAGTTGTATATATCGCTAAGTCTCTTAGAATAGCTCGACATGGTCAATAATGGTTTATATGCAAAGCCTTTTATGGAATCATTCTGGATGAGGAGAAACGAGAAAAATTGCCCCAAAGTCTACGGAAGAGGTTGTAACACCCCGCATTTTCTTTTATATATGCATATAGATATATAGATATAGCAAATAATGGTTGTAAAGATGTGGATAGGAGTATTGAAGTGTGTTTGAACTTTGTAAATTTGAAAAGTAAAGATTTAAAATGTTAATGAAAATCATAGTTGAAATTTAGTTTTAGTGAGTGAAAATATAAAATGTTAGGTCCTATAACTTGTATTAGATAGGTTTGGTGTATAAATATGTGTTGGAGAGGTTTGTGATGGATGTGGTTAGTTTTGGAATGGATTGGAAATGGAAAACAAAAGAAATAGGCAAAACTGGGTAAATGGTACCGGTACTGGGTACCGGTACTGAATGGTACCGGTACTGAGTACCGGTACCCCGATTCCAGAAGGTTTCTTGTACCGGTACTGGGTACCGGTACTGAATGGTACCGGTACTGAGTACCGGTACTACCGAAACCAGACTGTTTATTTTAAAGTCGCGAATTTCGGCCTCTCTCTCTCTCTCTCCCTATAAATACTTAAGGCCGACTATTTGAGCCCCATTTCAGCCTTCTAAACCCTAGGCACCTTTAGAGAGAAAGAGAGGGAGAGAAGAACATCAAAGATAAGGAGAGATACACCATTTTAGAAGATTAAAACCCTAGATTTCTAAGATTTCACTTCTCTACTCATTCTCTTTTCTTCCATTCTTCACCCAAATCTTTTGAAAACCCTAGGGAGAGGAGATTAAAAGGAAAAGAAAGGAAAGCAAGAAGGTCTTGAAGCTTGGGTATTTGGCTAAAACTCTTGAGCATTGAGGTAGGAGATTTCTTCTCTTTCTCTTCCATTGAGGTTAGGGTATTTATATATGTATGTTTTGGCTATCAATGGTATATATATGCTATGTAATCATCCTCTCTTAGGCTTTTTGATAAAGATTACATGTTTTATACAAAGTTAGGGTTGTATACCCATGAAATCCCTCTTTTGTTTGAAAAACCCTAGTTTTCAAGAGTGATGGGTTTTCCTCTTGAACTCTTCATTTATTCTTGATTTCAAAATCATAGTGTTTTGTGTTGAGTAATAAAATGATATCGTTGTGATCTCTTGCATTTTCTTTGTTGGTTATTGAAAATGTCACATGCTTAATTGGGAATTTTTAAGATATTCTTGTAAATTGTGAAATTGGGTTTGATATTGTATCTCTTATGAGTGTGGGATGACCATGGGTGGCCTTTGACGAGATATCGTAGAGTGGGTAGACGTTTTGCTTGCTCCGTGGGGGTTGGCATTTCTCCTACCACTCGTAGTGGGGTTAGTGCTTTGGTAAGACTAAACCGCTATTGCTCACGGGTGCCGTGTAAGAGGGTTAGTATACTAATGCCTAGGTTGGATACGTCACTGTCATTGGTGTGGCATACGCCCTTCCTAAAGGATGGATATCTTTGATAAGATTTGTGTGGGTGTGTGTGGGTTAGATATTACTCAATGTGTCGATTCATGGGGTTTGCCTTACATCATGTTTGAGATACATATACATATTGATGGATTGTTGTATTATTGTGGAAAATGGTTTCCTACAAGGACTTGTGGGAGTATGGGATTCCACAAGGTCTTGTGGGAAACTGGTTTATATTTTGGAAAATGGATATGTATTGGATCTTGGTTTCTTTTACTGTTTATGTAAATTACTGTTGCTACTTAAACTTGAGATCCATTTAAAAATGTCCCTGTTTTACTTCAAAGATTATGTATGCTATTTGTAAAATGAGACCGGCCATTTTATATGTTTTTATAAACCTTGTTTGAGTTTGGGAAGATTTTGCTACAGAGCTTCGTGCTCATCCCCTACAATTAATATTTTTCAGATTTGGCTTTCGAGGAAGAGCTCGGTGTGAATGAGCCGGGCCTTGGGGAAGCTTCCTTGGAGGGGTACCTAGATCCCGAATGGGACATCTAGAGATATAGCTTATTTTGCTCTAGACTAGGGGATTTATTTCTAAACAATGTAAAGTCTAGATTCTTTTGAAACTCCGTTGCGATATATTCATGTAATTCTTTTGGGGAATGTAATTGTCATATCTGGCCTATTCTTTTGGGATAATGTTAAGGATAGTATAGATGATATTGTAAATTTTATGGTTATTGGATGGTTAAATGGGCCCTGTGTGGTCAAGTTAATAGAATTGCACAGGTTGTGATTCTTGGGTGGAGCTTCCTGTACAAAGGAGACTCTGCCCAAATTTTGTTAAAATTAAGAATGTTTCTTATTTGATGGATATATATTTAGTTGCTCTCATGACAAGAATGGTTTCATAATGTAATGCCGTCCAGGGTGGTATTTGGGGCGTTACAGAGGTGGTGTTACAAGGGTACCCATTGGGAGTGGCTAGATGAATGGCCACCACCCAAGCGAGAGCACGAAGATCAGCCTAATAAGTTCATGTGGCCGAGCTATGAAGAGTTTGCCACAAGGCTGGCTCCCGAGCTCTTTCAAAGGCATTCACTCTCCTTTCTCTTATGTCCCAGTCTCTCTTCCTCAAATTTTTCTCTCCCTTCTCTATACCCAAGAGATCTCTCTCCTTCCTTTTCATCCCATTTTTATCTCTTTATTCTCTTTTTTAAATTCCTCTTCCTTCCACCCCACTCTCTCCCCCCTCTATTCCTTAAATTCCTCTATCTCCTATTGTAACACCCCGAATTTTCTTTTATATATTTATAGAGATATATATATATAGTAAATAATATTTGAAAATATGTAGATATATGTAGTGACATAAGAATAAACCGTATGAATAAATGCTATGGAGACAATTTGATTGAGAAGTTACGTGTCGAAGATGTTTAAACTTGGAAAGGGTGATTAGACAAGTTTCTAAAAGTTTGTAGGTCAAAATGATGAGTTCATTGAATCCGGAAGGTCGAAAAATATTAAGAGTGGTAATATGGATGTATTGGAAGTTAGGAAGTGTCCCGGAGTTAAAATACACTTTAGCGAGAATTTGGGTAAAAATGGGTATTGAATACTTCTTAGTATTTTGGACATAACTTTTTATTCTTAATTCCAAATAACCTGAAATTTTGACACTAGATATTAGACATCTATAGCTACAAAAGTTTATCTCATGAAAATTTTCCAATTCGACCTCTAAATGGGTCAAAAATGCACTGGAAGTGGAAGTAGAAAAATCTGGGTAGTAGCTACCAGTAGCCAAAATCAGCTACCGGTAGCCAATGGTCCAGTGTATCCGAGCTACCAGTAGCCAACAGGTAGTCGAGTGTCCAGTATACCCGAGCTACCGGTAGCCAAAATCAGCTACCGGTAGTCACTATAAAAATCCGAATTTTTTTGTTCGCGAACCCTCGATTTTCCCCCCACTATAAATACATCCTCTCACCTCCTTAGCCTTCATTACACCACTCCAAACCCTAGATAGCTTGAGAGGAGAAGAGAGGAAGAGAAAAACACATCCAAGAGAGAGATTTACATCATTTGTGAAGATCAAACCCTAGATTTCTCAAAAATCTCACTTCCCCACCCCTTTCTTTTCTTCTATTCTTCAATCACTCTCACCCAAATCTCTTGAAACCCTAGGAGGACGAAATTAAGAGGAAAAAGGAAGGAGAATAGGAAGATTTTGAAGCTTGAGTCTTAGATTGAAGCTACAACTAAGAGGTAGGGGATTTCTTCCTATTCTCTTACATTGAGGCTAGGATTAAATTATATGTATTCTTTTGGTTCAAAATCATATATACTTGCTATTAATTACTTGATTTTTGGTCTTCTTGCATTTATTGTCATGTTTTAAACATTGTGATGGTTGGGTAGCCATTAAAGCTCTCTTTTACTTCTTCAAACCTTAGTTTTTAGAAAAATAGATTTCCTCTTTATATTTCTTTTGCTATGAATATTGTGATGGTTGGGTAACTAGTAAATTTCTCTTCTTCATCTTCAAACCTTGGTTTTAAAGAGAAATGAACATTTTCCTCTCTTTTTCCTTGGTATTGCTTTCGAAACTTTAGTGTTTGATATTGAACAACAAGACGGTATTTATGGTGATCTCATGTATTTTTCTTAGTTGGTTGTGGAATTGGTACATGTTATATTTTGGGGGATTGTGGATAGAGGATTGTGAATTGAGGTAAATGTTGGGAATTGGGGACTTGTGTGATTGTTGGTATTTTATTTCTTGCGGGGTTGTACGATACAAACATGAATTACTATTGACCGGGTATCATGTAGTGGGTAGACGTCTTTATATGCCACGCGGGTATGAACTTTTCCTACCACATGGAGTGGGTAGACGCCTTTGTACGCCGTGTGGGTATGAACTTTTCCTATCACTAATGATCACGGATTTAGTAACGTGGGTTGTGTCGGACATACAGTGTGGGTTATCGTGCATTGTACCAGAAATGGTTTCGACAAGAGTTTCGGGAAGTATGAGATTCCGCGAGAACTTGTTGGAAACGGTTTATGGTAGAATGGAGTATCAATGGTATATTTTGTCTATTTCTCCATTTCAATTATTGTTGTATTTAAACTTGAGATCTATTAAAAATTTCCTGCTTTTCCTTCAAAATGTTATATATGCTATTTGTGAAAATGCGACCAACCGTTTTATATGTTTTCCTAAACCTTGTATGAGTTTGGGAAGATTTTGCTACAGAGCTTCGTGCTCATCCCCTACAATTAACATTTTTCAGATTATGCCATAGAGGAGGAGCTTGGCGCTAATGAGCCAGGCCTTGGGGAAGCCTCATTAGAAGGGTACCTGGATCCCGAGTGGGACATTTAGAGATGCCCCTTTTATTTTTGTACTAGACCAGGAACCAATATGTACAAACATTGTAAAGTCTAGTTTCTTTTGAAATTCCGCTGCAATATATTCATGTAATTCTTTTGGGTTGTAATGGCCTTAGTTTGGCTTATTCTTTTGGGATGATCGTTGTGGATAGTATATATGGTGAATGAAATATTTTGTTATTGGATGGTTAAATGGACCCTGTGTGGTCAAGCTAATATAATTGCACAGGTTGTGATTTTTGGGTGGAGCTTCCTATACAAAGGAGACTCTGCCCAAATTTTGTTAAAAATTAAGAATGTTTCTTCTTTGATGGATATATAGTTAGTTGCTCTCATGACATGAATGGTTTCATAGTGTAATGCCGTCCGGGGTGGTATTTGGGGCGTTACACCTATCTCATCCTTAAATTTCTCTCTTGTCTCTCTCTCTCCCCCTATATGTCTCGTCCAACTCTCTCTCTCTTTTCTATCTTCTTAAATTCCTCTCTCTTCTCTCTCTTTTGTCTCACTCTCTTTTCCTTAAATTCATATCTCTTCTCTTTCTCTTATATATTTATCTTTTTTCCTTTTTTCCATATCTCTATCTAATGTTTCTCTATATGCTCCATTTCTCCTCTCTCTTTCTCTCCTCCATCACATTATCTCTTTATATGGAATAATGGAATTAGTGAGATCTGGTCTTAATTTGAAAACAAAGTTAAGGGATTTTAGGTGCAATTGAGAATGAATTTTGCTTAATTAATAGAACTGAATATATTAAATTTCAGTATCACTGCCCAAAAATATTGAAAGTTAGCATATTTCATTGTCTGAACTATGGTACTGAGATAAGAATTTCATTGCAATTTGTGAAATTGGTATATGTGTGAATATTCAATGTCTAATTTTAGTATCCGAATAGTGACTAAAATCGACATAGTAGTGTAAAAATTTGCTATCCAATTTTAGTATGATACTGAAATGAGGCATATTTTACTGTCCAAATTGTGATAATGAGATAAAAAATTTATTGCAATTGGACAGTGAAATTAGTCCACGAGTGAGACAATTCTCTATCCAATTTCATTATAACAATAAAATTAAGCCTTTTTATTGTATGAACTTCAAAAAAAATAGGCCTATTTCACTCTAAATAGACCTATTTCATTATTAGGTCAATGAAAATTACCTTTTTCAACTGACTGGGATGGTGAAATAACTCATTTTATGATTTAGACTACACCATCTATATAGTGAATTAAACTTAATTCATGTGAAAAAGCTGCCCAGCACTTAAAAAAGGGGGAAGAAATCACTTGATAGTGAAATTTGTTCCAAGTTTGTATATTTGACTGTTCTAGACACTAAAGTACCCACACCAATACATCAATTTTATTAGGGTGAATTTCAAATTACACCCTTAAAGTATTGATGCGGTTCTTATTTGTCTATGGAGTTTTGATTTGCTCAATTTAGTCCTTAAAGTATTGATTTTATTTTCATGAGAGACTTTTGTCCAGATTTATCATAAACATCAAACAGTCAGTCAAATTCAGAGGGGCATTTTCGTCTAACTTTTCCATTGCGTTCACCTACCACTCTAACCATAGTAATATTATTGATTCTTATCCTTAACTTATGTCTGACAAGTAAAGGAGTATTTTGTTAACTCATTTATAATAAATTATTAATAAATTTGGGCAGTGGTAATGCAATTCTAAATTTGGGCAGTGATAATAAATTTATAAAATTAATAAAAGGTTAGTGATAATTAAAATTTATAAATATTTAATTTTGGGCAATGATAATTAATAATTTATTTTATTTTATTTTGTTTAATATTTATTACGAATATTTCAGATGTATAATATCATGTTTATATATATGTGAATATTATCAATGGGCCTTTGATCTAATGGTACTCCTTGGCTTGTGAAGGCTTTACCTTCTTGAGGCCAAAGATTCAAGTCCCTCTTCCCCATCCCCTTATAAGTCTATATATGTGTGTGTGTGTGTGTGTGTGTGTGTGTGTGTGAATATTGATAAATTGTTATTAATTGCTTATTTTTTTTATTAATAATTTATTATAAAAGAGTTGAGCTTAGATTTTGACTCAAATCTAAACAAATTTATTAATAAATTAATTTATTACAAAATTTAATAAATTATTAATAAATTTATTATTAACTCAAATTTAGGCATTTTTTGATTTTTCTGTGTTTTTTATATGGGCAATGGTTGCAGGTGAAGGCAATAGGAAAGTTGGACGAAAATACCCCTCTGAATTTGACTAACTGTTTGGTGTTTGACTGTTTGTGATGAATATGAACAGAAGTCTCTCATGGAAACAAAATCAATACTTTAAGAACTAAATTGGTCAAATCGAAACTTCAGAGACCAAATAGAAACCACATCAATACTTTAAGAGCTTGTTTGGATGGATTTTTGGGAAGGGCTTGGATAAACCCAAATCCAAACCCCCTTTACAAAGATGAGATTCAACATTGAATTCAGTCCATACCCATGTTTGGTATGTCCACTGACATATCACTATTATGATAATATATTTGTATATAAATGACTATTTTGCCCCTTCATCAATCTAATCCAAACTCATGTTTGTATACGTATGAGGTATAATTGTCTTTTTGTATCTTGAACTCATTAACCCTCATTCGAAACCACCTCCCCCCCCCCCTTCCCGAGTTTGATGAAACTCATGATCTGGGGTTTAAGGTTCGGGTCAATAGTGGGATGGGCTTGGTAACTCAGGCTTCAAATTTTTTGCCAAACATAAGTTTTGTGTGTCATTTAGACTATTTTTTCCCAACCCATCTTCCAAAACACCCCCCCCCCCCCCCCCCCCCCCCAATCCCACTAACCAAACAACCCCTAAGGGTGTGATTTGCAATTCACCCATTTATTATCACAAAAATAAAATCAATAAAACTTGTCTCAAACACAAAATAAAAGTTTTATTACAATAACAATAGACTTTTCCTTGCTTTTCTTATTCTTTGAATATAACAAAGCCAATAAAGATTACTTCGAAGATAGACAATGGAATGTTGGTGTGGCAACGACATCTACTACAATGAGTCTGTCATATAATTCATCCCCATGAATTTGTCCACCATAGCAAGCTGGGTATTACATCAAGGAAGTTGGACAGTGAATTCGCCATATAGTTTTGTCAGCAAGCAAGTTGTACAGTGACTTCCACTTCGCCTTCGCCTTTTGCTTCTACTTCCATTCTTGTTCCTACTTGCCTTATGTCGATTGGGTTTTTGCTCAATATATTGAAATGGTAATGGAGATTTGCATATCTATGGAAACATTGATAAAGAGCATATTTCTGACCCATAGCGAGAACAATAAGTGATGGACCTCGAACTAGTGTGATTTTGATCCATAACTGTTGTGCGCGAAGATTCCCGCACAATAGATAAATTGACAGACCTCTCTTTTGGTGAACTTGAGTTCGCCTGAAAAGTCGAATAGTAAATGGATGTTGAGAAAATAGTATAAGGAGTGGTAATGAATTTATTTTCTGGCTATCTGACCGCTCTTGTCTTATCGAAATGAGTCCTGCCACTCAAAAAGAAAGGTTAGAAGGGAGTCGGAGTGTTTTCCGACGTGACCCCTCCGAAGATCAAGTCAGTACGTGAGAGAGGGGTAGGAAATCACTTTTTTGTTGCTTGGGTCAGAATGTGTGTACTTTTGTTTCAAGTTTGTGAGAGTTATTTATACTCCCATGAAGCTAATCATTGCGGATAGATGGGTCCCTAGGAAGGAAGACTCCCTATTGGCCCATAAGGAAGGTGACTTGTGACGCCCAATCCTAGGAGGGCAGAGCGTCATCCTCGTCACGCAGAAATAAGTTTTTGTATTTAATGCTCGGATCCCCTAGCATTTAATTCTCGCCTTCCAAGGTTCGCGCGAACAATAAATGCGTCACATCCTTCTGAAGGGTCATTTAATGTTTTCTCGTTGTGGCTGTGCACGCGCAGGGGCATTTTTGTCCATTGCCTTCCAATTCTGCGCTCTGCACGTCGTGCATCACTATTATCGATTACTGACAGCCATTTATGTCATTCAGATTGCCTTGGGAAAGGGAATCCATGATTATTGGCCAATTCTGTTTTTAAGTCATGATAACCGTCAAAACCGCTATTATCACACTCCATCGATGTGGAGGATTTGGTGTCGAGGTGATGTGTCTGGTAGAAGCCCTCGGGGTGTCACGTACGCCGAGGACACGTGTTAGCAGTTGGGGCTCCGAGGATCCTTAACGCCGAGACATGTGTCAATACAGATTTTGCCTAGGACGCCAACGCCGAGGGCACATGTCAGACGCAGAGAACTCCGAGGGAGACATATGCCAAGAACACATGTTAATGCAAGGGGTGTTCGGATGCTATTGCGCCGAGGGCATGTGCCACTCATAGGGGGACCCGAGGAGACTTATGTCGAGGACGCGTGTCTATCCATGGTGCGCCCACGTCAATTAAGTTGAGGACATGTGTTGACTCCCTGTTAATCCTAAAAAATGTCCCATCAACTGTAAAATCACAAATAAAATAAATAGATCTGATGCTTTAGATTGTAAACAAATAATTTAAAACATAGATTAATGACTAGAATTAACAAAGAAAAATAAAGCTACTGAACTTTTTAAGTTCTCATATATTTTGACGTGAGCATAATAGGTATAGAAGTTGTAATCTAAAATTAGGAACAAACCATGCAAATAGTAACTAGATCACTAAGAAACAATATGCATTTTTGACAAATACTGGACAAATATAAATATGGAAATATAGACTATATATATATATATATCAAGTAAATTGAATTGGAATGAGCTAACCTACAAGTCTGAGAGATGTGTGATCACTGCCCTAAAGTAGCTGAGTCTCCTCACGTGAGGATACTGACGGACACCAGCAACTCCAAGATCTAATTTAGATGCTCGTAACATCACTTCCTTAATGGTCACGTCCATTGGAAGAAAAGAGTAAACTTGACACTAATCGAGTTGCCCAAAAAATAAGAAAATATGATGTACTCGTAATTGTATAGTATATGAGAGAAAAAAAAATACGTCAATGTGAATATAAAATTGGAGGAGACAAAACTGGGCTATGGCAGACAGTCTAGTGAACTAGACTAGAAAAGCTAGGAAAGCTTTTTTGGAAAGACTTAGCAAACTCAAGAATGGATCTCTGTACATGTAGTAGTCTAGAATAGCCTCCACCGAATGATTTATATAGGCACAGAAATAACCCACGAGTTAATTCTAGGTCTAAATGAAATTTATTAACCAACTTAAAAGGCATTTAGAATATTATCGTTAGGTTTTAATGGGTCACTTGAATTGCCACTAAAATTGTGTAACAGATGAAATAAAATCTGTAATTACTAAAAATTAATCATCCAAAATAATTTAAAATTCAAAAAATTGAAGAAAATAAATCTGAAATTAACAAAAAGTTTTATAAAATTTAATTTTATTGTTACAATAACGAGAACGAAAAAGCCAAACATGGGCAGGAATCAACATCATCTGCATTTGAGATCCCAGAGGGGGAGAGAGAGAGAAAGAGAGAAGACTTTGTCTCAATCTATAATTTTTGAGAGAGGGAGAAAAAAGAAGAGAGTGGCGGAGAAGAGATAAGATTTCTTAAAAAGAAGGAAACTAATGTGACGTACTCAAAAGTCCCCTAGTAATTTGAAAAAATAATTCAATTAGATTAGAAACGAGGATTAAAAAAAAAACACTAATGTTGTTAACGAGTTAAAAGATCATCTGACAAGATTTTTGCTAAAATAAAACATTTTTCTTTCACTTTCATCCTCTTCAAACAACAGCATAGGAAATTCTCGCAATTTTCCTTTGAATTTGTCACTCTAAAAAAATAGGCATGAGAATGTTAATTTTTTTCCCTTTTGCCTTTTCTTTATTTCATTTTTGTAGTATTTTCACTGTCCATCATTATTTTCTCTCTAATCAAACGGAACCTAATACCCAAGTGACTGAATCATTAATGCTTTTGAAATTGCACAAGTAGCTAAAAAAGAATAGTTGAGGACAAGAAGCTCCCTCAATTGCGGAACCTGGAGATAATCAAATTTGCATCGCCTTACCTCCTTATGCGGCGTACGTGTTTTGGTGACTCAAAACCGTAATGTCCAATTTATAATGGAACAACTTTATCATTGGGTACCTTCTAGAAAAAAAAAATTACCATTGGGTAAGGTCCGCCGACAAGTAGTTACATTATAAAATAGAAACCTACATAATAAAGCAGATAACAGTTGTCTAATTCATACAAACCTTGAATTTTCATTCCATGCTCCTTCGGTGCTAAATTTTGCAATTCTAAATCAAGTATTATAATGTAATACCTCAATCTATCAAGTTTTCTTTTTCTTTTTTGATTAGAAACATGAGGAAGGCGGAGGAAAAAAAGAAAGAGCAATTCATCTCACATGTTAGCCTACCCGAGACTAGATTTTAAGCCAAGTTGCTTCCTTGTCTTCCCCACAAACAAGTCCTTGGACTTTACCATGCCAGGGATGCGTCCACTTATTGTTATACAGAAAATTTGCGCCACTGCATCTCTCCTCCCGAGTGAAACAAAGGCCATCGGAGAAGCAGGCCTATAAATAGCCATTCCGCTCTCTTGTCCTCCCATTATCAGCAACTTCAAATTCTTGGCAACCACCAAGGCATGCCTTTCTGCTAAATATCCCTGTTTGATTTCCTGAATAAGGTCGTCATATAGTAAGAAACTCTCTCGCAAAGAAAAGCACATGACTATAGATATAACAACACACTTAAGTAACATGGCACTTATTACTAGAGAAACTAATCAACAGAAGGATTTACAATAGATAATCCTCTGGCAGCAAAACTTGTTTTTGAATAAGGAATGAGCAGACTAACTAGTGAACAAGGTGGGAACATCAATGCAATGTCCTTTCGAGAATCGAATAAAACAGAACTTATCATTCAGCATTTCTAGAGAATAACTCCGATTCCCTTAATTTGAAGTACCTTATTATTGATCTTGCAAATCAACAGTGCTTTGTTCTAAGATAAAAGTGGAAAAGACCCTCACCCTCTTAATTAATTGAGCACTTGAAAATGGCAAGTGGTATGGTATGCTGACACATCCAAGTAAAATGGATTGCTTGGCATCTTTGACTGAAAGCAGCTTTACAAAGTTCAAAATTTATTTTCCAAACCCTTCAAAAATTTCACATCTGATCATATGGACGGAAAATGACAACTTGCACATGTATCCAATAGCTAATTTCTTAATGGAATGTTCTAGACAAATCATTTACTAGACCCAAGAAATATTACAAGTAGGTAAGTCAACGGAATGGTTTTGAATCGGATTCTGACTCGTCTGAATCCAAATCCGATTTCAAAAGTCTAATCTGATAATCCGCCGAATTTTATTTTCATGGTTTATATCTAAATCCGTTAGCAATTCGAAAATCCGATCCAATTCAAATAACTTAATTAACTAAATGTTAACAAATTATTCCTAAATTTCTTTAAACAATCAATTAATTTCTTTAATATTTATATAAAAATATATAAATAATTCGGATCGGATCTAAATTGGATCGGATATAGTTATATCCAAATCCGAATCTGTGAAATATAAGATATCGGATACAGATCGGTAAAAAATATTAATTCATATCCGGATAATCGGATTCAGATTCATATCAGAATCCGATTCATTGACAGACCTAATTACAATAGACGGAGAACTGAACAATTACCATGAAAGAGATGTGCTCTCATGAAAACCATTAACAAGTCAAGATCTAAGCATACCTATATTCAGATGGTGACTATGGGTTAGGAGGGAGGATGGCAGATTCACAGAAGTGGGATTCAATCTCTTCTCTAAGAAGTGTGGTGTCAAGATGGGAGTGGAGGAGGCTCACAGAAGTGGGATATGATTGTTTTTAACAAATATGGGGGCGATAACAATTATTTGAATATATGTCCTTATTGGTATTCCTCCGCTGAAGAAAACATTTCTATGTACAAATATGTACCAACAACCATCTGGGCCTCCAAATATATATTTCAAGCAAAAATAAGTAAAACGATCAAATAACAGACTACTAAATGACGAAAAACAAAACTACAGCACAAAAGATTGGATGTACTTACAGGAATATCAGTGATGTCTCCAATACCAAAGACATTCTTGTGACCCTTGACCCTCAAGTTTGCATCAACCATTAACCTTCCATGACTATCCAAGCTATTCTCCAAAATAGTCTCCTTAAGCCATGATGAGCCCATTGGCTTGCCTGTGCACTTAAAATGGCAATCAGCTGTGATTGTCTCTCCACCAGATGTTAGATAAACACCATCTGAGGCAGTGTTTATGTCAACAGACTGTCCTAAAATGACTTCAACCTTCCTTGATGTCAACCAATACAGTGCCTTTCTGCCAGCACTATGTCCAACAAATTCTAGCAACCTTGATCCGCTATGCACCAGTGTGACCCTTTTTTCAGGGAAATCCACAGCAATTTCACCAGCCAATTCTACACCAGTGGGGCCCCCACCAACAATCAATATGGAATTAGCAGATTTTATCCTTGCATGCTCTGGAAAAAAAAAATTAGGATTCAAGTTGATGCACTAATTAAAAAGACAGCTGCCAAGGTTGTGGATGAGCAGATGTGAAAGCATTTCTGCAATGGCATTAATTCAGGTGATTGAAATAAAACAGTGACTTGACAACACATCATACATCTTAGTTCAAATGATTGATTGCATATGAGAGTAAAATGCCATCCGAATGGGTTTTCTAGTCTTACTATCATCGATATGTGATTTTCTGTGTAGAATTTTGATATATTTTTGGATCTTCAAATCTCTTAAAGTTATTCAACTTAGGAGAGCAACCTTCAAACCATTAATAGACTAAAGGTCAAAACTGTTTTCCCATGAGAATCAGAAATTGTAATCAACAACTTCAATGGATTTACTCCTGGCTAGCTCGTTAACGCTGTTAGCTTTCCTAGTGCAATATCTCTTTGTACATTTATCTGCATGGTAGTAACTGAGCTTCTCTGTTAAAGTTTGGGGGTCTATATCCATGCAACATGTGGCTAAAATGTCATTGTTATTTTATTATCACATATTGGAAAAAACCATTCTTCAACCAAATATTAAAATGTAATATCTTGCTGACAAATTAGAATTTTAGTCTCAATGCATCTGATAGGTGAATCTAAAAAAAAATAATGGATCAAGCACTTAGTTCATTAGTACAAACCTCGAAGTTTAAAATCATGATCATGCAATCCATGTAATTACCTGCTTGGTACTCGCTAAGCTTCTCAGTTTTTGTAAGGGCACCAGTATCCTTGTGACCTGTAGCAACTACAAGATAGTCGTATGCAGTTATACAGCCTTGTGCAGTCAATACTTCATTGTCTGTTATGTCAATCGCAGTAGATACAATAACATGTGCGTTCGGAAGGTATTCAGCATGGTTAATCACTGATCTTTTAGCAAATGATGGTTCAACCATTGATCTCAAGCTTGCCCATGTAATCTCAAAATACTCTTTCCTGTGGTCATTTACGGTTTTCATTAGTCAAAGTAGACAGAATATGGAAAGAAATTGGAAAGAATCCAAAGGCTAAAAGGAAGCTCACTATCCGGGTCCTTTCACATTTGTATTGGTGTACATTGCAAATAAGGAACAACACAAGGAAATATGAAGTTGCTCATTGAAACTAGCTTATCTATCATCCCACCTCTCCCTTGCCTCTCTTGTCCCACCCCTCATCCCTCCAATATGACAAGAAGGAAAAAAAGACTAAGAAAGATGTTCCATCCCAGCTTTTCCTTTTCTACAAGTTGGACTGAAAGAACTGCAAACTAATTTAAGAATATTTTTTTACCTTTTCCTCTACACTCCCACACCCAACAGCATTCAAGTGACTTCTGCCAAGATCAGCAAAACAGAGAACAACCCATCCTAAATCAAACTAAAAAAAAAAATGAGCTACGTGGAACAAAAGAAACTCCTGTGCAAAAATATATCAGCATTTCCCTTCCTAGAAATCTGAAGAACTCATAACAAAACCTTCAGCAGTTTGCATACAGTAAACCCCAGGGTCCTATAAAAATATTCTCTAGGAAGCAAACTGCCCTTAATTCTCCAATACAAGAGACATCTATCTATGGTGCATATGGACATCTCTTGGATTTGAATGGATAACCTACAATATTTATTGCATTTGAAGTAGAAGTTCAATACTAAACAGGAGTCACGAGGGACAATAGGACACCTCACATTATATTCCGGTTTGTGTCCACTTTGGATTTCCTTGAAATGTTAAGACAACCATTCATCTCTTATGGAACATTGGATCCCTCCCTTCCACTACAGTATCCCCAAGCCTAGCCAAATATTATTGAAGCAAAGGCTACAATAGGCATATTATCATTGCCTCAAATCTGATCATCATAAGTTCAGCAACCTTACTACTTCGCCAATGAGTTGATTCGGATATACCTTGTTATTTTACCTGATCTGCACAAACTAAACCAATAGTCCAAGACCTTTGGAACAGAAATTTTAAGTAACCTAATACTCAACAGGGCCTTGCAAATAATTAGAACTAGCATTTTGCTCCATATCATTAACTACTACTTTTCAGAAACTTCTGTAAACTATTCATCAGTCTGATTTATCAAAACTATTTAGCAGTGATTTGAAAAGTGATTTCTTCCAAACCATCACCAATATTCCCTAATACCCAGTGCATGGGCTCTTTGGTAACACCTTAGGTGCACAAGAGAACGGTCATACTGTTGCATATTGGATTCTATAAGATAGCAATGTTTGCTAGGAATTTTCCAACCCAAATTAGCAACCCAACATATTACATCGAGAGTATTTAGTCACCAATCAAGACTAGCTCCTTCTAAAAAAAAATGCCCCCCACCCCCCTCACATGTGCAGAATAAACATAAACAATCAGAAAACTAAAATTTAACACTTACGGGAATTAGACACCATATGCTTCAGGTTGAAAACCGACCTTTTTCAACTTGTCAAATGTGTGCCTATTCCAGTTCAAAATGGTAATTCAGTCAGGGCACCAAGGCACTGATAACGGAACCCATTGCACTCCAAAAAGTGAAAACAACATAATCTACACGGCTTTGGCTACTCAATAAGTCTAAATCCTAACAATTAACTACTTACTTGGTTGGGCTGCATGAATTTATCTTCTTATTCAATTCTTCACACAGCCATATCTTTGGTTAAATCCAGTGGAATTATGTCCTTTCTCACAACCTCAATCCTTTTGGCCTCTTATCTCGTTGGCACAACTTTGATCAATGGTACTCTTTACCTTGTAAAGGTTTTGACTTCTTGAGGTCAAGGGTTCAAACCCCCTCCCCCCCTCCCCCTCCCCCCCCCCCCAAAAAAAAAATACTGATCATCTCACTTGATGCCTTACCACATGCCGTCAAACCATCTCAAGTGAATTCTCCTCATTATTCTCATCCACCATACACCAGGTTACCATCTCAAGTAAAGTGCTCATCTTTTATCACAAACTTTTGGTTATTTAAACAAATTAATAGGGCTTGAGAGACCACAAAAAAAAAACACATTGTTTAACTGTTTTTAATTGTAAATCAAGCTTTGGAGAGGTTTAACACTTAAATGCATTGCCTTATAGAAGGAAAGCAATTCGATGCACTTAACATCACAGGAGGCAGCTCATCGAGGTTCCAAACTTTTCCATCTGACAGCCATTGCCCTTTGATTCAAGTTGAGTCTTCATAATTATTTAAGCTCCTAATCCGTTTACCATCGCATCTCATCCCATCAGTCAAAGAAACATCTTTCATGAATGATCTTCCAAAATCATCACTCCTACAATATTGACAGGTCAAATATACTCGCTGCCAGCACCATCAACCATCCACAACACTGCTTGGTATTGGAAAACCTGCTTCTCTGAGACAACACAGTAGATGAACAAGCACACATGATCATTTCTTATCTATCATCTTAGCGTCATCGCACACGTGACTTCTAGCATTTCCTTAGCCCACTCGTTTGTTTTACATTTTATACCAATACAAATCCAGCAAATATTGTACATTCATTCCAATTGCAACAGTGTGATTGTTCACCAATTACTGCTAGCCATTAATTTGATCATTTGAAAAATTAAAATATAAAGTATACAAACGTCTTCTTAATAGTGTAGGATACATATGAATTGGAACAGGAATTATGTGCCAAGTTTGCATTTGGCAGGGGAGCAATCCAATCCATGTCATAGTAAACCAACACGAAGCAATCATATCATAGGTCCTCATTAAACAGGCATTCACTTTAATGCAGAATTTTCATCTGAATTAGGAACACATTGAGAAAACAAAAGCAGCTGAAATCAACAATAAAGGAGGAGATTAACAAATGCTTACGAATCAATAAGGACAACATGGGCAAAATCTTGGAGGGTTTTGGCAACAAGGGAGCCCGCAACTCCACCACCAATCACCACCACCCTCTTCTTCTCTCCTTCCAAATCCTCCATCACCGACTTGGAATTCAAACTGAATTCACAACTGAGACAATTAAGAGAGAAACAACGCCGCAAATTACCCTAATGCTTTCTACTCAAAAACTAGAGAAACAGAATATAAAAAGATGGATAGTAACTTCACAAATTCCAACGATGGACCAGAAAATCCGCGCTGGGAAATGGAACTTGTATCCCTTTCTATGAACAAATTTGAGAAGTTGTTTCTGTATTATGGAACATACAACAATCCAGGAGAAAACTCAACAATGATACACCTCAGGATAAGGAGAGAGAGAGAGACAGAAGGGGGTGGTTGCTGAGAAAATATTGTTACAACGGTGATAACACGTACCACGTAAAATTAATATTAAAACAAATAAATAGATAGATATCATAAAAATTAATAATTAATTTTTATGATACACTTTTTTTATTTAGAATTTTATTATTGGTTGGTGATATCATATCACCTGCCGTGTAAACAAATAACTCTTCACCTTTAAGTCCAAGTGGGATTCACCTTTCCCCTATGAAGCACGGATACTTCGAAATGGTCAAAGTATCGGTATCGGATACGTTTTAGATACGGATATGCCTCCGATACGGCCAGATGCGTATCGGATACGGCTGAGAAGTATCCAAAAATTAAAAAAAAAAATTTGATTTTCGGATACGGCCGGATACGCCTGGGATACGGATGGGATACGCTTAGGATACTCTTCGGATACGGCGGGGTATTACTTGAATTTTTTAAAAAATATAGGGGCATAAGAACAAATATGTTTGAGGCCTTATTTGTAAATATATTGTAAAACCCTAATTTCTTTTATTCCACAGCCCCCCCAACAGTCGATCGTCGACTGATTCTCTCTCTCTCTCTCTCTTACTCACGAGCGACGACTGACTGTATTTGACGCCGATCGACGACGGGTATCTCCATATATTATGCAATATGTATGCGATATAAAATGTATGATTTATAAATGATAGAATAGTTAGTTATTATTATATATCTTTGGTAGATGTGTGATTCACTTTATAAATCATAATTATTACATTAAATATAATAATAAAATTTAAAAAAATATATATTTTATGGACGTATCCTAGCCGTATCCGTATCCTATTTTTTTAAGTTTTGTCGTATCGCCGTATCTCGTATCGCCGTATCCGTATCCGTGCTTCATAGCCTTTCCCATTTATAATTTTATTATTGGTTGGTGATACCATGTCACCAATGGTGACATGGTATGACCATTGCATTCAATATTTACTCGTGGTTGCTTAATGTAAAAAAATTAAATGAAGTCTTTTTTATATTTAATATTATTTTTTTAAAAAAATTATTTATTTTTAATTTTTTATGTGAGAGATAGACAGAAGAATAATGTGTTATTGTGTTAATGTTGTCGAAAAAAATGTTTTAATTTTTGCTTTTGTTTTTTAGTGAAGAGAGTTTAATTTTAACTTTTATTTTTATTTTTTATTTTTTTATTAGAGGAAAAGAGAAAATGAGTGACCGTAAATATGAGTTAATTTTTGAGTATTTTTTATTTTTTTAACTTGTCATTTTTAGATTTTTAATGTTATGAATTAGATCTTAGGCCCAAATTATTATAATAAAGATTTTAATTCGACTTAATTTTTTGGAGCTTAAAATTTAATGAACTTAAATTTTTGTGAATTAATAATGTATCTAAAATTATAAGATCTTCTAAAAATTTGAGGCCTAAAATCCGACATTATTTTTCATAACTGTTGGGGGGGAGAGAGAGAGAATGCTTTTTCAGCTTGGGTAACAGCTTACCCATATCTATTTATCGGTCGTACCTGCATTGTGAAGCTGAATGGAATATTAAGGGGAAACTGGAGAGGCAAACTTCTCCACGACAAGTAAAACGATTCCAATCTTTAAGCGTATTCGTTTCGTATTCAATATTATCTCACTGATATGAATAGGACACTAGTAGGAAATAGGAATATTATGACTTTAGGTATACGGCACAATTTTCCCATCAAACAAACTTAACCCATTGTGCGCACTGATTTTCGCACAATAGATGTGGAAGACAGCTCTCTCTCTTGGTGAACTCGCATCGGTCTAGAACGTCGAAGACCCCGCCGCAAGGAAAGGGTTGAGAGGGCCAAAGGGGGCCTAAGGAGTGGTGATGAATTGTTGCTATGGTCGCTCGATTCTTCCGGCGGGTCGAGATGGGTTCTTGGCACACAGAAAATGGGTTAGAAAGGGAGCCGGAGTGTTTTCCGGCGTATCCCCTCCAACGATCAAGTCAGTTTTTTGAGGGGAAGAAGAAAGCACTGTTTGTTCTTGAGTGGTGTTTTTTGCGTACATTTGCAATGTGTTTTTGGAAGTTATTTATACCCACCCGGATTCATCATTGCTGATAGTCTAGAAAGTAGGTAGCGTTCAGAGGTGGGGTAGTGTGCCCCCTATTCCGCATGGGGAAGACCCCATTATTAACTGCTCGGATCCCCGAGCAATCAAAGCTCTTCCTTTTATGTAAGGATATTGAATGCTCGAGTCATTAAATGTCCTGGTACTGGAGCATTTAATACCCATCACTTCCCGGTTTCTTATGTCAATGTAGATATCCCATCAGTTGAGGATTCATTAAATGCTTGCTTGTAATAGCCTCATGTCAGAAGGGGCACCCTCGTCCGCCTGTCCCTGATCGTGCACTTTATGCCACGCGTCCTGCTTCCCTTGGAGGGGTGTCGTGTTAGGCCTGACGCTCTGACTCCCTTGTGCAGAGTGCCCTCATGATTCCTAGTCTAGCCAAGGCAGAACAGTTGTCAGCGACTTTTCCAGGAGTAGGAGTCATGTGGCAGGGCCACAGCTCCAGCTAGTATCCCTCGGCACCGATGACAAATGATGACCTTGTGATGAGTGTACTCTCGGCACCGAGGGTACGTAGTTGGATAGGAGAACTTCTGCAGTGTCCCTCACCTCTCGAGAGTACTTCCTGTCCGAGGACACGTGTCTTAAACATGGAGGCCAGTATCCTCGGCGTCGAGACCACGTGTCTTCATCGTAGAGGAGGACGCTTGTAATGCTGAGACCACGTGTCGTGATCTGCTCCAATCTCAAAAATGTCCCATCAACTGCCCCCAGCCCTTTGATCTTCTTACTTAGGGTAGTCGTGTCGTTAGAAGGTGAAAGGGCTCAACTGTCATAACTGTCACATCAATGCTTCTTCAGCCGTTTCTCCGCCTTTCGGAGATCGTGCACATTCAATGCACTTGTCTTCGTGCTTTGTGCACTAATGATGGCGCAGAGGCCCTATATAAACAGGCCCTCACCCTTACTTCGTCACTTTCGAATTCCTGACTTCTGCTCAGAGCTTCCTAGAGATTTCGCCAAAGAGTCGTCGAAATTGGTGCCTGAACTACTGCAACTTCCTCCCATTTGCCTGAAGAATCCCAGAATCCTGCCTTCGATCATATTTCTGAAGGAAAAAAGCTGCTCCCTTTGAGTTTCCCACTCGTTTTTCCAGCTTCCTGGTGAGTCTGTTTCTTTCTCTTTTGTTTCTTCATCTTTTCCGGCGTCTGGTCATTTCCCTGACCACCGTTCTTTCTTTCGTTGCTTCCAAGCCTGGTAGGGTCTTTTAGGATCTTCATTTCTAGACGTTTGGAATTCAGTAGTCCCCTAGGGCTCTTTTTGAAAGAATACTAGGAACCCCCATTCTTCTTTCCCCAAGCCATGCTGAGAAGACGCCAACTTGCTGCCGAGGCCCAAGAGGTTGGGACCTCTAGGCCGAGGAAGTATGAGGTCAAGGACGTTCAATAGATAATAAATTTCAAAACTCACTATGATATTCCTCGGAATGTCGATGTTGATGAATTCGACCCCCAAGTCCATCGTCGTAATGCTGGTTCCGAGAGCGCCATGCCCTTTTATACCAAGGCCATCATGGAGGGTGGGATTAGATTCCCTCTTCCTCCTTTATTGCTTCGGTTTCTTTCAAGATTCCGTCTCTTCCTAGGGCAATGCGCCCTTAACACTTTTAGGATAATCATGGGGGTGCTAGAGCTCAATAGGCGTCTCGGGGTCAACCTGGGTCTCGAGGATGTCCTTTTTTTTACGCTCATGTGAGGGTGATGCCCCAGCAGACCTTCTATCTTAAAGCCCAGGACCCTTCAATGTACCTAGTCACTCACCTCCCTGATTCCAACAAGGGATTCAAGGACGATTTGCTAGTCTTCAGTGGAGCCTGGGAGAGGGGGATCGGCCCCGAGTACGACGACTTGTCTTACCCCAAGGAGTGGCGAACAACGAGTACGTTGGCTCCCTCTCTTCTTGGCTTTTCTCCATTTTTCTTTAACTTTTACATTGATTTGCATCTTACAGTCTTCTTCTCTCATGCAGACGTTTCTACTCGTGAAGCCGCTCCACCACCGCGACACTTAGTGAATTTTTCCGACCTCGTAACCGTCTGGGGATATGTCGGCGACGGTCGTGGTCGTGCTTCTCACATACTCCTGGACTACATGCCAGGATATATGAATTTTTCCCAACTTCCTCAGCCCTACAACCCCTCCAGGTGGTCCAATTTTTTCACGGAGGCCCCCGAGCAAGACTTAGAGCTGAATTTGGAGAACGACCCTGACAGGGCTACTGAGGCTGAGGTAGAGGGGTTGGCTAGAGTCGAGAGAGAAAGGACCGAGGTCAGAGAGCCCCTTTCCGCAGTTCAAGCCGAGGCTAGCACGGCAGGGAGGGAGACTTGGCCAGATTTTGATATACTCCAGAACTTGGACGTGGAAGAAGCGCTCGAAGTTGCAATGACGCGCTAGCCTCACCTCAACCTGAGTTATCTGAATCGGAGGGCCGCCGTTACCGCTGGGAGGGGTCGGGGATCCTCCAGCGCTGCGTCTCCATCTTCTGGAAGGACCAATGCTCCTCCACCGTCGACTACTGCTCTGCCACTTGCTCCTACTCCCACCCCGCCGATACCGCCACGGGCCACCGATCGGGGTCTTGTTCGTGATTGAGACCCTCCTTAAGAGGAAGAGAGAAAGGTCAGACACCGGCCTGATGGAACGGGCCGGGGAAGGGGCAGCCAGCAGCTACAACAAACACTTCCCTATCCTCCTCCTGCGGCGACATCAACCGCCGATGAATGGCGCCCTCGGGCTCGAGACAGGGAGGATAGGCCGATTCGGGTCGATGACTCCATTGTCCGCTCTCCTTACGTCGCCTATGCCGTGAGTGAGACACTCCATTTTAGGGTGGACATGGACGAGCACTGCAGCCGCCCAACCAACCACCACTTCCGTTCCATTATCCAGAGCTCTTTGGTGGTGAGTCCTTTACTCTGTTTTTGTTGTTTCTTTTCTTCTGCATGTATGATTCTGACCCCTCTTTTTTCAACAGACAGCCTAGCAAGTATCGGTCATTGCCGAGCGGTACCATGACTAGAGACGAAGCCTTCAAGAATCTGAGAGGTTGAAGACCGAAGCCGAGACCGCCCTAGCCGCTGCCCGGGAAGATGTCGCGGCCAGAGATAAGATGCTCTCTTCCCAAGCGGCTCAAATTGAGCAGTTGCTGAAGGATGGCGAGGCGGCCAGGGTTGGCGCTGAAAAGCTAAGCGCAGCCCTAGCCGACGCCGAGAGGAAGATCACTGAGGCCACGCAGCGGCTGTCTTCAGCGGAGGCCAAGGTTGAGGAATCGGAGCAGACCTGCTCGGCCCTCACTCAGGAGCTGGACAAGGTCCGGTCAGAGATGGAGGCCAACTATAGGACGGTGGAGCAGTTTAAAGAGGAATTTGCTGATGACGTCTTGCCCGTCCTCGAGGAAAACAAGAGGGAATTCTTCAAGAAGGGTTAGGACGAGGCGCTCCGAGCGGCGGGTGTTCCTCCTGATTCTCCTTTATACCAGATGCACGTGTATGTGCCGTCAGAGGATATGTTGCGTGCTATGGAGGAGACTGCAACTGAGGATGCTTCCAACACCCAAGCTCAAGGCACGGGGGAGCCCTCTGCTGCTGCTGCTGCCCCGGCCCCTGTTGCTGTTGCCCCTCCTGAGGCCTATTCTCCAGTCCTTGCTCTGCCAGAGCCCGCTGTCGATGCTCCAAACGTTGCCTCTTCTCCAAGTATAGAAGAGCTCTTCAGCGAGGCCCCTCTTGCCGATGGGGGTGAAGTCTTCAGCCCTCCACCTCCAGCAACCGGGACTTGACTTCTTTTTTCCTTTTGTACTTTTTTTTATAGCTTGGGGACTCAAAGCCCCCTGCTTGTAGCTCGGGGACGCAAAACCCCTTTTTTGGAATGAAAAACAGATTTTGTCTTATCAATGTATCTCCTTTGTTCTACATAACATCTGGTCATCGTATCCGTGTTTTGCATTTTTTTGATAAATAACCTCCAACCCTTATCTTTGAATGTTTATAGAAAGAAGGTTAAATCCTCCAGGGGGCATCCCGGGTAGAAATAATGTTACAAGTACCTCGGCCCAAAGTTTTCTCGATTGACAAACTTGGTGAGTACTGGTGCCGAGGGCACTTGCCTGAGGTGAGACTATGTCAAGCTTTCGTAACCTTTCACTCGGGGGGGCATTATCCTTATTTGGTGCCCCCCGGGGGGGGGGGGAATCCCTTATTAACATTTAGCTTAGTTTACCTAGCCCATGTACTTGTGCAAGCATACCTCAGGTGTCGATTTTGACGTTCGTGGGGGCTCCTGGGAGAAATTTTCGTCGAGCAATGGTTGAAATGCGCCCTTCTGCAAGGGTCATATTCCATTCAGGGGGAATGCCCCTGCATATGAACTAAAGGCTGGGATTCCCGTGTCCCGGCCCTCGGGCCAAGCTAGTTTTAGGAGGCGTGCCCTTGTTTTATTCGGAAGCTGAAGTCATTGAGATGGCTTCTAGGGCCGTACCTTTTTCAGGAGGCTTGCTCCCATTTTTCATTTGGAAGCCAAGTCCTTTGAGACTGCTTCTAGGGCCATGCCATTTCCAGGAGGCTCGCTCCTGTCTTCATTTGGAAGCTGAAGTCCTTAGAGACTGCTTCTAGGGTCGTGCCCTTTCCAGGAGACTTGCTCTTGTCTTTATTTGGAAGCTGAAGTCCTTAGAGACTGTTTCCAGGGCCGTGCCCTTTCCAGGAGGCTCGCTCCTGTCTTCATTTGGAAGCTGAAGTCCTTGGAGAATGCTTTCAAGGCCATGCCCTTTCCAGGAGGCTCGCTCCTGTCTTCATTTGGAAGCTGAAGTCCTTGGAGACTGCTTCCAGGGCCATGCCCTTTCCAGGAGGCTCGCTCCTGTCTTCATTTGGAAGCTGAAGTCCTTGGAGACTGCTTCTAGGGCCGTGCCCTTTCCGGGACCATTCATCCGTCATAACAGCGCTTATTCTCAAATGTAGTATTTCTTTAAATTTATTACATTCCAAGGGCGAATTACAACGTTTCCTTCTAGGTCCTCCAGTTTATATGATCCAGAGCCTCCTGCCGATGTGACCTTGTATGGTCCTTCCCAGTTAGGTCCCATCTTTCCGTCTACCGGGTCCCGGGTGTTTGCTACCACCCTCCTGAGTACGAGATCACCTGTTTGGAATTCCCGGGGCCTGATTCTTCTGTTGTAGAGTTTGGATACCCCTTCTTGGTACTTGGCCAGTCTCAAGGCTGCCACTTCTCTTCTTTCCTCCGCAAGGTCCATGTCCAACCCGAGCTGGCGGTCGTTGTCTCCAGTGTCGAAGGCTTGTGTTCTTATGGTAGGGAGGCCTACCTCTAGAGGGATAACAGCCTCCACCCCGTAAGCGAGAGCGTAAGGTGTCTCCCCAGTTAATCTTTGAGGGGTAGTCCTGTACGCCCAGAGGACGTTTAGGAGCTCTTCCACCCACTTTTCCTTGGCCTTTTCTAACTTCTTCTTGATTCCATTGATGATAGTCTTGTTCGAGGACTCCGCCTGTCCGTTGGCCTATGGGTACGCGGGTGTGGAATAATAATTCCGGATCCCCAGATGCTCGTAAAACGACTTAAAAGGCCCACTGTTGAATTGCGTCCCGTTGTCTGACACGAGCGCACAGGGGACTCCAAACCTTGTGACTATATTCTTCCATACGAACTTCTTGGTATCTATGTCTCAGATATGGGCGAGAGGCTCCACTTCTACCAATTTGGTGAGGTAATCAATTCCTACAATCAAGAACCTCGTGTTCCCGGGAGCCATTGGGGAGGGGTCCGACTAGGTCAAGCCCCCACTGAGCAAATGGCCAAGGACTAGTCAACGGATGTAAGTTCCCGGCTGGTTGTCGGATGATTGGAGCAAACCTCTGGCATTGGTCGCATCTTTGGACGTAGACTTGTGCGTCCTTCTGCATTCGCAGCCATCAATACCCTTGAGACATGATACGGTGGGCCATGGACCGTCCACCTAAGTGCCCCCCACATATACCTTCGTGGACTTCATACAGGAGGGGCTCAATCTTATCCTTGCGGACGCACAAGAGATAGGGTCCAGAGAACGACTTTCGGTACAACATTCGATCTGGAGAGACCCAAAACCTAGGGGCCTTCAACCTTATCTTCCTGGCATCTTTGGGGCATTCAGGGATTTCCCCGGAAAGGAGACACTTGAGCAACAGATCAGTCCAGCTGGGTGATCTATCACCCTCCTGGATGGTTGCTACCCGACAAGTTTCATCTATGCTCGAGTTGGGAAGATATTCCACTGTGATCCTTCGTGTTGCATCAGAGTCCAGTGCCGAGGCCAAGCATGCTAGGGCATCGGCGTGGGCGTTCCTGTCTCGAGGGACTTGCTTAACCTCCACTTTCCTGAACTTTTGGAGCAGAGCCATCGCCCTATTGTGGTAAGCCTTCATCCGAGAGTCCCTTGCCTCAAATTCCCCATTGACTTGGTTAACCACCAGCATAGAATCGCATTGCACAGTGAGTTCGGCCGCCCCCGCTGCACCAGCGAGCTTGAGCCCGGAGATTGGGGCATCGTATTCCACTTCGTTGTTAGACGCTTTGAAACCCAGTCGTACAACCTGCTTTGTGATCCTCCCCTCTGTGGAAACCAGCAGTACTCCGATTCTGGAACCCCGACTGTTAGAGGATCCGTCCACACACAGGCTCTAGGAGCCTTGACTATCCGTCGAGGGTACCTTCTCGAGGGGGGAATGCTCTCCCGGTAGAAGTGGTTCCCTGAAAACTCTACTATGAAGTCAGCCAGCACTTGTCCCTTGATGGCAGTACGAGGTTTGAAATGTACTTTGTACTCTCCTAGTTCCACCGCCCATTTGGCTATTCTTCCTGAGAGGTCCGCCATTCTCAGAATCACTTTTAGTGGCTGATCGGTCAAGACTATGATCGGCTGTGCTTGGAAGTAATGCCTCAACTTCCTTGCGGCCATGATTAATGCCAATGCCAACTTCTCCAAGGGGAGGCACCTGGTCTCAGCGCTCAGCAACGCCTTGCTCACGTAGTACATCGGTTTCTGTTTCCGCTCTTGTTTATGGATCAACACCCCACTAACCGCGAACTCGGATACGACTAAATATAAGAACAACACTTCTCCTCTCGTTGGGACAGACAAAGTCGGGAGGACCCGGAGGTACTCCTTGATTCCATCAAGTGCATCATCGCATTCTTGATCCCAGGTATCCTTTCCAGACCTCTTGATGGCCTCAAAGAAGGGCCTGCATTTGTCCGACGAGCGGGAGATGAATCGGTTTAACGCGGTCAGCATCCCCGTGAGTTTTTGGACTTTGTGGACCGTTCGGGGGCTTCGTACATTCATGATAGCTTGTATTTGTTCTGGATTTGCCTCCACCCCACAACGGCTGACGAGGTACCCAAGGAATTTTCCAGAACCTACTCCGAAGACGCACTTAGCCATGTTCGGTTTCAGCCCGTACTTTTGGAGGGTGGTAAAGGTGTCCTCTAGGTCCGTGAGGTGATCATTCTCGTCCCTGCTTTTTACCAACATGTCGTTAATATATATCTCCATGGTGTTCCCTATCTGCCCCTTGAACATTTGGTTCATGAGTCTCTGGTACGTGGCCCCTGCGTTCTTTAGGCCAAAGGGCATGACTTTGTAGCAGTAGACCCCTCTCGGGGTGATGAAGGCAGTCTTCTCCTGGTCGTCAGGATGGAGGGGGATCTGGGGGTAACCTGCCCTGGAATCTAGGAAAGACATGCGCCGATGCCCGGCTGTGGCATCCACCAGCTGGTCTACTTTTGGGAGAGGGAAGTCATCCTTGGGACAAGCTTTATTTAGGTCAGTAAAATCCACGCAAACGCGCCATTTACCTTCCTTCTTTTTTGCACAAATCGTGTTCGATAACCACTCCGGGAACTGGACCTCCCGGATGGTGTCGGCTTCCAAGAGCTTGTCCACCTCGTCATTTACCGCCTGGGCGTGGTGTGGGGCCGTCCGCCGGGGTTTCTGTTTCACCGGCTTATGAGCGGGGTCGACATGAAGCTTATGGGTCATGACGTCGGGACTTATTCCTTTCATGTCAGTGGCCTTCCAGGCAAATACATCCACATTTTTTCTCAAAAAATCTGCCGTCCCTTTTTGTTCAGCGGCGGGCATAGAGGAGCCGATCAAGAAATACCTGTCCTCGTCCCCGTTTGCCGGGAATATTTTTCGGAGATCTTCCACCGAGCGTTCTGCCGGATCCACCCGCGGTTCGTCGACCCCCAGCCGCCTAGACTGTAATTGCTATTTGTTCAGGACCTCCTCGGAGTCCCACTCTTTTTCCTTGCCGGCGACCCCCGCCCTCATTGCAGAATAAAAATAGCTTTTGGCAGACGATTGGTCCCCACAGATTTCTTTAACCCCCTCTGGGGTGGGAAATTTCAGCTTCTAGTGATAAGTGGAGTGTACTGCCCCCAACGCGTGCAACCAGACTCGTCCCATGATGTTGTAGGGTGAATCGGAGTCGATCACCACAAACTCCGTGTTGATTGTGACTGGCCCGGTGATAACTGGCATCGTGATTTTCCCCAAGGGTACGGCATATGAGCCGTTAAATCCAACAAGAGGCGTGCTGACTTTTGCAAGATCTGAGCAACCTAGTCTTATGCGTTTCAGGACTTCAAGGTAAATCACATCGGAAGAACTCCCGGAGTCTATCAACACTCTTTTGACGTCAAAGTTACCGATCTTTAAGGTCAGCACCAAGGCATCTTCGTGGGGGAGGACCACGTCGGCAAGGTCGGCGTCGAAAAACGTGATGTCCCCCTTGCTTGTCTGGGGTCTCTTTTCTGACCGTCCTCCTTCCATTTCATCTACCCTTCTCGTAAACGCCACCCTCTTGAGGTCGGATTTGAGGGTTCTGGACGTTGGGCGTTCGAGAGGTCAAACATGGATAACGTCGATCACATTGCCCCCTGCGATGATTTGGTCGATCGCCCCCGATCCTCCACAAGAGCCGGTCCTTCGATGTATTCCCTCAAGTGCCCCTCCTGTACCAACTTCTCCAGGAAAGGCTTATAGACCCTGCAATCTTCGGTGCGATGCCCGAAATCCTGGTGGTACGAGCACCTTGCTTTCTAGTTCCAGGTGGAGGGATCACCCTGCATCTTGGGGGGCCATTTGAAGAAAGGCTCCCCCTGAATCTTGCGGAAGAGCCTGTAAATGGGCTCCTTGAATAGGGTGTGAACCCCTTTGAAAGATCCTCTCGACGGAGGCCCAAGTCCCTTCTGAGGAGGGGCTGCCTCCCTCTCTCTTTCCTTCCTCTTAGGGGCGAGAACTTTTCCCTTGGCCCCCATCACCTCATCCTCTATTCGGGAATACTTGTTTATTCGGGACATAAGTTCCCCCATATCTGTGGGCGTTTTCTTGGTCAAGGACCTGTAGAGGTCGGTGTCTCGTGATAGGCCCAGCCTGAAGGAGGCCGATGCCATCACCTCGGAACATCCTTCCACCTCGTTTACTTCCTCCCAATACCGTGCTGCGTACTGGTGAAGCGTTTCTCCTTCTCTCCGTCTCAAGGTTAGCAAAGACCCGACATCTTTGGGACGCCTACTCCTCGTAATATACCTGGCGAAGAATTGACCGGTTAATTCCCTCTAAGATCCTATGGTACCGGGGGGGATGGTTTCGAACCACTTCATGGCGGAGTCGCTAATCGGTGTGGTAGAGGGACATCATCTGCTTGTATTGTCTGAGATGGGCTTCTGGGTCAGAACGCCCATCGTACACCTTGAATCTTGGCACCACGAAATTCTTTGGTACCTCCATTTCCGCAATACTTCTTGTGAAAGGCGACTGAATAACCTCGTCGTCTGCACTCTTCCCCCGGATGGTTTTTTCTTTTGTGGAATCCAATCGGACCCTGAGGTCCTCATCCCGTACGGGACGTATTCCTCCATTTTTTCGGCGGCGGTCAACTATCTCTCCTGCTCCCGGATGTCGGGTGGAGAGGGTAAAATCCTTTTCAGATTCTTCTACACCTCCTCGCCCGGACAGACCCCTGCGGAGGTCATCCCAAGCCAGAGACCTGGGTCTTTTGGCTGGGATCCCAAGGGCCTGCTCGCGGACCCTCGCGCGCTTTGGAGCCCTAGAGCTTCCTACCTTGCTGCTTAGGCGGTTCCTTAAATCTTCCGGTCCAACTACCCTGATGGAGGGTTCACGAGACCTCCCCAAGCCTCGGGATCCTCCTCCGGAGAGGGCAAATTCCTCGAGCTAGTTGAGGACGTTCACGTTGTCTTCTTCCAACTGCCGCAATCGGTCTCCAAATTTTTCCTCGATCACCTCAGCCAGTTGGCGGGCCAATGGGGCGGATTTTCCAGATCCGATGCCTATGCTAGTTTGATGGGTGTGCTCTTTCGAGTGGACATAAAGACCTTTGTTGACGCTGTCGATAGGGTCTTTCGTCCTCGACATAGAGCGCGCCGACAAATCGATATTCCTCTGTTGGTGCCCCTTGCCTTTTTGAAGAGTATTCACCATGGTCACTGTGCTTCAGAAAGTTTGAATCGAATTCCCACAGACGGCGCCAAATTATGCGCACAATAGATGTGGAAGACAGCTCTCTCCCTTGGTGAATTCGCACCGGTCTCAAACGTCGAAGACCCCGCCGCAAGGAAAGGGTTGAGAGGGCCAAAGGAGGCCTAATGAGTGGTGATGAATTGTTTCTATGGTCGCTCGATTCTTCCGGCGGGTCGAGATGGGTTCCTGGCACACAGAAAACAGGTTAGAAAGGGAGTCGGAGTGTTTTCCGACGTATCCCCTCATATGATCAAGTTAGTTTTTTGAGGGGAAGAAGAAAGCACTGTTTGTTCTTGAGTGGTGTTTTTTGCGTACCTTTGCAATGTGTTTTTGGAAGCTATTTATACCCACCCGGACCCATCATTGCTGATAGTCTAGAAAATAGGTAGCGTTCAGAGGTGGGGCAGTGTGTCCCCTATTCCGCATGGGGAAGACCCCATTATTAACTGCTCGGATCCCCGAGCAATCAAAACTCTTCCTTTTATGTAAGGATATTGAATGCTCGGTTCCCAGAGCATTCAATGTTCTTGCTTCAAGGATGAGTCATTAAATGTCCTGGTGCTGGAGCATTTAATACCCATCACTTCCCGGTTTCTTGTGTCAATGTAGATATCCCATCAGTTGAGGATTCATTAAATGTTTGCTTGTAATAGCCTCTTGTCAGCAGGGGCACCCTCGTCCGCCTGCCCCTGATCGTGCACTTTATGCCACGCGTTCTGCTCCCCTTGGAGGGGTGTCGTGTTAGGCCTGACGCTCTGACTCCCTTGTGCAGAGTGCCCTCATGATTCCTAATTTAGCCAAGGCAGAACAGTTGTTAGCGACTTTTCCAGGAGTAGGAGTCATGTGGCAGGGCCACAGCTCTAGCTAGTATCCCTCGGCACCGAGGACAAATGATGACCTTGTGATGAGTGTTCTCTCAGCATCGAGGGTACGTAGTTGGATAGGAGAACTTCTGCAGTGTCCCTCACCTCTCGAGGGTACTTCGTGTCCGAGGACACGTGTCTTAAACATGGAGGCCAGTATCCTCGGCCCTGAGACCACGTGTCTTCATCGTAGAGGAGGACGCTTGTAATGCCGAGACCACATGTCGTGATCTGCTCCAATCTAAAAAATGTCCCATCACCCATGTTGATGAATGAATTGATTTAGTTAGGTTTTTAGCATGATCAAAATAATCCAACCAACACATTTTCGTAGCCAACATCCGATGAGAATCTTTTCTCTTTATTGGTTATACTCACATATTAATACTATTTGTTGTAACGTGGGCCATTTTTACTTATAATTTTATTTTTATGTAGTGTTACTATAACGACAAAATTTCGTGATTAAATTAACACAAAATAAGGTCAAGTTACAATAGTCAATTTGATTGACTTTAAGTAAAAAATGTAATGTTGACTCTCTTCGTCGTGCTTTTCACGTGCACTGTCATCTGATTCTCGATGGATTTGATGATGACGAGGGCCTGATCGGCGTGTTTCTCGATCTTTAATTTGGTGTTGGCTTTGGTGGATTTGGTGAAGACAAGGGCTTGATCAACGTGTTCCTCAATCTTCGATTTGGTGATGATTTGGTGGATTTGTTGAAGATGAGGGTCGGATTAACTTAGTTCTCGTTCTTCGATCTTTGATTTGTTGGATCTTCTCACCATTCTTTATGTTGAAGGGCTTGAATCTCTTGAAGAAGGACCTTGATGGTTTGCTCTTCTCCTCTTGAGATGGATTTGCAAGACTTCAGTTAGGGTTAGACTCCGGCAGAACTTCGCTACTGATCTTCTCTTTTCCTCTTGGGATGGACTCGGGCAGAGCTTTGATCTTCCCTCCTCCTTGGCTTTTCCTCTTGGCCCCTTTTCCTTGCCCTCCCCAGACCTCTATTTATAGTGGTAGGAGTAGTTATCCATATAAAGGTATTTTACCTGAATACCCTTATGTGGACTTTAGGTAATGAGCTACTCATAAATTTGTGGCTTTAGTTAATTTATGGAATTAAGTCCAACCTTTTTAACCTTTTAAAGGTTTGTTTGGGCCTATGGAATTTAAGCCCATTTAATTTAACAAGCCCCGTTAATTTTTAGACTTGTATTATTTGGGATTATGAAATTTAGGTCCAATCCAATTTTATTTATTTAATTGATTTGAGCCCAATTATAGATATTAATTTTTTAAAATCTTTTAATGCCTACAAATGCCCCCTCGAGACTTATTTGCATATTCGATATTTTATCAATATGTAAATGGGTCTCGATTTGTATTTTGATTTAAAAGGAGCTTGATTTAATTTATATATATATATATTAATTTATTTTTCATGATCAACATAGAATTATGGTCCATGTTTAACTCTAAATAAGATATAAAATTTAATTTAGTTATTGTTTTCTTGTCCTTTAGTAATATGGAGTTCTAATCCATCTTAGAGTCTGTTGTAGTAAGGGGTATGGTGATTCGCAGCTTCCCAATTCAAACATTTCTGAAAATTACACAAAATTCACGCGGTAATTAGAAAAAGGAACAATAGTTGCATAAACAAGTAAATAAACAAATAGAGTCTGATATCTAGATCCCCTAACTTCTGGCATTTGATAATTTGTAATATCATTATCTAATTCCTCTTTCCATTTTCAATGTGCAAACAAATTCTTTCTTCATGACATTTGCAACAGTTTCCGATTGATCATAGATTCTTTTATATATATATATATATATATATATATATATATATATACATGAATAAAGCTTTTATTACAGAAACTTGGCATTTTTCAAATCTGTATCAGGTGCTAACTTGAGTTTAGAATTGACCCAAGTTTATAGCCATAAAAGACCAAAGTTTAGAGTTTTCAGAGGAAAAGGTAACTATTCTTTTAGAATTTTCTATTTTTCAAAATGATACTGCTATTATTTTTTTAAACTTTCAGAAACTGTTTCCTTTTTTTTTTGTCGTTTCAGAAATTCAAGTCCCTAATTAAAGCGTGTTCTTCAGTCTTATATATTGATGAACAAGAAGTAGAATATAAACAAATGAAGGCATATAACTTTTATACTTGTTGTCTCCTATATTTATAACTATACTACCGTAAAATGTCAATAAAAGTGAAAATTTTATGATTGACTATATTATCCCTAACAAAACAACTAATACCTAGATTCTCCTTGATGAGCTATAATGACAACATTATTATTGTAATTGGGCCTTGACTGGTGGGCTACTATTCTATAACTACATATATGCTACAAAAAAAAAAAATTAGATTATCCATTTTTTCTAATTAGTATCTATTAAAAAGCCAAAAAAAAAAAATTTCAAATTTCAGACGCTCCCAATTCTGTCAATTTTATCTTCCATAATTATTGTAATTGATTTGCAGTAAATATGAGTTACCAACCAAAATTTTTAATTATTGTTAGTTTTTTATATTTTTATTCTTTCACAGAACACAAAGCGCTATGCAGTGAATAACCCTTTGAATCTATTCATGCCTTCAATATTTCATGCTTCAATTGAATGGATTCACCCTTTCTCTCTCACTCTTATGTTTTGTACCACAACAATGAATCACTATCACTTACGAACCAATGGGTCTCATTCGATTTATGTAATGCTTAACTGGATGCAGTCAGCAACAAATGAGATTAAATGAAAAAGAAAAAAAACTTAACTGGATGCAGTGCTTCAAGTGTCGCATTCGATCTATATGTTATTGGTTTATTGTCTCAAATGTTCTTTACTTGCTTTTTGTGTTTCCAATTGGTTTTCTTGTTTTGGAATTTGGTTCTCACGAGGATCATTGCAGAATATTGTGTAGTGATCTTTATTTGAATAGGGTTTTCAATTGCTTTTTTTTTTTTTGGGTGTTGGTTCAATTATTTTTTTTGGGGGTTGTTTCAATTGCTTCTTCAAAAGTGGTTAATTTTAATTTTAACAATTTGTGTCCATGCAATTTTTCTTTAATGTGTTTGTCTATTTGTGGGTTTAATTGTTGAAATTTTTGAAAAAAAAATTATTGAGCTTAGTGTTTGATTTTGCCTTTTTTGTTTTTTGAAATGTAGGTTATGGGTGTTGTGAATTATTGATTATGGTTGATGTTCTGTGCAATTAACACTTCAACCAGTTCACTTTAGAGGAAAAAACACCAAAATTTGTCTTTTCCTTTTCACTCCTAAATATCATATTCATAAGGAGAATACGGAACATTGGTGTTTTAGGTTTAAAAGAGTGAAGAAAGTGGTTGATAGTATCTTTGACATTATTGCGAATTGCTGGAATTATGGATTTTTTTATTAATTCTTTTTGAAGTGCAATTTTGTTTTTTTAGGTTAAATGTTGAAGGCATTTTATGGTTGGAGAGGCGATAAAAAAAATGGGTAGGAATGAGGCATCAAACACAGAGTCATAAAAGAAGCATGGTTCCTATTTATTATCTTTTTTTGGCACATGAAACATCCATTCTTAGTTGAAGGATGTGCTATTGAGCACTCTGCTTCATTGGACCTGATGGCAGGGTTATCTCCTTCTACTTTGTTTGTTCTATTTGTAGTTTAACATAGCCCTCTTTGTTCTGCACCCTTTTCTCATTTTTTCTAATTAAAAACTTATTGGGTTCCTATTTAGGTTGTGCCCCCTTGGAGTTTCCAACCCATTGATTGCAGAAGTATGTATGACCTTTCTTCTTGCTACATCTGTATCTTTTAATGTGAAGAATTGAACATATGAGGATTTCAGGAGATCTTTCAATTGCTTTCAAAAGGGGTGGCATTTTTTATGTTCTCATTGCCTCTATTTTGTTTTCAAATATTATAATTGAAGTTCCATGAGTATTGTAGGTGATGATTTTCATTTGTTTATCAAAGTAAAATTAAATTTGTAGGTGAATAATTTTTATGGGTTCTATGTTCTTTTATGACAATTGAAGTTGGGAGAGTTTTAAGACTGCTTAATACAAGGTGTCTGATAATGTAATAGGATGGGTGAAAAGGAATCTCTTCTAATGGGCCAAGCCCAAGGGCCCAACTCATGTTACAAGCCCAAGAGCCTAACTTCAAGAGGTCCAGCTAGCCAAGCCCAAAGAGGTCCAAGTCCAGTCAGGTTCATCATGGAGCTACATTAGCTTGACTACGACATCAAAGGAGCACTCAAGACCCTCACCTCCTCTACCACCTTGGAAGCGGTCAACCTTAACCGGGTCTTATGGAGAGCTCCTCAACGGCCTCACCCGTTGAGGAGAAGCCGCAAGCCCCACCAGAATAGTTGGGTAGTCGCGGTTAAGTAGCCCCAATCTGTTGGGGAACGGATATAAATTGTAAGCCCTACCAACACTTGGGGGGTAGATCAGATCACATTCAACAAAATGATGGGCCAAGCCCAAGGGCCCAACTCATGTTACAAGCCCAAGGGCCCAACTTTAAGAGGTCCAGCTAGCCAAGTCTAAAGAGGTCCAAGTCCAGTCAGATTCATCATGGAGCTACATTAGCTTGACTACAACATCAAAGGAGCACTCAAAACCCTCACCTCCTCTACCACCTTGGAAGCGGTCAACCTTGACCGGGTCTTATGGAGAGCTCCTCAACGGCCTCACCCGTTGAGGAGAAGCCGCAAGCCCCACCAGAATAGTTGGGTAGTTGCGGTTAAGTAGCCCCAATCTGTTGGGGAACGGATATAAATTGTAAGCCCCACCAACACTTGGGGGGCATGACACTCAACAGAGCACAAAACTCCTCTCCCTCTCCAACCTATAACTCTTTGTTCTCTCTACTCACCGGAGTTAATAAAATACCGGCAACCCTTTGCCATTCAAAAGTGGACGTAGGTCAAATTGACTGAACCACTATAAATCCCGTCTCTATCTCTACTTTAATTACTGCATTTACTACTCACAATTGACAGGTGGTGTATAAACCCAATTTGTGCATCATCAGTTTGGCGCCGTCTGTGGGAATCGACAAAATTCTCATTTCTAAACACTTTCTCTGTTGAATCAATGGCGATCACTACCCGATCAATGAACCAGCCTGAGGATAACCAACCAAGAGAAGAGGAGGTTACTCCTCCTCCAACCAATCATGTCCCAAGTACACAGCAGATGCTGGAGACCATGCAGGAGCTTGTGGCCCAGAACCAGCAGATCCTTTAACTAATGCTCGTTGCGCAAGGAGGAGCATAACCTGGACCTCAAGTGAGAGGAGCTCCACGCCTTGGGCGTCAAGGAGCTCCCCACATGGGTGCTCCCTATTTGGGCGCCACCTTTGAAGCCCCCTTAGGCGCCCCACACAGGGGAGCTCCCCATAAGGGACCTCCACCTCCTCCTCCAGCTCCTGCACCACATGGTGAAGACCCTCATCTCCAAGAGGATGAGGGTGAAAACCAAAGCATGGAGCATGAGAGTCATTTCCATGATCATTCCAGAGAAGCTCCCAACCATTGGGATGAGAAAAATAAGGAGGTACAAAATCAATTGGGTGACATCTTCAACGCCATGAAGGCGCAGGGACCCGAGATAGTGGACTACCTCGTAAGGCGAACAGACACACCTTTCAAGCCAGACGTGGTGAACTACCCCCTTCCACAAAAGTTTAAAATGCCATCAGTGGAGACCTTTGACGGAACGAAGGATCCACTAGACCACCTCGAAACTTATAAAACTCTAATGCAGCTGCACAATGTCCCCGACGAGATCATGTGTAGGGCATTCCCAACCACCTTGAAGGGATCAGCGCGTCAATGGTTCGCCAAACTCACCCCGGCTTCCATAGGCTCCTTCGCCGAATTGAACAGATCCTTTGTGACACAGTTCATTGGTGGACCACGCCAGCAGAAGCTTGTCACCCATCTGCTCAGCATAAAGCAGGACCAAGATGAGAGCCTGAGAAGCTACCTCACTCGTTTTAACGAGGGGGTCCTTCAGGTCGAAGAGCCCGATGAAAAAGTCAGCATGACCGCCTTCCTGGGAGGCCTCCGATCATCGAACTTCCTTTTCTCCGTGATGAAACGCCCACCAAAGAGCATGCCAGAACTATTGGCAAAAGCTCAAAAATATATAAATGCTGAGGAAATCAACAGGTCTAGGCGAGATGAATCATCTCGCGAATCGCCAAAAGCTTGACCTGCCTTTGTACTGTTCTCAAACAGGCAGCCTATCTCCAGCTTAGTGGCTCTCTCGCAGGTCGCCAAAAAAGCTTGGCTTCTGCACTGTTCTCAAACAGGCAGCCTATCTCCAGCTTAGCGGCTTTCTCGCGGGTCGCCAAAAAAAGCTTGGCATATCTCTGCTCTGCTCTTAAGCAGGCAGCCTATCTCTGCACTGCTCTTAAGCAGGCAGCCTATCTCTGCACTGCTCTTAAGTAGGCAGCCCACCTACCTCTGCACTGTTCTCAAACAGGCAGCCTATACCTCAAGCTTAAGGACTCTCTTATGGGTCGCCAAAAGCTCGGTCTCAAAAGGTGTAGCTCTCTCATGAGCAATCCTTATACTCTGCCTTTGCTCTCGCGCAAGCAGCCTACCTCTCTTTCTAGGTAATTGTGTTAGATATTTTAATGTTTGAAATAACATTACTTTTGCCATCTCCAAGCAGGATCTTGAAACTCATGTCGTAGGCAACCCGAGGGACTACATTAGATCAGCGTACCCAACTGCCTGGCCTCTCAGATTAGTGTACCCAGCGGACTGGGCGCCCAAACCAGCTGCCTGGCTGCTCAGATCAACGTATCAAGCTGTTTGGCCGCCCTAGTCGCCCAGATCAGCCTCTACGCAGGCCTCCTCGCCAAAATGCCACCTACCTCAATATAGCTCGCTCGCAAGGGGCCTCCATCCTTACAAGCATGGGCGCCCACCATGCCACCTATTTCAGTGGAGCTCGCCAGGTCCCAGGCACCCAAACTGGGCACCCAGACCATCACATCAGGCACCCAGGCCACCTCCTCAGGCGCCCAGGCCACCTCCTCAGGCGCCCAGGTCTCCTCCTTAGGCGCCCAGGTCTCCTCTTGAGGCGCCCAGCCCTTCTCTTGAGGCGCCCAGGCCATCACACCAGGCACCGAGGTCTCCTCCTCAAGCGCCCATGTCTCCTCTTCACACGCCTAGGCCACCTCCTCAGGCGCCCAACCCTCCTCCTAGGGCGCCCAGGCCATCACACCAGGTGCCTAGGTCTCCTCCTCAGGCACTCAGCCCTCCAATTGCTCTCAGACACCCAATTTTGCGCCCAAGGCAGCCCCAGGCTTGCCCAAAACAGCCCCAGGCTTGTCCAAGGCAGCCCAGGCTCCCCCAAGGTGCTCCAACGGAGCTTATAATATATCAAATCGAAGCTCTCGACGAGCTCTACAAGATGCTGTAAAAAGTCTAAAAAAGGCTCAGAAACAGCTGTTTTTGCCTCTCGAAGTTTTTTCGAAAAAAAAAAAAAACAATTCTGCTCGCCCAGGACACTTCCAGCTCGCCCAGGACCCTCCAGCTCGCCCAAAAGCTGCCTGGTCGTCCAAAACCGTGCACCCAGCTCTCTGCTCGAAGTTTTGACCGTAACTTTTGCTCCGTTACTCTAAATGAGGCTTATAATATATCCAATCGAAGCTCTCGACGAGCTCTACAAGACTCACATCCTTTGGTTGTGACTGATGTTGTTGAAAGCTCAAAAAATGCCTAAAAGCACAGGTTTTGGCCTCCCAAAGTTTTTCCAGTTATGCCGGTCAGCCGAAAATTCAAATTCAAATGAATGTCCTCCTCTCCAAGTTCCATTGGACACAGGGCATTGAGGGGCAAATGATGGGCCAAGCCCAAGGGCCCAACTCATGTTACAAGCCTAAGGGCCCAACTTCAAGAGGTCCAGCTAGGCAAGTCCAAAGAGGTCCAAGTCCAGTCAGGTTCATTATGGAGCTACATTAGCTTGACTACGACATCAAAGGAGCACTCAAGACCCTCACCTCCTCTACCACCTTGGAAGCGGTCAACCTTGACCGGGTCTTATAGAGAGCTCCTCAACGGCCTCACCCGTTGAGGAGAAGCCGCAAGCCCCACCAGAATAGTTGGATAGTCGCGGTTAAGTAGCCTCAATCTGTTGGGGAACAGATATAAATTGTAAGCCCCACCAACATTTGGGGGGCATGACACTCAACAGAGCACAAAACTTCTCTCCCTCTCCAACCTGTAACTCTTTGTTCTCTCTACTCACCGGAGTTAATAAAATACCAAGAACCATTTGCCATTCAAAAGTGGACGTAGGTCAAATTGACTGAACCACTATAAATCTCGTCTCTCTCTCTCTACTTTAATTACTGCATTTACTACTCACAATTGACAGGTGGTGTACAAACCCAATTTGTGCATCATCTTCAATCTTCACATATGCCAATTTTTGAAGGAAAATTTTGGATTTGAAATGCATCTCTTCATGTGAATTTTACTTTTTTCCTACTTGGCTAGCAACATTTTGGTATTAACAACTTATTGCAAGAGAGGATGGCAATTAAGCAACAAATTGCAAGGTATACAAACGCAAAATTTATGTTCTCATTTTATGATACAATAGTTCCAATATAGTTGTGTTAATTTTTTTTTTTAAAAACTTACCTTCACTTATGTTTACACAATTACATTGACATATACTGTTGAATTTCTTAAGTCTCTCATGAGAAATGATTTATCACAAAATATATTTATATTCTTTGCCTTTTATTGTATTATAGGTATCAAGAATAGGTGATGACACAATTGTTTTAGAGCAATAAGAAGACACATATGACATTGCCCTTTAAACAACATGTCACTCCATGAAATATTATTTAGGGTGAATTAACAAAACAACTACATTATTTTTCTTATGGAAAAAAAAAAACAATTGTTACTGCTTACTTTGTTTGTTACTTGTTAAGGAATACCAATAAACTCATAGTTATACATCATACTTCCAAGTGATGCTATTATGAAAAAGGATATGTGAATAGCAAAATTGAGAAGAAAGTATACAAAATAGAAGCATAGACACCAAGTTGTGCAAGACATTTAAGCATTTAATTCATTTTTGGGCAAAATGTGCAGGAATGTGTAGGTTCAACTACATGATAGCTAGTGTCGAAGACAATGGTTGTAGTTCTTTAGGGTACCCATTAATGGTCTGCCATTATCAATGCATTTCACTTTATGTTCTGATTCTTCTATGTTCTCCAAGCAGTTGCTTCAATCTTGAGAGTATAAATTTTTATTTTTTGAATAGTTATTTATTGCATTTGACACACCTTATATTTTGGTGGGATATGTGGCTTATGTATTAAGCTAGTTCTTAATCAATCTTAATCAGAACTAAACTTTTTTTTCCTTTTAAATTTTTTTGTTAAGCATGTAGAACAATTTATTCAATTTAATTATGTCGGTATGGATATATATAGTTTGTGTTAATTGGTGTGTCTATAACAATGAGATCATTAGTTGAGTTTGATGAGCCCGAATTTTACTGGGCCGAGCCCAATTCAAATAAACTGAGGAAGTCCAGATAAGAGTCCATTGGAGTTGGATCGACCCATAGAAGGAAGTCCAAAGCATAAGAAATGATTAATGCTCAAAGGAGCGAAGAGGCCAGCACCAGGACCAAGGGGGCGCCGCCCAAGGCCCCTAGGAGGGCGCCGCCCAAGGTCCCCAAATGGGCGCCGCCCATAGGCAGCCCCTTGGGCTCTCCTTCGTCCTCATCTGTTGTCTTCTCCTCAGTCCAACTCAGTGCCATGGGAATGACTCCGATGCAAGTCCAAACGAACGTAGTCCACTCCAAGTCCAATCTCATGATCAAGACCAAGCCCATCATTCCTCGACGAAATAGGAACACGAGGGAGAGAATATCGGGATGAAGATTGAGAAGATTGAATCCTACTAAAATGGTACTTACCGAAATGGTAGAGACCTCCTTTATCACGTCACTGCCTCACCGTCTTACCCTAACTATATAATGTACGTCTTCTCAACATTGAGGGCACGCCTCCAAAACCCCTACACTCACCCTCATACACACTGCTCTCTTTCTCTCTCTCACACAGAAGCATTGTCACTCCGGTATACACTCTCCCGGTTACATTATTCATCAATAAAGAACACCGGCCATCACTACCATTCCAGAGAGTGGACGTAGGTAATCCGAGACCGAACCACTATAATTCCCTGTGTTGATCTGTTGTTTACTGTTTTAGTTCCCTTGATTGTCATTGATTACTCACTAATTACTCATTAATTGCATCATTACTCATACTTGACTGTTGATCTTGCACGAAGACCAATTTGTGCATCATCAGTTTGGCACCATCTGTGGGAATCGACTAGTCTTCCTACTCTCATTCAATCCATGATAATCACTACCCGATCTATGAGCCAGCAACCGGGAGACAACAACCTGGCTCACCGGGAGGAGGCTCCGCCTCCCATCGTACCTGGGGAACCTTTTGCTACTGTTACTCCCGCCACTGGACAACAACAACTCCTCCAGACCATGCAGCTACTGGTGAGCCAGAACCAGCAGATCATCCAACTCATGCTCTCCTAAGGAGGAGTCCCACTCCCTCCACCAGGAGAGGAACAGCCTGTCCCTTCTGGACTCCAGACTGCCCCCCACCATGGGGTCCCTCACCATAATGCTCTAGGGCCACGCCAGGGAGCCCCTCGTCCAGCAGTCCCTCCTTAACACGCAGGGAGTTCACGCGTTCCCCCTTCGCATGTGCCTGCCTAGGAGGACGCAGGAGAGAGTCAATATAGAGACCATGAAAGCCAATATCTGACCAAGGATGTTCCTAATCAGTGGGACAAGAAGATTAGAGAGGTGCAAAACCAACTGGGTGATGCTCTCAATGCTATCAAGGCACAGGCGCCTGAGACCTTGGACTACCTGGTAAGACGTACCGACACTCCTTTTACTGCTGATATAGTGAATTACCCTCTGCCCTCGAAGTTCAAGATGCCCACTATCGAGATCTTCGATGGCACCAAAGACCCTCTAGACCACTTGGACACCTACAAGTCCCTCATGCAACTCCACAACGTGCCTGAGGAGATCATATGCAGAGCTTTCCCTACCACCCTGAAGGGGTCTGCTCGCCAGTGGTTCTCCAAGATGAAGCCCTCCTCCATCCATTCTTTCGCAGAGCTCGGTAGGTCTTTCGTTTCCCACTTCATTGGGGGATGCCGCCATCAGAAACCAGTGACCCACCTGCTCACCGTCAAGCAGGACAGGGACGAAAGCCTCAGAAGCTACCTCGCCCGTTTCAACGACGTGGTCCTCGAGATTGAGGAGCCAGATGATAAGGTGACCTTAGCTGCCTTTATCGCCGGCCTCCGCACCTCCAGATTCATGTTCTCAGTCCTCAAGAAACCACCCTCCAGCATGCCCGAGCTGTTGACCAGAGCACAGAAGTATATGAATGCCGAGGACGTCACTAAGGCTCGCCGAGGTGAGTCCTCACGAGGAGAGGAGAAAAGGAAGGACAACCGAGAAGACAGAAGGGAGACCGAGAACAAGAGAAAGAAGGCCGAGAGAGTCTTAATAAAAGACCGTCTCGGGCCATTGCCCCCAAGAGACCGACAACCATTCACTCCACTCAACGCCTCAGTGGAGCATATCTTGCTCTAGATACAGGATGACCTAACCATCCGTTGGCCCGAAAAGATGAAGTCTGACCCCAAACGTAGGAACCCCAATAAGTATTGTCGCTTCCACCGCGACCATGGGCATGACACGGATGACTGTTTCCAACTAAAGAAACAGATTGAGGAACTTATCCAGCGGGGTCATCTCAGACAGTATGTAGCTGGTCGAGGACCAGTTCCTCCGAACGAAGAACGTGACCGCCAACAGCCCCTTGGTGAGATTCAGACCATCGCCGAAGGGTTAGGAGGAGGAGGTCACTCCAACTCCGCCAGGAAGGTGCACGCCCGTAGAGCAAGACAGGCAGAGCCTTATGACTCTCGCCCACTGAAGACCCCCCGACATGGGGAGGAGGAGGTCATCACCTTCTCAGACAGAGACCTTGAAGGAGTCCAGGTCCCACATAACGACTCTCTAGTCTTGACTCTGATGGTGGCCAACTACCAAGTCAGGAGGGTCCTGGTCGACAGCGGCAGCTCAGCCGACATCCTATTCGCCACTGCCTATGACAGCCTTCACCTCGGTAGAGAGAGGCTACAGCCAGTTCGGACTCCCTTGGTTGGTTTCTCAGGAGAGAAAGTTTAGCCTTTGGGATCCATCACTCTGCCTGTCACAATAGGGACTGCTCCTAGAAGCTCTACCATAACGGTAAATTTCCTTATACTTGATTGCCCTTCTGCTTATAATGTAATTCTTGGACGTCCTGCCCTCAATGCTTTAAGGGCAGTACCCTCCACCTACCACATTCTCCTTCATTTCCCAACCTTCAATGGGATCGGGGAGATAAGAGGATATCAGGTCTCAGCCAGAGAGTGTTATGTGGCCTCTATGAGGGCTAAAAGACCACACGAGACTCTCCAAGTCGAAGTGCTCGACCCCAAGGATGACAACACCTTGGAAAGAGGTGAACCTGCAGAAGAACTCCAGCCAGTAGTACTCGACGACAGCCTTCCAAAGAGGAAGGTCTACATAGGCTCCTCACTATCCTAGGAGCTGGCATCTACCTTAGTAGACTTCCTCAAGCAGAATATAGACGTCTTCGCCTGGTCCCACGAAGACTTGGAGGGCATTGACCCCGAGGTGGCCTCCCACCGACTCAACGTTGACCCCAGATACAAGCCTATCCGCCAAAAATTGAGAAGTATGAGCACTGAAAGGGGGCAAGCTATGGAAAAAGAGGTAGACAAGTTGCTGGTGAATGGATCAGTGAGGGAGGTAGCCTACCCAGACTGGCTATCCAATGTGGTCATGGTCACAAAAACCAATGGGAAGTGGCGCCTGTGCGTGGACTTCACAGAACTCAACAAGGCCTGTCCCAAAGATAGCTACCCTCTCCCCCGCATCGACGTCCTCATCGATGCCACTACAGGGCACGAGCTACTAAGTTTTTTAGATGCCTACTCCGGGTACAACCAGAAAAGCATGTTCCCCCCTGATCAGGAGAAGACCTCATTCATCACCCCGAGAGGCACTTACTGTTACAGGGTGATGCCTTTCGGGCTCAAGAACACCGGAGCCACATACCAGCGCCTCGTTAACAGGATGTTCGAGAGCCAGATTGGGAAGACCATGGAGGTTTATGTTGACGACATGCTAGTGAAGAGCATAGCTGCAGTAGACCATGTAGCACATCTCCAGGAGACCTTCAAAGTGTTGAGAGCCTACAGAATGAAGTTGAACCCTGAAAAGTGTGCCTTCGGCGTCAGCTCAGGAAAGTTCTTGGGCTTTATGGTCCATAAGAGGGGAATAGAGGCAAACCCGGACAAAATTAGAGCTGTATTGGAGATGAAGTCTCCTGCATCCACCAAGGAGGTCCAACGCCTTAATGGGAGAATAGCAGCCTTTAACAGGTTCATTTTTAAGTCCGCTGATAAATGTCTTCCCTTCTTTAAGATACTCCGCAGGTCCTTCCAATGGGGCCCAGACGCTGAGGAAGCCTTCCAGAAGCTCAAAGCCTACCTGGTCACACCACCACTACTCTCCCATGCTGTTCCAGGAGAGGTCCTCTACCTTTACCTCTCCTCCTCGCCCTCTGCTGTCAGCTCTGTCCTTATCAGAGAGGATGGAGGCATCCAGAAGCCCATATACTATGTAAGTAGGGCGTATCGAGGGGCAGATGTGAGGTACTCGAAATTGGAGAAGTTGGCTCTTGCCCTTATCACTACCGCAAGGCGCCTGCGCCATTACTTTCAGAGCCACACCATCAAGGTGGTCACGAACCAACCTCTCAAAAGGATATTAGGAAAGCCTGATGTATCCGACCGACTACTCAAGTGGGTCGTTGAGTTGAGCGAGTTCGATGTGCAGTATCAGCCACGATCAGCCATTAAAGCACAAGCACTCGCAGATTTTGTTGCGGAGTCTACACCATTACAGGAGTCCCAGTGAGAGATTCTAGAAGTCCCTACGTCCATACGCTCAGTGCACACTGACTCCACCTACCAAGAGACTGAATTAGATGCAGCCCTGGGAGAATGTGACAGCTCGGAGGAGCAGCAACGGACTAAGCAGCCCAAGGCACCCCACACCATGAATAGGGCACCGCCCACCATGGCCTGGGCGCCGCCCATCACACCTAGGGCGCCGCCCACCTTGCCCGGGATGCTGTCCTCTCCTCCTGTCTCGCACCTCTCTCACCAGGGGTCACCCAGCAACCTATTGCCACCAACCTCTTCGATTCCAGTATCGCCTACAAGGTCAGTTCCCTCCCCATCACCCATTACACCCTTCTGGAAGCTTTATGTAGATGGGTCATCCACCAACGAGGGTGGGGGAGTTGGATTAGTACTGATCAGCCCTCATGGTACTCCATTGAAGTATGCCGTCTCTCTCCACTTTGCCACGTCCAACAATCAGGCTGAGTACGAGGCCCTCATATCAGGCTTGAGACTGGCATTGGAGATGGAAGCCCTCAACCTTACGGCCTTCAGTGACTCTCAACTCATAGTCAACCAAGTGAGAGGAGATTTCGAAGCAAAAGAAGAAAGGATGCAGGGTACCTCTCAGTGGTACAAGCTTTGCTCACAAAGTTTACTTGTTTCTGTATCAGTCATGTGCCTTGAGAAGAAAACGCCATGGCCGATGCCCTCGCCAAGTTCGCCTCTGCAAATCTGCTTATGGGCCCGGCACTGACAGGTCACCAGTACGAGCCTAGCACCTTCAAAACTCAAGAGGGTGATGTCCACTGCACATCCTCGAAGTCCAACTAGATGACCCCCATCCGAGCCTACCTAGAGGAGGGCACTCTCCCAGACAACCCAATGGAAGCCAGGATGTTGAGGATTAGATCGTCCAAGTACGTCATCCTACAGAACACCCTCTACAAGAAAAGCCATTCTCTTCCACTACTCCGTTGTCTCACACCAGAGGAGGCAGACTATGCCATGAGGGAGATTCATGAGGGGATATGTGGAAATCACTCAGGAGGGCGTGCATTGGCCCATAAAGTAGTCAGGCAAGGATACTATTGGCCCACCATGATCATAGAGTCTATAGACTTTGTCAGGAAGTGTGACAAGTGTCAACGCTTCGCGACTGTGCCCAGACAACCACCCGAGGAGCTCACCACCATCCAGAGCCCATGGTCTTTCTCCATGTGGGGGATCGACATCTTGGGTCCCCTCCCAGTAAGCCGAGGCTAATGCAAATTCGTGGTAATCGCCATAGACTACTTCACTAAGTGGGCTGAAGCTGAAGCCCTAGCCAGGATCACAGACCAGAAGATAAAGGATTTTATATGGAGAAGTCTGGTCTGTCGCTTTGGGGTACCACACGCAATTGTAAGCGACAATGCCAAGCAGTTTGATAATAGACTACTCAATAGTTTCTGTGCAGATCTCCAGATCAAGCAACCCCACTCCAGCCCCACCCATCCACAGGCAAACGGGTAAGCGGAGGTCACTGTCAGGACTATACTCTGCAACTTGAAAACCAAACTTGAAGCCGCAAAAGGGAAGTGGGTAAACGAACTCCCAGGAGTGCTATAGGCCTATCGGACGACACTACGAGGTCCTACAGGCGAGACCCCATTCTCCCTATCCTATGGAACAGAGGCAGTGATACCCATTAAAATCGGGGTACACTCCCTTAGGGTTCAGTTTCATGACCCTACCAGTTACGAAGAAGGCCTCCGCATCAACCTCGACTTAGTAGAGGAGGAGAGGGAAATAGCCATGCTCAGGAATGCAGAGTACAAGCGTCGCATGACTAAGTACTACAACTCGATGGTGAAGCCTCGCTCCTTTTTACCCGGGGACTTGGTCCTAAAGAAGGTCATCCTGTCTACCAAGGACTCCAGGGAAGGAAAGATGGGACCCAACTGGGAAGGACCCTACACGGTCACAGAGGTAGTAAGACTAGGTACCTACAGAATCCAGAATCTTGAAGGAAAGGTCCTAGGCCACCCCTAGAATGCAGAACATTTAAAGAAATACTACCAGTAGCTGGGGGCAGTAGGTCATGAGTTGGTGTCCACTGTTTAGACTGTTTACCTTTTTACCTTAGTCAATTTCTCATGTTAATTGATTTTCTTCAAGTATCCACTTTGGATTATGAAATAAAATTTCTTAGTATTTTCTCAAAAGGTTATATTTCATTCAAAGTCTAGAAGCTTTTACAAAAGAGTTAGACATAGACTGACATTTCATGCAAAAAAGCTTCTACAAAAGAGTTAGACATAGTCTGACAAGCAAAAAATACAAAGTGTCGCACCCCTATTGACTCTCACTTCCTCCACTCACATAATCGTCTTCATCATCAGACTCAGGGGCCTCATAAGGCTTGAGGTCAGAAAGATCGCAATAAGGGTATGCTGCTGAAGCCTTCCTCCTAAGCTCCTCATAGCCGTCAACGAAGGCGCTAGCCCTGGTCCTCTCAGCAGCATCCCTCTGAGCCTCTGCCCTGGTAGCTCTCTCAAGTACTACGTGAAGGTCAACCTCAAGTTGAGTAACCTTCTCCTGTGACAGCCTCAACTGCTCAGTAGCACTCTCTCGCGTCTGCCGCTCGAGCTCTAGTTGCTTCTCGACATCCTCTCCCGCCTGTCGAGCTAGCTCCACGGCATTCTCTCATGCCTGCCACTCATGCCAAAGCTGCTCCTCAGCAGTCTCACGTGCCTGCCTCTTCATCGCCCGACCGTGGACTACATCCCAAATATTTAGGGTATGGTTAAAGAGATAAGGCAAGGCAGTAGCCACCTATTGGCATTCAAAGATAAAAAGGGATGAAGAACTAGGTCAAGGTATAACAAAGAAAGCCACATGCAAAGCAGGAATGTAAGACATACCAAGGCGAAACCCTCTACGACGACGTTAACCATACCCTGTGAACCTAGGGAGGCAATCTCTTGAGCTTCAGCGCCGGTCACAAAGGTACATAATCTCTCTTTTGCCAACTCCACATTGTGTAGCATGGACGCTGGGGCGTCGCCCAGGGAAATACGTTTAAACGGACCCTCCGTCCCAATGGAACGTGGCACCGGAACCTCGGCCTCAACAGCGCTAGGAGCACCCCTCGGAGGTGATGGAATATCAGTCAGAGAGGGGGGAGGAGCCTTGCCGAGCTGTGCCTCCACAAGGCCACCCAAACTAGGGACATCGATCCTCATCCTCTTGGAAGGAGGAGGAGAAGGAACTACCCTGAAGGCACATATCTCTTCCACAAAGGACCTGACAAGTGGAGGACCTACAAAACCAGTGTAAGCCAATGAATCCTACAACACAGTCTTTTCAAAGGGACTAGTAGAAAGTCAAATACCTTTTTTCTTCGGCCTCAAGGAGGCCGTAGAATAACCAGCTGCCAACATAATCTTGGAGTACTCCCTAGCTCGGTTATTATGGACCATCTCGAGTAGCCTCTTCTGTTCATCGGTGAGGGTCGTCGGGGCTGTAAGAGAACAGTCTCATCATAAGAATAAGTACATGGCTGCACGTGACGATCAAGGCAAAATTTAACCAAGTTAAAGTCCTTACCCTGCTTAGTTTTTGGGACGGTACCCCAACAGGTAGGCACCCTAACACGATCGGACTCGGAAGCCCACTCGCCCCCGACAAAGAAGAACTTCTTCTTCCAACTGTGAAGATTGGAGGTGAGCCCGATGATAAACTTCCCTTTCCCTAACCTTGGGGAAAATCGATACCACCCCTGGTGGGGAGTGGGGTTCTCCAGAAGTGTGTAGGTGACCAAAAACTCCTCAAACGGTGGAGGAACACTAGCTCCGTGCGTCAATTGCCACAGTGCAAAGAAAGCCAATAACACTCTCCAACCATTCGAAGCCAGCTTCCTAGGGACTAACGAAAAATGCTCCAAGACCCGACATATGGGCCCGAGAATCAGAAACCTCAGACCCGCCTCTAAGGTCCCCTCATAGAGAACTATCTCATCCGGGGAATCACAACAAGCTGACTCATCAGCCTTCGCATGACGGCACAATACCGAAGGTGGAATACGGTACAAGGAAACTAACTCCATACTATCTTCATCAGACATAAAATAGCTAAATATAGAGGCTACCTTGGAGCAGTCGCCTCCGTCAATAACCGGCTTCCATCGCGATCCTTGACAGTCTCCCGCTCGTCTGAACGAAAGCCCATCAACAAACAAAGCTAAGCCGTTGATAAATAGAGTACCCATACCAATAGAATAGCAAAATAAGTACCGGGAACATATCTTGAGAGCCAGAATCATCCACATCGTTGATCGGCCGCTTCCTGGACTTGTGAAAAGGAGACTGAACCGCGCCTGGGGCGCCGCCCAGTGCATCCTAGGCATCTCCTGAAGTGCCTGTGGCACTACCTAGTCCGTGACAGACGTCCCCTGCGTCTCCTGAAGATCCACTCCACTGCCCACCTAGGCGTGGTGTCCCTCTAGATATACCAAAGGGATTATCTGAAGCCCTCCTACTCGTACCAGACCCCATGCTAATGGTCCCAAAGGGTCTCTCACCAAACGCCGAGGCCACACCCAAACCACTGCTAGGAGTACCCAAGCGGCCAAAGCCAGAAGGGGGGTCACCCAAGCCCCTGGCGCCGCCCAGGGGAGTCCCCAATGCTTCTCCTCCTCTCTGCTCTTTGCCAGACCCACGAAGTCCCTCGCCTCTGTCATGCCCAGTTCCACCCGAAGAATGGGCATCACCTGCCTGGCCATAGGCGTCGCTTGGACTACCCCCATGGGCGCCGCCCTCCGAACAGCCACCATGGGCACCGCCCACTGTGCCATCCTCCTCATGGGCACCGCCTGAAGGCTCAAGGCCGGAAATTTTTCTAGGCTCCACTCCGCGAACTTTCGAGCTCCTTGTCTCCATGGGTGTTGAATATTGAAAGAGGAGTTGAACAGTAGGGTGGAAGATGGAAGAAGATGAGATAAACAGTAACTCTAGAAGACCTTAAATAGGAGAAGAAAGCTTCTTGAGAAAGCTTCACCCAAGGCTTCTTGAAGAAGCTTGATAAATAGCTTCTTAAGGAAGCTTGCAAAGACAGCCTCTGGAAGGAGCCCTAAAATTGAGAAGTGAGGAAAGGATGAAGAAGGTGGAACAGTGATCTTTATTTATAAAAAAAAATAAAAAAATAAAAAACAAAAAACATTTTTCGATATCGGGAAGTTCAGCAAAGTCCCTAAAAGTGAGTCCCTGAGGATCAAAGGATGCCGTGAAGAGCAAGGAAAATCCCGACTCGCCCAAATGGAGACGAAGCACATGCCCTCGACCCCTGCCTCTCGAAAAAATCAGAGGCTCTGGGCATGGGGGGCAAATGATGAGCCCGAATTTTACTGGGCCAAGCCCAATTCAAATAAACTGAGGAAGTCCAGATAAGAGTCCATTGGAGTTGGATCGACCCATAGAAGGAAGCCCAAAGCACAAGAAATGATTAATGCTCAAAGGAGCCAAGAGGCCAGCACCAGGACCAAGGGGGCGCCGCCCATAGGTAGCCCCTTGGGCTCTCCTTTGTCCTCCTATGTTGTCTTCTCCTCAGTCCACCTCAGTGCCATGGGAATGACTCCGATGCAAGTTCAAACGAACGTAGTCCACTCCAAGTCCAATCTCAAGATCAAGACCAAGCCCATCATTCCTCGACGGAATAGGAACACGAGGGAGAGAATATCGGGATGAAGATTGAGAAGATTGAATCCTACTAAAATGGTACTTACCGAAATGGTAGAGACCTCCTTTATCACGTCACCGCCTCACCGTCTTACCCTAACTATATAATGTACGCCCTCTCAACATTGAGGGCACGCCTCCAAAACCCTTACACTCACCCTCATACACATTGCTCTCTCTCTCTCTCACACAGAAGCACTGTAACTCCGGTATACACTCTCCCGGTTACATTATTCATCAATAAAGAACACCGGCCATCGCTGCCATTCCAGAGAGTGGACGTAGGTCATCCAAGACCGAACCACTATAATTCCCTGTGTTGATCTGTTGTTTACTGTTTTAGTTCCATTGATTGTTATTGATTACTCACTAATTACTCATTAATTGCATCATTACTCATACTTGATTTTTGATCTTGCACGAAGACCAATTTGTGCATCATTAGAGTTCATTTGGCTTGTAGTGTGGTTATTAGATTGTTGGTTGATGATCTGAAGTGTGATAGATTACTTTTAGCACACGTAGTAGTGTTCTGAAAATTAATTACTCAATACGATTTTAGAAAGTATTTGAACTTTCGAATTCATTAATGGCAAATAAAATGTGAACAATCACCATAAATGACTCAAGATTTAGGATTTTGCAAATGGTCATCATTTGAATTGTCAATTATCATTCGCAATTGTTGATATTGTTTTCCAAATTACCCCGCGTGCATGATATTTTGAAGTGGACAGATGCCAAAGAAAGGTAGAACATACTTAAATTTACCTTGCAATGCAACCATTAGTTTTTTGTGTTTTCCAAAAATCATAATACTACATAATTTTATTATTAAAGTAGTTTTATTTTGGTGGGTATAGTGGATTTTAAAATATGTTAATATTGCAAATTACAAGATGTTGAGTTAAGATACAATTTAATTGTTTGTCCACAAGATTGTTGTGAGTCATTTGGACCCCATCGGAACCATCATGATACATTTATAACTCTTTGGCTGAATGGACGATAATTGAATTGCACAAAACTCTATTAGATGAGAAAAAGGACCTGAATAGGAATGTTCACATTATAAAATACTACATCTGTCGAGTCGAGTATGATGATGCACAAATTGGTCTTCGTGCAAGATCAACAGTCAAGAATGTGTACGAGTATGATTAATAAGCAATTAATAGGCAATCAATGACAATCAATGGCGAAACTGTAAATAAGGGATCAACACAGGAGGTTTATAGTGGTTCGGTCTCGGATGACCTACGTCCACTCTTCGAAAGGCGACGGTGGCCTGGGATGTTTTATTAATGAATCACGGTAGTACTTCGGAGAGTTTACAATGCTTTGAATGAGTACTCTCTGTTTAGCTTGCTCCGGGGAGCTACAATGTTTTTGAGGGGGAGGAGAGATTGAAAAAGAGAGAAGCAAACCCTCAATAGGAAGCTCACAACTTACACTCTCAATCTCTAGAAATCTTTTCTGATGTGGCAGATCAGTCTAAACTGCAACCACAGAGCATACTAAGAATTTCAAGAGAACTCTCTCTCAAACTCACTCTTAGAAGCTTTGCTTCTTTCTTCATGCTAGAACACCCAAATGGGTGGTCTATTTATAGTAGTAGGGAATCAATCCTAGCCGTACAACGTGAATCAATCCAAACCACACAAATTAAATAATACCTATCTAACATTCAAATCTAACATTCTAATACTTATCTAACATTCAAATATTTATCTAACATTCTCTAGAATTTTCTCTTTAGTGGGCTTGGGCTTGGGTAATGGATTGGACTCTTCTTTGGGCTTTCTTGGCTTATTTGAATTGGGTTGGGCCTAGTAAAATTCAGGCTCATCATTTCCCCCTTTAATGGGCTGGGGTTGATCTTCTTCACATTTCCTTTATTGTCTTGTCTGAAGGGATATGTTTCCCGAGAGGTTTTGTTTATCAACATTTACTTGATACTCGGAGTCGAGTTTTACTAGGACTCTTGCTTGGTGGATCTTAAATAAAGTTGGGCTCCTCAAATGTGGATTTGGGCTTTTTATACAGATTGGGCCATTTGGGCTTGACCCATCATTTGCCCCCCAATGCCCTGTGTCCAATGAAACTTGGAGAGGAGGGCATTCGGTTAAACTCGAGTTTTCGGCTGACCGGCATAACTGGAAGAACTTCGGGAGGCCAAAACAGCTATTTCTGAGCCTTTTTTGGACTTTTTACAGCATCAATCACTGCCTAAGGAAGTGAGTTTTGTAGGGCTCGTTGAGAGCTTCAATTTGATATATTATAAGCCCCATTTTGAGCACCTTGGGCGAGCTGGAGTTGTCTTGGGCGAGCCTGGGGGGTCTTGACGCCCGAGAGGGACTGGGCAACTTTGCTAGGTGCCTGGGAGGTCTAGGCGCATGTGCTCGGCGCCTGAGAGGTGTTGAAAAAATAATGTTATTTCAAACATTAAAATATTTAACACAATTACCTGGAGAGAGAGGTAGGCTGCCTGCTTGAGAACAGTGCGGAGGTAGGTAGGCTGCCTGCTTGAGAGGAGTGCAGAGGTAGGCTGTTGCTTAAGAGCAGAGCAGAGATATGTCAAGCTTTTTTGGCGACCCGCGAGAGAGCCGCTAAGCTAGAGATAGGCTGCCTGTTTGGGAACAGTACAGAGACCAAGCTTTTTTGGCGATCTGCGAGAGAGCCGCTAAGCTGGAGTTAGGCTGCCTGTTTGAGAACAGTGCAGATATCTGCGAGAGAGTCGCTAAGCTAGAGATAGGCTGCCTGTTTGAGAACAGTGCAGAGACCAAGCTTTTTTGGCGATCTGCGAGAGAGCCGCTAAGCTGGAGTTAGGCTGCCTGTTTGAGAACAGTGCCGATATCTGCTCGGTTACAGCTAGGAGAGGGAGAGCTGGGCGGCTGGCCCCCTTTTTTTTTTTTTTTTTTTTGGCGCCGCCCACATGGGCGGCTGGCCTTTTATTTTATTATTATTATTATTTTTTTTTTATGTGGAGGAGCTTCCTTCTCTTTTTAAGAAGCTTCAAGGCTACCTCATTTGTTCACTCTTCCTTCCTCCACTATCCAAGTATCCATGAGGACTAGAGGCATGTCAAGCGGAGGAGTCAAGACGAGAGGAGGACACCGCGGAGGAGCGAGCTCGGGCGATGCCCAAAGGGCTGCCATAGGCGGCGCCCATGGGGCTGCCTTGGGCGGCGCCCAGGCCTTGGGTGATTCGTCTTCGGACGTTGGTCATTCGAGCACTCCTTCTCGTGGCGGCTTTGGCGCAGCGCCGGTGACCCATGAGAGACCCTTTGGTACCATCTGTGGGGGGACAGGCGCGAGTACGAGGATTTCAAATAATCCTTTTGGCGTATTTAAAGGGACGCTGCGCCTGAGTGAGCGGCAGAGTGGGTCTCCAGGTGACGCCGAGAATGTCCGTTTTGGACTGGGTGGTGCTACAAGTACTTCAGGAGGTGTCCCGGATGCACTGGGCGGCGCCCATGGCATGGTTCAGTCTCCTCCTATCAAGTCTAGGAAGCAACCGATCAACGCCACGGATGGTCCTGGCTCTCAAGGTAGGTTCCCGGTACTTCCTTTTCTCTTTCATGGGTACGGGTATTCTTTTTTGATCAGAGTGTAATTTTTCCTCTTGATGAATTTTTACCCAGACGAGCAGGAGACTGCCAAGGATCCTGAAGAAGGTCCGATTGATGACGGAGGCAGTCTTTCCAAGGTAGCCTCTCTCTTTAGTTATTTTAAGTATGACGAGGATATTTTGGAGTTGATTTCCTTGTACCGTATTCCTCCCTCGGTACTGTGCCGCCATGCGGAGGCTGATGAGTCAGCTTGCTGCGACTCTCCGGATGACATAGTGCTTTATGAGGGGGCCTTGGAGGAGGGTCTGAGGTTCCCGATTCCCGGACCTATATGTCGGGTCTTAGAGCGTCTTTCCTTAATTCCTGGGAAGCTGGCTCCGAATGGCTGGCGAGTTTTATTAGCTTTCTTTGCACTGTGGCGATTGACCCACGGATCTAGTGCCCCTCCACCGTTCGAGGAATTTTTGGTTACCTATATATTTCTGGAGAACCCCGTTCCACACCAGGGGTGGTACCGATTTTCCCCGAGGTTAGGGGGGAAGAAGTTTATTACTGGGCTCACCTCCAATCACCATAATTGGAAGAAGAAGTTCTTTTTTATTGGGGGCGAGTGGGCCTCCGAGTCCGATCGCGACAGGGTGCCTACCAGTTGGAGTACGATTCCAAAAACTAAGCAAGGTAAGGATTCTAACTTTTGGATTTTGCTTTGATTGTCAAGTGTAACCATGTGCCTATCCTTACGATGATTGTTTTCTTGCAACTCCGCCAACCCTTACTGAGGACCAGAAGAGTCTACTTGAGATGGTCATGAACAACCCATGCAGGGAGCACTCCGAGATCATGTCAGCAGTTGGCTGTTCCACAGCTTCCTTGAGACCGAAGAAGAAGGGTATTTGACCATCGACTAGTCCCTTTGAATAGACTGTGTAATAGGATCCATTGACTTACACTGTTTTCTTTAGGCCCTCCACTTGTCAGGTCTTTTGTGGAAGAAGTGTATGTCTCCAGGACAGTTCCTTCTCCTTCTCCTCCTGCCCCCAAGAGGGCGAGGACAGACGCCGCTAGCTTGGATGGCCCTGCGGAGGCAGAGCCAGGCGATGCTCCTCCTTTCCCTCTAGCTGATATTCCGTCACCTCCGAGGGGCGGTCCTAGCGCCGTTGAGGCCGAGGTTCCGACTCCATGCTCTACTAGGGCAAAGGGTCCGCTTATTTCTCAGGGCGGTGCCTCATCGTCCATGCTTAGTAACGTGGAGTTGGCAAAGGAAAGATTCTGTACCTTCGTGACCGGCGCTGAGGCTCGAGAGATAACCTCCCTAGGTCCACAGGGAGTGGTCGACGCCGCCGTGGAAGGCTTTGCTCTGGTATGTCTTACATTCCTTCTTTGTATATGGCTTTCTTCGGCATACCCGGGCTTAGTTTTTCATCTCTCTTTGTTTTGCCTTTGAATGTCAACAGGTGGCTACTACTTTGCCTTACCTCTTCAATCATACTCTGACTATCGGGGATGTAGTCCAAGGTCGAGGAGCTGAGAGGCAGGCACGTGAGACTGCCGAGGATCAGCTTTGGCAAGAGCGGCAGGCGCGGGAGAATGCTGTGGGGCTAGCTCGACAGGCGCGAGAGGATGCCGAGAAGCAGCTTGAGCTCGAGCGGCAGACACGAGAGAGTGCTGTTGAGCAGTTGAGGCTGTCACAGGCGAAGGTTATTCAGCTTGAGACTGACCTTCGAGTTGCACTTGAGAGAGCTGTCAGAGCGGAGGCTCAGAGGGATGCCGCTGAGAGAGCTAGGGCTAGTGCTTTTGTTGATGGCTATGAGGAGCTGAGGAGGAGGGCATCAGTATCATATCCTTATAATGATCTCTCTGACCTCAAGCCTTACGAGGCCCCTGAGTCTGATGACGACGGTGATTACGTGAGTGGAGACAGTGAGGTTCAGTAGGGGTGTGACTTTTTGTATTTTGGTGTATGATGTCTTCCTTTTTGTAAGGTCCAGTGTATGGACTTTGAATGAAATTTTCTCTTTTGTAAAAGTCTCGTGATTTGAATGAAAAACTTTTTGAAGAGAATATTGAGAAATCAAGTCATGACTTACTGCCCCCAGCTATTGATAGTACTTCTTCAGGTGTTCTGCATTCCATGGGTGAGATGGAGTTGAGGAGGGCTCTGTGGAGCCGGACGTCTGAGACTCCTTCCATTGACTCATTCCGGCGAGATGGAGTTGAGGAGATGAAAATTTTGGGAGTAAGAAGTTTTGTCTTTCCCACAGACGGCGCCAAACTGATGATGCACAAATTGGTCTTCGTGCAAGATCAACAGTCAAGAATGTGTACGGGTATGATTAATAAGAAATTAATAGGCAATCAATGACAATCAATGGCGAAACTGTAAATAAGGGATCAACACAGGAGGTTTATAGTGGTTCGGTCTCGGATGACCTACGTCCACTCTTCGAAAGGCGACGGTGGCCTGGGATGTTTTATTGATGAATCACGGTAGTACTTCGGAGAGTTTACAATGCTTTGAATGAGTACTCTCTGTTTAGCTTGCTCCGGGGAGCTACAATGTTTTTGAGGGGGAGGAGAGATTGAAAAAGAGAGAAGCAAACCCTCAATAGGAAGCTCACAACTTACACTCTCAATCTCTAGAAATCTTTTCTGATGTGGCAGATCAGTCTAAACTGCAACCACAGAGCATACTAAGAATTTCAAGAGAACTCTCTCTCAAACTCACTCTTAGAAGCTTTGCTTCTTTCTTCATGCTAGAACACCCAAATGGGTGGTCAATTTATAGTAGTAGGGAATCAATCCTAGCCGTACAACGTGAATCAATCCAAACCACACAAATTAAATAATACCTATCTAACATTCAAATCTAACATTCTAATACTTATCTAACATTCAAATATTTATCTAACATTCTCTAGAATTTTCTCTTTAGTGGGCTTGGGCTTGGGTAATGGATTGGACTCTTCTTTGGGCTTTCTTGGCTTATTTGAATTGGGTTGGGCCTAGTAAAATTCAGGCTCATCATTTCCCCCTTTAATGGGCTGGGGTTGATCTTCTTCACATTTCCTTTATTGTCTTGTCTGAAGGGATATGTTTCCCGAGAGGTTTTGTTTATCAACATTTACTTGATACTCGGAGTCGAGTTTTACTAGGACTCTTGCTTGGTGGATCTTAAATAAAGTTGGGCTCCTCAAATGTGGATTTGGGCTTTTTATACAGATTGGGCCATTTGGGCTTTTTATACAGATTGGGCCATTTGGGCTTGACCCATCATTTGAGTATATCACAAACCATTGACTATTTTGATAAACAATCCATTGTGCTAATAATTTTTTTTCTAAATTTTTGTTTTTTCTTATTTTAGCATGAGACATAGGTTGTTCATTCTGGGAGTAGCTATGGCAACAGTGGTTGTGTTAATGAAAAGGAGGAAACTATGGCCATATCAACGAAAGAAAAGCACGCCAAAGTTAAGCTAGAAATCACTAACAGGCAGAAGCCAAAAAAAAAAATTACATTTTTTTCTTTTTTGGATTGATTAAATCAAAATTTTCTGTGGCCAAAAAAAAAAAAAGAAAAAAAAATTTCCAAATTGAGGAGAATAATACTATATCAGTTAAGAAAAATGTCCATGTGAAAATTAATGTGCATTGTGGTCATTGCAAACCTATTAAGAACAAGTACAAATTGGTTTGGTAGAAACATGATTTCAGCCATACAATAAAATTAGAGATTAACAGTTGCTTTAGATTGTTGGGAAAAATATGCATATTAATTTGATAACAAAGTACGATATTTAAGTTAGTAAAACTGAAAAAATAATAGAATATAAAATAAGTAAGAAGTTTTTAAAACTTTTATTTTTTTGATTATTCTAATAGTTGAATGACAGTAGTTGTTGAACGTAGGGGGTATTAGTTTAATAATTTTGGCGATAGCTCTGACTCTTGATGTTGCCATCAATGTGGAACAAACTAATTTGTAGGTCTAATGACTGCTTGATCCTCGAGAGGCCATGCCCTTTGCTTGGTTTAGACCTTTTGATTAATTTAATTACCGAAGAGTGCAACTTTTATTTTTACTGTATTCTTTACTTGTTTCTCATCAGCATAATTTTTAAAATAAGCTAAGGATACTTCTATGACAAGTACTTCTTGATGTGTGCTCCATGGGCACATCAGGCTGTGTATGAAATCATTTAAACCTAAAATTTTCTGTTATTGCAATTGTTTAAGTTTGTTCTCCATAATTTGGAGAATTATTTTTTTAATAAAGATCATCTTTATGGTTTTCTTTTTTGTGTGGGTGACTCAGTTTCTGGTTGCTATCATCCTTTATGATATCAGTTTTTCTTGACACCATTTGAGTTATTAACATTAGCCTTATCTCCTGAAAAAATAAATGACATGTTAGGATTTTAACCTATCAAATTATCATGAATCTCCCTCTTTGCCTTTTGACTCTGAATCTCAGATCAGATTCTTCCAGGGTTCTTTGCCTTTTGACTATGGATATAATCATTTCATAAATACCCAAAATGGATACCCTAAAATTTGGTCATCACTTTGTATTAAAATCATGGTAGCCACTAGGCTAATTATTTAAACGTGTCCCCTCAAGGCATATAAGGTCAAGGGCTAGTTTATAATATAAAGTCTTATAAGAAGATGTAGGCCCCACTCTAATTTGACTTAATCATCAGCATCAGCATCAACATCATGATTATGTGGTGGCATTGAATTCCAACACTTGGAAATATTAATTGGATACAACTGCTAATGCATGATAATGACTAATTTATTAAACCACCGTGGACGACGATACTCTTATGTGCAGCACATATCAATCACTTTGGAGGATGGAAAGTAAGAGAGATGAAAAGTAGGAGAGATACGTTTTCTATCTTTTAAGGATAAACTTTTAAAGGGTGTTTTAATAACTTTTTTAGGTTATTTTATAACCAAAAAATGTATCATTTTTTTGTGTGTATTTATCATTGTTGTGAATATTTTTACCAATGTTTTGATAATTATTTTTACCACTTTTATTCGATGCAAAAAAATTACTACATTTATGATTACTTTTACAACTTTAGTGAGTTTTTTACCAGTGTTTTTTTTTATTATTGTTGTGGTAATTAATTTTTATTATTTTTGTGAGTACCACAACATTGATAAAAAAGTAATCACAAATGTAATAAAAATACCTACAAATATAATAAATTTTGGTATATGACTAGAATTTTATTTTTTGATACCATAATCAAGTTCCATATAAAATATTAGAGGATTTCATTCTGTCAATTTATTTATCAACATGATGTTCGCAATTTCATATTTTGTTGATTTTGGTCAAATTCAATCACAATTATCAAACTAATCCGGGCCGCTTGTGTCATTTAGGGTTTATAAGAGTTGCTCTGATAATTAAATAATAATTTTTGGGTTAATTATTTTTTACCCTATGTGGTTTTGACTATCTTATTTACTTGACATTTAAAATTATGTATATTACCTGTTTATAGTTGATGGCGTTGATCTATCAAAGACGAGCAGAGGGTATGGATGTGTGTGAAATCAAATGTGGTGTCTGAGCTACAAGGCTCGTGCAAATTGCTAGTAAATGCTTAGGGAATTGAGGAAAAAGGAGATGAACACAATGAAATTATAGTGGTTCACCGGTCTGGGAGCTCGGCTAGTCCACTCTTCAATGGAGACTCTTGCCCCTCTTTTCTTATTGATTGCTTTGGTTGTGTTACAATACAGTGTGGAGGAAATTAGGGTTCTTCTCCCCTCTATCATCTATCTGGTCATCCCTCTAATTGGAGGCTTACCCTGTTTTTATAGCCTCTTACTTACCTCTAACCCGGATTTACTTCCTATAATCAAGTGATCCTTCCCCTTTACTCTCCTCAATGGATGAGGTACCTAATCTCCATAGGGCTGGTTTAGGGGACTTTTATCCCGAGATATTTGCCTTCCATCCGTGGAATCCTCCTTAACCTTCGAAGAGGATCTTGGTTGGTTAAAGGTTTTATGCCTTGAATTCAGCTTGGCTATTACTTCGGAGGTGTTCGCTATCATCCTGCTGTCCCCTCATTACTTCCCATATTATCTCGCTTGTGGGGGGGGGGGGGGGGGGGGGCTCTAATTCTGGCTGGACGAGCTCTACGTGTCTTACCTGACCTCCCGAGCTGGGTTTATTTCCTAAGCTCGTACTTAGGGCTTATTTTAGGTATCATCAGTTGCCCCCTAGTCCTTGTCTCAAGCTAGATTGGGCAGGGGCTGAGCTCTTTCTTCCCTAGCTCTGGTTTCCTGAAACATTTCTTTTTATTTATTTATTATTATTATTATTTTTTCTACCGGGCTGGGCCAGCACGTGGCTGGTCCTAACTTGCACGTGGGAGTGGCTTTGTGACGGTTTTCTGCAATCATGGCCTCCTCGATTCCCGTGCATATTACAAGCCACTCCTTTCAAGCTATAAATGCCCAAACGGTTATCAGAAACCCTCTTCTTCTTCCTTTCAACTTCCCTTTGTGTCCCTCTCCTTTCGATTCCTTGGCCTCTTGCTCAAAGTCGAGTTTCCTCAGTTTGATTCGAAGATTCTCATTGCTCTTCCCCTGTGATTTCTTCCTGGGTTGCTGCTTGTTGTCCATCCTCTGCTATGTACGTTTCTTGTCTCCTTTTCACCTCTTTTCTCGTTCTGGATCCCTCGGGTTCAAGGTGGTTGCTGTTCTTTTGGGCTTTTCGATTCTTTTACGTCTAGTCTCGCGATCGTTGCTTGTCTCCTCTTCCCCATTTCGTCGATTGAGGTTCTATTGTGCACATACTTGTTGTTGGAAGCTACTGTGCTGACCCTAGGGTTATTAGGGAGTGTTTGACTGGTTTTCCTCCCCTCTATCGTTCCTTTGATCTTCCTTTTTCCTATCCAGACATGTATGCCTCTTCTGGAGCCACTCGCTCCTCTACTTCTCTCTTAGAAGGTAGGTCTGCCGAGGAGGAGACTGACTTAGGGGAAGTGGGTGTCGAAATCGACAATTTCCTTGGTGTTGATGCTGTTGATTCCGAGGTCAATACCGAGGAGCTTCCCTCATCGTCTTCTCCAATGCCCCCCAAGCCTGACAAAGGCAAGGGCAAAGTCAGTGGGGTTGGGGTCTCTGGTGGTTCATCGTACTTAGGAGCTGCCCTAGAGCATGCCGAGCTCGTGGGCCCTAGCAAAGTTGACCCTTCCTTTGTGAAGATCTTCATCGCCAGCTATGGGTTTCCTGCTGGTGTCCAGACAGCTCTACCCTTTACGTTGCCAAAGTTCACAAGAGGGTCTGTTTCTTTGAGGTCGCATTCGAGAATGGCCTTCGCTTTCCTCTGCACCCATTCATCAAGAATGTTTTGCAATATTTCAACGTTTGTCCCTCTCAGCTTTCCCCTAACTTCTGGGGGGTTCTGGTGGGTCTTCTGGTCTTCTTTAAGGACCACAAGCTCGGGGTTCCCAGCGTTTCCCTGCTCTTGGATTTTTTTAACGCCAAGCTGGGCTCTTCTGAGGGTTTCTTGTATATCTCCAAGCGAGCCAACTCTAGGCAGATCATCTCTCATATTCCATCCTCCCACAAACACTGGAAAGAACGTTTCTTATTTGTTGGGGGCACCAACTGGGAATACACCCCTGCTGACAGAACGGACACTCTTGGTATTCCTAAGGCCTGGACTGTACTAGAGAACTTGCGTGAGTCCTTGTTTGAGTTGACTGAGCCCTGTTTTGAGAATCATAAGTTTCTGACTCTGTTCTGCTTGTGTTGTATCTAGGTACCCGACCTGAACTTAGTGCTGAGGACGAGGAGGTGAAGTTGAAATTGATCAAGTGTGACCCGCGAAGGTACTCCGAGCTCATTCAACCCTGGGTTCTGATTGAGAGAGGATTTAGTCCTCCTCGGATAACGATAGAAGCCCCGCCTCCCATCTCTGTTGTCAGGCCTGAAGAAGTAGCAGGTAATTCCTTTTTTCCACTAAGTTGTGCTGCCTCCCTTCCTATTTCCGCATATAACGTAACTGGTTTGACTTAGATCTTCCAGGGTCTTCCACAATGAAACCCTCTTCTGAAGAACTCCAGGCCAAGATCGACCAGCTATCGAAGAGTGGGAAAGGTAGCAAACGGAAAGCTGTGGTTGGCTCTAGACGTAGCCCTGTTACTCGGGCTAAGATTTAAAAATTGGGAGTGCCTTCCTCTTCCCCAGCTTCAACTTCGTCATAGCAGGTTCAATCGTTGAACACCCCAACAGTCGTTGAGGTCTGCCTACCATCAGGGGTCCAACCCATTTCAAGTCAAACTAATGAGCCAGGTGAGGCTTCTCCTTCCTCAACTGAGGTCCAAGAAGCCTTGAGGTTGGTCACTGGCCTTCAACCTGGTAATTTCTCCTATAGTCCTTCAGGGAAGATTATTGAATCCTTTCCGAAGAACTCTGGGCGAGATGAAGTAAAGCATCCCAAGGTGGAGGAGAATGAGGACTCCTTTTTTTAGAACAGTGAGTTTGCTGCTGGGGCCATTTCTTCTGTCCTTACCGACTTTAACGTTCAAAAGACTTCTTCCATGCCTCTTGAGGAGACCATCAGCTCAGCTCTTCAGGAAACAGCTGTTGTAAGCTCTAGCATCCTTATACATCCATTTATCTTTTATGTCGTAACCTTAAGTTTATCTTTTCTTGCTTTCTCTCCTGTCCTTAGCTGGCTCTCCACGTAAAAGGTTTGGTGAATAGGATCCAATCCTCCGAGAGCTCTGTCAAAGCTTTAAAAGCATACGAGTTTAAGGTTGCTGAACTCACCTTTGACAATGATGACCTCCGAGCTCAGGTGGCAAGCTTCAAGGAGGAGTTGGAGAACCAGGCTTCTTCCCTTCAGGGCTTACAAACGGCCAAAGATGCTGCTGATGAGAGAGAGAGAGGAAAATCAGGGATGAGCTGAGAATAGCCAGGGAAGAGCTGAAACTCAAATCTGAGGCCTGGGCTAAGGCCAGCCAGGAAGCCTTTGAAACCCAGAGCTCTTTGCAGAGCATAAAGAAGGATTATCTTGCTGTGACTGAGGCAAATACTGCACTCTACACCGAACTCGAGGCACAGAAGACTCTTGTCAAGGAGAAGGACGATGTTATTGCTGATTTGAGGGACGACGTCACCACCCAGTGGGCCACTGGATGGCTTACCTTCAGACGCCGAGCTACAAAGACTTATCCAGACCTTGATTTCAACTTAACTATTCCTACCGAGGAGGAGCTAGAGGAGACTGATACAGATGACGAGGGGGACAGCTTGACTTCTCCAGATGCTATCCCAGAAGGTGTTGAGATGTCCATCCCTCCTGCTGAGACTTCTGAAGCTCTTCCTACTAGGACAGGCTCTATTGCTACAATTCCCGAGCTCCCATCTGCAACTTCTACTATTTCTACCACTACACCGTTCTCAGCTGACCTTGTAACTGAGGCCCTTGCTCAAAATTCAGAATCAATAGGAGCAGAGACCCGTGCGGCTGGTACCCTTGGAAGCTCTCCTCTTCTGCCTGCTGCTGAGGGCTCATCTGCTGAGTTGCAAAGTCCTTCAATTACGCCTTCCTTAGACACTTAGAGCTCTCCTTGTGTTCATGTGATTCTATTTTCATTTTTCATGTACTTTGAACTCGTGTTCTGGAATACAAACTTTAAAAAGTAGTCTCTGTTCTGAACTCTTGCTGTGACTTCTGCTTTGAGACATAATTTTTTCTTTTGCCAATTTTCCTTTGCCTTATGTTTCCCTTGCCCCCATTGCTTTGAGAAGTACTTCAGTCCTTCTTAAAGCAAAATTATTGACTTTATGGGCTGCCGGGCTCTTTTTATGAACTAGGGAACTCATCATGAGCTTCAGGGATCTTTCTAGGAATTAAATAGCCCATTGCGAGCTCCTAGGCCCTTTTCTGAACTTTTGGAGTTCTTCGTGGGCTGAGTTGCTCATATCATGAACTGAATAGCTCAGCGCGAGCTACGTGGCTCATATTATGAACTGAATAGTTCACCGTGAGCTGCGTGGCTCAAGTTATGAACTGAATAGTTCATCGTGAGCTACGTGGCTCAAGTTATGAATTGGAGAGTTCATCGTGAGCTGCGTGGCTCAAGTTATGAACTGAATAGTTTATTGTGAGCTGCATGGCTCAAGTTATGAACTGAATAGTTCATCGTGAGCTACGTGGCTCAAGTTATGAACTAGAGAGTTCATTGTGAGCTGCGTGGCTCAAGTTATGAACTGGAGAGTTCAAAATTCTGCTTTATTGAAAACAGCTACCCATGAATAAAAAACTTGCCGCTTTATTGAAAATCTCTTCGTTACAATGGAGACTCACTGAAAAAACCTTTTAAGATGTTCTGCATTCCAAGAGTGAGGTAAGATTTTTCCTTCCTCTGTTTGCAGCTCGTAATTTCCAGGTCTGATCACCCTTGATATGATGTAGGGTCCTTCCCAATTAGGTCCCAGCTTCCCATGAGTGGGGTCCTTTCTCGCAGGTAAGAGTTTCTTTAGCACTAAATCCCCAGCTTCAAAGCTTTTGTGCCTAACCTTTCTGTTATGATACCTTGTTGTTTTCCTTTGGTAACTTTGGACGCGATGCAGAGCTCTGTCTCTCTTTTCATCGAGGAGATCGAGGTTCAGTAGGAGAGATTCATCATTGTGTTCAGCGTCTGCAAACTCCACCCTAGGTGATTGGAACCCCACCTCGACAGGTGTCACTGCCTCGGTTCCAAAAGCCAAAACAAACCGGGTTTCTTGAGTTGCAGACCTGGCAGTGGTCCTGTAGGCCCACAATACTTCAGGGATGTACTCCACCCACTTACCTTTTAGGTTTTCTAGTTTGGTCTTCAGAGCTGCCTTTATGGTTCTGATGGTGACCTCTACTTATCCATTGGATTGAGGATGTGCTGGAGCTGAGAAGTAGTTCTTTATCCCGAGCTCAGCACAAAACCTTTTAAATTTTGGGTTTTCAAACTGCTTTCCATTGTCAGATATGACTGCTCTGGGAACCCCAAACCTGCAAACTATAGATTTTCAAACAAAGTTTTGGACCTTTTGTTCGGTGATTGTTGCCAAAGGTTCGACCTCTGCCCATTTGGTGAAGTAATCCACCCCTATAATGGCGAACTTGCATTGTCTCACACCGGTGGGAAGGGGACCAAGTATATCCAAACCCCACTGGTGGAAAGGCCACAGGCTTATCACTGGGGTCAATAGCTCGGGCGGACAATGGGAAATGTTGGCATGCTCCTGGAAAGTCTTGCATTTCTTGACCAGTTCAGTGGCATCATTGAGCATAGTGGGCCAATAATACCCTTGCCTCAGTGTTTTTCCTGCTAAGGCCCGAGCTCCGATGTGATTGCCACATATTCCCTCATGTACTTCGCTGAGTATATAGTTAGCGTTTTCATCTCCCACGCATTTAAGGAGAGGTGTTGAAAAACCTCGTTTGTACAGATTTTCCTGTAGCAAAGAAAATCTGGCTGACCTGGCTCTTAGTTTGGAGGCCTCCTTGGCATCGTTTGACAAGGTTCCGTTCTGCAGGTATTTTATGATGGAGTCCATCCAGCTCGGCTGAGCTATGATTGTGAGCACTTCTACTTTTTCAATACTTACTGAAGGCTCTGTAAGGTGCTCCACTGGTATTAGCCTATCCAAGTCCTCTTGTGAGGCAGTTGCTAACCTTGCCAACACATCTGCTCGTGAATTTTCTGTCATGAGAACGTGTCTGACCTTAACCTGCACAAACTTCTTGATTAGTTCTTGTACCTTTCTGAGGTAAAGGACCATTTTTTCGCTTCTCACTTCGTAAGACTCCTCTATCTATTTCACCACTAGTTGGGAGTCACTGCAGATCTCCAGCTGTTCTGCCTCCATGGAGTAAGCAAGATTGAGCCCAGTGATGACAGCTTCATACTCAGCCTCGTTATTCGAGGCCTTAAACCCAAACCTGAGGGCATATTCGGCATCTATCTTGTCTGGAGAGGTCAAAATTAAACCTGCACCGCTTCCTTGAGCATTAGCAGCTCCATCTACCGAAAGTTTCCAAGTGGGGAGGTCGGGTACTAACTGGGTTGCCTCCATAGGCGCAACTGTCGTGAATTCTACGATAAAATCTGCCAGAACTTGCCCTTTAACTGCAGTTCTTGGTTTGTACCTGATGTCGAACTCGCTGAGCTCTATAGCCCACTTAACTAGTCTTCCTGAAGACTCTGGCTTATAAAGTACCTGCTTCATCGGCTGATCTGTCGGAACCTCGATAGTGTGCGCTTGAAAGTAGGGCCTAAGTCTTCTGGCAGTTGTGACCAGAGCTAAGACAAGCTTTTTCATTTTAGGATATCTCTCTTCTGCCCCCTCGGAGCTTTGCTGCAGTAGTATACTGGTTGCTGAGCTCTGTCTCGTTCTTTTACTAGCGCTGCGCTGGTAGAGAAATCAGAAATAGCTAGATAAAGTGTCAGTATCTCCCCTTCCAATGGGCTAACCAGAACAGGAGGCGAGCTTAGGTAATCCTTCAAGGCTTGGAATGCTTCTTCACAACGGGTGTCCCACTGGAATGCTTTCTTTAGGATTTGAAAGAAGGGTTGACATTTGTCACTTGATCTAGATACAAACCGACTCAAGGCAGCTATTCTTCCCGTCAGACGTTGGATCTCTCTAGTGTTGGATGGTGGCCGCATGTCCAATACTGCTTTGACCTTTTCTGGGTTAGCTTCAATACCCCTGCTATTGACTATGAAGCCCAGAAACTTTCCCGCGGATACTCCAAATGCACACTTGGCAGGATTAAGCTTCATCTTGTACTCTTTGAGGATTTGGAATGACTCTGCTAGGTGCTGGATACGGAGCTCTATCTTCAGCGATTTTACCAGCATGTCATCAATGTAGACTTCCATGGATGTCCCAATCTTTTTTTGGAACATTCGATTCGCTAGGCGTTGGTATGTGGCTCCCGCATTCTTCAATCCAAAATGCATGACCTGATAGTAGTATGTTCCCTGTTCAGTCACAAAGGAGGTATTCTCTTGGTCATTGGGGTCCATCCTAATCTGGTTGTAACTTGAGAAGGCGTCCATGAAGCTAAGGAGCTCGTGTCCGGCTGTGGCGTCGATTATTAAGTCAATCCGAGGTAAGAGAAAACTGTCCTTGGGGCATGCTCGGTTGAGATCAGTGAAGTCGATTCACAATCGCCACTTATCACTGGTTTTCTTGACAAGAACCACATTTGCTAACCAGGTAGGGTAGTCAATATCCCTGATGGCCTTAGCATGGAGGAGTTTCCTGACCTCCTCATTGATTGCTTTCTGGCGCTCTAGGGCGAAACTTCTTCGCTTTTGTTTGATAGGTTTGCAGGTAGGATTTATGCTGAGCTTGTGCGTGATGATCGAGGGGTCAATACCTTTCATATCCTCCTGCTTCCATGCAAACACTCCTATATTTTTCTTCAAGAACTGGATGAGAAGGCTTTTGACCTCTCCATTCAGCTTGGACCCCACATAAACGAGGTGTTCTGGCTCCTCGTCAAGCTGAATTGGTTCCAGCTCTTCCAATGACATTGGTCTTGTGTCCAGCTCGTCCCTCATGTCGAGCTCATCTAGCTGGATATTCTTGATCTCCTTCTGCTTCATTGAAGTCATGTAGCACTCCCTCGCTATGCGCTGGTCCCCTCGAACCATTCCAACCCCGTTTTCTATAGGAAACTTCACAACCAAGTGATAAGCGGAGGGGATAGCCTTTACTGCGTTGAGGGAAGGTCTCCCGAGCAACATGTTGTACGCAGAGGGTGCATCAACTACCAATAATTTTACTGTAGTGGTAGCCTGGCATGGGGAATCTCCCATAGTGAGCACTAGCTGGATTGATCCTAAGGGGAGCACATTTTTCCCCGAGAACCCCATTAAATGTGCGCTGACTGGCTCTAACTTTTCCCTGCCTATCCCCATCTTGTCAAATACAGAGGCAAAAATGACATCTGCAGAACTCCCGTTGTCAATGAGAACTCGATGAACAGTTCGGTTGGTTACGACAGCCTGTATCACCAATGGGTCATCATGGGGATGTTGGCAAACCTCCAGATCTGAATCTGAGAAGTGATGACGGTACTCAGCCGAGGTGCGTTGGATATGTCGTGTACTTCCATTGCTTCCTCGGGTCTGATTCTTCGCAGGTGTGCCTTCCTGGCTGAGCTTGACTCTCCACCTCCCGCAAAACCTCCAGATATTACTCTAATATCCCCCAAGGGTTGCTGATGTTGTACTGGGGCCTGCTGCTGAGGTGGTGGAGGCGGGGGAGCTCGATTCTGATTTTCCTGGGCCACATAGTGGCGCAACTGACCTCGCCGAATCAGGAATTCAATTTCTTTCTTCAGTTGGATGCAATCGTCGGTGTGGTGGCCGTGATCCCTGTGGTACTCACAATACTTTGAGGGATCTCTCTTTGATGGATCTGCCTTCATCCGGGGTGGCCACCTCAGGAACTTCTCGTTCTACACCTCATATAGGATCTGTGATACTGTTGCGGTGAGTTGAGGGAGCTGCCGAGGTGCATATCTTGGTTGCAACTCGGGCCGTGGTGGGCCCAGGCGATCTCTGACGTCCCCCCTTCTTTTGGGGGAGGGCTCTCTGTCTCTTCTTGGAGTTCTATCCTGTCCTCTTTCTCTTCTGGGACTTCGGTCCCTCTTTTTCTCCTCATTCCCTTTATCCTTTTGTGCGGACGAGCTCCCCACCTTGGAGAGAAGAGCTTCCTCGCCATTAATGTACTTCTCTGCTTTAGCGAGCACCTCTACCATGCTCGCTTGTGGGTTTTTTGAGATAGAAAATATCAGGTCTTTAGATTGCACTCCCAATCCAGCTATAAATGCAGTGATGGCAAACTTTTCGTCCGGGGCATCTACCTTTAGTGACTCCGAGTTGAACCTTTGAACGTAAGATCTCAGGTTCTCCTAGGGTCCCTGCTTCACACTCAATAGGTGGTAGCTCGGCTTTCTGTATATTCGAGCTCCTATAAAGTGAGATACAAAAGCTATGGAGAGCTCTTTAAAGGATGAGATTGAGGCTGGTGGGAGCCTGTTGAACCAGGCCATGACAGAGCCTTTTAGCGTGATGGCAAAGGCTCTGCAACGTACAGGATCCTGGTACCCATGCAGCTCTATCTAGTTTTTGTAAGTGTTGAGATGATCTACGGGATCTTTTGTCCCGTCAAAGGCCTCTATCTGTGGCACTCTGAACTTTGGTGGGAGAGGAAAGTGCAGCACTCCGGTGGTGAATGGGGACTCAGTCTGCTGTACTAGGGCGTCCATTGTAACTGGAGCCTTGCTCTTTACAGCCTCATTTATGTGACTGAGCTCTTGCTGGATATCCTTGAAGCGCTGCTCCCAATACTGTTCCCTCCTTCCCTGCTGGTAAGGGAGAAAGTCGTCTCTTTTGCCTTCATCGTTCTGACTTTGTACCTCTTCGTTGTGGCCATTCCTAGGGGGCAGGTAGGGGACATGCCCCCTGGTCTGGCTGTTTTCTCCTCCTTCATTGACCTTTCTGAGGGGGTCCAAGTGTCGTTGTTCCCAATAAGGGAGATTATTCTGGCCTTCTTGGGCCGGTCGTGCCTCATGTGGGCGTTGTAAGAGCTTAGAGAGCTCTGCGTTTTCCTTTAGCAAACGTTGGTTGACGAGGCGAAGGGCCTCCATCTCGTTGTTAGTGCGGAAATCTCTCATAGGGGATTAGTATCTGGGACGTTCTCGGGTTGTCTACCGTTGGTGGCTTCCTGTTGATCCTGCATCCATGGTGGGTTTGTTTGGCTTCTGTTCATGTTTCGAATTGATACCATCAGTCACTGAGAGGTCAACTTATTTGTAACAGGAACAGTCGTTCCCACAGACGGCACCAAACTGATGGCGTTAATCTATCAAAGATGAGCAGAGGGTATGGATGTGTGTGAAATCAAATGTGGTGTCTGAGCTACAAGGCTCGTGCAAATTGTTGGTAAATGCTTAGAGAATTGAGGAAAAAGGAGATGAACACAATGAAATTATAGTGGTTCACCGGCCTGGGAGCTCCGCTAGTCCACTCTTCAATGGAGACTCTTGCCCCTCTTTTTTTATTGATTGCGTTGGTTGTGTTACAATACAGTGTGGAGGAAATTAGGGTTCTTCTCCCCTCTATCGTCTATCTGGTCCTCCCTCTAATTGGAGGCTTACCCTGTTTTTATAGCCTCTTACTTACCTCTAACCCGGATTTACTTCCTATAATCAAGGGATCCTTCCCCCTTACTCTCCCCAATGGATGAGTTACCTAATCTCCATAGGGCTGGTTTAGGGGACTTTTATCCCGAGATCTTTGCCTTCCATCCGTGGAATCCTCCTTAACCTTCAGAGAGGATCTTGGTTGGTTAAGGGTTTTATGCCTTGAATTCAGCTTGGCTATTACTTCGGAGGTGTTCGCTATCATCCTGCTGTCCCCTCATTGCTTCCCATATTATCTCGCTTGTGGGGGGGGGGGGGGGAGCTCTAACTCTGGCTGGACGAGCTCTACGTGTCTTACCTGACCTCCCGAGCTGGGTTCATTTCCTGAGCTCGTATTTAGGACTTATTTTAGGTATCATCAATAGTTATGTATCAAAGTGAAGTAATTGACGCTATTAGCAGAATTAAAAAATTATTATAATATCTACGTTTTAAAATTAGATTTTCGTTTGATTTACTCTTGATCATAAAACTAATGGAACATGACAACAAATTAACACATTTTAATCAAACATGTCGAGTCTTTTTCTCCCTCAAGTGAGACTTTGATCCGGAGCTGAAAATCACATGTTTTTATTATATGTTTTTTGATTTATGACTGATGTCTACTCATTTAGGTATTATAGCATATATTATAAAGAGTATTTTAGGCACTTAGACAATATTTTTTTAGAAAGAAACAATGGAAATAAAACTCACAACATGTTTTAGACGTGTGGAGCACATGCTTCATTAACTTGGATGATAAAAATAAACATTTCACTTTAGTACATAAGTATAAGGGAGTAATGTGTACAATTTTAAACGTTAAGTAAGTAAAGTATTTTTAACCGAAATCACAAGAAAATAAAAATTAATTAACTCATAAATTTTTTTCATGCAATTAACCTGTTAACATGGAAAGAGTAAGAAGTTTTATAACTTTTGAGATTCGATTTCAAATCGTGTGGGCAGCTTTTTAACTCTTCGGAGGAACCTACGGTATTCAATAACTTTAACTAGCACAAATAAAATTTTGAAGGATCCAAATCGAAAATAATTCCTCGAAATGAAGGCGTTGACCTCTAACTGGACCAATCACCTTTATGTAACTGCAATAAATTAATTCTTTTAAGAAACTATTGAAAATTAAACAAACTTACCTCATTTTGTCGTATAAAACCAGGCCAAACAAACTGATTTACTTCCAAACTCGCTCTTCCATTTCTCACAATACAACTCTTATCATGGCTTCTCTGAGCTGCTCCGCCTCCGACCTCGTCCCCCTCCTAGGCAGCGCCACCAACGCCACTGCGGCGGCAAATTTCATCTGCAACCAATTCGACAGTGTCTCTTCCACACTCTCCGACGCCACCTACGCCATAGACAACACGTACCTCCTCTTTTCAGCCTACCTAGTCTTTGCCATGCAGCTCGGTTTCGCCATGCTCTGCGCTGGCTCGGTCCGTGCTAAAAACACCATGAACATCATGCTTACCAATGTCCTAGATGCAGCTGCTGGTGGCCTCTCCTACTACCTCTTCGGCTACGCCTTTGCCTTCGGTGGCCCCTCCAACGGCTTCATCGGCCGCCACTTCTTTGGCCTCAAAGATGTTCCTTCGCCAGCCGGTGACTACAGCTTCTTTCTCTACCAGTGGGCTTTTGCCATAGCCGCTGCAGGTAGTGTTTACAATCTGCCAACAGTTTTTTGTCGCGAAACTAATCCTGTTCTCATTTTTGTCACAAGATTTTTATTGACAACTAACAGGTCGTCATTGGGTTGCCAATAAAAGCTCATCGCTAAATTCAATTAGTGGCTAATATAGGAAAATCTGAAAAGATTGGGCACCAAAACCCATATTTGTTTTAGTGCTAAACAAGATCTTTTTTGTAACTGAAAGTGTCTATTGCTTCTTTCAGGTATCACAAGTGGCTCCATAGCCGAGCGAACCCAGTTCGTGGCCTACCTCATATACTCATCATTCTTGACTGGCTTTGTCTACCCGGTAGTTTCACACTGGTTTTGGTCGGGTGACGGTTGGGCAAGCGCGTCCCGGACCGACAACAATCTTCTTTTCGGGTCAGGAGTCATTGACTTTGCCGGTTCAGGTGTGGTCCATATGGTAGGAGGCATTGCCGGACTCTGGGGAGCCTTAATCGAAGGACCAAGAATAGGCCGGTTCGACCAGGCCGGCCGGTCCGTTGCCTTACGTGGTCACAGTGGTTCACTTGTGGTATTAGGTTCTTTCCTGCTATGGTTTGGCTGGTATGGGTTCAACCCGGGTTCTTTTTTGACCATCATGAAATCTTACGGTACTCGGGGGACTTATTATGGCCAATGGAGTGCGGTTGGAAGGACAGCTGTCACAACCACATTGGCTGGATGTACAGCTGCTCTCACTACCTTGTTTGGCAAAAGATTACTTGCTGGCCATTGGAATGTTACTGATGTCTGCAATGGCTTATTGGGGGGTTTTGCTGCTATCACCTCAGGGTGTTCCGTGGTGGAACCGTGGGCAGCTATTGTATGTGGCTTCGTGGCAGCTTGGGTTTTGATCGGGTGTAACAAGATTGCAGAGAAATTTAAGTACGATGACCCGCTGGAGGCGGCTCAACTCCATGGGGGGTGTGGCGCGTGGGGATTGCTCTTCACTGGATTATTCGCAAGGCAGGAATATGTCAACGAGGTGTATCAAGGGCGGCTGGGGAGGCCGTATGGATTGTTCATGGGTGGTGGTGGAAAGCTATTTGCAGCTCAAATTATTCAAATATTGGTGATTATTGGATGGGTGACGGCCACTATGGCCCCACTTTTCTATGTGCTTAACAAATTGAAATTGCTAAGGATCTCAAAGGAGGATGAAATGGCAGGAATGGATCTAACCAGGCATGGTGGATTTGCTTACATATATCATGATGAAGATGATCTCTCCAATGTGCCTGGGTTTATGATGAGGAAAATAGAGCCTACTAATAGTCCAATGCCATATCAAAATTCACCATCCTCAGCTGTGTGACAACTGCCCTCTACAGAAGCACTATATCATGCGCCAATTGTGACGGGATTAGGTAGTAGTTGGTCCGAGTAGAAAGTCAAAGTTTAGTTTCTCCATCATTGGTGCTTGGATTATAAGTATGGTCTTCTAATAATTGGGTTAGGAATGTATTATAAAATATTTATGAAAGTGTGAGGTTCACTCTCTCTCCCCCCCCCCCCCCAAAAAAAATTGCATTGTACACCTTGTTCACTAAAAAGGATTAGTATGTAAAATGGACTTTATATACTGGATTATTTGTGCCTTGTCTCATTTGACTTCCAAGATTCTCAAATAAATTCTCCTTTCGTCTTTTGTTGTGCGCACCATAGATTATTATATATTTTCAAATTTTTATAATGAATAATTATCTTAACCAAGTGTTTTTGTGCTCATAGTTGTAATGCAAATTACAATACACACATCAAATAAACTCTGGATGTATACAACTACTTTATTGGAGAAAATGGAGCTTGTATGTGGCATTGTACACGGTTAATTTAAAGGATGAATGTCAAATGAGGTAGCTTTATAAATAAGCATGAGGGTATTCGGTAACATTTGCTTACACCATATTTATACTACTTTTAAAAGTGGCTTAAGAAAAAAAAACTTTTGATTTTTTTATTTACCCTTGAATAACTCTATAATGTCATATTTATACTTTCACTCACTGTTGCCTTATTGTATTCTTACCTTAAAAACATATTTTTTGCTACTTAAATGCATTGCATGTTACTTCACCCTTCAAGTGTCCGTCTATCTTGTCCTCTTTCCCTCTTTCTCTCTCTCTCTTTCTCACACACACAAAACTCCAGTTCAACGGTTACTCCTTCCAAGTTAGTAAACTTCTGTTTTTCTCTTCCACCCTTAAACCATACAATTAAGTCATTTTCATCCTTGAACGTAAACTAATTTTTATCCCTTTTTTTTGACCCTATACATTCTTACACCAAATAAGCAGTTACAATATCCTATTAATGAGCTCTTACTTCTCTTCCTCATAGTTTGCCTGTTGGGCTACCTAAAAGACCATAAGTCACAATTGGCAAGTATACAATGAGGAACATAACATACAACAAACATAGAAAATATCATTTTTGAGGTTTGATGATGATTGTAGACTCCTAAAAAACCTGCTCAACAACATTCCAAGATGGAAGTTGATTTCAACACATTTCTTGCACCTTTGTGATCCTTATATGAACTATTTAGGAAGATCATTTCGTCAATTTCTGACACTCCAGATGTTATTCCACTTTTGCCTCTCGCAAGGTTGGGTACGCTCGGTTCGATTTTCTGAAGAGTAGTTCAGAAGCCCATTGAAGCAATTGGTCAGTCATAATTTTGGGTGGCGCATTTCTATTCAGGAAGGGGCAATTATGAGGTCTTAAATGTGTTTTTTAGTTCTATCATTAACTGATGTTCCGGTTTTATTTTCTGTTCAAACTAAGATTTAATCTATTTTTGAAGCTCGTGTATGTGATTTTATTGTTTGATTGTAAGAACATAAAAATTAATGATAGTAACATCATCGTCTTTGATTTCGAGGAAAAATTTGGATAGTGTTCGGAAGTCACCATCTCAAGATTTTTGGGGGACCAAAGGAAAGGATGTGGTAGTTTGTATTCTATTATCTATTATTATTATTATTAATTTTTTTTTTGTGATTGTGATTTTATTCTTTGGGCTCTGTCATTTATTCATGTACATGCAGGTTGAACTTAAGGTTCAATATGCGTGTTTTGTGATCTCCATATATTTCATAAATTTTTGAACAAGTTACTATGTAAGTCTGGGTCCCATTTTATGATTATACATGTGATTGTGTGTAGGAAACCACATTTTTGGAATCAAAATGCATGTAACATGAGGATGGCGGGGATTGAGGATACAACAAAGCTGCTTGAAAAGAAATTGGCATCAGAGTTATTGACAATGATATTACTAGAAACCTTGACGCTTGCGAGAACATTCATTCATTAACTGAATTTGGTGGGTATAGCTGAAATCCATAACTGGTGACTTTGAACTTAGTTATCCTTGTTTGATATGTCACTCAAAGCTTTGTATGTTATTTCAACTGTTGGAACTTCACAGGCTTGAATTAAATCAACATTTTCACTGCTCTATTTCTCCAATATGTGGTTGCATTTTTTGGGAATTCTCATGTAGGCATTTTGCAATAATAGGGAACGCTTTCGTAAATATTTGACTATGGGTCAAATTTATAAAAAAAAATAAAATTATTTGACTATGTGTTGTGTTACATCTAAATGATTTCATACTGTAGATATCCTCCACATGTCCTTATGCACTATGCTCGTAGATTATTTGAAATTGTAACTACTAAATGTTTGTCTATTCTAATTCTTGTTTATCTCCATGCACCGTCCTTTTTTGTTTGGAGGTATGTTGAATCTTTGTTTTTTTGGTTTACCATCAAAACATAGCGGAAAACAGTTGAACGCCAGATTGTCATAGATGAATTATCATCATGTTTTTAACTGCCCCCATCAATCACGGCTCTCTTCCAAACGTTTGTATAAGGTCCAAGAATGTGACAAAACACTTTGATCATTACTGATGCAGCTTCAGCTTATGACCTTTGTTCAAATGTATATAGATGCCTTATGCTTAAAATGAATCCCTCAAATTGGTCATATTTCTATATTGACTTTTTTTCTGTTGTTTTTAGTTGCATTCTTGGATAGTAACCATTTTAAAATTTGGAAGATCAGTTGCTTACAGCAACCATTAATGTTAAACATTTGTAATTAGCCACATAATTTTGTTGGTATATTGTTCAGTCATATATGTTTTTACTTCATGTTCTACTATGATATGAGAAAAATCTCAAACTCAAAATTTTTGTATTTGCTTACTGTTAAAATTTTCTCCCGCTATATTAAATTTTTGGCTTCACCCTTACAAGTTAACAGAATGGGAAGATAAGTGATAAAGTGAAGGCACTAATCATGTTAATAGGAGAGCATCATAAATTTTAAAACATTATGATCGTTGAATATAGTAAACCCAAACCTCGAGAGAGATCAATATAATTGACTTTGTACAATAATAAAACTTAGGAATTTTTGTTTTTGCTAACTAGGAAATATTTGAGTTTATTAGAATATTGATCTCCTTCTTCTAGATACATATAATTTCCGTCATGACTTACCCCATGTAGTCTTCGAGATAAATCCACAAAATGATCTCAAGGTTTTGAAAAAATTTGGTCTCACAACTTTTAAGTGAAACTCACGTCATTGAACCAACCTAATCACTTACCCCATGTAGTCTTCAAGATAAATCCACAAAATGATCTCAAGGTTTTGAAAAAATTTGGTCTTACAACTTTTAGGTGATACTCACGTCATTGAACCAACCTAATTGTCAAACCTTGTGCTAAAAATTAAAACAGGAAATACTATCTATGTGCGTAGATAATTTGACGGTATATGATTGACTTAAATCTAGACATCTAGGTTTTGACTCTTACGGATAACTTTCGAATTTGATGGATATGGATCGACAGATGATTAAGGTATATAGAATTTATCCTATACATATAAATACTATGTTTAGTAATTTCTCATCACATAAAGAAAAAAAGTAAAGAAAAGAAAATAGAATATTGTGTTAGTTGAGGTAGTCCGCCAATAGTAATCGGGTTTTTGTTCCTTATTGGAGAACCTGTGGGCTGGTTTGTTTAAGACTGAACCAAACATCTTTCTATGCTTTGTCTACCTGGCTTAACATGGCAGACAAAAACACTTTGGGTTGGATTATTCCACCCCATAAATAACCCATTAAAATTTTTATAATCAAACTACATTATTTTTTAACTAAGTTCACCCCATATTAGATACACTCCCTTAATAATAAATCCACCTTCTATCTTCTCAAAAGTCAAAACTAGGGTTTCATTTACTATCTACTCTCATACACCCTACACAAAAAGTTTTTCAATATGAATTTCTTTAGTAAGATACATTTTAGTATTGTGTGGTATTATAATAGGGGTGTATATAGCATATGATGTACTTAGTTAAAATGGAGGTAGAAATAGAAATGGTAGATTTAATAGTTTAATTACAAAAATTTTAATGAAGTAGGAATGAATATTTGTGGGGTGGGAATAATTTCACCCAAACTCTTTTGGTACAGGAGAAATCTATGGTACAGAAAAAAAAAATCAGTATCATACCATAATTTATAAATTTTGTGAGTGTCAATTATCACGGTTGATCAGTCCACATTTTTCTGAATGGATTGGATAATAAAGGGACAAAAGGATGAGTAAAAAACCGACGTAAGGGAATCCAGTGCATTGCAAGGCTTGTGCGGGTTCCATACTTGAAAAAAAAAGAAACAAATAGCAAATGACGCATGGAGTTTATCCCATATAGGGGTGTCAATTTGCAGTAAATATTGGGCGTATCATCGTTGATACGTGGTATCACCAGTCAATAATAAACCTACAAAAAGCCGTAAGGTAAATTTCACTTGGGTGGATATTAAATGATATGGCGGGATAATTACTATAATATGTGAGATTCACCTGTTTATTTGTTATGTTTTTATTGGATGGTGATACTATGTGATAATGATGATGTGATATCATTGTTATACCTAATATTTTTTCGTCGATTTGACCTATTAACACGAACATGGTAAGAATCTGACATGACTCTAATTGACACAATTGATAAATATGCATAATAATTAGGTTGGATTAGTGTTTAATACTTGTAACAAATTAAATTTTTACTTTATCAATGTAATACAATAACAAATTCATGTAAAGAAGTAATATTCAATTTATCTATTTAACTTTTTTTATGAGATGGTGGCATCACGTGATGATCTCTTTACTTCATTTCTTGTTGAATCATCTCAAATATATTCAAGTGAAATTCATTGTGTACAGGTGAATTTTAAACTTATTAATGGTGACTGATTCGTCCAAAAAAAAATTGAAAAGAAAATATATCGATTTGAATCCTGTGGTGCCATGGTGTTACTGTCATGGGAGAAGCCACTGACGACCTAGGAGCACAAGCCCACCTTGAAATTATTTTCAAAAAATATTACTTTTCTAAATAATTGTAAGTATATTTAAGTGTGCACGCTTTATCATTTTCTATCAATTAGTATAGTCTCATACCTAAATAATTTTGAACTTTTGAACACACTTTATAAATACATCTAAATAAGTTTTTGACATATGAAACTCATTTTTTAAGTTATTGAGATTATAAAAACTAGATTGCATAACTGAATGAGTGATCAATAACTAATAATTTGATTGACTATATAGAGAATGACAATAGTTATACAGTTAATCTCATTTGTTGTAAAAGTTTATAATTAGCCACTTCTTATTTATTTATTTGTATATATTATATTTATTGATATTTAATTTTTTAATTTTATGAATTTTTAAGTATTAAATATAATATAGTAAATTTAAATATATTATTTTATTTTTATTCATTGAAAGAAAAATTAAAAAAATTCTAAATAAAGTGTCACTAAGCCTGAAATTTCTTTCTTTTTTTTTTTTTTGGGTACATCGGAAAAGTAGCATGAAATTTCTCTGGCTCTGCCCTAGTTACCGTTAAATTAAATATTCTCTCGTTGTAGAGAGTGGAGCAGTAGTCCATTATATATACTTCCGCATAGACACCGCAAAACCAGAATAGACCAGACTGGACATGGCAGACGAAGTCGAAGGCTTGAGGTTCGAGCAGAGGCACGGAAAGGCGAGGGTGAGGGTCGCTAGGGTTTGGAAAGACGAAAACGGTCGCCATTTCTTCGTCGAATGGAACGTCAGCATCAGCCTCCTCTCCGATTGCTTACCTGCCTATGTTCGCGGCGACAATTCCGATATCGTCGCCACCGATACCATGAAAAACACTGTAAAATTCTCTTCTTTTTTTGTTATGAAATATGCAATTATATATGCCTACTTGCTCAGGTTCTCATAAGATTTCATTTATATGTTGACGATCATATGTGAAATAGTTTTTCTATTCCTTCACTTAACTTGGATGCAAATCTATATACAACTATAGGATGATTGTGTGTTTGCTTATGTATATGTTCTTTACCCCGACTTATAATCATATGTTCCTTCATATGTGCTATGATTGGGTCAGGATACATTAGAATCTAATGGCTCTCTGGGCTGGAAAACAGGTATATGTTAAAGCCAAGGAATGTTCAGAACAACTTTCTGTGGAGGACTTTGCTATTGGACTTGCCAAGCACTTTACATCCTTTTATCAGCAGGTAATTCTATCACAAATTGATTCAATACTACCGCCTCAAAATAGATATTATTGTGAAACAAAATTTAGAGTAGAGGGTACTTCAGTTTTTGCATTGATCTCTCCAGCATCTATAGCATCGTTATGTACACATTTTACTTGTGGATTGAAGTTTTCCATACAGAGGCAGAATCAAATTTGAATAAGTTTAGCCATTTTCTAAAAATATTTGAGTAATTGTGGGTGATTCTGGCTTATATGACCAATTTCTCTCCACTGCAGCATACACTTTTAAACCTGAAACAAACCTAAGCTTTCCTGAGTTTTTTTAGAAGTCAAACGTTTGCCCATAATCTTTAATTGTTATCAAAAACAGAAAACTGTACCAGAAGTCCATATCATTGTTGTTCAAACAATTTTAATTTCCTATTTAAGGCTTAACATGATTGCCGCTGTCACATGTTGGACTTCTGTCTGGTATTCTATAAGGTTACTGAGCTTAAGATGAGCTGTTCAGGGCTCTAGTTCCAGTTCTTTAACTCTGTTCATGCCTTGTTTAGGCCGAAACTTGTCAACATATGATTTTTAGGCTTGATTGGCTAGGCATCCAGCTTTTGACAGAAGCTTGTTCTTGTGTTTCACTAATGTTAAAAGGAGCTAAAATTAACTGTTAGCTAGCTGATCTAAACTACTCACAAGATGCTATGTTAATTCGCAACTCTAATGATGCTTACATGAAGCCTGATTTTGAAAATCAGAGTTTCTCTTTTTTTTTTTTTTTTTCGGGTAAGAGAGCTTTGACACATGGAATTTGGGAATATTAAGGTTAGTATATTGCTCAAGTTTTTTAGATTTGTTATAGTTTGTAGAAGTACTTGGAAATATTAAAGAAGAGGGGGTTGGGGGGAGACAATATTTGAATTACAAAAAAATTGTCAATAGCAATATAACCACTTGTGCAGGATTAAAATTCTTGTTGAAGTACTTTTCCAAGTTAGTTATGGCAACTGGTGCCATGGCCTCCTAATAAATGGGGGCCACTAAGGGGAGGTTGTCAGGGTTTGAATCGCATCATGAGTTGGGTGGATTAAGAAGTCCAATTCTCATCAATAGTTAGTTAAAAGAAGAAAAGGTAATTATTGCATCAACAACTTAGACAAAAGTGTCCTTGTTCATTTGCCTGTTTGTTATGGACAAAACTGTGCTAAAACCTGGAGCTATAGTTTGAGGCCCATGCGCAACCACATAGAGGTGGTTTATTAGATACTAAGCAAGCAAAATTTTGGTGTCCTTAATCATGGCTCATATAGCTCATTACTTTTTTGTAGGTAACCACTGCTATCATCAAGATAGTGGAAAAGCCATGGGAGCGTGTATGTATAGACGGTCAACCACATGAGCATGGTTAGTATTTTTAATCACTTCTGTTATGGAAGGGAATCATCAAGATCCGAACTTTCTTGGGAAGAGCCGCTTGAAAGTCTAACTTTCTATTCTCTTCTATCTTAACTTTCTATTCTCTTCTATCTTCCCTACATAATTTCTTTGATGTTCATAGATTTTTTGTTTGAATCCACACTAATTTTCTTTTTCTTTATTGAAAGGTAACTACAATTACATGCTAGTCATTTATGGCTTCATGCTTTGGCTCCCAACTAAAACCTTTGCTGAAGCAGTGACCAGCAACTTATTTTCAGTAGAGGTTTTTGAAGCTGAAGCATTTCCTCAAATTTTTCCTTAGCTTGCTGACTATATTTTCTGTTTTAGGTTTTAAACTTGGGTCTGAGAAGCATACGACAGAAGTTGTAGTAAAGAAATCGGGTGCTTTGCTGGTGTCATCTGGCATTGAAGGATTGTCATTGCTGAAGACGACCAAAGTAAGCTAATGATACCATGACTAAGAGCTGCTACTCACCAAGTAGTTATCATATTTCTGTTTCTTCATTTATGGGCAGCGTTAAGAGTCATGTGTGTGCTTGAACTGTTGAATCGCAAGTTTTGAGAACGGCAATTGCTTCTACATTATTTGGTAGATTGTCTATTTTTAGCATAATGTAGAAGCAACCTTATTTTGAGGGCCAAACTCTTTCGAAAGTAGCTCCTGGTTTTTATGGCTTACATAACTAGTACATGTAGTAAGTGGCAGCTGTTTAGCGTAGAGAAATTGAAGATGTTGCAGTATCTAAAGTCCTCTCTCTCTCTCTATACATATATATATTATATACACCACACATATGCACACTCTCTTCCCTTCCATCTTAATCTCCATCTTTCTTCTGGTCTTGTTCTTTTTCAAATGAAGTCTATAAGGAGGCTTGGAAGTCTCTGTCTGTTGCCTCCCTTGTTTATAGTTGTATTTCTTTCTCCCTCGAAACGCTATTCTTTCCTTTTGTTTTCAAGAATACTAGGGTGGTTTGTAGCAAATTACACAACAGCTGTAAGGATAGAATTTTGTTTGGGAGCAAATACGCACTTTTGTTTCATGTTTTTTGGTACAGTAGGAGGGATTTTTATTCCTGTTCTCTGACATGTGGACGAAATATCTATTATGGATGTTGATTTTAACGCATTTTAAGATACCTTAAGTTGAAGGGAGTTAAAACCTGCTAAGTATGTTGTGTTGGTTAAAACTTGTCTTAACCAACCAATTAAGAAAACAGTTGGCCGCCCGACCCTCCCAAAGCAAATCCATAGTGGAAATGAAAGACTAAAACAGTTGTGTTGCTGTATCTGTGGTTAGTCATGGAGATTACTTTCCCTTCTTTTTCGATTCTATTTTGTTTTGTTTTTGGATTTTCTTTCTTTTTTTTGGTGGGGGTTGTGGTGATTTATAATTTCACTATGATTGTAGAAGTCAATATGTTTTTAGGTACCTACCAAAAAATGACGTCGTTAGGCATTTCTATGCGATGCTACTATAGTTACCCAATATGAAATGTTTAGGTTGCATATGCATGTTATGCATCATTGTTGCTTGTTGGTATCTTACAATGGAGTTTACTTAATGGCAGTCAGGTTTTGAAGGATTCATAAGGGACAAAAACACTATTTTGCCTGAAACACGAGAGAGGATGTTGGCAACAGAGGTCACTGCATCCTGGAGGTATATTCTGCACTTTGAAGTTGAAAATTATGTGCATCATGAAGGTATTTGCATTTCTACTGGTTTCAAGATTATAAGGAGGTTTAGGGTTAGTCTTTGCATATTTATATTCTGGATTTTGAGGAATCTGGAGGCATGCTATGGGAGACATTACTGTTGATGCAGGTACCCTTTTGAATCCCTCTCGAGCATTCCAGCAAAACCACTTTACTTCACCGAGCGATATATAGATGTGAAAAAGGTTTTGATTGACACTTTCTTTGGTCCTCCAAAAGAGGGAGTGTACAGCGCATCTGTTCAAAGCACTCTTTATCACATGGCAAAGGCTGTTCTTGGCAGGTCTCTCTCTCTCTCTCTCTCACACACACACACACACTCTCTCTCTCTCACACACACACACTCTCTCTCTCTCTCTCACACACACACACTCTCTCTCTCTCTCTCTCTCTGTGTGCGCCTCACATGCTCGTGCGGCCGCTGCATTGCCCCTTTGCGTGCTCACTTCTCACACCACTACTCCTAGACCATGCCACCTGTTTTGATTTTTGAATATATCTGTTCTGGACTTTGACTCCTTAATGTCATGATTTCAGGTTTCCTGACATATCATCAATTCAACTAAAAATGCCAAATCTCCATTTCCTACCAGTTAATCTATCGAGCAAAGATAATCCAGTTATTGTTAAGGTAGGATTATTCTTTTCTTATTTTAATATGAGGCAACAAAACGAAACGGTCTAGTAGAAGGACACGAAAGGAAAGGAGCAAAATCAGTTCTATGCAAAATTTGGGCAGAACCTGTTTAGAAGTGTTGAAATCCTTAATTTAAACAACATGAAATGATATTTTGATTGTGCAGGGAACTTGATATTTTCACTTTCAAGTAGAACGGAGGCTTTTTTTTTCCTGGTGGGGGGTTGGAGAATTGGTTGTTAAACTTTGTAATAGAAATTTCAACTGTTCAATACAGAAACTGAAACTGTCACAAAAAAGGATTGAAAAACTTGGGAGTTCCAATTTATGTTTTACTGCAATTACTATGAAACAAGTTGTTGTCACCCATCTGGTGAACATTGCAGAGTTATTTGTGCTTGTCTACTCTGACCATGTTATTTCTTAGAGAGATTTTCCTGTTCCCTTTTTCGTTTGTTTTTCTTCCAATGCTGTTACCTAACCTAAAAGACAGTCTAGTGCACGAGGCTCTAGACACACTGAGGTTTGGGGAGATTGGTAAGCAGTCTTACCATTATATCAGGAGAGGCTGTGATCTCTTTAAAAAACTATTAGTTTTTATGTTTTAAGTCAGCTAACTTCTTTTGGACATGGAAGTACTTCTGCGGATAGTTCTTTTCTAGTTAGACCAGAATATTGTTAGGAATATATAGAAAAGGTGATTCCCTTTCTCCCACTCGCATATGTCAATACTGTGATGAAGGCCCTGTTATGCTTTGCTAATCTGTCATTACGGAATCAACTGGTCTTCATCGCCACAGTAATAGTGCATGTGGAGAGAACCATTCATGTTTCTTCAATAGGCTGTCTGTGCGTAATTCTTTGGAAATATGGTTAGATGGGGGTATGGGCAGTGCAGTGTGGATCTAACTTGGGTGGGTCAGTTTTTATTGATCAAAGTTGTCTCCATTTAACATTCTACAAGTGGTAATACGGTGACCCTTCACTGAGATTCTATGTGGCTTATTTGTTTACATTTACCTTCATGTCTGAGCTTGAAATGATTGCATGATAGATGATGCTACCTTTTGTGATTTTTGCAGTTTGAAGATGATGTATATCTTCCAACAGATGAACCCCATGGATCCATTGAGGCAAGCCTGAGCCGTATATGGTCAAAGATGTAAAAAATGCAGCATTAGTTGGTGTCTATCACAAGCAGCTATACCTACTTTTCTGCTGCCAAATCCTCAAAACAATCAACCATTCTGTAACTTTATGTAAGGTGTAAGCGAATTTGGTGAATAAATTGTTGTACTTTATTGAATTATCCTGTTGATCATTATCGTTATGCTTCTGTGTTTTTGAGTCAATTCAGCTAGTTATCATTGCCAATAATGTAGCTGAATTTTTCTCAAGAACCTTCCTGTTGTCCCATGATGGCTGAATCTGTAGCCACTGGGGCACTACTGGAGTGGATATTGATTGTAGTATGTATATTATGGTTCATGTGCATGCTATGCAAAAGGCAACTGTTAGTATAAAGCCTGTTTGGTTGCATAATTTTTATTTTTTATTTTTGGTTTTTCCTGTAGAAAGATTCAGATAGACAATTTTAAATATGCTTTGTTTGCCATGCCTTAATGAAAATTTGAACCAAGTCTAGCCATGCTTTGATTCTAAATTGTTTACTAGCAGAGTTGTCCTGTTTCTCTATGAACAAAGAAAAAGCTTGTGGGGGATAGATAGAGGAACTTCAAATGAGATGGGGTGGGATGGTGTTAGAGTACATAATTTTACATTTTAGTTAGTGAGAATAGTGTAGAAATGTAATGGGGGATGAATGTTTTGTGGTTGGGAGTAGCCCGACCCTAGAGCCTTTTGTTATATTAGTTATCTATTACTTTCTGTCTCTTTTTTACTTTTTATCCAAAGGAGGAGGTGATTTATTAAAAAAAATCTATTTCAACCAATATGCCCTTAGGCACGACTATAGATATAATCACACGTGGGAACGGTGGACAATTAGCTAGAGTAGCGGGTGTTATAATGAAGCTAATTGCAAAGAGGGGGAATGTCACATTAATATTGTCTCCTGGGGAGGTTGTTTGATATCCAAAAATTGCTCAACAATTGTCGGACAAGTGGGTAACGTTAGGAAAATTCAAAAAATTTGGGTAGAGCCGAATATAAGCGTGGCTAGGTAAGCGTCTAGTAGTAGTAGTCGTTATGAACCTTTTAGATCATCTGCATAGGGGTGGTGAAGAGAAGGTCCCAATTAGTAAAAAAAAACACACAATCCCTTGAGTTATCCCGCACTTGGAAGAAGAAGTCATATAAATGATTAGCAACACTAGTTATTTTACCTTGAAGAAACAAAGAAATTCAAACCAATATTTGTTGGTATAGAAGTTTTGTGATGAAGGCAGTTGATTATGCTTCAAATCGCGTTATTGAGTCACTTTTCTTAAGATAATATTTGCCCTTATCAATTCTGGTAAATCGGTGTGCACTAAGTTACATCGAATTTGCCTCTAGAATATAATGAAGTCCAGAATCAAATCTGATATTTGACTGCATAATGTACAAACGAAGTCAAACCAAAATACCTTCAGATTCCTTTAATTTACCAAGACACTGGAACTTTGTTTATGTAGAAAAACATATTCCAGCAAGAAGAAACAAAAATAAAAATAAATAGAAGAAGGTCAAGCCTTCGGGAGAGAGATATTGCAAGAAATTGAAAGAGTAATATTGTATGTAATATGATCATGGATCACACTTAAATGATCAAACATGAAAGTCACCATCTGATTGTATGTATAAGTATAATAGATCATTTGATCGAAAATAATTAAAAAATCAATGATCATGATTTGATTGCTCTTTACTACGATTGCTCTTTAAAAATCAATAATTAAAGGTCAAGTGCGCCTCTAAAGCGCCACAATGCACTCTACTGCCCACACCACGGGTGAGCAGACCATTCTAGTGTACACCCTCATACATATTAGCATTCTTAGCATTAAAGTAATACCATGTGATTGGTGTCTATTACTGTAATAAATCAGTAATGTTATACTGATCAAATAAAGTGACCAAATAAAGAGCTCAAATGAGGTGGCAGCTGACATGTAAGATTGATTAGATAAAATTAATATTTGACTAAACCCAGGAATTTTCTCCCCAAAATTCAAGCCCCAAATCAAGGAGAGATATGACAAAATCTTGGGGACAGACGACAAGTACCAAAAACAGATATAGTGTATACAAACGTGCTTCAATTGCTTGAAATAGAAAGTTTTAGTGCGTCCGGGGTTTCGGAAGTCCGGATGACTTACAACTCATATTTTTTAACTCTCCAACTCTAATTTGGTTTGTTCACCTATATATATGCCCCACACACGTGAGGAGAAGGAAAAATTACATTGTAAACTAGATTTAGAGCCTCCAACCATTCTTCTTCTTCTTTCTTTGCATTCATGTTCGTACACAGATTGTTAAATCCCCAACTAAAGTTAGGACTGATTCTTTTAATAAAATACGATATTTATTTTTAATTTGTTTTTTTTTAAACTTTATTAAAAATAAATACCGTGCTTTATTGAAAGAATGACCCCTATCTTAGTTGGGGATTTAGCAATCTATGACATGAACACAAAGAAAAAAGAAGAATAAGGAGGGTTGGAGGCTATAAATCTAATTTACAATGTATGTTTCCCCTTCTTGTTAAGGGTTTGGGGCATATATATAGTTGTACAAACCAAATTAGGGTTAGAGATGAGTTCTAAGTCATTCTGACTTCTGACACACGTCTGAATGCAAGAAACATGCTTCTAGACACATTGTACTTTCTGTTTTAAGTGATTGAGGCACATTCGACCACACTATTCATGCGTCTCGGCATGAGTAAGTTTCTTCTTAAATTTCGAGCTCGATTTTGACATAGTTATAGGCCTACGCAATACACTTTTGTAGATCTTGAAGTCTTATTTCCATTGCCGCAAGAATCAGGTCAGTCAGACATTGGGATAAAAAGATATAATCAAAATACCAAAGTAGTGTCAAATTCTTTATTCTCAAATTCTCTCCAAAATGTGTTTAAGCTCCGGAATGCTTCAAACTTTTTTTCTTTAACTCCAAACCTCTAAGGCCATTTTGAGTGACCTTGGAACACTTGAGATTCACCTTCAATCACTAATATCTTAATGAGAAACCTTTCTTTATCTCCTATAAAGCAAAGTACCGCAATAAGTACGTTTTTTACAGATTACATCTAATCAAGCTCAAATTAGATCAAAACACCAAAACTCATTAAAAATACAACAATATGCTTAAAAAAAGTACACTAATACTTATCTAAACCAATAGAATAATGAAATTTCCATCCATTATCAGAAGAATCTGTATGTGCAACTGAAAAAATAGGTTCATTGAGACCATTGTGATTTGTCATAGTGAGCCTGGTGTTTGGTATGCTCTATTGTTTCAGTGCTTACCATCTCCACCAACTGATTATAGTTATTTTAAGTTTATGATTTGGCAGATTGGCCAGGCCATGTTTGTGACTGATGGGGTGAATCTTGAACATGTAAGGAGGTGTAACAGAATGGATTATGGAGGTTCCAACTGAATTTCATGCATTTACAATCATGGAAAATGGGAAAATCAACAAGCACCGAATTGAGCCAGCAACCACCTCACTGGGTAGAAAAAGAGGAACATTTATGGAATCTGTCGTGAATGGAAAAAATGGCATAAATGAGCTAGCTATTGTAAGATTGTTCAACCTGTTGATTTTGAAGTTTTTTGATCCACTCAAGTAAAAGCCATTAGACCTTGCTTCTATAGGGGTGTTTGGTATTGGGCTCAACTTCATGGCATTTGAATTTGGAAAGCAGTTAGTTTTTTTGAGTGTTTTCGGCTTGGTAGGAAGGGTTTGGGATGTGTCATTGAAAACTTAGCAGAATTCCCGGAGGTTGAAGTGGTTTCTTTGTATTTGTTAACAAATCCATACAATTCTGATAGAGGCCATGGTCACAACATTGTGGAGTTTGTGGAAGATTCTGATTTGGAAAGGCCAGTTAATGTTTGGTCTCCTATGTATGCTATTGCTCACTTACCTCAGGTAGATCTTCCGAAACAATATAAGATGGCGGATGAATTTTTTCTACCACCAAGGGGAGAAGAATGGGAATGACCCCTCATGGAAGCCTTAGCAATGAAGTTACGTGTAAAGGAAGGCGAGGAAGGATACGATAAGTAGGTTTTCTTCTGAGATTGTTGCATGAATTTTTATTCATAATATCCAACATTCTAACTAATGCTTGTCAAAATGGTTTTAAGGCTTTGACTTATGCTGTAGGGTTTGAGATGTCACCTTCTATATCGCTTGTTTGGCTTGGCTTTAACCCTGATTCAAGTCATCCTCAAGACCTAGTTACCCTTTCAAGGCTGCTGAAAGAGTTGGTAAAGAAGCTCATATCAGTTTTGATTTAGACTGCCAGTGATTGTGAACATTTCTTGAGTATATTGGATTAAGATCTTGAGTTCTCTTTTTATGGAAATTGAAGATGTCATGTCTAGCCCAGTATTGTTGAGTTTTTTTTTCTACTATTGTACGATAATTTTGAAACTTTATTCCCTATGTATCACGTTTCTATATTTACCATTCCAAATTAAGGTAATTTTCATTAGCGTGAGTTTGCTCATGCTTTTCAATGCGTGTTTGCAAAATATGAGTTTGTGTTACTTGAGCTTTATCTTTTTACTGACTGAATTGGAATCTGGAGCTCAATAGGGAATGTTCAAGCTGATGAATGAGTTTGGTCTAGAAGATTGCGAGCTTTCATGGTTTGTATGATTATACCCAGAGCATTTATGTGGATTTGATTTTACCTGGTAATACGAAAAGTATAGATATGATAAATCATCAAGAAGAAATTTAGATTGATTGATGAACAGCTGCATGTGGAAGTTGGTAAATTGAGCACTTTCCGAAAGAAATGTAGATTGATGACCAATCATGCGGAGAAATTAAGAGAAAATATATCGGAGAGAACCCAACTCCTCCTTCTCCATGGACTCTATACAATAAATTTTTCATCCGTTTGTATACAAGATAATTTCATTTCGAAACTGCAATTGAATTTACAAACGTTAAGTTTGAGCAGGTAATACAAATTAATTGTTTTTGTCAAGCCATTCAAGAATGCCTTTCTCTGATTCAGAGAGCTGCTCTTTCTTCTGCCTCAAAGACCCTTCAAACAAACCGAAGTAATCCCTGTAGTTGCGCTTGTAGTAACTCTCTAGTCTCTGCAAAGGGCAGAACAGAAAAGAGGGAAAGAAGTAAAAGAAATGAGATAAACAGTACTTAACAAGTGTGTTTCAATACTTTTCAGTTTTGTACAAAATCCCCATGGATATGTGATGGGAATCGTGTAGGAATTGGATAGATATTTAGATTAATCATGAGAGTAATTTAGTATAATATCTATCCAATTCCTACACGATCCCCATCAATATGTTATCTCAGATGCAATGGACTCACTCCACAGAACACTAGTGTTTACCTCCTTATCATTCGTGGCCTTGTTTTCCTCTGATTTCTTCAGATATTCTGAGGAAACATTTCAGTGGGTAAGCTCTCGATCTCGAAAGAAACAGTTGTGAAGTTGAGCAATTAGAGAAAAGTTTACATAAGGATCTAAGTGATCAAAATAAGCAACAAAAGGCTAATAATAGCAGTATTGGAAGAATAATCTTATCAATTTACACCTACTTTTGAGAAGCTCAGTCCTGGAGTCATTGACTTGGATGACTGCAATTGCAGTTGAAAGGAGAAGCCCTCTCCTTCCTCTCTCTGTCCCTCTTGTTCTTCTTCTTCCTTCTCTGTTATCTATTGCTTGTACTTTGTAGGAAATGACGGTACTTGCCACAGCTGTTAAGGCCATGGGGATTCTTGGTTTATGTTGAACTCTCTCTCTCTCTCTCCCCACAACCACCAGTTTGTGATATTATAATGATGAGGACAATGGGTTCCCATGGTCGATATAGTTTTGTATTTCAAGTAAAAGGGAGAGGTACCGTATTCAGTACCAAGCTAAAATATACATTTAAAAGGAAAAAATATTACATAACTCAAATGAAATCTAAAATTTAAAAATCAAATGCATATCATCATTTAAATGAGTGTGAGATGAGTGGGTTCCACTAAAAAAATTGATGAGACCCACTTATTCAACAGATGATATGCATTTAAATTGTAATTTTTTTATTCTCATTTGAATTTTATAACATTCTTCTTTTTTTAAAAAAAGGTTAGTTACAAGTTGCTTAAGGTCAAATTATCACGGATAGAACGAAATTGGGTTAAATTACAAGTGGAAAAAAGAGTTAGATGGATAACTAAGGTAGCGTTTGGTAACCTCATGTTTTTGTTTTCATTTTATGGCAAAAAACAAAAAAAAAGTTTGATAAATGTTTTCATTTTTTTTAATTGCTCCGTTTTGATAACAAGGCTAAAATATGGAAACATCCAAAAAGATATTTTTGAAAACAAAAAAAAAACGCGCGGTTAAAAGGGGATTTAATGAAATATTGGCTTCAATCCTCCTTAACAACAAAAAATAGATTTTCTTACTTGAGTATAAAAGGCCCCCTCCCTCTTTCACCCCTCTGTTGTCTCCCTCTCTGTCGTCTCCCTCTTTGTCGTCTCTCTCTCTCTCTCTCTCGATGCCAACGACGAACACAGAAGCCGAAGCCATCACCATCGCCATCGCCATCGCCATCGCCATCGCCAATCGCTGCGAAGGAGCTCTTAGATCCAGAAGTTATTACTCCATTTCCAAGGTCAGATTTCACTCCATCTCCATCGACCTCTCTCTGTACCTCCAAGCCCTAGATTTGTACCTCAAAGCCCTAGATCTATGTATATATTGTTATATTTGAGTGTGTGTGTGTGTGTGTGTGTGAGAGAGAGAGAGAGAGAAAGAAAGAGGTGGGTTTCAGGGACTTTGGGGGGTGGGTTTCAGGGGTGTTGAGTGGTTGTTGGTGGGGGTGGGTTTTCGGGGGGGGGTGGGTATTGGTGGCTGGCTGGTGGTGGGTTTTGGTGGTGACTGATGTTTCGTTGGGTTTTGGTGTTTGTTGGGTGGTTGGTTGTGGTGGTTGAGTGGCTGGTGGTGTTGGAGTATAGATTTTCGGTATAATACCAAACATGCTTTTTATTTTTGTTTTCATAATTTTTTAAATGTAAATGACTACCAAACATGTTTTATATTTTTTATTACAGAAAAACAAAAACTAGTTTTGTTTTTTTATTAAAAAAAATATAAAAACAAAAACGTTACCAAACGCACTTTAAACATTAAGATTGTGCTTAAAATGTTTGAATCGGTTCCAAACATCCCTATTTCTCTCTCACCTCACCAGTTATAACATAATCCTTATTTTGCTGTAACTTATAATATGATGCAAAAAAATAATTCTTCACTACCATCCATTGCTTAAAATATTAAAATGACACAATAGCCCATGAGCATGTTTGGCTCCTCTGATTGTGTTGCGTACTTTTTTTTAAAATTTTTTTGTACATAAATGGATAAGCAAATAAATTATTCCACATATCTATGAAACCTATGAAGCACGGATACGGATACGGGATACGGGTACGATACGATACGGATACGGCGATACGACAAAGTCTAAAAAAGTAGGATACGGGTACGGTCAAGATACGGCTATAATAAAATATTTTTATTATTTTTATTATTTTCAACCAACTTAATACTTATATATTTTGGTAGTTCTTTAACATATAATAAGAAAAATTAGTAATTCTTTTTAGTTTCAAGAAAATATATATCGTATCGCTGTGGTATATTCACAAAGTGAAGTAACAAATTAAAGGAATCAAAGCTAATATTTACCTAGTATTTAGAAGTAATTTTGCTAAAATTATAATGTAATAACTTTATTTTATACTCTTTTGATATGTAATTATAGATAATACTTAAAAAACACTCATGTACCTTTGAAGTAATATGAATTTTTTGTTAATGTATTGTATGGTATATGAATTCGAAAAGAGATGTTAAAAGTTCAACTAAAAAATTATATATGTTGCTCGACTACAAAAGTATCCGTGAAGTATCCTAATATTTAATTATTATCGGATACGTAGAAGGTGTATCCGATACGTATCCGACGAGTATCGTATCCGTAAAGTATCCGATACGGGTACGTCAACCTCAACGAAGTATCCGTGCTTCATAGTATGAAACATTATCCATTAACAACACACAGCTTTCTGCGGGAGATTCTATCGCACCTACGTCGGGTCCGAAGCTAAGGTTTCATTGAGTACTCTAGGCATTGAATAGTAAATTTAGCCCTATCAAGCTGCTATAGCTATTAAGATTCGAACTCAAGTACTGAATGAACAAATATGAGTTCTTATCTTTTGTACCAACCACTCGGTGATTAATGATAGAAAGGGCGGGAGGGTGGAAGGGAAAGGGAAACGGATGAGATGTGAATTTCATGCATGTACGCCAGGATGCCACCTTTTTAGTGACCAAAAATAAGACCAAAATCAATAAATGCTAATCCTTTGTTCACATGACATGCCAAACAGAGTGAGAAATGCTAAGAAATTTTAGTGATGAGTAGTGGTGGCAAATGTGTGGTTTGAGTTGGTTATGAGTTGGGTTAAATTGGATTGGGTTAAAATAAATCAAATTTATTTTTCACTTACGTAATAAATTGGTTATAATGGGTTGTGTTTATAACGGGTTGAGTTAAACCCATTAACACATAAAATAATTAAAATTTTTAATAGACACATTAATACACCAATACACACACATTAGTAGTATACCAAAATATAAATATACACACACACTAATACACAAAAACACACAAACTAATACACTAAAAATATACACACTAATACACTAAAATACACACTAATACACAAAAAATACACACACATAGACTAACATAAAAACTAAAACACATTTAATAAAAAAAATACACACATAATGGGCCGAGGTCGATTGTGGTTATGGGTTGGTCTGTGGGTCATGGGTCGTGGGTCTACCCATGGATCATGGGTCGATCCGTGAGTCATGGCGCACGGGTCATGGGTCAATCTGCATGTCACGGGTGGTGTATTAGTGTGTGTGTTTTTTATGTGCTAGTGTGTGTATGGTTTAGTGTATTAATATATATGTGTATATTTTTTGGTGTAATAGTGTGTATTTTTTGGTATATTGGTATATTTGTATTATTTGATAATAAGTTGAGAGGGGCCTTTGAAGACATTCCCTCCCTATTTTTCTTTTTCATTGAACTTTAATTTTACCACTCATTCAACTTATCATCCCATCTATAACTTTCCATCATTTATCCTTTCATCCAATTTTCCAAACTAACTCTAACTCTCCATCGTCTATCCTCTTTTAACTTTCCTAAAAACCCTAAAATATCAAGATGGGTGAACGTGGCAAAGCAAGATCAAAATATCAACCCTGTGCAAAGTATTATTTTATAGAAATATCAAAATTAATTTTCATACAATACGTTGTATTTATCATATAAAATAAATTAAAATCTGCTAAAACAAAACTTCCCCTTCAATTTAACCACTTAATTATTTGAGTACACCTAAATCAACCAATTCTTTAGACAATCAACAATTTCAACCTAAAAATATCAAAGAATCCAACAATTTTTACTCAAGTCACACTTAATTTTACTAAAGAATATAGACACTTAGCAGGTACAATCTTGAAATTCGAAAACATGAAGGGGTCATGCTTCCAGTTGGCTTGAAGATGCTGTCATCCCTGTCATCAATAAGTTTAAACTACTCTAAGTCAACAAGACAAAAAAGACAAATAAAATAATAACAAGAAGGAAAAATTAAAATGTTGAACCCGATTCGAGACACGCTATGGAAGGCGCTTACTTTAGAGTAGAATACCGCCGTCACCTAGTTGCAAATAGCCACTAACGTCCTACTCCCAAGATACAACGAACCAAGCAGGAACTATTGATGTGCACTCAAAACAAAAAATCTGACAAACTTGAATAAAACTCTAATTGCCTTCTTAAAATAAAAACTTCTTGAACAGTCGAAGAACTTACAAGATTTTACTCACAAGAAGAAATAAGTTTAAGAAAAAAATCTAATAAAATGGAATACTAAAACCTAGTGAATGGAAGCCTTTTTATAGACAAAAATGACACATTATCCTAAAAGTCGAAAATATAAACAGTACAACTGTTAATCTTTAAAGGTTGTGACTATTCATTATCTTTAGAGATTGATGCAAAAACTGAACCACAAAATGAAATGTATCCCTACCACCTAAATCATTCTTCCTTTTGTATTGTGCTTGTCAAAATGTCAAGTAAAGTTTATAGCACAACCATAACAAGTAGTTTTTTCTTCATCAAGAAATTCAGGAATAGTTTCCACAGAAAACTGCGTACATTGCTAGCTGGTAGTGGAGTTTTCTAGCAAATTAAGGAGCATTAACACCCTTATTTATTTACACCACTTCAAATATAACTCCGGGATGTCGAACACTATAAGGCCTCATCTTGACTCCTGTTCAGCTCCAAGGATCTCACCATCTGAGCTTGAAGGGGAAGTACTGCAAAAAATTATATCCAACTTAATAAAACAAAAATCAGAATATTACAGTTACCCAACTATGGATTCATCATGTGAAACTCACCTTTTCAATGAGGGAGAGATAGTATGGTTTGACCTTTTCCACATCGATCCGAACTTTGCTCTTGCTGTAGAGGTCATATTGGCTACACATAGTTTGTAAAAAGCACCAATTGATTATTAATTAATGCAATTGAAACGTCCTAAAACAAGACAATGAACAAATCAAATGAACACAAAGTGGTATCACACTTGAAAACTTGAAGCCATTTCAGATTCTCGGCATCCTCCTCGTTCATCAGGTGTTTGTATGCTCCTGACGTATGCAATGCTACATCATGGTGGATCAGAATGTTCATTAGCAATAGATGAACTTGAGTATGGTTTATTTTGACATTTATTTACGAAATCAATACTTACGATAAAAGGAGTGGTATCGGATGATGAACAATGCAGCAGATGGCAAAGTAGTTTTATTTTCCTTAGCCACCTTCATGATTAAGACAGAATCACTAAATTATCTTTCCCAATTAGATTGTAGTGTTCATAGTAATACAAAAGAATTTAAGACTATTAAAGTATAGGAAATTTACTTAATTTGCAGAAGATACATACCAAATACATGTAGTCATCGTGCCCCCAAGACATCATTACATTTTCGAGTCCACATCCTTTAGAGTAAACTCCATATTTGGTGTTGTAAGTAGGATTGTTGTAATCTGGATTGTCTGCAAAGTACTGCAATACAAGAAATTTGGAGAAATTTATGTCGGTTGTGTGGCCACAATTGTATCTTAGACTTACTGCAGATTGGTCGAAAGAAGGACCTTGTGATGAACAATTGAATCGTCGAAAGCACAGCCAAGAGGGAATGTGTCACCTGTGGCACAATTGCTTTCAGTATATCAAAAAAATTCTAAATATGGTTGTTGCAAATCTTGCTGTTTTGACAGATTCCTTACCGACAACAGCCCATTGAGGAAGTCCTCCAAAGCTAGGAAGAAGAAGAACTTTTCCAAGATCTGAAATCCAGGCAATGTTTGTGAATCACTTACAAAACTAACAAAATTGCAATGGCCAGTTAAAGAAACAAATAAGCTCTAGCAGTAAGCACACTTCATGAGCAGAGTATAATATAATTGGAATTCTATGTAAACTATCATACACAGAAACAGACTAAAACAAACACACACACACACAATACTTAATCCCCGTAATGCACAACTCTTGATATTAATTACAACATTTCAGTCTTGAAATAAAATGAAGTAATTTAGATCGGATAATATACCATGAATAAGGCCTGTCAAGTGCAACCAATCTTCATCAGGATAGTCTTTCCTTATTGCTTCAGCTGTTTGCAGCAAGTGCTCAATCTGAGGTTCATCCAAGTCAGGATCACTGTCATCCACAACATCATTCAGCAGTTCACAACATTCCCATATGCTCATCTCCACTCTGTTCAATTTCCCATACTCCTCCCTCATCCTCTTCACCTGCATTTTGCATGAAATATTTGTTCATAGAAAGGGTTCGAGTCATAGAAACAGTCAGTCTCCCCACTTGCGGGGTAATGCTGAGTACATCTCATCCTCCCTTGATTAAGGGGCTGGCTTAAGAATTTCCCTCTTACAAAATCATGTTGGTTGATATGAATAGTAAAATAAAAGACTGCTTACAAAATCATATGTTTGGTTAATGTGGCTCAACCGATAAAATTCCTCGACTGTCTTTTTCCTTTCGGTTTCCGCGCCATAATCCCTATCGAGAATTTCCATATTAGATTTCTCTCATTGAGAACCAAAAGTTTGGACTTTAAAGCGGAAACCATATTAAAATTAACAGCAAGAAATCACCTAAATGAGTGGCCAAATGAATTGTTTTCAGGCATTGCAAATCCAGCATTTGGTTCGCCTCCCGGCACCACAAATGCACCATTCAATGCCACTTCATCAGAATCAAAAGATACCTTCTTGTCCTGTACCTCTACCTCTGATGATAATAACAATCATAAAGTAAAAAGGAAAGAAAAAGTAAAGAAAACAATGCAACAAAAACAAAACAAAGAGAATAATATACCAAGCTCAAGGTGATCAATGAGGATAGCCATCTTCGCAGCAAAGTTTCAATGCTGACAGTACAATGAGAGAGAGAGAGAGAGAGAGAGAGATTTGCTCCTGAATGAGTATGCCAGTGAGCCATTGGTATAGATAGTATTTATAGCAAACTCAAAAAGTCCTTCCCGAAGATATTAAAAGTTTGGAGTCCTTAACTAAAAAACTTTTCTTAGTATGTTGAGTCAGCTCTACGTGTATAACAATATCTAACCCAATAAAATTCATCTTTTTATAGAAATTTCTTTTCAAACTAATCTAAAGAGTTACGTATTAGTCTGTGCCAGAAAATGTGTTCATATTTAGTGGTGGTGAAAACCTGCAGCTGAGCTGTTGACTTGAATGTGGAATGGCCCTTAATTAATCCAAAATTACCCATGTTAGAAGTGGCAATCCAATTATCTCGTTTTGTGTTCATATTGTATTCGTATTACATACTTGTCAAACGCAACACGATTAATAAATAAAATAGATTATTATTAATAAATTAAATTAGACCCATGAATGAATTTCAAAACATGACTCCTTGCTTTCTCAACCAGACTCACCATCCGTAGGTCTCTTAGGAAGCAAAAATCCACTTGATCTTTACCGTATCACAATTGACCACATCCGTTCTGACAAATTTGGGAGTAGTTTTTTTTTATTTATAAATCGGTAATAGATATTATTAAGGATGTCTTATCAATAAGTTTATCAGTTTTAGTAGGAATGCCTTATCCATAATTATATCACATGACTATATGTATGTAAAATCAATCTTACCTTGTTGAAATCCGCCTTAATTATAGGATTCCGATTAAACTGCAATAGATACTCTTCAATACTATATTTATCCAATTTTAGAACACCTACGGTATATAGAAGAGGGACTAGCGATGACAGTGGACCGAAGCGGGGGCGGGGGCATAGTCTCCATTCCCGTACCCGCTTAAAAAAACTCTGTCCATCTCTGGTCCACCCCCGTTAACGGATATAATTTTTATCTTCATCCCTGTCTGCGGGTAAATTTGTAATCTCCGCCTCCACCCTGTTCTCGCCCTTCACCCCTGCCCAAGATCAAGCATAACATAATCCAACATTGTAAATAATCCAAGAAATAAAAAAAATTGCATGTCATCAACTAAAAATTACCACATAATTTTTCTCATCAATAGAGACTAGCATTTGGTATACTGAGTAGACAAGAAGTCTATCCGGCACTTTTCAAGCAAAAAGTCTATCTAACAATTTTCAAAGAGCAAAAACCATATTCAAGTAGAATAAACTCGAAAATCAGCAAAAATCATATCTAACACTATAATCAGAATTTAACAAAAACTATATTCAAGTAGCATAAAATTAGAAAATTCAGAATATTGCATATCTAACACAGAAAATCAGATGTAACACATGAAAATTACAAATCTAACACAGAAAAAAAAATCAGAAAAAGCAACATCTAAAAACCTCGTATCTAACACACTATAGATCTGAAACAAAAACCCTCAATAGTTAACACAACACAGACCCTTAGATTTAACAAAACTCATCACAAATCTAACAAAAATGATCATAGATCTTGATGATGCACAAAATTGTCTTTGGCAAGATCAACAGTCAAGTATGAATAATGATGTAATTAACAAGCAATCAATGACAATCAATGGAACTTAAAGCAATAAACAACAGATCAACACAGGGATTTATAGTGGTTCGGTCTCAGATGACCTACGTCCAGGGGCGGAGGGAGGCATGGGCTAGGGTGGGCACGTGCCCCCCCTCAATTTTTTTATTTATTTTTAGTTATGTATATATATTATATATTTGTATAGTATATTATTTGTGCCCACCCAAAACCCAATATAAAAATGTTAGGCCTACATTATGTATTCAAAAAAATTAAAAAATTAAGTCCATTTAAAACAAAAAAAAATTTGAGTCTATCACTATCTACCCAAACTTATTAAAAAAATCAAAATTTTGACCTATCACAATCCACCCAAACCTATTAAAAAAATAAAATTTTTGGCCCAACATTAAAAATAAAACTTTTGGCCCACCATATTTAATTGTGTCCACCATAATATTGTGTTTAGGTGATATTGATTTAAATACACTCATACCTAAATAATTGTTAACTTTTTGAACAATGTTATTGAAACTTAATTTTAGGACCTAATACATTGCGATATTAAATATAATAGTCTTAATATTTAATAAATTCTACTGTCTATCCAATGGTCACAAACTATTGGGTCTCCATCAATTAAATCTCAAATTAGGTACAACTAATATAATTGTTAACTTTTAGACATGTCCGAATATGTTTTGAACATATTGATGTTATTTTATAATTTTTTTAAAATTGTAGGGTTATTTTGTTATTATATAAAAATGTGTGTCGTTATGTAGTAAACTATACGATCATAAATAAAAGATTGTTACCATGATTTTATATATAAAAGAAATATTATTGATAAAATTAATTTGTAACACTTTCAAATAATAAAAGCATACCATGGTCAATTGTAAGTAATAATAATTAGTTGCATTCTCGATAAGAAGTTTTAATTATTATTTTTTTATTTATGAGTATATCGATTTTTAATCTTCTATGTTTTAAAACTATTAAATATAAATTTATGAACTTTTACGGTCTATTAAAAAAAATCAAGACATATTAGTGTGCCCACCCTCAAAAAAATTCCTGGCTCCGCCCCTGCCTACGTCCACTATCCGGTGTTCTTTATTGATGAATAAGGGTCACCGGAGTGTTACAGAACTTTGAGAGAGAGAGAGATAGGGAGAGAGAGCAAGTGTGTAGTGAAGCTTGCCTCTGGGTGTTTGAGATGTATCAAGGTGTATTCCGTGTCTTTACCCTTGAGAGAGCTTACATTATATAGCTATGGTGAGGCGGTCACTACAATTTAGTAAGTACAATTTAGGTAGGACTCCTCTACTTTGGCAAGTATACTCATGGTAGGATTCGATCTCCGTATCCCGTCATTCTCTCCCTCGTGCTCCTATTCTGTCGGAGGAGGTTGGACTTCGTATCGGTGTACTGAGGCAAGAGGAATATGTAGGCACCCAAGGGACCAGGTCCAAGTGATGACCTCCTAGGCGCCCAAGTGATGACCTCCTTGTTGGTGGCGCCCAAGTGATGACTTCCAAGTGGGTGGCGCCCAAGTGATGACCTTTTTGTTGGTGGCGCCCAAGTGATGACCTCCTTGTTGGCGCCCCTTGGTCTCCCTTCGCCATTTGGTTTCCTTTCGGATGGGTTGACCCGACTGAATGGGTCTTAGCGATTTGGGCTTCTTCCTGAGTTTTTAATATTTGGGCCTTTCTTGATTTATTTTTATCGGGCTTGGCCCAGTTGAATTTGGGCTCGTCAGATCTAACAAAAGCCATAAAAAAGAATACAAAGATAATAGATTTTACCTTATTGGACAAAAAAAAAAAAAAGTGGGCCATTGAATTTTGAAATTAACTTTATAGGTGGGTGGAAATGGGTTTGGGGTTTATGATCTTATACATATATATCACGGGTTAGCGGGATCGGGGCGGGGGTAAGTGTCAGTCCATCCCCGCCTCCATCCCTATGCGGGTTTATACGGGTATTTTCGTATACGTCCACCGTCCAATACATATGGTCTATTCTCGGTCCAAACGGGACGGATTTGAATGAATACCCATTTTTCTCCAGTCCACTATCATCCTTAAGAGGGACATTGCCCGTCTAGAGAGGGAGAGAATTTGGTATGGATGAATTATACTTTGACCCTCTTAATTTTTTCTTTATCTCATATTACTTTTTTAATTTATCACGTATTTTATATTGCACTTCATCGATGTCATCTTTCTCTTTACAATAGACGTGCATTACAAAATTGGGTGGAAAGTAGTGTCATTTTATTGTATGAACTATATGAATCACGTTATCTCAGAATCAAATGATACATTGATATTTTTCACGTAAAACATAACTGATTCTATTTCGGACAATTTTAAACATTTGATTAGGGTAGGAGAAAGGGGTACTATGAAAAAAATTAATAATAGGAGGAGTTAAATGAGAACGCATTATAGTTTAAGAGTATGTACACAATTTCTCATACTACGGCTCCAGTCCAGTGGATTGATTCAACACAAATTCAAATTCTTTTGGATGACTCTTACCATGTTTGAAAATCTTGTGGATAACTCTTTAACATCTTTTATCTATCAGATTAAGCCTAGCCTTAATATATGCTGCCATTGGATCACGTGTATGAGATGGTGAGATTAAGCTTTATCCCAAGCCAAAATGCTAATTCTAGAAGACAAATAATAATGCCATTTTCTCGGAAAATTTTATTATATTCAGCTTTATCCAAAAGAAAAAGTATGAGTAGATCCGAATCATCTCACTTTCAATTTTTATCGATTTTGATTCAATTCAATCATTCATCTTTAAATTCATCACCTCTCTGTTTCGAATTAATGTTGTAAATGAGTATGTTCAAGGATTTTCTAGCCTGATGAAGAAGGAAAGTAGCATAACAAAGAAATAAGATGATTTGCATATCTATATACAGATAGAGTAGCCTCTCCCAAGTGTCAGTAGGTTGAATTTTTATGCCAGAAATAAAACTAATATAAAAGGTTTTATCCCAAGAATTATACAAGCACACATAGAAAAGCAGAGGCCCTAAGCCTGGGCCAGGCTTTGGGCCTAGAGGTGGCAAATGGGTGGTTTGGGTTGGGTTAAATTGGATTGGGCTAAAATAAATTCAATCCATTTTTTACTCACGTAATAAATGGGTTATAATGAGATGGATTTATAACGGGTTGAGTTAAACCGATTAACTCATAAAATAATTAAAATTCTTAATAGACACATTAGTACACCAAAACACATACACATTAGTAGTACACCAAAAAATAAACATACACACACTAATACACCAAAACACACACAAACTAATACACTAAAAATATATACATATTAATACACTAAAATACACACTAATACACCAAAAATACACACACATATGCTAACACAAAAACAAAAACACATTTAATAAAAAAAATACACACATAATGGGTCGGGGTTGATTGTGGGCTATTGGTTATTCTGTGGGTCGTGGGTCGACCCATGGTTATGGGTCATCCATGGGTCATAGGTTGACCCATGGGTTGTGGGTCACAGTTCGACCCATGGATCATGGGGGTAGTGTATTAGTGTGTGTGTTTTTGGTGTACTAGTGTATGTATATTTTTGTGTATTAGTGTATATGTGTATATTTTGTAGTATAATAGTGTGTGTATTTTTTGATATATTAGTATATTTATTTAATTTTATTACTTGTGTTATTTAATAAAAAGATAAATACTCAACCCAAAGGGTACCCATTTGTAATCCATATTAACTCGCTCAATTAAAATGAATTATATTACCCAACTCATTTAGAACTTATATTAATTAATATAGGTACCCAACCCATTTATTTATGGGCGAGTTGGGCGGATTAATGAGTAATGAGTAATGAGTTAAGATTGTCACCTCTATTTGGGCCTATCATTGAGCCCTTGGGGCAAGTTTTTTTTGTTTTTGGGATTTTTCGAAACTTGGTACATCAAACTTATTAGTGGGTAAGTTTATAGTGAAAAATATTTTCTAAAAAAATCCTCTAGTGATTTAGAAAGATTTAAATACCTTTTTAATATAAAACAGTTAACTAAAATGGTTTTGAAAAACCAAAACCCATAATAAATTCTCTCTATAACTGTCGGGCTCTCTCTCTCTTTCTTTTCCATCCACTTATTTCCTTTTTTTCTTTTTAGGGATATGTTTCAAAATTTTTGAATTTTTTTTGAAATTTGATATCTAAAATTACTTAATTTTAGTTATCTTATCTTAGAAAGTACTAAAATTAAAAAATTTTGATTTTGCATTAAATTTAATTTGGTCTCGTATGTGTATGTATATCTATATAATAAGGAATCTAATATTGTTTAGCTTGAACTTTTCGCGCCTTAGATCGTTTGAAGATTATTGATCCGACGATCCTAATTGGACTTTCATTCATTTTACAACTCTAAGACTTCCGTCTCTCATATAACTCTCTCTCTCTCTATCCCTCTCTCTATTTTTATCTCTATTTTATACTCCCATCTCTCATACGTATATAACTCTCTCTCTCTCTCTCTCTCTCTCTCTCTCTCTCTCTCTCTCTCTCTCGTACTTAGCCTTTCTCTCTATCTAATACTTCTATCCCTCAGACGTTTTTAAAATTTAAACATACATTCTCCTATCTCTCATATATAACTCTCCCTCTATCTCATACTCCCATCTCTCATACATATGAGTAAATATTGGGTATAATAGTGATATCACATTATCATTGACACGTGGTGTCACCATCTAATAATAAACCTACAAATGGATAAAGTAGTTCAAAAGCTAATCCAAGTTATATAGATTTCAGGACCACCCAACTCATAACATTGTTCAGGTAAAATCCGACAAACATAAAATTAGATTCATACTAGTAGGACCTGTGCAATGCATTGCCAAATTATTAAAAATATTATATACGATGGATAAAACCTTTATAAACTCAAGTTCTTACCTTACGAATCTTGAAGTTTGAGACTTGAAGGACTAACATAAAATTTTACATTTGCAATATCTTGTTCTGATTTGTATGGCAACCACAACTACAACCAAAAATAGTTCGCTAATTGCAGTAACTATAATACACGATCTTTTTAGCTTGTGATGGTTAGTTGCATACAAACAAACCAAATCAATGATTAATATAACTTAAATCAGCAATATATTTTGGAAAGTCATTTGCAGATAGGTTAATCTTACTATTGTGTCAATGAGAAAAAAATCAACGTGGAATCCTCCATTGTTGTTTCCACTACTGTGAATTTTAGTTCATTTGGTTCTGGCTAGAACAATTGCAGTAGCAAGTCTTGCATATCTCAAAATTTTGGTTCGTCCGTGCAGATCATCTAAATAAATTTTCAAGATCTAGTACATTGTCACTATCAAAAATAGAAACATATTACATCATACAAACCTAGTCAGATAAATTGTCTCCATGGCTCAAAACAATTTTTATTGTGAACTTAACAAAGACATCAACCAGTTAGCTAAATTTTATGGGAAAGATCTAATAAATGGTGAACTTACAATAGATTGAGGTCCAAGAAAGAGTTGTAAGTTTTAAAGTTTCGATCCTTAAAAAAATGGGTTCCTTTAATATTTTAGCATAAACATAATGGTCTCGAATAAATCATACCATATTCCATATTCTTTTAGACGCCATAATCAAGTGCACGAATAATAGAACATTGAGTGTCACAATTATCCTTCAACCAACACTCACCATCTAATAATAAAGGGAATTGTCCAACATATTTGATGTTTTTTGACACCTGCAATTTGATTCTTGATCGCTAAAATTGAACCTAACTAGTATAGACAATAAGTTAGAAAGTACAGGTACCACTTTGTTGAAGATGCTTCTTTCTTTGACCCATGCATGGAACATTCTAAGGCCAGTATAGTTTCGTGATTGGGTCCATGATTAAGAAACTATTTGATTTAACGAACTTAAGATAGTAGAACCACACCATGAAGATGGAATTCAAGGGTAGACCAAATTCCTTTGAGAGTTGCAACAAATAACGAAAATTTGCGTGATGATTTTTGCACAATAAATAAATCAACAGTTCTTTCCCTTGGTGAACTTGAGTTCGCCTGGAAAGTTGAAGGTCCTGCAACAAATGGATGTTGAGAATGGTATAAGGAGTGGTGATGAATTTCTTTTCCGGCTAACTGGTCACTCTTGACTTATCGAGATGAGCTCTGTAACTCAAAAAGAAAGGTTAGAAGGGAGCAGAAGTGTTTTCCGGCGTGACCCATCCGACGATCAAGTCAGTACATGAGAGAGGGATCACTGTTCTATTGCTTGGGTTAGAATGTGTGTACCTTTGTTTCAAGTTTGTGAGAGCTATTTATACCTCCATGAAGCTAATCATTGGGGACAAGTGGGTCCCTTGGAAGGAAGACTCCCTATTGGCCCATATGGAAGGTGACTTATAATGCACAATCCTACGACAGAGTGTCTTCCTCGTCACGTGGAAAGAAGTTTATGTATTTAATGCTCAGATCCCCGAGCATTTAATGCTCGCCTTCTGAGGTTCGCCGAGCAATAAATGTGTCCCATCCTTCTAAAGGGTCATTTAATATTTCCTCGTGGTGGCTACTCATGCGTAGAGACACTTTTGTCCATTGCCACCCAATTCTGTGCTCTGCACCTCGTGCATCACTGTTATTGGTTACTAACCTACCCTTTTTGTCATTCTGATTGCCTTAGGAAGGGGAATCAATGACTATTGGCCAATTCTGCTTCCAAGTCATGATAACCATCAAAACCGCTATTATCACACTTCGCCGGCGTGGAGGATTTGGTGCCGAGGTGACTTTTCTGGTAAAAGCCCCTCGGGGCATCACATAAACCGAGGACACGTGTCGAGCGACTGGGGTTTTGAGGGTCCTTGACGCAGAGGACACGTGTCAATACAGAGGATGCCCTGAGGGCACCAACGCAGAGGACACATGTCTGACGCAGAGAACTCTGAGGGAGACATATGTCGAGGACACGTGTCAATGCAGGGGGTGTGCTGTTGCGCTGAGGGCACATGTCACTCCCAAGGGGACTGATGCCGAGAACACGTGTCAATCCATGGTGCGCCCACGTCAATCAAGCCGAGGACATGTGTCAACTCCCTCTTAATCCTCAGAAATGTCCCATCAGTAAAATTAAGAAAACACATCGCCCCAGGCAAACAATTGCTCTATACAGAGAAAAGACAATGTTTTATTTTTTTTGCTTCAAACAAACAAATGGACAATGTACAGATAAAACTAAAAAAGGAAGAAAAGATAAATTTTCAAGCACCTTGATCCCTTGAACAAAGTCCATAATGGATAGATTCTATCTGTCGGATTATTCTAATATATGTACCTTCTTGATCTCAAATTTAGATTCTATCTGCCTATTTTCCTGAGATTAGGTTCACTATATACCTTCCTGATCTCAAATTTCAACCTCTCAATTATGCTCACTTCTTTCTTTCATATATTCCTTCTTCTTCATGCAAGGAATTTGATTATTATTTCCTAACTTTCTTTCATCACAACTTGAAAAGAGACCCTTCTCTAAATGCCTTTACTATTCACCTCAAATCAAACCACACTTTGGCAATCTTAATAAAATGTCTAAAGAACAAGTTGATTTATAGCAACTTTTTTGGGGTAGTGTCATTCTACCTCGTTATCTTCATGTAGACGGCTCAGTATCTGCTTCTAAAGTTTTCAACTACAATTTTGAAAATTATACCTCTAGTAAAATGGTCAGGCAATTTGGCCTTACTCAGTGCATTTCCCTCCCTATTATATGCATTCTTCCATAGATAAGCCTGTAGGACAAAGGCTTAAGATTAAGGACTCCACTTTAGTTCACTAAATTTCCCGAACTTATGAAAGTCCTCAGCAGTTTTTCGCTTTGAATATTTTCATGGCAACCCAGACACTTCTTCTTTTTTCTCACTCACAATAGAGCTTGCAATTCTCTTGGATCCCTATGCATTAACATAAACCACATTAATTCTCACTTTCTTGGGAGAAGTATCATTATCAACGCCCATTGTTTCTTTCTCTTTCGAAGCATATTTAAGCATCATTTTTTGTATCAGATCTTGCACTTGATTTCTAAAAGTGATGCAATTTTTGGTTGAATGTTGAAATGAGTTATTCCATTTACAATATTATTTCCCCTTCCTATCTTTTTTTTTTTTTTTGGGGGAAATAACATGTCCTTGGGAATTTCTGGTGAATCATCTTATCAAAGAGAACATCAGCCATGGATAGATCAAAAGAATACTATCGATATGTTGATGACGTATCCTTTTTAAATGGATGGTTTGATGGCATGTTAATAGGATCTTCTATCCTTTTCAAAGTGTCACACACAATAGGATATTTTCCTATTCTCTACGCAACATCAATCTCCATTTCTCCATCTAAATATTGATAGTGTGTGCCAAGTGCACTGTTTTTCCTTTGTTGCTCTTCTCAGAGCAACATTTCATGCCTGGTGGCCCTGACTGAGAGTTCAAATAAAATTTTGAGCTTTATACCTTTGAAGTTCTTCCTTACTTTAAAATCTAAACCATTCTGGGCCAATTTCACAAGCTCTAATTCAGGCATATATACATGACACTTGTTTCTTACCTGTTAAATCATATTTTGTAATTGACTAATTTTGTGAAATTTTTGTACATCTCAAACTATTCCATAGTTATGGTGATACAATGATGAAGATCCAAAAGTATTATTTGAAGGAAGGAGATCATGCGTCAAAGTTACATCAAAAGCACTCCGTAGACAACTTCTTGCTTAGGACAAGGTAATGATTTAATGACCTAAGATGATCCCTTGGTTTAATAAATTTAGGAGGATTAGTGTTAAAATAAAATCGGTAATCAATCCGAATATGGCTCCTAGGTGTTCTTCAAAGAAAATTTTTTCTAAACCTTTTTGTGTGTTTTCAAAACTTAGATTTGAGTCATTATCAGACCCCTCTTTAGCAACGCCCTATAGTGCTCAAGATGACAAGTTTTTTTCTTGGTTTTAGGCTTAAAAACCAATAGGGCCTAGTCGCCCTATGCTCTCTAGTTTTCCCTAGAGCGCTCTCTTCATGACTTAGGAAAACAAATTGGGCAAAGGCTAGTAGTAGAGGCCGCCCTCTGGGTCACCCGAGTAGTCTTGCTCTCCTAGATCAGTTTGGAATTTTTTTTTATTGCAGTGACCACTACTCTTTGACAAACACTATTTTGGACCTATAAATAGAGGGAGTATTTCCCAACCTAGAGTAACTCTTTTGTGAGAATAATTTTTGCCTCTTAAACCTTAGAGATCATACCACAACCCTAGATCCCTAAATACGAACCTACCATTTTTGTGATTCCTATCCAACTTCACACATTGGAGAAGAAGAGTTTACTTGGTTGAATACCAAACCCATTAGAAGTGTGCATATCAAGGATCTTAGCGGATAAGATCGCTCGAGACCTAAAGGATCCATTTTGTGGAGAATCCAAGTGAAGATGTCCAACACAACGGTGGGTGTATCCGATGGAGAGGCTTATTGAAGGAAATGAGCGTATAACCATAATATTGGTTGAAGTATAAGTCTCGAGTACTTGTAAGCTAATTTTTAGATAGTGGATTAGGCTTTTGGTGAACTTCGAGTAGTTCCCCACGGTTTTTCCAGAGGAGGGTTTTCTGCATCAATATATCACTTGTGTTATTTATTATTTTATCATATACACTTGTGATTTGATGCATTCACGTGCACTATGTATTTGATGGAATGGTTGATTGAATATATTTGTCATCTATAGTCACATTCTAGGGGTTGGGTCTTTGGTTGGGATCCCCATGAGAGATTGAGTGTTGAGTGATTAATTGATAAAATTAATACACTAATCTTCATGGGTTCAAGGGGTCGTTATGGTTGAAAAGGGGGTTCACACTATTGATTGAATAATCTTTGTGAGAAGAGGTAATTAAGTTAGTAATAGGTTTAAATTGATGTTTGTCCAAGTATAAAGTTTGGAAACTTATTCACCCCTCTACTAGGTAGTATCATGTCATCCATGTGTATAATCGTGAGGGAAGATCCACTCCATATCTCCCCTTTCCGGAACAACAATTGGTATTAGAGCGTGATTGCTCTGAGTTGTATGAGATACATTGTAGGCATATTTTTTAATTGCTTATTTACCTAGTTTGTTATCTTCCTAAAGATCTATTGTTAATACTAGTTAGTATCAAATGGAGTCGCAAAACGAAAGAGGTTCAATTGCACGACCATCTCTCTTTGACGAGTCTAACTTTGCATATCGAAAAGCTCGCATGAGCGCGTTTCTACAATCAATAGATGACAAAGTGTGGGTATGTGTGCAAAAGGTAGGAGGCCTCCCTTGGTTCATACTTTGATTTCTAGTTTAGACCTAGTTCAGGTTCCTCCTAGGTGACCCCAACTTTTTCTTGATGCTATTTCCCTTCACTTATGCATACAAACAACTCCTTGCTCTATGATTCCCATTTTAGAAGGGAACCTCAGATTTGGTGATAGGTGGTGGAAGGAATCTCCTTTATCTTTTGCAACCATGTATGCCCCATTATGGCATTGTAAGTTGAATTAGAGTCCACCACTAGGAACTCGGTCATGATTGCAACTAGCCCTGCTCAGACTGGTAGGATAACCTTCCCCATTGGAAGCACAATTTTGACACTGAATCCTATCATTGGAGCAAAAACTAGCCTGAGGTTATCCTCCTTTAAACCAAGTTCCATAAAAAATCCCATACACATCACCTATGATAAGCTACCTTGTCCCTCTTCACATCAAAACTCACAATCCTCAAGGTCAGAATTATAGCGTCATCGTGAGGGTGGAGAATATGTGTCAAGGCTTCATTTAAAAAACTTATCAGTCCATCCAACCGATTAGTGTGTTGTTTCTTGAGACCTGCTTGGCATGCCCATCGATCGTATATAGAATCGGGTGTCCTTGTTGGTTGCCACATTTGGGTCTGTAGCGGCCTAAATTACATATATCACCCTAGTGGCGTCTTGTGCTCGACCTTGAGTCTCCTTCTTGTCGGTCATCTTTGTTCTAGTTTTTGACTCATCTATAAACTAAGTAAGATGGCTGGCACGGACTAATTCTTCCAGATGTTGCTTCAATGATTGGTAATTCTCCATCATATGTCCAATATCACAGTAGTAAGAACACCCAAGATTCAGATTCCTCTTCTCTAGGTCTCTAGCTAACTTGTTGGGCCATAAAAAATAAGGTTTTCCATTTATCTAGGGTAGGATCTTATAGATTGGTTCCTTGAAAATCATATTCACCCTGGAGAATGATGAATGGGATGAGTTGGTCTCCTTCTACTTAATCTTGCTCGTCGAATGCCCTTGGTTTTGCCTTTCTCTGACGTTCATTTTTCTGCTTGTTTGGTTGCTTGCTTCTCAAAGTGGGGTAAATTAATAAGGAATTTTCAAGCGTAGGAAAGATATCGTGTTTGTAACTCAGTTGATTACCGAAGTCATCTCCTTAGAGAAAACGATTGGCTCAAGGGGTGATTGATGAAATAAAATAAAAAACTCTGAATTTTGAGAGATTGGTTTTAGAATTTAGTAACTAAGAAATAACCATTAAAAGAAAGACTGGTTGGTAGAGTTCATCTCACCATGAATATGTATTTTGACTCAATTTCTATAACTTATTTGAGATTGTACTCAAACGGAAAATATTCGATTAACACTCCATTGAAAATAAAAAATTTGTATTCAAGACAATTGAATTGATTTTGAAAGAATTACATTCACTTCGATTGTAGTGATTTCAAGAATTACCCATGCCAGACAATTTCTTTATTAGCTGCTTAGAATCGCCTTTGACTATTCGAGATAGTCTAACTATCCTTTTATTCGGTCTTAGTTCATGTCCTTTAATCTGTTGAAATAAAAAATTTTACTCGGATTCCAACTCCCATATGCTTGCTCGGTAATTACCGATTGGTTAGATACTATGCTAACTGAACCGTTCAATAAGGGGGGAGTTCAAATTCTAGTTGGCTAGGGCTAAAATCTGTTCGGCTAATCCACCATGGCTTGGACAGAGGCACTCTGCCTTTGCCATATGATCTTTTTCTTACTTTTGTCACATGTTTTTTTATCACGTGGCCTAGTTAAATGGTCTAATCATGCACTTTAATACTTTGAGTCCCTCCCATAAACTTGAAATTTTTTGTTCCCAAATATTGTAAAGGGTTCTTAATGCGTTGTTGATTGTTGCATAGAGGGGAATACGATAAATAAAAGTTGTTCTCATGGCTCGTACTTACGTCCCTGTTAAAATGGAAGGCCCGGTTCCACTCATGTCATGTGAATTGTGCGTAAATATTCAATGTATAAAAAGTGACAACACATTATTATTGGCACATAATATTACCAACCGATTATATATATAAATAACTAGGCCCAGTGAACCATAATAATTTGTCATAATCACTATTGAATGCAAAAGATATTGATAGTCATAAAATTTAATTGGTCCTTCAATTATGTCCTTCAATTATGTCCCAATAGCATTAGTGAGTCATATATCATGTGTATATTTAATTGGTCGGTAATATTACATAACAATGACATATTACATTAAATATATTCTCGTTAATTGTGAACGGTGGATCTTTGATTTGCTTCCCCTATTATTATGAATTGGCAATCTCATATCAACTTTCTTATAAAAAGGAGTAGTCTACGGTATGGGAAAAAAAAAAAATGATATCACACCACTATTTATCACTTTTGTGAATATTTTATAATTTTTACAGATATTTTTATTAGTTTTGTGGTACTTGCGATTGATCGTAAAATTGTTACGATTAATCGCAAGTACCACAAAAATGGTAAAAACACCAACAAAAGTGATAAATTATCTACAAAAATGATATTTTTTTTTTAAAATAACTCAAAAAAATTATAAAAAATATCCATTAAAATAGTAAAATTTGTAAATATGGTACCGAATTTTTTTTCAATACAGTACTCAAGTCCTATAAAAAAAATGCTTATAGCCTTCATAGTCTTTAGGGAGCAATTGTCACAGCATCCTTACCAATTGATGGAAAGGTTTTGCCATGTAGAGGCTGTGCCAATTCGACAATTGGTCGTGAAAGAGAAAGAGACAGAGGAACCAGTTTATTCAAAAAATAAAAATTTATTTTCTGCAAATTACACTCTAAATCTTTGACCAACACACCAAACTCATTTTTCTATTTTAAATACTTGAATTCGTTTTATATTGTCATAAAATTAAATTTCTTTTATCTTTTAGACAAAAAAAAAAAAATCACGTCTCATTAGATTTTAAGATAAAATGAGACAGAATAATTTAGTTTGGTAGCAAAATGACACAATTTTCTATCTAATTTTTAATGAATAATTGTAATTAAAAAAATTATGAAATTAATGACTATATTTGAAAATAAAATATGAGAAACATGACAACTAGAAATTATAAAAACAGAGAATCTGATTAAGGGTATCAAAATATCATTTGTCCTTTTTTAATCAGGTTTGTACTAGAAATCTACAAAACTTTGTGAAATCATAATCCTCAGAGGACTCTGAGAATCGAACGGTTGATATCCTCCAACCGCCAATACCTTTGTTTCCTAATTGGAACAAAGCCGTAGCCACTCACCGCTATATGTACAGCTTAAGAATCCGAAACCCAATTCAAGCATCCTTGCCCTTCAAAAATCCCAGAAGATTGATCTCTCTCTCTCTCTCTCTCTCTCTCTCTCTCTCTCTAGGGTTTCATCTCCTAAACCTTCTCTCTCTCTAAAACCATCTTTTGGACCTTCACAGAATCATCAACAACAATGGCGTTTCGGAGAGGCGATCAAGTGGAAGTTGCAAGCCAAGAAGAGGGGTTTAAGGGTTCATACTACACAGCAACAGTAATCTCAGAGCTTCTGAATAAGAAGTACATATTGCAATTCAAGACTCTCTTGAAAGATGATCTCTCCGGACCTTTAAGAGAGATCGTAGCCGCCGACGATGTCCGGCCGGCGCCGCCTGTGATTCCGGTAACTGGGTTTGGTTTGTACGACAAAGTTGATGCTTTTGACAATGATGGTTGGTGGGTGGGGAAGATCACTGGGAAAATTGGGACCAAGTTCTTCGTGTATTTTGAGACAAGTGGGGATGAGATTGCATATCAATTGGAGAACTTGAGGGTTCATCAAGACTATTTAAATGGCAAGTGGGTTTGTTCAAGAAAAGGGGTTTCTTATGAGAGTCTCTATCGCTGAAGATTGGGTTGTGTCTGAATGGTTTATTTGGCTGTAAAATCTGTTGTTGTTCATACTCTTTTTTTGTCTCTGTTTTTTGGTGTCTTTGCTTTGTCTGGTCTATTGGAATCAATTTCTTGGTGTTGGAAAATAATCTTGTTTTAGAGTTTATTATATTATTAAAGTGTGTTAATTTTATGCGTGTTAGTAAATAAGGAATATAGAAGTAGGGAAAAACAATATTATTAGTGGAAGTAATTTTTCAAATAATGGTGTTTTCATATTTTAAGAGTTATAATAGTTAGTGGGTGTAGTAGTTTAGAAATGTAATGTTAAGAGTTATGGCTTTGTTGCTCTAAAATTTGTTTAGTTGGCATAAATGTCTCAATCAATAGACAATTTTGAGGTGATTATTTGAAAAGGGTTCAAATGTCTTATTTTAAGACTTCTTGGGATGAAAACAATGAAGATTTTTACTCTTAACTAATAAAAGGAAAATCTTTTATTCATCCAATTTAATAGACTTCAGTTATAAAAGACTAAAATAAAATAGTCTTTATTACAACACTAATTGTTCCTAAATTAGTATAAAACTATTCCCAATGATGCCTTGATGTTGGTTTTTTGGGGGTTTGAACGTGTCTTGGCTTCTCCATTGAATGCCCTTTTTATAGACATTTCCTTCGACGGTTTTCTCCACATCGACATATATCTAATGGCAACTCCTAGTTGGTTACCTCTTTTCTTTTAAAATGTGACTATGACCGACTTTCTCTAATTTCTGACACGGGGCATCTCTATAGTAGATTTGGGAATGATAGGTGTCAATACGTTGAATATTCCTGAGATTTTATATTTTGGGCACAAACAATACCTTTCTAATTTATTTGAGTTTTTGAGTAATAACTCAGACAAATGAATAATTGCAACCGTTTAGCTTCTAAACACCTATTTAAAGGTTTCGCTGCTACACTGTTCATTTAACCTTACTTTCGTACTTCTTGTTATCATACTTTCTTTATTCCCGACGATCTTTCTTAATTCCCTCAAATGGCATCCAAGCAAAAGATGGATCAATCATATTCCTCTGTTTTTTCATCAAATATATCTTCAATTTCTCGTTTTTTTGATAGCATTATATACGCAATTTGGGACTCAATAGATGACAATGTCTTTATCCCTTCTTTGGATTCAAATTTAAACTTTGTATTGGACCCTATTTTTTTAATCAGGTATCTTCCCAGAGTTTTTTGAGTTCTATCCTGTTTTGAAAGGCGAAACCCTGACACTTCATCGACCTCACTTACGATGAAAATCTTGGGATCAAGGGATTAACCCTTTGAAGTCTTGGGTTGATCCAGACCAATAATAGGTTGATTGGGTGAAACGAATGGAAACACGTTTCTCTGACAAATGGAGGCGACAGAGGATCTATGAGCCAATAAAACTCTCAACGAGTCCAGTATACATGAATCGTTGCCTCATAGGTGCAAACATTTATTTAGTGTCAGTCTTGTAATGCCATGTTTCTTCCTCTTGGCATGATGTCTCCATCTACCCTTGATGTTGTACATCTGACAAGGTTCTCATCGACTGGCATAGAGATAAATGCATGTCTAAAACCTGAACATGTTTTGCCTGATCTTCTAGATAATTTTAATTACTCGGACCACATTGCCTTTTTTTGCAAGCTAGACTCTATTCCTCCCTCATATGAGGAACCTATGGCTTTTCTCCTTCATTGGCTCTACTGCTCTGTCCTTTGTGTCCATAGTCTCAAAATTACTAGGGAATACTTTAACATTGATGTGCTCTTTGTTGACTAAAAAGTTTTGGCCTTAGCTCCCTTTGTTTTAGAAGCTCTATATAGAAGCCTTTTTACCATGGCTAAAAGAGGAATCAACAGAAATTGTTGAGGTCCTTTCTGGCCATTTCAGGCTTGGCTATATGCCTATTGCCCTGAAACTTGGGCTATCAAATATCTTTCTCACCCCAAATTCAAACATATCAATTATGCACATTTCTTTCTTATGTTAGTCTTTTGAACTCTGCATAAGAATTTTGATTTTTACTTTAAGGCATTCTTTGACCTGGACTTCGACAGGTGCTCTTCTCTTTTCTTGCATTTTTTTGCATGTCTCTACTTATCCTTACACCTTAGAGCATTTTTTGATGGCTCCATCAATCATGCTGATGAACAAGCCGACTACTTTCATACATTATGGGGCAGTGTTCTCCTTCCTCGCTACCTCCATATAGGTAGCACAATTCTTGATTCTAAAAAATCACGATGTGGTTTTGAGAACTACTCTTCTAGTCAAATAGCGAGACAATTTGGCTTTACTCAACGTATCCTAGTGCCTTTCATGCACTCTTTCATTGATGAACCTGCAAGTCAAAAGGCTCAAACTCACAGACTCCTATTCAGTCTATCAAATCTCTTTGGCCAATAATAAATTATTGAAGACCTTTCATTTCAAACATCTTCATAGGGAACCGTCTGTCTCTCCCCTTTTTGTTAATTGGTGTCAAAATATATCACCTCTAATTTTCAAGGATGATTTAGAAAGCTGCATATCCAAACTATGTTTTGTGAATCAAAAACCAAATGACTTAACCTTTTTTCCAGAAGATTTACTTGGCAAACTTTAGGCAGTTTCATCCATAGTTAATCCCTTACACTGTGTTTGGTACATGATATTAGACCTTAGGAATGGAATGGTCATTCCTTAGTAATACCAATTCCTTTGTTTGGTTTGTGGGATTAAAATTCCATTCCTATTCCTAAGGAATAACTAATCCCATAAATCATGGGATTGACAATTCCCAAATAAACCATGGTATTCTCCATTCCCAATCCCTGGGTAACAGCTCAATCTATCTGGAAAAAAAAAAAATCGATCGCTGTTTGCTCCCTCATCAGTCTCTCTCGTCTCTCGTCTCTCGTCTCTCTCTCTCTCTCTCTCTCATCTGCATCTGTCTCTCACACATTCTCATCTGCATCTATGGCGTCCCCCTCATTCCCTCCCTATCACTCTCTTCGGTGAAGCAATGCACCAGATCCACGACCAAGACCAAGACCAGATCAAATTCGATTTTTGCAACAAATCTCAGGTAATTTCTCTTTCTCTTTTCACTACTGTTCTTTATTTTCAAGGTTTCGACACCACCTACGAAACTAATCCTCTGCACCGATACAAATGTAATTGGGTTGTGGTGATTTGGGTCTTGCTTTGAAAGTGTTTGAGAAAATGTCCGACAGAAGCATTTTCATTTTACTCACATAGATTGTGCTCGCAAATGGCTATTTTCAAATATTTGATTTCGTTTTCAACTGAATATGTGAGGAAACAGAAACATATGCAACATTAATATGCCAATATCAACACTAACGGTGATCTCCTTTTGTTGTCCTGTGCTTTCTTTTATCCAGGATCATCTCTTCCGAAAGCTGCTTGCTGCAAATTGGTATGTACAACGGCATCCATGGTTTGTTTGAATTGGGTTTGTGGAATGTTGTATCAAATTTCTCTTTGTGTTTAAGTATAATCATCGTTCAAACATAAGAATGGAATGAACATTCCATTCCAACCCTTAATTCTAAACCGCTGCCAAACATTGGAATGGTAATGCGCATTCCATTCCATTCTCAAGTTCATTCTATTCCCAAATTCATTCCATTCCTACTGAAAAGCATTACCGCGTACCAAACGCAGCGTTAGAGTTCACCATTTATGTCGAAGGTCATCTTGCACATATCCTCTTAAAGACCCTGTTGTCGAATATATTTCTCTTTCAACGAAAAGGTCAAAACAACAACAAATGGGGTCTACCGTCGAGGAACGAGATGTTTCTTCTTCTAGGCAACTTATCTGTGTGATAGAGGAGACTACAATAAGTGAAGTTGAATCGGACTTTTCTCCAACCCATTAGGGGATGCCTTTCGATAGAATACTTCCATCACATGCGCCATGTCGTGAAGTGGAAAGTTCAACACCTGAACTTCCTTCTCCTGAATCTCCTTAGCATATGGCAGGATAGGATTTGTCAAGCAAAATAGAAGTATGTATGCCAATTAGTGGTTGTTATCAAAAGTTTAGTTTTTACTTTTGCCTTTGGACAAAATTCTTCCATCACATGGGCCATGTTGTGAAGTGGAAAGTTCAGCACCTGAACTTCCTTGTCTTGAATCTCCTTAGGATTGGGCAGGATATGATTTGTCAAGGAAAATAGAAGAACGTAAGCCAATTAGTGGTTGTTATCAAAAGTTTAGTTTTTACTTTTGTAGCCCCTTTTCCTTTTATAAATCGGCCAAACTCATGTGCCCCTTTGACTATCTATAACTTGTTATATAAATATTAAATATAGGAATTTTCTTTTCCTAATGTCTAGTTGGTTTTTTCTTTGTTTCTTTTAAAATCAAAACCATTATAATGTGCATGGCCATATCTAGTGGCTCTTTTGTGTATTTGTCTCAAATTGCATTATAAGATTCCCACATGGTTAGATGTTATTTCTTTAAGTACCTTCCATTAATGGGTTTCTTATGTCATTCTCCTTCTAGAGATTGCATATGATAGGCCCCACCTTGCAATACTTTGTCTATTTTAAAAGGATCTTCCCAGTTTGGAGACCATTTGTCATATTCTTTGTTTTTACTCTCCAAAGGTAGAATGATTATTCAAACCAAATCCATTTCAGCAAAGCTTTTGAATCTGACCTTTTTAGTTTAGGTATTTTCTATTCTCTTCTTCTGGATTTGAATGTGGTTTAGTGCTTCTATTCGAATCTCTTCCAAGTCCTCCAATTCCGAGAACTTTGCCCAAGTGTAGAAATCTGTTGGCATATCAAGATGTGATGCCAACCTCATTGATTTTACAATAACTTCCATAAGTATCACAACATCATGTCCATACACCAATTCAAATGGTGTTGTTCTTATACTTGTTTTCTTGGATGCCCTATAGGCCCATAGGACTTCTAGCAATAACTCATGTCACTGACTTGGGTTTTCTTCTATGGTTTTTTCCAAGAATCAACTTCGAAGTCTTATTAGTTGAATCTGCTTGGCCATTGGCTTGGGCATAATTGGTTGATGAATTCCATGTTCAGATGCAAATTCTATCACTTTTGCTCTTGTGAACATAGTACCTTAATCGACTATAATATTCTGAGGCAAACCATACCTGCAAATAATATGTTCCTCAATAAAACCAATCACCTGATGTTGGTCTATAGCCTTCATTGGTACTGCTTTTGCCTATTTTTTGAAATAATCAGTAGCCAATCTTGGCCATAGATGGCAAAGTATGATTCTGACCAATCAAATCCATTGCCCAACCTCTAAATGACCATGGATTCAAAATTGAACGTAGTTCAACTATAAGAAACCATTGAATAGGCTCATGTTTTTGACAAACTTGGCATCACTTGGCATAGGTGATGCAATCTTTTCTCATGGTTGGCCAGTAATAGTCATACCTATGAATCAACCATCTCATCTTCTCACCTGACTAGTGAGATCCACTAATGCCTTCGTGAACTTCTGCTATAATTTTCATGGCATCTAACTTGCTGATACATGATAACATTAGGCCTTCTAGAGTTTTTCCAAACAGTTGTTCTTCCAGGATAACATAATTTATTGCTTGATTCCTAACTAGCCTTTACGTTCTTTGATATGGATCTTTTAGATACTTCATGATAGGGAACCTCTATTTAGATTCATCTATTTTTATGGCTAGTATGTCTAACGACCATGTCACCACTGTTGGTAAGTATCTCTTCTGCATCCTATTTATTCTTTCATCCATGCTTTCTAGAATTCTAAGTCCAGAGGTAGCTTGACCCATTTTATTGGCTTCTCCATTGTGGAGTCACATGAAATGTTCAAATTGAATATTATCAAAGCCTCGAATAAGTGATTGTATAATATTTATATATTTCTCTAGGGCAAGATGATTGTATTTATACCAACCTTGCATTTGTCGAATTACTAACTGTGAATCAACAATCACTAGGTGTTATTAGACCTATGATTAAAGCCTCATATTCATCTTGATTGTTTGACAAAACCAAGGTTTCATCTAGTTGATAAGCAAACTAGAATATTCTCCCTTCTAGTAATATAAAACAATTCTAGCTCCTACACCTAATTCATTCTTGAAACCATCAAACATTAGTTTCCATGGTATCATTCCTACACAGCCCACTTCAATTGTATCTTCTTCGTCTTCTCAAAAAAAAATTGTATCTTCTTCAATAAGAACAATAGGATTGTCTGCTAGGAAATCAGCCAAGGTTTGGCCTTTAACTGCCTTTTGTGGCACATATTGGAAACAATATTCTATTAAGACAATAATCCATTTCCCCATTATGCCTGTTAACAGAGATCTTGTAAGTATATATTTAAGAGCATCTTCAACCATGACTCAAATTTTTACTCAAATTTAAATTAATATGTGAGTAAAAAGCTTGATTTGAGACAAACTCAAATTTAAAGAAGGAGAAACCCAAATTTAAATGAGGGCAAACCCAAATTTAAAAGAGAGTAAAGATAACCATTAGATCTTTAAAAGAGGATGAATCTCACCATTAAAGATTTGGATAAGGATTTGAGTCTCCCTTGATTTTAGTAAAAAAATGAGTCTCCTTTGATTTAGTATAAGTTTGAGTCAAAAGTTGGAGCAAGTTTTTTGAGTTTTTTTTACTCAAATTTAAATTTGAATCTAAATTTAAGTCAGAGTTGGAGATGCTCTAACAACATTAGTTTGAGCAATGATGCAAATAGGAAATGAAAGTAAATAATGCCTTAATTTTATTGCTAAAAAATACAAAGCCAAACAAAGCTTTTCTATTGTAGAGTAGTTACATTCAAAATTGTTCAATTATCTAATCAAATAATAGATTGCTTGTTCATAGCCTTGGTTATTATCTTGCGCAAGTAGGCTGCCAATGGACTTCTCTCCTGTTGAAATATACAGCTTCAATGGCTTGCCTACCTTTGGAGGCATTAACACTGGAGGCTTTGTCAAGTATTCCTTGATTTCTTCAAAAGCCTTCTAGTTAATAGTCTCCCATCTAAAATCTATTTCTAATTTTAGTTTTAATAATGGTGAAAAAGCCACTGTTTTTCCTACAAGGTTAGATATACACCTCCTTAGGAAATTTACTTGGTTTAAGAATCTTTGCAATTCTTTCTTACTTGATGGGGTATGAGTCTTTATAGTGACTGTAGCTTTGTTTTTACTGACCTCAATTCCTTTCTATTGGACCAAAAAGCCTAAGATATTGCTAGCAAAAACTCCAAATGTACACTTTAAAGGATGCATTTTTAATTTGTACATTCTCATCCTTTGGAAAGCCTTCCTAAGATTTTCTAAGTGTGATTCTTGGTTATCAGACTTGACAACCATATCATCTATATAAACCTCCATTGATTTTTCAATCATATCATGGAAAATCAGGTTCATTACCCTTTGGTAGGTGACCCCTACATTTTTAAGGCCAAATGAAATTACCACCCATTTATAGATACCTAGTGTATCTAGGTATCTAAAGGCAGTCTTATGTACATCTTCCTTTGCTATAAAAATCTGATTATAGCAAGCATGTCCATCCATGAAGGTCAAAATAACAGGCCTAGTAGCAGAATCAATCAAAACATCTGCCACATGCATTGGATATTCATCCTTAGGGGTTGTAGTATTTAGGTTTCTAAAATCTATGCACACCCTGTTTTATCTAGTCTTTTTAAGTAGATGAACAATATTGGATAGCAATTCAACATACCTGACAATCCTTATGAAGCTTGCTTCCAGTAACCTTTCAATCTCCTCTTTGACTAGAAGTGTGATTTCAATGGTCATCCTTCTAGGTGGCTGCTAGTGAAGATGGAAATTCTTCTTAATTGGCAGTTTGTGTTCCACTAATGATCTGTCTAAACCAAACATTTCTTCATATCTCTATGCAAAACATTCTTTGAATTCCTTTAGCAATTTAATCAACCTCTGTTTGAAGTATGCTTGAAGTGCTGCATTAATGTAGATAGGCCTTCTGTCAGTTTCATCCCCTAGATTTACTTCTTCTAGAAGGTCTTGAACATCTGTCTTTGCAGCATCAAATTTTACAGGAGCAGACTAAATCTTTCATCACACTTCATCTAAATCTTTAAGCTTGATCATCATGGTTTTATTGTATTAAGATGGGCTTAACTTATGCTGAAAAGACACTCGCAACGACTTTATGGTAATCTCCATAGGCAAGACAACATTGTGTCGGTGTGTCAGCTTGAATGGTGTAACTTCAGTGCTAGATCGTTTAGATGTTCTGTATGCCCATAGTGTTTCCGATAGTTTATCATGCCAAACCTTTGGGTTATCTTCCACCATTTTTGCGATGATTCCTTTCATCACTTTGTTGGTAGACTCTGCTTGGTCGTTCCATTGCGCATAGTATGGAGTTGAGTGGATTATGTTGAAGTCATACTCCTCTGCAAATCCCTTAACTTCGCTTCCTGCAAAGACTGTTACTTGGTCGGCCACTATGTTTTGGGGAAGCCTAAATCGGTGTACTATATTTTTCTTTATCATTCGAATAATGTCGGTTTGATTGACCCTTTGAATTGGAATGACCTCTATCCACTTTGTTAATAATCGGTGGACAAAAATGATAAAAGAATGTTGTCTTGTGGATGGGAGAAAATTCTTCCCCATTAAATCCATGGCCTAGGCTTTAAACAACCGTATCTTTATTTTGGGCTGCATTTGAACTGCTGATGTCCTCTGGATAGGTCCATGACGCTGGCATGCTTAAGAAAACCTTGCATACTCAATGCAATCCTTCAAGATACTAGGCCAATAATAGTCGTATCTTCTAATTAGTCAATGCATCTTGATGCTGGCCTGGTGCGCAACTCATATGACGTCATGGCTCTAGGCCATTACTAGAATGACCTATTCTCTGCCGATACATCTTAGTAATAAGTCATCGTGCATCTCTTTCTTATATAGTTCCTCATCCTTTAGTACATAATTAGAAGCCTATTTCCTGATGACCTGCTCTACATACCCATTTTAATGTCTTAAGAACTGCATGATGTCAAACCTCCAATCTTTCTCTTTCACTACCACTATTAACTGCTCGAAGTCTATTACTCTGGCTTTTATGAATGAAAAGACTCTCCTTTGAACCCTGACTAGCTACTCTTCCATACCCTGAGGAATCCTCAGACCTAATCCTAGTTGTGTCAAGTTGTTAACACAATCATTTAAATCCCTTGGGACAGCTCACAATACCACATCGTTGAAGTTCGCCAACAAAGACATTGCAATGGAGTGGAATGGGCACAAATCCCAACTTTTGCACTAAAAATTGCCCGCAATTTGGTTAATAACTAATTTGGAGTCGTTGGTCACCTCGACAATCGATGCCCCCATATGCAACAAAACCTCAAGCCCAAATAACCAATGCCTTGTATTCGCCTTGGTTGTTAGTGCATTCAAAATCTAATTTGAATGAAAGTTGGGTTTCTTCGACCCTGGGGTGGTTCTATAACCACCCTGGCCCATGTGGACTTTCGTGTTCGCAATCCGTCGAACCTTAGTTTCCATGGCATTAACGAAATCACGGGTCCTAGCAAATCAAGAAATTCCCTTGTATCTTGCTCTACTTCTACACAAGCATGGTCTGCTAAGAATTAGCCAATGCTTGGCCTTTCATTGTGCACTATGACAAGTATTGAAGTGATAATTCCATCAAAGCCAAAACCCATTTGCCAATTCGGCTCCTTAGAGTCGGCCTAGTTAACATGTATTTAATAACGTGTATTTAACAACATACACTAAAACTGATTTATAAATTCTTAACTTTGGTGATGCAAAGTACAATGCTAAAACAAAGTTTCTTGATCTTCTTATAACGCTGCTCGACCAGAGTCAAAATTCTACTCAAATAATAAATGACTTGTTCTTTGCCTGTATTATTATTCTAAGCCAGCAAACATCCAATGTACTCGTGTGTGGCCGATAAGTATAATAGCAGTGGCCTACCCTTGATAGTTGGCATGAGGACTAGCGGGTTCGCCAAATACTCCTTGATCTGGTGGAAGGCTTCCTGATATTGTGTTTTTCATCTAAAGTCTTCTACACCCTTTAACTTCAAAAGCGGCAAGAACACTTGTACTTTCCCTACGCAGTTGGCGATGAATCATCGAATGAAATTAACTGGACCGATCAGACGCTGAAGCTCCTTCTTGGTCTTCAGAGACACGACCTCTATGATAGCTTGCTGTGACTCCGAATGCACACTTCAGCGGGTTCATTTTCAGCTGGTGGACACGTATCCTTTCAAAGACCGACCTTAAATCGTTCAGGTGTCTTTCTATGTCTTGAGTCTTAACTATGATATCGTTAATGTAAACCTCCATAATCTTACTGATCATGTCGTGCAAGATGGTATTCATGGATCTTTGGTATGTGGCTTTTGCATTCTTCAGTTCGAATGGCATAACCCTCTATTTGAATGTCACAATCAATCCTGGACATAAAAAAACGATTTTGTGTTGATCCTCCTCCACAATGAAGATCTGACGGTACCCTACGTTACCGTCCATGAATGACATGACCACCTTCATGGCTGTTGCATCCACAAGTTGATCGGCCAGTGGCTTGACATATTCATCTTTGGGAGATGCAACATTAAGGTCATGGTAATCATAATAAACCCTGATCTTGCCGGTGGTCTTCTTAACTGGCACGACGTTGGACACCTATTCTACATACCTTGCCACTTGGATGCATTAGGCCTTTAGAAGATGCTCAATCTCCTCCTTTACCAATAGAGTTACTTCTTGGGACATCAGCCTCGGGGCCTATTTGATTTGCTTATATCCTTCCCTAATTGACAATTGATGCTCTACTAAGGTTGAATCTAACCCTAGCATCACTTCAAAACTCAAGATGAAGCAATCAACGTATTCCCTCAATATTTGTATAAGTCGTGCTTGGAAAATCCGCTCTAGAAGTTTGCTAACGAAAGTTGGATAGTGCTACACTGGCTCACCAAGATTGACTTCCAGCAACGGATCCTGAACCTCGACCAAGTCGTCAAGTTTGGCAGGGGCAACATCGATTTTTTCTAACTTGATGAATTCTCGGGAGGTAAACTGTTTGGACTCTTCCTCCTCACATTCCACCATGTTAAATGGTGCCTTGTTGTCTACTGGCCATTTATAGTACTAGGATCCTTTTTTCTGCCAGGTAAGCTCTTACCTTAGCTACGCAGGCCCTTATGGCCTTCTTCCTACGTCTACTGTCATTGAGCTCCATCAACAAACGAGTTCTTTGCCTCTCCCATATCATTCAGCCTTTGCACATTAGTTGGTCGAAGGACCTCTTCCTCCATGTGATGAATCTTGTTGGATTTCAAATCAATCTGGGACATAACTTCCCTAGGCTTCCTGTACTTGTCTTGGCCCTGGAACTTTATTGGCCCTACTTCTTCATAATAGAGCCAAGCATTATCCATGAACGGAGTCTAATCCGCCTCCACCACCTCCAAATCGTCAAAGTTTCATAGCCCCAGCCCCTAATGAAGAGTTGATGGGATGCACTCATTGAATTGGATCCAATCTAGGATGCCGTCGTATCAATCACAAAGAAAGGCGTGATGTTGACCTTGATACTGATTGCCAATTTGACGGGTAAAACTTCTACCATTTTGTTGACTCATCTCGTGAATCCATTCACTGTCAATTTGGTGTGGACCAAGTCTTCCTCTTTCCTCCCCAACTTCTTCATGGTAGCTATGGGTAGAATATTGATGATCGCTCCATTTTCAACAAAGACCCCATTGAAGGTTTTTCCCTCCAAGAGCGCCTAGATATAAAGCGGCTTTAGGTGCTGCATCATGGAATGTGTAGGTTTGTTAAATGGCCACCCACTTGGGCTACTAAAGGACATCAGTCTGTCAGCCTTTGACTTCTATGTTGGGCCTTTCTTAGGAGAGCGCTTCATTTCCCCGTCGAAGAACGTCGACCCTGGTGCCTTGGCGTCTTCAATATCCCCCTCTAAAGACTTTGCTTGTAGTCTTAAATTTTTAAATGATATCAGCAACAACCCGAGAGCATTGACGAAAACCAAATGCCCCAAAGTGCCGAATTGGATGGAATCACCTCCGTTACTATCGTCTTCATTGGTAGGGTCCTCTTTTTTCTTTCCCTTGCAAGTTTTTGGAAGAATGTTGAGCGTCGCCTTCAAATGTTCTACCACCTTCCTCACCATTTGTTCCTCAATATTCTCCTCGGATAAGGACTCAGGCTCAAACTTCTTCTTCCCTTTCTCATCAATCGTTGCCTTCTTTTAAGCTAATGAGTGCTGTGGAGGTAATGAAAGACCGAATCGGGAGTTAATCTCCCCCATCCTGGGCTTATTTCACCGAAACATTTCTCACCCTTCCCGGGCATCCAATTCTTGGGATTCTTCCCACTTGCGTAGGTTTGCTTGAATGCGTTGCTTCCTACGCTTCTGAGTTCTAGAAAGCAGATGCAACTGATGGTATTGTGGGAACTTCAGATGTTGGGTCACGTACCAACGGCCTTCCAGCGGCTTTGTTGGGTTTTACCATCCTAGGTCGGTCCCGATAGCCCTCAGTCTGAATGGGTTGATCAAGTGCCAACCTTGTGGCAAACTCATCATATCTCGGTCCTTGTTGTCTTCTCGATAGTTTTGATAAATTCCTACCTAGCTCTTTATAGCTCGGTCGCATGAACTTACTAGGATGATCCTTGTAATCTCGCTTTGGCAGCGGCCATTCACTTGGCCGCTCCCAATGAGTACCCTTGTAATGCTACCTCTTCCGTGGTCGACTGACTGTCTTATGCCGAGAAAGCTGCAAACACTGGGAACTTGTATCCCTAGGGATACTCGTATTCCTTATCCACCCAATTGGGATATGATTTTCGATATATCGATCTAGTCACTTGCCTCATAGCTGGACCGATATGCTCTTGGATTATTTTATCTAGCTGGTCTTTATTCATGACCACCTTGGGTGTCACTAGAAAAATGATAGGCAACTGCCTCCTTTGCCCCCCTCCCCCCCCCCCCCCCCAAACTAAGGATTGGGGGCCACCTCTTCCTAAAAAAAAGGATTGTTATTTTATTGATGGCCATTTCTAGCTTGTTGTGCCCTTTGTGGCATCACATAGGGGGAAGCACTAGTTGCAGTGCTTACACATGCGCTGCGTTTATTGGGGAAACAATGGTTGTCTCATGCCCCCTGGACTGTTAACACTATCAATTAGCCGCTCCAATGCCTACCTGGTTCATTCAGATGCTTCTTTGATCAAATCCCCCGACCACTGATAAACCCGAAGACTTGCTGAGAGACTTCGTGTGACAAATACCTAATTGGGGCCTTCAACTCTGGGTTAGATTCTCAATTCTCTTGCCACCCTAGCGGTGGCAACTCTACCTGTAGGTTAGGGATGCCTGGCCTGATATCTTAAACAACCTCGTGCATTGGAGGCACTTCTGATGAGCCAATTTTGGCCTTTCCACGGGTGTTCGTGATATGATTGTTTGGGCTCCCACCAGGCATGTCAGCATATTTTTAAATTGTGAGCATGCCAAAGTCCAATTGGACTTAAGATCCAAACATTTACGACCTTACCTACTCAAACTGATGTGAGGTTCTAAAATCGTGACTGTTTAGGCAATTGTAGTATGGCGTAAAATTACCTCTGAGTTATTTTCTATGCCTTAGGGTTCAAAGACTTTAAATAATTTCCTAACTAACAACGTAATGGATTGAAACGTGAAGAAAGACAACTGAAATGCAAAGCAGCAAGTAGACTGAATTTGGAAGATGAAATAGGTACTATACTTAATATTAAATGAAAGCAGTAAAAGATCACTAGTGTGATGACTTACAGGAAAAATAAAGTTGCTCAGGAGTAAAAATAAAGAATCGATAAATTCGAAAGTGATCCTGGAGAATGAAAACATTCGGAAGGTGAGTATAAGGGATTCTGGCTTTGTGTAAAGTTTGTTGTGTTTAATCGTGGGATCCCTTTTCTATGGTCTGGCCTTTGTTATTTATAGGGATGGCCTTCAACTATCGAAACCATCTTTTCTGGCCATGACTGTAATCATGGCCCTTCCCTTGAGATGTATAGATGTGAACTGAACCGTCTCCAACTAGTGGCTCATGATGTCACGTCTTCTCAATTCTTGGGTCTTACTTCCCTAACTTCTCTAACAATCATGGACTCTCCCAGATTTTTTCATGACCTTGGATCTCTTCAATGTGACACCCTCAGAGTTAGCTTATTTTTTGGTGTAAACAGTGCCCAAGATTTACACAAAGAATAATACCTTCCATCACTGCATTGGAAGGATCTTCCTGCTGCTAGGTTAAGGAAAATACCCGACACTGGTTGTTGCCTCCTTGTGCTACCACTCTTGGGTTCTGTGGCGAAGCCTTATTTATGTTCAGCTATCCCATAATTTGAGTGTTCCTTTAGGGTAGCCCACGAATGGGTTGTCCCTGAAGAAGAGATGGGCAATTGTTCCTGAAGTTCCCTATGCTTCCAAAAGAAAATCACTATTAGGATCTACAACTATCCTCTTTTGAGAGCCCCCAACTCCACGAATTGGGTGGTTCCTAGACCCAGTAGCCTAGTCCAAGCGGCGATATGGAGCCATCCTTTATACTCCTCCACTGTTACTACGTATCTTGATTGATTCCGCTCTCGCGAAGGTCTATTGCCATTGATTATCTTCCAAATCCCTTTTTACCAATGCGGCAGGCTCGACCAAATTTTTGTAGTCTCTAATCTTTAGAGCAACCAAATTCTCCATTGGCAACTCAAACTCTGCTCAAACCTCTTGGTCCAGTTGCAACAAATTCCAACACATTGCGAGATAAATCATCAAACCTGTATTCATACTACTTTATAGTCATATTATTCTGTCACAGGGCCAATTTCATCTTTCACTTCTCAGATTCGGGAAAATACTTGTCTTTAAATGCCTGGTCAAATTCCTTCCAAGTCATGGCATTAGTGTTTCTTATTCGTTTCACCGAATCCCATCAATGATCTTCCTAACCTTCCAGTAGATAAGTAGCCAGTCCGACCCACAGATCCTCTGCAACTCACATGTTATCGCACATCTTCCTCACCCTGTGGATCCATTTATCCGCATTCATAGGAGTAGAGCTTTCCTGGAAAAGAGGTGGGCGTTGCCTAAAAAACTGTCTAAGAACCACTATCCGTTAGTGCTCGTTTCCATTTATTGGCCCTAAGACCAATGGTTGTGCAACCCCGTTGTGGTTAGGGTTATTGCCATTCTGGTTGCATTTACTAGAGTTCCTTCAAACACTAATAGATGTCTTTCATGGCATCTTGAAGTGGTGGTTGGGCATCCACATCCTCGTCTGACGTTCTTTTTGTACATCAAAAAGTCAGCGTGGTCCGCTTGGACTGCCCACCAGTCTAAGGATGTAAAGTTATTCTAAACCTCAAACTAGTGCTTAGAGCATTTTGAAGACTATGCCACAACCTTGAAGGAAAGAGTGGATCCCTATCAGAAACAATATAAACAGGTGTACCATAGAATCTAATAATCTCATCAACATAAGCCAACTTATGAAGAGAAAAAGAAGACTTAATAGCCAAAAATTGAGCAGACTTTGTCAATCTGTCCACCACCACCCAGATAGAGTCATAACCTTTCTGTGTATGAGGCTCCCACTTCTATTTAGGCACTAGAAAAGGTTTTCACAATCCAGTTGGGCATTGATGCTCCGCTTTCACTTGCTGACATACCAAACATTTTGCTACAAACTCTTTTCATCCCAACCCACCAATAATGCTCTTTCAAGTCCCGATACAATTTGGTACTGCTCGGCTACATAACATATGCTGAGCAATGAGCCTCCTCAAGAATTTTCTTCTTTAACCCTACATTATTAGGAACACATAACCGAGTCCCAAATAATAACATATCATCATCTTTAATCACAAAATCAGATCTAGTACCAGTCTTAACTTCACTCTTAATCTTTTCTAATTGTACGTCAGACTTTTGGGCTTTACGAATTCTATCCACCAAGTCAAACTAGCAAGCAAAGCTATAGTTTCTCAAACTGTCAAGTGAGCTCTAATAGATTTCAGGTCAACGAACATAACTCTCCGAATCACCTACGAATGAGCTAAGTTTCCCGTTGACTTCCTGCTCAATGCGTCAACTACCACATTTGACTTTCCTGGCTGATAGTGAATGGTGCAATCATAATTTTTGATCAACTCAATCCATCTCTTGCTGCCTCAAATTCAACTCTTTTTGTGTTAATAAATACTTTTAAGCTTTGATGATCAGTAACAAATTCACATGTTACACCATAAAGAAAATGTCTCCATAACTTTAAAACAAACATAGTAGCAGCAAGTTCCAAATCATTTGTAGTATAGTTACGTTCATGGGTTTTTAATTGTTTGGAAACATATGCAACCACCTTACCATGCTGCATCAACACACAACCCAGACCTTGATGAGAAGCATCAATGTAAATAATAAACCCATCACTTCCTATAGGAATGGTCAACACTGATGCTGAAGTCAACATGTTTTTCAATTCTTGAAAACTCTGCTCACATTTTTCAGTCCAATCAAACTTTACTCCCTTATGAGTTAACTGAGTCAAAGGCATGGAAATCATAGAAAAATTTTGCACAAACCTTCGATAATAACCTGCTAACCCCAAGAAACTTCGAATTTCAGTCACCGTCTTTTGTCTCTCCCATTTTACAACAATTTAAATCTTTGTTGGGTCCAATAGATCACCATTACCTGAGATAACATGACCCAAGAACACAACACTATCCAACCAAAATTCATAATTGCTAAATTTAGCATACAATCGCCTTTCACACAAGATTTGTAATACCACTCTCAAATGATGTTCATGCTCCTCCACACTTCAAGCATGAACTAAAATATCATTGATAAGCACAATGACAAATGAGTCTAGATAAAGCTGGAACATACAATTCATTAAATTCATAATGCAGCTGGGGCATTCGTCAAACTAAATGGCATAACAAAAACTCATAATGCCCATACCTGGTTCGAAAAGCTATCTTAGAAATATCACTATCCTTCACCTTCAACTGATGATATCTCGAACAAAGATCAATCTTTAAAAACACCTTGGCATCCTGTAATTGGTGCAATAGGTCATCAATGTGTGGAAAATGATATTTATTCCATACAGTCACCCTATTCGGTTGTATGTAATCAATACACAACCGCATGGTACCAGAGCACCCCAAGGAGATACACTAGGCCGAATGAATCCATGGTCTAGCAATTCCTGTAACTGAACATTTAACTCTTTCAATCCGACAGAAGCCATATGGTATGATGCACTTGGAATTGGACTAGTACCTAGCATCAACTCAATGGTAAATTCAACTTCGCGATCCACTGGTACACTTGACAACTCGTCAGGAAATAAATTAGTAAATTCATATACAACAGGTATATTTTCCTATTCAGGACCATCCTTTCGAGTATCCTTCACATATGTTAGGTACCCCTAAAACCCTTTCCATAACAATTTCTTGGCTTTTAGTGTAGAAATCAAACCCGTAGAAGTAGTAGGATAATCACCATAAAATCAGAACATAGACACATTTAGAAACCGAAATACCACTTCTTTACGAAAACAATCTATGGAGGCATGATATGATGATAACCAATTCATATCCAAGATCAAATAAAAAACTTGGATATCTAGTAACAACAAATTCATCAATAACTCTCTATTACCCACGTGCACAACACAATCCCTATAAATGGTCTTCACCACTACAATGTCTCCAACTTGGGTAGAAATAGATAACCCACTATCCAATAAATTAGAGGGTTAGTGTACATGCATGACACATGATAATGACACAAACAAATGCATGATACCCGAATCAGTAAGCACATGTGCAGATCTTCCCAAAATAGAAAGCATACCTATAACTACCTTCGGTGTCGCCTATGCGTGACGTTGTGTCATCACAAATACCCTTCCTCCAATCTCTGATTTGCTTGAGGAATTATTGCCCCCACCTTAGGAACTTCCCGCAGAACCACTACCACTAGTAGCCGCACTACCCACCAATGATGCAAGAGCTGCAAGCTCAAGACAATCATGATGCATATGACCTAACTACCCACATGTATGACCCCATTTGTGGAAAATCTACTCAAAATAAAGTACACTCCTTAGCATAATGTCCAACCCTGCCACATCTGTAACAAGCGTTCCCCACACCACGGCCACTAGAAGCACCCTTGCCTTGAGTAAAAGGTTGTTGCCCAATAGAACCTTGTCCTCTACTTTGCATAAACTAACTCTGTCAACCACTTTGATGTTGAAAAAATCTCCCCACTTTGACTTGGATATCCACCACTAAAAGTACCCTGTCTTTCCAAATAAAATCTACTCCTCTTAGATTATTCTTCCTCCCTTTCTTCCTCTTGCACATTTCTCTTAGCAATCAGTGCCTTGTTAACCAAGTCAATGTACATTTTCAACTCTAGGGTAGAAATTCGACATTGAATACTAAAATGCAATCCCATATAGAACCTTCTACATTTTTCCTCTTCATTTCCCACGTTCGATGGAACAAATTGGGACAATTCTGTAAACTTGTTCTCATAATCAATGACTGACATATTACTTTGGGTAAGGTGAATAAACTCATTCTCTTTTCGTGCTAATAAACTGTAGGAAAATATTTCTTGTCAAAAGCTTCGATTAACTGCTTCCATGTCACAACTTTAGGTACCGTTCCAACTTCTGAAGCAATCAAGCATCACTTAGTGGCCTCCCACCAATATTAGGCTTCACCTATAAGCATAAAAGTAGCTAAAGTAACCTCTCCTCTTCAATAACACCCATAACCTTGAATATATTCTACATTCTACTTCGCTAATTCTCAGCTTCTGTAGCCCCAAACATTCCAAAGAAAGTCGAAGGATCAAGGTTTTTGAATCTTTCATAGATTGTACTTCGGAGTTCTGAACAGTCTGGCCTCATCATATGTTGTTCGAAATATTTAGTGGCTGCCTCAAGTGTCTGTTTAGATGTTTGGTCATCCCGTTCACCTTGAATTTGTGGCCCTTTTTACTTTATCTAAAGCACAAGTAGAAGAAGCCTCTCCCTCTACATTTTCTCGAATCTCCAGATCCATAACTATCTCTACCAAGTAATCAAGGTAAGTGAAAAAATAATAATATATCACTCCACTCAACAAAAACAAACCATGCTATCAAACTTGACAAACACATCCCTAACGGTCTGAAACAATTGTTAGACTCGATAAGTCTATAGAACCTATCAAACACTAACATTGATGTCAAAAATTATAACACCCCATCCAAGTAGAGAGGTAGGGTGTGGGTAACCTTAAACTGTTAACCCTTTAATCATAAGTATAATCAGAGTAATTAGTTTATGGAAAAATAATCAAAGTAATTCACTTAAATACCACCAACCCATCAACCCCACAAGGAAGTACAAGTCCTAAAATGACTAGAAATGGTAAACTCAAAGAAGAATGTGGTTTATGAAATCCAAACCAATCATGATTTGTGTTACACTTATGGAGAATATGGTCGTCATAGTAGACATTGCATGAAAAATAGGAATGTCTTAAAAAAGAAGCTTTGCATCTAACTAACCAATCCAAAGCCTTAAATCTAGAAGTCTTAAATTTTTCTAAGTTTAGGAAAAGGTCTTGTGAGTCCAAGCATGGTCATGCATTATCTTCACATGGACCACAAGCTAGAGTACCCAAAGCTCCTTCCACCCCTAAGGTCAAAATTGATCTACATACATCCAAGGAGAAGAGAGTAAGTCCTCCACCTATTCTTCGACCTAACCCTAGTTTTAGGAAGGAAAAAACGAGTGGGTGAATAGGGAGGATTTTGATAAACTGACCATCTCAACCAAGTTGGAGGCCTTGGAGGCCCCCGGGTGCTTCTATCAAGGTCATGGCTTCTAAGAAGTAGGAGATGTGAGTGCATGTACCTAGGTGATCTTTAATGCATTTCATCGAACACTCTAGGGTCATACCTTGTACATGTATTTTTCTTTGTTATTTGTTAATTTTTTCCATATGAAAATACAAAAACAAGAGAAATATGAAAAACCAAAAACAAAATAAATGGAAAAAATTTCAAAAAAGAGTTTTGATGTCAATTTTGACATTTATTTTTAGGATTCATGGTAATTGCTTTATTTGATTTTTATTGTTTAATGCATATTTGTTTTATGAACATGTTTATTTTAGAAAATTTGAAAACATTGGAAAAGAAAAAGGCAAAAATATTTTCTTTTGTTTATTTTTCTTTGTTCATAATCATGGTAGTTCACACTTTGGTTTGCATTGTAATGATTTCATCCTTAAATCAAAGTCAAAATGTTCATTGCTCTGAGTCATATTAGGGGATAGAGAATTTAGTGGCATAAATCTTATTGCATGATTCATTAGCCTAAGTCTCTTTCACCCTAGTGTGCTTGGATAGTGTTTATCTTTGAAAAATTCATAAATCAAGTACACACGTGTCATTCACTTTCACACTTAAGAGTTTGATTAGTTTGAAGTATTAATGATCTTAATGGACTCTAAGTGTTGGGGATAGGTGAACACATGGCTAAAAGTTAGTTAAACCCATCACATAGGTGAACACATGGCTAAAAGTTGGGGATAGGTGAACACATCATTTAAAAGATGCCAAAGGCTAAATATGAGAAAAGAGTCCAATGTGACCAATTATAAAAATGTGAAGCATAAATAAATGGCTAAAAACAATTACACTTGAATTGTGAGAGTACTTATGCTTGATTAAAAATATCTCAATTGTAAAACTCATAGAGCTCATGCTAATCTTGAAAAGTAGCATATATTAATTAGTACAAAATTCACAATTATGTTAATTGAAACCATAGAGTAGAAGGGATAAAAGAAAGTGGGAGTTGTCAAAAAGAAAATTAATAGAACACTCAGTAACTGGTCATGTATTCACTTAGGCAATGCAATGGGATTTCATGTTGAGTTTATTAATGATTTAAACTAAGCGAAATTATTTTTGTGTAAGAGTTTAGTTTCGCATATGTCACACTTGATTTTTTCCAAGTTGAGAAAAATTTGAACATGTATGAGTAGAATTGAACTAAGTGAGGAAACATTGCTCTAGGATGCATGAAATTGAGTTTCATATCCTTAAATATGCCTTAGTGCATTGCATTGCATTTAGGTTGTATACACATCATGCATGCCTGTTAGGACTCATTAAAGTAGGTGGGAAGTAGACTAGATAGCATAGGCAAAACTTGTTTGTTTCAAACCTCACTCGAGCATCCCATGACCACGATTGAGCAGTCTGCATCGGGATTCGGCACTGCTTGCTTAAAAGACCGGATTTTGACAGGAGTTGCTCATTTCTACCACTTCCAAGCAAGAACCCACCTACTTTCTAGCCTACCCAACACATTTTCTAGCTACTAGAACTTAGATTGAGTGAGAATAAGTGTATTTTGAGTTTAAATCTGTGTTTTTCACACACTTTTACACTATTTCATCGATCATCTTTTAGAAAATGCCTCCATGAGCTGAAAAGAAGGCGAGGGTACATGCATTGGATAGTAGAGCTCGTTTTCAAAGCCTGTAGTACTAAGAGATATATAGGAGATAGTTTTCTTCACAAACCGTACTTGTGGAACGATAGGGTAAGTAACATCTATGCCTACAAATATGGACATAGTTAGAGGGTTTTACACACATATTTGTGACACTAAAAATGATAATTAGCACTTCACGACACATATCTAAGGAGTGTTGTTTGAGTTCTCCACTAACCTTATTGCCACCACCCTACATCTTCCACGGGTAACACGTGATGCATATCATTTTAGAGCCAAGAGTGATGTACCCACCTTGTCAGCAGTTGCTTCTATGTTGTATGGGGCAATATATCCTAATGGTTGGAACTATCAATTGTGGTACCACAAGGATTTGGCAAGAGAGTATCATTTGATAAATCTGATTAATAATTACAACATTAACCCGAAGACTCATATTTTCACATTTCTCACACCAAGAGTCTATCTTCTTCATGTGATTGGTATAGGTTTGGAGATAGATCTTTCACGTGTGATTTTTTGATTGGTTCAAAGAGCATTTGATGAGGGGAAGATTACTGATACTTTGCCATTTGGTTCTCTTATCACCCATGTTTGTCTACACGAGGGTGCGGGTGCATTAAAGTCTGATCAGCTGTTAAGACCAAAGAGACCTCTAGGGAATGAGTCTTTGAGACAGAGTGAGACACATGCTCGATATATTTTTGACCCTATGGAAGTTGAGGCAAAGGGTGATGAGATGGAGGTTGAGCTTCATGGTCTTACTACTGAGCCTGGTTTATCGAGTCATGTACCACAATTGAGGCATGCTCGAGCTAGCACGTCACGAGCACCACTCCCTAGGACTCCTCACTTTGCTATTTCAAATTAGTGGGTAGCTGTTAGTATAGCTTTAGGCCACCTACATCTTATTGTGGATGAGCAGCACAACCTCACAACAGTCAGACTTGATGCTATTAACAAAGGGATGACTTCTGTTGTGAGAGATCAGAGAGATATTCATAGGGAGTTACAGTAGCTTAGGCAGATGCTATAAAATGCAGGATTCATTGATGAGGACAAGCCCGAGACCTAGCCCTGATGGGGATAGTAGAGATGGTGGAGATGTAGCCATTTAAGCTATTATTTTTGTAGAGACTTTAGTCTAGGTCATATGGGAGTTTGAGAGTGTTTTATTCATTCACATCCTGTACTAAAATACTCTTTACTTTTTGTCATTAAATTTTCCAGTTTATTTATTTTTGGTTGTTTAGTTAACTTTTTCATTTTTTGTGGCATACTTTTAGTCATAATCTTGATGTTCTTATCATATTTGACTTTGAGTTATATATCTTATTTGTCCCTTGTTTATCTTACTTGCATGATTTGGCTAGTTAATGTGCATTCATACCTTCTTATTATACTATAATTTTATGTTATGATTGTTATATCTTGTCATTGGGTTGATAGTTATTGCAAATAAGATAAGAATATGTTGGGTAACTTGATTTTGTACTGTACTTGTTACATGTTGCCATTGGGATGGGCATTTGTAACAAAAAGGTGGGAGAATATTTTAGGTACATATGAGAGGAATCAGGGAGATTTACTCTTGACTGGGCTAGATATGTCGCATGTGAAAATAGAAAAGGGGGAGTTTGTTTAAATACTCAAAGGGGCGTAAATTTATAAACTTGGTATTAAGTCACATTTTACACTTGTTATTTTACTTGTGAACACCAACTTAGGGGGAGAACTTATAGTTCATATTGATAGATCAATAGGTTCTCAAGCAAATTAGGCAATTTAGTTCCTAATATGTTACATATTTGCACTTGCATATGCATACATACTTATGCCCCATGCTTAACTTGGTATTTTCCAAACCTGTGATTATTTTATTTATTTCTCTAACATATGATGTTTTTCACGAGGTTTTGGTCTAAGTGGTGATGTGCAGGACTACAATCTTCAAGCTCCATCTAAAGAAGTAAATCTTGTACTTCGATAGAGATTTAGGATGTGTACATGAGACTTGAGATTAGATTTATAATTTGTTTTATTCAATGGTTTGTAGGCTGTAATCTTAATTTCTAACTTATATATCTTGTCACGAAATTGCCAAAGGGGGGAGATTGTTAGATTATTTTTTATTTGGCTAATTTTGTAGAGTCCATTGTAAATCTCATCTTTTTCCATGGTCATGATGCTATCAATTAAAGATCTGAAAGTATCATTGAAGGGGGAGATCAAGCATTAAAGCAACATTATTCAACCTCCATATGCACCTTCATGCTTAGGACAAAAGTAATGACTGAGACACCTTAGATGAACCCCTAGTTACTTTTAACTTAGGATGATTAGAATGAAAATAGAATTGGAAGCATTTCTAAACAATTTTGTGTTTTAAAAGTAATGACCGAGACACCTAAGTCCATGTATGGCTCCTAGGTGATTTCAAAAGAAAAGATTTTCTAGAAAATTTTGTGTTTTAAAAACATAGATTGAACCATTATTGGACCCCTCTTGAGCAAACACCCTTAGTGCTCAAAAGGACTAGTTTTTGCTTGGTTTTGTGGTTCAAAAATCGGTAGGGACCGAGCTATGCTCAACTGCCTTGGCTAGAACGGTATCTTGATAACTTAGGAAATTACAAGGGAAAAGGCCACGGGGGAACAACACAGAGCTCACTAGAGTGGTCCTTCAAGATCGTTCGAGTGGTGCTCATGGTTGCTCGAGCGAAGTTGCTCCTGGACAAGATAAAAATATAATTTTCATTCTAGTGTCAACCGCCCTCCAACTGATTGAGTGGTCATTTGCAAATCTGAGTTTTCTTATTTACTAAGACTACCCTTATTCTAGACCTATAAATAGAAAGAGTCTTTCTCATAGATATGTTAAGCCTCTTGTGACATATATAAGAGAGAAAACACTTCTTCTACCTTGAGAGTTTCCACCACTAACCTAGATCCCTAAATCCAAATGTTACATCTAGAAATTTTACCCAACCTAATAACTTGGAGTTGAAGATCTTGATGGTTTGACAAACTCATTAGTGTGTGCATACCGAGAATCATTGGCGTGTCCAGAGTTGCTCGAGGCCTAGACGAACCGTACGACTGGAAGGGACGTTGATGGAGTAACTTTGACGGAGAGACAAAAAGGAAAGGAGCATCTAATCATGATATTGGTTTAGATATAAGACTCGAGTACTTGTATGTTGACTTAACGAGTAGTGGATTAGACTTTGGTGAACTGAGAAGGTTCCCCGCGATTTTTTCCGATGAACATTTTTTGCATCAACAAATCACTTGTGTTCTTTATTATTTATCATATACACTTTCGATTGTGAGCACACATGCGCATTATATGTTAACCTAAAAAACTGGTGAACCGGTACCTAAACTAGTCCGATTTTGTAAATTAGATCATTTTACAATTAACCAGTTATAAGCCTAGTTAAATTGGATGATTTTTTTATAAAAAGCGGACAAAGCCGAACGGTTCAACCTAATCCTAACCGGTCTATTTTAATCAATAGTTACTTTTATACAGAATATTTAGATCGAATTTCTAAGACCTCCAACGGAAGGCTATGGTGCATGCTACGTATGCAGACGGAGCATGGCAGTTGTTTGCTTTTGTCAACGCAAAGGTAAGTTCTGGTTTTATAGGCACAAAGTAAGGGTGTTTGTTAACCCAAATTCAGCACTTAAAATGAATGTATTTGAAACTTATTAATTAAACTCGTTTGGTAATTAAAATTTAAACTCTCTGAATATGTTAAGTTATCTTTAGAAATAGGTTACAATATTAAGTAGTAGATTTCTTACTTAATTTTGAATGTTGAAAGTGCTCAACAAATTTTTTTTAATAATATTTACAATATGACAATTATGCTTCGACATATTTTACAATCCTATTAAAACTCTAATTAATCTTCTCTCCAAAATCTCTAACCTATCTATCCTCCTAGCAGATCGTCTTCTTCAATGAGTAACAGGTACGTTTCTTCCTTGTCTACTTTTTCTTCTTTTTTTCTTCCCTTGTCTTGTCCAACAAACATATACATACATAATTACACACACACAGACGCACGCATGTACTGCACACATACAAACACATTCACTGCACACACACAGTTTAAAAGTCTCTCACACACTCTGCACACACATACACATGCACGCTGCATACACATGGTTGTGCACATACACACGTGCCTTTTTTTTAATATTTTTTAATTATTTATTAGTTATTGTTCCTTTTTTTTATCAGATGTTATTGTTCACTTGTTACGTTATTCAATTTATTATTGTTCAGTTATTGTGGTTAAATTTTTATGCTCAATTTGCTGAACAAATTGCAAGGCAACTAAACTCTTAATTTGTATCCTAGTTGTAATTTTCAAAATTTATTACAATTGACAGCTTGAAGTGATAAATTTAACTTAAATTAATTTTATTATCATGTTTGTTAAATATAGACTACAATATGATAATAGTGATTATAATTTATGTTATAAATTAAACTAATTTCATATATCGTAGTTTTTTATTAAATAAAATATATTTTATAAATATTTTCAAATTAAAGAGGAGAAGGGTAAAACTGAAAATTAATTTATTTTTAGCTGTCAGCTCTGTGTAGTTATCAAATAGTTTGGTTCAATTCAATACTTAAATTTCAATGGGTACTAAATATTCTACGAATTCAGACCTCAGCTTTTAGACTTCAGACTTTAGTTTTCAGTTTTCAAACTTCAGCTTTCAGTTTTCAAACTTCAGCTTTCAGTTTTCAAACTTCAGCTTTCAGTTTTTAAACTTCAGCTTTCAGTTTTATCAAACACCACGTAAATCTTATTTTTTACGGCCTCTCGATGATGTGGGATAACGCCCCATTTTGCATTCTAAGCTTTTTATCCCTTGAAACAAACCTAATGATATTTGTCTTTTTTTTCCAATTTTTTTTTATCTTTCTCTTCTTCTTTAGTCTCATACTATGGGTAACTAGTGTCTTAAGGCATAGTGAAAATTTAAGAGGGATGTTGGTGGCTGTTAGATGAGTCTATTTAAGACCATCGGATGGATTTATTGAAACATATCCTGTGGTATATTATAGATTATGGTATCACTTACAATAATCATATCTTAATATTACTTGATGCTCTATTAAATTTTATAAATTGCCAAAGACCTGAGATACCATAAAAATGATCATCAAATTCACAATCAAACAAAAACCACAACATAACCCTTTTCACGGGGAAACCCAAACCAACGAGACCGCTGATGTTGGTATCTCCACAAGATGACACAAGTTGCTGGTCTGATCGTCTTTACCACACACTAAACTCTTCCTTTCCCTCTGTAGATCATAGTCGAAATACCAACTGAGCAACAAACAAATATACACTGCCTGAATTTTTGCCGTCGAAACTCTAACGACATAGAGAGAGACAGAGATGGGGAGGATAGAGAGATGGAGAAGGGAGGTGATACACTCAAGGGTACTATAGAAAAAAAAATGGATCCAACTAGATTGGACTAGAAGACAAAAAAAAAAATAAAGTGATGTGTCCTTAATGCCTTAAAAATATCCCACTAGGGCTTTTTGGCTTAAAAGATTTTGGGGATAGACTTTTGGCCAATTTTTACATGTTTAAATTAGAATTTGGCGACCACCGAGTAGGGTGATCTAGTGGTGGTACCGGCCTTACTCCTCACCTAGAGGTTGGGAGTTCGAGTCTTGGAGTTCTCATTAGGACTTGGTGGTTGACCGCTATACTAGCCTAACTAGGTTTGATCCCGAGAGGTGCTCCAGGCGCGGTTAGGGACCTTATGATCCCACCGATGAAGGCTAACGGGGTGGTCGCTGGGCGCTCTTCTTTGCTCCCCACCCCTTTTAAGAAAAAAAAAATAAATTAGAATTTGGTGAGAATTTATATTGGTTTGGCTTTCATATGATTTGATCTTGTAACACTTTATTCACTTGGATTCAAAACTAACGTCCTACCTTATGAAATCCTTATCAATTGATGGAAAGGTTTTGACCAATTTAGAGGTGGTGTCAATTTGGTAATTGGTCGTGAAAGAGAAAGAAGAACCAGTAAAAGACAAAGATACGAGGGTAATAAGATCATTTTGACATAATTTTTAACGATGTTGATTATTTAGTTTATTCAATAAATAAAAAATTATTTTCTGCAAATAATACCCTAAATCTTTAACCAACGCACCTGATGATACCTAAAATAAGCCCTAGACACGAGCTTAGAAAGTGAGCTCAGCCCAGGAGCTCAGGTAAAATAAGCAGAGCTCATCCAGCCATGGTCTGAGCTCATCTAGCCGGGCGCAAGGGTTCCCAACTGAAGATACGAACTGAGAAATGACAAGAGGGCAGCGAGATGACAGCGGATACCTTCGCAATGGGAATTAGGCTGATCCAAGGCGTGAAACCCGTAACCAACCAGGATCCTCTCCTAAAACCAAGGAGAGGATCCCATGATAGAAGGCAAAGATCTCGCCGTTTGAAGCCAGCCATAGGAAGTTTAGGTAACTCCGAGATTATAGACGAAGATAGGGCACGATCCCTTCAATAAAGGAGGTGATTTCGAATTAGAGGTAAGCATAAGGCTATAAAAGGGAGGCAATAGAGCCCCACGGGGGGGGGGGGGGGGGGGGGATACGACTGTAATACGTTCAACTGGATCAATAAGAAAGAGAGGAGCCAGAAACTCCATTGCAGAGTGGACTAGCCGAGCTCAGGCCGGTGAACCACTATAATCTTGTCTTGTTATCACCCCCTTTCCAAAATCCCCTAAGCATCATATTGCCTTATCAAGCACGAGCCTTGCAGCTCAGACATCGAACTCAGTTTCACCCGGATCGTTCATATTAAATAACCTTATTCCATAGCTCATTCGCATAGATTCGCACCATCAGTTTGGCGCCGTCTGTGGGAACGACTGTTCCTATTTACAAATAAGCTGATCTCTCAGTGACTGATGGTAACAACTCGAAATATGAGCAGAAGTCAAACAAACCTACCACGAATGCAAGATCAGCAGGAAGCTACCAACATCAGACAACCCGGGAACGTTCAAGAGGCTAATTCCCCCATTAATAACGAGATGGAGGCCCTTCGTCTCGTCAATCAACGTTTGCTAAGGGAAAATGCAGAGCTATCAAAGCTCATACAGCACCCGTAGGAGGCACGACCGGCCCAAGAAGGCCAGAATAATCCCCCTCATAGGGAACAACGACACTGGGATCCCCTTAGAGAGGTCGACGAAGGAGGATAGAGCAGCCAGACCAGGGGGCATGCTCCTTACCTACCCCCTAGAAATGGCCACAACGATGAAGTGCAAAGTCAGAACGATGGGGGTGAGAGGGACGATTTTTTCCTTACCCGCAAGACAGAAGAGAACAGCATTGGGAGCAACGCTTCAAAGACATCCAGCAAGAGCTCAGCCACATGAAGGAGGCTGTAAAGAGCAAGGCTCCGGTTACAATGGATGTCCTAGTGCAACAAACCGAGTCCCCATTCACCACTGGAGTGCTACACTTTCCCCTCCCACCAAAGTTCAGGATGCCGCAAGTAGAGGTCTTTGACGGAACGAAAGATCCCGTAGACCATCTCAACACTTACAAGAACCAAATGGAGCTGCATGGATACCAGGATCCTGTACGTTGCAGAGCTTTTGCCATCACATTGAAAGGCTCCGCCCTAGCCTTGTTTCACAGGCTTCCACCGGCCTCGATCTTATCCTTTAAAGAGCTCTCCATAGCTTTTCGTATCTCACTTTATAGGAGTCAGGATATACAGAAAGTCGAGCTACCACCTACTGAATGTGAAACAGGGGCCCCAAGAAAACCTGAGATCTTATGTCCAAAGGTTCAACTCGGAGACACTAAAAGTAGACGTTCCAGACGAAAAATTCGCCATAACTGCCTTTATTGCAGGGTTGGGAGTACAATCAAAGGATTTAATGTTCTCCATATCGAAGCATCCTCAGGCAAGTATGGCTGAGGTGTTAGCCAAGGCAGAGAAGTATATAAATGGTGAAGAGGCACTCCTTTCCAAAGTAGGGGGTACATCCTCACGAAAGGAGAAGGAAAAGGAAGAAAAGAGGAGGGACCGAAGTCCCAGGAAGGAAAAAGGGCGAGAGAGGTCTCCAAGAAGGGATAGGGACCGCTCGCCAAAGAGAATAGGAAATGTCAGAGATCGTCTGGGCCCCATGCAGCCTGAACTACAGCCCAGATACGGACCTCAGCGATTCACCCCACTCACTGCCGCTGTATCACAAGTCCTGTATGAGGTCCAAAACGAGAAGTTCTTAAGATGGCCACCTCGGATGAAGGCAGATCCGGCCAAGAGAGACCCCACGAAGTACTGCGATTACCATAGAGATCATGGTCACCACACAGATGACTGCATTCAACTAAAGAAGGAAATCGAGTTCTTGATCCGGCGAGGTCAGTTACATCGCTTCGTAGCCCATGACAACCAGAACCAAGCTCTTCCACCTCCACCACCCCAACAGCGGGCACCTGCACCACATCAGCAACCTCTAGGTGAGATCAGAGTAATATCTGGAGGGTTCGCTGGAGGCGGAGAGTCCAGCTCAGCCAGGAAAGCACACCTCCGACGGATCAGAGCCGAAGAAGCTCTCGAAGTACACGCTGTATCCAAAGCACCACGCTTAGATACAGCTATCACTTTTTCAGATGCTGATTTGGAGGGATGCCAGTACCCTCATGATGATCCATTGGTGGTGCGAGCTGTGGTGGCTAATAGAACTGTTCATCGGGTTCTAATCGATAACGGGAGCTCGGCGGATATCATTTTCGCACCTGCATTCGACAAGATGGACATAGGAAGGGAGAGACTAGAACCTGTAAACACTCACTTGCTGGGGTTCTCCGGGGAAAGGGTGCTCCCCCTGGGCTCGATCCAACTCGTGCTCACCCTAGGGGACCCACCTTGCCAAGCCACCACAACCGTAAAATTCTTAGTGGTCGATGCACCCTCTGCATACAACATCTTGCTTGGAAGGCCATCCCTTAATTCTATGAAGGCAATCCCTTCTGCCTATCACTTGGTCGTCAAATTCCCTACAGAAAATGGAATCGGAGCAGTCCGAGGAGACCAGCGTATAGCAAGAGAATGCTACATGGCTTTTGTAAAGAGGAAGGAGGTTGAGAACATCCAATTGGATGAATTCGACATGAGAGATGAAATGGAGACAAGACCAATGCCCTCAGAAGAGCTGGAACCAATTCAGCTTGATGGGAAGCCAGAACACCTCGTTTATGTAGGTTCCAGACTGAACGCTGAGCTCAAAGGCCTCCTCATCCAGTTCCTGAAGGAGAATATAGGAGTGTTTTCTTGGAAGCAAGAAGACATGAAAGGAATTAACCCTTCGGTTATTACCCATAAGCTAAGCGTGAACCCAACTTGCAAGCCCGTCAAACAAAAGAGGAGAAGCTTTGCCTCCGAAAGGCAAAGGGCAATTAATGAGGAGGTCAGCAAACTCCTCCATGCCAAGGCTATCAGGGAAGTTGACTACCCTACCTGGTTGGCGAACGTGGTCCTCGTCAAGAAAACCAATGGCAAATGGCGACTGTGCATCGACTTCACTGATCTCAACCGAGCATGCCCCAATGATTGTTTTCCCTTACCTCGGATCGACTTAATAGTGGATGCCACAGCTGGACACGAGCTGCTGAGCTTCATGGACGCCTTCTCAGGTTATAACCAGATTAGGATGGATCCCAATGACCAAGAGAAGACCTCCTTTGTAACTGAACAGGGAACATACTGTTATCAGGTCATGCCTTTCGGACTAAAGAACGCTGGAGCCACTTACCAGTGACTGGTAAATAGGATGTTCCAAAAACAAATAGGAGCATCCATGGAAGTTTACATCGATGACATGTTAATAAAGTCACTAAAAGCAGAGCTCCACATCGAGCACCTAGCCGAATCATTCCAGATTCTAAAGGAGTACAAAATGAAGCTTAACCCTGCGAAATGCGCATTTGGGGTCTCGGCAGGAAAATTCTTGGGTTTTATAGTTAGCAGCAGAGGGATTGAAGCTAACCCAGAGAAGGTTAGGGCAATGGTGGAAATGCAATCACCGTCCAACACAAGGGAGGTGCAACGCTTGACAGGCAGGATAGCTGCCTTGAGCCGTTTTGTGTCTAGGTCAAGCGATAAGTGCCAGCCATTCTTTCAGATCTTGAAGAAGGCGTTCCAGTGGGATACCAGGTGTGAAGAAGCATTCGAAGCCCTGAAAATTTATATGAGCTCTCCTCCTGTTTTGGTGAGCCCTTTAGTAGGGGAAGTCCTTACTCTCTACCTAGCAGTTTCAGATTTTTCAACAAGCGCAGCGCTGGTTAGAGAACGAGACAGAGCTCAGCAACCAGTCTACTACTGTAGCAGAGCTCTGAGGGGGGCAGAAGAGAGATATCCAAAGATGGAAAAACTCGTTCTAGCATTGGTTACAACAGCCAGGAAACTTAGGCCCTATTTCCAGGCTCATACTATCGAGGTTCCAACAGACCAGCCATTGAAGCAAGTGTTACATAAGCCAGAGTCCTCGGGGAGGCTGGTTAAATGGGCCATAGAGATCAGTGAGTTTGATATCAGATATAAGCCAAGAACTGCGATCAAAGGGCAAATTTTGGCGGATTTCATCGCAGAGTTCACAGCAGCAGCGCCTAGGGAGACCACAGATTTAATACTAGACCTCCCCATATGGAGGCTTTCAGTAGATGGAGCTGCCAATGCTCAGGGAAGCGGTGCAGGAATGATCTTGACCTCTCCAGAAGGAATAGATGTCGAGTATGCCCTTAGGTTTGGGTTCAAGGCTTCAAATAACGAGGCAGAATATGAAGCTGTCATCGCTGGGCTCAATCTCGCTTATTCTATGGAAGCAGAGCAGCTGGAGATCTGCAGTGACTCTCAACTGATAGTAAAGCAGATAGAGGAGTCCTACGAAGCGAGAGGCGAAAAAATGGTCCTTTACCTCAGAAAGGTACGAGAACTAATGAAAAAGTTTGTACAGGTTAACGTCAGACACGTACCCAGAGCAGAGAATGCACGAGCGGATGCATTGGCGAGGTTAGCAACTGCTTCACAAGAAGATTTGGATAGACTAATACCAGTAGAGCACCTTCCAGAGCCTTCAGTGGGTATCGAAGAATAGGACATACTACCAATCGAAGCCTAGCCGAGCTGGATGGACCCCATCATAGGGTACCTGCAGAGTGGGACTCTGCCAAGCGATGCCAAGGAGGCATCCAAGCTGAGGACCAGGTCAGCCAGGTTTTCCTTGCTGCAAGGAAATCTGTACAAACAAGGATTCTCAACGCCTCTCCTTAAGTGCGTGGGAGATGAAGATGCCAACTATATACTCAGAGAAGTACATGAAGGGATATGTGGCAATCACATAGGAGCTCGGGCCTTGGTAGGAAAAGTACTGAGACAAGGATATTATTGGCCAACCATGCTCAAAGATGCCACCGATTTAGTAAAAAAATGCAAGGTTTGCCAGGAACATGCCAATGTTTCCCACTGTTCACTTGAGCTGCTAACCTCGGTGGTAAGCCCATGGCCCTTCCAACAGTGGGGTTTAGATATTCTTGGACCCCTTCCGACCGGTGTGGGACAATGCAAGTTTGCTATTATAGGGGTGGATTACTTCACCAAGTGGGCAGAGGTCGAACCTTTGGCAATAATCACCGAACAAAAAGTCCAAAACTTTGTTTGGAAGTCGATAGTTTGCAGATTTGGGGTTCCCAGAGCAGTCGTGTTTGACAATGGGAAGCAGTTTGACAACTCAAAGTTTAAGAGCTTTTGTGCTGAGCTTGGGATAAAGAACTATTTCTCAGCTCCTGCACATCCTCAATCCAATGGGCAAACAGAGGTCACAATCAGAACCATAAACACAGCTCTGAAGACCAAATTAGAAAACCTAAAAGGCAAGTGGGTGGAGTACATCCCTGAGGTGCTGTGGGCCTACAAGACCACCGTCAGGTCTGCAACTCAGGAAACCCCCTTCGCTTTGGCCTTTGGAACCGAAGCGGTAGCCCCTGTCGAGGTGGGGCTCCAATCACCAAGGGTGGAATTTGCAGATGCCGAACACAATGATGAGTCTCTCTTATTAAACCTCGATCTCTTGGATGAAAAAAGAGACAGAGCTCTGCATCGTGTCCAAATTTACCAAAGGAAAACTGCAAGATACTACGATAGGAAGGTAAGGCACAGAAGTTTCAAGGCTGGAGACTTGGTACTTAGGAGGCTTCTGCTTGCAAGGAAGGATCCCACGCATGGGAAATTGGGACCTAACTGGGAAGGACCCTATATCGTATCAAGGGTAATCAGACCAGGGAACTATGAGTTACAAACAGAGGAGGGGAAGGTCCTACCACACTCTTGGAATGCCGAACACCTTAAGAAGTTCTTTCAGTAAGTGTTATTTATAACAGAGCTGTTTTAATAAGAATAAACGTGTCTTTTATTCACCCTTATATGGTTTCCAAAGTAAAGGAATGTGCAATAAGCTCTGCAGCTAACAATAAGCTTCTCAGCTTATAAAAAATCAAGATGAGCTCTTCAGCTCATAAACAAACGATAAGCTTCTCAGCTTATAAAAAATCAAGATGAGCTCTTCAGCTCATAAACAAATCATAAACTTCTTAGCTTATAAAATTCAAGATGAGCTCTTCAGCTCATAAACAAACGATAAGCTTCTCAGCTTATAAAAATCAAGATGAGCTCTTCAGCTCATAAACAAACGATAAGCTTCTCAGCTTATAAAAAATCAAGATGAGCTCTTCAGCTCATAAACAAACGATAAACTTCTCAGCTTATAAAAAATCAAGATGAGCTCTTCAGCTCATAAACAAACAATAAACTTCTTAGCTTATAAAATTCAAGATGAGCTTTTTAGCTCATAAACAAACGATAAGCTTCTCAGCTTATAAAAATCAAGATGAGCTATTCAGCTCATAAACAAACGATAAGCTTCTTAGCTTATAAAATTCAAAATGAGCTCTTCAGCTCATAAATAAGCGATAAGCTTCTAAGCTTATAAAATACAAGATGAGCTTTTCAGCTCATAAATAAGCGATAAGCTTCTAAGCTTATAAAATACAAGATGAGCTCTTCAGCTCATAAATAAGGGATAAGCTTCTCAGCTTAAAAAGGTCAAGATGAGCTCTTCAGCTCATACGCAAACGACATGCTTCTAAGCTCATATAATTCAAAGCTGGTCTCTTCTTGGAGACACCAACAGTCTTTCCCCACGACCAGTAGTCCTTGTGCACTGCCGACGCACTCAAAGACCCCAATATGTTTGGTGCAGCAGAGATCATCTACGAAAATCAGTTAGGAATTAAGGTCAGTGCAAACACGATCTTTTGTTTTCCATCAATATTCATGGTCCGACCTGTGGAACCAGTCATGGACTAAGGACGGTACAAACATGATCTTCTGTTTTCCATCTACGTTCGTGTTCTGAACACAAAGAGTGTGCTGAAATAAGTTTACAGAATTCGGGTCGGACTCCTCAGTTCATAAAGATTCAGAAATGAAAGATCTGGTATTCAGAATATCCAAGAATACAAACATTCAAGAAACATTTAAAGAGAGCCATAATTTGGCAACGTTCAAGAAAAGAAAGGAAATGCAAGGGGATAGAGGCCCTAATCTTTTTTAAGCTGAGACTTCAGCTCAGCAATTTCTTCCTTCAGGCTAGCATTCTCCTTCTTCAGCTCGTCCCTTTCTTGCTCAGCCTTATAAAGTGAATCAAGAAGCTTCTGACCTGCCGGGGTGAGGAAGATAGTGGACAGAGAATCAGGGGAAAAAGAGTCATCCCTCCTACGCTTCTTTAAGCTCGCACCAGCGTCCCCATCCTCATCGGAATCCCCTTCGTCATCAGAGTCAGAGAAAGAAGTCCAGGAAGGGTAAGGAACAGTGGAAAATTCAAATTCAGTAGCCTCAGCCCCAAGCAAATAAAGGTTGGCACTCGTCATCAGCTCAAAATAAGTCCTAGACTCAGCAAGCAGCAATTCATCAATATTTATCATCTCGGGCACATCCAAATCAGGGGGACCTGAGCAAGAAGAGTATAATGAGAATATATCGTCAAGAAAAGTTTAAAGTCAAGAGAGCTCAGATCGAACCTACCAATACGAGAGAAGCTCTTCCAGGACCGTGTAATCCTAGCTTCACGGCAGCGATCCTCAGGGGACCGCCAAGACTCCCCAGAAGCAAAAAAGAAGCGTCTAGACCATCCTTCAGGATTGGAGGGAAGGCCTAGAACCAAAGGGCGTAATTTGAAATTCCTCCAACGGAAGAAGCTGAAGCAGGGGGCATCGTCTTCTTCGATCTCGAAGAAGTATAGAAACTCAGAGACAAAGGGGAACCTGCCAAGACCATGTAGGCGGCAGAACAGGAAGAAGCTTACCATAGCAGCCCATCCCCGTGGGGAAAGGCGAGAAGGGCATAGGTCATAGTAGGCAAGAACTCGCCCTATGGCCGGATGAATGGGAAGACGAAGTCCCATGTCCAGGGCACCTTCGAAGAAGCAGACTTCCCCTCGAGGAAGGTAGTTACAGGGCTCATCCGGGGTAGGGATTCGCAAAGGCAGATTGAGATCAGGAAAGAACCGTTTCTGGATGGCTTTCAAATCAGAGGATTCTAGGGACGATGGAGATAAATAGCGGCAATGCCACTTCCAGTCGATCCCGAAGGAAGTCCTTCCTTGGAACAAAGAAGAAGTAGGGGCAGCCATTAAAGCTTGCGAAGAAAACAGAGGGTAACCACGAAGAATCAAGAAGAAACTCAGGAATATTTTTTTGCAAAAGAAGAAAGAAACTTAGCAGAGGATAGGAGACTTAAAGAACGTTGTGAGTATTTAGGAAACCAAGAGCCACGCGAAAGGGAGTTGGCTGCCTTTTTGGTTTCTTAATTAATAAAGGTGGTTACGGTTATGGAAAACGGTTGGGAAAAAGGCGGGGAAAGGAATCAGCGCAAGATTAACCCTCCTATCGCACTCAAAATGACAGAAGAAAGTTCTGACCCCACCAGAGTATTCCTCAATTTGGAGCTCAGCCCGGTTGGCAACATTGCACCTCAGCGTGATCTCTCAGACCTGCAGCTCCAAGAGTTTTGCTCACATCAGAATGATAAAGTTCCTGATGGGTTCCCTAGTTCATCAAAAGAACTTAGCAGCTCATGAAGTCCATAATCTTGTTTGAAGAAGGACTGAAGCAATTCTCAAAGCAAGGGGGGATAAGGGAAGGATAAGAGAACTCAGAAGAAAGTTCAGAAAAATAAAGCAGTGGAATTTGTTATTTATTCCAGTAAGGGTCTATTAAAAGAGCCATGAAGCTCAGAAAGAGCTTTTAAGGTCACAAAAAGAGCTATATAGCTCAGTAAGAATTCCTAAGTTCACAAACTCGAGCCATGTAGCTCAGAAGAAACTCGCCAGTTCACAATATCAAGCTGTGTGGCTCAGAATGAAGAAGAAAAGGGAAGGGATCCCTAATATACCAAATACCGAGCTCAACACCAAGTCTTCTATACTCTTCAAATCTAGTAATGTCGCTTCAAGAAGTGCACATCACCCCTCAAAGCGAAGGGGGGAAGGGGAGTATGTAAAGCAAAACAAGTAAGTGTGCAGTTCGAAATCGAAATTCAAAGGTATATATGTGCTAAGCCAGCAAAGGAAAAACAGATGAAGATTGCAAAGTAACACAAAAATCCTAGCCCAAGGCAAAGTTGCATCAAAAAAAAAAAAAACATTCTTACAAAGAAAAGAGGTTACAACTAAAAAATCCTAAGTTTCTGGAGGGGAAGTGGACAGAAGATCCTGCAGCTCGGCGGATGCAGCCTCAACAGGAGTGGCAGAACTCAGGAGCTCAGGGGGCAAGGATCCCAAAGCTGGAGGAGTAGAATTTTCAGGAACGCTGACCCCAGGAGCCTCTGCCCTATCTGGTAATGATCTTTGTTCAAGAGCTTCGGTCACCAGGTCAGTAGAGAAGGACGTAGCACGAACAATCGAGGGAGGAGCAGGTATATCCTGGAGCGGGGCTTCAGGAGGAAGAGCTGAGGTATCTTCCTCACCATCAGAGTCAGTTTCTTCCAATTCCTCTTCTGTTGGGATAGGAAAATTGAAATCTAGGTCAGGAAAATTCTTGCAAGCCTTACACTGAAAAGCAATCCATCCAGAGGCCCATTGGGTGGTAGCTTCATCAGTCAGCTCAGCTATTAAATCACTCTTCTCCTTGAGCTCCTTGTGGAGAATCCCATTGGCCTCGCAAATGGTGTCATATTCTCTCTTTGTGAATTCAAGAGAGTTGCGGGCGTCAAAAGCATCCTGGTTAGCCTTAGCCCAGAGCTCAGTTTTGTGCTTCAGCTCATCCCCCACAATCCTTAGCTCGTCGCGAGCCTTCTTCTCTCCCTCCTCAGCCTTGAGCTTGGCCGCTTGAAAGCCCTTGAGATCAGAGGATTGCTTCTCCAACTGTTCGGTTAGGTCCTTTACTTGGTTTCTGAGATCCTCATTCTCAAAAGCCTGCTCCGCAACCTTGAGCTCATACGCCTTCAGAGCTTTAACAGAAGACTCGGAAGACTGAACTCTCCTCAACAGGCCCTTTACGTGGATAGCCATCTAAAAAGACAAAGGTAAATAAAGCAAGCGGCAAACAGCTATGGCGTAAGGTTAAGCGGGTGATTGAGAATATCAAGACTTACAGAGGCTGCTCCCTGAAGAGCTGAGGCAATGGACTCTTCAAGCTCCATAGTGGCAGCCCTCTTGATGTCAGACTCGGGAAGAATAGAGGAAACAGCCCCTGCGGCGAGCTCCATGTTTTCAAAAAAGGAATCCTCATCTTCCTTCACATCGGGTAGCGTCCCCTTCTTGCCCTCAGTACCCACCGGTGGTGTCTTAATAATCTTCCCTGAAGAGCTGTATTTGAAACTACCAGGTCGGATACGCGGGATCACATCCAAAGCCTTCTCAATCTCTGACGAGGAAGGAGAGGTCTGTCCTCCCGCCAAAATAGGCTGGGTTTTTGGAGAAGGAGGGGTCTTCACAACCTCGGAGGAGCTAGGTGGAGGAGCCAGATCCTCGGCAGCTGAAGAAGAAGTTAGCTCCCCCACCTTTTGAACTTTGGCCTGAGGAGCAGAGCTACTCCCAGAACCAACCTGGACCTTTCGCTTGCTACCTCTGCCACTCTTTGACAACTTATTCACCTTGGCCTGGATTTCCTCCGGGTTAAGCTTCATAGTGGAAGATCCTGGAAGATCTGAGCTAAAACAGTTAGATAAAAAGAAATGAAAAGTAAGATAAATGAACCCTTAGGAAAAGGGGGTTACCAGCAGCTCCTTCAGGTCTGACCACATAAATTGGAAGCGGAGCCTCAATCTCTACCTCAGGGAGGCTGAACCCTCTGTCCACCAAAACCCAAGGCAGAATGAGCTCGAAAATACCTTCTTGGGGTGCACCTCGCCAATATCTCCCTCGCCTCTTGTTCCTCAGTGCTAAGCTTAAGACGAGTACCTAGAAAACTCAAAGGCAGAACAGAGTTAGGAGCTCATGGTCCTCGAAACGAAAAACACAACTAACCCAATTAAGGACTCACCCAAGTTGTCCGGACGAGTCCAGGCCTTGGGAATACCAAGAGTGTCCGACCTGTCAGCAGGATTGTATTCCCAATTGGTGCCCCCGACAAAAAAAAAATGTTCCTTCCAGTGCTTGTGGGAGGTCGGAATGTTAGAAATAAGCTGCCTAACATTGGCACGCTTAGAGGCATACAAGAAGCCTTTAGAGATCGGTTTAACATTGAAGAACTCTAAGAACAAAGGAAGGGTAGGGACCCCGAGGTCTAAGTCTTTGAAAATAACCAGAAGACCCGCTAAGACACCCAGAAATTAGGAGAAAATTGAGAGGGGCACACGTTGAAGTACTGCAAAATGGTTTTGAAAAAGGGATGTATAGGAAAACGAAGGCCATTATCCAAGGCGGCCTCAAAAAAACAGACCCTCTTATTAACCTGGGCAACGTAGGGAGTAAAACTGTCTGGGCTCAAGAGCTCAACGCCATTAGGGAAGCTATAGCGAGTACACAAAACGTTTAACAAAAAAAGATTGAACTTGCTAGGGCCCACTTGCTCAGCTAGCTTATAGGCAGCTCCTAAGTACGTTGAGACATCAGAAATCCCAACTCCACTGACCTTGTCTTTACCTTTGTCTGAATTAGGGGGCAGGGGAGAAGATGCTGAGGGGAACTCCCCGGTATTGACCTCAAAATCAGCGACATCTACCCCAGGGAAATTGTCTATCTCGTCACCTACTTCCCCTAATTCAGTATCTTCCTCGGCTGACCTATCCCCTAAGAGTGAAACAGAGGAGCGAGTGGCTCCAGAAGAGGCTGACATGGTAGGAAGAGAAAAAGGAAGATTAAAAGAGCAGTAAAGGGAAGGGGCACTGGTCAGGCACTCTCTAATGACCCTTGGATCAACACAATAACTCCCAACAGCGAGAATGTGAACTATAGAACTCCAATCTACAAAGTGGGGAAGTGGGGCTAGGCAATGGTCCCGATTCCAAAAGTAAAAGAACCAAAAAGCCCAAAAATGCAGCAACCACCTCGAATTCGAGGGATCCAGGACAAAGGAGGAAATGAAAGGGGCAAAGGACGTACCTAACTCAGGAATAGCGGCGAACAGAAGCCTGGAGCAATATCGAAGGAAGAAGGCGCTGCAAGTCTTCAAAGACGAGAGCCGGGAATTCGGTTTCAGACAAGAAATCAGGAAAGTTCGAGTAAGATGGTCTGAAATCACAAGAAGAATGGAGACGAAGAGCGGTGAAGAAGGTGAACAGAGTGAGAATGAGGGTTTTGATGACCGTTTGGACATTTATGGCTTGAGAGGACGTGGGCTGGAACATGCGCGGGAATCGAGGAGACCATGATTGACAGAAAACCGTCAAAAAGGCAGTGCCTTTATACAAGCCTAGGTCAGTCAGACTCTAGCTTGGTTTAAAAACAGGTCAGCCCCTGCCTAAGCTAACTTAAGGCAAGGGCTGGGGGGCAACTGATGATACCTAAAATAAGCCCTAGACACGAGCTTAGAAAGTGAGCTCAGCCCAGGAGCTCAGGTAAAATAAGCAGAGCTCATCCAGCCATGGTCTGAGCTCATCCAGCCGGGCGCAAGGGTTCCCAGCTGAAGATACGAACTGAGAAATGACAAGAGGGCAGCGAGATGACAGCGGATACCTTCGCAATGGGAATTAGGCTGATCCAAGGCGTGAAACCCGTAACCAACCAGGATCCTCTCCTAAAACCAAGGAGAGGATCCCATGATAGAAGACAAAGATCTCGCCGTTTGAAGCCAGCCATAGGAAGTTTAGGTAACTCCGAGATTATAGACGAAGATAGGGCACGATCCCTTCAATAAATGAGGTGATTTCGAATTAGAGGTAAGCATGAGGCTATAAAAGAGAGGCAATAGAGCCCCACCGGGGGGGGGGGGGGGATACGATTGTAATACGTTCAACTGGATCAATAAGAAAGAGAGGAGCCAGAAACTCCATTGCAGAGTGGACTAGCCGAGCTCAGGCCGGTGAACCACTATAATCTTGTCTTGTTATCACCCCCTTTCCAAAATCCCCTAAGCATCATATTGCCTTATCAAGCACGAGCCTTGCAGCTCAGACATCGAACTCAGCTTCACCCGGATTGTTCATATTAAATAGCCTTGTTCCATAGCTCATTCGCATAGATTCGCACCATCAGCACCAAACTCATTTTTGTACTTAAATTTATTTCATATTGTCGTAAAATTGAATTTATTTTATCTTTTGGACAAAATAACCATGTCTCATTAGATTTTAAGATAAAATGAGACAAAAATATTTTAGTTTGGTGGCAAAAACAACACAATTTTCTCTCTAATTTTTAATGAATAATTGTAATTCAAAAATTATAAAACTAACGACTGTAATTGAAAATATAATAGGAGAAACATGTCAGCTAGACACAATGTTAAAACAAAGAATCTAATTAAGAGGATGAAAATTCATTTGTTCTTTTGTTTTTTAATCAGGTTAGTACCAGAAATCTACAACGTTGTGAAATCAAAATCCCTTTGATTCTGAAAATCAAACGGTTGGCATCACATGATCACACTGCTTAAACGGCCTCAATCTTTGTTTCCTAATTGGAACAAAGCTGTACACACTACACATACACACGTACAGCAAAAAAAGAAAATGTCACCACTATATGTAGTTATGTACTACGACAGAATCAAGAACCAGTGCAAATCATTCCTTGCCCCTCAAGAATACCAGAACATCAATTTCTCTCTCTCTCTCTAGGGTTTCATCTCCTATCCTCTCTCTCTCTCTCTCTCTAAAAAACATCTTTTGGACCTTTACAGAACCAGCAGCAACAATGGTGTTTCGGAGAGGCGATCGGGTGGAAGTTGCAAGCAAAGAAGAGGGGTTTAACGGTTCATACTACGCAGCTACAGTAATTTCAGAGCTTCTGAAGAAAGAGTACATAGTGCAATACAAGACCCTCCTGAAAGATAATCTCTCTGGACCTTTGAGAGAGATTGTCGCCGTCGAAGATATCCGGCCGGCACCGCCTGAGATTCCGGCTACTGGGTTTGGTTTGTATGACAAAGTGATGCTTTTGACAATGATGGCTGGTGGGTTGGGAAGATCACTGGGAAAATTGGGAACAAGTTCTTCGTGTATTTTGAGACTACCGGAGATGAGATTGTTTACCCATTGGAAAACTTGAGGATTCATCAGGAATATGTAGATGGTAAGTGGATTTGTTCAAGAAAAGGGGTATCTTATGAGTTATGACCCTCTCTATCCCTGAAGATTGGGCTGTTTCTGACTATCTTATTTGGGTGTAAAATCTGTAGTTGTTCATGCTCTGTTTTGACTCTGTTTTTTGATTTATTTGCTATGTATGGTCGTTTCTAACTAGCTAGTTTGAATTTTTACATGCTATTAAGGATCTGAGTTTTTTCGGCTCTTGGGTGTCACATCCTGTTAGCTTATTTGGGTTTTATCTTGGTCAATTATTTAGTATTAAATTCTTTGTTGTTAAAATGGTAGAGTGGGTTCATGGTTGTTTTTGGGATTCTTGTCTGGATCTTCCTTTATCTTTAATGAGATTTCTGTTTACTCTGGCTTCTTGGTACCCCATTATTTTGTACCTCATATCAGTGCTAATCTTAGTTCTTAGAGATTATCCTATGGTTGTGGTTTTTTGGTAGACAACCTAAAATAATGTCAGATTATATACAGCTGGAGGTACAACTATAGGTACAGCTATATGAACAACTAGACTTCACCAAAATCTTTGTAGTCTATGTAAAAGTATTCTTATTATTTATTACTAACATGTCTATATCACAATATAAATACAAAACACCACCACCCATTTTGGGTGTGCAGACTCATCAAATTATAGTTTCGAAAAGTGGGAGTTGTAATTGATTTTATCTCTTCTTTCTTTTTGGATGTAATTTTTTTTTTTTTCCATTGTAGAACAAACGATTTTAAACATCAGATGATTTTGAATTTTTTATTTATGAAAACTATCCATAAAAATAATTAGTTAAAATAATTGCGACCTTGTCAACTGATAGTGAAAGAACAAAATTCGGATACATACCAATACCTAGGTGTAAAGATAGCAAATAACTCTCTCATTGTTTCAGATCTTGATTCCGTTGTGCTCTGTCTGAGGTTTTAATCTCTCTTAAGTGGATTTATGCAACACTTTCATTTGTTCAACAGCTTATGGTTTTGTTTTTCGTTTAGTTCTTTGTTTATTGTAACTATTTCTCCCTAATTTGCTATGTTTAGAAGTTTGAACTTGATGGGGACTTCTACAGACACTTCTTTACTTCCGATTTTTTATGGTCAGTTTTCATCCTGTTAATGTGTTTGCAATTGGATTTAAATCCTTTTAAGTACATTTTTAATTTTATTTTATATTATTAGTTTTTCCAAAATATTTTTTTAAGTAAAAATACTATGCGTATCAAAACTTTTTTATAAGAAAGTTGTAGGAAAATTTTATTTTATAGTTTGAAAAGCATAAAAGTTGATGATGAACAAAACGGTCTTATGCAAGATCAATAGTCGAGTGTGTGATAAAGTACAATTATTGGACAATTAATAGAGCAATCAATGAAACAATCAATGACACTAACGTAAATATTGGGTCAACACGTAGATATATAGTGATTCGGTCCGGATGACCTACTCCACTCTGAGAAACAGTAACAGCGGCCGAGGAACCTTTTATTGATCAAGTAAAGTGACCGAGAGAGAGAGTAATGGTTAGCCCCGGGAGGGATACAATAGCTAGGAGAGAGAAAATATATGTGTGGGGTGTGTAGAGAGGTGTAGAGATAGATCTCAATGTGTCCTCTCATGTAGAGAGAACTTACAATTTATAGGCACCGAGTTTTAGTTAAGGCGGTACCATGAGGGTAAAGGTACTAGATCTTCGAGGAGCTACAAAAGGTAAGTACAATTAAAGGTTGTCTTGATCTTCGAAAGTGAATATCGCGATAATTGTTCCCCACGTGTTCTAATCCTTCTGAACTCCTTGAACTTTGGATTGGGCCGAATCCCTGAATTGGGCTTGACCCGCCTTGTAGCTGATTTGGGCCTAGCTCATTAATTGGGCCTGGTCCAATTAAATCTGGGCTCGTCAAAAGTTACAAGAAAACTTTCAAAATGATTGACCAACTAAGTATTTTAGAAAAAAAAGTAATGGAGACTCAAATTATACATCACCACTCTTTTTTTTTTGTGTGTGTCTGTGTGTGTGTGTTTTCGGCAAGAAAAAGTTATTTTCCTTTTACACTATCCAAACACAGCAAAAATTATAGAATTTTCTCTTTCTAGTATTTTTTACTAATCTTCATCTAACCAAATATATACAATTAATTTTTCAGGCATATAATACCTTTGTTTTTTATGCACCGAGAAATTATCCGCATGGATTTCAAGTGCCTCTAAAAGGAGACTCGAGCTTACAATTTTTTTTAGAGTCGGATGGTGGTCAAACTTATCTATCAATTGGGGTTTGATTACTAGAATGAGTGTAGCATTGATTTTTTTTTTTTTATCTCAACTTTCAAGTTTTAACGTCCATGTTTAATAAATTTTACATAGTCATTGCATTTTATAATTTCTCCCTATTCCCCATCAATTTTGCTCTCCTATCGTAAAATGTGGGTCATCCATTTGCCAACGCCAAGGAATTTGCTGGACATCTTAGCGAAGAGATTTAACTGTTCCTATCTTTCTCCATCTTTAAAAGTTTTAAGGTAAATTGTATGGCAATTTTTTGTAAATGAATATCAATTTGGTTTTTTAGTCAAGAATATGGATTTTGTTTTTCCTTCTTTGGTTTTTTGAAATTTATTGGTTAATAATATACAACTATCTTGATGGTTTGTGTATGCATTGAAGAAAGTTTATTCTCATCTCGTATTGGGTTTTTTTTTTTTTGGCAAATAGGTGGCTGACTTGATATTTACAACTTAACCGTTATTGAGTTTCTATTATGCTCTCTTTTGGGTTTTTTCTTTCACTCTTCCGTGAGTGCTTTGTCTTCTGCTCTAAATTCATTGATCAGAAATTGTAACAGTCAATTTTTTATTTTAATAACAATCCACCATTGCATATCACAAAAAATAATGTTTTAGTAGTAGTGACCAATGCAGTATATTGTACAATAAGAACAGTTTAGGCAGAGTTGTTTGAGGGAGGGGGCTACATTAAGAACTATCAGTTTAAGGCGTAGTTAAGCTAATAAAGAATTGGGTTTAAAAGTTGGAGATCTTGCTTTGAAGTCTTTTATGGGGACCATTCCTAGAGGTTTATCAAGTTGCATTGGCAGGTACATTAAGATATCTAGGTATGTTCAGGTCGATTGAAAAAAATAGAGAGAGAGAAGCACAATTAAGCAACTTTCAAGTTTCTACTCATTTGGAAGGTTGGAACAAACCAGAACCAAAATTAAGTTTTTAGCTCATTTAGTTAATCAAATTCAGCTAATCGACCAATAAGCCCCATAATTTTCGAATTAGAACTCAGATTGATAAATGTTCCCATGTATGTCTTTGTCCGGTTTTGGAACTGAAAATTTGAAACCACATGATATAGTTTCTTTGTTTAATTATGTTTTAAATTTCCTATTCGATAAATAATAGAAGTTGATGGTGTAATTTACGCAATCGAGTAGCAGAGCTCAGGGCTAAGAAAGAGGGAAATGGATTGGAGATTTGTATGGGACATTAATGGAGTTCACTGGAATATCCTGTTAGAGTTACTAGGCTTTCGATGGGTAAACAATCAACACAAGTTTAATAATCGAGAATGGAAATCAACAGACAGGGTGTTTATAGTGACTCACTAGCTTGAAATATTGGCTAATCTATTCTAATTGAGTCTCTTGCTCCTGGGGGAGTTTTCTACTGTGACGTCCCATTTTCCGGGGGTCCTGTATTAACCGTTGACAACCCGTCAACCCGCGGAAATACCCGTGGATGTCGCTTAACCCGATACCGCGGCACCACATTCCCTTTACCGGGATAAAAAAATACAAATCCAATTTCTTTCGGTTGGTTGACCTATCCGAGATCCAATATACCACCATTGGTATCCCCTTATTATCCATTTGTAACATTAGAAGGGAGGAAAACATAGCCCAAAGACTTGGCAAAAGAAATAGAAAATAAAAAAAAATTCTGAATTTTGGAGAGCGTACCGGTACGCTACGCCCTCTGGACCTTACCGTACCGGTACGCGTACCGGTACGCTACGCCTTCTGGACCTTACCGTACCGGTACGCGTACCGGTACGCCTGGCCCATAATTTTCGTTTTTACCTGTTTTTCGTTTCCAAGCCATTCCAATACTCATCCAACACATGTTTAATGAGATTTTCCATATAATACATAACTTATACAAGTTCCATTACAATTAATTCCATAATTTACACATCAAAATGGAATTTATACAAAAGTTTTACAAAAACTCGAACTAAGGCCACAAGCCGGCCCCCTTCATGCTTGATGCTCTCCAAGTGAGCCATCCGCCAGTGCAAACCCCATACCTGAAATGTTTCCCGTATAGGGTGAGCCAACGCCCAGTAGAGTAAATCCTACAAGGGCTACTCTCCTCCTAGATGCTCATGCTCATGCAACATTCATTTGCAAACAACCATTTCTCATAAGAACATGCATTCTAAGTTGGAATGCAATACTACCATGCCATGAAATGAGATGACACCCACTCATGCAATTCAACCCGAGTCCTCTCCGACTCCTACTACACGATGCAATGTCAAAGTGTTTCATTCCATCATTTATGTTTACATCAAATGACATTTTCAAAACTAGGGTCATTCTTGGGATCGAACTTTTTCATGGACTAATACCAATGGTCTTCCACACCCGTACACTTTATGAGCTCTTATACCAACGGAGTGCACCCTCCAAATCACCGGGTCTTTCACCCGAGAGGTCGTCATGCCTCTTCTTGCTCATCCCGACCCAATTTATCATGCAATCAAGCGGCTTAGCTAGGTCTTCGACCCAACTTTTCCCAAGCCATACCGTCAATCACCAAGTGTGGTGTTGACATCAACCATGCACACACCCATGTAATGAGATGCTTCCATGCACATGCAATGCTATGTCCCATTGCATACCACATGATGTTCCACATGTCAAGAACAACTCATGCACAATTTCAACATGTCCATGGTAAATTTATATCCTAAGCATATAAACACCATATTCATTTCAATGTTAATATATCAACACATGCATCTATCAACAAACACATCCAATCATATCAATAGCATATGATTCCACAAGTTAAACTCAAGCATGTTATTTCAATTCACTCAAAACAACAATTTCCATTCAAGCAAGACATTTTATCAAACACCTTCTAGGCACAATTTATAAATCACATAGCATGCCTCAAATTTCCCCAAGTTACATAATAAATCACATGTAACTTCATATACCAAAGTCAAGCTAGAAAATTAGATTAACTCATTTCTATGCTCACTTTTCCATTTCTATAACCATAACATACATATAAAAATCTATCTATATGCCTCAACATATCAAACCCTTTAACTACTAACATCTAAGGAAAGATTAATCCAAGGTAGGAAGAACCCTACCTCTTGAAGCGTAATTCACCCGAATGAAGCTTCAAGAACACTTCCCGAGCCCAAGACTAAATTTCCCCCAAATCTCCTCCTTTGGATCTTCGGTGAAATCCCTTGCTCTTGGTGTGGTCGCGTAGCCCTCGTCGATGTGATCGACTTTAACTCTTGGCTCGACGGATTCCGAGCGACGGAACTCCGGGAATCGACGGAGAAAGCTTGAAGATCAAGGTTTTCTTTCTTTTCTCTATTCTCTCTCTCTTGGCCGGCCAAACAAGAACACAAGGGAAAGAAAAATCTGATTTTCTAGATATTTACCCCTATTTATAATTTTAAATACTCGGTCCACGTCGCGCCACGTGTCCCTCGCTTAATCGGGTCCGATTTAGTCCCGAAACGATTTATTTGATCTCAGTTTAAGTTCAAATTAATTTTATTTGAACTTTAACTTAATTTTAAGGAAATTTTATAAAACTTATTTATGGGGACGTTCGTGAGGTTATTCGCCACGCAGTCGCCTCGAACGACGTGCAAAATCCGACTATCTCGGAATTCGACGAAATTTGACAAGGTGACTCGTTTCCGCGATACGAATCCAACGGCGAACTCCGTTTACTCATCCGAGGTCTAGAACATGAGTATTTTAAATACGCATTATAGTGGCAAATTACTATTTTGCCCTTTTTGGAAAAAGTTTAAATTTCCCGGGTTTTACATTCTTCCCCCCTTAAAAGAATTTCATCCCCGAATTTCACACACACATACGTGCAGTCTCATGCACATGCTACAGTCATGTAATAGTAAATGACTATAAAAACGTACCTCTATCCTCAAACAGGAAAAGATAATTGGCACGTACGGTGTCCTCGCGCTCCCATGTCGCCTCTTTCACTCCCCGGTGCTGCCACAGCACCTTCACTAGCCTCACGGTCTTGCCTCGCAAAACCTGATCCCGGCTATCCATGATACGCACCGGTCCCTCCTCGAAGGTCCCATCCGCATCAACAACAAGCTCGCCCCAATCCACCACATGAGTCGGATCTGGGGTGTATTTTCGGAGCATAGAGACATGGAACACCGCGTGAATGCTCGATAAATCTGGCGGTAACGCCAACCGGTAAGCAACTATACCCACCCTCTCAAGTACCTCAAAGGGCCCGATATATCTCGGCGACAGTTTTCCCCACTTACCAAACCGGACCACTCCTCTTTTAGGCATAACCTTCAAGAAGACATGATCTCCCACCTCAAACTCTAGAGGTCGCCGTCGTCTATCGGCGTAGCTCTTCTGCCGGCTCTGAGCCGTGAGAAGACGCTTCCGTATCAAACCCACCTTCTCCGAGGTGTCTTTTACCAAATCCGGACCCGTAGCAGGTCTCTCCCCAACCTCTGTCCAACAAACTGGAGATCGACATGGCCTCCCATATAGTGCCTCATAGGGTGCCATCTGTATGCTCGCCTGATAACTATTGTTATAGGCGAACTCCACCAAGGGTAAGTGATCTTCCCAACTACCCTTGAGATCTAGGACACATGCCCGCAGCATGTCCTCTAAGGTCTGGATGGTCCTCTCAGACTGACCATCCGTCTGGGGATGAAAAGTAGTGCTCATCATCAGCTGTGTCCCCATGGCTCGTTGGAAACTCTCCAAAAAATGAGCCGTAAACCTGGGATCCCGATCCGATACTATAGACACGGGTACCCCATGCAACCGGACAATCTCCCGTATATATAACCTGCAGAATTCCTCCAGTGTGAAGGTCATCCGCACAGCCAAAAAGTGTGCCGACTTCGTAAGCCGGTCCACTACCACCCATACCGCGTCATGTCCCCGCGATGTCCGTAGCAAGTGAGTCACAAAATCCATCGTGATATGTTCCCACTTCCACTCAGCTACCTCCAATGGATAGAGTAACCCTGCTGGTCTCTGGTGTTCAACCTTTACTTGCTGACACGTGAGACATCTACTAACAAATTCGCCAACCTGTCGCTTCATCCCATTCCAATAATACTGGCGACGAAGATCATGATACATCTTCGTGCCCCTTGGATGAACCGCGAAACGGGAGCAATGAAACTCCCTAAGGATTTCCTCTCTCAGATCCGCCAACTGAGGAACCACAACCCTTCCTCGATACCGAAGACTACCATCCGAGTGAATGGTCCAGCCCTCGTCACCTGTACCAGCCTGTACACGGTCCCGGATGGACAATAGCTCCGTGTCCTGACTCTGGGACTCAACAACCCTGCTCAGTAGGGAAGACGTAACTACCAAACTTCCCAAAGTACCCTGAGTCTGTCCCGTGTAACATAGTCCAAACTGTCCCACAGTCTCGAGCATCAGCCACTCTCGGGAAGCCACACTAGCCAAGACTCCCCGTGACTTCCGACTGAGTGCGTCAGCTACCACATTTGCCTTACCGGGATGGTAATGCAAGGTGAAGTCATAGTCCTCCAAAAACTCCATCCACCTACGTTGCCTCATATTAAGGTCCCGCTGTGTAAAGATGTACTTCAGACTTTTATGGTCTGAAAACACCTCAAACTGCTCACCGTATAAGTAGTGGCGCCAAGCCTTCAAGGCAAAGACAATGGCTGCCAACTCCATGTCATGTGTAGGGTAACTCTGCTCGTGGTTCTTTAACTGCCGAGAACCATAAGCTACCACTCTCCCGAACTGCATCAAGACGCATCCAAGTCCGTCCTTAGAGGCATCACAATACACTGTGTACCTCTGTCCCCTTTCTGGGACTATCAGTATAGGAGTTGAAGTAAGCCTCCTCTTCAACTCTTGGAATGCCTTCTCGCAAGAATCATTCCACTCAAACCTAACCTCTTTCCGGGTCAACCTAGTCATAGGTGAAGCTAGTCGAGAGAAGTCATCAATGAACCTCCTGTAATACCCCGCCAATCCCAAGAAACTACGTATCTCGAAGACTGACTTCGGCCTCTCCTAATTCATGACTGACTCAACCTTCTCCGGGTCTACGGATACACCCGAAGCCAACACCACATGTCCCAAAAATTTCACCTCAGTAAGCCAAATTTCACACTTGCTGAACTTGACATACAATTGGTGATCTCTCAAGACCTGAAGAACGAACCTCAAGTGACCCTCATGCTCCTCCTCAGACTTGGAGTAGATCAAGATGTCGTCAACAAAGACTACAACAAATTGATCAAGGTAGGGTTGAAACACCCTATGCATGAGATCCATGAATGCCGCTGGAGCGTTCGTCAATCCGAATGGCATCACTGTGAACTCGAAATGCCCATATCGCGTCCGAAACGCCGTCTTAGGGATATCTGTCTCCCTAACTCTCAACTGATGGTAACCGGTGCGGAGATCTATCTTGGAGTAGACCGCGCCCCTCTCAGCTGATCAAACAAGTCATCAATCCTCGGCAAAGGGTACCTATTCTTGATAGTAACCCTATTCAACTGCCGGTAGTCTATACATAGTCGAAGGGTTTTGTCCTTCTTCTTTGCAAATAACACCGGAGCGCCCCAAGGTGAGGTACTCGGTCTAATGAAACCCCGGTCCAACAATTCCTGCAATTGGACCTTGAGTTCTTGCAACTCAGCAGGCGCCATCCTATGTGGAGTCATAGAAATGGGCGATGTACCAAGATGCAACTCTATAGTGAAATCTACATCCCTATGTGGAGGTAATCCCGGTAGTTCATCTGGAAAAACATCCTCATAATCACACACAACCCGAGGTAGACCAAACTTCTGTCTCGCCTCGTCCTCCAGGGTAAGGCTTGCTAGCCAACCCATCAACTGTCCGTGCCATCTAGAATCGTACACGGCTTGAGGAAAAGCATCGTGCTTATCCGCCTGAAACATGAAACAAACCCCATCCGGTGTGTAAGCAGTAACCCGCTTCCGGTCACAATCAATGATGACTCGGTGTGCCGCCAACCAATCCATTCCCAGGATTACATCGAACTCCGACATGTCTATGACCTGAAGGTCCACGGTGAGTAGAATCCCTGAGATTTCCAGCTCACAACCCTGACATATCTGATCAACTCTCACCCTAGCTCCCAGGGGAGAACTCACATGCAATGGTTCTTCTAAGGTCTCAACCTCTAAACCCAAGTCTTTCACACAAGATGCAGAAATGAATGAATGCGATGCACCAGAGTCAAATAATACTCTTGCCCATAAACGAGAGAGTAGAAATGTACCCTGTATCACCGACTGATCTGCCAGCTCAGTCTGTGGCATAATGGCGTAGACACGCCCCTGGGTCCCTGAAGTCCCGGCCTGTAAGCCCTGGCCTCGCCCCCGACCCATGCCTTGGCCCATCTGGCCAGCTTGCGGTGTTCCCGTGCGTGAAGTGGTAGGGCCTTGTGCAACACCCTGTGACTGGTACTGGCTCCTTTGACCCATGGTGGGGTAAGGAGGAACAAACTGTGTCTACGGCTGTCCCACAGAAGACTGGGATTGGGATGTCCCATAGCTCTGGGATCCCTGCAGTCGAGGACACTCCTTTATGTGACCCGGCTGGTGACAAAAATAACAAGTCTTCTGGCCCGTCTGGAAGGCGGTCCTGAAGTTTCCCCCGTCTTGGGAGAATCTACCCTGGCCTTGGCCTTGATAGTCGCGGCTCTGCCCTTGAGATCCTTGCGGAATTGAAGTCATTTGCTTCTTTCCCGCACCAGAAGAAAAGGATTGACCCTCCTTCTTTTTGTCCTTAACACCCGCTTCCCGGATGTTACGCGCGTCCTCCACCTCTCTCTCGATAGCCATTGCAGTCTTGACTATCGAATCGAGGTCTTGCAGGAGAAGTCCCACAATCTTGCCTCGAATGGACAACTTCAAGCCATCCTCAAACTTACGTACTTTGGCCATGTCTGTGGCCACATAATCGTCGGCAAAACGGGCTAATTCAGTGAACTTAGCCACATATTCCATCACCGTCATCGTTCCCTGTCTCAAGTCTAAGAACTCACGGGCCTTTGCATGTCGAGCAGTTTCCGGAAAATACTTTCCCATATAGAGCTCTCGGAACTCTGCCCAAGTCATGGCCTCCAAATTTCTGGAGTCCTTCACCCAATCCCACCATAGTTGGGACTCTCCCTCCAGCTGAAAAGTTGCCAGAGTTATCTTGGTGGCATCGGAAGTAATCTCCATAGCCCTTAAGATCTTCTCCACTTGCCAAATCCAACGATCGGCTACCATTGGATCCGCACCTCCCAGAAAAATCGGAAGATGATGGGCTTTGAACTTCTGGAGGTTACTCGAGCATCCTTGTCCCATATTTGCACCAGTCTGTGCAATGGTAGCGGCTGTAGCACTAGCCTGTGCAATAGTCGCCGCCGCCTCACCAATAGCCTCTGCAAAGGCTTGGTGATCAAAGGCCGGAGGTGGTTGGTTATTCCACCCACCGCCTCGGCGTCCACGCCCTCTATATGCCATCTACATAAGTCAAATAGCAATATAGTTTTACAAGGCATCCCAAAAATAGGAATCAACACTCAGACATAAAGAGTTTCCGAATCGTCTCACTAGGGGAGCATATTCCTCTCCTTAGTAGACATTTATACCATGAACCCTCCTGTTCATTTGTTTTCCCACTCCTAAGGTTATGTTTCCTAACCCTAGTGTGTTCATTTCCATATACATTCTACAATGCATATTATCCACATAGCACATAGCACATAACACGTAGCATTTAAACACATAAGATGAAATGCACAATGCATGCAATGGTCTAGACCCAATGCCCATCAAGCCCTAAGTAATTCGTATACCTAGGCTTTGATACCAAGCTGTGACGCCCCATTTTCCGGGGGTCCTGTATTAACCGTTGACAACCCGTCAATCCGCGGAAATACCCGTGGATGTCGCTTAACCCGATACCGCGGCACCACATTCCCTTTACCGGGATAAAAAAATACAAGTTCAATTTCTTTCGGTTGGTTGACCTATCCGATATCCAATATACCACCATTGGTATCCCCTTATTATCCATTTGTAACATTAGAAGGGAGGAAAACATAGCCCAAAGACTTGGCAAAATAAATAGAAAATAAAAAAAAATTCTGAATTTTGGAGAGCGTACCGGTACGCTACGCCTTCTGGACCTTACCGTACCGGTACGCGTACCGGTACGCCTGGCCTAGAATTTCCCTTTTTACCTGTTTTTCGTTTCCAAGCCATTCCAAACCTCCTAAAACTCATCCAACACATGTTTAATGAGATTTTCCATATAATACATAACTTATACAAGTTCCATTACAATTAATTCCATAATTTACACATCAAAATGGAATTTATACAAAAGTTTTACAAAAACTCGAACTAAGGCCACAAGCCGGCCCCCTTCATGCTTGATGCTCTCCAAGTGAGCCATCCGCCGGTGCAAACCCCACACCTGAAATGTTTCCCGTATAGGGTGAGCCAACGCCCAGTAGAGTAAATTCTACAAGGGCTACTCTCCCCCTAGATGCTCATGCTCATGCAACATTCATTTGCAAACAACCATTTCTCATAAGAACATGCATTCTAAGTTTGAATGCAATACTACCATGCCATGAAATGAGATGACACCCACTCATGCAATTCAACCCGAGTCCTCTCCGACTCCTACTACACGATGCAATGTCAAAGTGTTTCATTCCATCATTTATGTTTACATCAAATGACATTTTCAAAACTAGGGTCATTCTTGAGATCGAACTTTTTCATGGACTAATACCAATGGTCTTCCACACCCGTACACTTTATGGGCTCTTATACCAACGGAGTGCACCCTCCAAATCACCGGGTCTTTCACCCGAGAGGTCGTCATGCCTCTTCTTGCTCATCCCGACCCAATTTATCATGCAATCAAGCAGCTTAGCTAGGTCTTCGACCCAACTTTTTCCAAGCCATACCGTCAATCACCAAGTGTGGTGTTGACATCAACCATGCACACACCCATGTAATGAGATGCTTCTATGCACATGCAATGCTATGTCCCATTGCATACCACATGATGTTCCACATGTCAAGAACAACTCATGCACAATTTCAACATGTCCATGGTAAATTTATATCCTAAGCATATAAACACTATATTCATTTCAATGTTAATATATCAACACATGCATCTATCAACAAACACATCCAATCATATCAATAGCATATGATTCCACAAGTTAAACTCAAGCATGTTATTTCAATTCACTCAAAACAACAATTTCCATTCAAGCAAGACATTTTATCAAACACCTTCTAGGCACAATTTATAAATCACATAGCATGCCTCAAATTTCCCCAAGTTACATAATAAATCACATGTAACTTCATATACCAAAGTCAAGCTAGAAAATTAGATTAACCCATTTCTATGCTCACTTTTCCATTTCTATAACCATAACATACATATAAAAATCTATCCATATGCCTCAACATATCAAACCCTTTAACTACTAACATCTAAGGAAAGATTAATCCAAGGTAGGAAGAACCCTACCTCTTGAAGCGTAATTCACCCGAATGAAGCTTCAAGAACACTTCCCGAGCCCAAGACTAAATTTCCCCCAAATCTCCTCCTTTGGATCTTCGGTGAAATCCCTTGCTCTTGGTGTGGTCGCGTAGCCCTCGTCGATGTGATCGACTTTAACTCTTGGCTCGACGGATTCCGAGCGACGAAACTCCGGGAATCGACGGAGAAAGCTTGAAGATCAATGTTTTCTCTCTTTTCTCTCTTCTCTCTCTCTTGGCCGGCCAAATAAGAACACAAGGGAAAGAAAAATCTGATTTTCTAGATATTTACCCCTATTTATAATTTTAAATACTCGGCCCACGTCGCGCCACGTGTCCCTCGCTTAATCGGGTCCGATTTAGTCCCGAAACGATTTATTTGATCCCAGTTTAAGTTCAAATTAATTTTATTTGAACTTTAACTTAATTTTAAGAAAATTTTATAAAACTTATTTATGGGGACGTTCGTGAGGTTATTCGCCACGCAGTCGCCTCGAACGATGTGCAAAATCCGACTATCTCGGAATTCGACGAAATTTGACAAGGTGACTCGTTTCCGCGATACGAATCCAACGGCGAACTCCGTTTACTCATCCGAGGTCTAGAACATGAGTATTTTAAATACGCATTATAGTGACAAATTACTATTTTGCCCTTTTTGGAAAAAGTTTAAATTTCCCGGGTTTTACATCTACTGCTTGGGAAAGACTATTACAATGCTCTTGAGAGCCAATTCATAGTTATTCGATCATTTACAATGTGAGGGATTGATCCCTATTTATAGTGAGTAGGTGCATGGCCCTTGCGTAAATAGTGTGACTCCCTCAGGGTCGTTGCGGTCCATGTGATGAAATATTTGGGCGTTAGAGGCTACATTCCCTAGGGGTGATGTGACCTTCTAGAAGGTGCAAGCTATCATTGTTGTAGTGCGTACGAGGGCCACGTTGGTGCTGACTCCCGCTCTGCATTTCCCGAGCAAGGGGTCACGAGCTAGGTGGATAGGGATTAGGAGCTCGGCTCGTTCACCCAACCTTAGTTGTCTTGAACTAGAATCCAGGTTCTAACATCGTCATTCGGGGCCCTATTGGGGGCATGTTTCTGAGTTACTACTGGTCCGAACTTAACCTTGAATAATTTTTAGTATCATCAGTTGTCTCCAAGTCCTAAGCCAGGTCTGCCTTGCTTGACATGGGTTGGGAATGACTTGAGCTTCTAGCTGTGGATAAGCTTGGCTCAAATTTACTTGGAATAGGCGTGATGGGAAGTTTCCCATAAATTTTGGCGTTGAGACTTGTGCCTTGGTTATTGCACACGTTCGGCGTTGTTGTGATACGCCTTCAACCGTAGGAGCGCCTTTAATGCCTCTGTAGAAAATACCGCCAAAACTCCCCTATTTTGGCTTTTTTGCCTTTTCCCATATTTCTATGCTTTTTCTAGAAAAACTCCTCTCTATCATTGCCTCTTGCGATTCCATCTTCTTTTCTCTCCGCATGTTGCTGAAGCTAACTTAGTGAGTGCCAAGACTACTTGAAGCACTTCTGAAGCTTCCTTTACTCTTCCCAGGCGTTTTTCTTGGTCTCCAGTCGTTGATCGTCTTCGTGCTCTAGGTACATTTTTTGTCTTGTTTCCTTTTTAGCTTCTTTCTCCTAGGTTTTCCTGATTAACCTTGGATTCCTCAAATATGAGGTGGTTATTCCACTTTTGGTCGTTTTGTTTTCATCTTTTTAGGGGTTCGGGTCAATCTTTATCTAGTCTTCCTTTTTTTTTTGGACCCCTACGCGACTGCTAGGGCTTTTCTATTTGGTCGCTGTGCTTGGATCCTCGAGCAATTGAGGATTGTTCTCTGAACATTCCTTCCCTCTAATCTAGCTTTGGGTATTTCACTCCTTGTACCTCCATGTATGCTTCTTATAAAGCCACAACGTCTTCTGTTTCCCTTGTTATGGCTGATAGATCTCCCTAGATCCAATCTCGTCATCGTAGATGGATTGGTTATGATAATGAGGACGATCTGCCAAGCTCCCCCGAGGTGAGCAAAAAGGTTATTTTGTCTGACCCTGATGAGGTAGATGACCTTGGAGACGAGGGCGATGAGATAGATAACTTTCCCATGGTCGATGTGGTCGAAGCTCAGGGTGTTAGTGCTAGGGCCCCATTGCTCCTCCCTAGCTCAGCTGCGAAACCTAAAAAATCTCGGAAGAGGCGGGCTAGGAAAAATGTCATTGGGGCCTCATGTTCTTCTGGAGAAGGTGAAAATGCTCCGAGCACCTCAAACGCCTCAGGACCTAGTAAAATTACCCTCCTCAGCTTGGCACACTTTCTGCCAAATTTGGCTTCTTTAGGAATATGTGTGTCTGGTGTCTCAGTGTTGACAATTGTTACGATATAGTGCTTCCTGAGAAGACCTACTTCTTCGCCGTTGCTTTAGAGAACGGGCAAAGATTTCCAATGCATCCCTTCCTAAAGTTCGTGCTCCAACACTTCAGCGTGTTTCCAGCTCAATTCTTCCCCAATTTTTAGGGTATCCTAGTGGGCCTTATGGTTTTCTTTAAAGAAAACGGCCTTAAGGGCTTTCCTTCTATTCTCTTACTCATGAATTTCTTTATATTTCGAAACGGGTGAAGAATCACCCTCTGATAACCGATTTGCCGACCTCCCATAAAGGTTGGGAAGACATCTTTTTCTTCATGTCTAGCCAGGAATAGGAATTCATCCCAAGGGATGCTTTAGAACACTCTTCTTGTGCCTCAAGCTTGGTCAGACCCAGATAACTTTGGTGAGTCCACGCTGAGGTGTCTTAATTGAGCTCTATTCTTAGTTGTCCTTAATTTTTTGATTACTAAAGTCTTTCCTTGTTGTTTCGAGTATTCGCCCTGACCTTAGTGCTGACAACAAGCTCCTCCTCCTAGACTTCAAGGAGTGCTCCTCAGAGAAGTACGCCAAGCTCATCTCGCATTTGATCTTAGCTAAGCACAAATTAGGGCCGCTAGTGGCAAATGGTGAAGTTGTTGTACCTCTTTCTGTAGTTAGAGGAGAAGACCTTGGTAAGACCTTTTATTTTTATCTCAATTTCATCCCACTTTGTAGGATTTGTGGTTTATTAATCCCTCGTTTTTCTTTCCTACTTAGATCTTGACGTCATGGCTCTAGATGCAGATGTTGTTAGGGCCAAGTTGGCCAAGATGAGTGCTGATGCTAGAGCCTCAAAGGCTGCCGAAAAAAGGAAGGCTGAGATCGTGTCTGATGCCGACCTAGAGCCTTCAGAGAAAGTGCCAAGGAAGGACCCTAAGAAGAAGGTCCCTCATGCCCCCAAGTCGTTTACTGATGCTAGGAAGGTCTAGGATCTTCCTTCTGAGCTCAAGAAGACTTCTGCAAAGGTGGCCAAGACCTCTGCCACACCTAAGGAGGTGATCAAGAACTCTGTGGAGGCTACCTCACCCCTTTACGACCCCCTTGCTAGTGCAGACTTCAAAGGAAATGGCTTCGAGGGTGCTCCATGGCGCGTCAAGGATCCCCTCAGCTAATGTGGCCAAGGGTGAGCACCCTCTTCTGAGTGACGTGAATCTAGCTGTCAGTGCTATAATTTCAAACATTCCCGAAGCCTATATCCAAAAGCCTTCTTCAATGTCTCTTTCTACTTCAGCTACCAGTGCCTTATTTGGGGCAACCTCTTTGTCTTCAAGGTGAACTGGAATCCTCTTGCTGAGCTCTAACTTTGATTTTATTTTTGTTTTTATAGATGGCAATACACATCGGTTCTCTGCTGGGGAGAGTTCGGGCTTCAGAGAAGACTGTCGAAGTTACCAAGAAGTCCCTCAAGACATCTGAGCTTAAGGTTGCAGAGCTAACCTTCAAGAATAAAGATCTTAAGAAGAAGGTCAAGGAGTTGAGCTCATATGTGCTGGCTAGGGAATGTTTGTCTGATGATACTTACAGATTTCTGTTGAGGGATAAGGATTATGTGCTAATATTTACATTGATATAATATATGTTATATGTATGATATTGTGCTTGTGTGTGGAGTGTGTTTTCATTTTTATTAGTTTAATGAAGATGTACATTCACTGAGCATGTTGTGCTCACCCCCCCCCCCCCCCCCCAAATAGTTTGTGGTTTCAGGAAAATGGGAGAAAAGTGAGGTCCACTGCTGAGTCCTGAGGGTTAAGAGATATGATGTTGGGTGATGTTGTAACACTTGTAAAAGTAAATGGATAGAGACAATTCTCACTAGGACCAATGACCATATGTTGTGATCAAATTCTTTAAAGAAAACATCTTGTTTAGATTTGGGATGCCTAGGGGCAGTCATTAGTGATGTTGGCTTGCATTTCTGTAACAGGCCATTCGCTACCTTAATGCACAAATATGAGATTACACATAAGGTATCCACTGCCTACCACCAACAGATCAATGGCCGAACAGAATTGGCCAATAGGGAGATTAAACAAATATTAGAGAAGACAGTCATCCCAAATCGTAAGGATTGGTCAGTTTAATTGACTAATGCTTTGTGGGTTTACCGTACAACCTTCAAGACACATTTAGGTATGTCTCCCTAGAGGTTGGTCTATGGTAAGGCCTACCATCTACCAGTTGAGATTGAGCACCGTGATTATTGGGCCATAAAGACCTTAAATATCAATATTGGTCTAGCTAGAAGCCATAGGAAACTTGAATTGAATGAGTTAGAGGAGATACACAGAGATGTGTATGAGAGTACCTATATCTATAAGGAAAAGACTAAGGTTTTTCATGATCAGACCATTTTGAGATAGACCTTTGAGCCGGGACATAATGTACTCTTATACAATTCTCAACTTCACCTGTTTCCAAGGAAGTTGTGCTCCCATTGGACCGGTCCTTTTGTGATCCGTACAGTTTATTCTCATGGGGTTGTAGAGGTAGAAAACCCTAAGAATGGGCAGTTGTCTAAGGTCAATGGTCAGAGACTAAAGTCATTCTTAGAGGATTTTTCAACTGAGGAGACTGTGGAGAAGCTTACTGATCCTGTGTATCAGGATCTTCCTTCTACTTAGTGTGCCCTTTCCTTTTATTAGTTAGTTAGGTTATTTTTGTTTTTTTTTTATTTACTTGTTTTAGATGTTAATTTTTGATTTGTTTGTTTTGCAGTTAGTTGTTTATAATTGGAGCTCTCTCCAGGTGTTTTTCTTCCCTTAGTTTTTTCATTTTCTCATTGTTTTACTATTTTTGCATTGAAGACAATACATGACTTAAGTTGGGGGTGAGGGTCACACAACTATCTGGATTATATTATTCTTTCTTCATTACTATGGAAGTTTAGACTTTCTAATTGAAGCTCAAATTGTTTGCATATTGGTACTCTATAGGAGTTTATTCTATGCTTGAGTATTATGTTCATGTTTGTATTTGAAACTTAAAGCTATGTGCACTATAGTCATGTAATTTTTGCAATTTATTGAATAAGATGCATATCTTGAAAAAGCTTGACATCTATAGTGGAGATGAATGTATAATCCATGCAAGTCTTGTGTTGAGCGTTGTTGGAGGGTTTGAATACATTTACTCAAAGATTATTTTTTTTAAATTCAATCTCATTCAATAATCTCATTAATTTTTCTTTGGGTAAGAGTATATGGGATGATTAGTTGGTTATATCTCAAAATAAGTAAACTTTCTCATGCTTTCTGATAAATGATTTTAGGTCAGTTTTGAAATTACTTGAGCCTTAAGCCTATTCTTTCTTCTCATTGTCTTTAGAAGCTGTGTTTGAGCCAAAATGAAATATCGTTTCTCTGCCACAAATAATAATCGAGCCAAGCATAAAAGATTTATACATTACCTTGGTTATCCCAAGAATTGCTATGTACTTGTCTACATGTTTGGAAAAATTTTGGTAGGTTCTAAACCGAAAAACAAGAAAAAGGAAAAAAAAAAAAAAAAAGAAGAAGAAGAAAGAAAGGCATGAAAAAGTGTAAGAAAAAAAAAATGTTGTAATATCAAAAGCCAAAGGCTGTGAAGAAAAAAATAGAAGGATATGTTTAGGGGTGTCCATGGGCCGGACCGGGCTAGGTAGTGTAATTTTTTTTTCGGGCCGGGCCTATGTAGTGTAGGTCCAATCCCTTACCCAAGTGAGTTATCGGACGGGCTGAGCCGGGCTTCGGGTAAGTATAGGCTATTGGGTAGGCCTTCTAGGCGGGCTTGCTGGGCAGGTTTGCTCGCGGGCTTTTTTATATACAATTTTATTTAAAAATAATGAGTATTTTTGTAACTTAATATTTACGTAAATTATAATTTTGAATCAAAAGTAGAGTCAAAATGAATAAAAATAAAATAATGAATAATTTTATTTTTGATTAGGGGATGAACTACATCCAAAAGGATGAATACATCCCAACTAGATTGACACCTACTCACTTATCTATCATTTGCATTACTTTACCCTTTAAAACTTATATGCTTAATACATGGAAAAGAAAATAATACATTATTTATAGTATCTAAATTTTTAAAACTTCAAATTCCGACATTGAGAAACTTATTTCAAAGTTTCAAATTTAATGATCTAAAAGTATAACTTTTTCTCAAAGGAAGGGTGGGCGGGCTAGGCTTAGCTGGCAGGCTCTTGGGCCGAGCTTTAACGGATTTTTTCGGGCGGGCTATTGGGCCGGATAATGGGTTTGAGGACAAACTCAAGCCCTCTTTTTAAGGATATTGGGCTCGGACTCGGGCGAGCAACTATCGGGCCTATCAGGTTTCGGACCTATTTTTTTCGAGCTGAGTAATGGGACCTGTGGGTAACCCGGCCCATGGACACCCCTAGATATGTTATTGCTAAGACTTATCAAAAGAAGAAGACAAGTGTTTTGAATAAAGATAACATCTTTGGGATAAATTCTTTTGAATTCTTACTATCCTTTGCTTCTTTAACCTTCACCCAGGCCGCATTACAACCAGAGAAAAATCCTATTTGATCTTAGGAAGTGCATATGAGTGTGTATGCTTAAAAGAATAAGAGATATACCAATTGTATTGCTTCTCTTGCTTTTAACATTCTTTCATGAAATTATGCTCTTTATTTTAAAGATATATGTGATTATATTTTGCTCTTGACCGTAGGAATTCGATCCTCACATATAACCTATGAGTGAAACAGTCATTATAATAAGAGATTTTATGTTCTGGGAGTGCAACCTTGGTAAGTTTGGCATTGAAACTAGCATTGAATAGCTAATAGAGATGTGGATGTTGTTTGATATATTTATTGAATTGCAAAATCATCTCACACACACACGAGTTTTGGATGCTAACATCGATGTGAATACTTTTATGTAGCGTTTAAGACTGTAGTGCAGCTTTGTGTGAATCAATTTGAGTAGATATGGTATATCTTAAATTTCATAGAATTAGGGAATAATAATATGATCCGGATAGTTAAATTGAATTTTATAGGTATCTTCTCTAGAAACCTTTACGAGACAAAACTAATCCACTAGGGGTAACCTAGGGGTTGAACGGTTTATTGCATAGGCTAAATGCAATCGTGATTGTGACACCTTCATCCATTTCCGTGATATTTTAGAGCACTAATAGCCTCCATAGTGACTAAATAATACGGTCTCCAAATAATGAATAAACTCTGATACCAATTTCACATACATTTCGAACATGTTCTGGAACAATTTCATAGACATTTCAAACATGTACTTCCTGACTATTATAACTTACACACCTCAGATATAATAATTTTTCAACTCAACCCTTATAACATAGCACATTTTCAAATCTTCACGAAAGAAAACATTGATAAATCGAACATTCGCGGACTTCCTTGCCATTTGCTAATCTAAAAAAAGGGGAAATAATGTAGGGTGAGCATCAACAACTAACTCAATTTTCAAGCAAACGAGTTTGAAAATAACATAATTTGACATGATTGGGCATCAAAACGAGCATTTGATACATATATATGAGAAACAGTTGATCGAAAACAGTTAAGTTTGAAACCAGTAATACAATAACAACATCAATACAATGCCACACCGGTGAGCAAATAATCCTAATAGACCACTCAGGGTTATTACGATCCATACGAACATATGATCCAATAATTTAGGGGAATTTCACCCCAAGGAGGATACGCCCCCAAGTCAATATGATCCACTTCGGTACCCAAGTCCGAAGACCAACAGGGCCACCTAGGCATTTATGAACTCAATGAGAAACCCTCTATGGCATCAACCTGAAACGTAAACCCTCCACCACTCAAACCTGTGTGCACTTACATTTTATTTTAAGAGGATCTCGGAGTTCCAAATAGTACCAGTAACTCAATCAATACGATCATTTCAAACATTAGTGCGAACTGCACTCAGAAACCCTAATCTAGGTCTGGATCCAAGTCAATATTTAAAACACCCAATCATATATTTTAAAACATGATAAAACATCATAAATAACATATGGAATAATTTAGAAACAAGTTTGAAAAACATCGCCTATTCTAGAATTGAGAAACCCTACTTGTCTCGATATTTTTGTCTAAAATAGCCAAAAATTAAACAGTGTTATTTTCCGATGAAATTCAACCTCCCATAATCCATTTAACTAATTATAAATGAATATAAATTTTTTTTGGAAAAAATACCCAAAATAGTCATTTTACTCCTCATTTTGATTCGGTCGTTGGGTCGACATGAAATTTTACCGGGACCTTTGCATGAATGTTGCGAAACTTTTGGTACCGACCAAAGGTCAATCGGATACTGGACGCCCCCGAAATTGCTGTGGAGTCCACTGGTGTCCCCCTGCCCACTTCATCTTCAACCTTTGATCATTTTTTACTTTTGCCCTAATTGCAGAATTTTCTACTCAACCAACCCACTTTGTCCCCATAGTTCTCTCACTACAGTACACTGTTTCCTTTGATTTCAACACCCACATACTCTTTTGAAAACCTAGTTTCAATTCCCCCTAGACTCAACCTTCGAATTTAACTCTAACCTCATCAAATTATTGGTTAAAGTTGGCCAACAATCACTTTTTAAACACAAGGGCAAACCTGCAACTGCCCGTTTCACCTCCAAAACGACCTCTAAATCCAATAACTTGACCCCAAATAAGCTAGACCCAAGCCCCCTTTCGAAGATTAAACAAGTTTTTATCAAAATCAAATTTTCACTTCTTCAAACCCTCACACCACCATTACACCACCACACACCACAACAAATCTTCTCATCACCACCAATCACTCCCAAATCCACCCAAGAATACAACCATCACAAACAATTAACTTAGAACATGCCGAAAACCAAAACCCATTTAATCAAACCCTTAAACCCGAAACTTTAAACATCAAATTCATGCATCTACGGCTAACCAAATCAAAAACTAATAACATAAATGAATTACTAGCATCCTAATTAAACAAGAAGTATACCTCAATTCGTTCGAACACCCCTATGTAGAAAACATGAAATTCAAGTTTAATATTTTCTCTTTCTAAACTTCTCCCTTCATTGTCTCTCCCCTCCAACGAATTTTCTTCTCTTTTATACCTACTAGTAACTAGGTCAACACCCCCCAAGCAGCTGGGTGTTGCTCATGTAGCAAAGAAGCCTCCACGGCTGCCAGGAAGCACCATGGCAATATTGTAATTTCTTTATTACCAATTCTAAAAATTAATTAAAAATAATATTATTTTTTCAAAATTACATATATATTAAATCAAGCACTAGAAAATTATCCGTTAAATTTTTGGACATCGAATTGATCTCCAATTTGATCTGCTAATGCAACTCCTACACTTTTGACTCACCGGTACGCATCAATCCTACTTGGCCCATTTGTGCTTCCTGGCTAATTTCCTCTTGACCAACCATATTCTTACACCTAGCAGACTTCCTAAGCATCTCCATAACATCTACGCACCACTCTAGAGTCATCAGTTCACAGTCCGGCTATCAATACTCTGAACCCCTAACCGCACACACCCAAATTTTGATCTGATTTCTAATTCTCGAATACCAGGTCGTTATAGTGATTGCCTACGAAAGTGGTTTTAAGTATTGCATACATGGAACATGATTAAAGGCTTTAGTATTGTAAGGCTTTGGGGTCATAGTAATTTTCCTAGGACTTAGAGTGTTAGTTGTTTCAAATTAAGAAAATTAGAAAAAAAAAAATTGCATAGATGAACCGGTGCATCGGGTAGGACTTCTACCAGTTCATTTGTGTTATGTCCGAAATTTTAAAAGGGAATGTTAGAAGGTTTTCTTTTCATTTCTCTCAAAAATCCCAACTCTATTCCTCTCTAGAATTTTTTTTTTTTTGAACGATTCCTCTCTAGAATTTTGAAAACCCTAGCCCATTCCTCTAATCTCCCTCAAATCAACTGGGTACTTCAATTGTAAGTGATCGACAACCCTTGAATCTCATCAATGGCAATGAGACAAGTTTCGGTTTTGGCTACCCAGGAATGGAGTTCTTGGATTTTGGGTTTTATGTTCTCCATATCTATGGTAAGTATGACTGTAATGAGGATAGCTAAGGTAAGGGGAGCTTTAGTTTCGGCAATGAGGAAGGCTAAAAGAAATGGTAAGCGCCAAGTAGAGACCGATTCTGAGGAGTCTGAGCAACCAGCGTCGAAAAAACGTCAAAAGACGGGGTACAAGGAAACAATTGCAAGAGGGGAGTAATGTGTGAGCGAATGGTGGATGGCAAGATCTTGGGCAAGAGTGGGCCGATTCGAAAAATTGGCGCATGGCCTCGATTGATTCTTCAAACCCGTAGATTTTAGTTGTGATTTTTATACCAGTTTGAATTTAGTTGACAGTGACTTGATGATAGTGACCACAGTTATTTTCCGATGTACCAAAAAAAGATAGTGATCAGTCCGAGGACATATTATCAAGGTTACTCGTATTAAGATAGCCACTTACATAGGGTATCCAAGAGCAGACCCTGCTACTGTTGATTACCTACATGTGAACTTTGCTGCCAAAGACCCCGTTGAGAATGCTAAGGAGATGCATAATAGACCCGAGCAATTTAGGGGTACTTTTATTCATGGTTGTTTGGATGCAGAGCACCATCTTATGAACAATATTCTTCATCACAATGTCTATTCGAAAGGTTCTGAGATGACACCCGAGATGTCCAAGATCATTTTTTTGCATGAAGTCATGGCAGGTTCTACGATGGGCATTGCACAGATTATTTGGGGAGTTATAAGAGAGTATTGTACGATTATGAAGCCAAAGGTGAACATGCCCTTTGGGTGTATGCTGGCAGATCTCTGTCTCAAAGCTGGAGTGAAGAAGGGATCGGCGGATCAGCTAAGCCCTCCTAAGAGTAGACTCATTAGCAGTTGGGGCGCGAGGAAGAGTTCTACTATGTCTAAAGCTAGTGGGTCTGGGAGTAAGACTGCACCTACTTATTCTACTTCTATCAGCAACCTCCTACCTCTCGAGCTATAGTGCAGCAATGTGTGACTAGATTAGAGGAGAAGATGGGAGGTATTGAGGGTGACTTGTCTATGGTGAAGCATTCGCAGGGTAGGTTGGAGACGAAGGTGGATGATACTATGAGGATTTTATGCAGGCTGTTTAGTTTCTTATTCCAGGAGAGACACCTCCGGGGGTTACTCCACTTCCAATTGGTGATACCACTACTTCTGGATAATCAGTTCCACCACCTATTGTTGTGCAGCCTATGAATGCAGTTGAGGGAAGTAGTATAGGGAATATGAGATAGATACTGGATCAGGGTCTAAGGAGGAGGATGCTTCTGAGTGATATCTGGACTTAGGAGTTTTATCTTGATTTTCTTGTTTTTTAGGAAGTTGTTTAGGTTCTAGTAGTAGGTTAGTTGTCTGGTTGGGTTAATAATAGCCTAGGTAGAAGAATTTGTAGTTTTAGCTATTATGTTTTGGTTTTTGTACTCAAAGGCAACATCTATATACTTAAGTATTTTTGATTTCATTATGTGCCTTGAGTTCTTGAAGCATATGCATTTCAATTTATGATGTTTGCTATGTTTGGTTGATTATGCTTTGGAATTTAAGGTAAAATATTAGGATTTTATTTGTGTTTTATGTTTTATGTTTACTAGGGACTAGTAAAGCCTAAGTTGGAGGTGTGTTGAGTATATAATATTGCATGACTTATATCTCAAACCATTCATTTTAGCTTTGCTTGTTAGTTATATGTTTCATTTTATTTTAGTTTGTTTTATGAGGAATCTGTGTGCTTGCAGGTAATTCGATGTAAAGATGACATTTTATATTCATTTGGATGCTTTGAGGAACTTACGAAGTGAGCTAGGTGAGTCGGAGATGAAATCAGGAGCATCACAGCAAGAAAGCAGAAAAAAGCTGGCTCTACTAGTAGGATTTGAACCAGTTCATCAGGCCGCAGAAAGGAGCTCTACCAGTAGCAAATTAGTTCTACCGATTCATCCCTAATCAGAAACTTTGCTACCGGTTTATCACTTGTTCCTACTGATTCATTCAAAATAGAATTTTTCCTGCCGGTTCATGCTTACTGTTCTACCAGTTCATCCCTAATCAAAAAAAATTCTACCGGTTTGCTTTTATTGTCCTACCAGTTCATCAGAGTTTGAAATCAACAGGGAGTTCTATACGGGAAGGATTGACCGGCTAAATCTTCAATGATATCTTTCAAGACTTCCAAGACTTTTATTGGAGAGAAAAAAAGACAAAATAAGAAGGGGATTTTTAGCCAAATATTATACTAAAATTAAGTCTTGGATGAGTTATAAAATTAGGTCAAAGTTCTTATTCACGATAAGATACACTTTGATGATTAAGCAGTTCTTTTTAATATAGTTTCTTAGTTTTTACCAATTATCCTTATTTTCCAAAACTAAAAGATTTTTATTTTTATTTGAATTATATCACCTTAAGAATTTGTCCTTGTTTTCTCTGAAGAGACGACCTCAATATTTTTCGAGATACTAGAAGATAAATTTCTTATGCTTGGGAAACTATTTTATATTTACCACATTAAGGGGCAAGCAGCCAACACCTTTGCCATGTTGGCATGAGGATTCTTAGATACCGAGAAAAATGAAGTTAGACGACTAGAGCTTGACGATGAACGCAGTCAACCCACCTTGTCGTCCAGGCCATCGACTTAGAGGGATTCTTGATTGAAGCACTGCACATATTTTCTGAGCAACTTGTCCGATTTCTGTTTGATGTTCAGAAGGTAAGAGGTCAGCTTGAGGTGAGTTCTCGCACCGATAAAATGGGAAATGAATAGGATAGACAGTTCCTTGAAAGAGGAGATAGGAGAGGAGGCAGCCTGTTGAACCAAGCTAGTGTTGTGCTTTTGAGGGTGATGGTGTAAGCACTGCATCGGATAGGTCCTAGTACCCATGGAGCTCCATCTGATTTTTATAAGTGTTGAGATGATCAAAAGGGTCTTTGGTTCCATCGAAAGTCTTTGCTTGTCTCTCAAAAGTGAGTTAAATATCAAAGAGTTCCCAAGCGTAGGAAGATTATCGTGTTGCAAGTCGGTCTATTTTCCGAGGTCGTCTCCTTGGGGAAAACGAGTGGTTCAAAGAGGTGATAGGCAAAGAAAAATAAAAAATATGAATTTTTTGGAGATTGGTTTGAAGAAATTATCGACTAAGGAAATAATAATTAAAGAAAAGAGTGATTATTCGTCCAAGTTAATTTCACCGTGGACAGATATTTTGACCCGAATTTATGAATCACTCAAGATTGTACTCAAACGCACTCAAGCGAAGAATATTCAATTAACACTCATTGAAAATAACAATTGTGTATTTAAATTGATTGACCTAATTTTGAAAGAATTACATTCACTTCGATTGAAGTGATTCCAAGAATTATCTATACCACACTTAACTGTCTACGGGTAAGTAAGAAGATATCCATATCAAATGTGTTTTCAACTTTAATTATTCAAACAATCAAATAACTCATTCTTTGAAAAACCCTAATTTAGGTAAAAATCATCATTCACTGATGAGACTCCCTCATCCGATCGAACGAAAAAAAATGACTACTCACTCATAATGAAATTGAAAATAAAGCAAATGAAGAAAACATAATTGTAAAGGAACAAGAAATAAACCTTAATTGAAATTGCGAGTAAAAAAATTTACCTTGAATTAAATTGCAGAGGATGCAAATTGTTCACAAAAAAGAATTGAAAGTAATCGCCTCGCAAGAAATTAAAGAACAAGAAATAGAACAAAGCTTGGTATTGAAAACAATGGAAGAACTCTTGGAAGGAGAACACCCTAGTTTTAACCCTAGGAGAAGAAGAAAGAAAAAACAATGGATTGGTGAATATGATGATCCCTTTCTCTCTAACTAGGCTTGATTATTTATAGGAGAGTATCCACTGAAAATCCTCTTTTAAATCCCAATAGATCAATTTTCCAAAAGAGTCCTTGCAGCAGAAAAACACTAACCTACCGGTAGAAAGCACAAAACGACCTACCAGTAAAACTACTCTCTATTTCAAATGAACTGGTAGCTCTCAGCAACTACTGGTAGAATAGCCTTTTGTTTAAGACCTACCAGCAGAACTGCATCAACTTACCAGTAGTAAAGGTTTTTGTTTCACTTTCTACCGGTAGGAATGAACTTCTATTGGTAAAATGTAATTCTGCTTGATGTTGAACCGATAGAAGACCTAACAATAGCACTGGCCTTTTTCTCAATTATGCTTGCAAGACTCTTAGCTTGACTCCTAGATCTCCTAACTTGTCCTCCAAGTCCTCCATAGCATTAAAGTGTGAGCAAAACCTTGCTCTTACAATAATTCACCTAGAAATATGAATATTCTCTATAAAATACAAAGCTAAACTAAAACAAGAGAAATAAGTAACTAACATAGCTTAAGATGAAATGATATGAATCCTAAAATATGTAATATTATGTTCTCATCAGTCTCCATGGTCGGCATCTTGAACTTGGTAGGAAGAGGGAAATGTTGGATTTCAAGCGTGAAGGGAGATTCCGTTTGTTGGATCAGGACCTCCATTGATACTGGAGCTCAATTCTTAACTATATTCTTCACATTTCATAGCTCGTTCTGGACTTTCCTTATTCTTTCTTCCTAGTACTAGTTCAGAGGATCTTGCAGGAGTGGAGGTTGAAGCTTGTGCCTCGTTTCCTCCCCAGTTCTGCTATGAGCCTTGTTCTCGCGATCTTCCCGAGCCTGACGGTGGTGAACGTTCTCCCTTGAATGGCTCTGGCGATCCTCCTCTGTTACACCCTTAAGAGGCTGTGGAGGAGGAGGAGGAGGAGGAGGATTTTGAGGAATTGTTGGTTGCTGAACAATGAGAAAGGCAATGATCCGTTGACTTTGAGTGAGAAGGCGTATCATAGTTTGTCTGGTTCCTGCACTAGAGGAGGATCTGCGGGTGGAGACGGTGGATGAGGAATCCTCTGTTGATTTTCAGGGTTTTGACTCATGCTTCTTGTTAAGACCATCAATCAAATACAGAAAGAGATGATTTTGGAGCAGAGCAAAGACAATCGTTCTCACAAATGGTGTCAAACTGATGGTGCAAGAAACAAAGGAATTGGAGTGTACTGTTTGCAAAGTTATGATATGTGTAAGTGGCTTGTATGATCGACCAAAAACCAATGGAATAGACAAGAGTTTAAATGGTTCACCAAGCTAAACAACTAGGCTATTCCACTGCAAAAAATAGAGTCTCTTGTCCCGGTGTTCGGCTTATTGCTTGAGGAAGAAGAAGAGAGTGATTGTAAAGGTTCAATCTCTTTTTTCCAGTAAGGGGTCTCTCTTATTTATACAAGCAAAGGTTCTTATTCTTATTCAAGATTGTGTGGTCCCCTCAATCTACTGGAAATCATTTAGAAAACATTTGGCCGTTAGAAGAAATCCTAACCCATGTCTGCGTGGACTTCTAGAAGCGACAATGTGGCATTCTTGAGGTGGTAGCTCGCTGCCCAAGTTAGGAATGGCTTGTTGCGCTCTTCTTCTTCTTCTAGTAGCTAGATCTGAGCTGGTGTGCTTGTAATCAAACTAATTGGATATCACTTGATGATCTGAGAATTAGTATACTTGTCATGGATGGTTCAGGTCAGGTCAATCTAACTGAGCTATGATAAATCAAATTGTGCTGTAATTTATGGTATCAACAAACTTTATTTGATGTCAACAAAGCCCAACTCTTTAACTTTGATTCAACGCTAACCTCCGGTCAAATTTTGTAACGGAAGACGTCTTTGTGTATCTCACATGATAGGTCATCCTTGGATATTTGAAGTCACGTCATTAAAAACTTCAGTTGCCCAAAGTCCCAATCCCATAGCCAATTTCCTTACTCATCAGTAACCTATCTGCACCTAAACGCCCAGGTCAGCCCACTCTCACATGCAGAAGCAACAGTCCACGAAACCACCACCACCACTACTCAGCTACAAGCCTACCAAAAAACCACATAGGTGCCACTGCCAATCACCACATTCCTGCTGCCACGCCAAACCGACGATCATCAGTCAACCAAACCACCAAATAAGCACATCAGTCAACATCACCAAGTTCAAAACAAAGGATAGTAAATTTTTTTTTTTCTTTTTTTTGGTTGGGGGCATGCTACATACATCACACATCCCTTTATTCTATTCATGCCTCAGGCAAGGATGGAGCCAATGACCTCCCACTCATAAGGAGGTCATAAGTAAACGAACCCATCAAAATCCAAAAAATCGATTCCACTACTTACAATTGGTTTGTCAAAGATAATCACGCAGTCAAAGAAATATTTACATTTGTTAAACTTGATAAAAAAAAAACAGTTTAAAGTTAGAATTAACTAAGAAAAAAATGTTTCTTGTATTCAATTTTTTCCATAAAACTACAGCTAGGAAGTATAATTGCCTCGACCAATAAAATTTTCTCTTCCCACCAAACCTGGGAAATCAAATTTCCTCATTCCATCAAACCTTTCCTTGGGCAAGGTTTGAGAAATACCAGTTGATCTAAATGGAATCACAACGGCTGCCATGTTATCCATACTACCCTTTTCAAATGCAGTATTAAGTACACAATCAGCCAATGAGGATGAGCACGAGGAAGCGAAATCTGATCTGAGGGTGCCTGGACGATCTAATCCCCACAACATATCACAAACATCCTGTGAGCTCAGCGTTTCGAAAATGCCATCAGATGAAGCCACCAAATAGCTGTCATTGGCAGTCAGAGGTTGCCAATCTGTCACCTCGGGTACAGATACAACACCATACCTGATAACACAAAAAGATTGAATTAGAAGTTCAGTCTCCAGTTCTTATATGATCGAATTTTGGTTCTTTCATGGAAATTAAGAGTCAAAATTAAGCTGTTGGATCAGAAGTTAGCATGCAACTCTTTCACAAATTACAAAGGACCAATTAGGGGAGAAGGAAGTTCCAAAAATGAAACTTCTCTCTTACTCATGAACTCACCTTTTAAAGGCGACATCACCAATTGATCTAGAAACAGCCAACTGACCATTAACGCGAGGTACGCCCCCCCACTCAACAACACGACCTCCAGCAGATTCAACTCGATATCTTTCATCCTCTCTGTCTGGATGGTGATCTCTTGTCAGTTCCTTGGGAATAAAATAATGCCACCCATCAGAAGCTGCCACTTTAAGGCTGCCATAATCACTTATGGGTGAAATTGCACCTTCACTTCTTTTCTGTCTGTATAATCTTGAGAAAGTAGCTGTAGTTCACAAAAACCATTGAAACAGTCAATCACTTACCATATTGTTCTTATAATCAATAAAGAAGTTTCCGTCACATGTATATTCAAATGTTTCCCAAGATGATGCTAATAACAGAGTAGAACAAGACAATGCCTGCCAACTCAATCACTCCATACTACAAAATGTATCCCATTAAAGCAATAATAATGCAGTTAGTCAACCAAGCTACTCCCACCTTTAGCCTCAGAAGGAGACTGAAATATTTCAAAGCACAAAAATGCCTTTGAGTCACCAATATAGGCAACCAAAATTTGACCACCTGCATAAGTATAACCGTAGCCGTGGAACCCGAATTGTAATTGTTTCTAGAAGCTTCCTTCACAATTCAATAAAATGAAAGTCAACATGAAAGCCAAAAGAGAAAAATATAACCATATATTCTTTGGGTTATGTGTGTGTTTAGTGCAGTTGGGGGTGTGTGTTTTGTGTTGTTGCGGGTGTGGGGGAGGAGGGGGGACTGTGTGACACCTTAGAAAATGCTGCATCAATATCTTGGATTGCCCTCGATAAGGCTTCCTTCAATATTTCTAAGTGCACATTTCCTTCAATATTTGCCGATAAGGTTGGCTTCAACCTGTGAAAGCATGGATGATAAATTAGAAACCATACAATAAATGCAATAATTTATTCTTGTTAGGATGGCTAAGAGGCCTATCAAACTATCAATTCAAGTATCACATCACGCTCAAGAAAAAACTTAACAAGATAGAAAAGAGAGAAAGATTCAAATTAAACAAAACATTTAAGACAATGTACACTCAAATTTCATGAAGCATGAAAATTGCTCAAATAAGAAAGACAAAAAAAAAACCAGAAATGAGTGTTACCATCAACCTCTAAACCATGCCTACAATAAATTTGCCAGCTGAAATAGATTGTGTTGGCAATGATGTGTTAGTTTTTTTTCTAGGTGTTGTGTGGATGAGCCAAAACACTTCTACTTCATGATATTTAATTATCAGGCAGGATATCCATTAATTGAATGTTCTAAAAGTATAATTTTGGGTAAAAATCATCAACACCCCATGTTAATAGGTATAAATGCAAATTCCTCCCTCGTGCTTTTCAAAAATGCATAAAGACCCCCTTCAATTAATATTTCGCTTCACAGACTACCCTGCAGAGATGACAAAGTCAAAGACACCCTCTATAGTTAATATTTTCTAGCACATGCTACCCAGTCACAAGGGTGTCCATGCATTTTCTAAAAACACGAGATAAGAATTTGCATTTATGCATATTAAAAGGAGGTTCAGATGATTTTTACCCTATAATTTTTTTACTAGTTTATTTCTGTATCTTGTTGAGAGAGATTAGTTCTTAAAAATTTACGAAAATTGATCATCAAACAAGCATGTTTCAAATAAAATTCCTATAAAATAGTAAGTCATGTCTGGATTCTGGAAGCAATGAAAAATAATCTCCCTGTATGAATACGAGTGTGTGGGAGCATTTCCATGTGTTGTGGGTGTTTGAGATACCGGGAGCGAATGGAAGAAGAAAAAGAGACATAGTCACCTTCCAATATCTGACACATGCCACTTGAACTCTGGAAAGCCACGATGCTGTTCTCCCTCATTTGGCAACCTTCCAATGGATTCCCTTGAGAACATAAAAGATTTTGTATTGAGAAGAAAATACGTGTGCAGCATGAAATAGTCTAATAATTTCTTTGAAGCCATTTCACTAGCTTCAGCACCATTATGACCATCAAAAACTGCCACAATATCAACTGGAACCTCTATAATCCCTGTAGGACCTATTGTAACATAAGATGCCATATATTAGCCCCATCAATCATACAACATATAGAAGCAAAATATACGATAGATTGGTTGATACTATCCATGAATTAATTAACATTGCACCAAAGTGCCAACTAAATTTATCACACTTTTCAGGGCAAAGAAAAAGAATTGCACGAATCTGATCCGATCTTAATTGTATCAAGCACAAGATTATGCAGGGTTTGTGAAGGTTTGTCGTAACCGTACATAGCCTTACTCTTAAGAAATCAGAGAGGCTTGTTCCAGTGTTTTGAGCCATTGCGAGCTCCAGTTCATATCGTAAAGGAGCAGCCTTGGGATTGTGCCAAGAGCCCCACCCTTATATCAAACACAAGAAAAGACTACAAATAATTTTATTTGAAATACAACTCTTTATTCAAAGGCAAACATAATATAATTTCTCCAAACAAATATTATCATAATAAAGCCCTAACCCTAACCCTAAAGTGTAATGGGGAGATTGAGTTTTACTGGGAAAAGGAATTCGAACATCGAGAACACAGAGAGCACGGTCCTCCTGATACTTGCGACGTCCTTGGTGCATGGCCAACTGACACCTGGCTGTTGGAGAACGTGAACCACCCTGTTGCTCCGATGATGATGATTGTGATTTCCAAAGAGGGCATTTTGGGGATTGAAAAACCGCAGGTGCACCGCCTACTTTGTACACCATCAAACACGTCGACGATTCTTCTCCATAACTACCTCCTGCTATTGCAGCAGCATAATGAATTACTATTACGAGTCCTAGCAACAGGAGATGGTGTGTCTTCATTGGTCTTATTGTTATGCTAGGTTACATTTATTTACTAACGATGGTCCTGTGCCTGAAGACACTCTGTAACACAAAAAGAAATTCTCAATTAGAAAGTTGAACTCAATCAAAAATAGAGAAAAATTGATAACTACAACAATTATTGAAAAAATGATTAATACTCAAGGAAGACAATTTCAAAATTCAAATATGCCAAATAATTTATACAAATAAAAAAGATCCGATTCAAAAGGACCATCAGATAATCCCATAATGTAAGACCAAAATTGATTAAAATTTCTACATGCGATCACCTTATCATTGAAGCATGAATGCAAAAGCCAAGCTTTCTTCACCCCGCTCTATCTTGTTTAATATGAAATCCTAAACCAGAAACCAAGAGGAGGACAGAAAAAAAGAAAATAATCAAAAAGAAAAATAATAACAGACAATCACAAGTTGAATTAAGAACCATAAACAAACTTTCCCACCTTAGAGGCTCTACTAATTTAATCCCCGCAAGTCCTCATAATTTCTAATGCCCAAAACTATGAACCATAAACTAACAATTATGAACCCACTTGAAAACCAACAAACATAATTTAAAAGTGAAGTGGTGTTTAGTTATGATCTATGAAGCACACGGCTACTTCGTTGAGGTCAACGTATCCGTATCGGACACGATACTTGTCGAATACTTGAACATACGCATCGGATACACCTCCTACGTATCCGATAATAATAAAATGTTTGGATACTTCGTGAATACATTTGTAATTGAGTAATATGTATAATTTTTTAATTTAATCTTTAAACATCTACTTTCGAATTAACATACCATACAAAATATCAACAAAAATTCATACGACTTTGAAGACATGAGGGTGTTTTACGTTTTATCTACTATTACATATTAAAAGGTCATAAAATGAATCTATTTATACTTTTAGTAACAAATACTTCTAAGTAAACAAACCAAGTAAATATTAGTTTTGATTCTTGTAATTAGTCACTTCACTTTGTGAATATACCATAATGATACGATATATACTTTTTTGAAACTAAAGAAAAAGTGTCAATTTTGCTAATTATGCTAAAGAATTACTAAAATATATAATTATTAAGTTAGTAGATGATAATAAAAATATAAAAGATATTTTATTATAGACGTATCCTAGTCGTACTCATATCCTACTTTTTTAGATTTTGTCGTATCGTATCGTACCCGTATCCCGTATTCGTGCTTCATAGGTTATGATTGTCCAAATGTAATCAAGCACACCAAACTGGTGTTCAACCCAAATGTAAAGTTTCAAATACAATCAAAATCATGCTACTGTTGGTCACAAATTGTTAGATGTTCACCTTCTACAAAGCACAAACTGGTCTCATACATCCACAAAACACATCTAGACTCTTTTCTTTCTAAGTATCACACACAAACCATAAAAAAATATGAAAGACATTCTACCAAATATGAGAATCCACTCAAGGAAAGATTTTTTCAAACATAGAAACTGGAGGCAAAAATAGAAAAAAGTAATACGAAAAAAGCACCTACAGACCAAGTAGTTTAATATCCTATGTATCAGAAAAGCACCTTCAGTTCAAATCAAGTGAAAAAGCACCTTCTCATATCCTGTATCAAAAAATTGGAAAAAAAAATAATAAAACAATTACGGACCATATGTAGAGACCATGGTCATTGGACTATTGGAGTTATAATTGCAAAGCACTCAATAATTAAAAGCATCTTACTCAAGGATATAGTAGAAACATATAAGTCCATCAAACACATACCTAAAACATTTTCTTCAATATTTTCCAGAAATTACCCAATAAAAATCGATCAATCAAAACACCGAAAAGAAACTCAATCCAACCAAATTAAAAAAACCACAAAAAAAAAAAAATCTTTTCTAATTTAAGTATCAGCACACACAACTAAGCACCCCAAGTCTCCTACGAAATTGACAAAAGAATCCAACAAAAATAAAGACCGCCTAATAGCAAGTCAAAAAAAAAAAAAAAAATTCAATAGAAAGAATCGAAGATATACAATACCAATGTTCGTTTACCAGTTTTAGTCTCATCACTAGACAAATAGTTTGAGTTCTTTTCATTGAAGCAACTCTTCAAGCACTTTGTCACTATAATACGAAATAGAGGGGGAAACCGGGTGGACGGGGAGAGGGGGGATTGTGGTTCTGGTGCCTGTGCTACTAGAGAGAGAGAGAGAGAGAGAGAGAGACAGATAGAGAGGTAAGGAGTATTACCTTGGAAGAGGGCTCTGGTTGTGCTGTGGCGGTGCCTGCCGTGCCGCTTGCGATCCGGATGTTCTGAGAAGGGCAGTGTGGTTTTCTCTGAGATTGAAAAGAGGGGAGAGGATTGTGAGAAAGAATTGACAAGAATGAGGAGAGGGCTGAGAGGGAGAGAGACGGATGGGGCGGCAATTTAGGGAAGGTGAGAAGGAGGAGATAAATTCGGCGGGAGATGTGAGAGAGCTGGAGTTATAAAATATATAGAGAGAGACGGGTCCGGCTCCCATCAAATTCTAATAGGAATTGGTGGGTGTTCCGTTGGTGCACTACAACTTACACCTCATCTCTATTTTTTTAAACGGCTCAGATTTAAACACTTCATTTTTTAATTCGTTTAGGTTAATTTTAACTTGTATTTCAAAAAATTAATCGAACCTCAATTTACACTTTTAAATTTTAAAAATATTAATTTGTACCCCAAAAAACATATATTCGTTTCAATATGTACTTGGAGCTTACTGTCATCTATTTTGCAGTTAAAAAAATTTGGATTAATTATAAATTACACCTTCAAAATTTAAATATTTTATATTTATGATCCAAAAAGAATTATATCCATTAATGCTCATTAAATAATTATCAATTGTGTCGCGTCGTGTCTAACTTTAAACAGAAAATAGCTATTCAATAAGTATTGTAGGCAAAAAATAGGTATTTTAAACAGAAAATAGCTCTTACTTGTTCACAAGACTTTCTATACATTGTTTTCTCAAGGAGGTGGTAGGTTTTAAAATTTTCAGAATAGATGCTGAAATGGCATGGATGGAATTGAATAATATATGTGAACAGGCAATTTTTCTTTGTGCATCTAATCATACTGGTATTTCTTGTTATGCAACTGGAGGAATTAGGGAAAATTGTATTTATTTTACCAAGCGTTATGATAGAAACCTCTATGCCTATGAGTAAGAAGATCAGAGCATTACTTTATCAAGGCCGTGCCCCATTGTAAGTCGTCTTGACTCAATATTCAATTGGGTTATGATTTCTGCAACAAATTAGTTACATGATTGACATATGGTTTCCGGGGTCGGCTATGACTCCATTAAAATTTTTTCCTTTTTCCATGTTATTCGTAGTGAATTCATATTTTTTGTCGTTAGTTTTTTCATAGTAATACTTGGTTGTAATTGTGTATCTTTTTTGAAAAGTTGTAATTTTATTCTTCATTCAAATCAAATAGCTTTTTTTTTTTTATGAGGTTCTATTTAATTATAATATGTACCCCGCGGATAACAAATGTAATTTACCACAAATTACATCCTTTGTGCATGAGAGGACTTAAAAAAAAACTTGTTTTGGACTTATTACTTATCATAAACACTTTAAATGAAAAAAAAAAAATGTATGGAATAAAGTACTGTTGAATTAGTTTTACAACTTACATAACTTAGAAGTAAAAATTGGAAAAAAAAAAAAAAAAAGAATTTTTCTCTCCCTAAAACCAAATCTATGCAATATGCTTATCATTTTTACATGAACCATCCCCAACCATTGCAGCTACTGTCACCACTATAATCGTTGCTACACCATTGCCACTATATCATAGTTGTCATCTCACTAACTATTGTCATCGTTACTACCACCACTATCATTATTATTGTCATCCCACCATTACCACAACCACCATTATCGTTATCACCACTATAAATCACATATCTTGAGATGTTACAGTTAAGATTGTGATAGTTTTGTAATCGATTCTCTCATTTATGTTAGTCTACCACTACTTCCGTCAACATTAACATTAGGCAAGTGAAAATAAAACTTTAACAAAGATATTAAAAAAAACATAGTCGATCGCTAGTATCGAAACTCTTATGAGTCTTTGACTCACCGCCTCTTTGGCCAACTTAGAGCATCTCCAATCCACCTCTCTAAAATAGCTAGTCAAAATATATTTAAATATTACATTCTCTACTTTAGCTAGCCACTTTTATAAGTTCACTTCAACAACACTTTTTATTTTAGCTAACTACTACATTCAACTTTCACTAACTTTCAATAATTAAAAAGGAGTACAACATATATATAGATAGAGATAGAGAGAAAAAGAGGTAGAGAGAGAATTTAGAGAAGCTAAATGGCTCTCCACATTTGGAGAGCCATTTGGGTGAAATGGGAAATAGAGAGTGGGTTGGAAAGGATTTTTTGTGTTTGGCTAACTAAAATAGCTAAAAGAGAAGAAATAGAGAGTGGGTTGGAGATGCTCTTAGCCACCGCCTTCTCATCTCTGCCTCCTCGTCTCTACCTTATTGATCCTCATTGGTAAGTGCAACCCATCACCAATCCCTAGTTTCAAGGGCTCCAGTTCATTAGTCATGATACCTCCCTCAAAGCCTCTTACCCAGAAAACCCCTCCATGACTAAAACCACTATGAACCCCCACGAAACCTTAACCCAGTTCCCACAACAAACTTCACAAAATCAAGCTCCAAGAATAGCCCTGCATTCAGATAACGACATTGTTACATTATTAACCCAGATGTGCTTGGTGAGAAAACTATACACAGAGAAGAAAATAAACAGAAAAGCCATCAAAGACATTATTAGCAACGCATGGAATATTGGGGAAAACCTAGAAATCAAAGACGGTGAAGAAGACACACTTATCTTTCTATTCAAAAGTGAAGAGCTCAAACTCAAAATTCTCAACCAAAGCCCTTGGTCAATTAGAGGACAACTCTTACTTATCAAGCAGTGGAGTCCAACAACCTCCATCTCAAGCATAAATTTCAACATAGCAACATTCTGGATTTTAGCGCATGGAATCCCACCTGATATGATCTCAGCAGAAAATACCTTGAAAATTGCAGAAGGCCTTGGTACACCAGCACTCTCAGAACAATCAATCCAACAAAGAACCCTATGGTGCAATTACATTCGCACAAGAGTCACAATCGACCTCACCAAACCTCTTCATATGCATTTCTATCTTCCAAGAGTAAACCAACCAGACAAACTCATTGAATTGAAGTATGAGAGAATCAATAACTTCTACTACAATTGTGGTAGAATCGGCTATGAAAAATTAGGATGCATGTTCTCCATCTTAGGTGAACAACAATCTGTCTATGGCCCCTCACTCCGTGCAACACCAGGAAAAAACTCAAGAGTCCAGACCTCGCCGGGAAACTCAATCATTGAAACAGAGCAGGCAGCGCGTAATACCACGGGTGAAATCCCTAATTGGTCCCCACCTGTGTACACAACCCACGATCAGCCTCCGAATGTGTCAGCAGCACAATCACCTACGCAGTACGTGGACAAGGAAACACGTGGCAACAACGGCATTGAGGTAACCATCGCAGAATCTTTTTCTGTTATTACACCGCCTTTACACCCTCCACTCACTGAAAACCCTACATCCCTTATTTTATCCATTATCACTCAGACTTTACAACCTTCACACACAGCTGCCCCATCCCATACCAAATTACCCACCTAAGTAGAAGATCTTGTTGTATCCACCATAAACCAAATAAACCAACAAAGTCCAAGCCCAAACCCAGAACACCTCTTTATCTCTAAAAGCCCACTACGCACAACAAGCCCACAACTTAACACCATCACAGAAACAACTAACTAGACACACCTGGCCCAAAATCATAAAAAAAATAAAACCCAAAACCCAGCTCTTTTACCTATAGACAATGACCAACCCAAAGCCCAAAGTGATACCAAATCCCTTATACCCCTACCATACACATAGTATCCCATCCCACCAGAACTTGTCTCTATCATCGACAATTGTATGGCCTCTGTCTTCAACAGACTAACCCTAAAGAGAAGTGGCTTTGAAAACCAAACCCTACAAAGACCTTCCCGCTTCCGAAGACAAGAAGGCAGAAGCATTGCAATACTTGTAAAGCCAATCCTCTCCCCCCCCCCCCCCCCCGCCGCTCAAACTTTAGCTGCTGAGACCACAACAGAAAGCCAATCACCACACCCCAATACGCAAAACCAAAATTACTACGTCACAATTGCAAAAGAAGAAACACCGTGGACAAGAAGAAAACAATTCAGAAAGTTCACTACAAAGAAATTCTTCAAGGCATCAACCAGTTCTACCGATACCACTCTCTCTAATCGACGTGAAATCAATGTCGAGTGGGCTGAAGAATTCAACATGGTTGAGGAGGCGGGCCAAACCATGTCCCCAACCTCTCCATGTTAGGATACATTTGGAACTGTCGAGGGTTAGCCTATGCCTCGACGGTTCACCATCTAAGGGCTCAAATAAGGGAGTATAATCCAGATTTTATCTTCCTCTCATAAACAAAAATTAGCCAAGAAAAAACCAAAAAAATACTACGCCAGTTGGGATTCTTTGATTTTGAAGTCCAATCATCAAGTGGCCTATCTGGAGGCATATGTCTGGGATGGAAAAAAGGAGTTAGCATAGAAGTTATTCTTTCTTCCAAATCAATTATCTCTGCAGTCATCCTTCCAGAACACCAAGAAACGAGATGGTTCCTAAATTGTGTTTACGCTCCTACAAACAAAACCCTACAATCCAACCTTTGGGATGCTATGCCACAAATCATCTTATATTTGAGGAAATTTGGACTAGAGATGCAACAAGCCACCTTATTATCAAAATCTCTTGGAAAACTGATCAGAGAGGGTCACTAGCATTCAGATTCTGTAGAAAATTGCAGGCCACAAAGTATGCCCTCAGAAAATGGAACAAAGAGAAGTTTGGAAATTGCATCCGCCGAGCCAAGGGATTGAAGAATCGTATTGACATCCTCCAGCACTCTGAACCTAATCAGGACAATTTACTAGAGGAAAAGATCTTGAAACATCAACTGGTAGAGCAACTCAAGAGAGAACAAATCATGTGGAAGCAAAGATAGAATTCTTTAAAGGTTTTCGAAGTTTCAATGATAAAATGGCGAGAATAGATTTATAGAACCCCAACTATAAGGGTAGCTTCGTTGTGATGGTCTCCTCGGATTATGAAGTTCGGAAGTGGCGTTAGCATAGAGAGGTATTCAGGATGAAAAGCGTGTTTAGTTATCACACTTTTCAGAAAAAGTGTGTTTACTCTCACTGTCAAATTATTTTTCTATTTATAAAAAAGGGGTTGTTGGCTCCGTTTTTTAATTTGAATCCATTTTTAAAAAAGGTCGTAGTTTGGTAAATAAATTTTAAAATGCTGTATTTTGATATATTTATTTTAAAAAATCGAACTCCGATAAATAACTCAAAGAAGTATTAGGTTGGCTCACTATATCTATGTAATAAAGTAGCTCGACTACTTGTCTTGAGCTTTTCGTGACTTAGATCGTTTTAATTCAATAGTCTTAATTGGACTTTCATTTTTTTAACAATTCTAAGACTCTCATCCCTCATATAACTCTCTCTCTCTCTCTCTCTCTCTCTCTCTCTCTCTCTCTCTCATACTATTATCTTATCTTTCTTTTTTTTTGTTTCCCTGTGTTGATTTTGTTATTATTTAGTCCATAAAACAGATGAAACTATATGTTATGCAATTATTTATTTCATAAAATTAACTCAAATTTTTTATATATCCAACAACATATATTTTGTCACTTGCTTCTTAATTTGTAAATAACACTTAATGTAAATAAAAAATTACACATTGACTATAGACACCAAATAATATTCAACACGAAATGAACCTTAAATTGTAATTTAATATATAATTTTATCAAAAATTGACATTTAATTTTTTCTAATTTATATTCAACTTTGTCAAATTAATATCAAATTAATTTTTATTGTTATCAAATTAATATTAAAATTCATTTAATCAATTTTTTGGAGTACTAAATTATATCAATTTTCGGGTACTAAATTAAATTTATTTGATTTTATTAAATTTTTCATTTTTTTGATACTAAATTTGGAGAAGGGCAATTATAAAAATAATAAAATTTTTTGAGATGAAATTATCAATTTCCGGCGTAAGGGAGACAGAGGGGTCTCCATCAGGGTTCAAAGTATCGGCCGAGTCCGATACGACTCGGCCGAGTCGTATCCGACTCGGCAAGGATCGATACGATAACGATACACGAAACGTAGAATTGCCGAATTAAACTAATATCGCCGATATTTCGGCGTTATCTCGGACGTCTCGGCCGATTCAGTGATAACTCGGTGCAAATCGGCGATTCACAGCCGAGTCACAGCCGAATCTTGCCGATTCACAGCCGAAGGAAAAAAAAAATCCCCCCAAGTCTATCAGTGAACAAATCCCCCCAAATCTGAGATAAAGGGCAAAAAATCAACACCCCACCACTGTAAAAGTATAAAATCCAAAACCCACAGTCAATCAATTCTGAAAATTGAACAAAAATCCAAAAAAAAAGCAGACCCACTAGAGACTCGAAAGTCGAAACCCCTGTGAAATTGCAGAAATCACATGAATCCTACTGTTTAAACCCCACTTTTTCAACTATAAAAACGAAGAATACCAAGGATTCGACACTTACCTCTGCTTCTTCTTCATATGTTTTTGTGATCTTCTTCGGTTCTTTGTTGTGGTCTTCGATTCTTTATTCTTCGTCGGTGTTGGTTCTCGTCGGTGTTGGTTCTTCGTCGGTGTTGGTTCTTCGCCGGTGTTGGTTCTCTGTCTGCACCCATCTCTCTCTCTCATCGTGAGTTCGTGACTGAGAACTGAGCAGCAGACCCGTCTGACTAAAGAGGTAAGTGCTGCTGAATTTTTTTTTTTATTTAAAAGCATCTCTGAGTATTGTTTAAATATTTATTTTTGTCATAAAAGTAATATAAAATTAGTAGGTCATTTGGATAGAGCTTCCACTTATGCTCTTGTAGGTAACCGGTTCGATTCCCTCTAGCCACTGTTTGACTGTTTTGCATTATTTTAGTAACAATTACATCTAAAAGCATCTCTGAGTATTGTTTAAATATTTTTTTTTGTCATAAAAGTAATATAAATTAAGTAGGTCAATTGGATGAAACTCCCATTCATTCTTGCAGGTGACAGGTTCGATTCTCTCTGGGCACTGGCTGACGGTTTTGCATTATTTTAGTTACAATTACATTTAAAAATTAGATGATCACAAAAATTATAACTTTAATGTAATAATTAGATACATTAATATTTTATAATAATAAATAAGTGGATATAATTTCTAATTTTTTTTTGATAAAAAATATATGTTTTATTTCAAATTATGTAAAATTAAATGTTACAATTACATTAGTTTTATATTTAAATTGCATATTTATTGAATAAATATTTCAAGTATTATTGTTTAAGGATCAAAAAAATTATAACTTTAATGTAAATATTAGATACATTAATTTTTTATAATAATAAATAAGTGGATATAATTTCTAATTTTTTTTTTGATAAAAAATATATGTTTTATTTCAAATTATGTAAAATTAAATGTTACAATTACATTAGTTTTATATTTAAATTGCATATTTATTGATTAAATATTTCCTATGTTGAACATTGATAATGATAATTATTTTCGGTAGCGATTTTATACTTCATTTTAATTATGTTTAATGTGTTTTTGGATGTATTGTAGACATATGATGCATGAATGATGTTGTTTATATTTTTAGAATTTTCTATAATTTTTTCAAATTTTTTTGGAGCTTCTATCTTGCGTTTTGAGCGTATCGGCCGATACCGCGCCGCGACACCGCGACCGATGTGTATCAGTACCCTCCGAGTCGATGGCCGATACCGCGACTTTGAACCATGGTCTCCATGCAATAAATTTCAAACCTCAAGGGTTTTTGTGTTATTTGTAAAACGTCACGAGGAGTCCGTATAATATTGTCAAAACTCAGGGGATGTCCATGATTTTACCCTATTTTTTAATTAAACATTAATTAATTATTTTTTTATCTTAAAAACGTGAATTATTGTATTCCTAATAAAAACAATTATTAGTTATGAGGGTTTATTAGTAAACAAAAAAGAAGTGTGTGTGAGTGTGTTTCTGTGTATACTTATATGTGGAGGATTGGACATTTTGTGATCAAATTTATAATTATATTATGTCATTTTGGGGTTAAATTGTGATAGTGGTGATAAATTCATGAATTTTATAATTTGGTTGATTTATTTATCGCTTAAAGATTGTGAATTTAATTGTGTTCTATTATTATTATTATTATTATTTGCTTAAGTTATTTATTACGTAGGAATAGGGTAGATTGAAAATGTGATGACTGTGTTTATAATTATGTTGTGTTATTGGATTGAATAGTAGTAGATGTGATAAATTCGTTAATCTTATAAATGAGCAAAATTTTGTTTATTTTATTTATTGCTTAAAGATTTTAAATTTCAATGGGTTAGTATTTTTTTTTTTCAGAGGTATTTGTATATTTGATGTTATTTTGGGAAGTTTTTATATATTTTTATGACAATTTGTTGTATAATGCCTTCAGGCACAAATAATAACTAATATATATATATGTATATATATATATATATATATTGTTTTAAGGGTCAATATGTACTTAAGCTACAGAAAATTAAACAAAATAAGATCACTACATAAATTTTTAAAAACTTAGAGGGGGAAATATGTTAATTAAACAAATATGTGGGGATATATATAAAGGTAGTTCAAAAGTTAGAGGGAGGGGGTGTTAGTGCACCCTCAACCAAACGTGGCTCCGCCCCTGCTGATGGCTGTAAATGGGACGAGAAATTTGGTGAGTGGATGGGAAATTTTTCACTATTTCCTTTTATTTAGGATCCGTTTAGTTAGCAAGAAAAAAATGTTGGAAAGTAAAAGTGATAGAAATTGAAGTAAAAAAAAAAATTAAAAGAAAATATATTTTCATGGATGCATTTGGTTAGCATGAAAAACTTTTGAAAATTTTTTAAAAAATTTTCATTCTATTGCTCGAAAGAAAAAAAGTTATAAGAATTTTTTTTTAATTGTCTAAATTATCCTTAATTATTTTAACTCAGTCTTAAGCAGAAAAAAATCTTTTTTATGTTCAAAAATTTTAAATTTTAAAAAAAATTGGCTCCTAACCTAATTCGGGGACAATGATCAATTTAAACAATGATCTCTAGACCAGATTATATGGTTAGCCTAATTTCTACAAAGGTTTTTTAAAATTAATAATTAATTGAATATTTTAAGAAAAATAATGGTAAAATGAGAAGTTAGGTTATTGAACACAACTTTCTTGCTTTTCTTTATGTTTTTTGTAAGAAAAAAAGTTAGTTAATTGTAAGAAAATCTAAGTATGAAAGAAAATTATTTTTCTATCATTTTTTATTTCATGCTAAACAAACACATGTAAAATTTAAAAATTTTCTCTCTTGCATTTTCTTGCATTGGAATTGGAATTGTCTTTTTCATAAGAGGCAAACTCATTAGAGTTGTTTCGGTCAACAAGTAAAACGCCAAGGTGGTGTTTGATAAAATTGAAAATTAAATACTAAAAATTGAATGCTAAATTTTAAGTGCAAAATGCTGAATTTTTAATTCGTAAACTGTTTGGTATCTACTGAAATTTAAGTACTGAATTGAACCATATTTTTTGATAAGTATATCAAGTTGACGTCTGAAAATAAATTACTTTCTAGTTTTACCCCTCCATTATTTCCTTTGAAATTATTTATGAAACATGCATTTATCTAATAAAAAATTAAGACATATCACTAAAAGAAACTCATAAATTATAATCACTATTATCACATTGTAGTCTACATTTAAGAAACATAATAATAAAATTAACTCAAGTTAAATTGATCATTTAAAAGTTGTCAATTGTCATAAAATTTAACTTGATCCATTTAAATTCTAACAGATATTTTTTAGTCGTAACTTCACGCTAAACAAATTATAATACGTATAACTATTTAATTATAACTTTCGATATCATACTTTTTCGATATTATAGTCTTGCCACATATCAATTGGAATTATAAAAAATAAATAAATATTGGTTGCTTACGAATGAGTTTGTCAATATTTGGAGTTAGAATTAATCTTTTTTTACTTGAAATAATATGGTTTGAAAACTTTGATCAAATTTTCATAGGATTCTTTGAGGCACATAATTTTTGTAATTTTAATAGGATCCTAAATCTAATTCAAAAATTTGACCACATTAAGAAATAGTTGTGTTAAATCTCTTTGTGTGTGGGTGATCTCTGTGTGTGTGTGCGCGTAGTGGGGGTGTGGTGTGTGTTAATTTGTGTGTGTGCAGCATGTGTGTTGCATTATATATGTGTGCGCGTGTGATCTATGTCTGTGTGTATGTTAATTTAACCTCTGTGTGTGGGTGTGATTATGTGTGTGGTATGTGTGCGTGAGTGTGTGAGCAGGATAAGATAAGAGAAGAATTGTTTAACAGAGACGGTGGAGATTAGAGAAATTGAAGGGTTTTGGAGAAAAGATCACTTAGAGTTTTAATAAGATTATGAAATATTTCGAGGTAAAATTGTCATATTAAAAAAATTATAAAGAATGCTCTTCTTGAGCGACTTTTAAAATTAAATAAGGGATCTTCTACTTAATATTTAAAACTATTTTTAAGAAGAACTTTTTATATTAAAATATATTAATTTTAATTATCAAACGAACTTAATTAATAAGTGCTGAATACATTTATTTTAAATACTGAATTTGAATTAATAAACACACTCTAAGTTTTCACTCATAATCGACTTAACAGATTAGAAAAAGGCGGTACTGATATAATCTTGGCAACCCTGAAGTGAATTTTTTTTTAAGGGGGTTAAAACAAAAGTATGGTCCCCCCCCCCCCCCCCCCATTGCTTTTTGAAATTTGGAAATGAATATTACATCTATATAATAAAGTACAATACAATTCAAATTCTAAAAAGATAAATAAAATGAATTTTATTTTTCGCGGTCCAGATTGTTTTAAATTTTATTTTAAAGTTAATCTGACGGTTAATATTAACTCCTCAAATTTAATAGGGAAAATAGACTCCCTAAAGGTGTGTTTGTGGTGACTTTTTAAAAGTGCTTCTCATAAGCACTTAAAAAAAAAAATAGTGTTTGGAACCGCCCTACCACCACCCCCACCGCCCCACCACTACTGCTATCATCGCCCCACCATCACCACCACAGTCGCCCCACCACCACCACCACCATCACTGTCGTCCCTATCCTACCACCACAACCACCACTGCCCCACCATTACCACTGCCACCCCACAACCACCGTTGTTGCCACCCTACCACCACCGTCTACTCCCAACTCCTACCACCATCACAACTACCGCCACCGTCGCCACCCCACCACCACCTCTGCCACAACCACCATCGTCGACATCGCCACCACCCACCACCCATCACCACCACCACAACCACCGTCGTCACCCACCACCAATTGCTACCACCGTCGCCCACCGCCACCACCCACAACCATCATTATCTCATTCTTATATTTATTACCACTACCATCATTATCCCACCACCACCTTTGCCCACTACCACCCACCACCGTCGCAGCCCCACCACCACTGACGCCCACTGCCATCACCCACCGCCACTCACTACTATAACCCACCACCACCCGTTGCTCACTGTCACCCACCACCGTCGCTGCCCCACCATCTACGCTGCCTCACCACCACCACTAGCAACCACCATCACCGTTGCCCACCACCATCACTATTGCCACCCACGGCTGACACCACCACCACGGTCGTTGCCACCCACCACAACCATCACCGTCTCCCACCACCACCACTACTACCGCTCGCTCCTACTACAACCGATGCTTAAATTCATTTCTCTCTCCTCTATCTTTGTAATTTAATTTTGGATGTGAATATAAATATGTTTATTGTTGACTATTTTTTTTTATTACTCCGTGCCTTCAGGCACAAGAAATAACTAGTTGTTTTATGTGCTGTATGAGTTCTTCGATTTCTATTTTATTATTAAGTCAATAAAATATAAATCATTTATCACTATGTGGGCAAAATCGTGAGATTTCAAGATCTAAAACATTTGAACTCATTTGTATATAATTGTAATATATCCTTTGATTTGGTACAGTAATACTTTCTTTCATTGGTACAGTAATACTTTTTTTCATTCATTGCTTAAGCTTTGAGAGTAATCCCTTATTAACGATTAGAATGATTTTGCCCAATTAGTCATAATTAATTTAACTTTTATTTTCTGCTTACAAGATTAATCCACATTCACATAATAATCACATTAGTTGATTTTTTCGGTTATATGAAGACTAAAAAAAACTAAAGATTGTTTTTTTTATTCAAATTCACTCATTAATTAAAGAAAAAACACTGGCTTGAAAAAAAGGGCAGTGAAAAGCAACGACTCCCATTTGGTCTATAACGTCAAATTTTTCATTAGTTGACATAAGACATGTGACATACACGATATAAAACAATTAATTTTATAAGCAAAGTGATATAAGAAAATAATTTCGATGATAAAATACTCTGTTACCAAAAAAAAAAAAAAAGTCACACCATTTATATGTAAACATTTGGATTTAAGGTAAAAACATTTTTTATTGGTCCAGTTCGCTGCACTGGACTATCTCTCTCTCTCCATCCCTCCATCCCTCCTCAAGGTCATCTCTCTCTCTCTCTCTCTCTCTCTCTCTCTCTCTCTCTCTCTCTCTCTCTTCCTTCGCGAACACACACACACAAACAAAATCTGCAATTGCCGTTCTCTAATTAGAATGTTTTCTTGAATCAGATAATTGAAGTTCTTTCTCTCTCATCAAGCTATTATTTCTCTCTCTCTTTCGAACACACACACTCACACACAAAAACAAAATCTGCACAGATTTCAAACGCATGGATTCTTGAATTGCCGTTCTCTAATTAGAATGTATTCTTGAATCAGATAATTGTTCTTTCTCTCTCATCAAGGTATTATTTCTCTCTCTCTCTCTCTCGATCAAACACACACACACACTCACTCACACACACACAAACAAAATCTGCACAGATTTCAAACGCATGGATTCTTGAATTGTCGTTCTCTAATTAGAATGTATTCTTGAATCAGATAATTTTAGTTCTTTCTCTCTCATCAAGGTATTATCTTTCTCTCTCTCTCACACACACACACAAACAAAATCTGCATAGATTTGAAACGCATGGATTCTTGAATTGCCGTTCTCTAAATAGAATATATTCTTGAATCAGATAATTGAAGTTCTTTCTCTCTCATCAATGTATTATTTCTCTCTCACTTACACAAGAATTCCTTCGGTTTACTTTATGTAGCTTGACGAATTGTAGAATCAAATTATATTCCGTCAACTCTTAAATTAACCAATTTCAATTCAACATTTACAAAACTCTATTTCATGAACTTAACACCCATTTTCAACAACTAAACTTAATTTGCAAATTACACCAAAAATGTGTGTTCAAGTGTATGAATGTGTGAAGTGTTGTTCAGTGTATGAGTGTGTGAGCCCGTGAGTTTGTCTGCATCTATGTATCTGTTTGTGTTCGAGTTCTGCAAACTTAGATTTGTGTGAATGTATGTGTTGCTGTGAATGTGAGTATGTCAGTGTGTTGCTGTGATTTTGATGATTGCTAACAAGTACTAAATATATTGCCTATAAGCAGAACATGCCATGCCCTCAAAGGCATCTAGCAAAAACACAATTTATGTAGCCACTCTCGTAATATAGACCCAATGGAAAAGGCAAAGTTCATTTACCTGATCAAATTGCAATCTTAAATTGCTTCTTCTAGATGACAAAAAGTCTACAATATAGTTGGAGTTTCGAAAAAGTTTGTATCAAAAAATGTTGACCAACAAATAGAGCAACCAAAATTTCCATGGGCCTGATCCAATAATAGCATTGAAACATTGATTGCTATATAGACTTAACCCAAAAAAATTAACACCCAGCTTCTAGTTGGAGTTTACATTTCCCAATATTTTAATAAACATCATATAATTTCAATCGCAGATAGACACCTTTCTACAAGGGCGGCTCAACACAAATTTGGGGCCTAAAGCGAGAAAATATTTTATAGAGATTTACCGTATGATTTATTTTCAAAGTTTTAGTGATTTTGAGATCGGGCAGGATCAAACAATAAATTGGGTGTAATTGTGAAGTCAATATCTTACAGATGAATAAATTGAATAAAGTCTTAAAGAAACAACAAGATAGCTAAAGATACGGACAATAAACCAGAGCAAGACAATGAGACTGAGAGGGAGAGAAAGAGTTGGAGAGAGGCGGTGAGAGTAGAGGAAAAATTAATGAAAAGCATTTGAGAGAGATTGCTACTTTTAAAGCTAGAAGTTGTTAATTTTAGATTTTTTTAGAAGACTTTGTTATATTTTATGAGTTTCTATAAAGATTTATGTAGACTTGTAAAAATTGTTACATTTTAGGTTTTCTATAAGGCTTTAGATGGACTTGTGAAATATATTTGGCCTTTAATTTGGTCATTTCAAAAGGGCTTCAGAACATGAAGCTAAACAAAGGACTGAAAATTAAATTGCATCTCTAAATTTTTGAGGCTCTAGGCGATTATTTTAATGGTCGGGTCCTAGGGCTGACCCTGCTGTGCCATTGAAGTATTTGTGCATCTCGCAACAATTGTAGTATTTGCTCGTCCCTCACTGTCAAGTCTTCATCCAAGAAACCGATTAAGTGAGACAAATTGATTACTAGATGACGCGCAACGATTAAAAGTAATATATATTATTTTATATTTTATGTATTTTTTCATTGATTTTTATAAGGTACTCTTATAGTAAAGATGTTCAATATTACAATGTGGTGTCACATAATTTTTCTTTTTTAGTAATTTAGGCATCTAATATATATTAAATATTATTAATTTTGTTTATATTAATTAGTTTTTTTGTGGATCCTTTATGAGAACAAACAATTTAATTAGTTGGTATTTTTGTGTTTAAATGAAAACAAAATCGACTTTAATAAATAGTATTTTTTTGGAAGAGAGAGATACTTATTATACTTTTTTATCGAAGTGTTAACCATTTTTTATTTTTTAATAAATGTATATGTGTGAGGTGGACTACACTTTTGGACGTAAATTTTAAATTTTATTTTTTTGACGTAATCTTTCAATAGTTTTTTTTGTTAAACTAAATTATAATGTATTGTAATCTTTGATATATACTTTATTATTGAACTCTAAAATTTTAAGCCTTTTTTTATATGTGAGGCCTAAAATCCATGCTTTTTTGGCTCTACTGTTGAGCCGGCCTTGCCTTTGTAGAATCTGGCAATATATTTGTTTGTCACATATTTAGAAATAGATTAGAATGCCCCCAAATTCAGACCTATATGGAATGTGACATCATCTATAAGAAACCTTCCCCAAAACAATCATTTATAAAAAGGAATGGGGTGGTCAACTATATTCATTTATCAACATCAAAATTATATAACTTACATTGCTCTCAAAGTTGCTCGATTCTCTAGTAAGAAAGATTTCGATGAACATATCATAAAGATTTCCACCAGCACAGTGCATATAAAATAGTAAACCACCTAATTAAGTTCTCTTTAATAGATGTAGTAGCCAACTTCGTAGATGCTGATTTTGTAAGTCCTCAAGGCCGTCTCAACAGTAGAGCCAAAAAAGCATGGGCTTTAGGCTCACATATAAAAAAAGGCCTAAAATTTTAGAGTTAAATAATAAGTAGTATAGATCAAAGATTAAAATTCATTATAATTTAGCTTAACAAAAAAACTCTTGAAAGATTACGCCAAAAAAAATAAAATTTAAAATTTACGTCCAAAAGTGTAGTCCACCTCACACATACACATTTATTAAAAAATAAAAAAGGGTTAACACTTCGATAAAAAAGTATAATAAGTATCTCTCTCTTCCAAAAAAATACTATTTATTAAACTCAATTTTGTTTTCATTTAAACACAAAAATACCAACTAATTAAATTGTTTGTTCTCATAAAGGATCCACAATAAAAACTAATTAATATAAACAAAATTAATAATATTTAATATATATTAGATGCCTAAATTACTAAAAAAGAAAAATTATGTGACACCACATTGTAATATTGAACATCTTTACTATAAGAGTACCTTATAAAAATCAATGAAAAAATACATAAAATATAAAATAATATATATTACTTTTAATCGTTGCGCATCATCTAGTAATCAATTTGTCTCACTTAATCGGTTCCATGGACGAAGACTTGACAATGAGGGACGAGCAGATACTACAATTGTTGCGAGATGTACAGATACTTCAATGGCACAGTAGGGCCGGCCCTAGGGTCGGACCATTAAAATAATCGCCTAGAGCCTCAAAAATTTAGAGATGCAATTTAATTTTTAGTCTTTTGTTTAGCTTCATGTTCTGAAGCCCTTTTGAAATGACCAAGTTAAAGGCCAAATATATTTCACAAGTCCATCTAAAGTCTTATAGAAAACCTAAAATGTAACAATTTTTACAAGTCTACATAAATCTTTATAAAAAGTTCTAAAATATAACAAAGTCTTCTAAAAAAATCTAAAATTAACAACTTCTAGCTTTAAAAGTAGCAATCTCTCTCAAATTCTTTTCATTAATTTTTCCTCCACTCTCACCACCTCTCTCCAACTCTTTCTCTCCCTCTCAGTCTCATTGTCTTGCTTTGGTTTATTGTCCGTATCTTTAGCTATCTTGTTGTTTCTTTAAGACTTTATTCAATTTATTCATCTGTAAGATCTTGACTTCACAATTACACCCAATTTATTGTTTGATCCTGCCCGATCCCAAAATCACTAAAACTTTGAAAATAAATCAGACCTTAAATCTCTATAAAATATTTTCTCGCTTTAGGCCCTAATTTGTGTTGAGCCGCCCTTGTAAGTCCTTCCAGCAAAAACGGTCCAATCAGCTTCGTTGATATGGAAAGAGAAGTCCTTCGACAATAGTTGGATATATTTACAATGCAACAACTGCAACTTATTAGCATTCTGTTAACATCATGAGGACACCTAAGATCTAAAAGTTGTGTAAAACGTTGATGGGAGCCATAAGAACCGGGCCAATGGCACCCCAGTGAACTTGCTTAGGAATCACCCAACTCACCTGCCACTTGGTAAAACTTCCACCACAATCCCAAATCAGTCAGCCATTATTGAAAGAAAAGATGAACAATGCACTCCCACTCTATTCGGCACATTGAAACACCATTATTTCACTATTTACATACACAACCAATATCAGTTGTGATTCATTTAAGCTAATTTCCCCGAAGGAATATAGTCATAAAGATTATGACTTGGTAGAAGTCAAGTCAGCCAAACATCATCAATGATGGCCAAACCTCACAAATTTTAGAGGACACTTGATGGATCCTCCCAGTTTATCCATCATATGACTAACCTGTGGTATCATCTAATGAATCCATCCCAATGGATTTGAAGATTGAAAAGAAAATTTTTTCTCTTAAGTTTGTTGGAAATAATAGTGATAGCATTAGGATTACTGCATGGAATTCTTTTGGTTCTTTTGATTGTGTGTTTACTAGAAACTGCTTAGTCTAGCTGCGAAGAACTATTGGTCAGTCTGTTGGGTGGAGATAAAACAGAGCTTTTTGGAAAAAATATAGATATGAAGATTACTATGTGTGGGCTGAGATGGAAAGGAGTAGATTTGGTGACTTTTTGAGAATAAGTAAGCCATTGAGTAATGGTAGAAGAATGAGGCTTATTATTCCCAAAGGAAAACAAGGTAGAGAGGACGGGAATTTTAGAAGGTTTCTAGATGGTTTTCTGCCAAGGCAGAGGGGAGGAACTGGTTTGGGAAATAGGGTTAATAGGCTTCAGCGAAGGTATGTGGAAGGAAGTGATCAGAGTGGGATGAAGCAAATGCAAGTATATTCTTCAATGTTTGATAAGGCTGTTATTAGAGATGAGGAGATATGGAATAAGGTTGTTGTTTGTCAAAGAGTGAAAGCAACTGATTCATGGCAATTGATTAAGGGTGCTTTGTCCATTGCTTTAGACTTTGATGTTGAGTTGAATCCGTTTCAAGCTGATAGGGTGATCTTCTTTTGTGTGAATAACAGGGTTGTTGAGGAAGTTTGTTGTGTTGAGCCGCTTGTTCTTCGTGGCTCTCATGGCAATGTCAACCTGTGGTTACAAAGATCGAAACCAGATTCAAATGTTATGAGAAGTAAAGTGTTTTTTTCTAGGAGGATGGATTGCGGTTGAAGGTTTACCATTCCATTTGTGGCAATTGGAAGGCCTCGAGTGGTTCTCCAGTGAGGACGGGATTGCAAGATGGATGGATTACAGTCGATGAATTTTTCAGTCATGTTAAATTGTAAACCAAGGGGTAGATTTTGGGCTTCTAGAGGACTTAGACAGGGTGACCCGTTGTCACCATTTTTGTTTACATTGGTGGTGGATGTGTTAAGCAGGTTAATGTTATATGTTTGTGTATCAAGAGTGTGCATCTTGAATGTCTGTGACTACGTCTGTGTATCTGTTTGTGTGTGTGTTGCTGTGAAGAAAGAGAGAAGGATATAGTAGATGAAGGGAGAGAAAGTTTACCTTCACAGTGGTGGCTGTGACAGGTGGGTGGATCCATGGTAGTGGTGTAGAGAGAAAATCAGTTGTTTTCTAACTTCACCCTTGTTTTTATTATAGAGATGGCAAGGAGTAAGAATAGATGGCAAGGAGTAAGAAGTCGCGAAATTCTGGAAGTAAAGCATAAAGTGTTCAAGTGTCAAATTTAGAAGCAACTCAGAAGTCACACTGCAGGCATTGTAACACCCAGTTTGAAACCATGATGTCAATGGTGGATTTTACAACTCATGTCATAGAGTGCCAGAAGAAGGTTAGTATCCAATTTAAATTTTCATTAAGCTTTAAATTATATATTAATTAATCTTTAATTTCAATGCAGAAAACAGCTTCTTACAAGACAGGCAAAGAAGAAAAAAGGGAAGAGAAAAAACCAAATTCCAAAAATAGCAAGAAGAAGAAGGCAAAGAAAAATAAGTAATGTCTATTTTCTTTTCTTCAATGTCTTTCCTCTTTATCTCTCCCTCTTCCTCTGTCTATCTTTCATTTTGTATAACTCATTTAGGTGGAACAATATCATCCTTATATCTTGCATTTTGTATGACTCATTTATGTGGAACAATGTATCATCCTTATTTTTCTTTAAGGTGATTTGTGGTGATTTGAATTTAGGGTTTACAACACCATGTTGGACCACCATAAACCCCATCATAGCAGATACAAAATAACAGATATAAAATGCTTATTAAAGCAACACTAGGACTGGGGAATGGAGCACAAAGACAGTGGCCTATGAACTTGCTAAATGGGGTTTTGGCAGTGGTATATACAGACCCGATCAAAACAGACTCCAAAGATCTACAAGGGATGCATTCCTGGATTGTTATGTCTTTTTCATTTACTCTTATTGTGTCTCTTCTAGATCAATAAGTCAACCTAATCCTACCACCCTAAATCCAAATCACCACAAATCCAAAACAAGAACAAATTCAAATCCACATACAATCTCTACAGATTTAACATAAAAATTTGTTCTTTCATAAATAAAAAAAAAAGATAAAATAAAATCAAACCTTTAAAGCCAGATCTATAGAAAACTCTTTGGATAATTTAAATTCAAATCCTTTTGATGTCCCAAATGAAATCTCCCAAACAATTATCAATAGGCCTTATTTTGGAAAGGGAATAGAGGAGAAAGATACATAGAGAAACCGGATCAATTATGAGGTTGATTACATCTGTGAAACCCCGGAAAATTTGAACTATTCACAAAGGGGCAAAACAATAACTTGCCACTATGAACGGGTTGCGAACCTGAATTTTTCTAGAGCTCGGATGACGAAACGGACTTCGCCGTTGAATTCGTCTCGCGAAATCTAGTGACCATGTAAAATTTCATCAAATTCCGAAATAGTCGGATTTTTCACGTTTTACGAGACAGTCGGGTCTCGGGTGACCCCAAAAACGAAATTTTGGACAAAATGTGAGAAAATTGAAAATAATTTAAATAAAGTTCATATAAAATATTTTGAACTTGAACCGGGACGAAAATTAATCGTTTCGGGATTAAAACGGACCCGGAACTAAAAGAGACGTGTGGCCAATTGTGGGCCAAGTATTCTAAAATTATAAATAGGGGTTAAATGGCTGGAAAATCAGATTTTTTCACCCAACTCTCAGCTGGTCTCACACGTTAGAAAAGAGAGAGAGAGAAAGAGAGAAAACAAGGGTTTCTCAAGACTTTCTTCCGCCGATTCTTCGACTTTCGTCGCTCGGATTCCGTCGCGCTAGAAGGGAGAGTTGATCTACGTGACTAGGGCTACGCGTGGACACCAAGAACGACGGTTTTCACCGAAGGTATGGAAACCGAAATTTTGGAGAAGCTTGAAATGGACTTCCATGGACTTTTTATAATGTAGAAAACATGAATATATATGTTTGGGTGACCTTGGAAAGGTTTGAAATGAGTTGGAAATGAAAATTATTGAAATGGACAAAATCTGCCTTTGACTACCGGTAGTCAACAGGTAGTCGTGGACCAGAAGCGGGGCCTTAAGGGTGAAAGGGGGCCGACATGTGGCCTCTAACCAAGACTATTTTGTAAACTTATGTTAAAACTACATTTTGGCATGTAATGTATGTAGAAGATTTAAAGTTCTGAACTTGTGTTATATATGCTTAATGCATAAACTTGTGATATTAGAGTATGGATAAATGGATCCGGTGTGGTCAATGTTTTCTTATAAATGGACCCGGTGTGGCCATAGATTTTATAAGAGACCTTGGATAGGTTATGTGTTTGCTTGGTGCACAGGGTGTGTTTGGGTAGAGCTCCCCATACAAAGGAGGCTCTGCCCGACTTTTGCTAAATCATGGATCCCGATGAATGGGGCATGACGTGTGATATTGAGTTACACTGTATCTATGAGTATTCCGCGGGTTGATGGGTGATCAACGGACCCCCGGATTTTGGGGTGTCACAACATCTTCCTAAAAATATGTTTTCATTAAAAAAAATGAAAAAAAAGGGATAAAAGAAAAGAAAATATCAAACCTTCCAAGTCCGATCTAACGATGATACTTGGGCTAAAAGGGAAGACAGAAGAAGATAGTCATGTTGTTGATTTGAGAGAGAGGAAAGAGAGAAGATAGCCAGAGAGAAAACAGCCAGAGAGAACACGTTGGAGAAGAGAGGAGAGGAGGCGGAGAGGAGAGGGCATGCGTGTGAAAATCCTTATCTATCCTTATCTATCCGTTTTAAAATCCTTATCTATCCTTTGAATTTGTTCTTGTTTTGGATTTGTGGTGATTTGGATTTAGGGTGGTAGGATTAGGTTGACTTATTGATCTAGAAGAGACACAGTAAAAGTAAATGAAAAAGACATAACAATCCAAGAATGCATCCCTTGTAGATCTTTGGAGTCTGTTTTGATCGGGTCTGTATATACCACTGCCAAAACCCCATCTAGCAAGTTCATAGGCCACTGTCTTTGTGCTCCATTCCCCCAGTCCTAGTGCTGCTTTAATAAGCATTTTTTATTTTTTATTTTGTATCTTCTATGATGGGGTTTATGGTGGTCCAACATGGTGTTGTGAACCCTAAATTCAAATCACCACAAATCACCTTAAAGAAAAATAAGGGTGATACATTGTTCCACATAAATGAGTTATACAAAATGCAAGGTATAAGGATGATACATTGTTCACCTAAATGAGTTATACAAAAAGCAAGATAGATAGAGGAAGAGGGAGAGATAAAGAGGAAAGACATTGAACAAAAAAAATAGACATTACTTATTTTTCTCTGTCTTCTTCTTCTTGCTATTTTTGGAATTTGGTTTTTGTCTCTTCCCTTGTTTCTTCTTTGCCTGTCTTGTAAGAAGCTGTTTTCTACATTGAAATTAAAGATTAATTAATATATAATTTAAAGCTTAATGAAAATTTAAATTGGATACTAACCTTCTTCTGGCACTCTATCAAATGAGTTGTAAAATCCACCATTGACATCATGGTTTCAAACTAGGTGTTACAATGCCTACAGTGGGACTTCTGAGTTGCTTCTAAATTTGGCACTTGAACACTTTATGCTTTACTTCCAGAATTTCGCGACTTCTTACTCTTTGCCATCTATATAATAAAAACAAGGGTGAAGTTAGAAAACAACTGATTTTCTCTCTACGCCACTGCCATGGATCCACCCACCAGTCACAGCCACCACTGTGAAGGTAAACTTTCTCTCCCTTCATCTACTATCTCCTTCTATCTTTCTTCACAGCAACACACACATACACACTTTCACACACATCTAAGCTATAGAACGCACACAAACAGATACACAGACGCTGTCATGGTTCAAAGTATCGGCCTGAGTCGTATCCATCTCAGCAGGTGCCGATCCGATAACGATACACTTACACCAATATAACGAGATTCGACTGAATCGGTCTTGACTCGGTTACAACTCGGTGGTATCGGCCCAACTCGGAGCTAAATCGGTTGGACTCGGCCGAGTCGAACCGAGTCAGACCGCTATGGTGCAACTAGATCTGGAAAATCTGAGCAGCAAAAACCCTAAAAAAAGAGAAAGGAAGAAGAAAATGGACGAGACTCACTTGCATATTTATGGGTTAGGTTGAATTCATAACAAAATAAGCAAATGAAAAGGGGATTGATAAGAAATAAAACAAAAAATCAAATGCCCATCAGTTAAAAACCCACAAAAATTCATCAGCTTTTCAAAATTGAAACCCTAAATCAGTGACAAAAAAAACCCTCCAGCCCCAAATCACACCTTTTTGGAATTATAAGAACAAAAGAAGGAGAACAGAAAGTATATGTAATAAAAACCTGCAAATCTTCATCTTCTGCTTCTACTTCTTGTCGCGCTTTAGGAGCAGAGCTGGAGGGGCAGGGCTCCTCTGCTGTTAAAAGCTAACAACACACGGTGTTGTTTAATGCAACAACGCCTTTTTTGGTGTGGACCCCCCCCCCCCCCCCCCCAACAAACTCCCCTCCAACTTTTGCACTGCATCGTTTTAAATCCTGTACCAGCAAAACGTCAAAAAACATATTATTTTTATTTCTTATACAAAAAGTCTACGGTTCCTCTCCTCTGTTGGTCAACTGTTTTAGGGTCTTCGAATTGTGAACGGTGTCGTTTTGTGTTGTCAGGTATCGTTTCGTGTTGTCAGGTAGAGTCATTTTTTTTTTTTTTTGGAGTGGATACTTTAATGATAAGGTTTAATTTTTGTCTTATAATTTATAAAAATAAAATAATATTATTATATCTATTACATCATAATTGATATATAAAAATTCATTGAATACAAAAAAATTAAAATCAATGATATATTTTTCTCTATATGTAATCAAATATTTCATTACAAGATGAAATATCAAATATTAAAATAATTAGAAATTAAAAATGAATAAATTTTTTTAGGCGCTCGAATTTTATATTTCATCTTGTCTTCAGGCATGAGTTATGACTAGTCAATAGATAATTGATAACTTGATTACATATAAAAAAAAATATATCATTGATTTTTTTTTTGTTCAATGAATTTTTATATATCAAGTATGATGTAATAGATATAATAATATTATTTTTTTATTTTTATTTTTTTCTCAACTTACATGTTGTTGTTAAATAAATTAAAAATGAATATCGTGATAATTCAATTGCATAATAAAATGGATATCAATGAATGATTGACAACTTGATTACATATAGAGAAAAATATATCATTAATTTTAATTTTTTTGTGTTCAATGAATTTTTATATATCAATTATGATGTAATAGATATAATAATATTATTTTATTTTTATAAATTATAAGACAAAAATTAAACCTAATCATTAAAGTACCCACTCCCAAAAAAAAAATGACTCTACCTGACAACACGAAACGATACCTGACAACACAAAACGACACCGTTCATAATTCGAAGACCCTAAAACCGTTGACCAATAAATGAGATGAACCGCAGGCTTTTTGTATAAGAAATAAAAATAATATGTTTTTTTGACGTTTTGCTGGTAAAGAATCCAAACGAGGCAATGTAAAAGTTGGAGGGGAGTTTGTTGGGGGGTCCACGCCAAAAACGGTGTCGTTGCATTAAACAGCACCGTGTGCTGTTAGCCTTCAACAGCAGAGGAGCCGTGCCCGAGCTGGAGTGCCCAACATCATCTCTTCTTCTCCAGTGGAACGACGGTTCTCTCTGCCTTCACGAATCACGATCGGCTCGCACTCTACAGCGTTGCCCTCTCTCTCTCTCTTCGCGTTCCACGAAATGAAAGTGCTGGACTGTTGGGTACCCAGTAGTCAATACAAACGAAAATAGCATTAGTGTTATATATATAATATGTCGGTGGGCATTGGGAGTATACCATGTATATTAAAACCCTATTTAATTATTATAAAATTAGATTCCATGATTATTATATATGTAAATATATAAACTAAAATTTCTTTAAATTCTTATGCATAATTTTTTTTTATAAACGCACATAAATCAAATTGATTTTTTTTGGTATTTTTCATGTGTTGTTTAATTATAAAATGTGGCGATGATTATAGATCGGTATTTTTTTAAATGTTTAAATTGAATATCATAAATATAAATATTTCCAGTAGTGCCCTTATAATTCATTTGTACTATGTTTAATGTCTTAGATTATGTATTTTGACATATGATCTATGGATGATGTTGTTTACATTTTTAAATATTTTTCATAATTTTTTTAGAATTTTTTGAGCTTTCTATCTAGTATTTTGAACGTATCAGACGATACCGTGCCGAGACCTCGCGACCGATGTGTATCAGTGCCCTCCAAGTCGATGATCGATACCGCGAATTTGAACCATGAGTGCGAGCTGATCGTGATTCTTGAAGGCAGAGAGAACTGTCGTTCTACTGGAAAAGAAGAGATGATGTTGGGCACTCCAGCTCTGCTCCTAAAGTGCGACAAGAAGTAGAAGAAGAAGATGAAGATTTGTAGGTTTTTATTACATATACTTTCTCTTCTTCTTCTTTTGTTCTTATAATTCCAAAAATGTGTGATTTGGGGCTGAGGGTTTTTTTTTTTGTCACTGATTTAGGGTTTCAATTTTGAAAAGCTGATGAATTTTTGTGGGTTTTTTACTGATGGGCATTTGATTTTTTGTTTTATTTTTTATCAATCCCCTTTTCATTTGCTTATTTTGTTATGAATTCAACCTAACCCATAAATATGCAAGTGAGTTTCGTCCATTTTCTTCTTCCTTTTTCTTTTTTTTTAGGGTTTTTGCTGCTCAGATTTTCTAGATCTGGTTGCACCATAGCGGTCTGACTCGGTTCGACTCGGTAGCTCCGAGTTGGGCCGATACCACCAAGTTGTAACCGAGTCAGGACCAATTCAGTCGAATCTCGTTATATTGGTGTAACGTGTATCGTTATCGGATCGGCACCTGCTGAGACGGATACGACTAGGCCGAGTTGACTCGGACTTAGCCGATACTTTGAACTATGCTTCAACTGACATTTATTATTTTCAAATCCAACCTATTCTATTATCACTAGTTAATTGGACACTTGCAATAAACATTTTAAAAATTAAAATGTTGAATATTATTGTTAAATATTCCAAATATATCAACTATATGTACCATAAAATTAATTGCATTTGTCACAACCTTTTAGATCAATTTCTATGTTGTTTTCTCATACCTAAGAGTGATAGAAAGTTTAGTTATGTATTGTTTACCAAGAAACTCGAGATTTAGTGAGCTTCAACAAAGCCAAAAAAGAATATTATCGATGTTTTAAGATTTATATAATCCAAGAACTCCTAATCTTTAGTATCTTTCATTTTCTAATATCCTAAGTACCACTTGCCTTAACATTTGAGAAATTTGGCCAAATATTAGCCATTAAAATAGAAGTCCCAATGATTTATCCTAAGCTTGGTCCACTTTCTTTTTGAAACCTGTACTATTCAATTTCAATTTATCAGGGACTCTATATTACTAAAGCCTACAATGATACCGTAATGCCATGCCATCCCTCCTAGACATGCAATACGTACCCATTAAAAAAGGAGCACGGCTCATGCACAGAGAGAGGATGGTCTCCATCATAAATCAAGACATCATTGTCCCTAAATGAAGCTTTATTTGCTCGAACCAACTCAAGGGTTTCACAGAATGCTAAATGGTTTGTCCTAAAAGAACATAACTTATATGTTTGAAGTAGCTAAGTCATGTATGAATTACTATGCCTTGGAGTTGTTCATCCTCATTATGAACAACTCCAATTACACGGACCCTTTTTTCAATTAAAGTTGTTTAATTTTTTTAACAAATCTAGGAATTGAGAAGTGTCTTTTTATTTACAAAGGCTCTCTAAAACTCAAATTTCTCTAAGACAATTCTTTACATTGTACACACTGTGATAGCCAAGAGTTATTATACTTCACTCAAGATCAATACTTGATATCACAACAAAATTAAGGAAAACACAAAAGAATAAGGGAAATACTTTGTATCCCAAATTTGCATCCCAAATGAAGGGGGACCGTTGGATGAGTGGGTCCCATCAACTTTTTTAAATAAGACTCATTGATCCAATGATCCACCTTCATTTGGGATACAAATTTGGGTTACAGATGTGGGATACATAGCATTGGTCAAAGAAATAATGCACCTTTGTGGAATCTACTGACATATTTGTTCGTTCACATTTGAGAAAGTAGAATAAAATTCCTCTAAATTCATACCTATATTAAATGTAAAGGTATGAGGTGGTTAACTCTATGTAGTTATCATGGGCGAAATGATATGACTTCCATTACTGTCAAAATTGCTTGTTTTTCTAGCAAAAAGGAGTTGTCCATTGTCAAAAACCTACAACATCAAAAGATGCATGGAGTCACAAAGATTTCTATGAACATAATATAGTAAAAATATTCCACCACAATGCTACAAAATCCAACAACAAAATCAACATACTCAAGTTTACTTTGATGGAAGTAGTAGCCAATTTTGTAGATGTGGATTTTGGGAGGTCTCCTTCCAGCAAAATGGCCCGATCATCTTTCTTGATTATCTCATTTCCCATTTCAACCAAATTGTTGTCTGAATGAATGTTGCCCAAAAAGTTAATTATTCAGCAAAACCTAATTATCCCTTGAACTCAACATTCAGATATAATGATAATTCTAACTCAACATGTAGTTATAGAAAGTTAATTATAAGAAATTTGTAAATATCAGATTACCTTTTTCATCAATGTACTTAATAAAAAATACTTGAATAGTAAAGAAGTAGTGTATGTTGCATATGTAGTTATGTCAATTGCGCTAGAGTAAACTGTTTCAAATTCTCCTTAAAAAATTATGCTTGCCCTAAAAACAGAAAATCGCTGAGTTTGAAAAAATTGTAAATCTACTATCACGCAAGTTCAAGAACTGGGATTTCTTTAGAGGCTACACAATTGACATGGAATTGGTACATATTCTGTTTTTGTTAATAAAAGAATTTCATGGAAACTTATAATCAAACAACTAATGAACGGTGTTCTAACGTTGGAAGAAAAAGCAAAAGCTCAAAGCAAGCATGTGTAGAACAGATATACAGTTTAAGCAATGAGAGAAATAGTACATATTCAAGCTTTCGTAATGTAAAGAGAGAGAGGGGTCAGAAACGTTTCAATTGGTGAATCACGTTTTCATATTTGTGTACAATAGTACTTGAAACGGTTGGGAATGGGAAAGGCATGGCATGATCCAACTTCTAATTTATATTGACATTCATTGTAAAATAAATTTTCTTTGAGAATTTGTTGAGCCACAAAAAATTGCTTATTCGATTGAAGAGAGAGAGAAATGAAGGATGCAAAATGGAGAATGAAATACTAATTAATATTACCATTAATGAGGGGAGAAAGAGAGACAGATAAAGGGGGTGGCCTTCTCCATATAATATCCGGTAGTGAGGTTTGGTAATAGCAATACTGTGTGCACCAAAACTTGCACCAAATCACTTGCCATTTAATCAGTGGGTTCTATCAATGATCTAACAACTGCAGTTAATTTGGTGTTTGTTTTGGTGCACAAATTTAGTGCACATAGAATTATTCTTAAATTAGGAATAAACTAAGCAAATACAATAATGTTCATTGTGAAATATTTAATGACCCATTTAATATCATCAACATCACAAGTGTTTGGTATTCCAATTCCAATGGTAATTTTAACATTTTCAAAATTTTAGAGGATAAAAATGTCCAAATAAAGATTTTCATGTATTTTGACATTTTAAAGTAGTATAGATATAGATATAGATAAATCTAATTATTAATTACTTGAATATTATTGGAAGATTAAAGGTTAAGAAGGATAAATGAGAGAGAAATGACTTAATTGACCTTACAAGAATACATAAGGATAGAATAGGAAATCAAAATTTTTTAAACATAGTTGACATTTTATTATAGTATAGATAGATAGATAGATATAAAATAGATTCTTACTCCAATTTTTAAGGCCTAAAACTTAAGTAATTATAGTAACGACTAATATTTGAAATACACACATAAGTAAATGTACAACACATGAAATAATAAATGAAAATATTATGAAAAATCATTTGAATATTTAATTAATATCAAATAATAAATGCATTCGGATATAAGAGTCTTTTATGCCTTTAAAAGGGACATAATAGTCAAACAAAAATTTTTAACTTTTGTTGACATTTTATGGTAGTATAGATTTATCGAAATCAATGTAAATCTTATATAATAAATTTGGGAGAATTCAGTTTGTTAAGTCAAATTTGATTACACGACTAGTCATTCTGACACTATAGGATTTCGATCGAATATATAAAAAATAGCGAAGCAAAAAATATATATAAAGTGTTATGATATTAAAGTACTAGTTATTACCTGTGCCTGAAGGCACAAAGTAATAAAAAATGGTAAACAATAAACATATTTATATTCATATCCAAAATCAAATCACAAACATAGAGGAGAAATAAAATGAATTTAAGCATCGGTTGTAGTGGGGGTGAGATGTGATGGTGGTAGGAGATGGTGATGGTTGTGGTGGGTGGCAATGACCGTGGTGGTGGCGGCGGCGGCGATGGTGGCGGAGGTGATGGCATTGGTGGCAGCGGCGGTGGGGGCAACGGCGACGACGGTGGTGGTGGTGGCGGTGGTGGTGGTAGTGGCGGCGATGGCGACGACAACGGTGGTGGTGGTGGCGACGATGGCGGTGGTGGTGGCAATGACGACGACAGTGGTGGAGGCGGTGGCGGCGGCGGTGGTGGTGATGGTGGTGGTGGTGGTGGTAGAGGTAGTAGTGGAGCGGTTTCAAATACTATTTTTTTTTTAAAGTACTTATGAGAAATAATTTCTAGAAGTACTTTTAAAAAATCACTCCAAACACACCATTAGGGGCCTATTTTTCCTATTAAATTTAGAGTGTTAATATTAGCCGTTAGATTAACTTTAAAGTAAAATTTAAAGCGATCTGAATCGCGAAAAACAAAAGTCATTTTGTTTATCTTTTGAAATTTGAATTGTAAGCTACTTTATTATATAGATATTTTTTTACTATCATACATTTATTTTTTAATCATCAAAAACACGTCGGGTGTGCCTTTTTATTAAAAAAATTTAATTTTATATTCGTTATCTAATATAATTGGAACATTTATAAAACCGATCTCATTATATCAAATTATAATTTTTTTTTCTTTTTTTAATTATATAATCTGAAGTTAATTTTTATAAATTATTTATTAAAACAAAAATGATTAAATTATTATATAATTTTTCCTCGTGTAGGAACAACAAAGTTAAATATTCCGTTAGATTATATCAAGTTATTCTATTTTCATTTGGTCTGATCAATATTACAGAAGATTCAGTTGCATGGTGCTTGAAAAAGATAGACATGTTTGAAAATGTTGGCAATTACATCATAAAAAACTTTGGGAAACTCTAGGATACCAATGCCGTAACTCTGATTATAATTTTTTATAGTAAAATTATATCTTTAAAAGGAGAAATTATAACTGTTCAAGAAAAAGTCATAATCGATTACAGAAGACACCCATGATTGATCATAAGTTTCCTTGAGCAATTGTAACTTCTTCCTTATGAGTTGTAAGTTAACTTTTAAAAGTTATAATCTAACTTTAGAAAGTTGTAACTTCAGTATTTGATAATGGTAAGTTTTCGGCTTGGGCCGCCTAGCCAAAAACCCAGAGCACCCAATGGGCCCCCTTGGTTACATGGCATCCGAACGGCCCATCCATAGCTTGTCCGCCTCGCAGTATGAATGGGCCACAATCCAAAGAAGAGGGTCCAATGATATCTAGGTCGGCATGCTCCTGCTTGGCTACATCCAATTTGAGATCAAGGAGCTCGGTACTCTTTAAATCTCGAACATCTCCCGTTGTGCCACGTGTCCAGGGGACAGGGGGACCCTTTCTAGAGCCACTAACAAACACGTACTATTTGGCATATGGAATATTGGTGCACATTCCATTTGAGGGTTGTGGGCATGATTTGCGTCAGGTGGCAGTACCACTACAGGACAAAGGAAGAGGGGACCACAGAATCAACAAAAGGAAAGAGAAAATCACAGAAAATTCTAGATCAATTACTTGTATAAATAGAACACTATCACTCTGTGTAAAACGGTTCGAACAAGTCTGTACTCACAAGGCACTGTAAGCTAAGGCTCAAAGTCCAGAAAACCTATTGTAATCTTCTTCTTCAAGTAATATAAGCCTCAAAGAGCAAGAGTCTCCATTACAGTGGATGTAGGCTTGGTCCTTCGGCTAGAGTGAACCACTTATATATTGTTTTGACCCGACTTCATCCCTTATTCCCATGTTAATCTAAATATCTCTATTTCCCCCGTCATTGGATCTCAAATCCATAGTTCTGCACTTGGGCCGAGTATTTTCGAGCACCATCAGTATTGATCATAACATTTCATGATCAATCATACCTTTTAAAGGTTGTAACTTATACCTCAAAAAAATTATAACTTATTCTTTAAAATTTATAATTTTTGATACAATACCATCGATGATACCGTAGCCTTTTTCTAAAAACTTGGGCAAAATGGCACAAATTCCTCCACTTTAACTCTAACTACTAATACTTGTCACAAAAGTTTCTAGACACTCGCACATTTTTAATTGATAACAATGAACTTTTTAAATTACATGTTTTTTGTACCGGTGACTTCTATGTACATTTAAAATTAGAATTACCATTTGTAAATCATGAATATTAGCAGGGGTGGAGCCACCCTTATATTAGGGTGGGCACGTGTCTACCCTTAAATTATTATTATTTTGACATTAGATATATATTTTTTTAAATAAAATTTAGACATATTTAAGTGTGCTCACCATATTATTGTGATATCAATTAAGATAGACCCCTACCTAAATAATAATTATTTTTTGAGCAATGTTATTACGGCCTAATGCATTGTGATATTAAGCCTAATAGTGAGTGAGATGCGAATTTTTTACCAAAATACAGCTAATTTCAAACAAAAACACCAATTTATTGCACTTTTGAACTTATTTACCAATTTACAACATATTTTAAAAGCGTAATCAATAATTATAATTTCAGTAGAAAGTGGTATCAACAAATCCGCTTTTAGAGGCCATCAACCCTTTAAAGCGTATTTGTGGAATCCGCTTTCATTTGAATAGGCGTACTCTAAAAATGCGCTTTCAAGGTAAAAAGCGGGTTTCCCAAGTCCGCTTTATATAATGAAGAGGATATAATGAATCCGCTTTAGTCGAATATTTGAACCCCAAACAAAGACCCCCTTTCTGTTATTTTGTTTTCCCTCTCTCATATTTGTGGAAACACAGATCATTCATTCCCTTTCTCTCTCTTCTCTTTTCAGTGCTTGTTTTCTCTTCTCTCTTCTCTATTCTCTTTGCTTTCCATCCCCTAACTGAGCCCTTAAAATGCACACCCCTAACTGAGCAATCCAAACCAGAGCCCTAACCTTGTTCGAAGAAGACAACTGAAGTCGTGTGTGAGATTCGCTTGAGGTTCGTATGTGCCCTAATTCCATTTATGAGATTCGTCTTAGGCCCTAGCATAGTCATTGATTTTTCAAATTCTACAGTCAACTAGTTCACACCCATGGGCGAGGTCTGAAGCAACGAGAAGACAGAGCTTCACGTGATAAACAGAACGCCTTATATTTAACCAGGTACTCTACTCTTCACTCTGTAATTCAAAAAATTCCCAATTTCATAAATATTTCAATCCCCATTGCCCAATCCCCATTATTGCTCCTCAAAGTGTTGCTTAGTTGAGTAATTTGAACTGTATCCTTGTTTCAGAAATTTACATTGTAAAGGTATTATGAGTTACAGTTTGAATACATGAATTATGAATACAGTTTGAATACATGCAATAAATTCCTCATGATGGAATTGCTTTATGCCATAATGTTTTAATTCACAAGTTACATCTTTTGCAATGCATCTATTACTACTAAACATGTAAAATTTTGAAGGTCTTGTGTCCCCTTTAGAGCTTCCTTTTTTTTCCTTCAAAGAGATCTATTCTGGATAGTTTAACTTTAGGGCTCGTTTGGTTGCCGTATTAGAAATGGATGATTATATAAAATAATCCGGTCTAATACAATGCAAAAGGACAAAAGACAAGACTAAATAGGGTATTAGAATAATACGTAATTTTATCTAGTGTTTGGTAATACACAACATAAACGTTGGATAATAATTATTTAATCCAATCAGTTATTTGGTTAAGGAATTATTTTATCGTATTAATGTTGAATTAACAAAAATACCCTCAATCAGTGTTTGTTACATTGATGACAGTTTGATTTTATCAGTTGGTGGTTATAATGGTAAATGTGTAAAATAATACGTTTGAGTTGGATTATAATACCACTTCTTTTGGTGGTATTAAAATACCTCCATAATACAGGTCTAACGTATAAAAAATATACGATAAGTATACGATTAGTATACGTTTTTGAAATTAATACAGTATCAAATTTGCTTACCAAACAAAGTATTAGGCCGATTAAATAAAAAATAGTACAATCCAATATTTAATCCCCTCATAATACGTCTACCAAACGAACCCTTAGTGAATTAGCAGGGACATGGTTTCAGTTACCTTTTTTTTATTCATTATAAGGTTTTGTTATCTATTTGTATTTGACAATTCTAGTAGATATCCTATGTTTAGGCGACTTGGATACAAGTTGAATTTCCAGCAATAATAGTAGATTGGGAGTTGAATTTCCACTAGAAAATTACATTTAGCAAGTACATTGTGAGGGAATGCCGGTATTCTACAATTACCTTCTACAATTACTAGGCTAAGCGGTTGACTAAGATATGCAATTATGCTTAAAGTTAAATTGGAGTAGGCCTTAGTTTCTAGATGATTTGACTATCATATGGACAGAATACATGCACATAATGTAGGGAATTCTTTATATAACATTGTGGATTCCTCTTTGAACAAGTAGCTTATATTTGTCATATGGACAGAATACATGCACTTAATCGAAGTTGTTTTACTTTCTAAGCTGTTTTTTCTTGGAATTGGAGGTTTTTTGTTGTCTACCCAAAATTTATAGAATGTCAAAGAATTGTCTATATGTTGATAAAATGTTTTTTTTTTCATTTGTTTTTAAATGTCTAGAATGAAAAAATGAACGATCTTTGAAATGAATTGAGCCAGCGTCTAAGTAGACAGTCTGTGCATAGCCAAGTCTTATTTTGGGAATAGCAATGTGAATTATTTCAGTTAAATTTTTTATTTGCAAAGGATTTCTGTTGAGTTATATTCATGTTGGATCATGAAACTTGGACATGTGTAAGTATTGGTAATTTTTCGAGAAATTATTGGCATAATGAAAACAAAAAGATTGATTTATTCTACTGCAATATTTATTAGGAATATGATTATGTTTACTCCTATTTGCTTATGTTTGGCACATGGTTTGTATCCTGCTTATATTATTGGACTGGTTTTTTTTTTTTATCAGTCCCCGTTTTTTTGGATTTCATTATATGTTTTAGGACATCTTGTTATTGAATCTGCTGGAGTTGTTATACCATGGTTTAAAAGAAAACCCAAAAGGCCTTGTAGATTCCCTTTCTTTTCCCCGCAGATGCTAAATCATAACTTCAAGGCACTTCCAATGGAAGGGAAAGTCTTTATATTGTAGAAATTTGATTGTAAAGATTAAGATGTGTAGGATTGGAGTTTTCGTGCGTGTTAAACATCACAACTCTGAGGTCCTTGCAATTTAGGAAATTTAGGAAGTAACTTTTTATGTTTTCACTTTCAAAGTATCTTAATAGGTTTAAAAAGTAAAATATGTCATGCAAACCAAACTCAACATGATAAAAAGGGAAATTATTTTACATTGAAGGTATAAAATGTCGAGGAGATGCGCCACCATAATGTGCTATTAGGGAGGTAATATTATATACCATCAAGGTTGTTTATCGTACAATGGAAAGCCTCAGCATCGTATAAAGTTAAAACACAGAACGATATATGAGGAATTGTTGAGAAATATGTATACGATAATGCAGCTAGACAATTCAACATCACGACTACACCTAATTTGTTGATTTTCATCATTTTGGGGGATCGCATGCAACAGTACTTAGAATTTGAAATGATGACGGTGTAGCGGCGATGTTGGATGCTGTCTTTGAGAACCCAACACTGAATAATATTGACTTGTACATACAGGCAGAGCAAATCCAACAGTTTCCTCAGGCAATGGTGAATGAGTATGACCCATATATCCAATTGCTTACACAGAAGAGCATGAATCTATGTCTCAATTCGTCTGTGCTTGGTAATTCTTGTTATGTTCAAGGGAGTAGTCAATATGCGCATGACTTTATGGTGGACGATGCTTATGCAACGGAGTTTAATTCAAGGCATGGAATTTTGGAGGCTGAGCCTTATGTGCAAGAATTACATATGGGGCGTAGTACACAGACGTCGATATCTATGGGATACACCACATATTATTCGAATGTTGGCATCCAACCTCAGACTAAAACAAGGAACGATGTCATTCGACATCTGGTTCAGTCCGACAGTGATGTGTTGGCGTGCAATGGAATGCGTGCAGTTGATCGTGCGGAAGACACAGACGATGAAGACGAGGAGATTACATTGTTGGACGACATGGAAAACAGTGATGATGACGGTGACAAGACGGGCCCATCAATTGCAGTGGAAGACATTGTTCGTATGCATGAGTCATCATCCACCTTCTTTACCAACAATGAATTTCCCCAACTATCTACCCTCAACAAACGAACAAGACCTCCATTGTGGGATCCTGATCGGCCTGAGTTATCCATCGGACTAATTTTCAAGGTTAAAGTAGAATTGCAAGATGTAGTGAAGATTTATTCAATCAACAATCATGTCCAATTCGAGGTTGTTGAGAGTGAAAAAAAGTTCTTGGCTTTGTGGGGTAAAAAACACAATTTCGGGTGCAAGTGGAGGCTTTGTGCTTGTCAAAAAAAAAACACCCGGGATGTTTCAGATTACCAAATATGAAGGCTCACACACTGGTTTGCATGTGTCAGCCACCCAAGATCATGTGCAATTAGATTCTCAATTCATTGCATGCCAAACTAGAGACCTCGTGAAGGTAGATCCATCTCTGAAAGTTGTTGTGATAATACAACACATTGCCAATGTGTATAAGTATGAGATTTCGTATAAGAAAGCGTGTAAAGCAAAACAAACTGCGTTAGCTATGATTTTTGGTGACTGGAATGAATCATATTCTATTTTGCCGAAATTTCTCGTTGCACTGCAAAAATATAATCAAGGCATAATAGTCAAATGAAAATTGGCCAACCTTGGAAATGGGACGACTGTGTTTGACAGAGTCTTTTGGTCATTTAAACCATGTGTTGACAGTTTTCGACACTGTCGTTCACTTATAATCATCGATGCCACATTCTTGTACAAGAAATACTAGAGGAAGTTGTTAATTGCAATGGACCATGATGGAAATCATTAGATTTATCCTCTCGCCTTTGCAATCGTCAATGAGGAAAGTATAGATAAATGGGGATGGTTTCTTTGGATACTTAGGCACCATGTTGTCGGTGACCGTCTGGGCATATGCCTATTATTTGACCGCCATCAAGGTATAATTCAATCGGTTGCTGCTCATGGTTCCAGATGGCAAACACCGTATACATACCATCGATTTTGCTTACGATATGTCCACAACAACTTCAACAGTACATTTCATAACTCCCATCTTAAACGTCTAGTATGGGATACTGGTACTGCATATTAAATTCGCAAGTATAACCAGATTATAGCGGAAATCAACGAACTCAACCCATACGCAGTTCGTTGGATTGATCAGATACCAAAAGAGCAGTGGACACTTGAACATGAAGGTAAAAAACGTTACAGATTCATGACAACCAACATTTCTGAGGTGTTCAACTTTGTCCTAAAAAAACAAGACATTTGCTGATCTCGTCATGCATTAAAACAATATTTTACAAGCTTGTTCATTATTTCAATGACAGTTGTGGTTCGACGTCAGATAGTAGATGCTCATTCACACCTCAAGCAGTGGAGAAGAGGTCGTATGTTGCAATCAAAAAAGTCGGTCATAATGTGACCACATTCAGTCGAACCACCGGGGAGGCATATGTGGTCATTTAAAAAGGTTATGTACAAGTATTAAACATTTTAGACCACACATGTTCATATGGAAAGTGAAACACCTATAAAATGTCATGCTCTCATGCGATGACATTTTTTTCAAAGAGACATTTAGACCTGTGGAAGTATGTAGATGAGATATACACTATTGCTGCCCATGATGCCTATTGGGCCTCTGAATTTCATCAACTACATCACGAAGACTATTAGGATGTGTGCGCCGATCCAAAAGTATGTCCTAATCCTAATCTACGACGATTGAAGGGTCGTCCCCAATCTACATGCATCCAAAATGAAATGGACCTACGCTAGGGCTGTAATACGTACCAATGTAGATTGTGTGGACAACTGGACCACGATCGAAAAACTTGTCCAACCAAAAATCCACGAGCTGTGCCTAGGAGTCATTGAATGTAGATGTTAATGTAATGTGAAACTGTAATAAATGAACTATGTTCATCTCTAATTTTTTCTGTGTACATATACCGATGAAAATGTAGTACTTCCGTTTATGTAATTACATCGTTGCTCGTTCTATTGTGCCTTTATTGACAATGTGTAATGGTTGCAAATACTTAATTGACTAAACTATGTCTACATCGAGATGACCAATAGTTGCGAACAATCACAAACACCAAAGAGTTTGGCTTTTGAGAGAGCGGAACGAAGAGTACAAAAGTGAGAAATTTACTGACTCAAAAGAGTATTATGCTGGACTAATGAAAGCGGAATTAGCAAATCCGCTTTCTAATGAAAGCGGTTTCAGCACATCCGCTTTCAATGAAAGCATATTTTATACATCCGCTTTTATGCAAGACGGATTTAAGCTATGAAAAAAAGGATTTGTTGAACACGTTTTCATTTAGAAGCGGAGGTGATGCTTACACTTTCACTTATAAAGAGAAATCAACAAAGATGCTTTATATATGAAAGCGAATTTGTTAATTTCGCTTTCAAAAAATGCAATAGATCAGTAAATAATTTCAAAAGTGCAATAGATTGATATTTTTGTTTTAAAATAACTGTACTTTGGTAATAAATTCGGACAGATGCCACAATGGAATATAGTCATGGAAAGTCGAAAGTTTAATTTAAAAAATTAAATAAACTATAATTCTTTAGCTTATGACTAACTAATAATAACTATCATTACGATTAACTAATTAATAACCACCAATAAAAAGAGAGGACACCAATCCCCGCCCTCTCTCTTTATTAATAATAATAGATGAACTATTAATTTTCTTCTATATCGTCTAAATTGATGGGATCCAAATAATTGACCCATTGCATTAACCTTTTTTATTTTTTTATCGAAATTACTGGTGTAGTTTGATAATAGATTCGAAAAACTAACACATAATAGAGTAATTTTTATGCAAGTTCAAGAGGAATCTGCGTGTTCAAGTGATACCCTTGCTGTTTACCTAGAGCCTGGAGTAGTTTATGATGATGCACAAATTTGACTTTGTACACCACCTGTTAATTAATTGGAAATAAAGGCAGTAATTAAAGTAGAGAGATACGAGATTTATAGTGGTTCAGTCAATGTGACCTACGTCCACTTTTGAATGGCAAAGGGTTGCCGGTATTTTATTAACTCCGGTGAGTAGAGAGAACAGAGAGTTACAGGTTGGAGAGGGAGAGGAGTTTTGTGCTCTGTTGAATGTCATCCCCCCAAGTGTTGGTGGGACTTACATTTTATAGTCGTTCCCCAACAGATTGGGGCTACTTAACAGCAACTACCCAACTATTCTGGTGGGGCTTGCGGCTTCTCCTCAACGGGTGAGGCCGTTGAGGTGCTCTCCTGAGACTCGGTCAAGGTTGACCGCTTCCAAGGTTGTGGAGGAGGTGAGGGTCTTGAATGCTCCCTTGATGTCGTAGTCAAGCTGAGGTAGCTCCATGGTGAACCAGACTAGACCTGGACTTCTTTGGGCTAGGCTAGCTGGACCTCTTGAAGTTGGGCCCTTAGGCTTGTAACATGAGTTGGGCCCTTGGGCTTGGCCTATCATTTGCCCCCCAATGCCCTGCGTCTAATGGAACTTGGAGAGGAGGGCATTCGCTTGAATTTGAATTTTCGGCTGACCGGCATAACTAGAAAAACTTCGGGAGGCCAAAACATGTGCTTTTAGGCATTTTTTGAGCTTTCAACATTATCAATCATAGTCATAGGTTGTGAGTCTTGTAGGGCTCACCGAGAGCTTCGATTTGATATATTAGAAGCCCCTATTTGGAGTTACGGAGTAAAATTTACGGTCAAAATATCGAGCAGGGAGCCAGGCACGCGATTTGGGCGAGCAGACAGCCTCTGGGCGAGCTGGAAGTGTCCTGGGCGAGCAAAAAAATTTTTTTTTTTTTTTGAAAAATATTTCGGGAGGCCAAAACAGCTGTTTCTGAGCCTTTTTTGGTTTTTTACAGCATCAGTCACAGCCAAAGGTTAAATGTCTTGTAGATCTCGTCGAGAGCTTCGATTTGATATATTATAAGCCCCGTTTGGAGCACCTTGGGTGAGCCGGGCTGCCTTGGACGAGCCTTGAGCGAGCCGGGGCTGCCTTGGGCGTCTTGGGCGAGCCTGGGGCTACCTTGGTCGAGCCTGGGGCTTCCTTGGCCGTCTTGGGCGAGCCTAGGGCTGCCTTGGGCGTGAAGTTGGGTGTCTGAGAACGCTTGGAGGGTTGGGCGCCTGAGAGTGTCTGGGCGCCAGGCCTGGGCGCCTGGGATGGTCTGGGCGCCTGAGGAGGAGGGCTGGGCGCCTGAGGAGGTGGGCTGGGCGCCTAAAGAGGAGGGTTGGGTGCCTAAGGAGGAGACCTGGGTGCCTGAGAGTGTCTGGGCGCCTGGCGTGATGGTCTGGGCGTCCAGTTTGGGCGTCTGGGACCTTGCGAGCTCCACTGAAATAGGTGGCATGGTGGGCGCCCATGCTTGTACGGATGGAGGCCCCTTGCGAGCGAGCTCTATTGAGGTAGGTGGCATTTTGGCGAGGAGGCCTGCGTAGAGGGGCTTGCAGAGGCTGATCTGGGCGACCAAGGCGGTTGACTAGGGCGGCCAAGCAGCTTGGTACGTTGATCTGAGCGGCCAGGCAGTTGGTACGCTGATCTAATGTAGTCCCTTGGGTTGCAGACGACCTAAGTTTCAAGATCCTGCCTAGAGATGGCAAAAATAATGTTATTCCAAACATTAAAATTTTAACATGATTACCTGGAGAGAGAGACAGACTGCTTGCGCGAGAGCAAATACAGAGTTTGAGAATTGCTCGTGAGAGAGCTACACCTTTTGAGACTGAGTTTTTGGCGACCCATGAGAGAGTCCTTAAGCTTAAGGTATGAGCTGCCTGTTTGAGAACAGTGCAGAGGTAGGTGGGCTGCCTGCGTGAGAGCAGAGCAGAGATATGCCAAGCTTTTTTGGCGACCCACGAGAGAGCCGCTAAACTGGAGATAGGCTGCCTGTTTGAGAACAGTGCAGAGGCCAAGCTTTTTTGGCGACCCGCGAGAGAGCCGCTAAGCTGGAGTTAGGCTGTCTGTTTGAGAACAGTGCAGAGACCAAACTTTTTGGTGACCCGAGAGAGAGCCACTAAGTTGGCGTTAGGCTGTCTGTTTGAGAACAGTGCAGAGACAGGTCAATCTTTTGACGATCCACGAGATGATTCACCTCGCCTAGACTTGTTGATTTCCTCAGCATTCATATATTTTTGAGCTTTTGCTAATAGTTTTGGCATGCTCTTTTGTTGTCGCTTCATCACGGAGAAAAGGAAGCTCGATGATCGGAGGCCTCCCAGGAAGGAGGTCATGCTGACTTTTTCATCGGGTTCTTTGACCTGAAGGACCCCCTCGTTAAAACGAGTAAGGTAGCTTCTCAGACTCTCATCTTGGTTCTGCTTTATGCTGAGCAGATGGGTGACAGGCTTCTGCTGGCGGTGTCCACCAATGAACTGTGTCACAAAGGATCTGCTCAATTCGGCGAAGGAGCCTATGGAGGCCGGGGTGAGTTTGGCGAACCATTGTCGCGCTGATCCCTTCAAGGTGGTCGAGAACTCTCTACATATGATTTCGTCAGGGACGTTGTGCAGCTACATCAAGGTCTTGTAAGTTTCCAGATGGTCTAGTGGATCTTTCGTACCATCAAAGGTCTCCACGGATGGCATTTTAAATTTTTGAGGGAGGGGGTAGTTCGTCACTTCAGGTTTGAAAGGCATGTCAGTTCGCCTAACAAGGTAGTCCACAGTCTCAGGTCCTTGTGCCTTCATGGCGTTGAAGACGTCACCCAGTTGATTTTGTACCTACTTAATTTTCTCATCCCAATGGTTGGGAGCTCCTTTGGAATGATCATGGAAATGGTTCTCATGCTCCATGCTTTGGTTTTCACCCTCATCCTCTTGGAGATAAGGGTCTTCACCATGTGGTGCAGGAGCTGGAGGAGGAGGAGGTGGAGGTCCCTCATGGGGAGCTAAAGTTGCTGTTAAGTAGCCCCAATCTGTTGGGGAATGACTATAAAATGTAAGCCCCACCAACACTTGGGGGACATGACATTCAACAGAGCACAAAACTCATCTCCCTCTCCAACTTGTAACTCTCTGTTCTCTCTACTCACCGGAGTTAATAAAATACCGACAATCCTTTGCCATTCAAAAGTGAACGTAGGTCACATTGACTGAACCACTATAAATCTCGTCTCTCTTTACTTTAATTACTGTCTTTATTTCCAATTAATTGACAGGTGGTGTGCAAAGCCAATTTGTGCATCATCAGTTTACAAACGTTTTAAAACACCAGACCTATACTCAAAACTTTGACTAAGAAACACTTCACCCGGCAACAATGGTGAAAACCAGGAGGATAAATTACACTTTGACCCTATTAACAATGATATTTTTTACATTATCTTCTCAACTATCATTTTTTTACATTGCACATTCAATTACCATGTTTGTCATATTGCAACCTCAACTATGTGATTATTTTTACATCCCTCTCAGCCAATAAACACTAGCAATAACCTGTGTGGGAAGATACAGTGTAACATAAAATTCGAGCATAAAAAAAATCGATCTCATTATATAAAATTACAACTTCTTTCCTTCTCTTTATTTAATTGCATAATTTGAAGTTAATTTCTACCTATTATTTGTTAAAACAAAAGTCAATAAAAGTTTCTCAAAATATATGACCGCAAAAAAATATCAACTTTTGTACACAATTGTATATGAATAATATCCGAAATAAAAATTATATTTTGCTACAAAATAATTAAAAAATTAAATAATTCAACTTATGATAGAAATAAGTGATGTTATGGAAATTCACGCAAAAAATATATGGAGATAAAATTTAAATGTCTAGCTCCCTTATGAGATATAAACTAGTCATAACTTGTGTCTAAATGTACGATGTAACATAAAATTGAAGCGCCTAAAAAATCGATCTCACTATATCAAATATTAATTTTTCTTTCCTTTCCGTTTATTTAATTATATAATTTAAAATTATTTTGTACCAATTATTTTTTTAAAAAAATTGACAATTTTTTTTTCAAAATACATGACCTCAAAAAAAATCAACATGTGTATACTATCATACATGAATAATGTCTAAATTAAATGTTTCAACTAGTGATAAAAATAGGTGATTTGATAGAAATGAAAGGAAAAAATATGTGGGGATAAAATTCAAAAATACTAATTATCTTATTATATAGATATTTTGATCAACTGTGTATTATTTTATTAAATATAGATGAAAAATGATTTAATTCATCAATTCTAACATTCAATTGAATTCCTTGGAAATTGATATTTCAATCAAATTTGTAATTTTCAACCAATTTTGATATGAAATTCAAAAATAAAATTTGTGGAATTTGATTTGTCATATATTACGTATTTGAATTTAAATATACCAATAGATGATCTATTAGTGAACTCGACCAAATCATATACGTAAACAAATATTTTGATACAATTAAGTAATATTTTGATACAATTACGTTGAAGATAAGATTTCTATTATCAAATTTATTTAATTGAATAACTTGAATTGGATCAGGATTTCAAATTGGATTTTTTTTTTTAATTTTTAGTGAATTCAATAATGAATTATTTTTATTTTTATTTTCTATTATCACATTGTGTTGAGTTTGAATTAGAATTTTAAAAATCATATTCGAATTTAATTTGAGTGAAATCCAATTTGAAATCAATTGGTTAAGAGGTAAACTTACTTGGCTCATCAAAAATCAGATTTCACCCAATTTAAGGTTAGAAATTTAAATCTCAGTCTGCTAGCAACATTGAATTAAAACTCACAAATTGGGGTTTGATAAAACCGATGAGAGTAAATTTCAAAAGTAAGAGATTGAATTTGTAAATAAAAAGACTACTTTACTAAAAAAATTATTCTTCTATTTACTAAATAATAGACATTTTAATCAATTAAGTAACAAAAAATAACAATTCTTGTATATTATTTGACAAGAATCAATTAACCCCACGTTTATTTATATAATTTACCAAACATGAAATTCGGATAAAATAAATTGTTTCATTCTATGTAAAAACTCTTATACTTCGTTTGGTACGATAGAAAAATGGAAAGACAAAGTTGGAAGGATGAAAAGTTGGAGGGATAGACAAAACATTATGTTTGATAAGGAATGAAAATAGAAATAATGAAAAAGTGAATAAATGAGTTTTTCTTCCAACTCATTAAAATCAATCCCTCCAAAATTAGAAGGAAAGTTGATGAAAAGTTAATTATTTGCGTTGATATGTATCTTATTTATCTATATATCATTTGATATATAAATATATTATGTATTAAATTAATTTCATATATAAATACAATAATTAAATGTTTTTTTATATTTTTTTTTTAAAAAATTAAAACAAAAAATTTTAAAAAATAAAAATAAAAAATATTTTTTCCATCTTACCAGACACAAAAAAAAAATATTAATCATTTTTATTTTTTATCCATCCTACCAAACACAAAGGAAGAAAAGTGAATTATTTCTACTTTCGTTTATTAGAGGATAAAAAGTGTATCCCTACTATTTTTCATCTTTTTCTACCAAACGGAGCATTAAGTTTGAATTCAACATGGTAATAATAAATACAATTCAATCTTTCCCATAATGCCATTTAAACAACCCCTTATTAGCTTGTTTGTTATGTGAGTTTCGGTGGGATTTAAAAGATAAGTTTTGTGAAAATAGTCGAGTACACTTTCTTATCCTATGTTTGGTTCAAAATTTGATGCTTGAGATTTGTGGGGTCGCAATTAATAGTGGATTAAAACCCAGGTAAATGGATTTCAATAAACCATTGGAGGCGACGGTTGGGTGGGTTTAGTCAATTTCATGGTAAATATTTAGTGACTAACTAATGATCGAACCTAAAGCACTGTGTCAAAATTTGAACCCATTTTCTTAAAAATTTCAACAAAGTTTTCATTAAAAGCAAAACTTAAGGAAAACATGCGCTCCTGAACACAATTTTCATAATCATAGCATGAAATGCTCGTAACTTGTATATGTCTATTTAATCTTTAAAAAATATGGTTCAAACCAATTATCAGATTCACTATCACGTGTACTGTCTGGCCTTAACGCCCATTTATGATCGCAACATTTGCAAAAAGTCTAACTTAATGCAAACTAAATCCAAGAACATACTATAAGGCAACTACAATAATAATTCATTTTTTAAAATTATAAAATTTATGGCAATACATTCTCAATATCAACACAAGTCGATTCCAAAACCTAGAATAAATCACTTCAATTTGTCACTAAAAGATAAGAGCATCAAACGAACAACTACGATGAATCATGCTAGAGATTAATCGTCCTGGTAAGGTCATTTCAAGAAACATTGCTTATTTCACATATCAACCAAGTATTTGCTATTTTCTATACTGCATGAACATGGTTTGTGTTGGAAAAGGGAATTTTTTTGTTATTTGTTTTATTTTAGGTAAAATTGGGTGGGGCCCAGAAAAGTATACTTTAACGTTTACATTTACTCAGCATAGTTGGATACCAAAAAATATATGAAGTATGATCTTATGGGCTTCATAATTTCCTTTTACTGTTGCAATACTTATCATATTCACAACAGAAAAAGTGAAAACGAAGGCTTTAGGAAATCATCCAATTACTAGACCACAATCACTCACTCTCTGGCCACAGGCCTTATTTTCTTCCAGGCATTACACAGATGATCAACACATACTTAAATTTCAAAGAAAATAAATATTAAAGAGCATAATATTACTCCCTTGAGGAATTCCCAGAGACCAAGTAGTCTCAAGGGAAGTGAAAATGCCAAAGGATCGAAGTTGCCCTATTACAGAAACCACCCCCGAAAAGCGATTCCTGAGCCCTAGAACGCATGTACACGACCCGAGCAAGACCCGCCACTTGACCATAGCCGTTGATGAATCCTTCCCCCGCCACCTCGATTAGAGCCATGGGTGTATTGCAGGGATGGCTGGGGAGCAAAAACTGCGGTTTCACATATTGGGGTGGTGCAATACTAAGAGGGTTTGATTGAGAAGCTTGTGTTTGATGTTATAGGGAATGAGGTGGTTGTTGGTCATGAGAGCAATTAAAGAGGGAGGTGACTCAAGTAGTAGTGTGTGGTGACTTTTGGTTAAAGGAGAGAGAAAGAAAGTAGAACAGAGTGAAATGGGGAGTGGCAAATTTAGCATCTTCCAAAGGATATGCCATTGGCATTTGGCACCTTCACTGTTCTAGATCCTGTTTCATTCTCTACATTTCTCCTTTTGAGCCAATACTCTATATGTATTTATAAACATTGTCACGCTAAAATCTTTTCTTCTTTTATTTTTCCAACTGAGAAAGATTTTCCTGGAATTGTGCATTATGTGTAACAAAAAGAAAGAATCACTAGCAACAGGACATCATTATTACAAGACTACTGATCAACCAGGACAGGCAACTTAATTTTATCCATTGATACCTTTCTCGAAGAAAGTTTCTGACACGTGACGTATATCCGTGTGATTTGGTTAGAGTGAGGCGTAAATCCATTTATCTTGAGTTTGAGTATAGAAAATAGAAATTTAAGTGATGCATATGATTGTCGGTGCTTATTTGCATCCAAGATTTAGATGATTGAGATGATTCCCCATCACAAAAACAATAAAAAGAAATACTGTTATGTGGACAAGGAACTATGCTATCATTCACAGAAAATCAAACCCTCTTGAAAGATCATCTACTGTTCAAAATAATTAGGTCTTTTTCTTTACAGTGCTTTAGCTTTTTGTGGTCTGAGTGAGATTTCATGTTTTTGGTCGCACAATCAGGATTATAATTATTCTTTGCAAAAATTTCTGTCACACCCCCCTCTTATCATATTTTCAAGGACACCCATTCTAGTTTCTGAATCTTTACTGACACCCCCTGTCAGATTAACAACCTTAACTAAAATATAATTTTACTAAATTGCCCATGATATATTTTAAAAAAAAATCATTCACACTCCTTCTAGATAAGCATATCTTCAATGAGACTTCCTCTATTTTATAAATTTTTTTTATGTATTAAAATTCAGGCCGACTAAAATTCGATTCGAGCCAAATAAAATTCGTTTTTAATCAGCTTGAATCAAATTTTAATCAACTCGCATTGAATTTTAATCGGCCCGAATTTTGATTCTTAAAAAATATAAATTTTAATCGACTCAAATTTTAATAAGTAAAAAATGAATTTTAATCAACTTGAATCAAATTTTAATTGACACGAATTTTAATAAGTAAAAATAAATAAATTTTAATCGACTTGAATCGAATTTTAATCGGCGCTAATAACTCAGGTTGAGCTCAAATCGACTGGAACTTTAATACATAAAAAAAAAATTAATAGACTCAAATTTTAATACGTAAAAAAAATAAAATTTAATCAATTTGAATTGAATTTAATTGGGTCAAATTTTGATATGTAAAAAAAATTTAATTAGCTCGAATTTTAATATGTAAAAAAAATAAATTTTAATCGGCTTGAATTTTAATCAAATTTTATGTAAAAAAATTGTTTAGGGTTTATGTAGGGGCAATTTTGGTAATTTAAATAAATATTTTTTATTAGAAATGATGGTTTAATGGCAGGGGTGTTAGTGATGTTTAAATATAAATTTAAGGGATGTCACTGATATTTTAGATAATAGAGAGGTATACTTGAAGATGTGATTAATTAGAGAGGGTGTGGCTGAAAATTTTCCTTATTCTTTTGTTATCGTGAAGAAAAAGTGATGGATGTTTTTGTTGGTTGTGTAATGCCTTTGAAAGAAGGTTTTCTCTTTGATGAGTCATATGATTCCAATTTTAACAAATTTGTTGCTGAATTAGAAGCAATAAGTTTTGTCACTCAGATTCTCTTCTCTCTTCGCTCAGAAATCCTAATCAGAAGCAAATCTCCTTCAAAATCATGCATTTTTGTCCATCTGCTTTACCGATGAAATGAAATTTCTAACCAACAAAATTATAACTGTAAGATGTAAATCTTCGAGACATGTTCACCATTTATCTCTTCAAGATTTTGTTACCTTGCAATTCAAAGAATAGGGAACGTCAAAATAGTCGAGTCTGCTGAGATTGGCCTTACATTGGATCAAGAAGATATTGGCCACTTGTGAGATTGGTTTCAATATTCTTAGCGTGTAGAGTTTCTTTGAGGGTAGCCTCCATCTTATCCTTCACAGGGTTCTCCTACATATAGGCCAAGCAGCTTATCTCTGTTTCCAGTATTGTCATCAAGCAAATGAGCAAAAGAGAAGGGGCATTAGAGCCATTAAAAATAAGAAAAAAAATGTAGCTGAGGTTGCAGCTTACCTTGCAAAAGTTATAAGCCATCGTGTTGGAGATCTTGAAGGACCCCAGCTTCAACACCTCCTCAAATACAGGACCAAAGACAAAATCCTGAAACTTCTTCGTAGCAAGCATTGGGTCATTCCACATGCTCTTCATAGGAGCACCAATTTTAGTGGTAGGAGGAGCAGGGGTCGAAGTGGGGATACCCCTTAAGGACGCATAAGCGGGAAACTTCCCCTCTGCTACCTTTTGTCTTCTTTTTTTTTTATGGGAGGGATGTCGGGGCAGGATTCCACATCAAGTGAGATCACCACCGTAGAAGTTGAAACAACAACAAAGCCCCTAGACCTCAATCTCTTCGCAATTGGCAGAGGTGGACTAGTGAAACCCTCAGAAGATTTCCTAGCCCTAACATCATGAAGGACCTTCTTGTCGATTCTTGGCAAAGGACTTAAAACAAGAGAAAAGACATCAAAGAGTGAGACCATCACCAAAAGTAGAGAAAATCTTTTTGCTATGAAAAAAGAGGTTGGCTACTTACTCTTAATGGGTATAACTACACTTACAATAGTAGACTGAGGTTTAGGCCCCAGCTCGAACTTATTGAATAGATTTGTGTCGATCACCAGAAGACCGAATTCCTTAACCTTGTGGCTCTGGACCACCTTTACCCTATCCAAAAACTCCTTCGACAGGGTAACATTATTAACTGCAAGAAAAGGAAGCCATTAATTTCTTGTCTTTCAACTGAAAGGAAAATAGGCTAAAAAATATGTTGCTAACTTACCAGAAGAGGGGGTACTGCACCCCAGCGAGAAAGGATCCTACCATGATTGGCCATAAAAGGTTTAGAAGGGCTGAATTCTTAGCCCAAACCAGAAACAAAGCAGAACTGGTCCTTCCACTCCTTTGGAGGAGTGGGATTCTTGGTCAGCATATCAGTACTACCGAGTCCCTTTGTCAGATAGTACCACCCATAGCTTGGGTCAGTACCAATCTTTATCTGAAAAGAGTGGAGGATCTCTCCCACAGAAGAGAACACACTCACACTATGGACAGAGCTCCAAACAACACCAAGGCCGATCAAAACTCTCCAACTATTGGGAGTTAGTTCAGTAGGGGCAGTATTCAAGAAAGACAATAAATTGCGAGTGTAACAATGAATGGGGAACCGAAGTCCAGCAATCAAAACAATTTCATAGAAACAAACCTCGCCCTTATGACGTCGCAGGCTCATTCATAGTTGGAAGGGACACTTAAATGCACAAATTTAGGGATGGAGAAATGCACAAATTTAGGGATGGAGAATTGTGCATGAATTCGCATAAGGTCTTTCTCAGTAATACTGTTACGCACTCTTTTTGCATAAAATTCAAGAGGGGTAGAGGTTTCCCCTGAAGGAGTCCCTTCAAAGAACTTAATTTCTTCGTTAGTAAGATCTGCTTCTTCAACCAAAGGAAGGAAAAGATTAGATGATGTTTTTTCAAAGGCCATGGGAAAGAGGCAGTTATGAATGACGTAAAACGAAGGAGTAACCCAACCAAGATACTCCATATTGCTTTCAGAATGTTTGGAAATGAAGAAGGAAGTTCAAATCACATAAGGTAGAGGCTCCAAGAAATTTCAAAGTCAAAGTGATTCCTTGAACCAGAGCTATGAAGGTTATAAGAAACTGCCTCATTTAAATCAAAAGGATGTGTGCGTGTAATCGGTCTCTAAAAATCAAGGAAGTAACGAACAAAAAGTAACGGGAACATGGTCCACAACCCAGCCACGTTGGGAAAACCTTATTAGGGGCAACTGATGTAGGAAAAAAAAATAAATACAGTGATGGCAAAGCTCAAGGCATGCTCCAGCCTTTGTAATATTACAGTTGGAAGACCTGTTAAGCTCTGGGAGTACGGGGCAAGCTGGGAGCAAAGCTAATCGTGATAATCAGCTCTTCCCACCTAGCTATCCCACTAAAGAAGCAAGTTGGATAGCGTTATCTATAATTTGAAAGTCAAAGTTAGCACCACACCTAGAGGGGAAAACAGTAAAAGGCGGACACCCCTCAATTCAAATGAGTCTTTGACCCTTCCCAAGCTTATCTGGGATTCAAAAGACTCCCACGAGGAGGAGTCCTTCCTGCCACTCAAAAGAATAGACCCCTACCATTAGGAGAGACTTACAAAGATAAGGAAAGCCAAACTCCTCAAATACAAGGAGTTTAGCTTCTTCCCAGAACAACGAAGGAGCCTAGAGTCCACTCCTTACCAACTATCCATTCAAAATAATATATAATGGGAGCCGAAGGGAAGAACAAAGGAAAACAACATCCATTCTTGTATATACCTTAAGACCCTTTCTAACAAATACTGACTTAAGCATCAAAGGGTCAACCCTAGAGCTCCTCCTACGATCTTTGACTTTCTTTTCAGGTCTTTGATCTTGAGGAAACCTCACATGCAGCCTTGAAGAGCTAAGAAAATCCTATAAGAATTGTTCAAATCTATACTACTAATAAAAGGAAGCTAAGTGAAAAATTTTTGATTGACTATTATATCCCTATTAAAAAGGTTAAGACCAATTATATCCTTATGTATTTAAATATCAAATATTAATTAAATATTCAAATGAGCTTTCATATATTTCCACTTCTACACAAATTATTGTTCCTTATAGTGAAAGTTGATGACTCTCTCTCTCCCAAATTCTTTTCACCAACCATTTAGTTTACAATACAACTATTGTTTAATTATATTTTTGCAGCCACTTTCATTGTCACTTAATTTCTTATTGATTCATTGATACACTTGTGCATGATTGTTCAAATAATAATATATAAAAAGTCACTTTTTTACCTTCAAATAATTGGACTTTTAATCCTTCCTCCAACACATACCGTAAAAGCTTCCACTTTATTTCATTTACTTTTTGACCTTTCAAATTCTAACGTAATATGGATTACCCAATTTGAACATTTTTATTTCGTACACATTTTCTCTTCTTTTGTAACAATCGAAACACAAAAGTCAGAAAGATCCTACAGTTGTTAAGTTCCATAATTAAGTGAATTATTTTCTTTATTTCTCTTTCCAAGAACCAATTGATCTCACTTTTTGTACTTGTTTTTGTATTATGTATGTGAATGTGTATGTTCCTTTTATTTTCTGATTCTAATTAAAGTTGGTTCATTTTGACAATGAAGAAAACTCAACGTCTAAGAGTGGTAGACGGTGGATAACATATGAAGACGAGGATCTGACATGAGGTATGACCATAGTTTTGTCCAATCTCACAATTTTGTATTGATTTTGACTAGATAAATGTTGGAAGAATTAAGCAAGTTTAGTGGTTTGGTCAATGTAGATATAGGCTTTCAAGAATATACGATCAAGCACAAAACACAGAGAAATAATTTATCAAAACACAAGAATATTGTTATCTACTAAGATGTGCAAATCCTCTATAATAAGACAACATAAATTTTATATAGCTATCTATTGTTTTGTCTAATCTAACAAAACTATTAAATATGCTCATGCACTCATTCCTCATAATTTTAAGAGGTAAACTTATTTGGTTTGTTGTTTGTCTCAACCTTACTCACTGACCATCTCCTCAAGGTGCAGAGACTAAAATAGTGAAGTGAAAAAAAATCTAAGCAGACTGGGAGGATGAAATAACTTCAGCCACCCGACACTACACTTAATCAAGGCAATGAAAAAAATGAAGAAAAAATCTTTGTCAAAGGATTGCTTGCAAAGTCTTGACAACCTTTTAATTTCAGTTAGAAACCCATTTTATTTTTTAGATAGGAAATAAAATAAATTGAAACAAAACATTTAATTTTTTTTCTGGAAGTTTGAAGGTATCAAGCTAACCTTGATAAAAGCTTAGGAGTTGTTTATCTTAGAATAAGAAAAAAAAAACTATAATTTGAAATAATCCACGTGCAACGCACGTGCACACCAACTAGTTATTCTAAAAGGTGAAAGGAAGAAATGTAACAAGTTCATCAGCTTGCATACAGGTTAGACTGATTTTTGCACCAACAAATACCAATACCAGAAATCAACTAATACGGACAAGGTAATCGTATGCGCTACACGAGGAGAACAAAATTCTATTATGAACACACAAGGGTCCATATAATCAAGACCAATCAAGTTAAACTTTTAGGGTGATTGCACCCCAAGGAAGATATACTCTCTATACCTGTCGGTGCCCAAGTCTGAAAGTCACTAGGCTACCAAAACAGATGAGACTCAATCAAACCCTCTACAGTTTTAGCCATAGGTGAGACTCAATCAAACCCTCTATAGTTTTAGCTAGTCGCTCATGGGTGTGTGCACAATATATTTCACAAATGGATCCAAATAGTTAGTATAAAAAAATACTGCTTGATGGTACCAAAAATTAGTCCTAAGTATGAGCTCAGCTGAGGAGATCAGATCGGGAGGTCAGTTAGGAGTTCCAGAACTTAGAGGACCAGAACCCGAGCTCCTCCTAAGCGAAATAATAGCCGAAATGATAAAGAAGTAGCTGGAAGACAGTTGGCATCCCTAAAGCAATAAGCCAAGCAGCATTTCAGGCATAAAACACTCAATCGATCAAGATCCTCTCCCAGATTTAAGGGAAATCCCATGGATGAAGGGCGACGATCTCGGCAGAGATCTTCTAGAGTTAGGAATGACATTACAAGTACTATATATAGCCCCAACCAAAAGAGGGAAAAGGAAGGAACATCCAAGAGCAATCTGTAAATATTTTGTTGAATAAATATACATCTCAGGAGCAAGAGCCTCCATGGTAGAGTGGACTAGCCGAACTCATCAGCCGGTGAATCACTATATTTCCACTATGTTACACACACCACAATTCATATAACTAGAACATTCACCTACCCATCCACGAGCCTTGTAGCTCAGACCTATTCCAATCTATTCATATCGAATTCATTGCTCATTCACCTGGAATTACACCATCACTACATAACAACTCAATAGTTCAACAATTCACTGCCCCAAAGAGCACCAACGAATCCAAATTCAACCAATAGTTTTCACACCCAATCACATTAAAGAATATTTATAAACCACTTTATAAAATAACATCGAATATGAAATTGAGTTTAGAAATCCAAGCCTATCGCAGAACTATATAACCTACCCCGGTCTCATTTTAGATAACTCGAACAATTGTGAAAAAATCAAACAATTGAACTTTTTAGTGGTGATTCAAAAATAAGTTAATATGGTCTATTTGAAGATAGAAATAATTTTAATTTCATTAAAAATTGCATTGGTTGTTCAAATAGGATTCGAATAAGGGTAAAATAGTTATTTTGAACACTTTTACCAAACGAGGTCAACATGGTTTGACCCATACATTTTTGAAGAGTTCTACTCACTTTCCATTGTCACCAACCACACCACCAGCAGACCTCCCACGTGCCATCTAGAGGTTTTGCTCCACCTCTCACTCATTCTCTCATTGACACCCTCTCATTCTCTCTAGCTTATCTCTCTTAATTCTAAACCTTTTCAGGTGTTCCAAAATCCTACGAACTCCCAACTTAACTCTTTCCCACACCTATGTCTTGTTCTGAGCTCCCGTTATAAGCTCCACTTATAAGCATGAACTTCAATAGAAAGACCTATAACTCAGGTTTTGACCATCAAAAAATTCAAATGTGTTCAAAACAAGGCCAAAAATGAAATTCTTGTCCCCACAAACAACGGACATGACCCTCCTTCAAGCACAAAACCTTGTTCTTGAAAAACCCAGTAAAATTATGTTTAGACCTTAACTAGGGTTTCGTGGTTCTCCTAACACACAACACAACAAGCTATGAATTTTTTTTTAAAAAAAACATACTCCATGAACTACAAAGAAGCTTACTCTAAAATGGTTTTGAGTATGAACCCTTGTGCATAGAAAAATATATTTGCACCTCCAACTCCAAGCTAATCTCTCTTCTAGCTCCTCATTTTCTCTCTCTTCTACGCTGAATTTTCTAGCTAAACTGATCCATAGGAAATAGCTCTAACTATTTAAACCTTCTAAGTGGCTTCAGACCTTGCATGGACGAATTGAACCTTATGAAGACACCTCCTCCTTCTTAGTGTAAGGAGATGAATGGAGGGTGTTGGTACAGAAATATGCCCCAACCTTTGTGCAAGTTAATGAGCTAGTCTCCTTGATCTTTGTCACCATTCCAACTGACTTGAATAGGTTAGCAGGGTGTAGATTCATCTCTCTGGGACTTCAAAAGAGGGTTCCACAAGCTGGAATACTTGAAAAGGAAGCCGAAGACCGGAAGGGGAGCTCTGGGGGTCAACCCTCTGATGCTTAAGCAGTTGTTTGCTGGAAAATCTCAAGGTATATTTTAGGAAAGTTCTTGCGTACCTTTGGTTTTTTTCCAGGCTCCCTTTTATAGTATTTTGATGAATAGTGGTGAATCTAGGGTTCTACGTTTGTTATGGGAGGTTAAGTCTCCTCTCTTTTGAGGACTCTTTCCTCCCTTATCTTTGCAGGACCCTCATTTTGGTTGGAGTCTATCTCTTCAAGCGACGGGAATGACTCCTCATGGGAGAGTCTTTTGAATCCCAGATAAGCTTGATAAAAAGACGGGGACTCCTTTGAATTGAGGAATGTCCACGAAAACCTGATTACTAGGATAAGGCTTGCTTCAAGCTTTCCCATCACAGTAATTAATTTTCTCCCATGCTAGAAGGTGTTTAGGTAATTTCACTAAAATCCAAATTTTAGTTTTTTTTAATTCCCCAACTTACTACTTAGCTTAAAGATATACTATTTCTCCAAAAACACAAAAATTCATATTAATCTCATGTTGATTCAATTTTACTTTTACCCTTATTGTGTTTTCATGCATTTCAACCCAAACCTTTTGCCAAAGCTCAATCAAACCTAGAGTGGAGTATGTGATACTTAATGTGAAATGGATTGTCCCTCATAATAAAACACGTGGGACTAAGACACTACCTAGAAGTGGGGAATAGATTAATTCAATTTATGATTGAGCAAACACCAATTTTAACCTAATTAAACCACAATTATTTTTTCTCAAATTAATTGTGCAATAAAGTGTAACAACCCCTTTTTTAACATGAACAACCCAAACCCATCATGTAGATTGATATGAATTTGTCAATTTAACGATTAACACTCAATCTCCCACAACGAATCCCAACCAAGGAAACAATCACCAAAACCACTTCTAATGCTAAATAATCAAAATATCAAACACATAGTGTGCGTATGAGCATCAATTGCAACTGTATAAGCAGATTAAATAATAAAGAAGCACAATCAATTGTTGACGCAGAAACCCAACTTGGAAAAACTGCAAGGAACAACTTGAGGTTCACTGAAGCCAAATCCACTATCCCAAGGTCAATCTATAAGTACTCAAATCTTATACCTCAACCAATACCATGGTTAGATACTCCTTTCCTTTAATAGATCTCTTCACTGAAAGTCCATCTTCAATGTTATGGATAGCTTCACTTGAACTCTCCATATCAATGGATTTTTTAGGCCTCGATCAATCTTCTCCACCAAGATTCTCGGTATGTACACTCCTTGACGTGGTGATCTTTAACCAATATCTTCTTTTCCAATGTGTGAAGTTTGACTCTCTAGTCTTAAGATGAATAGCTTTTAGATTTAAAGATCTAGGGTTGTTCCTAAGCTCTCAAGATCCAGAATTCTACTCACATGACGCTTACCCTAGCATAGGAAAACTTCCCACTATTTATACGTTCAGAATAAGGTTTGTCTCAAAGATCAAGTAAACCAAAATTCACAAGTGGCCAATCCAGCAGTGGGAGGGTGGTGGCGGCTGGAATAAAAAGGAATACAAGCCATAACAGAGGAGTATGGACCGCTCGAGCGACCTCAGGACTAGTCGAACTGTCTCAAGACCTCACAAGCGACCTGAGAGCCACCCAGAGGACGGTCTCTACTGCCCACACGTCAAAATTTCCTGGTTTTATCCCTAAATGTTTAGAGACTGCTTTTCTGTTGACCAATTTTATCCTTATTTCGGACCTATAAATAGGTGTGTCTTTTCTTTAGCTAGGGTAACCCTTTAGCAAGCCATTTGAGAGACAAAACTCATATTCTACCTAAAGTGCTTCTACGACAACCCTAGATCCGTAAAACCCAAGGCTACCTTCTAGAGATTCTACCCAACCTCACAACTTGGTGTTAAAGATCTTCAATGGTTTGAACCAAACCCATTGACATGTGCATACCGAGGACCATTAGCCTGCTCATGATAGCTCGAGGCCTAAAGGATCCTTTGCGGAAGTGAATCCAAGTGAAGCTACATATAATGTCGAAGGAGACCTTTTGGCAGAGAGACATATCAAAGGAAGGGATCATCTAACCATGATTTTGGTTGAGGCATATGACTTGAGTCCTTGTATGCTGACTTTGGGGTAGTATATTAGGTTTTGGTGAACTGAGAAAGTTCCCCACGATTTTTCCCGAGGAGGATTTTTCAAATCAACAAATCACTTGTGTTCCTTATTGTTTATGCATATACACTTGTGATTGTTTACACATACGCGCACTGTGTTTTTAGATGAATGATTGAAATCTATTTCATCTATAGTTGCATTTGGTTTTAGGATCGCCATGAGATTGAGTGTTTGAGTGAATTAATTAAACAATTAACAACACCAATCTTCATGGGTTCATTGGGTTATGGTGATTAAAAGGGGTTCTTACTAATTAATTAAACAATCATTATGAGAAGTGGTAATGTGGTAGAGTTAGGTTTCAAGTGGGCAATGAGTGTAGTAGCTCCCTCGGGCATGCTCCTTGTACAACCAAGCGAAGAGCTAGTGAGGTCCGAAATGGAATATCGTATATAGTGTCTAATTTTTAATCGATTGTACTTAAAATCAAAAAACCTATTCAACCCCTCTAGGTAGTGTCGTGTGTTTCACGTGTATAATTATGAAGGAAGATCCACATCATTTCTCCCTCTTCTAGAAACAACAAGAATATTTTCAATAAGAACCCTAGAAGTCATTTCTAGATAAATTCCTAATTCCTTTTATTCTCTAATTATCCTAAGTCTAATTAATTAAACCAAGTGTTTCATAGGTGTCTAAGGTCATTATTGTTGTCTTAAGCTTGAAGCTACATCACAGTGATCTCAATATGGCAATGTAGCTTGATCTCCTTCCCTTCCTTGTCGCTTATGGATCATGATCTTTAAAGCTTGATGACCATGGAATTAGGTTGAGATCAAGTAAGACTAGAGGAAATTAGTTAATTTGAAACATAATCCTAACAATCTCTCCCTTTGGCAATTTCATGACAAAATACAAGATTAAGAAAATAAAGATTGCAACTCGAAAACCACTAAGAACAAAGTACATGAAAGCTTTTGAAGATTATAGTCTTGTACACAACTGCTCAACCAATACCTCGTGAAAAAAACCATATCTAAATAATACATAACATAACTATAAGTAAGGAAATCACCAAGAAAAGCATAGGACATTTTCATGTTAACGTCATGCAAGAAAAAATATGTAACATATATAAGCAATGCTAGCCCATTATGCTTCAAAACCTATAGATTTATCAAAGGCAATACACAAGAAGCTCTACCCTTTAGTTAGAGTTTACAAATAACATAACAAGAAAAATAGGTGACTTTATGTCAAATTTGTGTATGTACTCCCCTGAGTATTTCAACAAACTCCCCCTTACTCTATTCTCATGTGACTAATCCTAGATAGTAAATCAAATTTCTCCCAAAATTCTCCCCCATTTTGTCACAAAGTGCCAAACACACAATCATAACAAGGAAAATATAGAAACATGCCACATTAAACAGATAACAATACAAATTATTTAGCATGAATAGGCATATAGAATAAAGAAAATGACAAACATGAAATATAACTCCAAGTCAAGGATGATAAGAAACATCAAAGCAAAAGTTTAAAAGTGAGTCACAACAAAAGAAAAATCAACAAAGAAAAACCAAAGTACTTTAATACAAGACCATGAATTAATAAACTCTCGCAAAACTCACATATGGTCCTATACTAAGTCTCTGAACTCCAACAAATCAAGTGGCTATATCTGGTGCTCCACCATTATCACCATCATGTGTCTGTCTCTTATGCTCATAACTCTCATCAATGAATATTGCATTCTGTAGCATCTGTCTGACACGCCTCATCTCCCATCTAATCGATCTCTGATCTCTCTCAATCCGAAGAATTCTCCCATCAAGAGAATCTAGTCTAAATGCAGTGAGACTATGTTACTTATCTATACTGATCTGAGTATGATCTAAAGCTTCTATAAAAACAGTCCACCAAGAAAGGGAAGATGTGGGTTTAGCTTTATATGGTGGTGCATGCGAAGTGCTAGCATATATGTGCCTCGGTGGTGGTGCACTCCTCAATGGAAAAGCCTTATAGGCGGGAGTAGGTGTCTTAGGCTCCACACCCTATTCCTTTGCCTTTACGTCCATGGGATCGAACATGTATCGTTTGTGTGTCTCATTCTTTCGCATGGACTCCTTCCCAAGGAGTTTCTTGGCCTTTTCATCTAATTTGAATTTAGTGCAACAAGTCCCTTACCCAAACATATCCAGGTGATCAAGGAACACAAAAAAAAAAACCATCGCTAACTCCACCCTCACCATAAGCTCTCCGTACAACTCGGATGCAATATTGCAAAACCTAGGTAATGAATTATCAGGTCATGATGATAGGCATCATGTGCTACCTTGGGTAGGTGTAGGGTGGCGGCAATCAAGTTAGTGGAGAATTCGAACAACACACCTCAGACATAAGTCATGAAATGCTCTCTATCAACTATAGAGTTCCCAATGTATGCGTAAAACTCCCTAACTATGATCTCATTCGCCAGCTCAGGGGCCACGAAGAGCTTAATCCACCCTCTCAACTCAAAATTTATAGGGATAGTATTATTGTTTACCCAAAAATGAAGTTTCATATCGCGTTCCACCATTACAGGCCATGAAGCAAACTATCTTATATAAAGATATTGGTAATAGGAATCTTGAAAGCGGTTGCTTGTACTCTAGCTCGTTTCTCAACTCTTAGATGCATTTTCCCAAATCAATCGGTCACAAGGTGCAAACTTAAGTGAATAACACAAATCCAAAGTTGGAATATACCTAAATTCAATCTATACTATGTTTTGAGAAAATGTTTTAGCCTTGGGTAGGAGGAAAATGAAGTGGGTTCGTTTGTGGAGTGAGGATCTGAGTGTTAGTCTTGTCCTACTTCCTGTTCTAAGTTGTTCAGACCTTTATACCTCCTCAAATTGACTCACATGGGCCCCAAAACATATGCATGTGTATGTACAACCTAAACGCAACTATACGCACATGCATGGATGAAATAAGGATCAAAATATATGATGCAATTTTCATATTTAATAATCAAATGCAAAAATATCAGTAATTATGAAAATCAAACAAGTTCTCAAAATAGCATATCCATCTGTATTTCATTATCTAGGACATTACTCTAAGGCATATTAAGGAATATAGAATTCAATTTTAATGCATCCTAGAACAATATTCTCTTACTTTGTTCAAAGTCACACGTGTTCAAATATTCTATCTTTGACCAATTCAAGTGTAACGTGTGGAAAACTAAACTCTGACACCATTAGTAACCTGTCTAGATTAAAAGATTAATAAAGTTCTACATAGATTCCTAATGCATTATCTAAGTGAATACATAACCGGTTAGTGAGTGTCCTATATGCATATTTTAGTGTCCCTCCGGTGATTATGTCAATCATTTGCATATGTTGGTATAGTCCAATATATAATCATTGGGTCCACTATAAATATATGTCAAAGTCAAAGTAAGGTAGGCCTTAACGTGGTAAGTGATCCGCAACAAACTATAAAACTACAACTACAGACTCTAGATCCCGATCGCTATCCGCTTCTTTTTAGACACTCCCCTTGTTTTTTACATCCCTTCTTCTCAGAATGACTTCAATTAACACGATTGTGAATTTTGTAATTTTCAATGTATGCTTCAAACAGTGCAGAACTTAGCTCTTTGAGCTTTTACATATGAGCAATGATAATAAGCATTGAGTACTCTTAAAAATTCAAGTGCAATTGATCCAAGCTACTCAATTTTTTAAGCTTCGCATTTATAGTTGGCCACATTTAGCTCTTTTTCTCACAATTGGCTCTTTGGCATGTATTAAGGAGTTTGGGGATTTAATAACCTTTAGCCATGTATTCACCTATCACCTACACTTAGAGTCATGTAAGGCGTTTAATCAATCAAGCTAGCTAGGACAATGGTTGACATGCACTTGGTTTTTGAATTTTCACAAAGAACAAATTAATTAAGCACAAGAGAATTGGTTCAGGATCATACAATAAGATTTACAACATTTAAGTTCTCTATCCCCTAATATGGCTCATAGTAATACACTTAACTTTGAATTAAAGATGCATATACTACAAATCAAATTAAAGTGGGATTATCATGATCAATAGCAAACGAAAATCTTTTTGCTTTTTTTCCCCAATGTTTTTGTATTTTTTTCAAAATAACATAAAAATAGATATGCATAAACATGCAATAACAAGGAAAAATAGAGACTAGACATCAAAAATCTTTTTGGATTTTCAATTTCTATTTTTTTTTTTTTTTGCTTTTCCTACAAGAAAACAAAAACATACAATAAAAATATGTACAATGCATAAACCTAGGGTGTTTGGTGCAATGCATGACTTATGCATCTAGGTTCATATTCTCACCTCACCTACTTCTTAGGTGACTCAACTCCCTTTGTAGCACTCCAGGTTTTCAATTTGGTTGAGGTGGTGAACTGCTCAAAGGGCTCTATATACACCCAAACTTGTTTTCCCTTCTAATTTCTCAAGTAAGGTTGGGGAATGGGTGTATGACTTACTCTCTTCTCTTCGGATGTAGATAAGTCAATTTTTACCTTTGGAGTAGAAGGAATCAATTTCACTCTAGCTTGTGAGACCTCAATAGGTGATGCATTCCTAGGCATAGACTCACATGACCAATCCATTTTCTTAGTTATTTTGATTCATTACTTGATTATTCAAAGCCTTGGATTGGTTAGTTAGATACATGAGCTTCTTATTCAAGGCTTCCCAACTATGCATGCAATGTGTGTTATAGTGACCATGCTATCCACAAGTGAAACACATCAAGTGTTTGGCTTGGGTCTCCTTAATAACCGTCTTTTTTAACTGCATACCTTCACAATTTTTAGCTTTAGGTGGACTTGTGTTCCCTCGTAGGGGAGACGGGTTGGGATTACCAGTCACAAACATGGTCTTGGAAGAAGTGGTGGTGGTATTTTCATTAATGTACCCTAAACCTTGTTTGTCACTAACACTTTTTCCCATAGATAACATTTTATCTAATTTCTTAAATCCTAAGAACAATATTTTTGAGAGTTCTTATGACTTTTAAAGGTCTCTAAGTGCATCCGGATGGTAATTTTGCATACGGATGGTCCAAACTTTCTTCCAAAACCTTTACAAGTGCGTTCGAATGCACTATCCATGTCCCGATGTGGATGACTTTCTGCCCCAGACTTCTGACTCGATTTTGAATTAGTTAGAAGCCGATTTTCAAAATTGTCATGAAATACACCTTTGTTTCTATTGAAGTATACTTCTAATGCAGCAAGAATCAGCTCAATCGGGCATCGGGAAAAAACATCACGACCAAAATACTAAGGTGTCAAATTTCTTCTTACCTACATTTTTTCCAAATATGGGTTTTAACTCCAAAATATTTTTGAACTTCTAATATACCCCCTATCATATATCCTAAAGTTTCTCGACCTCCTGGATTCATTTTCTAATTCGTTTTGACCTAAAACCTTTAGAATTTCACTTACTCAATTCTTCTTAATAGTAATTACCATGAAATATCAAGTCACCCGAAAGTCTCCACAATTACCAAACTCACCGTCTTACAATCATTTATGTATCTTTAATTCATTTTATATTAACGCAATGTATAATAGTCTAACATAAACCAAAATAAATACATTGGGGCTTACATGTCCCAGTAAGCATATCGGGATCAGCACCTCCACCAGGTGACCTCTCATTTCTTCCTCGAGTTTTCTGGGGTCAATGCTCTCCAGTTAGCATGTTTCCTGCAATGAGTTTCCCTTAGTTGAAACTACATAACATTCTCAGCCAATAACTTGATCTCCTCTAATTTCTCCTATCCCCTTTTTTGGTTGGTAATTGAAGGAGTAGATGGTAGTTATGGTTGGTCATCCAAGAATGATAATATATGTTGAAGGAAAATCCATCACCGAGAATTCTACCTTGTAGGTGATTTGTGTAGGGTTGTGCCCTACTATTATGGGAAGAGAGATTGATCCCAACGAATAGGGTTTCTCGCCTAAAAACCCTACAATTGGAGCTCTGATGGGTCTGAGCTTATGCCTCTCAATCTCCAACGAATCGAAATCATTTCAAAAATTATGTTAATCAAGCTCTCATTATCTATCAAGACTCTTCTCACGGTGTGGTTTGATGCAATTACTGAGATGATTAAGGGGTATTCATAAGAGAAATGAACTCCCTTGAGGTCTTCACCAGAAAATGTAATTGGTTGGTTGACTTTGGGCATCTTTCATGGATGTACAAGGTTGATCTCCTCCGGATCTAGGTCTGCTTGAGCTCTTTGTGAATAAGCTCGTTGTGTTGAACTACTTTTGCCTCAGCTGCCAGCCTTCCTATGATTAATTTTATTTCTCCCAATGGCTATTGATGCTAACGATCTCTAGATCCTGGTTTCCTTGGAATGGAGCTCCATCTGCTCTCTTGTTCCATTCTATAAATCTCCCCAAATAGCCTCCCTAGATCATATCTTCTGTCTAATAAGGTGACTAGTTGGTGTACATGTGTTGCACATGCATCAATTTGAATAGCTCAGAAGGCACTAGGAAGAGAAAAAGAGGACTTTCACTATAAAAATCCTACATTTGGTAAGTCATTATATCTAGAAGGCTCCGTCATCACTTCTAGAAGGGCACTCCACACCTTGGGAGAAGAACCTATAACGGCCAAATATTCCCATAATTATTCTCATACAAATCTATTAGGACTACACCATCATTGTGTACCCATTTGTAGAATTTGGCCGAGGTCCCTTATGTTCTCCTCCTTCATATTGGTAGAGAATATAATTATGGACTTGTTGAAATTGATGGATTGTCATGATGCTCTACTAAATTTATCAAGAACCTGCATTAAACTCAGAGCCTGCTCTACCGCAACTTTTACAAAGAAAAGTGAGTCATCAGCAAAAAATAAATGGTTAAGTGTTGGGCTCCTTCTGCGAAGCCTAATGCCACTGAATCCCCCCACCCTCGTTTCTTTGATTATCATTCTAGATAGGGCATCTGCTACTAGTAAAAAAATATATGGGGAAGCCTAAAATTACACCTTTCCTCCCCATTAATGTTGGCAGTATAGTGGACTGTTGTGATGCACTACAACATTAGGTGAACCCATTTGGGGTGAAATCCCATCCTCAGCATTACTCCTTCAATAAAAGTCCCATTCAACCCTATCATAAGTTTTATTCAAGTCAATCTTGATAGCCATAGCCTCAATATCATTTGATTTTCTAGTTTTTAGGAAGTGCAGGGCTTCATTTTCCACAAGAAGGCTATCCTGAATTTGTCTATGGGGAACAACGGCAGCTTGATTTGGTGCAATAAGATGGTTTAAAATAGATTTCAACTTATTTGAAAGCACGTTTGAAATTATTTTGTAGCTGAAACTGCATAAAGCAATTGGCCTGAATCGGTTAATGACTCAGGAGCATTTTCTTTTGGGATCATCACAATATTGAACACAGTAAGTTCCTTGAATAGAAACCCAATTTCAAAGAAATCCATGACCCCTTTGCATAGATCCTCCCCCACTATATGCCAGAATTTATGATAGAAGATACTTGGATAGCCATCTGGTCTAGGAGCTTTGATTGGGCCTAGTTGTTCGCATGCTCTGTAGACTTCCTTATTTGATATTGGCTTCAACATATTGATATTCATCTCCTCCATGATTAATTAGGGAATCATGTTCAAGACCTCTTCCATGTTCCTCAGGCCACTGGTGGAATATAGTTGATGGAAATAGTCTTGAATATGGTCATTAAACTCTTCCTCCTCTTCAATTCAAGTACATCTGATGTTTTTAGTTTGAGAATTTGGTTTCTCTGCCTACACTAAATTGTAGTTATATGGAAAAGTTTTGTATTCTGATCCCCTACCTTCAACCAATTAATCCTCAACCGCTGCATCGAATATTGTTCCTCTTTTTGCCAAATCATATCAATCTTTGAAGCCACATCAAATTCTTTTTTAAATTTTCTTCCATTGATTCCTTGGATCGGATTTCAGCAAGTTCAGATTGTAGTACTGCTAGGCTTTCTTTATGGTTCTCAATATCAAAGGTCCTCTTACTCCATTCTTAAAGCTTGTAGCTACAATTCTTCATCTTTTGTTTTGCAATGAACATGTGAGAGCCTCGTAAATCTGATCTCCATATCTCTTTAACTATCTTTTCACACTCAAAATTCTCCAGCCACATTATTTCAAATTTGAAAGTATATGAAATTTTCTTTGCAAATCCCAAATAGATGAGAATAGAGTTATGGTTGGATCCCATTCTGATCTCATGAAACACTTGCGCATCAGGAAATTTCTGTCTCCATTCTATATTTACCAATACCCTATCGATTCTTTCCTGAACATTTGCTTTGCCTGGTCTATTGTTTGACCAGGTGAAACAAGGGCCTTTGAAATCAAGTTCCATCATTTGAAAATTTGAAATAAAATTCGCAAAATTCCTCTGCCTTCTTTTAGCTCTTGTCTTTTCCTCCAACTTTATCCCAAATGGAGCCAATAGCATTAAAGTCACCTGCAATCATCCATGGCAATATAGAATTCCCCCCAGAGCTTTAAGACCATGCCATATCCTCTGTCTTCAAGCATAATCTGGGTCAGCGTAGATGAAAATGGCCTGCAAAAAGTATTGATTATATTTTTGTTGGAAAAGTCAACTGCAAGGGTTATCTCATTTTTTTTTGTTTCCATTAGGAAAATTATTCCTAGACGAAGGAAGCTAACCATCCCTCTAAGTGTATGAACTATTCGGGGTCGCCCAATTCCTTGGCAAGTCCATGAGAGTACTAACAAGGACCTTGTGGCTATTCGAGACCAGCCAACACCGCCTTTTCTGAGTCAGAAAAACTTAAATCTGGAAGAGAGCTTGGATCCTGGGAGAGCCATTGTAACATACTGACATTCATATCATTCTCATCTTGGTATTCCATGCCATCCACCCCATGATTTTGCATAACTGCCTCGTTCCTCACTCCCATCTCTACAAGCACACCTAGGTTGTCTATCTGATTTTGGCCCTTTGCAATTAGTTTGGGTTTCTTCTTTGTGATAGAGGTCGCCTTCTTTATGATGGTTTTATGTTCACTCTGCTTTTTCGTTTGGAGTTTTCACTTGTGGGGTCTTGTATATCATCAATTTGTTTCAACTCCATTCTCAATGGTGCTTCCCAGGATTTGAGTTTCTTTTGTTGGATCTCTAGATTTTTATAGGCCTCAATCAACTCAATGCCTTTTCTTTTGAGTTCATCTCACCAAATTCTATCATTAGCTGCTACCTATCTTGGTTCTGTCCCATTCTAGAATTATAAGACTCAAGGTAGAGGTTTTAGATATCAAGAGTGGGTTCAAGTTTGGTGGGTTGTAGGTTTATTACAAGGTATAGGTTGTTAGGTTGGTTTCATTGTTGTGAGTCATTTGGTTTCTAGTCTAATTGTGGGATTGTTATTGGATCAAGACAGTTGGGTTGGTTTTGGGTCACCAAATCATGAGACAAGTGGGTTGGCCTTTCGGGTGGTTCAGTAACAAAGTAGCTAAGTTGATTAGGGTTTTCCTTTGGGTTAAATTTTGTTGAAAATACCTGTGAATTAAGAATTGAGGTCCCAACTTCATTTTCCTTTATCTTTTTGTGCCACTCCCTCTATATAGCTAGACAAACTACTATTTCCCTGCTAATATCGTCTCCACTATCTTTGTGCTCATCCTCTGCACATTTGCCGTTACTCGGGGAGCCCTGTTGCAAGACATATATTGTTTTGGAGTTGGGGGTTAGTGATTCAGGCTTCCGGTTTGTGAGTGGCGCTTCTTTCTCTCTAGCCTGACCATTGCCCTGTTCACTCACTTCACAACTGTGTTGCTGACGCGCCACTGGTGTAGATACATCTTCTCTGGCCGACTGTGAATTTAGGGTTAATTGATTCCTTAATTTCATAGCCTACTTCAAAGACCATTTTTCCTTGAAGAAAACACTGGGTTGATGTGGTGAGGCTCGTATGTCTGGACCGTAATTATTATCCTATGATTCCTCTGTTTTCTCTTCAAGACACTAGGTAGAGCTATGCCCCCAATCTTCCACAATTGTAACAAAAATCAGAGAGTCTCTTGTATTTGAAGCTAATCCAGAGATCTTCCAAATTATCTCTCATCAAGAAAAAGCCTCTCTTAAGTGGCTCAGTGATATCGATTCGACACCTTACTCATAATGGATATGATTCAGGGTCAATTCTTTAGCTGATTCTTTTAACTGGATGGTCTACCCCAATACTCTTCCAATTCTCTAGGCATTATTTTTTATCATCATATCCAAGGGAAGTCCCCAGATCTGCGTCCAAAATTCAGTAGAATTGAAAAGATACTCGGGCACTGTTTCTTGTGGCATGCACTTCCTTAACACCAATAGAAACCCCATCACCGATCAGAGGCCTTCGTTCAGGATTTTATTCTTGTCCCCTTCATCCTTAAACTAGAATAGATAGGTGCTCTTCTCCCAATGGGTTTTGCAAACCCCAATTTGGTCTTCCATGCCACTAGTAATACATTGCTACCCCTTGTTTGTTTAGGGTTGAGTCTAAAATGATTTTTCCCATCATATGGTACTATTGTAGTTCCTTTGTGTTGGATGGGTTGGTGTAAAGTGAGAGTCGCAGTTGAAACTTCTAGTATGAACTTGCTTCCTGCTCCATTCAATGAGTATGAATGGGATAGAGGTTGATTTGGGTTGTGTGATGGTATTGGTGAGATGGATTCGACAGAAATAGAATACGGGTGTAATGTTTCTTTGTAGTTCGTAAAGAAAAGGGTTTATGTGAGGTTGTGTTTAGCAGGGTGGGTGGCTGGGATATAATGGATTTAGAAGGTGATTCACTCATTGTTAATATAGAGAAGGTTGGTTCAGGGAGGTCGTAATAGAATTTAGGCTATTGTGGATAGAAGTGGGTGCAGACATTAAAAAATTTAAAAATTAATGTCTATTTGGGCTCAAATCATTTAGATAAATGAAATTGTTTTGGACCTAAATTTCATAAGCCCAAATGTTACAAGTCTAAATTTAATTAAATAGACTTGAGTTGGACCTAAATTCCACAACCCAAGTAATACAAGTCCAAATATAATTAACCAGGCTTGTTAAATTAAATTAAAATTGACCTAAATTCCATAGGCTCAAATTTAAAAAAATTTCAATGAAAATTGAGGTTGAGTCCTCCTAGATGGACTTATAATGACTTGAGTCCGGCAATGAAACTTATTTGGGGGTAAGTCCATTTTTAAATTTATATGCAGGTACTTAAGTTCACTTTTTTTTTTAATCTCAAAAATACCCTTAACGGTGTTAATTTTGTTCAGGTATGGAAAGCCACAGAGGTTAGTTGATTAAGATATATATGGAAGGAAGATATGCCTACCTGACTTTATTCTAGTAATTGTCGGTCACAATCTTTCCATAATATTTGAAATTAAAATTCTTATTCATTATTCGTATGTTACACATTGATCAAATTGAAAATCAAAGTTCACCACCATGATCGAAAAAACTCAAAAAGTTGTCCATGAAGCACTAACAAAAACTGAATTTGATATGGGAAAAGAAAGTACTTGGATGTATTCATCACTCACCAACATCTTACATGAGGCTTCCGATTCAAATTCTCTATCGAAAAACAATGCTTCATAGCTCATACTTTTTTCCTCAAATAATTCTTGGTGAATTTCATTAGTCAGAATTTCCCCGAAAGCAACTTCTAATAATGTCATCTAACTATAAGATGGGTTCATCATGGAAAGTAAAATTTCCAACCTCCAATGAATCACCTTTTCCCAAATCAGATTCATCATTGGATTGGATATGATTATCAACTTTACCATCAACACATGAAACAAAGTATTCCCATGCACCAACAAGGTGTTCGACGAAATGCCCTTAAGCATGTTACTATTTTTTCAATTCTTGAAATACCATGTTACTACTTTTTTTCTGCTCATGTTACTATTTTTTTTGCGCATGTTACTACTTTTTGGATGATCGTTAAGGTTTCGATTTAGGTCTCGAGTTAGTTGGTTTTGTATTTTTGTGAAAAAGACGACGTTGTACCGGTACAATTTTTTTATCCATATTACTATTTCTATTTTGTTGGGCTTGTTCATGTTACTACCTTTTTTCATGTTACTATTTTTTATTAAACATGTTACTATTTTTTTTTATAACCATGTTACTCTTAATATTGAATGTTAATATTTTTTCGAAAATATCAATATTCAATGTTACTATTTTTTGTTGAGTATGTTACTATTTTTTATTTTTTGAATGTTACTATGTTTTTGTGTTTAAATGGTACTATTTTTTGTGTTTAAATTGTACTATTTTTTGTGTTTGAATGTTACTAGTTTTTGTTTTTAATGTTAATATTAAATATTACTATTTTTCTGAAATATCAATATTAAATGTTACTATTTTTTATTGAGTATGTTACTATTATTTTTTCAAATATTAATATACAATATTACTATTTTTTATTTTTTAATGATAATATTTTTTGTGTTTAAATGGTATTGTTTTTTGTGTTTAAATGATATTTTTTTTTTTTGTATTTAAATGTTACTATTTTTTAGTAATATATATATATAATGAAAATATATATGTTACTATATATATATATATATATATATATATATATATATATATATATATATATATATATATGAGAGAGAGAAAAAATTGACAAAAAAAGCGGACTTTATAACAAATAAATTTTCTTGGCGGACTTAAGTTCAAACAAGTCTGTATAGGGGGACCGACCTCCAAATTTCTCAACTTTTAAAAGTAAAGTGAGTTGGACTTAAATTCCATAAATTAACTAAAACCCACAAATTTGTTGGATAGCCCACTACTTGAAGCTTATATAAGGGTATTCAGGTAAAAATACCCCTATATGGATAACCACTTCCAACAATATAAATAGAGGTTTGGGAGAAGCCAAGATAGAGGCCAAGGGGAAGAAATGAGAACCAGCTAAGGAGGAAGAAAGATCGCCGAAGCTCTACCCGAATCCACTTTCAGCCAAAGCCTTGCACATTCATCTCCGAGAAGAAGAGCACACCGCCAAAGTCCTTCTTTGAGAAATCCAAATCATCTTTAAGCCATTCAAAAATAAAACGGTGAGGAGATTCAACAAAGCAATTAAATATCGAAAAATGAGAGCCACTTCAATCCGACTCTCATTTTCAACAAATCCACCAAAGTCAAAGATTGAAGAACGAGGATCACGTTGATCAAGTCCTCATCGTCACTAAATCCACCAAAAGTATCATCAAATTGAAGAACAAGAATCACGCTGGTTTAGCCCTTATCTTCATCAAATTCACCAAATCAAAGATCGAGAAATACACCGATCTGGTCCTCGTCATCATAAAATCTACTGTAAATCAGAGGACAATGCATGTGAGAAGCACGCCGAAGAGAGTCAACACCACTTTTATATTCAAATCAACAATTGTAATTTTGACGTTACTTTTGTATTACACAGAAAAATTGTTGTTACAGTGGGTTAGGGCTAGAATGAAGGGTTGAAGGAAAGAGGAGATTGAGGGTTATTTTGATACTTTATTCTATGTGAATCAGAATCGATTCAAGGAATGGTGTAATTAAAGTTCTTGGGTTTTGAGAAATACCGAGGATCACAACCAACTAAGATAACCTTGAAGGTTTTCTCAAAGAGAAATTATTTTAGAGAGAGAGAAAGATCTAATAGTAACTTAATGATATTAGTTAGGGGTGAGTACTGACTTCGACGGAGTCGAAAGTCATCATTGCGAACTCTGACTCCGAATTTAGTCGGAGTGAGCTTTCACCTTCGACTCCGACTTCGCACTATATTGACTTCGCCTCTGCCAATCGGAGTCAGAGCGGAATCAGAGCAAAAATTCGAAAATTGATAAAATAAGACAATAGATAGAGACAAAATATATACCAGACAAAAAATAGTGCATAAATATAACACACACATATATATTTGTCATATAATATATATATATATATATATATATATAGAGAGAGAGAGAGAGAGAGTTACTGTGTTATATAGCTTCAAATAGAGATCTAGTTCTCAGATATGAGATTTAAGATCATCGCAAGTGAGAACTTCAGTCGGAGAAGAACCCATCGTCGAAGATGAGACCGTAGGAGATGAGACCATCGCTGAGGAATCATAGGTGCTTCATTGAGATCTCAGATCTGAGGATCTGTGCATCGTCGACTGAGAGGGAGAGAGATAGAGGGGCTGGTTGCTCGTCCTTGAGAGAAAGAGAGAGAGAGATATGGAGATGGAGGGGCAGGTGGCTTGGGTCAACTGGGGTTTGGGTGTGTGTTGTCTGAGAGAGAGTGATAGACAAAGAGAGAGATGATTTTTGGGGTTGGACTTAAAAAGATAGGATTTTTTGATTTATAATAATATAATTTATAATTTATCTAAAATTAATAATTAATAAAAGCTGGAGTCAGAATTTTTTCGAATAGGCCTTCCAACTCTGACTCCGACTTCGATTGGAGTTTGCAATTTTTCTTCGAATCTGTCTATGACAAACTTTGACTCTAACGAAGGCACAATTAGTCCAGAGTCAGAACAGAATCAAATTTTCGAATTCTTGCACATCTTTAATATTAATTATCAAAATTAACATCTCAAAATTTAATTCCTCCAACTACATTACACCCTACAAGATCTGTCTCCCAAGGTTACTTTCCATCCATACACAATCTCTCACTTCTCTCTCTCTCTCTCTCTCCCTCCTCATTAATGCCCTAATTTCTGCCAATCAGATCCGTTGATCTCCTTTTTCCTCCCTCCTCTGCCAATCCAAAATCTTTTCTTACCCATCTCTCTCCTATTTGTCTCCTTTACTCTTAGGGGTGTTCAAATTTTTGATTACTCGCAAATTTTGACTTTACCCTACCCTACTCGACTCTATTGATCGGCTACTTTAAAGAATCGGGTAGGCCAATGAAAGATTTTTTGGTATTTCGCAAAAAGTCGGATTGGAATACAGAATATCTACAAAATTTTTGTATTCCTACCCTACCCTACCCGCGCGCACACACACACACACACACACAGATATATATATATATATATATATATATATATATATATATATATATATATATATATATATATATTCTTGTTGTGTTTTATTGTAATTATTTATGTATTATCGAATTTATTGTGTTTTTTTTAGTGTTATTGGCTTATTGTGTTAGTTAATTGGTGTTGGTTACTAAATTAAATTGTAAAAACCAAGTAAATTTAAACTTTTATGAAAAAGGGGCAAAATGGTAATTTGTCACTACGATACGAGTTACAAATCTGAATTTTTCTAGAGCTCGGATGACGAAACAGACCTCACCGTTGGATTCGTCTCACGAAATCTAGTTACCCAGACAAATTTCATCGAATTCCAAGATAGTTGGATTTTTCGCGTTTTACGAGGTGGTCGCGTCTCGGGTGACCCCAAAAACGAAATTTTTATTAAAATTTTGAAATTTGGGAAATAATTTAAATAAATTTCATATAAAATATTTTGAGCTTAAACCGGTACGAAATTTAATCATTTCGGGACGAAAACGGACCCGGAAAAGGAGGAACGTGTGGCGTGACGTGGCTCAAGCTTTAAAACTATAAATAAGGGGTCAAAAATCTGATTTTTCAGAGAGCATTCTGCTGGGTTCTCTGCTGGTCTTCAACGTTGGAGAGAAAGAGAGAAAAAAAGAGAGAAACTCAACCTTCTCTCTACGATCTACGGCCCTACGGTACTCGAATCAACACGAGCCAAGAATTAAAGTTGTTCTACTCGACGAGGGCTACTCCTACGTACCAAAAAGAGCGAATTTCACCGAAGTTCAAGAAACGGAATTTTGGGAAATCAAAGGCTAAGAACTTGAGTTGTGTTCTTGAAGTTTCCTACGGATATTTTACGCTTCAAGAGGTAGGGTTTTCTCCCTAATTAGGTTTATTTTCAACTTAGAATGATTATATGGAATGGGTAGGTTGTTAGAGAATTTTAACACTTGCCTATTGTTTAGAATTTGGTGCAATGGGTATTGAAAATCGGTAGATTGATAGAAGTTGTATCACTTGCCTATTATTGTGAAAATTGAGGAAATTGGTGTTGAGAATGGGTAGAATAATTTCTATCATGAACTAGGTATGTAGAAATTACTTAATGTGATTCTTAAGTTATGTGATTAATTGGGCAAATTATGTGATGACATGATTGGATGCCTTGAAGGTGTTTGAAATAAATGCAAATGTGAAATCAAGTATGTTTGCATAGATAATGTGATAACATGCTAGGGACTTGTTATGGGTGTGATATTAATATATGCCTTATGATATGTTAGCATTATGATAAGTGTGGAAATTATATGCTTAGAAATTGTGTTATACGAAATGTTGATGTATACATGTGATTTGTTGCTGGGTATAAAGTGTTAGTATATATTTATTGATATATTGACATTGAAATGGATAATGGTGATTATATGCTTGGGATATAAATTGACATGGAGTATGTTGATGTGTGGTTAATTGGGCCATATAACATTTATAGCTTATTGGACATGATTGTTGTATTGCAAATGTACATTACATTGCATTATGCACGGAGGCATCACATTCATGAACATTGAGCATGAGTGGGGGTGTGTATGCATGGTTGTAATCAAACACTACATACGGTGAATGATGGGTAGGCTCGGGAGTGTTGGATTGAAGATCCGACTGAGTCGTACGCTTTGCATGGTAAATAGGGTCGGGGGTTAGCAAGAAGGGCTAGAAGATCCCTCGGGTGTAAGACCCGGTAGTTGGGGTACATATTCCCTTGGTTCGGTCCATAAAGTGTATGGGTATACGCGGAACCCTCGGTGGAAGTCCATAAACTCCGTGTGGGTTGGGTTACCCTTGGTGTAAGTCCATAAATACCCATCCCAAGAAATATCAAGAGATTTTAAAATGGCCATTGGATGTACAACATCTATGGCGGGGCTTAGAATGTCCGGTTTTAAATACATGACATGACATGTGTTGTGGGAGCCAATGAGGGTTTGGGTTGAAGTTGCATGGGTGAGTCTCATCTCATTTCATGGCATGACATAGTAATTCTTATCATTGAATTGCGTATTCTTGATTGGAATGGTTGTTGCTTGTTAAATGTTGCATGTGAACATTTCATATGCATCTAGGTTGGGGAGTAGCCTTTTTAGGAGTTACCCTATTGAGCGTGACTCACCCTTTATGGGGACAACATTTCAGGTGCGGGCTACACACCAGTGGAAGGCTCTCACTTGGGGCCTCAAGGATGAAGAAAAGTCAACTTGTGGCTTTTAATTCACATTTTGTAAAACTATTGTGAAAAACTATTCTTTTGTAAAACATCCGCTAAGTTAATTTTTGGACATGTAATGTATGTAAAAGAATTGTAATCAAACTTATATGGACTATTTTAATGTAACATGGCATATTATTATATGGGTATGGATAAATGGACCCGGTGTGGTCAATGTTTACTTATAAATGGACCCGGTGTGGTCATTATTTATTCATAAATGGACCCGGTGTGGTCAATGCAGTATAATTGAACAGGTTGTGTTTTGGGTAGAGCTCCTCGTACAAAGGAGATTCTGCCCGAATTTGGTTAAATTAAGGACCCCCGGTTTTTTTGGGGCGTCACATAAATTGTTAAAATGATCCAAAAATTAATAAATAAAAAATATATGTTCATCCGATTTCCTACCCAACCTCCTACCTGATTGTTTTGGACAGAATTCCGGTAGAAATAATATAGATCGGATAGGATAAGCCAAGAAAAAAAAAATTCGTAAAATATTGGGTAAAAAAATGAAATATCATAATTATTAGCCGGAGGAGGGTAGGGTGAACACCCCTATTAATTATTCTCTCTCTCTCCGCTTTTCTTTTATGTTCTCTCTCAAGCGCCAGTTGACGCTAGTCACTAGCAATAGCCATGGCAACGAAGTCAGTAACTGCCAACGCTTGCCACGCCAGCAACACTAGGGGTGTCAAACGTGTCGGGTTTGGTCATTTAGTGTCGGGTTGATTTCGAGTTTGTATCAAAAATCTCAAAACTCGAACCTGACATGTTTAATAATCGTGTCAAGATGTGTAAACACTAACTTTACCTTGCCATTAAACAGGTTACCCGAACTTAACCTGTTTGACACGATTAATCGTTTTCGGGTTAACATACATAACATGATCTGTGTAACATGTTTAACACACATAATACAGACATGTTTAACACACATAACTGGTTTCCACACCAGTTCATTATCATTAAATACATCATTCAATCATTCATCCAAAATTTCAAATAATTTTTTTACAAATAACATATTACATCTCATCAATGAAATTAACTAAAATGCATTCAGGTTTCAACCAAAAAATTAAAGCAATAACTATACTAATATACTATTATAATAATGTTAAGAACTATATTACCAATTATTATAACATAAACAAAATTTAATAAGTAATAATGTTAAGACTACATCAATCATACATAATAGACAAATTATACTGCCGGGTTAAACAGGTATACAATAGATTAGTTCGGGTTTGTATCCACATCATGTCAATCTATTTAAAATATACGGGTTAATCAAATCAAAATTAAGTTGACATAATTTTGACATGAATCCAACATGATTTTTTTTTCGTATTTAAGCGCCTTGACCCATTTTAACTTATTAACTCATTTAATTTAGTGTTCGATCAATTACTGTCGTGTTTGTTTCGTGTCGCGTTAACGTACCGCATTCAATATTACCAGCCCTAAGCAACACCTCTAGGTATCTCTCACCCCCTCACTATCTACTCATCTCTATCCCTTCTCAGTCAGTTGCCTCCACGCTTGGCCATTATCCACAGCCTCTTCGCCCTCTCCTCTCCTTCCCTCCCCGCGGCGCCACCCAAAAGCCCCACCACCAGCGACTGCCACAACACCCCACGGTCACAAACCTAAACCACCAATCACGGCTACCACAACAGCCCTGTCCTTTTTCATGGACATAATGTTTGTTGAAATGTCTCAAATAAGTAGTTTTCCTTGCTCGAATTACTGATAAAGAAAGGTAACATTTTCAAACTCTTTCCGCAGGTTATTCGGAAACTAGGTAAAGCTGTCAGAGGTGCTTTCGTGATCTTTCATATAATACCATCAATGGATCTTTAATATGTCCATATTTGTGATTGTGTGATTGTTAATCTTCTATTAAGTAGGGCAGCTTTCAAATTACTGGTATGTTACCTTTCTCGCTCCTCTATTTTTGTAATTTGATTTTGAGTGTGAATACAAATATGTTTATTGTTGTCTTTTTTTTTTTTTAATTACTCCGTGCCTTTAGGCACAGAAAATAACTAGTGTGTATAATAAAATACAATATAATTTAAATCTCAAAGATAAACAAAATGATTTTTACTTTTCACGGTTGAGATCTCTTTAAATTTTTACATTAAAGTTAATCGACGGCTAATATTAACACCCTAAATTTAATAGAAAAAATAGGGTAATAAATGTGTGTTTGAGATGATTTTTTAAAAGTGTTTTTAGAACTAATAACTACTCATAAATCTATATCTATACTACTTTAAAAAGCCAGCATATGTGAAAAATATTTTGTTTTCCAATTTTATCCTCTAACATCACAACTATATCATCCATATCCTCTACACTTAATTGCTTCCCAGTTAACGTCTCCCTCTATTCCCACTTTCTCTCCCTCTTCTCTCTCTTTCTCTCCCTATTTCCTCTCTCAAATTCACAGACCTAGAGGCTCTACTTCTCTCAGCCGTTACAACCTCTTCCTCTCTCTGACTTTCTCTCCCTCTTTTCTCTCTCTCTTTCTTGCAAATTCACAGCCCTTGTCTTCATCTTCCACAAACCTAGGCGTTACAGTATCTTCCTCTCACTCTTCTCTCTCTTTGTCTTGCAATTACATGTATTAAATTACATAAATTAATTACACTTCAATTAGGCATCCAACAATTAATTTGTTTAATTAAAAAAACCGTTGATCTTCTTCAAAATTCTATTTACAATTGCCTTTTTCTGTGCAAAATATTCTTCGAATCCCATTGTCCTTCGCCCCTCTCTGTGAGACGCCGACTGGTTGTTGTGTTTTTGGCATCATCAATCTTTCCATTGCTAGAGGAACTCCAACCACTCCCTCTGACCACGTAACTGTCACGTGTGTTCCAATTATTAGTTTAGAATTTTTGGTTTTCTTTTGGCTTGAATTATTACTGAATTAGATTTCATTTATGTTGGTGTTTTCTTCTTTTTGGTTTCGTTTTTTATTCAATTTATTATTATATAATGTTTAGACGTTAAGTTGAGTCTGATGAGAGTTATAACTTAAAAAATTGTAATCGATCCTAACATTTTATGATCAATCACGAATAATTATCAGTTTTTTTTTTTACAAAGTGTAACATAATCTTTAATAATAATATCTCTAATAATATTGTTGACAGTGTGGCTAGAGTTTTAATTAGGTTCATTCATCCTCTGTTTCATTGCAATGAGAGTGGGGGGAAAGAATGGAAAGTGGAATTTTTCAATCTCGTATGTTTTAATGAAGAATCTCATTATGAAGCCTATTATGTTTTAGAGGAATTCAGGTTGACTGAATACAATCTACACACACATAAGAATCAGATTGTGCCATTTCCACAAGAATCAGGTTGTGGGGACTGTGGGAAGAGGTATTCAGAAGCTTTGCCTTCTCATTTGCTTAATTCTGTAACATTTGAGATATTAAATTGAGAGAAAAAGGTTCTCTCCAGTCCAATCCCTCACGGTACTCATGTAACCACTCTTGATTGATTTTTACCCAAAAACCATTTCTGATCTCTTTGTAACACCCCGTATTTTTCTTTTATAGATATGTATATAGATATATATAGTAAATAATTGTTGTAAAAAAAAAAAAAAACAACATGGATATGAGTAGTGACGATAGGAATAAAAACTAGAGATGCGAATTGATTGGGAAGTTAAGTTTCGAAGATGTTTAAACTTGGAAAGGGTGAATAGACAAGTTTCTAAAGGTTTTTAGGTCAAAATAAGGTTTCCATTGAGTCTGGAAGGTCGAAAAACCTTGGGAGAGTTAATATGAGGTGTATTAGAAGTTAGGAAGTATTTTGGAGTTAAAACACATTTTAGAGAAAATTTGGGTATAAAGGATTTTGGACACTGTCTACTATTTCGATCATAACTTTTTATTCTTAATTCCAAATGACCTGAAATTTTACAGTAGATAGTAGACATCTAGGGTTACAAAAGTGTATCTCATGAAAATTTTCCAATTCGACCTCTAAATGGGTCAAAAATGCATTGGCAGTGGAAGTAGAAAATCTGGGTAGTGACTACCGGTAGCCAAAATCAGCTACCGGTAGCCAATGGTCCAGTAAGGATCAGCTACCGGTAGCCAACCGGTAGTCGAGTGTCCAGTGTGTCCGAGCTACCGGTAGCCAAAATCAGCTACCGGTAGCCACTGTAAAAATCCGAATTTTTCTGTTCGCAAACCCTCGATTTTTCCCCCACTATAAATACATCCTCTCACCTCCTTAGCCTTCATTACACACCTTAAAACCCTAGAAAACATTAGAGAGAAAGAGGGGAAGAGAAAAACACAAGATCAAAGGTGAAAAATAAGGAATTAAAGGGTTGATTCAAGATCAAAGCCCTAATTTTTCCAAGAACATTAAGGTAGGGGTTTTCTCTCACTCACTTACATTGAGGCTAGGGTATTTATACATGTATGTTTTGGCTACTAATGGTATCTATATGCTATGGAATCATCCTCTCTTAAGCTTTTTGGCAAAGATTACATGTTTTACACAAAGTTAGGGTTTAATACCCATGAAATCTTCTTTCTCGTTTTAAAAACCCTAATGTTTGGAGAGTGATGTATTTCCTTCCTAAATGCTTTCTTTATTATGGATTTAAAAACCTTAATGCTTTGTGTTGGGTAGAAAAAATGATGTTATTGTGATCTCATGTATTTTCGTAGTTGGTTGTGGAATTGTTATATGTTATATTTTGGGGACTTTGGTTGGATGATTGTAAATTGACATAATTGTTGGAATGATATGCTTGGTTGGGATTTGTGATGCACATGAGTGAGAGGTTCCTTGTAAGGATGCTCACCCCTTCCCAAGAGGTTCCTTGTAAGGATGCTTGGGAAATAATGAAGTGATTGGTGGGAGGTTTCTTGTAAGAATGCTCACCCATTCTCAAGAGGTTCCTTGTAAGGATGCTTGAGAATTAAAGATGATCTAAAGAACGGGGGTGGAGGTTGCCCTAAAGTATGCCACCTACCGAATGAATGGGAGTGGAGGTTGCCTTAAAGTATGCCACTTACCGGAAGAATGGGGGTGGAGGTTGCCTTAAAGTATGCCACCTATCTAAAGAATGGACTCTCAAGAGGTTCCTGGTAAGGATGCTTGAGAGTCAAAGATGACCTAAACGGGGGTGGAGGTTACCCTAAAGTATGCCACCTACCGAAAAAATTGTTGGAAATTGTTTATGGCAATTAATGGTGATTATATGTATGTGATACTCAATTGTTCATTTAAGTAATATTTTTACATAAACTTGAGATCGTTTTTAAATGTCACTGCTTTATTTCAAATTACGTATCTATGTTATGTTAAAAATGAGACCGACCGTTTTAAATGCTTTTCTAAACCTTGTATGGGTTTGAGAGGAATGTTTCTACAGAGCTTTGTGCTCACCCCCTACCGCTAAAATTTTTCAGATTACCCGCTTGAGGAGGACGCAAGGGTCGAGGAACCCGCCACTTGGGAGGCTCCACTCGAAGGGAATATAGATTCCGAGGTGGACCTATAGAGATATAGTTTCTTTTGTACTAGACTAGGACATTCTTTTGAAACACTGTGTAGTCTAGTTTCTTTTGTTTATTTCCGCTGCGCTATATTAGTTGATTTTTGGTATGTAAAGGCCAAGATGGGTCTATTCTTTTGGGATAATATTGTAAATTCTATGGATGATTTTATGAAGTCTTATTTATTAATGGATTATTTTAGTGCTCTCATGATGTAAATGGTTTTAGAATGTAATGCCGTCTAGGGTGTGTTTTGGGGTGTTACACTCTTCCCCACTTATTTTCTCCCTATAATTTACCCCATCTCAAGAGTTATCTAGCCCACTTACTTGTAATTTCCTACATTGTTATATTTATGATCATTTGAGTGCATGCTTTATTCTTCTCAATTTCTAGAGAATCAGATTATTGAAGTAAATTATGTTCTTACCCATGAATTAATCTTGTCAAGTATTGTGTCGTGTTCAAATTGACCTACATAACCTATGAATTAAAAACATTTTTTGGGCATGATAAAAATTTTTAGATTTTGTCACACATCCATATAATAAGGGACAAGAGATTTTGAGTTCCCAACTTATAAAACTATTCGAGCGACATCTCTGTCTACTCCCTTGCCTTTTCTTTCTCTCTTTCCTTCATTCCTCACTCTCACCCATCTCGAAGCTTCGTAATTGGTAAAGTTAAAAGGTATGCTTTGCTTTTGTCTTACATGGAATGGTTTTGTTTTGATCCTTTGTACACATGTTTGATGTTGGACCGGTAGAACGTGTGTTGTTCTTGAGTGAAATTTCATTCAATTAATTCATATCTCTAATCTCTAATCTGTGGTGAATCTGTGTATAAGGGGATATCAAATGACTATATCAGTTTGAATTTTGATACTTTGATGTAGTAGAATCCTTAAAGATGTTTAGATTAGTCGATACCTGGTCAATCTTTTTCTTACTGTTTGTTTTTCATGATACTTATATACTTTTATGGTGTACCCATGCACATGTGTGTGTGCGCGTGAGAGGGAGATAAGCAAATCATTTAGCTGTCTTTTTCTTCATTCTACTGAGTAGTATTCTACTGCAACAATGGGAAACATGGATCAATCCATAGAATAGGTAAATGTATAGAACATTCATACTTGTTTCTGAAAACAGCGTAGTTAGCCTGAAGAAATAGCAGTACACTCAAGATCAGGACGACATTGGAACAAATTGATAAGAATGACAATTCTGCCTGCTCAAATAGGAACCATGCAACAATAGCAACAACAATGACTCCGCATGAAACACGCCGCTGCCTCCATAATATAACATCAGCAGCTAGGAACAAAAGATGAATGATTAGTACAGTTAAAATCACAAAATAGCTAACACAAACACGCAAGACAAATAGTTCTTTCCAATCACAGATATTCCAATTAATGAACAAAAGCAAATGTAAGAAGAGGGGATGTGGAGACTGCCGAGAACTCTTTAGAGCATGAACTATAAGCTTTTTGAGTTAATATTTTTTCCCACTGAAGTTCACACATTTCAGCTACTTCTGATTTTTTATTTCCTTTAACAGATATATCTATTTGTATATTGTCCTCCACTTATATATTCTTTTTTTTTAAACCTTAACAATATGGTTATCATCAAGATCATTTATTACCATGTCCATTTGTTCACTGAATTTTATTAAACTCAATTGTGAGACAACATCTTTTATTGATTGCGGAACACAAGAAAAATACTTCTTGAATAAACCTTCCCTCCAATGTTTTCCCTCTTACTCCCTGCTCATTTTTCGTAGTTATAGTGTATACAAGTAAAACAAGATGCTTTGTGGTCCAGCAAGTAGAAAAATTGGAAGACCCTGAAACACCAAAAGAACCATCAACGAAAAGGCAAAAAAAATGAAGCATTCAAATACATGGAGATTATGGTTCAAGTTTATTTAGTTTTGATAAACATCAAGTTTCTTGGTAAACTTTTTTTATATTGGCTTTTATGACCTATACTCTGTTCTCCTTTTTCTTTATGATAATATCAAACAAAGGTAAATGTTTGTGAACATTATATTGTGCTTTCTTTTTTTGTTTTCCATTGTTCTAATATTCTCATTGTAATCGAATCCAATTTTGCACACCAATATCAGAACCTTAGAGTATTGGCTCCAAAGGTAAATCATATCACATCTCTCTGTTTTTTTTTTTTTTTTTTGTTCGGTATTTGACTGTGATCTCTGCATTGTTTGTACGCATTTCCTTCTGTAACATTGTTGGATGGAGTAAGGGTTAGGTGGAGGAGAGAAAAGATCAATGGATATGGGGGGAGGAAGTGGAAATGGCTGGGGTGAGTGGCAAAGAAGATGCTTGTCTCCTTACCTCAAGATTCCATATTTATTTATCCTGAAAATTTGTCTTATTTAAATACTGTAAATGGACATTACATTAGCACATCACACATCTTTAGGAATCATGCAGTAAATTGATGTTGATATTTCTACATGGTCATGATGCTATTTCTGTAAATTATTTATCGGTTGCATTTTATGATAGTCTACTAGGTTAGGCTTTTAATCGATTTATGTTATTTTCTTCATGCTGAAACATTTTCTTGGAATCATGCCATTGCATCGCTGAGCTCAATATTGTGCATCTGACTGCTATCTTTAATGTGGATCATTACTTGATTTCATGGATCAGGTTATGGGAGCATATGCATACAACATAGAGCACATATTGATGGTTGACATCATACCTGATTCCTCTGTGCCCAAAGCAATGACTGAGATAAATGCAGGTGTGGAACTTTAATGTTTTGCTTGTTGTCATTACCGCACATTCACACTTTGAACTAACTGGTGCATGTGGTATAGAGCAAGAATACATATTGTACATTGTGTAAGATTTAAATATAATGCATTACCTTCTTGACTATCCTAGGTTGATTTGTAGAATGAAACATGCCGCTTTTTTTCCACCTAAGAATTCTTTTTTTTTTTTTTTTAATTTTGCTAAACTTTAATTTTATTTTACGTTAAATCTGATTAATTCTTGAATCTTACAGTATCGGTGTTGGTGAGGAATCTTAAAGTTGTATTTGACTCCACATCGGTAGTTAAAAGTGACTTGACCATCTGGTGCTTGCACCTGTCAACTAACAATACCCTGTTAAACTATATTTACAGCTAAAATATTAATATTCAGGTACTTTAAGTGCAAGCCTTTTACTGATAACACAACTACTATAGTAAAACAATTTTTCCATTCAAATTACAAAATAGTAAATTGGCAATTATCATGAAAGAAGTCCTTGAATTGCATCTCTTGCTGCTTCGCATTTCAACTTCAATATATATTATTAGAATTTATTGTGTATTCCTTTATTTCGAATCAAAAGTTTAAACCTCCTATTACCCCCCTCAAATTTATTGAAAATGCATTTAGTACAAACCTATTTCATTGTTCTTCAAAAAATAACAATATGGCAATGCAGCTTTTAAGATTGTTTTCTGTCATTGTTCTTATTCACAGAAAATATGGACTTCATTCAAAAGCTGTTCTGGAATAATCTTACAGCAGATTTCATGGTTTCTATGGGTACAATAGCAGACTAACAAAGGAGACAAAGATAGAGACAAAATGGAGATTAGAGAGAGACGAATCAAATATGAGAATCAAGCTTCGTATCAACTTTATAAATTTTAATGCTTTTTTTTTTTTTTTATCTAGCAGATTTTTTTTGTAGAGAGTCTATTTTATTTTCACCAAGATCACATAGAGCAAGTGATTATTTTTCATTTGGATGGTTGATATGAGCATCTGCAAATTTAGAGTTGAAGCAGAGGATTCCATTTTTCAATCTTCCCTCAAAACTTTTGTTAGTTGTATTCAACTGTTGTTCAATAGTTCCAATTGAGATTTTGTTTGGTTGACGATCAAGGGAGGTTCGATGAGTAGTAATTGGTAGGTTGGTTCCTCTAAAGAAACCCTTGTGGTCTATTTCATACACATCGCTTGCTTGTGGATTGGAAAGACAACGACATTACTTCAACAAGGTATCCATTTTTTAACTTAAGGGGCCTTTATATTCTGTTTTTCATAAGTTTCCTTACATTAGATTTTTTTTTTAACAACATTAGCACATTAATCAATAGTGTATTAACTTAGTTATGGTAACTTTGATTGAATAACAATCCATTCTTATTTAACTGTAAAACTTTTGTTCATATGCTGGTACAATTTACTCACAAATCGTTGAGATTGTGTTGCGAGATATCATAAACCTTGGATCATTTCAACATCTTAACATTATTTAATTCAAGAAGGTAAGTACCCTTTTCTTCTGTTTTTCATTAGTGCCACAACTGTTAGGAATTCCTTTAAAGTTAATAAGGAAATGTCAAAATTCAATATTTATTATATGCCTTATGTGATATAGTTTAAGCAGTAGGTGTCTTCAAGGATAAAGAGGAAGAAAGACAACTCCTGCTCTTGCATCATAAAGAACTAATTATAGATCTCAAACACTAATCACATTGTTTCCAGTGAAAGAGGACTAAAATTTGTCTATCCTTGGTAAAGATCGCAATGTACAATTACATTGTGAACAAAATTCAAGCTATTACAAGCTATCTTGGGAATGATTTTCAATTATGTGCCTTACTACTCTGTCTTCTTTATTGTTTTTTGGGAGTTTTTTTTTTTACTTTAAATTTAATCTGATTTTTCATGAATTTTACCATTGGAATATTGTATTATAATTCCAATTAGGGATTAGAATCGTTTGTCCGAATGATTGGAATCGTTAGTCTAACAACAACTTTCGCGTGTACTTTTGGAACATTTTATGGCAGGCCCTTTTTCATATTCTTCTCCTCAATGCCTTAACTTTTTGTGATACTTTAGTCTTATATTTCTATTATAGCCCTTGGAATCAATTTATTTTCTGTTGTTATTCCTTTTCCATTTTATGTGTGAGGATTTTTAAAATCTTGCAATTTAAGGATGTTTAACCACTCATTTTTTTTCCGAAAGGTTTAATCATTCATTTTTTTGTGGATGTTTTATGTGTAGGAGGTACCCATTTCTAAAAAGGACAAAGGTCATGGATTGACTTGCTTGGTTTTGTTAGTTATCTTCATTTCCCAAGTTTCAAGAGATGGTTATTTACTAAAGATAACAATGACCATTCTCTATAGACATAACCATAGGGACGATTATTTATTTATGCTCGGGTCTATTAAGGGTTTAATCATAATAGAGCTCTTTGTAAAGAGTCCACGTGCAACGCACGTGTGCAACAGTTAGTACTTTAAAAAAGAAAAAAAAGTGTTTGGAACCTCCCCACCACCACCGTTAACACCCCACCACAACATCTACCACAACAACTACCACCACCACCACCCTCCCCGCCCCACCACCACCATCACCATCACCACCACCTCCACCACCCCACCACCACCGCCGCCGCTACCACCACTGTCGTCACCCCACCACTACCATCTCCCACACCGCCCCACCACCACCATCATCACCACCACCATAATCGCCAATCCACCACAACTACTGTCGCCACCCTACCGCCACCCACCACCATCGTCATCTCATGCTTATATTTATGACCACTACCACAATCATCTCACTACCACTGTCGCCCACCATTAGCACCTACCACCACCATTGTTGCCTACCACCAGCCACCACCAACCACTCTCATAACCCACCACCACCTATCGTCGCCCACAATCGCCGACAACCACTATCACACCTACCACCACCAACCATCACCACCCGTCATTGCCCACCACCGCCGCGGCGCCGCCACCCACTGTCACCCACCCCTATCACACCTACCACCACCACTGTCATTCGCCAGACCCATCACACTATTGCCCAGAAGCACCCATCGTCGCCCACCACTACCATTGTCACCACCCACCACTACCACCGTCGTCGCCTCACCATCACCGTCGCTTACCACCACCCACACCCACCACCACTACCACCGTCAACATCACCCATGGTTGTCACTACCACCATTGTCACTCATAACCCAACACCACCATCACTGTTGTCACCCACGACGGCCACCACCACCACTATCGCCCACCACCACTCACCCCCACTATAACCAGTGTTTAAATTCTTTTCTCTCTCCTCTATGTTTGTGATTTGATTTTGGGTATAAATACAAATATATTTATTGTTGACCATTTTTTTATTATTCTGTGCCTTCAGACATGAGCAATAACTAGTATATATATATATATATATATGATAAAGTAAAGAATCTGCAAAAACAAATTGTTCAAGAAATTTGTAGTATTATTCCTAATGCTTTTTGAAATAGAAAAAAATCATATAGTTTGTTTACCTTATGAGAAAGGTTTTGCTGAGGAATATATTCCTACAAAGGTAAGATTAACTCAAATGAATAAAGAATATTTAAAAATATGTAAAAAAAGAAATTCAGTCTTTATCAAAAAAATCATTAATACGGATTTATTGTTGCTTTCAAAATTTGTTAAACTAAGCGAGATAGTTGGAAGGTGAATGGAAGTGATGGGTTGAAATTCACCAGTATTTCATTTTTTACAGAATTGTTCAAGAACACCTATAATTGTTGTTTTAAAAAAGAGGAAAAATATTAATTTCATAATTCTTTGTATTTAGATTAGTTAAATTTTGTAGCTATTAGTTGTCTATCAAGTATGAAGCTCACCGTATTAAAACTCATCATATTGAAATCATTTCTGATGGGGTAGGTGCATATTGTGCAATGTTAAGAGTTTTGTTTCCTCTGTAGTGTAGGACTGTCAAAATGTCACACAACACGATTAACCAACGCAAATCAACACAAAGCTAAGTAGATTTATGTGAGATTTTAATGGGTGTGGGTGGACCCATTAGAACCATTTAATAAACGGGTCGTATTCAAGCTGAGACATGTTAACCCTGTTAGACGGGTCGTATTGGCTAATTTCGTGAAGTCTTTGTAAATCTTAAACTATTTCATTGCCATGATGTTACAACCATGAAGATTTGAAAGTGTCAAATGGAAGGGAGGAGATCGTGCTTCAAGCTACATTAACTGAACTCTCCATATGCATCTTCATGCTTAGGACAAAGGTAATGAACTTAGAGACTTAAGATGATCCCCTGATTTAATTTATCAGACTTGGGAGGATTAGTGTAAAAATAGAATCAATAATTGATGTGTATGACTTCTAGTTGTTCTTTAAAGAAAAGTTTTTCTAAATCTCTTTTGTATTTTAAAAATATGATTGAGTCATTAGCGGAGCCCTCTTGAGCAACACCTTTTAGTATTGAATAGTACAAATTTTTGCTTGGATTTAGGTTTAAAAAATAGAAGGAACCGCCCTATGTTCACTAGCCTTTACTAGAGCAGTCTCTAGAAGACTTGGGGAAAAATTAGGCCAACACTAATGGAGGAGTAGCAAGGATCGCCCTTTGGGTCGCTCGAGCGGTCTTGCTCTCCTAGGTCGGTTTGAAATTCTTTTTTCATTTTAGTGATCACTACCCTCTGACCGCCCTTCCACTACTCGAGTGGTCATTCATAAATTTGTGTTTTCTTGGTCCCCAAGAATAACTATTCTGAGCTTATTGAAGAAAAGAATGGTCTAACTATGGTATTGATTGAGGTATGAGACTCGAGTAATTGTAAATTGAACTAGGGATAGTGAATTGGGTTTTGGCGAACCCTGGGTGATTTTTCATGAGGAGAATTTCCACGACAACAAATCACTTGTGTAATTTATTTCCTTTTGTATTCACTTGTGATTTGATGTTCACACGAGCATTACGTGTTTGATTTAATGCTTGATTGAATACTCATAGTTTCTTGGCTGGGATCCCTATGAGAGATTGAGTGTTGAGTGATTAGTTGATAAAATCAATACACTAACCTTCATGGGTTCAAGGGGTCATTATCGTTTAAAAGGGGTTCTTGTAAACCCCTATGTGTGTGTGTGTGTGTGTGTGTGTATAGTCCTATGTGTTGCATGTATAAATGATGAGTTAGGAATAAGTTATATAGGTTGTATTAGATGATATTAGGTAACCTTTTAGTTTGATATTAGATTGATTTGAAATTTTGATAGTAGAAATTAGATCTCAAGACCTACAAAAATGTATTCCACAAATATTCGGTGAATCGACTTCTAACTAGGCCCAAATTGCATTGGAAGTTCATACAACAAATGGAGTTACGTTCGAACACAAGCTACGTTTGAACGAAGCAAAGTTACAGTACTTTGGTGTCTGAAAAAAATCGAGATACTGGGAGCAAGGCACATTCAAACGCATGTGACATTTGAACGTAAGTGGGATTTCTACAGCGATCAGGCTCGCGTCAACTGTTCGGATTCTGGCCCTATAAATACCCTAAGGACATCCTTTACATCAGTTTCAGCAGTTTTCAACCCTAGGGAACCTTAGAGAGCAAGAGAAAAGGAAAAGATGCAAGATTAGAAGGGATTTTCATGTTGGGAACGGATCAAACACACTAGGGTTACGTACAAACATCAAATTAAGGTAGGCATTTCTTTCCAAATCTATCCATTGATGCTAGGGTAACTATATAAGTATGTTTGGAATTCCTATCGTAGCTATATGATAAATATTCATTGATTCTAGGCTTTCTTGCAATTACTAGAACGTTATTAATGGGATTTATGTTTTATATTGCAAAAACTATTGTTTTTACTTCCGAAATCCCAGACTTTTAATAAGTAGAGGTTTTGCAGATGCTACTATCTAGTTCTTGAATTACAAACCCAAATTCTTGATTCTTATCAAATAAATTATGATTTGAAGATCTCTTGTATGTTATTTTCAATTATTTTAGTGAGAATGTGATTTGATGAAAGGTGTTTGAAATTATCTCTTGTATTGGGGTATGATGCACGTGGGTTACCCTCAATCGGGTATCATAGAGTGTTTATATGTTTTATGGGACCTTGAGGAGTACCATGATTTCCTATCACTCGCAGTGGGTTGGTTCCTCATGGGGTTTCAAACACTATTTGTTCACGATGTATCGAGGCTAAGGATTGATATACCATAATCCTAGGAAGAATTCTTCCCTACCGATGCGTCGGTATACACCCTTCCTGAAGTTGTTTATGATGTGACCCTGTGGGTTGTTACTTTGAAAATGTAGAGTTTTGTGGGCTAGGATATTCTCGTTGTGTAGATTCACTGTAGTCAAGCCTACATACATAAGATATATTGTTGGAATTGGTTTATTGTTTCAAAGTTGGTTTTATTTCTCGTTATTTTAATGCATTCAATGTAAACTTGAGATCTTATACGTGTCCTTGTTTTACTTCTGAGGTTATATATGATATTTTGTATTGTTTTACTTCCGAGGTTATATATGATATTTTGTAAAGTGTGACAACCTGTTTTTATATGTTTTAAAACCTTGTGCGGGTTTGGGAGGATGTTGCTACAAAGCTTATTGCTTACCCCCTACAATCAAATATTTTTCAGATTATGGGATTGAAGAGGATCTTGGACTAGAGGAACAGGTAAACTAGGATGCTGATATTGATGGTCATGTGGATCCCGAGGCAAATATTTAGAGATGTTACTCTAGTAGATGGATTTGAATTACTTTAGTTTTAATGATGTATTAAACATTCTTTAGTTAGTTAGTTTTGGGAATAATGTTCTTTCAGTTTTGGATTCCAAAGTTTAGTATCTTGGTTTTGGATTATGATTTAGCTACTATGACTAAGGAATAAATTTCTTGTTGTTTTTGGATATTATTAATTGCTCTCATGGTATGAATGGTTATTAGTTAGTAATGCTCAAGTTGTGGAATTTTGGGCGTCATAGTTCTCACACTTAACATACATATCATTATGTGACGAGATAATCATGGTATTTGTAGGTTAAAAATTGGTGTTTGTTGAGCATAATTTTTAATTAACCCATTCACCTCCCTCTAGGTAGTGTCGTGCAACCTACGTGTATAATCATAAGAGAAGACCCACTATGTGTCTCTCCCTGTTTCGCGACAATATGTATGAAAGACATAACATAATCATAGTCATGGTAAGCACCTCGAGAAATATAGGGCATTTTCATGTTATCATCATGCAAGTGCAAATATGTAACATATGAAAAAAAAATACTGGCCCAGTATGTTTGAGAACCTATGAATATAGCAACGGCATTGCACAAGTTCTCCCCCTTAGTTGGTGTTCATAAGGTGACTTCATGTCAAGTTTGTCTATGTACTCCCCCTATAGAACAAACTCCCACCTACTCTATTCTCATGCACTAACTCATGCTAGCAAACAAAAAATTTTCCTAAATTACCCAAAAATTCTCCCCTTTTTTGTCACTAAGTGCCAAACCAATGACATATCAAGACAGGCAAGGTAAAAATATGGTATCACAAAGAGACATCAAAACAAATCAACTAGCAACAATAGACAAAAAGACATAAAGCAAATGACAAACATGACATATAACTCCAAGTCTAAAATAATAAAGCATCAAAGCACATGACTAGAAGTGCATCACAAAAAAAAATAAAATAAATAACAGAGTACTTAAGTACATGTCCATGAATAAATAAAAATAACTCTTAAGCTCCCACATAGTCGGTTAGATATATATTTGTAATTGACTAATTTCATGGAGTCCATTGTCATGATGCTATAAAGATTAAAGATCCGGAAACGTCATTAAAGGAAGGGGATCAAGTGTCAAAGCTACATCATTCATATTTCGGTTGCACCTTCAAGCTTAAGACAAAGATAATGACCTAGATACTTAAGATGATCACTTGGTTTAATAGACTTAGGAGGATTAGAGTAAAAATAAAATTAGTGATTAATCCATGTATGACTCCCAGGTGATTTTAAATGAAAATATTTTCTAAACCATTTTGTTTTTTGAAAACATAGTTTAAGCCATAAGTGGGCCCCTCTTGAGAAATACCTTTTAGTGCTCAAGAGGACAAGTTTTTTACTTGGTTTTAGGCTTAAAAAACCAGTAGGGACCACCCTATGCTCACTAACCTTCACTAGAGCGATCTCTTTATGAGCTCGCTCCAGTGGTCCTTCATGGTCACTCGAGTGGTTTATGCTCCTATATAGGTTGGAAACATGATTCTCATTCCAATGCAAGCCACCCTATGACTGCCCTCCCCCTGATCGAATGGTCATTTTCGAATCTGAATTTTCTTATTTAGTAAGACTTCACTTATTTCGGACTTATAAATAGGGATAGCCTTTCCCTCAGCTAAGTTAAGCTTTGTGAGATTTTTAAAAGAGAAAACTCATCTTCTACCTTGAGAGCTTCAACCACTAATCTAGATCCCTAAATCTAAAAGCTACCACTAAAGATTCTATCCAACTTCACAACTTGGTGGTGAAGATCTTGATGATTTAGACCTAAATCCATTGGTGTGTGCATACTGGGAATCCTTGGCATGCTCGTAATTGCTCGAGGCCTAACCGTGCAGCGGGGAGGTCAAAGTAAAGCTATGCTAGACGTCAAAGGATGGCCTTTAGCAGAGAGACAACAAGGAAATGAGCAACTAGCCATGGGACTGGTTGAGGTATAAGACTCGAGTACTTGTATGTTGACTTTGTAAGTAGTTGATTAGGTTCCGCAGTTTTTCCCGAGAAGGGTTTTCTACGTCAACAAATCAATTGTGTAATTTATTGTTTATCGTATATACTTGTGATTGTTAGCACACAGGTGCACTATATGTTTGTTGGAATGATTGTTTGACTGCATAGTTGTGTAATTTGGGTTTGAAATTTGGGATTTATGTGAGATTGATTGTGAGCAAATTAATTGAAGATTAATTAAAATCAATCGTCAAGTGTGAAATGGGTTATGATGACTAAACGGGTTCTCACATTTATTGCTATATCTTTGTGGGAAGATGTAATTGTGGTCGTTTAGATTTTTATTGGTAATAAATTAGACTAAAATTGAAAAATCTATTCACCCTTCTCTAGGCCAAGTGTCTATAGCTCCACATGTATAATCGTGAGGGAAGATCCATATCGGTTCTCCTCCCCTCCTCCACCCCCCCCTCCTCGAACAAAATTGGTATTAGAGTATGGTTGTCCTGAGTCCATAGACACTTGTAGGCATTTCTTGTTTTTCCTTACATACCTAGTTTGCCTTCAAGAGATCTATTTGTTGCTATTAGCTAGTATCAAATGGATTCTCAAAAATAAAAACGAGGTTCAATTGCATGACCACCTCTTTTTGATGGTTCTAACTTTGCTTATTGGAAAGCTCGCATGAGAGTATTTCTTAAATTAATTAATTAGAGAATATGGTTGACAATGCAAGAGAGTTGGAGTCGTCCCACTGCCACCACAGAATTAGAAGGTGGGGAAGCGGTGGTTGAAGTGAAATCCCTAAAGACTTGGTCGAAGACAGAGATCGAATCGGCGGAGTGGAACTTTGAAGGCTTGAATGCGATATTCAATGTCGTTACACCAAACGAGTTCCAAATGATCGCTAACTTTGAGACTTCCAAAGAAGCATGGGACATCTTGGTTGTTTCCCACAAAAGGAATTCCATAGTGAAGATGTCTAGACTCCAACGGTACACCTATCAGTTTAAGATGCAAGATGATGAAATATTTAGTGAATTTTATGCTAAATTATGCGATATTGTAAATTCATCTTTTGCATTAGATACCAAGGTTGATCATGTGACCATCAAGTGAAAAATCATGAAATCTATCCCCAAGAGGTTTCATGCTAAGGTCACATCATTGAAAACGACTGTAAACAAGGAGTTGGTGTCGGTTGAAGTCCTTTTGAGATAAACCTTTCATCCCTAAATAAACAAAAAGGCATTGTCTTGAACTCAATGAAACAAGAGGGAGGTAAATTCGAGTCACCCTAATTATGAGAGAAAAACCTAGCCTTAATTGCATGTCATTGATGGTAGTCAATCGAATGGCATGACTCAACCTTCCAGGGTGGGGACTTCGATATTGCTTTTCGGTCGCCACTAAGGAAACCCTTTGTCTGTGAAAATGGTTCGAGTTCAACGTGGCTTACTATCCCTATTAGGGGGAACCCATTTAAAACCTTTGGCCTGACTCACACATTGGAACTTTTAGATGTCGATGCTCGGGCTCCCACTTTTGAAGCATTAATTCGAGACTTTGGTTACTTCAAGGCCAGCAATGTGGAGTTCTTAAGGTTGAAAGGAATGCCTAACAAACCTACTACTCCTAAGGAGGAAAGAGAGAGACAGAGACAGAGATAGAGGGGGGAGGGAATAAGCTCTTGAGAAGATGATAAGAGAAAGGGGCAAGGTTTTCAATACTTTGAATGTCAAGGATTTGAACATATTGCATCAGAATGACCAAATCAAACTAAAAAAGATATGCCCAAGAAAAAGATGAGAGCTATAAAGACCAAATGGAATGATAGTGAAAGTGAGTCAACCTAGAGTGATGACTCCTCTTGTAATGATGATGAAGGGAACTTTATGGCCTTTGTAGGTTCACACCCCCCCCCCCCAGGGGAAAAACTTCAATGAGTGAAAGTTCAGGCAAGTCCTACCATGACGGTAGAAGACTTGGAAAAAGAAATCCCCACATGTGTGGAGGATAAAGATTGTTTTGAGGATATGTAATATGTATATGACCAATTTTATGTCCAATTCCTCAAACAATGAGAGAATGTGCTTTCCTTGAGTGGTCAAGTGAACTCAAGGGAGGAAGAAAGAAAAGTACTTCATGTGGACTTGGTTAAGTTCAAAGCTCAAATATGAGGGCTAGAGGAAGAGAAAAAGTTTCTTCTTAATCGATTGAGCTTCCTTGAGAGAGAATGTCATGAGCTTATGAAGTCAAAGAAGAATCTTAAAGTCAAAATGTGCCAAACTTGATAAAGATCTTCATGAATCAAATGAACTCTCTCATAGACTTCTCCAAAGCAATGAGAAGTTTGATAGGATGTTATCTATGAAAAAGAGTGTGGATAATAAGCGTGGTTTAGGCTACATAATTGAACACACCAGCATGTCTTCCAAGGCCGTGTTTGTGAAAGGTAACACCAATCCATCAGCCTCACAAGAAAGTACAAGTCCTAAAAAGACTAAAAATGGTAAGGGGAGGCACTTAAAGAATAATGTGATTAAGGAAACCCAAACAAACCATAATATGTGTTATACTCGTGGAGAATATAGTCATCATAGTAGACATTACATGAAAAATAGGGATGTCTTAAATAAAGAGCTTATGTATCTAGCCAGCCAATCCAAGTCAAAGTTTTCTAAGTTTTTGGAGAGGTCTTATGAGTCCAAGTATATGCATGCATCATCTTCTCATAGACTACATGCTAGAGTGCACAAAGGTTCTTCTACCCCTAAGTCAAAATTGATCTACATACATCTGGGAAGAAGAGAGTTAGGCATCCACCCATTCTTCGACTTAACCCAAGTTTTAGGAAGGGAAAGAAAGTATGGGTGACTAGGGAGGATCTTGAAAAACTCACCATCTCAACCAAGTTGAAAGTCTTGAGTGCTTCTAATATGGTCATGACTCCTAAGAAGATTTGAGCGGGAATCAGGTTCTTGGAGCTTCCCTAGGTCGTTCTTTACACTTCAAGAGGTAGGGTTCCCTCCTACTTAGGTTTATTTTCAACTTAGGTTGTTTATATGAGATGGGTAGGTTGATAGAAGTTGTATCACTTGCCTATTGTTGTGGAAATTGGTGAAATGGGTAGAATGAGCTCTATCTTAAAATGGGTACCGAAATGTGCTAAACAAATCTTGTAAAAAATGGGTTGTAGAATTTACTTGTTTGGTAAATTTCATGAAAAACTATAGGTACTTGAAGTGTAAAAAATGGATATGGAAATTGGGTAAAGTAAATTCTAAATTGAATTGGCATTTAGAAGTTGCTACTTTATAATTTCTTGGAAGATTGTGATATATGGATATTAAGAAATGAGTAAAATAAATTCTATTTTGAAATAGTTGTGTGGAAATCACTTAATATGATTTCTTGAGTCGTATGATGAGTTTGAGTGTATTATGTGATTACATGATTTGGGTGCCTTGAAGGTGTTTGATTAAAAGCCTATGTGAAAATTAGGTATGTTTTGCATGGACTATGTATAGAATGCTTGGATGTTGTATTGAGTGAATTGTTGATATATACATGCTTGTGATATATTGACATTGTGATAAATTATAGTATTTATATGCTCATGATATAATTTACCATGGATATGTTGATTTATGTTGAGTTTGTTCATATGACATTCATTACATATTGAACATGTGGCTAGTGTTGCAATGGTACATCACATTACATTTGCACGGGGGCATCGCATTCATGGGCCATAGGCATGAGGTGGGTGTGTGTGCATGGTGTGATCAAACACCATACTTGGTGATTGATGGTGGGCTCGGGAAAGTTGGATTGAAAATCCGACTGAGTTGCACAGTCGCATGAAAACTTGTGTCGGGTATAACAAGAAGGGCTAGACACTCCCTGTAAGACCCCGTACTAAAAATTAAATAAGGATACTAAAACCTTAAGAGTTCTTCCAATATGAATAAAATGATGGTAGAAACTTAGAATCATTGTTGAAAGCTTGATCATGAAGTTTGAGTTTCAAACGAATTGACATTCGGGTCAAACTTAGTTTCGAAGGTATGTAAGCTTAAGAAGGGTGATTGGGTAAGTTTCTAATTTATTTTTTTTAGGTCAAAATAATATTATCATTGAACATGGGAGATCCGAAAAACTTGGAATAGCCGTTTAGCACATATAGCGGTTCGGAGGAATAAAATAATAATTTTATTATTTCGAGTGTAAATTTACTTTAATTTTGAAATAAATCATAAAACCAAATGTTTTTAGGTTAAAAAAAAAACATTAAAAATGAATCCAGAACGTCGAAAAACCTTAGGATAGTCATATAGATCAAATTGGAGATTCTTAGTGGCAAAACCGTAATTTTGGAGAAAAACTCAAATTGCAGCCCAGTGAATAGTAAAAATCGGGGCTGCTATGTTTAAAACACCATTTTTCATTCCATTTGCTCCCATTCTTTCACCCCACTCTCACCTCCAACTTTTTAGAACCCTAGGGGAAGATAAAGGGAAGAAGAAAATGGGCAAAGAGAGTCTCTAAAGCTTGGGCTTTTGTTTGGACATTCTTGATTACAAGGTAGGAGTTTCCTTCCATTCACTTACATTGAGGATAGGGTTATTATATATGTATGTTTTCACTCTCATTCTTATATATATGGTATGAAATACTTGATTCTTGCAAAGATTATCATGTTTTAAACAAATCTATGGTGGAATAACTATTAAATCTTTTTTTCTCATCTTCAACCCTAGGTTTCAAGATAAAGGGGTTTTTCTTTTGATTTCTCCTATGTTCTTGATTTCAAAACTTTAGTGTTTCATATTGAACAACAAAATGGTATTTATCATGATCTCTTGTATTTTTCTTCATTGTTTATTTGAAATTGTCTCATGATGGATTTGTGGATTTTATGGAATTTGCTTGAAAAATTGGGGGTTTATGGTATTGTTGGTTATGTGAGATATTTGTTGGTATTTTATCTCTTGCGTGGTTGTACAATACGAACATGGATTACTATTGACCGGGTATCATGTAGTGGGTAGACGTCTTTATAAGTCACGCGGGTATGAACTTTTCCTACCACATGGAGTGGGTAGACGCCTTTCTAGCCGTGTGGATATGAACTTTTCCTATCACTAATGATCACGGATTAGTAACGTGGCTTGTGTCGGACATACAGTGTGGGTTATCGTGCATTGTACCAGAAATGGTTTCGACAAGAGTTTCGGGAAGTATGGGATTCCGCGAGAACTTGTTGGAAACGGTTTATGGTAGAATGGATTACCAATGGTATATTGTGTTTATTTATCTATTTCAATTACTGTTGCTATCTAAACTTGAGATCTGTTTAAATTTCCTCGTTTTACTTCAAATGTTATATAGGTTATTTGTGAAATGAGACCGACCGTTTTAAATGCTTTTCTAAACCTTGTTTGGGTTTGGGAGGATTTTTCTACAGAGTTTCGTGCTCACCCCCTACAGTTGAACATTTTTCAGAGTTTGTGCTAGAGGATGAGCTAGGTGCTAACGAGCCGGGCCATGGAGAGGCTTCACTAGAGGGATACTTGGATCCCGAGTGGGACATCTAGAGATGTCGTTGACTTTTGTTCTAGACTAGGATATTCTTTTGAAACACTGTGTAGTTTAGATTTCTTTTGTAATTTCTGCTGCGCTATAATAGTTAATGTTTTTTTTGGGAAATGTAAATGTCATTGTTGGGCTTATTCTGTTGATATTGTGGCCATGGCTTGGCTTATTCTTTTGGAATGTTATTGTGGGTATTACATACGATGAATGAAAATCTTTTGGGATAATGTTGTAAATAGTTTATGGATAAATGGACCCGGTGTGGTCGATGTAGTATAATTGCACAGGTTGTGTTTTGGGTAGAGCTCCCCGAACAAAGGAGACTCTGCCCGAATTTTGTTAAATTAAGGAATGATTGATATGAAGTCTTATTTATTGATGATTTATCTTAGTGCTCTCATGATGTAAATGGTTTTAGTATGTAATGCCGTCCAGGGTGGTTTTGGGGGCGTTACACTCCCTCTGGTGCAAGACCCGGCTACTGGTTTATACACTTCCTACGGTGCAGTCAAAAAAAATGTAATGGTGTGTGGAACTAGCGGTGCAATTCCAGAACTCCGCTACCCAACAAAGACACATGATTTTGTTTTATAAATGAAATGATCATTCGATGTGTAGCATCCAACAATGATCTTGTTTTATAAACACATGACTTTTATTTCAAAGTGATCATTGGATGTAATTCATCAATGGCGGATTTATTACACATTGGCATTGCATTGTGTTGAGGGAGCCGGTGAGAGCTCAGGTTAAAGTTCATGAGTGAGTCTCATCTCATTTCATGACATCGCATGGTAGAATTCCAACATTGAATTACATATTCTTGTTTGGGATGATTGTTACTTGATGAATGTTGCATGTGAACATTTCATATGCACTTAGGTTGGGGAGTAGCCTCTGTAGGAGATACTCTATTGAGCGTGGCTCACCCTATACGGGAAAATATTTCAGGTGCGGGATATACGCCGGAGGACGGCACTCATCCGGGCCCTTAAGGATGAAGAAAAGCCAAGATGTGGCTTCATTTTGTAAAATCATTGTAAAACTTGATTTTGAGCATGTAAATATTTGGAAATAGTCGTAATGGAACTCACATGGACTGTTTTGAATGTATAAATTCATGATGTGGGAGTATGAATTGATGTATATTGGACCTCGAATGGGTCTTGTGATTAAATGTTGTTATATGAGTATGGATAAATGGACCCGGTGTGGCCAATGTTGTATATTAGACCTCAGATGGGTCATGTGATTGTATGATTGCACAAGTTGTGTTTTGGGTAGAGCTTCCCGTTCAAATAAGACTCTGTCCAAATTTTGTTAAATTATGGATCCCGGTAAATGGGGCATAATGACGTGATATCGAGTTACACCGTATCCACGGACATTCCGCGAGTTGATGGGCGATCAACGGGTTGTCAAAGGACCCCGATTTTTGGGGCGTCACACTTTCAACTTTGATAGTTGACCACCGTGGCTCAATTCATATGACAACAATCACCACAATACTAGGAAAAGAAAAATTTGCTAAAAATTTGAGAGAGAGAGAAAGAGGGAGAAGCACATAGTGATGGCAAAAGTATCACAAACAATAAGAAATGCAAATCTGAACAACAATAGTTACCGATTTTTATTTTTTAGTACCTAACCAAAAAATAAAAATGTGATAACTTTTTCTTCAAAAAGTGATAAGCTTCACCTATAAAATGGTAAGTAAAAATTTATAATATAAAATAGGGCAGACTTCAATAAGCTCATCCGACGGTTTCAAATAGACTTATTCAACGACCAGCAACATCCATCTCAAAACCATTTACATTAATACACTCTAAAAATTGATTAAATATTCTAACCAAAAAGTAATATAGATATTCAATAAAATAATAAATAATAAGATGCTAATTTTTTTCCAATACCATAGTCAAACTCATCAATTATAAAAAAGACAGTAGTCAACGAGTCATCTTCATGGTGACAGCCTGGCAGGAAGCTGTTATTATCATTAGAAGACACATGCCTTCACTTTCAAATGTGATTAAAAATCATCATGCTATCTAAAAGAGGTATGAAGCTTCTTCTACATCTCATGTTGGGCTCTTTTGGAACCCTGTGTTATGAACATGGAATAGAATATTGCACTACAAAGAAGCAAAGTAACATTTTGATACCAAAAGAATGAATATTAAGCCTAGGTGCTTTATTAAAGAAGCATGTTCATATACATTCAAGGATGCAGGTCTGCCATGGTAAGTGCTCCAAACTTTCCAAATTGGGATGGCTGTAGACCAAAGAATGGTTGGGCTTTTCGGTTGATATTACAATTATGGGTAAGATTATAGCACCGAACGATATTTTTTTGGTACCTTAGAAAATTTTATATTTTATGGTCAAGTCAGGGGGTGTTGGGGTTGATCGTAGGATTATCAAAATATGATACAACTCGTTAACACGGTGTAAAATTAGAGGGTTTAGATCTTCCTTAAATTACTCGTTTCATAAATGAGTGGATCCGACACGACCGATTAATAAATAAATCGGGTATGAATAAAAAATCAATCAAAAAAAATACACGATATGACTCGTTTAAATACCGGTTATACACGATTCATACATGATACAAACTCATTATGACATGATTTGTTAGACATGAATTAATAAATGAATCAGGTATGAGTGAAATATTTTTTGACATGAACACGCTAAAACCCGACACGAACTTGGCTCACCTAACACAATTGACAAGCGCAATTGATCGTTGACATATCCCAACAATTTAAAATTAACTCTTATATTAAGTAATTAAGTGACAAATTTGAGAGGGTCTGAGTGTAATTTACCTTTTTTTTTATCTCAAAAAGTAATGTTATAATTCAATACTACTACTTTAAGCTAATTTATTGGCACAATTTATTAATTTAATGTATTTCAACAATTAAATTGGTATAACGCATATTAAAATTCACTGTCAATTCAATGATTATGAATAATTAAGTTAGAAAATTAAATCAATCAATAAATCCAAATAACATAGTTGGTTATAATTTAGATGGATTAGCTAGAAGATAATTTAACTCAATCTCAAATGTTCAGTATTTAAAGTAAAAAAATTTAATATATGAGTTAGGCTTAAAACAAAAAAAAAAATCCAAACTCAATTTAAATGCCAAATATACTCGAATTAAGGTCTCGGACTCAATTGAACCCAACCAAGAATTAATACGAATACTAGTCCAAGTTGTTTAATTTGATAATCAACTTTTTGTAAACTCAAAAATTTAAGTCCGAATTGAACCAAATTGCAACAAAAATTAGACGTGGAATAACCAATAATTAACAAAAATTAAACAAACTATATTAATGGGGATCTAAACCAACCCCAAAAGGTAGTTCAAGTGATAATATAGATGAGCTATAAATTTAGACGTCTTGAGTTCAAATCTTAACATTTTTTTGAGGGTCAGACCATAAGAGATTTATTTCTTATGAATACTCTTTCCGACGTGAATAACATGATTTTAACCAGATCGAGAAGAAGATTAGTCGAGATATGGATAAATTCACCTGCATACATAAACCATAGAAAAAAAATAAAAATATATATACAACTAATGGGTATATAAGCAAATAAAAGGCGTTTGATTACGCATTATTCTTAGTCATTGCACAAACCCCATTTCATAACTAGTCTCCTTACTTTACCTCCAACCCAATACAAAATCAAACCTGTCTCCCAAAAGTCCGCGCCATACCAAAATTACCCTTCTAACAACCATTCCACCACTTACTCAAACCTAGGGCATTTATGACCTTTCACAACCTCACACAATTGTTTAGTAACTAATTTCTTTTTGAAACTTCTGGTAATTACATAAGCATGTTTTATCCAAAGGTACTGCATATGCACAGACCATCCCCTTTCTTCCCTTTCTCTAGTGTTTGTGTTCTCTCTCTCTCTCTCATATTCCAATGTACAGAAGCATACGCCTCGATCTTCTGTATTCACCTCTAAAATTTTCATCATATTATGAACTACGGATAGCGCATATTATACATTGGTATACATTCAAATTTATTGATATAGATAGCGATAATTCCCGGCTGTGGCTGGCGTGGAGTTTTTATCCTTAGTAATGGTGGCGGCGATGGTCTACGACGCCGGAGCTGGTGGATATCCGGCAAGTGTGCTGACACTGGAGAGGGTGTTTCTAGCCAGCAAGAGAGTGGAGCTGGAGGTGTTCAGAGCTCGGGACAAAGCGAGGCACGTACATATCTTGCAAGGTGTTACCGGTGGTATTGTTGATTTTTTCGGTAGTTGGTTCCTCCGATCCCTACGTCGCCAAGTAATTTTGTCAAAGCCAGTTGAAAATGCCCTTTTTTTTGGTTCCTTTTCTCAGTTCTTGGGTTTTAGAGCGTTTATACTTGGGTAATTTTGTGTTATTGTTACTACTAATAGTTTGGTAAGATCAAGAAAATTTATGGGTATCATCAAATCCTTAAAACCTCTTTTGTCTTTTTGAGTTTGCTTTTTTAGTTCTCCAGTTCTTAGCTATTGACAGTGTTGCATATTAAAGGAAGATTCTGGGTCTTATTGCTATTGAGAGTGATCAATAGAGGATATTGTGGGCTTTCACTCAGCTTGAAGATAACACACACACACACACATGTATCTGATCATCCCTACCTCGTATGGTAATTTTATTGAAACCCATTAAAAAAACCCACAGAAAAGGGTCTTTTAGGTTTTGCTCATGGATTATTGGGTGTTAATAGGTTGTAAATTCAATGAAATTATAACCAAAAAAAAAAAATTCAATGACATTGCGGTCTTCTTGATGTTAATGTTCTGGTAAGCCAAAAAATATTACTGTCATCCATACCACAGTTAAACCTGTTTTCATTAGGTTGGATATTTATGGGTTGTGATTTCTTTATTCATTTCACCACCCAAAATGTTGCTTCAGTTGAGTTTTTCAATTGGTTTTTCCTGTATTGAATATATTCTCCATTCATGGGGTTGCTTCTTATATTTTGTAGGCTGTATTTTACAAATGTGAAATTGGGATCTCCGCAAAAGAATTCAATGTGCAGATTGATACTGGCAGTGCCATCTTATGGGTTACATGCAATTCCTGAAATGATTGCCCCCTATGGAGTGGACTAGGAGTAAATTTCTCCTTCTTCACCATCTTATTGCCCATTTAGTTTGTTGAACTGACGGAACTAGGATTTTTTTTTTTGTATTCCTCCGCTTACTAATGTTGTTTTGTGTTTTCAGATTGAGCTCAATTTCTTTGATCCCACAAGCTCATCAACTGCTTCTTTGGTTTCATGTTCACACACCATTTGTGCTTCTATAATTCGTTTTGCATCTGATGAATACTCTGCTCAGGGCAATCAGTGTGGCTACTCATTCAAGTATGGAGACGGAAGTGGGGCATCTGGTCATTATGTATCTGATTTGCTTTATTTTGACTCAATTTTGGGAGTTTCTTTAGCTGATAATTCTTCAGCTTCGATTATCTTTGGGTAAGTCGTTGTGGCATATGCGAGATCATTTGTTGTGTTGTCTTGTGTATATGTATGTCGTATTCATCTGCACGTTTTTTCCTGAGTGTGGAATTTGATACAGTCAGTGGAAAAAGAAAAGAGTTGGGCAAAAGAGTCCAGAAGCTAATAAAATGTAAATGTTGATGAATTTTTTTCTCACACAAAAAGACCATGTGTGGTTGCATAACTACCAAAGCAACAACATTAGCTTAAGTTACAACGTTGAACTGTGGATGACAGCATGACCATGCAAACCAACATGCACACTCATAACTAAATCAAAACTAGCATTTTTAGCAATAAAAAAATGTTACATGGAAGTAATTCATTAAGAATGATTACTGGTAACAAGGCTGAGTATTAAAGAAGTAATGTGCCCGACATAATGTATTTCATACTGCAATTACTTTTCACTCAGGAGTTGTTTTCCTTTAAAAATTTTGGCCGCTCTCTCTCTCTCTCTCTCTCTCTCTCATGATTGTTGCTGATGCTTATACTTGGATCTGATGTTGGGAACAGGTGTAGCACCTATCAGTCTAGTGACTTGACTAAACACAGATAGAGCCATTGATGGGATTTTTGGGTTTGGTCAGCAGGATCTCTCTGTAATATCACAGTTGTCATCGCAAGGGATTACTCCTAAAGTTTTCTCCCATTGCTTGAAAGGAGATGGCAATGGTGGAGGTATACTAGTTCTTGGTGAGATTTTGGATCCGAACATCGCTTATAGTCCCCTTGTCCCATCACAGTACGTATTGTACACAATTCTTCTTGTTGTTGCTGATGCTTTCATGGACAATGTGGATGTATGTGACAGTTGGAAACTCAAGAACATTGTATGCTTATACCACTTGCATTTTACTCATGCAATACCCTTTAGCCATATGGTGAAGCTTGATTCCTTTGTGTGTGTGTGTGTGTAGACAATGACTAGGCATTATGAGTAAATGCTTCTTGCAAACTATTCAGTAAAACAATCCTTGTATGTTCCAGTCCTCATCAACAACCCATATACTGCACATTATTTCAACATTCACATTACTTGAGTTATTCTAGATTTCCATATTTTTATTTCACACTGTGTCCTTAAATAATGTTGAAATTTGGAGAATAAGAGTTTGAAAATTTTTTTTCTCTCTCAAATCTTTCAGGCCTCATTACAATTTGTACCTACAGAGCATTGCTGTCAATGGGTAGTTGGTGCCCATTGACCCAGCAGCATTTGCAACATCAAGCAACCAAGGAACAATCATTGATTCTGGAACAACTTTGGCATACCTTGTGGAAGGAGTTTATGATCCATTTGTCACTGATGTAAGTTTGCTATTTCTTATTTTTTTCTCCAAATATCAGTGGCATGACAGATTATTCATGTTCTTTCATTTATTTGTTTATTGATCTGATATGAACAACTAAACCAAACTAAACTTTGAAAACAATCAACTCCATCCTCCCTTGTTTATGTCGTGCTAGATCTTTGGTCACTGTTGGCCGATGCTGGTCACTGCTACATCTTAAAAGCTTCTCTAAATGTATTAATGCCCGAAATATGCTGTGGAAAGAGCTGAAAACAACATCAGGCTTTCTTGTTTCATTAATTAGACTTGATTCAATGATATGATTTTGGTCATGAAAATACGATTTAGTCAATGATTACCCTATCCATGTATTAGACTTAGGGGGATGTTGAAGTAGGCTCTTTGTGTAGGATCCCTATTCTCATTAACCACATTTTTTTTTCCATAGTGATGATTCTATATTTGCAAAAGCCTTGAATTAGGAGTACCACTGCTTTACTCACTGGATTATTTAACAAAAAAAAAGCCTTGATTTAGGATTGTTTACCCCCTGTTGTATCTTTTTTCCATGTTCAAGCTGGGGGTGATTTCATAATGCATGGAGCTTAATTATGAGTATATCCAAATTGATAATTAATATTATGTTTGAAAATTCTTTGCCCTGATATTGTAACTGACATCATCTGGCGGAAGGGTTCATGAAGTGAGGTACTTGTTCGCAATGTCTAGAGAAAGTAAAATTTCTTCAGTCAAAAAATGTGGCAAGTTTACCTATCTGATGGTTTTAATTAACTTGAAGCAATCTGCTTTATGGAAGAATCTTAAAGTTTATGCCTGTGGTTTTGAAGTCGATTTTCTTATTGATTCATTTGCAGGTTACTGTCGCTGTTTCACAATCTGTGACACTCATCCTCTCAAAAGGAAACCAGTGTTACTTGGTCACCACCAGTTTCATCCCTGCATTTCATATCTCTATTTCGATCTTTTTTTTTTTTTGGTTTAAAAAATAGTTCAGTACGTGATTGTTTGGGCACTTGAACTGGGATCAATATCTATTTTCTATGTAGTATAACCGGGATATTTCCTCCGGTTGCTTTAAACTTTGAGGGTGGGGCATCCATGGCTCTAAAACCAGCAGACTACCTTGTACAATTAGGTTTTGTTGTAAGTTTTTCAACTTCCTTAGTATCTGCATAGACATGATCAATCTTTCTTGTTGGCGGCAAAATGTGGAACATGCTATTAGTTATGAAACAAAAATAATGTGAATCAAGCCTGAAGTGACTAATGTTTTGTTACAGGATGGTGCAGCTATGTGGTGCATTGGCTTTCAGAAAGTTCAGGATCCAGGGATAACAATTCTAGGCGGTTGGTTCCTGGCCTAAATAAGTATTCCAATAGGAAATAGGAAAAAGAAGAAACTGTTGCGAAAATGGTTTTATTGTAATCTACTGCGTCAAATTGGGGTTACAACAAATTGTTCCCGCCAATTGGGCAACCAATTTTGTTTATTTTCTTACAAATTGCAAGGAAATATTTTGGTTATTGATATGCTTTTCGTCTATTTTCTGTGCATAGGGTTGGAACAGTGTAGAATAACCAGCTTATTAGTATTTTATTTTATGCAGATCTTGTTCTCAAAGATAAGATCTTTGTTTATGATTTAGCTCATCAACGGATCGGATGAGCAGACTATGATTGTAAGTTTAGTCTTTCCCATGCAAGTTTTGTCCATTTTTTTCCAACAATGACCTTTCGTTTTGATTCTTTTGTGATTTATTTGAATGTGTCTTATTCAGGTTCTTCGTCTGTAAATGTCTCCATAACTTCTGGTAAGGACGAATTCATCAATGATGAGCAGCTGAGTGTGAGCAAGTCATCAAAAAGTATGCTCTTAGAGCTGAAACCTCATGGCACTTATGCTCTCTTCATTCACTTATGGGTGTCCATTGGATTTTTATTTTTGTAACTTAGACCTTGGTATCAAAACCTCATTCTTTTGTATGATGTAGGTGGGCTTGGCTGATCTTTAGTTAGAGCAATCAACCTGCCATTGTTGTATTATTCATGTTTAAATGAATATCGATCTGTTGTGGAAATATGTCTATTACTTCGTTCTGATTGCTGGTAAACCCAACCTCCCCTGTTCTTAACCTGTATGGACAGTCGACTTTCACCTCCTAGATGGTTCTCCATTCTGACTTGCTGGAAACGTTGTAAATCATCTCCGCCTTTGAGGGTGTACAATCAAATTTTAGACATTTGAAGTAAAATAGGGTTGTTGACTGCTCATGCTTGAACTGGTGAGTATTGTAGTGCAAGGTAAAATCTTCTAGAGTTGGTTTCTTTGACAATGTTAACGTTTGTAACCTACTCTACTGTTCGCTTTTTGATATTTTGGTGGCCGAGACATGTAAAATTCCAAGTTTTTGGGCTTGTGGAATCCTTGGTTGCTGATTGAGGGTAGATTTTGGTTCACTCTTTCGATCAACAACTCAAAATCTATTCAGCGAGCTACCTTAACTCAAGGATATGTAATATGTCATTTCGGTGCTGTAAATTCAAACGTTTCTGGAAATTGGGAAACCTTGTTTGAAGTGGATGAACATATTGGAGCAACTGATGATCCGTCTGAGTGAAAGAAAATAAAGTGAAAGGAAAATAAATTTTTTATTTGCATGAACTTGGATAAGAGGAATTTTTTTTTATAGAAAATGTTAGTATACTTCTTATTAGCCTATACCCTTTCTTTTCTTGAATGTCATATGAGTCTATGACATATTTATTCGATTTTGTAAGCACTTCACAAATCACCTTCTTCATCACTGGTTCCATTAGCTAGTAGTCTCATAACCAACCCATCAACCAACAGGCCCACCATCCGTCGCCATCTCCCAAGACCTTCAACTCCAGTAGGGGTGTCAATTGTATTGTATTCGTGTGATCTGTATGTCTTATTATTCATGTTGTGTCATTGTTATTCATGTCGTGTTCATATCAAGACCCACAAAAAAAAAATCTATTTAGTGTGTTCTGAGTATTAAACATTAGTCTAGACTATTTATTATGCGTATTTAATAATCGTATCAGTTTTATAATCATTCGTATCGGATTCGTGTTGAGTTCGTATCAACGGGTCAGAGTTGACACTCCTAAACTCCAGTCTCCATCCACATCCTCATCACCTTTTCTCTTGAATTGTAAATATGTTTTCTTGCCAGCCGTGAGTTCCTTGTGTTTCTTAAGCCAATTACATTCCAGTATGAGATAGAGTCTTGGGTTTCTAATTGATCTTAAAGTGGAAAACAATTACATAGTTTATAAGAAAATTTTTAGGAGCAGGAAATAAATACTCAAAAGGTTAGATATTTTTTTGTCTCTTTTTTGCATTTATCACTATTTTTTTTTGTCTCTTTTTTCCATTTTCTATCACTATCTCGCTAAACAAACGAACCTTTAAACAAGAGAATCCAAGAAAATTCATTATAGATTGGTTCATTTAATGTAAGTTTATCTACTTATGTCCAATTTTTTTTTCCTTTTGTTGCTTGTCTTTTGAAGATCTATTTGTCTCTAGCTTTTCTGCATTTTGATTTCTAGAGAAATTAATAGTCAATTTTGGGCCGTTTGTTTTAAATATTTAGGACATTAAGTAGATTACCTTGGGTCTATAGTCTAAATAGTTATAACTAACGAGGTTAAATTAAAATTGGGAAAATTGGAAGGAGGTACACCAAATTAGACTTAATTGTAAAAAAGTACACAGAAAAAAATGTTGGGTAATTAAGTCCTTGATTTTGAAACTTATTTCTATCTAAGTACATTATTTGAATTTTATTGATTTTTTTGTGACATTTTTGTCCTCCATTGATCCATGTGTATTTTCTTTGGAAAGTGGTGCATTAAATTTGTGTATATACTTGTTTGAATATATATACAAATTCAAACAAGTATTCAAACAAGTATATATATACACACATGTATACACGAATTTATAGATATATATGTATATATATATATAAATTCGTATATATATACACACACACATAGATATATATATAAATTTGTATATATATACACACACACATAGATATATATATATATATATATATATCTATATATATATGAGAACTTTAATATTCTATTTTTGTATGTCCTCCCTTGATTCATGTGAATTTTTTTTGGAAAGTGATTTTGTTTTCAAATTATATTTAATGTACCTTGATTCATCCGTTTTTTTTTTTTGGAAAGTGGTTTTATTTTCAAATTAATTTAATATCCGAAATAATGTAATAATGTAACAGTTATTGTTACACTATTACACTTTTATTGTTACACTTTGTGTATGTGGTAACAAATTCAAAACGGAGATAGACTGTTTTGAATGAAATTATGTGAAAATATATGTTTGACAAAATGTAATAGTACAATATTTTGTGTATATATTTTGTTACACTGTTATTGTTACACTATTTTGGATGTTAAATTAATTTGAAAATAAAACCACTTTCCTCCATTGATCCATGTATTTTTTTCTTTGGAAAGTGGTGCATCAAATATCTCCTAGTTTTATGGAAAAGTGGTGCATTAAATTCGTGTATATATATACTTGTTTGAAATATATATATATAAATTCAAACAAGTATATATATATCTACGAATTTATATATACGAATTTATAAATATATATATATATATATATATATAATATATATATAAATTGGTATATATATATATATATATACACGTATTTATATTTATTAACAAAAACACAAGAATCAAAGTGCATTAAAGATAACAGATTTTGAATTAAATGACCCTAAGATGGGTATTTAGGTCTTTGTATCTATGTAGTGTACTTAATTCCAAAATATTTTTTAATGTGTACTTTTTGCCAAATAAATCTAATTAAGTGTACCGACTTCCAAAGAACCCTCCTAATTCAAATAACATAAATTACAACTCAATTTCTTCAACTCATAATCATGATCTACAATTAGTCCCTGAATAATTAAAGTCATGAGTAGACTTGCTGATGGATCAGATCAATTTTTAAATTCAATTTGAATCCATTTGGGTCTTTATAAATCGGATTCAAATGTGGATTAGCATTTTAATATTTGATATGTATATGGATCAGATTTAGAATTTTTTTTTATTTAGATTCAGATTTGGAGAAAGACCAGTATTTTAAAATCCGACCTCGCCCGGACCGGCCCGGCGGGTTTACATACCGGTTCACCAATCAGATTGTTAGTGCATTAAACCCGGAATAAACCCATTGAACCAGATAAAAACTGCTGAACCGTTCAAATCGGAAGAGTTTAATCAAACCGGACGGTTCGCCTAATTTAGGATAAATGGCTGAGTTTTGATCCTTTTGGGCATTTTGCCCTAAATCGTTCCCAGCCCTGCCTCTTCGTCTTCGATCTGCGTCTTTGCTCTCTTCGTCTTCGCAACGTTGGACGTTCACATCACAGCCCTCTCAGCATGAGTCTCTCTCTCTCTCTTACTCTCTCAATCTCAGTCTCTCTCTGCTGCACTACGAGCAAGAAAAGCCAAAAGACTCGATCGAAGTGGAAGAAATTTTCGAAATTCGAAGGAGTAAGCTGCTTCAGAACTCCATCGAGGCATCGACGACTACCAGCAACAGGTACATACTCTCTCTCTCTTGTCTCTCTTGACTCTCTATGCTATATCTGATTTTTGGTTTTTATTTTGTATACAATATTGAATATACATTGAAACTTTGGTATATATCTACGAATTAATATATATATGTATAAACACACATCCTTGCATCGGTGTAAACATCATTTCCTCCTTGCATCAACACACATCTCAAGCCTCATAGTGAAACATCGGTGTAAACATCGTATCCTTCCCCACTGCTCGGAATAATGAGAACAGGAGTTGTTGTCAACTTCTCCTTCAAAGTGCGAAAAACAAGTTCACACTCTTGAGTCCACAAGAATTTCTCCCCCTTCTTTGTAAGGCGAGTCATCGGCATCGCAAGCTTTGAGAACCCTTCTACAAACCTCCGGTAATAGCCTGCCAAAAGTATATAAGCCTAATCTAACAAAATTCGGGCAGAGTCTCCTTTGTTCGGAGAGCTCTACCCGAAACACAACATGTGCAATTATACTATATTGACCACACCGGGTCCATTTATCCATAAAATTTTTACAACATTATCCCAAAAGAATAGGCCCATTTTGGCGTTTATATTCCAAAACAATCAACTAGTGTAACGCAGCGGAAATGACAAAAGAAAACTAGACTTCACAAGGTTTCAAAAGAATATCCTAGTCTAGAACAAAAGAAAAGTGTCGCTCTAAGTGTCCACCTCGGGATCCACACTCCCGTCGATCGGAGTCTCCCAAGGTGCGGGCTCCTCGACTCCCAGCTCCTCCTCAAGTGTATAATCTGAAATGTTGGTAGGTAGGGGTGAGCACGAAGCTCTCTGTAGGAAAATCCTTCTAAACCCGAACAAGGTTTATAAAAGCATATGAAACGGTCGGTCTCATTTTACAAATAGCATATCTAATTTTTGAAGTAAAACGGGGACATTTTTAAAACAGATCTCAAGTTTAAGTAGCAACAGTAATTTAAATGAGCAGTAACAACCAGACTACAATAAATAACCATTTTCAAAATATAAACCATTTTCCCACAAGACCTTGTGGAATCCCATACTTCCACAAGTCCGTGTAGGAAACCATTTCCACAACAATAGCAGTAATCAATAACTCAAATATTCCACAACAATATGTATATGTATCTCAAACATGATGCGAGGTAAACCCCATGAATCAACACATTGAGTAATATCTAGCCCACACGCACACACACACAAATCTTCTCAAAGATATCCATCATTTAGAAAGGGCGTATGTCATCCCAATGGCAGTGACGTATCCAACCCAAGCATTAGTATACTAACCCTCTGACACGGCACCCGTGAGCGAATAGTGGTTTAGTCTTACCAAAGCACTAACCCCACTACGAGTGGTAGGAAAAATGCAAACCAACATGGAGCAAGCAACACGTCTACCCACTCTACGATATCTCGTCAAAGGCCACCCATGGTCATCCCACACTCATAAGAGATACAATACCAAACTCAATTTCTCAATTTACAAGCATATCTCAAAAATCTCCAAATTTATCATACGACAATTCCAATAACCAATTAAGAAAAATACAAGAGATCACAACAACATCATTTTATTACTCAACACAAAGCACTATAGTTTCAAAATCAATAATCAAGAAAGAATCAAGAGGAAAATCCACTTCTCTTGAAAACTAGGGTTTGAAAGTAAGAAAAATAGATTTTATGGGCATTCAACCCTAACTTTGTGTAGAACATGATAATTGCTTCAACTTCAAAAGTGTAAACCCAAGCGCAGGTTGAGCAAAGTAATATAATCTCGGAAGTCCGAGGTCGATCCCACGAGGAATTGTAACAAGAAGCAATCACACGAACAATAAAAGTAATTTGAAAGGAAAAAGGTTTGTTTGGAAAATTGTCTACTGGATAAAAAATGATTTTGGTAATTAGAACAGTAATAAAATAAATACTAGAGCATCAGGTACTCCCTCTCAACTTCATACAATAATAGTTAAAGACTCAAAGCTTGACTTGAAAGAAGAATTAAATGTCAGTTAATCCGATTAACAAATCAAGTGATAAATCTAAAAGTTATAATCAAACGACTACCAGGAACCTGAATAATCATTCAATCATAGTATTTTATGAAATAATGTTAATCCTTCCAGCTTGGAATAACCAGTGATTTACACGCAGGAAAAATCAAGCAATTGATGTACGTGGCACAACAACTCAAGAGTTTATACAGCATAAACACTTTGCTAAAATATTAGGGATTAAATTAACACAATAACATAAATCCTTAAGTACAAGAGTCAATAAAAAAATACCATACTCCGTCGAGAGGTTCTCCCCTAGCCCTAGCTTAGCCTTTTAGCCAGACATGGTAAAAGGATCTCAAAACAGATTAATGAAAAAGAACCCCCCTTTACAAGGTCCTAGGTTTGTATTTATAAAGTACATTCCAAAGAGATTGCATCCCATTAGGATTCTAAATTCGGCAGCAGAAACTTGACACGCGTCCGGACGCACCTCTCAGAACCGTCCGGACGCAACTTCCAGAATGGTCCTTTCTCCGTTTATCAGCTTTCTGCCAATCGCATCCGGACGCGTGGTCTTCTTCCGTCCGGACGCGTTATCCAGTGTGTTTCCCTTTGAGCTACACTTGGTCTTTCCATATCTTAACTCCAAAATTATGCTTTTATCCTGCAAATTATCACAAATCAACATTTAATAGCATAACACCCAAACTTGGATAAACTCTTATATTTATCACACTTTTATAATTAAAATATCAATCTTTCCTAATAATAAGTGTGATTATTCGGCCTTAATCACACCCCCCCACTTAGATCTTGCTAGTCCCTAGTAAGACAAATATCAAGAAAACAGATACAACCACTTATTTTAGAAAACAAAACAGAATGCAATAAGACAAAACCACTTTCGTAGGACTCACGATTGCATTTAGCATATGCAACAAGCCTTTAAACCCCTAGGTTTCCCCTAGTGGACGAGTATAGTCTCGTGAGGGTTTCCAGAGATGATACCCACAAACATCACCCTGTGATCAAACATCTGAATAACAACTTTATAATATAAGTTGCCACCACAATATTGAAATTCTAAGTCGCACACTTTTTATAAGCACATGCAGAACAACATATAGAACTATGCGATATATAACTGTATGCACTTATCATATTCTCATATAAACTCGTGTGTAGTGTGAGTTAACCATACCAAGTCAGTAATTTATCCGGTAATCACCTCTACAACTATCAACTATTCGTCTCAATGCCAAATCTCACTAGATAATTCACTCATGAATAATTCTCTCAGATTATAGTAATTATACACTCAAGTATCACATGTGAGTGGAAGAAATTTAAATCAAAACAACATAGTGCTCACATGTTCCATTAAGAAAACATAATCCAAAAGAAAAGGATTTGACATAGTCTCATGAAAGGAAATCAACACACAATAAACATATAATCACTATTCTCCTCATTATTCACACAAGTCATGCATACTCAATACACTCTTGAGATCAGATAGGTCTTTATTTAAGGTTGTAATGGGGCCTTGGGATTAGGGTTTTGAAACGAAGGATATTCAGGAATTCAAAAGACTATCCCGAGAGAACATGTACATTACACAACCAAACTTCTTTCCATAGCCTTAAACTCTCAATCCTTTAGAAGCACAATTTACATCACTTGCTCATATTTTCTTCTTTTCAAACACATGCTTGCTATTTTTTTTTTTTTTTTTTTTTTTTCAGCAAGACATCTAATGCAAATATTCACAAGTATGCAAAACTCTTTTTTTTTTTTTTTTTTTTTTATCTTTTCTCAACCAACATCTCTCAAATTACATAAACAATAAAAGTTCAATCTCGGGATAACCAAGGGTAAAAGATATTATTATTATTTTTTTTTCATTGGCTTGGTTATTATATGTTGGGTATAAGAAAATTTTTTTTTTTTTTTTTTTCAAAGGCTCAATCATGGCTTCTAGGGATAATAATAATCAAAGAATAAGACTTAGGCTCAAATAATATCAAAGATGGCCTAAAATCATATCTCAAGAGCTTTTGATAACACACTTCCCATGCAAATAATTCAAAGTCAAGCAATCATTCACAATATTGGTGTTAACCAAAACAAAAATAATGAGACTATTGAAGGAGATTAGCTGAATAAAAATATTTTTTTTATTGAGTAAATGTAAATAACCCTCCAAGAAAGATTGGAACAAAACTCACTAGGGTTTTTATGCATCTCCACTATATGTTTCAAGTTCTCAAAGTAAAATACCTAACAAATTTTCAACTTGGTAAAGTCTAAAGTGCACAAATTGTGAGTTTTTATAAGAACATGATATGAGATACAAAAATATAGAATAAAGTTCTATGTGATGCTTAAACAGTTACAAATTTAAAGTTGAACAAATTATTTCAACTATGTGGTATCAACTTATTCATAACAATGTTAGTTAGATATTTGATAACACACCAAACAAAATATGCATTTTATATAATAATGAGAATTCGAGTACAATGCATATTCAAAAGATAAAAGAAATCAAGCCTAACAAAAACTACCCAAAATAAGCCTTGATCTCACAAATACAGTAAAGGAAATAAAAGAAACAACTTTCAAACACTGGGACCTAGAAGAAATCATCCTAAGATGAGGGGCCTGCCTGACTCTGAGAACTATGCCCAAGCCCCCTCATCTGCGCCCTTAACTCTCTCATCTCCTTCTTCATCTCTCTCTGCCCTCTCAGCAGCTCAAACAAAATCTGTCTGTCAGTCCTGGGATCAGTGTCCTCATCCACTGATATCTCAAAGTCCTCATCAATATTGAGGAACTGATCCCAATCCTCTACCGGCACATCCCCTTCTGGTGGTGCTCCTTGCTCATGACCTGGACCCCTCTCCCCTGCCACTGGCCTGACTACACTCTGACTTTTCAAAAGGGTACCAGAGTTGAGTGCCACCACTTTCTTTGCCCGTTCCATAGTGGCATCAATCACCACTCCTGCTTGCTCGCACAGGGCAGTAGCCAAACCAGCAAAAGGGAGAGATGGTTTTTTCGGGTCAACAATGGCTCTCCGCATTTCAGACAAAATGAGTGAGGGGAGGTCTATAGTCTTGCCAGTACCTATGGCATAAAGGAGTCTGGCTCGGTCAAGATAAATGTGGTTGTTTCTCAACAATGGGAAAATATTTGATACCGAAATTAAATTGAGAATTTGGTACTTGTTGGTCAAATCTCCCTACTGAAGAAACTTCACATTATCTGTCCAAACAAAGTCCGGGTCTCCAAGTAGCTCCTTTCCCACCTCATCTCCAGCATAATTTTGTGGGTATTCCGGGTTGACCACCCGAGCCTGACTCATTCCAACTAGCCTTGCTATGGCTGTGGCATCTACCCTTATATTCTTTCCCCGGACATAAGTTGTGATGACTCCATCCCCGCAGTCATTGGCATTGCTGTAAAATTCTCTAGCTAGGATGGGGATGCATAGCCACTCCTTCCCCATAAAACCTGCCCACCTCCTAGATGTTATCAACTCCTGAACCCCCAATCTGGCAAAGTCTTCATGCTCAACTCTCCTCTCACAAACAATGGGTTTTGTTGCATAGTACTTGAAAAATCTCACTCTCTCCTCCAAAATCTGGAAGCGGACTGGATCAAAAGTGGTGTCATCCTCCTCCTGAGTGTTTACTCGGGGTCTCTTCGAACTAGAGGCTCTAGGTGGTGCCATGGCAAAATGTGAGGAAAGGTAGATATAAAGGAGGAAGGAATGTATTTTGGTTTGGAAGAGTGTGGTACAAGAAATTCTGACCGGGCAGTCGGTATTTATAATTTTTCCCACGCGTCCGGACGCATGGGGTTAAACCGTCCGGACGCGTCTCAACTGCCGCCTTAATTAGCCTTAATAATCACGCGTCCGGACGCACCTCTCTCAACCGTCCGGACGCGTACTATGAATTTCAAACGGTTGGCTTTCCCGTCCGGACGCATAGCAAATTACCGTCCGGACGCGTTTTCCAGTGAGTTCAGACTCGTTGGTTCCGTCCGGACGCATCTTCCAGTAGGTTATGCTCTTTATTCATGCGTCCGGACGCGTGTTCCAGTGAGTTGTTTTTTCCTATACTTAGAAAAATTTTCATATTTACCTCCCAAATGGCTCCATTCTACTCATAAAAAATTCCTAAGTCCCTAAAAAAAAATACTACTTGACTATCTAAAAAAAACAAAACAATAAACACACAGTTGCATGTGCACAAAGCTCAAATTCAAAATCCACACAAATTCAAAATCCAGTATACTTTGTATTATCAAGTAAATGCTCCACCCCCCCACTCAAAAGTTTGCATTGTCCTCAATGTAACAACACACAATGTAATATTAAATAAGGGTGACGAAGACATACCGGATGCTCGGATAATGTGTTCATGTATCTGTGAAAAAATAAACAAAAACAAAAGAGTAACACTAATATACATAAATGTACAGAAAATGGTTAGAGATGGATCATTCATAGTGGGGATCCACCAATTCGATGGATTCCACTTCCACGATACCCTCCTCCAAGAATGGTTTCAATCTTTGCCCATTAACCTTAAAAATGTTCTCATTACTTGGGTTTTCAATCTCCACTGTTCCATATGGGAATACTTCCTTGACAACGTACGGACCACTCCATCTAGTCCGAAGCTTTCCCTTAAAGATGTGAAGCCTAGAATTATAAAGAAGAACTTTCTGTGCAGGTGCAAAGGTTTTACGCACAATATTCTTATCATGAAACACCTTCATGCGTTCTTTACTGATTCTAGAGTTCTCATATGCCTCATTCCGGATCTCATCAAGCTCATTTAGCTGTAATTTTCGTGCGGTGCCGGCTTGGTCAAAACTAGAGTTGAACATTTTAATGGCCCAATATGCTTTATGCTCTAATTCCACAGGCAAGTGACAAGCTTTTCCATAAATCAATCTATACGGAGACATACCAATCGGGGTTTTATATGCAGTTCGGTATGCCCATAATGCATCAATTAGTCGTAACGACCAATCTTTACGATCTGGGTTCACCGTTTTTTCCAAAATGTAAGAAATTTCCCGATTGGCAAGCTCTGCTTGACCACTTGTCTGTGGGTGATAGGGAGTTGCAACTTTATGTGTTACACCATATTTCTTCATCAAATTCTCAAAAGGTCTATTACAAAAATGCAATCCCCCATCACTGAAAATGGCTCAAGGTATACCAAATCTGGACAAAATATTTTCCTTTAAAAATTTCAAAACAACTTTATGATCATTTGTCCGACATGGTATAGCTTCAACCCACTTAGAGACATAATCTACTCCCACTAAAATGTACACATACCCAAAAGATGGAGGAAAAGGACCCATGAAATCTATTCCCCAGCAGTCAAAAATTTCTATGATCAAAATCGGGTTTAGGGGCATCATATTCCTATGGGTCAACCCCCCCAGTTTTTGACATTGCTCACACACTTTACAAAAATTATGAGCATCCTTAAAAATTGTAGGCCAATAAAATCCGCACTGCAAAATTTTTACAGCGGTCTTTTTCATAGAAAAATGGCCTCCACACGCTCCCGAATGACAAAAAGATAAAATGCTACTTACCTCATCATCAGGTACACATCTCCGGATAATCTGGTCTGGGCAATATTTGAAAAGGTATGGGTCATCCCAGAAGAAACTCTTTACTTCGACTAAAAATTTCCTCTTATCCAAAGCAGTCCAAGCCGGTGGCATGTTACCTGTAACAAGAAAATTCACAATGTCAGCAAACCATGGTAATGAAGAAACTGCCAATAACTGTTCATCCGGGAAAGTATCTTTGATCGGCACTGTCTCAATGGGCACATCACTCACCAGTCTAGACAAATGGTCAGCCACTACATTTTCTACTCCTTTTTTATCCTTAATAGTGATATCAAATTCTTGGAGTAGTAGGATCCACCTCAACAGTCTCGGCTTTGCATCTTTCTTAGTTAATAAGTATTTGAGAGCTGCATGGTCTGTGAAGATAACAATGGGGAAACCTACTAAGTACGACCTAAATTTGTCTAGTGCAAATACTACAGCCAATAATTCTTTTTCTGTGGTAAAATAGTTCATCTGTACACTATTTAAAGTTCTACTGGCATAGTAGATGACATGAGGCTTTTTGTCATTCCTTTGTCCTAAAACCGCCCCCACAGCATAGTCACTGGCGTCACACATGATTTCGAAAGGACGACTCCAATTTGGAGGTTGCATAATTGGAGCAGTGACAAGCATGCCCTTTAACTTATCAAAAGCTTCTTGGCATGCATTATCCCACTCAAAAGGTGTGTCTTTCCCTAGGAGATTGCAGAGTGGTCTAGATATGGAACTAAAATCCTTTATAAATCTCCTATAAAAACCAGCATGACCCAAGAAAGATCTAACATCCTTAAGGGCTTTAGGGATAGGCAAATTCGCGATTAATTCAATTTTGGCCTTATCTACCTGAATTCCCTCAAAAGAGACAATGTGACCAAGAACAATTCCCTTCCGAACCATGAAGTGGCATTTCTCCCAGTTAAGTACCAGGTTCTTTTCTTCACATCTTATAAGCACTTTCGCAAGGTTAGATAAACAGTCATCATAGGAATCACCAAAGACAGTAAAATCGTCCATAAAAACTTCAAGAAAACGTTCAACCATGTCACTGAAAATACTAAGCATACACCTTTGAAAAGTCGCAGGTGCATTGCATAGTCCAAAAGGTATCCTTCGATAAGCAAAGGTGCCAAAAGGGCAAGTAAATGTGGTCTTATCTTGGTCTTCTAGGGCAATTTCAATCTGGTTATATCCCGAATAACCATCTAAAAAACAATAGTACAAGTGTGAAGCTACCCTTTCTAAAATTTGATCCATAAAAGGCAAAGGGAAGTGGTCTTTTCTAGTAACAGCGTTAAGTCTCCTGTAGTCTATGCACATTCTCCAACCAGTAACTGTCCTAGTTGGTACTAGTTCATTATTCTCATTAGCAACTACAGTGACTCCAGATTTCTTAGGAACTACCTGTGTGGGGCTTACCCATTTGCTGTCTGCAATATGGTAGATAATTCCTACATCTAACAGTCTTAACACCTCTTTTTTCACAACTTCTTTCATATGTGGATTTAGCCTTCGTTGCATTTCCCTAGATGTTTTAGCATTATCCTCCAAGTAAATCTTATGGGTGCAAACCAAAGGGCTAATTCCTTTTATATCAGCTAAAATCCAACCAATTGCATTCTTATGTTCCTTAAGAAGGTGTAACAACATACCTTCCTGTGCTGAATTCAATCGAGAAGAAATTATTACCGGATAAGTTTCATCATCTCCTAAAAATGCATATTTCAAATCTACCGGTAATTGCTTGAGGTCTAGCTTGGGAGCTTTATCCTTGGATGGTATTGGTGGATCAGTTCTTGGTGGGAGCTCCTCAAATCTCTGTCTCAACTCTCTCATTTGAGGTACCTGCAAAGAGTTTAACATATCAGTTGAAACAGAAATTTCAGAATTCCTCTCATCTATCTCTAACTCAGAATATTGTTCAAACAAACACGCTTCAAGTGGATCAAACAAGGAAGAATCATATACTCTGCTTGGAACAATAGATTCAATCATGTTAACTTCATGCACATCTTCATCAATATTCCCAGGTTGTTTGCACACGTTAAAAATGTTGAGCTCTAATGTCATATTCCCAAAGGTCAATTTCATCACACCATTCCTGCAATTAATTAGAGCATTTGAAGTTGCTAGGAATGGTCTGCCTAAAATGACGGGAATTTGAGCACTAGTATTTAATACAGGTTGAGTGTCCAAAATTATGAAATCCACGGGAAAATAAAATTTATCAACCTGTACTAAAACATCCTCCACCATACCCCTCGGTATCTTCACTGATCGGTCAGCTAATTGAAGTGTAACCGAAGTGGGTTTTAACTCCACCAACCCTAATTGTTCATATACTGAATAGGGGAGCAAATTCACACTAGCTCCTAAATCCAGTAATGCTTGTTCAATTTTGTGGTTGCCTATAACACAAGAAATAGTAGGACAACCTGGGTCTTTATACTTTGGTGGAGTTCTGTGCTGTATAATGGAGGATACTTGCTCGGTCAAAAATGCCTTCTTTTGCACATTTAATTTCCTTTTAACAGTGCATAACTCTTTCAAAAATTTTGCATAAGAAGGTATTTGTTTAATGACATCCAACAAGGGAATATTGATTTTCACCTGCTTAAAAATCTCTAACATATCATTATGCACAATGGGCTTGGTAGACGTAAGCAATCTCTGTGGGAATGGTGCAGGTGGAACATACTTTTCAGACTTATTGATTTCAGACAGGCTAATCTTATCATCACTCTCCGTGGGTTGAGAAATCTTTTCAGAATCTTGAGTTTCCAAAGGAATGGTTTTATTAATTTCTTTCCCGCTGCGGAGTGTAGTGATAGACTTTACTTGCTCATGGACAGTCTCAGAAATGCAAGTCTCATTCACAACAAATTGACCATGTGGATTCGGTTGTGGTTGTGCTGGAAGCCTACCTTTTTCCTGATGGCAAGGGTCAATGGTCAATTTAGTGATTGCACTCCTCATATCCTCAATAGCCTGAGTTGTTTGTCTATTGTATGTTTGCTGACTCTGCATGAATTGTGACAACACCTCCTCAATGTCTCTTTTCGGGCGTGGAATGTAAGGTGCAACATTTGAAGAGTTTTGTTGAGGTGGTTGTGGCGCATGATTGTCATTCCTCCAACTAAAATTTGGATGATTCTTCCACCCCGGATTGTATGTGTTCGAGTATGGATTATTGTAAGGCTTTGAAAAAGTGTTTACAGCATTTGCTTGGTCATACACTTCTTTTAACACAAGTAATGTTGGACACTCCGTCACAGGGTGTCCAGGGATTTCACAGATACTGCATATTCCCTCAACTTGAACTGTGTCAACTTGGTTAACATTTTTGTACTCCATAGCCTCTACCCGTCTTGTTAAGGTGGCTATCCTAGCTCCTAGGTCATCCTCTTCCCTCAACTGGTATTTACCTTCACTAGATGATGATGATTGTGTAGTTTTACCCTTAGATGGTTCCTGGGATGTAGTATCCCAAGATTGTGCACTCTCGGCTAATTGGTCTAAATAGTCAAAAGCATCATCTGGTTCCTTATTCATAAAATCACCATTACACATCATTTCAATAAATTGACGCAGCTGTGGGCCTAAACCCTCATAAAAGAAACTTATTATGCGCCAGCTTTCATAACCATGATGTGGACAAGATGCAAGAAGATCTTTAAATCTTTCCCAACTTTGATAAAAATTTTCAGACTCCTTTTGAGAAAAATTCATTATCTGTCTTTTCAAAGAGTTTGTGCGATGTGTGGGAAAAAATTTCTTTAAAAATTGTTTCTGCATCTGCTGCCATGTTCCTATAGACCTAGATCTCAACGAATATAACCAAGTTTTAGCTTTTTCCTTTAATGAAAAAGGGAATTAGTTCAGCCTGACTATATCCATTGCAACATTCTGGTCATGGAACGTAGCACATACATCCCCAAATTCTCTGATGTGCAAATATGAGTTTTCTTCACCTATACCCAGGAATTTTGGAAGTAATTGAATCATGCCAGGTTTGAAAATAAAATTAATGGCATTCAATGGAAAAATTATGCATGACGGTTCAATGAGAAGTACAGGTTGTAGATACTCACGCAAAGTCCTACCCTGATTAACATTATCCACCTCATTCTCATCATGATTACTTATTCTATCAACATGATCCTCCCGTTCGGGAAGATCATTCTGCCTATGGTCATTAGGATTAGCAGCCATTGTGTGCAAGAAGTGATTCGACACAAATAAATCAAATAAATTTCCAAACAGAGTATCTGAATCTTCTCTTGTTAAACGTCCACTTAAATCACGATGTCAAAAGCTCATAAAACAAATAAATAACCTAAATAAATTCTAAATTTAACTAACATAAAAATAACTAAAATAAATGAACTAAAAATTAGAACGAAGTTACCGGATTTCCGAAGACTCGCAAACACCGCAAACCTCAATGATGTGATGGCTCCTTGTCCTTCAAGTTCCCCGGCAACGGCGCCAAAAACTTGCTTCAACTTCAAAAGTGTAAACCCAATCGCAGGTTGAGCAAAGTAATATAATCTCGGAAGTCCGAGGTCGATCCCACGAGGAATTGTAACAAGAAGCAATCACACGAACAATAAAAGTAATTTGAAAGGAAAAAGGTTTGTTTGGAAAATTGTCTACTGGATAAAAAATGATTTTGGTAATTAGAACAGTAATAAAATAAATACTAGAGCATCAGGTACTCCCTCTCAACTTCATACAATAATAGTTAAAGACTCAAAGCTTGACTTGAAAGAAGAATTAAATGTCAGTTAATCCGATTAACAAATCAAGTGATAAATCTAAAAGTTATAATCAAACGACTACCAGGAACCTGAATAATCATTCAATCATAGTATTTTATGAAATAATGTTAATCCTTCCAGCTTGGAATAACCAGTGATTTACACGCAGGAAAAATCAAGCAATTGATGTACGTGGCACAACAACTCAAGAGTTTATACAGCATAAACACTTTGCTAAAATATTAGGGATTAAATTAACACAATAACATAAATCCTTAAGTACAAGAGTCAATAAAAAAATACCATACTCCGTCGAGAGGTTCTCCCCTAGCCCTAGCTTAGCCTTTTAGCCAGACATGGTAAAAGGATCTCAAAACAGATTAATGAAAAAGAACCCCCCTTTACAAGGTCCTAGGTTTGTATTTATAAAGTACATTCCAAAGAGATTGCATCCCATTAGGATTCTAAATTCGGCAGCAGAAACTTGACACGCGTCCGGACGCACCTCTCAGAACCGTCCGGACGCAACTTCCAGAATGGTCCTTTCTCCGTTTATCAGCTTTCTGCCAATCGCGTCCGGACGCGTGGTCTTCTTCCGTCCGGACGCGTTATCCAGTGTGTTTCCCTTTGAGCTACACTTGGTCTTTCCATATCTTAACTCCAAAATTATGCTTTTATCCTGCAAATTATCACAAATCAACATTTAATAGCATAACACCCAAACTTGGATAAACTCTTATATTTATCACACTTTTATAATTAAAATATCAATCTTTCCTAATAATAAGTGTGATTATTCGGCCTTAATCAATAATAATAGCAAGAAGACCAAGAAATAAAGAACCCATAGCAAATACATATGATTAGGAGTCAAAACATACATATATATTAGCCCTAGCATCAATGAACAAGAATGGAAGAAAACCCCTACCTTGCTTCTTTAGTTTTGAGTGAAGAAGATGAAGATTGGATCTTCTTCAATATGCAAATGCTCCCTTGATCTTGTGTTTTCCCCTTCTTTCTTCCTCTCTAAACTTTCTAGGGTTATAAATGTTGAAATGGGGCTTATAAGAGTGTCCTTAAGTATTTATAGGGGAAGAAATGGTCTCTTGTGCGCAAATTTAGAACTCAGAATCCGTAACTGACGTTCGAACGTCATTTTGCGTTCGAACGTCACTAGTGCAAATTATTGATTCACGTTCGAACGTCACTTTGGCGTTCGAACGTTAGTTGCTCCCAGTACTTTTGCATTTCCATCAGAGCTCTGCAGAGACCAAAGTACTGGGACTCACGGTCGTTCGAACGTAGATTCACGTTCGAACGTCAACCCAGTTTCTTCTGAAACTTCTAGTGAAGTTTTGACCTATTTAGCGATCAATTTTGAAAATTTTCGTGAAATACCTTTTTGTAGCCCTACAAGTCTCATATCTACTGTTAAAATTTCAGAGAAAATGGAAATCAAAATAAAAAGTTATGATACAAACACTAGGGATGTATCCAAAAATCCTTCTACTCAAATTCTCTCTACAGTGGCTTTTACTCCGGACTACTTCCAAACTTCTACAACATGCACCATTACCTCAAACCACATCTTTATTTCTACTCCTACAATTTACATAGTTCATGCATACATTATCACATATATTACCATTTCAAAATATAATTGTATGGTTATACAAAGATACGAATGTGGGGGTTTACAATCCACCCCCCTTAAAGAAAGTTTCGTCCTCGAAACTTACCTTAAGTAGAGAACAAATGAGGGTACTTCTCTCGCATCTCCAACTCTGGTTCCCAAGTAGCTTCCTCCACCCCATGATGTTGCCACAAGACTTTCACCAGTTGGATGACTTTGTTGCGAAGCACTTTCTCCTTGGTATCGAGAATCTCCACCGGTTGTTCTTCATAGGTGACTCCATTTTGAATTTCGATATCCTCCAAATCTATGACATGTGTTGTATCTGATTGACACTTTCTCAACATGGACACATGGAACACATCGTGTACTCCTGACAACTGAGCGGGTAACCGAAGTTGATACGCCACTTTGCCCACCGCTTTGATCACTTCGAAAGGTCCGATGTATCGTGGAGCTAATTTTCCCTTTTTGCCAAACATCAACACTCCCTTCTTGGGTGACACTTTGAGGAACATATAGTCCCCCTCTTGGAATTCTAATGGTCTTCGTCTTCGATCCGCATATCTTTTCTGTCTACTTTGTGTCGTGCGTAGCCTCTTCCGGATGAGTTGAATTTTCTCCGTAGTTTCCCGCACAATTTCTGGCCCAAACAAGCTACTCTCCCCTGCTTCCAACCAACAAGTCGGGGACCTACATGGTCTTCCATACAATGCCTCATAAGGAGCCATCCCAATACTTGCTTGATAGTTGTTTTATACGCAAATTCTACCAACGGCAAATGATCACTCCAACCTCCCTTGAAGTCCAACACACACGCACGTAACATGTCTTCTAGAATCTGGATCACCCTCTCGAATTGGCCATCCGTTTGGGGATGAAAAGCGGTGCTGAAGTGCAACTCTGTCCCCATAGCTCTTTGAAGACTTTGCCAAAATTGCGCTACGAAACGAGAATCACGATCCGACACAATGGATAGCGGAACTCCATGCAATCTCACTATCTCGCGAATATAGAGCTTGCTCAGGGTCTTTAACGTGTCGGTGGTCTTCATACTCAAAAAGTGAGCGGACTTGGTGAGTCTATCAACAATGACCCATACGACATTATGCCCTCGTGAAGTCCGTGGAAAACCAGATACGAAGTCCATGGTGATGTGATCCTACTTCCACTCGGGAATAGGCAAGGACTGCAATAATCCTCTGGGCTTTTGATGCTCAATCTTCACTTGCTGACACACCACACATTTTGCAACGTATCTAGCCATATCCTTCTTCATTCCCTTCCACTAATATTGCCGCTTCATGTCCCTATACATTTTGGTACTACCCGGATGTATGGAGAACTTGGAACGATGGCACTCGCCCAACACTTTTTCCCTTACTTGGTCATGATCGAGTACACATAGCCTTCCCCGAAACCGTAACTCATCATCACTTATCACCCAATTCTCAATAATCTCACTCCTCTCCAACTTACTCCGGATAGCCTCCAACTCGCTGTCTAATCATTGCAACGCCACAATCCTTTGTCGAAGCATCGGTTGAGCTACAAGATTGAATAGGCATGGTCGATTCTTCCGTCTATCCACCCATAGGTCAAATTCCTCCAAGGCATCCATCATCTTCCACCTATTCACCACAAGGGAATTGATTTCACCCCGAGATTTTCTACTCAGTGCATCCACTACTACATTCGCCTTTCCCGGATGGTAATTGAGTGTGAAATCATAGTCTTCTAGATACTCAACCCACCTTCTCTGCCGAAGATTCAAGTCTTTCTGTGTGAACACATACTTGAGGCTTTTATGATCCGAGAACACTTGAAATTTCTCTACATACAAGTAGCACCTCCACAACTTAAGAGCAAAAACCACAACGGTTAACTCCAAGTCGTGAGTGGGATAGTTTTGCTCATGAGTTTTGAGTTGCCTCGAGCCATAAGCAACTACCTTGCCTCCTTGCATCAACACACATCCCAAGTCTCATAGTGAAGCATCGGTGTAAACATCGTATCCTTCCCCACTGCTCAGAATAATGAGAACAGGAGTTGTTGTCAACTTCTCCTTCAAAGTGCGAAAAACAAGTTCACACTCTTGAGTCCACAAAAAATTCTCCCCCTTCTTTGTAAGGCGAGTCATCGGCATCGCAAAGCTTTGAGAACCCTTCTACAAACCTCCGGTAATAGCCTGCCGAACCCAAGAAACTACGTACTTCTGTCACATTCTTCGGTGGTTCTCATTTCATCACTGCTTCGATCTTTGTGGGATCAACAGCTACTCCCTGCTCGGACACAACATGCCCAAGGAATTTCACTTCCTTCATCCAAAACTCGCATTTACTCATCTTCGCATACAACTTATGCTCTCTCAGCGTCTGTAGCACAATCGAGAGGTGGCGTGCATGTTCCTCTTGGGTCTGCGAATAAATCAAGATGTCATCAATGAACACAATGACAAACTGATCGAGGTACGACCGAAATACCCTGTACATCAAATCCATGAAGGCTACTGGCGCATTAGTCAGTCCGAACGGCATCACCGTATATTCGAAATGACCATATCGGGTACGAAAAGCTGTCTTAGGAATATCCTCCTCCTTAATCCGCAGTTGATGGTACCCAGTGCGAAGATCAATCTTGGAGTAATACTTAGAGCCCCTCAACTGATCAAATAATTCGTCTATTCGTGGCAATGGGTATTTATTCTTCACTGTCACCCGATTCAACCTTCGGTAGTCCGTGCATAATCGAAGCGTTTCGTCATGCTTCTTCACAAATAGGACCGGGGCTCCCCAAGGTGAAGTACTTAAACGGATAAACCCAATAGCCAACATATGGTCTAACTGCTTCCGTAGCTCCTTCAACTCCAAAGGTGCCATTCTATAGGGAGCAATGGATATGGGTTCGGTTCCCGGATAGAGATCAATCTTGAATTCAATCTCTCGTTGTGGGGGTAACCCAGGTAATTCATTGGGAAAAACATCCAAAAAATTTGATACTATTAACATCACATCCGGTTGGGATCTATCCCGGTCATCTCCCATCAAGCTAGCTAAGAAACTCAAGTGGTTCCCCGTCTTAGCTTTCAAAAATCTACTACTCGTAGTAGGAAATGGATGGGAAGAATTACGATCATTCATGAAAGTAAAGACTACCCCTCCCGGTAATTGGAATGAGATCCGCTTGCGAAAACAATCCATCACCGCATGAAAAATGGACAACAAATTCATCCCAAATATAATATCGTACCCCTTCATGTCTAACACAACCAAATCTACAATCAACTCTTGCTCCCTAATGCGAAGCACACATCCTCTACACACCCTTGTTGTATCCAACCGTTCTCCCGTTGGCATATCAATACTCAAAGCATGTTCAAGTTTCCCAAAATCCAAACCCAGATTAAGTGCATATCTCGTGCGTATGAATGAATGTGTAGCATCGGGGTCAAATAAAATTCGGGCCCAAGAATTATAAAGGAGCGTGATACCTTCCACTACGGCATTGGAAGCGTCCTCCTCCGGTTGAGTCAAAGCGAAAACTCTCCCTTGATTGGCGCCGCCGGGGGCTTGAGCTTGTAACGGTCGTTGCTGTGCTGGTCTTTGTAGAGGTGGCTTGTTTGCTGGTACTTGCCCGGTTGCTTGATTGCTCCTTGGTGGAAATGAGGGGCATCTATGTTTGAAGTGCCCAAACTCTCCGCATGCAAAACATTGAAGTAGGTCAGTGCTTGTTCTAGTCTGAGCCACTCCATCTCCTCGGGCTGTCAAAAGTCTCTGTCCACCTGCCTGATCTGGACGTCGGTATGGTGCTGCCCGCCACACTCCACTGGTGCTAGTGCCCGTCCTGATCGGAGCTCCTCTAACGAAGCTCTGTCGTCGCTGACTGTCCTCTATATCTCTCTCTACAAGTGCAGCTTGATCAACCAGATCCCCATACTCCCGGATCTTGAGGGCCACCAATTTCTCCCGGATGACAGGCCTCAAGCCCTGCTCGAAGCGCTTGGCCCTGCTGGCCTCAGTAGATATAAACTCCGTAGCATAACGGGATAGCTCATCAAACCTCCTCTCGTACTCGGCCACCGTCATGCTGCCCTGTCGTAGATCAAGAAAATCGGCCTTCATTCTGTCTCTGACTGATTCCGAAAAGTACTTGTCTTGGAAGACTTGGTCGAACTCCTCCCAAGTGAGTGCATCGGTGTTCCTCATTCTCTTTACGGATTCCCACCAATGGTCGGCCTCCCCCTCTAACAAATAGATAGCTAAGCCAACCCCCAAGTCCTCGGTAACGCCCATGCTGTCACAAATCTTCCTCACCCGGCGGATCCACTTGTCCGCATCCAAAGGATTAGAGCTCCCTTGGAAATTAGGTGGGTGCTGCCTCAAGAATTCCCGAAGAACTATCATCCTCCGGTTTCCGTCCCCGTTACCCGGCACTTGGGCTAGTGGATGAGGCCCTCCATTTTGATTTTTGTTCTCATTCTGGTGTTGTACCAGAGTGGTTAGCTCCCTTAGGCATTGATAAATGCCATTCATTGCATCGGAAAGCGGTGGCGGTGGTGGATTTGCTTGACCTCCACGACCACGCCCACGTACGTTCACGTACTCTTTCGCCGTCCATCCTGCACATCAATTCACAATTTAGTTTCATTGATGTACAAGATATCCTAAATATTACTTTAGTCTAAAGTATAAGGTTCGTACAACATTTGACCAACAATCTTATTCAACTTAGTCCTACTTCTCTAGTGGTGATCCATAACCTACAGCTCCCATGTAAGACCTAAAGCCTAAGCTCTGATACCAAACTTTGTAACGCCCCAAAAACCACCCTAGAAGACATTACTATCTATAACCATTCATACCATGAGAGCAACTATCAATTCCATAATTAAACGAATATTCCAGGCATTATACAGAATATCTAAAGTGTCGTCCAAAAGTATATAAGCCTAATTTAACAAAATTCGGGCAAAGTCTCCTTTGTTCGGAGAGCTCTACCCAAAACACAACATGTGCAATTATACTACATTGACCATACCGGGTCCATTTATCCATAAAATTTTTACAACATTATCCCAAAAGAATAGGCTCATTTTGGCCTTTACATTCCAAAACAATCAACTAGTGTAACGCAGCGGAAATGACAAAAGAAAACTAGACTTCACAAGGTTTCAAAAGAATATCCTAGTCTAAAACAAAAGAAAAGTGTCGCTCTAAGCGTCCACCTCGGGATCCACACTCCCGTCGATCGAAGTCTCTCAAGGTGCGGGCTCCTCGACTCCTAGCTCCTCCTCAAGTGTATAATCTAAAATGTTGGTAGGTAGGGGGTGAGCACGAAGCTCTGTAGGAAAATCCTTCTAAACCCGAACAAGGTTTATAAAAGCATATGAAACGGTCGATCTCATTTTACAAATAGCATATCTAATTTTTGAAGTAAAACGGGGATATTTTTAAAACAGATCTCAAGTTTAAGTAACAACAGTAATTTAAATGAGCAGTAACAACCAGACTACAATAAATAACCATTTTCAAAATATAAACCATTTTTCCACAAGATCTTGTGGAATCCCATACTTCTACAAGTCCTTGTAGGAAACCATTTCCACAACAATAGCAGTAATCAATAACTCAAATATTCCACAACAATATGTATATGTATCTCAAACATGATGCGAGACAAACCCCATTATTCAACACATTGAGTAATATCTAGCCCACACGCACACACACACAAATCTTCTCAAAGATATCCATCATTTAGGAAGGGCGTATGCCATCCCAATAGCAGTGACGTATCCAATCCAGGCATTAGTATACTAACCCTCTGACACGGCACCCATGAGCGAATAGTGGTTTAGTCTTACCAAAGCACTAATCCCACTACGAGTGGTAGAAAAAATGCAAACCCACATGGAGCAAGCAACACGTCTACCCACTCTACGATATCTCGTCAAAGGCCACCCATGATCATCCCACACTCATAAGAGATACAATACCAAACTCAATTTCTCAATTTACAAGCATATCTCAAAAATCCCCAAATTTATCATGCGACAATTCCAATAACCAATTAAGAAAAATACAAGAGATCATAACAACATCATTTTATTACTCAACACAAAGCACTATAGTTTCAAAATCAATAATCAAGAAAGAATCAAGAGGAAAATTCACTTCTCTTGAAAACTAGGGTTTGAAAGTAAGAAAAATAGATTTTATGGGCATTCAACCCTAACTTTGTGTAGAACATGATAATAATAGCAAGAAGACCAAGAAATAAAGAACCCATAGCAAATACATATGATTAGGAGTCAAAACATACATATATATTAGCCCTAGCATCAATGAACAAGAATGGAAGAAAACTCCTACCTTGCTTCTTTAGTTTTGAGTGAAGAAGATGAAGATTGGATCTTCTTCAATATGCAAATCCTCACTTGATCTTGTGTTTTCCCCTTCTTTCTTCCTCTCTAAACCTTTCTAGGGTTATAAATGTTGAAATGGGGCTTATAAGAGTGTCCTTAAGTATTTATAGGGGAAGAAATGGTCTCCTGTGCGCGAATTTAGAACTCAGAATCCGTAACTGACGTTTGAACGTCATTTTGCGTTCGAACGTCACTAGTGCAAATTATTGATTTACGTTCGAACGTCACTTTGGCGTTCGAACGTTAGTTGCTCCCAGTACTTTTGCATTTCCATCAGAGCTCTGCAGAGACCAAAGTACTGGGACTCACGGTCGTTCGAACGTAGATTCACGTTCGAACGTCACCCTAGTTTCTTCTGAAATTTTTAGTGAAGTTTTGACCTATTTAAAGATCGATTTGGAAAATTTTCGTGAAATACTCTTTTGTAGCCCTAGAAGTCTCATATCTACTGTCAAAATTGCAGAGAAAATGGAAATCAAAATAAAAAGTTATGATAAGAACACTAGGGCTGTATCCAAAAATCCTTCTACTCAAATTCTCTCTACAGTGGCTTTTACTCCGGACTACTTCCAAACTTCTACAACATACCCCATTACCTCAAACCACATCTTTATTTCTACTCCTACAATTTACATAGTTCATGCATACATTATCACATATATTAGCATTTCAAAATATAATTGTATGGTTATACAAAGATACGAATGTGGGTGTTTACAATATGTATATACCAATTTATATATATATTTATACATATATATATTAATTCGTATATATATATATATAGACACACGAATGTATATACGAATGTATATATACATAAATATATAGATATATATATACTTGTTTGAATATATATATGTATATATACGTATTTCACTTCCTGCTTACTTTCAACGTTTCTGGCGGGACAACAAACGGCCTAACAACTCACTCAAAATAACGGCCTAAAATCCCTTATATATATATATATATATATATATATTTATAAATTCGTAGATATATATATACATATATATACCAATTTTTATATATATTTATATACGAATTTATAAATATATATATACGAATATATATATATATATATATATATATATATATATATATATATATATAAATTGGTATATATATGTATATATATATCTACGAATTTATATATACGAATTTATAAATATATATATACACGTATTTATATTTATTAACAAATACACAAGAATCAAAGTGTTTTAAAGATAAGAGATTTTGAATTAAATGACCCTAAGATGGGTATTTAGGTCTTTGTATCTATGTAGTGTACTTAATTCCAAAATATTTTTTAATGTGTACTTTTTTCCAAATAAATCTAATTAAGTATACCGACTTCCAAAGAACCCTTCTAATTCAAATAACCTAAATTACAACTCAATTTCTTCAACTCATAATCATGATCTACAATTAGTCCCTGAATAATTAAAGCCATGAGTAGACTTGTTGATAGATCAGATCAATTTTTAAATTCAATTTGAATCCATTTTGGTCTTTATAAATCGGATTCAAATGTGGATTAGAATTTTAATATTTGATATGTATATGGATCAGATTTAGAATTTTTTTTTATTTAGATTCAGATTTGGAGAAAGACCAGTATTTTAAAATCCGACCTGGCCCGGCGGGTTTACATACCGGTTCACCAATCAGATTGTTAGTGCATTAAACCCGGAATAAACCCATTAAACCAGATAAAAACTGCTGAACCGTTCAAATCGGAAGAGTTTAATCAAACCGGACGGTTCGCCTAATTTAGGATAAATGGCTGAGTTTTGATCCTTTTGGGCTTTTTGCCCTAAATCGTTCCCAGCCCTGCCTCTTCGTCTTCGATCTGCGCCTCTGCTCTCTTCGTCTTCGCGACGTTGGACGTTCACATCACAGCCCTCTCAGCGTGAGTCTCTCTCTCTCTCTTACTCTCTTAGTCTCAGTCTCTCTCTACTGCACTGCGAGCAAGAAAAGCCAAAAGACTCGATCGAAGTGGAAGAAATTTTCGAAATTCGAAGGAGTAAGCTGCTTCAGAACTCCATCGAGGCATCGACGACTACCAGCAGCAGGAACATACTCTCTCTCTCTCGTCTCTCTTGACTCTCTATGCTATATCTGATTTTTGGTTTTTATTTTGTATACAATATTGAATATACATTGAAACTTTGGTATATATCTACGAATTAATATATATATATGTATAAATATATATGTATTTATATACGAATTTATATATATATATATTTATTTATTTATATACGAATTTATAAATATATATATATGTATAAATATATATATAAATTGATATATATATATCTATGAATTTATATATACGAATTTATAAATATATATAATATATATGTATAAATATATATATAAATTCGTATATATATGTATATATATATCTACGAATTTATATATAAGAATTTATATATATATATATATATATATATAAACCCATTGAACCAGATAAAAACTGCTTAACTTATATTATATATATATACATGTATTTATATTTATTAACAAATACACAAGAATCAAAATGCATTAAAGATAAGAGATTTTGAATTAAATGACCCTAAGATGGGTATTTAGGTCTTTGTATCTATGTAGTTTACTTAATTCCAAAATATTTTTTAATGTGTACTTTTTGCCAAATAAATCTAATTAAGTGTACCGACTTCCAAAGAACCCTTCTAATTCAAATAACCTAAATTACAACTCAATTTCTTCAACTCATAATCATGATCTACAATTAGTCCCTGAATAATTAAAGCCATGAGTAGACTTGCTGATGGATCAGATCAATTTTTAAATTCAATTTGAATCCATTTGGGTCTTTAAAACGGTCGATTTCATTTCACAAATAATATATATAACATTTGAAGTAAAACGAGGACATTTAAACAGATTTCAAGTTTAGATAGCAACAGTAATTGAAATGGATAAATAAACACAATATACCATTGGTAATCCATTCTACCATAAACCGTTTCCAACAAGTTCTTGCGGAATCCCATACTTCCCGAAACTCTTGTCGAAACCATTTCTGGTATAATGCACGATAACCCACACTGTATGTCCGACACAACCCACTTTACTAATCCGTGATCATTAGTGATAGGAAAAGTTCATACCCACACGGCGTACAAAGGCGTCTACCCACTTCATGTGGTAGGAAAAGTTCATACCCGTGTGGCATACAAAGACGTCTACCCACTACATGATACCGGGTCAATAGTAATCCATGTTCGTATCGTACAAGCACGCAAGAGATAAAATACCAACAAATATCTCACATAACCAACAATACCATAAACCCCCAATTTTTCAAGCAAATTCCATAAAATCCACAAATCCATCATAAGACAATTTCAAATAAACAATGAAGAAAAATACAAGAGATTATGCACAATAGCATTTCAATACTCAACACAAAGCACTATAGTTTTCAAAGCCAAATTTGAGTGAAGATAGAGAGAGAAATCCATGTTTCTCAGAAACTACGGTTTTTATGGCTCTCCACCCATAACTTTTCTCAAAACATAATAAAGTTTGTAATAATACCAAGAGACAAGGAACTCATAGCAAATAGATATGATTAGAAGTCCAAATCATACATATATAATAACTCTAGCCTCAATGTAAGTGAATGGAAGGAAACCCCTACCTTGAATCCTTAGTTTGTATGAAGAACTTGAGCTTTGATCTTGAATCTACCCTTAAATCTCTTGTTTTTTCCCTTCCTTTCTTCCTCTCTAATGCTCTCTAGGGTTCCAAGAGGTGTGGGGGTGTGAGTGGAGTGAAAGAAATGAGGGCAAATGAGATGAAAATGAGTTTAAAACATATTAGCCCCGAAATTTACTGTTCATGGACTGTTTTGGTCTTCTCCGAAATTACGGTTTTGCTACTAAGTATCTCCAATTTGATCCATATGACTACCCTAAGATTTTTCGACGTTCCAGATTCATTTTTAATCTTATTTTAACCTAAATACATTTATTTTTATGATTTATCTCAAAACCAAAGTCAACGTACACCCGAAACACTAAAGTTTCTATTTTACCCATCCGAACTGACTATTAATGAAGTTTTGCGATGTTTGCAAATAAAAGGTGATAAATGGTGCTTCTTAAAGCCTTTTATACTTATTTGAAGCCTAAATGTACTCATTATTCTTATATTTTGATTTAGGATGCAAATGGAGACATTAAATGCAAAACGAAGCTAATTGGACTATTTCGACATTGCTTCGTTATCTGGGCATAACTCTCTCATCCGAGCTCCGATTGATATGATTCAAGATGCTATGGAATGATAAGAAAGATCTATACAACTTTCATGTTTTGAGTTTTGAGAGATATTGACTGCATCAAGGTCGAAATCGCGCTTGAAATTGCAGCCAGTGCACTGTTCACAGCCTGTTTCATCCCTTTTCCATTTCCAATCCATTTCTAAGCCAACCAAATCCATCCCATATATGTTTAACATGGTTTTCCACCTAAAACTTGATACCTACAAGTTCTATTACACCCCATTTCACACATCTACAAATCAAAACCAAGTTCCAACTATTATTTACCCTATTTTCATAATACGAACATTTTTTTTTCTACGTTTACAATCTACCTAGTCCATGCATACATCCTTACACATATCACATTATATATATATATATATATATATATATATATATATATATATATATATATATATATATATAATGTGAAACCCGGGAAAATTTGAACTTTTTCTGAAAAAGGGCAAAATGGTAATTTGTCACTACTGCACGTATTTAAAATACATATGTTCTAGACCTCGGAGGAGGGAACGGAGTGCGTCATTGGATTCGCAACGCGAAATCTAGTAACCACCAGAAAATTCGTCGAATTCCGAGAGAGTCGGATTTTGCACGTAGATCGAAACGACTGCGTGGCGATTGACCTTTTAAAGGTCCCCAAAAACGAGAAATATTAAAATTTCTTATAATTGGATTAATGTTCCAATAAAATTTAATTGGACTTAATCCGGGACTTAATGAGTCATTTCGGGACGAAAAACGGGCCCGAAAGTGATAAACGAGCGGTGCGATGTAGACCACACATTTAAAACTATAAATAGGGCTAAAATATCTGAAAAATCAGATTTTCTAAGCCACTTGAGCCTTGTTCAGCCGTTCAAAGAGAGAGAGAAAGAGAGAAGAGAAAAAAAGGTTTTCTTAAGCCTTTCTCCGGCGATTTCTCCGACAACCGTCGCTCGGATTCCGTCGAGCTAGAAGGGAGAAGTGATCTACTCGTCGAGGGCTTCGACTACGTACCAAAAACAAGGCGTTTCACCGAAGATCCAAATGTGAAGTTTGGGAAAAGTCTTGGTTTTTGAGTGATTTTGGTGTATAGAGATTGCCTACATCTCTATTGAGGTAGGGGTTTTCCTACCTTGGACTATTCTTACCTTAGTTGTTGTTAGACTGAGGATTAAGTTGTATATGCATATGTATTGTCTTTTATATATGTGTCTATGGGAATAAAAGTGAAAAAGGGAGCATGGAAATGGCTTAGGCTAGATCCTAGCTTGATTTTGATTTGAGGATGTTACATGTAATTCATTATGTGACTTATGGCTATTGGGGGCATGCTATGTGTTAGGAAATGTGTCTTGAAAGTGTTGGATAAGCATGCTATGTGTTTATAATTTGTGCCTATAAGGTGTTTGATAAAATGCCTTGATTGTTTAAATGGTTGTTTGATGCCATTGGAATCACATGTTGGAATGTGTTATGGATGTGTTGACATATGCTCATTGATATGTTGTTTATGATGGTTTATGGAATTTATATGCTTATGATTTAAATTCCATGGAATGTGAAGATATGTGTTGATTATTGCTCATGTAGTATACATTACATATTGGGCATGATCATGGCATCACATTCATGAGCTATATGCATGAGTGTGGGAAATGTTGCTCATATGATAGTCATTGCATTTTGAGCATGGTCATGACATCACATTCATGGGCACTTGTCATGGGTGTGAGTGTGGGTGTGCATGGTTAGTCAAATGCCACTCTTGGTAATTGATAAAGGGACTCGGAAGAAAGGGATTGAAGATTCCTTTGGGTCGTATGTATGCATGAAATAGAATTGGGTTGGGGTAGCAAGAAGAGGCATGACGACCTCTCGGGTGCAAAGCCCGGTGATTGGGGTACGTATTCCCTTGGCTCGGCCCATAAAGTGTGTGGGTGTATCCGGAACCCTCGGTGGAAGTCTGTGAATTCCGTGTGGGTTGGAGACCCTTGGTGTAAGCCCATGAACATCCACCCCTATACAAGACCCTAGAGTGATTAACGTCATTGATGTGTAACAAGAATGGCGGTTTCGACTACATTGACACTTGCATGCGTTGGGGAGCTGGGGAGAGCTCGGGTTGAAGTTGCATGAGTGAGTTTCCATCTCATTCACGGCATGACATTGTTGCATTTTAATTTTGAATGCATATCCTTATGTGAAATGATTGGTTATGTGCTATACATAAATGTTGCATGAGCATGAGCATCTAGGGAGGGAGTAGCCTTTGTAGGAAGTTTTCTACTGAGCGTTGGCTCACCCTATACGGGAACAATTTTCAGGTGTCGGGTTTACACCGGCGATTGGCTCCCATGGAGAGCATCAAGGGTGAAGGGGGCCTATGTGTGGCCTTACCTCAAGATTTTGTAAATCTTTTGTTTTAAAATGGTCTATGACATGTAAATATTGTAAAACATTATATTTTGAATTATGAATGTATGAAGTTGTATGTAATATGACTTGGATGGACTATGTATAATGTGGGAGTTTTCATTATATATGTTTGGTAGGAGTTTGGAAGAGTTTAAAAGGGGTTGGAAATGAAAAACTAAAGAAATGGGCAAAATCTGCCTTTAGCTACCGGTAGCTAACAGGTAGTCATAGCTCCAGAATGTTTCGGCTATCGGTAGCCAACAGGTAGTTGTTTTCCAGTAGGAAACAGCTACCGGTAGCCAACAGGTAGTTGTTTTCCAGAAGGAAACAGCTACCGGTAGATAACAGGTAGTTGATTTCCAGAATGTTTCGGCTACCGGTAGTCGATAAACAGCTACCGGTAGCCATTCCAAAAATCTGAAATTTTTAAATGTTTTGCCAAATCTTTGGGCTTTGAATTTCCTTCCTTTAAATGATCAAAGTGGACCCTAATGGGGTACAAACCACGGTGTATGAGACTTTAATTGAATCAAATGAATGTTAAACCGAATTTTCATTATGGGTTATAATCCCGGCTTAAAGATATTCTTGATGTGGTGTCGGGTTAAGCGATATCCACGGATGTTTCCGCGGGTTGATGGGTTATCAACGGGACCCCCGGATTTTGGGGCGTCACACATATTACATTTCAAGGAAATTATGAATTGCTCGCTATATATATATAATATAAAAGTGTGGGGGTTTACAAAAGTAGAACGAAGTTTGAATCCAAAAGACAAAGAGTGGTCCAGATCGTTTTGAGACAAAATATAAATACATCTGACGAACAACGTAATCCCAACATAAAAAACGGTTCAAATTATTTCAAAATTTTTGATCTAACGGTCTATAGTTAGTCCTGAATTTCTTTTCCCACCCATGAAGAAACCTCTCATTGTAAGACTCTACACTTGTATCTCTCATACGTCTCTATCTTAAAATTGAAAAAGCACAATAACAACTCAGATTAAATTCATTTTCAATTAAATGGTTTAGATTTCATCTAAATTCATCAAACTTAATCCAATGGCTTACAACACATCCCACATAAAAATAAAATTCCGTCCAATTTAACTACACCCACACGCCTCACTCTCTCTCCCAATCTCCCACGCCTCTATCCTGCCTTCCAAAGTCTCTCTCCCATAAATTTTATCCAGGCTGATAATTTCAATTTTCAAATTCATTCCTAATCAAGCTCTCAACCACGCTTTTTGTGCCAAATTTGTCCCCTAAATTTTTATGGCCAGAAGAACAACAAACCTCTCATTTTCTAGAGGTTTCAAGTCACTCAAACTCACAAAAATGACTGTCAAGGTCGCTGGAAGATCCCGCCATCACGGTGCCAGAATGGCTGAATCCGCCGCAGGAAGCTACGCCAACACCCTTGCTAAGGTGGCGAATTCCAATGGAACCCTAGAAGCCACCTCGACCAACATCGAAAAGGTGGAGAAATTCTTCTCCAACCCATAAGTCTTCTACTTCTTCTCAAATCCCACTGTCAACATCGCCAAAAAACGTGAGGTCCTCGACGAAATCACCAGTTCCTCAAATCTTCAACCTCATACCACAAATTTCCTAAAATTTTTAGTAGATATGAAGAGAATCGACCTTATTAGCGACATTCTGAAAGAATTTGAGATTGAAATTCGGGTGCAGGAACATAATTCCGTACATCAAGAAGTATGGGAAGCATCCCGTTACAGGTGCTGCGCTCAAGCAAGAGCATCTCATCCCACTGGTGTTTCACAAGAATTCCGAAGGTATTTACTCATGTATTTGCTTGATTTTAATTTTGGGAACATTCAAGTAGTGGCTGGTAAAGAATGTGGTAGTATATAACAAATGGGGCATGGTTTTTATATTATTGATAAGGTGAGAAAATCAAACTGAAAGAAACTGCATGAATAACCTGAGCTTAGTGTAGCTGAAACTTGAATTCATAGTATAAGAGGAAGGAGACAATAAATTCACACAATGACATAAACATTTTCCTCTTCATATAGATCTGTATTTTCCTCTTCATAATAGAAGTTCTCATTAGAAATCCAAATTGTTGTAATTAACCTCGAATGTATATAAATTCGTGAATATGGGGCACCCGAAATTAATTGGGGAACTTAATTTATTAATGCAATTTGTGCTGAGAAAAATCGAATGTATATTTTGAAACTGGATTTGAGATTTTTTTGTTCTAAACTTGATCATGTAGATATGTTGAATAGATAGTCGTGTCTTTGGTTTTACAGTAAGGTGAGAGGTAAAAGATTGGACTTGCTGTAAAAGATTGTGCATCGTATACATATTAGAATTCTGCCAATGGGGCATGTATCAAGAATGTATTCAAAGCCAAATCTATTGCCTATGAGGCAATGAATCATGAAATAACTAGAATTTTAAAGAATATTAGAAACATTCAAAGTCAAAGCTCCTCTTAAATGTGGTAGCACTTAAATATTGGCTTTAAAGCCAAAGCTCTTGCTTTGAAGAGAGCAGACTTGAAAAATTTTGTTGATTAAATATTAGCAATTTTTTCTTTTTTTTTTGTTAAGATTAATAAAGTGTCTTCAGATATGTGCATTTTTTTTTTAATGTCATAAGTTTGCAAATTCTTATGAATTGCCTTTTGAGTAAATTTTTTTGGGCGCTATTATGAGTTCTAATTATGTATATAGTTTCAAGCATATTAATTTTATTGATTTTAATTTAACTGAATTTTCTCTATCTTTTCATTGAAATTTATTTTCACGAGAATCTTTAGGTAATGTTTTGTTGAGCATTACAGAATCTCACGCCCCTTCTCTCTCACTTCTACCTCACTCTCTCACGCCTCTCCCTCTCACTTCTGTCGGGTTGAGCTCCTCTGCTGTTAGAGGTCTAACAGCAAAGTGTGCTGTTAAGTGGAACGGTGCCGTTCCAAGCCAAGAAACTAAGAACCCAGGAGATTACAAGAACGACGTCGTCCCTCACTAAACCAAAACACAGTTCAAAAAAAATCGATTGAGCCGATTTTGTGCAATCTCTTCTTCTTCTCTACCAGAAATTCTGTGCAATCTCTTCTTCTCTTCTTTACCTTCTTCTGTTACGTTACATATCTGTTGATTTCTATATTCATATGTATTCTCTACCCGAAATTCAAGTTCGAGTTAAAGAGACGATGAAATCTATGAGTTAATCTAGGGTTTCTTGGTTCTGGGTCTCCTCAGATTTTAATTTTAGGTAAGCCGAACAATAATCTTTTTTCACTTTGAAATGATTGTTTAGACGTTATACACACCCGTCCCCCCACTTCCCCAATATTCTTACCTCCTCTGCATGTACCTTTGAATGAATTCAAATTGGTAAGACAAAGTGTTTTTGCTTTTTGTGCGGTATATGATTGCGGGTTAGGTTTTACTTTGGATTTTTGTTGATAATCTGCTAGTTTCTGAGATACTGTTTTTTGTTTTGTGTTGTATGTTTGTGGGTTGTGTTTTCATTTGAATTTTTGTTTATAATTTGTTAGTTTGTTGGAGGAGATGATGTCGAAATTCGAGGCTAGGATGCTGTGATGCTATGATTTGAGTTGTTTTGTTGTGGCTGTTCTTTGCTGTGCTGTGACTGATTTTCATAGGGAGAAGAGGCTACTGCCATGAAAGTAATAAGGGTGCTCTTGGAGCATTTTGAAGGAGTTAAGCCTTTATAGGTATATAATGAATGTATTGCTGTGTTTTGGCTTGGTGAGGGACGACGTCGTTCCTGTAATCTCCTGGGTTCTTAGTTTCTTGGCTTGGAACGGCACCGTTCCACTTAACAGCACACTTTGCTGTTAGAGCATCTCCAAGAGGCTCAATAAACCCTCCCCTTTAGCTATTTTAGATAGCTTCCCCTTAAAAAACCACTCCAACAGGCTAGCTATTTGGCTATCTAAAATAGATAGGCCTCATTTCAGTCGCTACATCAAGCTAGGCCATCTCCCTCGCCAGACTCTCTGCTGCCTCCCTTGCCTCTCTTCACTCCCTTCGTCTCTCTTCACTCCCTTCGCCTCTGTCTCAACTCTCTGCCTCTCTCGCCTGTCTCAACTCTCTGCCTCTGTCTCAACTCTCTGCCTCCCTCGCCTCCCTCGTTCGAATCTGTGCCTCCCTCGCCTCCGCCGTTCGATCTGAAAATCTGATTATGAAGGCTCTCAAAATCTAAAGGCTCAACCGACTGAAGCTCCACCCACTGTGAGGCACCGACTGTTGAGGCTCCACCCACCGTGAGGCACCGACTGTTGAGGCTCCACCCACCGTGAGGCACCGACTGTTGAAACTGGTGACTGCTCTACATTCGTGATTCCATCATAGAGGTATTTTGGGATGATTTGTCTACATTATATGATTTGTCTCTGTGTATAGGATTTTGGGATTTTGATGCCGAAACAACAATGATCGTGATTTGGATTTTTCGATTTAGGGTTTGTGCTATTTTATTTGCTCTTTTTTGGCTCTGTTCAGAATGGGTTTTGGTTTAATTTTATTAGTTTTGGTTCGAATTATTTGCTTAATTCAGTGATTGAATTGAATTGATTTGAATGCATATTGTTTTTGAATGCATATTGATTCAGTGATTTATCAGGGGAATGACAAACCAGAATGGGTTTTGATTTGAATGCATATTTGGATTGTGTATTAGATTTGGGTATTTGGATTAGATTGTGTATTGGATTGTGATTTGTGTATTGTATTGGATTGTGATTTGTGTATTGGATTGGATTGTGATTTGGATTGTGAATTTCTGCTGGGTTTTTGTTGTTATGGACTTTGGTATGTGATTTGTGACTGAGAAATTACTTGGCTTGTTGAAAACAATTGAGTCTTGAAATTATTTGAAAAACCGTTGTAAATATTACTCTTGAAAAATTCAAATTTTAAAATTTTGAATTTCGTGACCGTTGTAAATATGATCGTTATTAATAAAAATAAAAAAATTAAAATTTGGATGACGTCGCGTAACACATAAAAATGTGATGTCATCAATATGGTGATGACATGGTATACTATATAGTATTTTAGATTTTATTATTGAAAGTTAGTTAAAGTTAGTTGAAGTGGATAGCTAAAATAGATAGCGTTGTTGGAGTGACTTTGAAAAAGTGGATAGCTAAAGTAGATAATACAATATTTTACTATATTTTGGCTAGCTAGTTTACATAGTCTTGTTGGAGATGCTCTTAGAGCATAGGAGCTCCACCCCGCCTCTCCCTCTCACTTCTGCCTCCCTCTCTCTCACTTCTGTCTCTGTCTCTCTCTCTCTCTCTCTCACTTCTGCCTCTCCCTCTCTCTCCAAAAGACAAAATCTTCCCCAATCTCAAATCTCACTCATAATACCGGCCTCACAAACCGCCTAAGACTAAGAGGGCAAGGCGTCATTCCTGGGCAGAGGGCTTCATTTGATTCTCCGAAATTCAACCAATGGCCGACGACAAACAGCCCAGGTACCTCTCTCTCTCTCTCTCTCTGCTTACCGCTCCTCTTCGCACTTTCTCATCCACAGAGGCGCGCATCCACAGAGGCCTGAATACATCATTCAAGACCCACACACACATCCAAATTTCCCTCCTCTTCTCACTTTCTCATCCACAGAGGCCTGAATACTTCATTCAACACCCACACACACATCCACAGAGGCGCGCACAGATAGCACACACACATATACATAGACGCACACATTCACACAGTTGAGCACACAGTTTTTGGTGTCAATTTCAGATTTGGTGTTAATTTGGGTGTTAATTTTTCATGAAATTGAATATTACAGTTAGTTTGATTGATAATGGGTGTTAATTTCGTCAAATAGATTTTGTAGATGTTGAGTTGAAATTAAATGTTAGTTTATTTCAATCAAATTGGACGTTGGTTGTTAATCTCATAATTTAATGAAATATTAGGGTTTTTATTAAATGTAAGGGTTTGAAAGTGAATGTTAGGTTTATTTTGATAGAAATTGAGTGTTAATTTTGAAATTGGATGTTGAGTTGACAGGTTATTGAGTGGTAATGTAAATTGTCATACCTTTTTTCTTTCATTTCTTGGTGTTAATGCTAGGGTTTTGTTCCCATACTTTTATAGTCCTAATATCGTGATTTCTATACTCTCTTTTTTGAAATTCTGATTTCAAAATACAAACTATGTTCTATTTGGGGTTTTCTATCACAACTATTAGTCAGCCCCTTCCTCAGCTTTCTATAAATCTATGACATTTGATTTATGTAATTTATTTAAATTTCTCTAAATTACTTTACTGATTAAGGAATTATTAATTGGTTGTTGTTCCTTTCCAACTCTTCTATTTTAAATAACTTTTTGATTAATCGTGGAATGACTCTTTTTTTTTTGTCTATTAAGGCTTATGAACTGATGATTTGGTTCTAATTTGAATTTTTTCTGATGAATTTATCTGGGAAGATATTGATAACTACCAAATGTGGTTTTATTGTATTGAATCTTTTAATCCTCATGTTGTGACAATGTGTTTTTTTGTGTTGCCCAATATGTGTGTCCATTGATGATTTTTTTTAAGTAACATCATGGGTTTGTGAAGGTGGTGATTGAGTTTCCTTCACTTGATGACCCAAAGTTTCATGCCATTACTATTTCCAAAATGTTAACTTTCATGCCATCACCGCCATATGCCACTGGCTCACCACATAAACCCATCTCTTCCACCCACTGCCACCATCTCCTTCACCCCTTGGTGTAAACTCGAATTAGTCTGGTAATTAATTTGATTGTTTACTTTGATATTTAATGTCCCTCCGCTCCCAATTTAGTGTTAATCTAAAAAATCTGGGATGGTGGTTATAGGATAACATTTATTTGTAGTTTTTATGGTTTTTGTCTAACAACATTGCTTTATGGCATTTTTTTCTTTGCCTATTTTTATTTTTGATTGATATTTCAACTTACTCTGATTTTTCATAGTTTTGTTTTAGTCTTTATTTTGAGGTTGTTCATCAACTAAGAGGCAACTAAAGCAACACAGACAACTCGAAAGCTCGGTGCTGCACAACTGAACTTTTTTTTCGGTAAGTAGCACAGTTGAACTTAAGGTCATATTTCCAACTCTTCTATTTTTAAAAAAAATTTGATTAATCCTGGAATGATTTTTTTTTTTTGGTCTATTAAGGCTTATGAATTGATGATTTTGCTCTAATTTGGAATTTTTCTGATGAATTGTCTGAGAAGATATTGATAACTACCATTCTACCAAGTGTGGTTTTACTATACTGAATCTTTTAATTCTCATATGTTGTGACAATGTGGTTTTTTGTGTTGTTCAGCATGTGTGTCTATTGATGATTTTTTTTTCTTTAAGTGACATCATGGGTTTGTGACGGTGGTGATTGCGTTTCCTACACTTCCTTATTTGTACACTTGAGTTTTAGTCATGTTTTGTGGAGCTTTTATTTTTTGGATATTTGAGGTGATTGAATTACTGTGGTGGTGTTTTGTTCTGGTTTTAAGATCTTTACTTTTTCTATCAGAATGTCATTTCCTCTTGAAGAATAATTCTCCATTGAAATCAAGTTTGTTTAAGTCCCAATACCGACATTAAATTCAATATATTACGTTCATACAACTAACAACATGATAACCAATGAACATGTTGATACCATCAATTTGTTTAAATATCACTTTAAGATACCCTCAGGATTAGGAAGAGCTTCGAGTCCTTGACGGTGTCTATGGAGACCAATCAGGGAAAATGGGTTACCTTGGATAGCCATAATGATGATTATGGTAATGGAGAATCTGAGATGTTACAAGGATATGAGAAGGTCAACCTCTCCATTTACTTTGATGACTGTAGTATGGCTCTTCACTCGGTGTGGTAACTTTTCTTTGTTTTGTAATTCTCTGTTGAATAAATTCACCAGGAATGTTTTGGCTAAATTTTTTAATGTTATATTATGTGATTTTGTATAAATCATGATGAAACTATGGAATCAAGTGCCTTTTTTTTTTTTTTGCGTTTCCAAATATGATCCCTAAAATTGTTATTTTCATATGTTGTTTGCTTCCCTAGCTTATTTTTCACTGAAAATGACGAGATTGTTTTATAGAAAAATCTACATATGGTGATCTACTTAATTTTTGTTAATCTTTATCATTTCGGTTAAAATTTGCATCATAATCATTTTTATGTTATACACTAGCCTACTACATCAATGGTCATGTGTTGGTTTGGTGTGGAATGGATTAGGAGTCGTTACTCACTCTATAAGTAGTTATGGATGCATGCGGTTTATATATGGAACGATTATTTATTTTTGTTTAGCATACATGATACATTTAGGCTGTAACATTTCTTCTAACAACTGAAACGAAAACATTTTAACCCAGTTTATTTCCCCAAAATCTTGATATTAAAAATGCAATTTAAACTTTCACCTTAATGCGTATCTATGTTTAGTGTTTGATTATTTCGTGTTCAACAACAATGTTCATTTTTTTTTTTGAATTGTACAGTGTCTTCAGGCACAGATTATGAGGGTGGTTTAGACTTTCAACTTAGTACGCCTTCGAGTTCAGTGCTCGATATTTTTTTTTGAATTGCATCGTGCCTTCAGGCACGGGTTATCCCTAGTATAATTATATCATTGCATTGGTCTTATTAGAAATGATGATAACAAAGAGATTTGAAGCAGGTTTGGGATGACAGGCCTTAAGATCTTAGCTCGAATGGCGTTGCAAATGTTATTTTCATGATTTGAAGCAGCTTTGGGATGAACAAGCTTTGATTTTTTACATATTTGATGTTGTTTTTATAATTATTGTGATTTTTAGCCTATTTATTATTATTTTTTTTATTATATTGCCGATTCGATCGGTGACCAAATGGTTGAATCAGTTACCCATTCGCTCGGTCCCTTTACTTGATGTCCCGACCAGATTTAAAACTATGAGTAATGTGACCCAAATTTATTTAATGGATAGAATTAATATTATGTGTTTTTTTTTTCGGTTTGTAAAAGCTATGAAAAATGTTACACAGGAAAAAAGGAGGCAGGTGACTCCGTTTAATATTCATCGTTCAACACTCTAAGGGCACTCCTGGAACGTGAGCAGAACAGAGAGACAGACGATGTCATCCCATTCCAGCCGCAGACGACAACAAACCCCCTCGGACGACTCAGAATCCGAGCCCGACTCCCAGTCGGTGTCGGATGCGGACAGCCGTGACTCATCTCCACCGAGTCGCAAACGGCAAAGCAGAAGTAGGAGTAGCCGGCGGAGGTCGAGGGACTCGGACGATGAAAGTGATCGGAAGAGGTCGAGTTCGAGGAAGATCTCGGAGGAAGATATTGCTGAGTACATGGCAAAAAAAGCTCAGAAAAAGGTGAAAATAATCATTTATTTTCTGTAAAAATCTTGTGGGATTTCTTGGGTTTGTCCTTGGCTAATGACATATATTGTGGTTTAGGCGATGAAAGTAGCGAAGAAATTGAAGTTGCAGACCGTATCTGGTTATTCAAATGATTCGAATCCATTTGGCGATTCCAATCTGAATGAAAAGTATGTCAAATCCTTCCCATGCGTTGAGTTAGTATATGGTTTAAGCTAAGTCAAATCCTTCATATGCATTGAGTTAGTGTATGGTTTAAGCTAACGTACATAAGTGATACATGCTGCTGCTTTCTTGTTTCATTCAAAGCCCCAAGTGTGTGCCTTCACTTAAAGGGTCCGTGTAAGCAATTTTGAAATTCTTTTTCTTAATGAGGACACGCTTTTTAAAATGTGCGTCTGCTGAAATTTTCAATTGTATCTAGGGAAAAAATAAGAATGCATCCTTTTCAATGAGTAAATGTGCATAGGGTTAGGGCTGTGAAAAAAACTGGTGGATTTAGCACTAAAAGCCTCTATTTTAGCATGAAGTTTATCCAGTTCTATTATGTGATGCTTATTGGATGGTTATGACCATGCTTTTTAATTTTTAAGGTGTGCATAAGGTAGCAATTACTAAGACTGTTAAACTTCATTATGAAATTCGATGGTGGAAACTTAAAAGAAAATCAAGTATACTGGGATAATTTGAGGTGTTATGTGGGGCAGAACCTCAACAGGAATAAAGCTTTCCTAAGAGAAGATGGTGGTGGCCTAATGTTGCGTGATTTGCCATTTCAAAGTCATGATAAATGAAAAATATTTGGGTTGCAGATTTGTGTGGCGAAAGAAGATTGAGCGTGATATAACACAAGGTGTGCCACTTGAGGTGTTTTCGGTAAAATCTGAGAAGAAGAGACAGAAAGAACGAATGGTATGTCCTTGCACTTCAACAACTAGTTATACTATTGTTTTGAAGTATTATCTGGCTTTTCACAGTAGCAACTTGTGGCATGTTGTATTCTACCAGCTTGGTTATGTGTTTCATGTACAAATTAGTGAACTGATTATTCAGAAACTGATTGTCCATAATGTGAAACTTTGTTAAAGGAACATAAAAATTCCAGAATCTGGTTCTATTAGTTTGATTGCTTTTGGGGTTTTAAAATGTATCCCTAGAGGTTTGGGTTATATTTTGACATTTTTTTACCGAAGCTTATAGTTGATTTTGGTAGAAGTTAATGGCACGAACCAGAATGTTTGTTCTGGGTACAAAACCATACATAAAGATACCTTGTACCCTCTGGACCAATTTTTGGTCAACTACAGAGGATTTGGTCAATATGGTCAGGATTAGCATATCTGGGGAATACTGGGACTCTGGATGTTGCTATGTTTTATATTCATTGTGCAATAGTTGAAGAATTGTGGAGGTATTGTCTTGCCAGCATTTTGCGATTCTCCTCCTTTTCTTTTGGTCTCCTTTCCCAAAGCTTGTGTTCTAACTTTCTGATTAATTTCACTGGGAGATTATAGGGATAGCTGTGTCATTGAAAGGCTAGTGATGTTCTGATTCTCTGCTGCGTGCAAATTTCGTAAGGTTGCATCTATGAGCAGTCCTGTTCGACTTGGTAGAGGCTCATTGGACTGTTTATTTAATTCACAGAACTTAGCCTGAACCCAAAATTGAGGCTGGGTTGGAAACAGACCAATTAGAAACAGACCCAAGTTTGTCTGATGACTATAAAGGTTACTGGGTGTGGCATGTAATTTCTTCCAACGTTCATGGGATTTAATTACTTTTAGGAGTTTAAATTGGAGTTATCATGGAATAGTGGAGGAAGAAAACCACTATAATAATGAGGAATTGCAGTGCCGGTAGAGTGGATTAAATAAAAATAAGGACGAAGAGCAACAGATATACACTCTTGGTAAGATTTCTATATGCTTCATGGACTTGCACATCAAACAGAGCTGTTGCACTTATTGCAGAAAAGTCGGTGTCATGTCTTCTACTCTTAAGAAGCCGAGTTTGACCAATATAGTCTTAGATCTGGAGCAGAGCTTGGTGCTACTTGACACAATTCAGTTTGCGGCTGTAAGTGTTGGTTGCAATCTCTTTTACCACTGGAGTGATATGGTCTCTCTCTCTCTCTCTATGTGCGTGTGTGTGTGAGTAATCTAGTTGCAAAAACTATTATTTGATATGACAGATTTGCAGATGAATTGTAATATTGAACAATATTTGTTGGTTTAATTACTTACCATAAGCATATTCGTTGATTTAATAATTTGGTGAGTACCACTTGACGGCCATCATGTTTTTCTACAATAGTTCTTGCATGATTCTTTCCATATCGTAAAGAAATTTAAAGTAAATTGGTTACAGTATACATAACAAATGGTTTTAATTTTTTGTATTTTTAAATTGGTGGTACATTATTCAACATTTTTTGGTGATATATATGTTCCTGTATGTATCTTTGCCCCTGGGTCTGAATATCTGCTTTTGGAATTTTATTCTGATCAATTAAATGATGTTTCTTACTGACACAGCTTTAGAGTTTACACAGCAGATGTTGTTTTCATTATTACTGTTACTCATTCTTCAATAAGATGAGATATTGTATTTATTCAAATTTACACTGCAGGGAGAGATTGAAAAAGTGAAGAAGAGAAGGGAGGAAAGGGCTATTGAAAAAGCACAACATGAGGAAGAAATGGTAGATTTGGGTTTTATTTTGATGTTTGAGGTTTCAGTTGATTTGTCCAGGAGAAATCCTAAGGACCATTAGGAAGTTATACTGTGGTTTAATTTCTTTTGCCCTGTTTGTTAGATATGACATTGTATAACATCTTTCTTTTGCAGGCATTGCTGGCCAGAGAGCGTGCTCGGGCAGAGTTCCAAGACTGGGAGAAGAAAGAAGAAGAGGTGCAGTGTTGTATGGATTTTCACATTTCTTTTTTTTTTTTAAATCAACAACAAATGAATTTGCTAACATGCTTAACTGGTTGTGGAGTTTTTTATTTTGCTTTCTTTCTGTTGTAAATTTGTGATTGCTCTTCCATTTGCAATTTGATGAGTTGCTGACATGGTTGGTTTACAGTTTCATTTTGATCAAAGCAAAGTTAGGTCGGAGATTCGGGTGCGTGAAGGGCGTACAAAGCCAATTGATGTACTTTCTAAGCAACTTGATCCTTCTGATGATGTTGATATAGAAATAAACGAACCTTACATGGTCTTCAAGGTAAACATCCTTATGTTTTTATGAAATTGAAGCTTTATTATCTGATATTTTCTGTTAGTCTTTTTCCTTTTTGTAGACATTTTTAATTTATTAGATATGAAAATATTTCATGCACTGTCTTTTTGCTAGGAGCGAGAGTAAGCATGATATCTTGTAATTTAGTAGAAATTCATTTATCCAGTAGTATATGATCTGGCCATGTTATTCAAAACGACGACGTCTGGCTGTGGCATGGTATGGGATATATTTTAGTTTATTTGAGATACATGCCTGTCAGAAATTATGACTGGGTTATGGAATACTATGATAGTGGCATTTGGACATCTATTACACAAACTTATGACATGTTTTTGGTAGTGAGAACTAAGGCCAAAAATGGTGAAAGGGAGAAACATAAATGGTATTGTGATATTTGAATGCTGATAATAACTATCGACAATTTTGAAAATGCATTTCAAATGAAGCATTCAATTGCAAATTTAGATATAGGTTTGCTTTGAGAAACAGTTGTTTGGATACCATATTTTTTTTTAATTATCAAATAGAACATTCTAATCCAGGGAACTTCTTTATTCTTATTGTATGTTCCTAAAGCTCCATTCAACATTGATGGAATAAACAATGGTCCTTATATTAGTTGCAGTTGCCTATTGATATAATGTGGTTCCTTTATTTTTATTTTAGGTACTCAATATAGTAAGTTTGTGAATTTTCTGCATGTGTGTGTGTGCAACAAACACGCACACACGGAGCCCTAGCATGCGAAGCTATGATGTGAATCATCAAGAAATATAACAATTCCTTATCTTTGATGGAAAGTACTTTCTGTAACACCCCAATCCATTTAGCAATATTCAGAGTGTTAATTTCCCCAATAACGAATAAATTGAATTTCCATTAAATATCAGAATTACTTAACACCTCGAAAATGAATAAATAACCTCTTGATAACAATTTAAATTGCAATCGATCGAAAATGTTTAATTCATTGGTCAACCCGATTCTCCACTAAATTTTACTCCAAGTTTAACCTGAGAGGGTAAATGGGTGTGTGTTGGGGAAAGCTCAGTAAGTAATTTAAAACATAATATACGAAGTCAAAGGGCGAAACGATAATTTATTAACTAACCGATAATCAATCGATTATACAAGAATTAATACGATAATTTACGGAGTACAAATATATTGAACATGTCAACGAACTCGAACGTTTGAACAATCAAATCAACCATGATTGAACACTCAGTCAATCCCGTCAACAAGTTAGGCATCATTCGGTGCATTTTAATTCAATCATGTCTACCCCTTGGGGCCACGAACACAAATCACAATCATAACAATACCACTGAGTATACCTCACGCTCGAGTCGAAAAATCTCAAGTATTTCACCAAAGCTAACATCATAGAAATTAATGACAAGTCAAACGAAAATTATGACCGAACATCGAAATATCAACAATTGAACGAAATATTATTTCGAAACTCAAACCCAAATGATATCACAATTCGAATACGAATAGGACGATATCAATAAAGTACTCTTTGCAAAGAGATTAAATGAATGCATATCATATATAAACCACTTATCCGATCCTTAAACGATACCGTTTACTCTTGACCTCACGCTTCCAATAACACGATAGTAGAATTTTATTGTAAATTGATCAATAACCACATAATTGTTCACCTTACAACTTTCACTTCTTGTTTGATCCCAAAGACCTTTGCCTCAGCTTCGTACTTCGTCTCTTACTCATCACAAACACAAAAACTCTATCTCTCTATTTTAATAGTCTAGAATATACACCTCTAGATAGGTCTTGAACTTCAAAACACCACAAATGGACACGTATGCGATGAAAATGTGAGTCACCCATTTAGACCACCTTTAGCCGCCACCACACACCCTTCTCCTTGGCTATTAGTTTATTCCTTTTCTTTTCCTTCTCTCCTAATTCCAAAACTAGCCACCACATCTTTCTTCCTTGTTTTCCTTTTTTTTTTCTTTTCTTTTAGCCTACTTTTCCAAGTCATTTACGTTAATGATGGCCAGCCAACAAAAAGAGTAGCTTCAATTATAGTTTGCAACCCTTTAGTTTCATTAATTATAGATATGCCACAAAGTTTAATATTAATTATGTTTTCCTCCACAAAACTTTACATTGTTTCTACTTAAATTCAATACTTCTATTAGAAGATTCGGGATCTCACACTTTCTGCAAAGAACGGTGTTTCCGCCATGTAATTATACCATTGAAGAAAACTTATGAAAAGAAAAGAAGAATGCATTGATTAAGTAGAAAGAACAGAAACCCTTTTTTTTGTTGTTATTGAAAAGATAAAAAGAGCAATCACAGTTTTGTTTTTGCTCTAAAACAAAACAGAAAACAGGTTTAATAGACTTTTTTGTTTTCCTAAAAAAGAAAAATAAAATCAATTGAACATACTCAGAAGTCGTGATGTTTTGGATGAATCCTAATTTGAATTACCAGTTTTACGCAATTTGGTTGATCTGATAAGGTTATTATCTATCCTAGGGCATAGTTAGCTGTCACTGTGGACTCTTTAACATGTAATCCTCAAAATTTGCAATAAGCAAGCTGTAAAGCACCAAGACAGACCTAGATAAAACTCTCATTGAAGTAATTGTAATGAATGCAGTCTTAGTACTCAATGACACCTCAGTAATGGTCGATATTTGCTGTTGCCTTAACCAATCTTAACACTGCATCAGAACTTACCGATCCAATTACTGCAATTCATCATATTTTTTCGTGCAGAGTCAAACATTGGTTTGTAACTTAATATAACAATTTGTTCATCTGAGCTATAAACGTTTTTGCTTGAGTATTGTTTTTTGTCCTCCTTAGATGTGAATTTCAGCTGATCATTGTTGTTACTGGCAAGTTATTTTGCCATCAAACACGAGTCTTATTTGTAGTACAGTGGCTTTCGGTAAGATGGTGGTAGTTGTGTCTGGCGATTTTGTGGGTTTGGGTGGTGGTGGCCGAGGCTGGTGTGAAGGCTGCAATTTGATGCTAGTGTACTGAATGGATTGCCTGGCCATGAAATCAGATTGGATGGTGGTTATTGCATATTTGGTTGACCAGATTGAAAAACTGCATGAATTGGTGGTTGATTACTTTTTTTGGCGATTATGAAGGGCCGTGTATAGAGGATAAGGAGGACAAGACATGGGGGTGAGAAGATGTTGTGTTGCTAAGAGGTATTAACAGGTGGACCTAGTTAAATGTATGGCCCGACAGTTTCGCCGACATGAATGAACAACACAGGAATACTTTTTTCTGTGTGGAAGTTTGCAATTTTCGAAAATAAAACAATAAGCAGTGGGCTTATGTTGGTGCATTCATGTTGTAAATTCGAATCGCTTCCTGATAATAGTTTTCTTATTGGTGTGATTTAAGAAATTGTTACGATTACTTTTATCAGTATCATTCTTAATTTTCTTTTATTTGCTGTGTATTTGGAAGCTTTTATGAGGTCATTATGTTGAAAATGAGCACGAAATTAATATTTCATTTTTCATAATTGCTAGGATTCTTTTGACCTGTTTCAATCCTTATTTTGTCTTTAAATATTCTTGCTGATCCTGACAATCTTCATGTGTTTGAGTATTACAGGGTTTGACGGCAAAAGAAATGGAAGAGCTTCATGAGGACATAAAAATGCATTTGGATTTAGACAGGGCAACACCAACACATATACGGTATTGGGAGGTAATCTCTTTTTCTTTTGTCTATTTATGTATTTAATTGTGTTTTCGGCTCGTTTTAGTCCTTTTTGGCTCATTGTGGATCCATCTTACAATATCGTGAACGTCATAATACTTGATGTCGTGCAAGAATGGTTCCTGAAATTTGCAAATGTTACATGAGACTCATTCCTTTTCGGAAAGGAGGATAGCCATCGTTGTTAAAAGGGAACTCTCGTTTCCGGTGTCGTGTAGTTGTCTGATACCATTGCATCTAGTTAAGGCATTGCACATACTTCCTGCATGATTTTTAGATAGTATATCTTTGATTACCTGGCTGTCCTGCAAAATATAATTCCGAAAAATGTCAGTGGGTTTGTGGAGCAAGCTGTTGGATGCAATGGTCACTTTAATCTTTTGTTTACACTTTTGCATTAAAGCAAGTTGATCAGCAGTTGAGCAAATAATGTAACCAAGACTGCTGCTATGTATATTGGCTGTGAACTGTTTCTTTGGACAGCTAAAGGAGTCCGAATAGGCAAAGAAGGGAAAACTTTCCCGCAGTGGACAAGTTTTTATAAGCCAAAAAGCAGTCTGTCTTTCCAGGTTCTCGTTTAGTCATTCATATACGCATACATACATATAACGGATTACAAGGAGGAAAATGATTGACCATAATTTCACTTAGGCAAGAATGGCTTAAAAGAGATTGATCCCTAGCCTCCCTAAGGACAGTTTATAATTCACTGGACTAACTCATAGTCTAGACACATTTTTTTCTTGATATCTAACTCTTAAATTAGATGCAGAATAAGAATCAAAACATCAAAAATCCTCAAAAAATACTAAACAGGGCTGCATATAACTCTTCCTACCGGGCTGTATCAGTCTCCCTTGGTTGCAGAAAAATCAATTTTGAGTTTGTCTTTTCGGCATATGCAGTTCTTGAAGTTGAAAATTCAAGCAGCCATTGCCATTACATTCTTTTCGATCATTTCTTTCGTAATGCCTTAATACTGTTTGCCAAAAGAAAGAACATAAATCCTATTTTCCTTTTCGATTCATTTCTCCAAGCTAATAGTCTACATTTGTATTCTGTCTCAAAACAGAGCTACATAACAAAATTCCATGGCTCCGGGCCTAATCGGTCTTACGGGATAGTCACAAGTTTGAATTCATTGACATGCCAAAAATTTATGTTAAATCTGAAGCTGATGAAAATTGACGGATTTCCATGCAGATTCATATCCTCTTATATGATATGAGATGAAAAAGTTGTCCTTAGATTCAAAACAACAGGCTCACGGTTCTAACCATTTTCTCACTGCACCAAACAATGACCCCTGGCGGCCGGCCATAGCTGCTCATCCCTTACTCCCAGCAATTTTATTTTGTGATTATCATAAGAGGAAAGATGAGAGAGCCAAGTGGAAAGGCAGAAAATTGTGGGAAACTAACTGGAAGTTGTGGGGAGAAAGGAAATGTGGGGAAGAGATAACCACCTGTTTGAAAAAATTCAAATAAGTGGTTACATGGAAAACTGATTTTGATTGGAAATAATGTATTTTTAATTAAATAATTCAAGAACATGACAATTAGGCAATTAAGGAGGGAAGGCTTTATATTTTGTAAGCCTCCTCTCCAAGAAATTATTTGTTTTAATTATGTAGATAGATTTATAGAAATTATCAGCAATCCGTCCAACCTACATATTTTCTAGTTTAAGCTAATCAATTTAGGCTCTTTATCCGATTAAATTTATGTTAAAAATCAAATCTCTGAAATCAGATTCAGATTTGAATAGCTGAATGTATAGTGATATCATACTCAGAATTTAATGGGGCCAAGTTTGAGTAAGAATAAACTTTTTCTGCATCTAACCAGTTCACAGCCCCAAACTAATTCTGTAGCCAAAATTTACTTGGATTGTTGTGATTTAATTTGAACTACTGAGTAGCATGTTCAGTGTGAGCTTGCATCTGACCTTTGGAGTAGGAGAAAATATTCATTATAACGGTGATACCACATGGCAATGTGATGTGGTATCACCTACCAATAATATTAAAACAAATAAGCAAATGAATCCCACAAAAATTATAACTAACTTGTCATGTAAGTAAATAATTTCCCACTCTTTCTCCATGTAAGCCCAATTGGGGTCACCTTGTCCACTTGGGGTTTTATTATTGGTTGGTGATACCATGTCATCCACTGTTGCATTTAATAATTACTCCTGGAGTAGGGATTCTGTTACTTTATTCCAAGCCGTGCAATGTCTTCTATTAATTAAATGAAATCCTATGTATATTAGTTCTTTGAATTAAATACAAATAAAATAGATAGACATTCCATATATGTCAGACACATGTGCACATATAGCAGTGGCACGCTTTTGCTCTTGTTTGATGCTTTGGTTTGTAGTTTTACTGGTACGGGGGCAATGTAGGAAGAAAGCAAAAAAAATTTTGTTGATTTTTTGTTTACCACTCACAAATATTTTGAAGCTTTTTCTCACTATGCTGATCATGGATCATTTATGTCAATTTGGTAGAGGGAGTTGAGATGCATTAGACAAACAATTTTTTATTGTTTTAGTGGACTTTTTGAAAAAAATGGAGATTTGTATTTTAATTGGATAATTGAATCAGTTAAGTACAAAAAGTACAGGTTCGCGTCAAGATGTTTGGCATGGTGATTGTTCCAATTTATATAAATAGTGCTCTCTATTTTAGAGAGCATCTTTTATAAAATAGAGAACATCTTTAGTAAAAAATTATAATAGAAAGTGAATATTTACACCACTCTAATAGGACTCTTTATTCTTATCATTTTATCATTTTATGTTTTGTCATTTTTGGCAATAAATTTGACTTCCCTTCTATTTGTCCTCCATTATTGTACATGAGATACGTTTATCCTAAATGTCTTGAATGAAAAGTCAAATATATATTTTGTATGTTCCAAAAAAATTGAGTAGAGATGGAGTTTGACTCTCCAAATGTAGAGAGTTAAATTGGACTCTTTATTTTAGAGAGTCTAAATAAAGAGTCCAATAAGAAATTTTAAAAGTTGACTCTCTATAATAGAGAATTGAGTGAGAATAAAGAGGCTATTGGAGATGCTCTAAATTCTTGGAAGACTATCCAAGTCTCTGGAGAAGCAGTTAGTTAGGTGAGATGTACTATTTTATGCTCCTCAAGTCTTGTGCACCTACACGGGCTAGATAGCACTCGGACTTCCCATTTGGGGGCATTATACAGAGAGTGGGGCGATCTGTACCACCTTAATTTTCTCATCTTCACTTTTTTTTTCTTCGTTTATGTTTCTACAATGTCGTGAAATGATGGCAAAGATTACCTCATTTTTCTTGCCTTTTCTTTTTCCTGAATGAGACAGATTTCAGTCATCTTGATTAAAATCTGTGCCACCTGAATTTTGTCATCTGGATTGTGCTTTCTTTCTTATTTTCTTTAATGTTTTGCTGAAATGATGTCAATGATCACCTCACTTTCTTTGCCCACAAATGCACATAAAATCATGCAGATACAAGTATCTACAATACATGGTTATCTTGCTCACATGAAAATTGCATTCATGAAAATTGCACTGTTCTGCATAAGACCATATTGCTATAATTTGTGGTTGTTTTGAAGATGAGCAATGCTATGCTTATTAAATGTTTTTACCAAATCTTCATCCCCAATGATGTAGCACATTTTTCACCATCAAATAAATGGATCCCATTAATTTTCAATGATGGAGATTGTGCTACATCATTTGGGATGAAAGATTTAGTACACAAACTTGGTAAGCATAGCTTTATTGTTTTGCTGACATGTACTAAATTTATCATAGACAACAATCTGAAGGCCAGTGTCAGTATTTATGAAGATTATTGAACACTGTCATGTATGGATTCAACAGGCGCTTCTGGTGGTCTGTGATTGGGAGCTAGCTGAAGCTCGGAAAAAAGATGCGCTGGATCGAGCCAGAGTGCGTGGTGAGCAACCACCTGCTGAGTTGCTTGCTGAAGAGAGGGGTCTACATTCTAGTATTGAAGTAGATGTAAAGAGTCTCTTGGAAGGGAAAACCTATGGTGAATTGGAAGCACTACAGTCCCACATTGAGTCACAGATGCGTTCTGGCACTGCCAAGGTGGTTGAGTATTGGGAAGCTGTTCTCAAACGTCTCCACATCTACAAGGCAAAGGTACATCGTTTACTCTTCTCGAGTTCCTTTGTATTTATGTTCTCTTGAGTTGGATCTCAACACCTAATTTGTATAATTACAGGCTTGTCTGAAGGAAATTCATGCAAAAATGTTGCGGAAGCATTTGGAATGCCTCGAGCAACCGATGGGAAGCCAAGATACTTTGGAAGAGGATCAGGATTCAAGGCCTATAGAGGACGAGCCTGATCAGGGTATGGATTTTTTCATAGCTGGTGTGTTTTTGTACTTTGGCATGAGGAATGGTAAGCTAATAGTACTTCCGCACAGATGCTCAAGCTCTCTCTCCAGAACCCATATTGGATGAAGAGTTTCACGAGGAAGAAGAGGAGGCTGGATCATTTTCGCCAGAGCTGTTGCATGGTGATGAAAATGATGAAGCAATTGACCCCGAGGAGGACAGGGCTACATTGGTAACTTGCCTGTAGATGTCATCTTTTGTCACTCATTGACTGATTTTATATGGAAAAATATGCTAAACCTGTGCGTATATTATGGTGCCTAACAGGAAAGGAAACGTATAGCCGTTTTGGAAGAACAACAAAGACGAATCCAAGAAGCAATGGCTTCAAGGCCAACTCCATCTGAAGATGATTTGGAGATGAAAGCCATGAAAGCTATGGGAGCCATGGAAGTAGGTGATGCAGTATTTGGCTCCAGTGATGAAGTAAACCTCGATTCACAGGTATCCCATCTTTGTCTGCTTTCCCTATTATTGCTTCTGGATACCAGAGTATTTTTCACACAACCACCATCAATGTGGATGCAGGTGTACTGGTGGCATGACAAATACCGCCCCAGGAAGCCAAAGTATTTTAACCGTGTTCACACTGGGTATGAGTGGAACAAGTACAATCAAACTCACTATGACCATGACAATCCACCTCCAAAGATCGTGCAAGGGTACAAATTCAATATTTTCTACCCGGATCTTGTCGACAAAACAAAAGCTCCTACTTTTACCATAGAGAAGGATGGAGATAGTGCTGAGACTTGCATTATAAGGTTTCATGCGGGCCCTCCTTATGAGGACATTGTAAGTTGTCTTTGTCTATTAGCTGATTTTTTGGTTGAATTTTTTTACTTGAAAAACGAAGTGACTCTGTTTCTTGCAATCTTAATATAGGCATTCCGAGTTGTGAACAAAGAATGGGAATATTCTCACAAGAAGGGATTCAAGTGCACGTTTGAACGAGGAATCTTACACGTATATTTCAACTTCAAACGCCACCGGTACCGTCGGTGATATGATAGGGCATGCGGTTCCTCGGTCGTCAACTATGCTTTGGCATCATTCTTCCATTGGCACAGACTGGAGGACTAGAAAAGATTACTAAAGCCCAAGTAAGGGGCTTTGAACCATGTCATCGTGGTGTATTGTGCATTAAGATTCTATTTTCACGAATGGTTCTACTAATACATAATCAGTTATTTGCAGCCTTGGACTGGACTTCCTACCTCTCCATGTAAATTTGTCTTTCGCGTTCATGTCTCGTATTCATGGTTGGAAGTCTAGGCTGGACTTCCTAGTTCTCTATGAGGTTTTCTGTAGACCGCTATATTCTCATCTAGAACATGGTTGCCCTCGAGTACTCATTATGATTTATGAGCGCGCGCCTAAGAGTCAAGATCATTAGCCATCGGTTTTAACTGACTCAATATTCCATATATATGTCTGGAACTTGAACTTATAATTTTAAGCCCATTGATGTAGAGTTCATTCCTTGAATGTTAATTTTAGAGTATTTTAAACAAAATAGTGTTTTTTATGTGGGAATTCAATCTCACATCGACTAAATTTTTAAAAGTACTCGAGTTAAAGTGAGACTTTGAGATTCTCACATGCGCATGGGTGGAATGAGTGGATGAGACTAATGTTTACAAAACACATTGACCAGTTTAGTTTACATTGGGGTAGCGGGTTCCCTTGGCTCGCCTAAATAGAAAAAAATATTAATTAGTATTAAATTTACTTTTTAATATTTTATTTAATTATTTTTCGTCATAATTCTTATATTAAAAATTCAATTTCTGAATATATCTAAAGTTCTAACGGTTAGTTTTTCAACAGTTATTTTTTTTATTTAATTTTAATAGTTATTGTCGGATTAAATATGAGAGTAATTATGAAATATTAAACACCTATATTTTCTGTATATATATTTACATAGTTTAGTATAGAAATATACACTTTGAATATTTACTATATTCTTCTCTACTACATAAGTTTTTGGGCAAAAATTGAAAGGTGTCGTGTGAAGCTTCTGATGTATTCGATTGTGCATTTGATTGTGCAGATCTGAGTGAAGTAACAGTCAATTGGCTGGACTGTTTGTATCTTGGGGATGACGCTTTATTACCTTTTGCGTTGTGTTTCTTTCATAAAAGGACGCGAATCGTCTTAAGAGATTACTTAGTCTGTACACTTTATCTTTCGGATTATATTTTTTCCAACAGTTAAGGTACTTCTTTCGCTTCTTTTTCATTCGGGTAAAGGATTTCTAGATATCTACATGGTTGTTGATGCTCCCCTGCTTATTCACAGGCTTGTAGTCTGTCATTTAAAAGACATTCTTCCCACCACAAACATATGATGTAGTTCTGATCTTCATCTTTGGGCGATTATTAAGTTAGAAGCTCTATCAAATAAGATTATGACTTGTAGAACACATGAATATTGCTAAGAATAAAAATTCTTTACAGATCTTACTTTTAGTTTCCATCCAAGAAAACAAAATCAAAGTGCCACACGCACTTCTATGTAAGAATTATATGTATACTAGCAATAATCTCGTGCCTGAAAATACGAATAACAAAAATCGAATATTAATCTTATAATATTTATATTTTAAATAGCAATTTAGTTTTTTTTTAATTACACAATTTAAAATTAAAATGAAGAGAGAGGTGGGTGTGAATTGATGAGACTGCTTGACATTGGTGATTATGTTGATGTGTTGATTGAATTGTTTGACATTAGAGCCGTGCAGAAAAGTTAATGTTTTTGGGAGGGGAAAAAAGTTTTGGGATAAATTTTGTACCATTAGATTAAAGTAGATGAAAATTGAATTCATCTTGACCATTGTTATATTTTTATAAGGTAAAAATTTAATTTTCTAACTCTAATATTAGATAAATATTCCTTTCTTTTCATTTGTCGACAACTAAATAAACCCAATTCAGATCTAGAACCCCCAAAACAGACACATAAACCAGACTGTACAGATGAACTTCTGCATGTACTCATCATCATCTGCATGTACAGATAGATCCTATATTGAAGCGATACTTAAATGATTGTGTTGTTCTATATGATGATACTGCAGAGAAAGATCTCCAACATGCAATTGAGGATTTGGATTCTAAGAACTACGTGTTTCCCCATTTAACCCTTTGGAAAATTTGTTCTTATTTAGGAAACTAAAGCAATCCAGTATAGGTTTAGCCAGAAGAATCATAGCCTTATAATATCAGCCCATTTTCAGAAAATTGGGTCAATCTAGTATCGTTTTTTTGACAAGATGATCATATATTATGGTGCATTGGCTAGGAAGACTAGGAGAATGGTAAATCCGCATTTTTTGGAGGGATGATTTGGTTTCGGAATTGAAGGTATGCCAAGACAGTATGAAAACCTATAAGATCGGCAAGACTCTGGTACTGAAGTTTGTACGGCCTGAAGTTTAGCATGCACGTTTTTGGATTAAGTTGCTAATTTCTAGTGCCAAGCTACAACAAAAGAATTAGGAATGATTCCAAACGACCTCACTTCGGTGTAACTTCAGCACATTGAGTTGTAACATCACCCCTTAATAGTAGTAATGTTCCGCTTTGTATAGAAAGATACAAGTCCTGTTCCCTCGCCTTAGAATAGGATCAAAGAGGATAGAGTGATTTGAATATGTATGCGTAAACGGTGATAAACTCCTCTTTCCGGTAGTAGAAGGGAAGCTCGTTAGGTTAGCTCGTCTTCCCATAGAAAGGATTATTCTTATGGCATTACCTACAAGATTTTAAATCCAGCAAATTGAGAGATACTTCTCAACCACCCTCCCTCCCTCCCCTTTTCATGGCCTGTCAGTAAAATAGCATTGCCTTCCATAGAATTGAAGCCTCTTGACCTTCTCTTTACCCATAATCCTTGCTTGAACTGTTATTATCGGAGTGATTCTAAATCACTACCCTACTCCCTATAGAACTGAATATTTAGTTAGTTAGATATGAACAAATTCTCTAGGGTGGTTGTGTCGTATGTATTTGCTATTCAAAGACGATTCTTCAAATGACTGGCTTCTCATATACAAAAATATATTGCGAATTAGTGATCAGGAACAATTTTATTGTGTGTACCACTCACTTTATTTTGCATAGTGGTTATACGACTCAGTTTCTGAAAAATACATGATACGACTCGTTTATATATTGGTTATACACGATTGATACACGATACGAATCCGATATGTCACGACTTATTAAGCACGAATTAGTAAACAAATCGAATATAATTGAATTGTTTTTTGACACAAACTTATTAAGATACGATACGAACTCGCTTTACCCAACACAATTAACAGATCTAAATGTTATTAGTAAAACCAAGAAGATCCATATGAAGAGGATGGATTTCATTAACAGTACTACATGGTTCCCATTCCTATTATAATTTCATACTAAGTTCCACCTTCTCATCCCAAAATTGACGATTCGGGTTTTTAATATTTTTTTTTCTATTAATGAGTGAGAGATTTATTTATATGTATTTGGTCGCAGTTGAATACACACTCATTAATTTGTCAAGAAGAGAAATAGAAAAATATATTGAAGCAGGTCTTATGGTACGAGACCTATTAGCATGTGAACTTCATGTGGACCAAAACATTAAAAAATGTGACACTTGTGTAAAGTTCAAATAGGGTAACAAAAACTAGAATATAAAACTCAATTAATATTTTTGCATTTCAAAAATTTTAAAATAAAAAGGTCTCATTTATTATTCTTCTTTAGGTCCCAAAATGTTTCGTGGCCGCTCCTAAATTTGACGATTTTATATTACGACTTAAATTTAAATCTTTTAATTACGGTAACTTAATCTATTTATATTTAATATTTTAATCATGATAAAAAAAATGTATTTTGCATGAAACACCCTAATCATGAATAGTGCCACATAATAAAACAAAGAAGGTTTACCTCACGTTCACAATCCCTCTACATCTTTAACAAAGTTCAATGCATGTAGAAGTACTTGCACGTTTGCATGTGGGCAAGCTTTTAAATGCGGACAATGTGGGTCATAAATATTTTTGAAAAACTATGGTAAAAAAATGAAAAATAAGAGAAATGAAAAGTAGAAAGATTACACTTTTCTTCCTTTGCATTTGATAGGATGGATGAAAAATAAAAATAATGAATTTTTTTTTGTGCTTGGTACAATGGAAAAACTATTTTTTTATTTTTTATTTAAAAAAAAATATAATTACGTATTTTATCATTGTATTTATATATGAAATTAATACACATAATATATGTATATATCAAATGATATATAGACAAATAAGATACATTTTAACACAAATAATTAACTTTTCATCCACTTTTCTTTCAATTTTAGAGGGATTGATTTTGGTGAGTTGGAAAGAAATCTCATTCATCAACTTTGTATCACCACAACTTAATTTTTCAGCCACTATTATTGTCATTTTTCCGGAATTGATTCTTATTATGGCAAATGGAGGTGAGACAAGTGATAGGACATTTTATAAGTGGCTTAGTAGTGAATTTTGATAAAGTGGGTTATTAGGCATGTGTTCCGATGACAGCACTCTACCAGCAGCCACCATTTGCTTTTTCTGGCTCTTTTGTTCTTATTTGTTGTTGAGGCACCATTTACATTTACGCAATTGCCCCCGGTCGATTCATAGTGGTGACATAAATTAGAACCCAGCTGACTGATCTTATTCTTCTTATGTGTTTGTTAAACTTTCTGCAGGATAAGTTTCTGCAAGGGTTTTGCACTGAAGACATCTCAGCTGGCATTCTCTGATCCAACCTCTTCTGGAAAGGCATTGGCATCAAGATACTGTGGCACAGCTGCATTTTTAGCCTACAAAACTGATATTTGATTCTAAGGGGGTTTCTGCATTTGCAGTTTTGAATCTCATGGAGATAGACACATTTGACCGTTCAGTTTTCTAGTACTTCACAATTTAGTCAAGTATAATGATAAAAAGTTCTCTTTTCTTGCTGAAACATTTCTATCAGAGGTTTTTTATCTTGCAATATTGGAACCTCGTACATAAAACCGTTGACTGCAATACATGAGATGCCCTGATTCTAGCATTTGGAAGCCCCTACTAGGTATTTAATTTTCCTCTCCCACTTGAACTCAGGTACTCACTATGGGAGGTATGATCCCTTGCCAAAGGTATCATTGTTGGCATGAAGGCTAAGTCAAGTGCTTCAGTTGTCACATGGTCCAGTTGGCTGGACATTCAGTTCCTTTCCTGGACCTCATTTGATTTAGGCTTTGCTTGACTTTAGAGGTGGCAAATGGGAGGGTTGAGTTGGTTATGAGTTAATGAGAGGGTTGGGTTGGTTATGAGTTGGGTTAAATTGGATTGGGTTAAAATAAATTCAATCTATTTTTTTCTCACGTAGTAAATGAGTTGTAATGGGTTAGATTTACAATGGGTTGAGTTAAACCGATTAATTCATAAAATAATTAAAATTCTTAATAGACACATTAATACACCAAAACATACACACACACACACAAATATATTAGTAGTATACTAAAATATAAATATACACACACTAATACATCAAAACACACAAACTAATACATTAAAAATATACACACTAATACATCAAAAATATACACACATATATTAACACAGAAATTAAAACACATTTAATAAAAAAAAATACACACATAATAGGTCGGGGTTAATTGTGGGCAATGGGTTGGTTCGTGGGTCAACCCATGAGTTATGGGTCAACCCATGGGTCATGAGTCATGGGTCGACTCATGGGTTATGGTCAATTCATGGGTCATGGGTCAACCCGTGATTCATGGGTCACCATGTGGGTCATGAGTGGTGTATTAGTGTGCGTGTTTTTTAGTGTACTAGTGTATATATTTTAATGTATTAGTATATATATGTGTATTTTTTGGTGTAATAATGTGTATTTTTTGATATATTAATATATTTATTTAATTTTATTACTTGTGTTATTTAATAAAAAAATAAATACTCAATCCAATAGGTATCCATTTATAATCCATATTAACCCGCTTAATTAGAATGAATCATATTACTCAATCTATTTAAAACCCATATTAATTAATATAAGTACCCAGTCCATTTATTTATAAACGAGTTGAACGGATTAATAAATAATGAGTTAAAATTATCATCTCTACTTGACTTTAATGTATATGTGGTGTTTGTTCCCATTATCCACAACTTGGTAATGATTTGTTTTTAATTTGATTCAATATTTTTCATTATTTTAAAGAGCTATACATGCTATGCTCCCCATTTTCAAAAAGAAAAACACTCAAATAAATGGAGTGCCCAACAACTTACCACCCAATGTCAACCCGAGTCAAACCCACGCAGCTATAGCTCAACGAATGTTATACTGAACGGATTTCGAAACATCTGGGTACAATCCTTATGCCAGGAGCCATTCAGCCATTATGATGGGATAGGTAAAAACCAAAGACCAAATAAGCAAAACTTGCAGTTGAAAACGAGTATTCTTCGGCCAAATAAGCAAAACTTGAAGTTGATAACTAGTCTTAGAGAACTTTTCTTTCCAGTGAGAATTGATTTCGAGCCTTCAAAACAATACCAAGTAACAACAGGAAGAGAAAGAAACATCCTCCCAACAAGGTTTTCGGTATGCCACATAGGTCTGATCAGTTTCCATGTAGCTTTTGGTACCTGGTTGCCTCTTTTGTATAGTCCATGTTGCCATGGCTTTTTACTTGACAAAATGAAGTTATAATAGCATCCATTTCGGACAACTATGCAATTCGAACATCATGAACTTTATTCAAGATGGGGGGAGAGAACTGTCAAAACTTCTTTGTAAACGGGCCTCTTGAAATCCACTGCCTGCACAGAAAATGTTGGTAAAAGCTATAGTTAGATAACAAGACCACCTGATTGAAAAAGATTACCAGAGCAAAATGCTGGCTTTAGACGAGCATAATATTCAAGATAACAAGGTGCACCCACGAGATCAACTACTTGTTCCGGTGACATCCATTTCCACTCTCCAAACTCAGGCTTCTCAGTTCCATCACCCAAAAGATCTATCTCTTCATCCTTTCCTGTAAATTTAAGGAGGAACCTGTACTTTTGCATAATTAAAATTAAATGAAATTACAGAAGGTAGATAATGTGGTGCAATGGAAAACCAAATGGTTGATTTTATGACAGAAACAGACACAAATCCACCCCACAACTACAAGTGAAGGGAGGAATGCTCTTTCTGAAAAAAGAAGGCGTGCAATCACTTTTCCATTTAACATATGTTGGGTTAACGAAGAAAGATTTTGGCTGTGGATGTAGACTCCAGTGTACAAACTCAAGTACTCAACAGTAGGGGTAAGGAATCAAAAGAAGAGGAAAAGAAAAATAAAAACACGGGAGCACGTGAACAACACACTTCCACATAAACTCATGCATCCAAAAAAGTGCAGCTAACAGAGTTACATTCTTAAGCCCCTCAGGGTAGAAACCCTCTTTCACCAAGCTGTGTCAAATTAAATTGTCGTTCTATACTTATTTTGCATGCTGCAATTGAAGATCAAGAACTTTCACTTCTCACTAAACGTTTTCATCTAAAGAGTTCATATCGGAGAAGAACAAAAGGTGGTGGACGGGGTAATTATCCACATCCAATCACTTTGATACTTGCTATGCATGACAACACATGCTAGGCTCATATCCACTCCCAAGCTGGATTCACAGAAGTGCTTCATACAAGATAATAGTGAGTTACTAATTTAGAATTTTAGCTGTAGAAATGAAATTCAAGAACTATTTGAGAAAATCTGAACCGCAGGTCAAAGCTGCAAGAAGTGAAGTAAGAACCTTGTGTGGACTACGTGCTCAAGGTTTTGGTAAATTTTAACCAAGTAGTAACTGGATCTTCGTTTTAGAATCATTAATTCGGTTTGTTTCCCTGACAAATTAAGCCTCTGTCATATCTTTGCACCTGACAGCAAATATCTGACATGCATCTCAAGAGAAAATGATTACCCAGTGCGCTCACCACTTTTGTGCTTGACCTTTCCAGTCTGATCCCCATTGGTGATTTAGTTTTTCCCTGACATCCGATGGGAAATCATAAGTCAACCAATACGGAACCTACACGAGAAATCCAACATTAAAAATCAGCTAAGCTGTAAGGGACTGAGTTGAAAAAAAAAAACTAAAGAAAAGGAAAGAGAAAATCAATCTAGAAATGAATAATGTGAGCAGCTAAGACTTCATATTGAAATACTAGAAGAAACAACTTAGTCGGCAATCAGTACGTAACCTAAATATAAAAGATAAGTCTTTGATAGGGAACCTCAATAAACTCAAGAGCCATGTCTCAATTCTTCTCTCACATCACATACCACAAACAGAAATAAGCAGTTGTACCAAGGAATTTATACATAACACCATGTACAGTGCGACTTTATCTCTCCCGCGCCAGACCATGTAAAGAAACTCTAACAGCTAAAAATCCAGCATCAAATCACCTTTTGTGAAGGGCACTAATCTTATTAGTATGATCTTTTCCAAAGTAAATTTGGGAAAAGCTCTTATTTATCACTAAATAAAAGGCAAAAGAAATCGTACAAGATTTCTAATTTCTCCTTCACAGTGACCCAAACCTCATCCAAGTGGGTTGCAAGTGTATCCTCGTGTGATCTTCAGAATAGTGTGTACCACCTAAAAGCTACAGTGTTATTCAACATGCAATAAGATGGGCCCCAACCCTACATCCTAGGTTCTAGTTTCCCTGTAAATTACAGAAAGACGCACCACAATGCCAAAAATTATGGTCATATTTAGTGTCCTATTTCTTTCTCTCCCGGCCAGCAATCTCCTTTGTTGAATTGGATGGTATCAAACCTAAGAGGTACAAATATCAGACAACGCCTTGGGGAGGGAATAATCATAGGAAGAATAGACCTTGGAGAAGGAAGCTTTATTTGAATCTCAGTCGATTCCTAATCTGTGTTAATTGTGAGTTCAGTCCAGTAAAATGTTTAAATCTCCTAAAGTCAGTTAGATATGAGACTATCAAAGTAGGAATCCTTACATGGTCTCTCTATGTTACTCTAGAGATTTCAGAGCCTGATTATATTGGAAAAAAAAAAAGAGTAGAAGCATTGAACTGTATTTTGAAAGAGTGGCCTCCATTAATGGATCTCCGACTACTTAAAGATAGATTTTCCTCACATCCATGCTGCAAATCGGAGAAACGTCACTCCCATAAGAACAAAGTTCTTAAGTATTGAAATTATTTTTCGGCGGAGAAGAGACCACTCATATCTTCACTTAAGAAGATATTTGAGCTCCTTATGCATACATCAGACAGAAACACACTAATGGAGGAAGGATGGGGTAAACAGTCTCTTCACCAAGTCTGATTACATGAAAATAAGGAATAGAAAAACTACACTATATAGATGGCGTCAGTAAATGTTTGACCCTCTGCATGTGTTAAGAGTATTAGGGTAGTATGTGTAAATTATTAATAGTAAGAGGGTGTATGTGTAATTCTTATTATTGTGAATTAACTATAAATACAAGTGATGTATGAGAGTTAGGTTAAGTTTTTAACCTCTCTCTTTCTCTCTAATATTATGTTAATCCTCCAAACTTAACATGGTATCAGAGCATAGTTACAATCCTAAATATATTTTTTGAATATATTTGTGGTCTGTTTGTGGTGGTGTTACTGTTGTTCGTCGAAGCTACAGTGGTGGTGGTACTGGTGTTACTGTTGTTCGTCAAAGCTACAGTGGTGGTGGTATAGTTGTTGTGGTATAGTTGTTTTTGGTTGATCTGCGTTGCTATGGTGGTGTTGTCGCTATGGTGGTGTTGTCGCTGTTGATCATCGTTCGCCGTCGTTTGTGTGTTCGTTGTGGTGGTGTAGTGTTGATTCCTTCGTCGTGGTGTAGCGTCGTCGTGTGTGGCCATCGTGGTGGTCTGTTGTTCATTGTGGTGGTGGTTACGCAGTCGAAGACTCGTGGTGTAGCGTCGTCGTGTGTGGCCATCGTGGTGGTCTGTTGTTCATTGTGGTGGTGGTTGCGCAGTCGAAGACTAGGGTTACTGAAACCCTAATCGACGAAGAAGAAAAGGTCCAGACCCAGAAAAAGTCCAGACCCGACTTCACGGGTTGGGATAAAAGACAACGGATTTAAATTATTTTAAGTCCAGCCCAATCAAATCGGGTCCAGCCCACTTCGGTCCAACCCAGGTCCATCAACGGGTTTAAATTGTTTTAAGCCCAGCCCAATCCGATCGGGTCTAGCCCCCTTCTGTCCAACCCGGTTCAGCTAGTTCCTACACCGGTTCAGATTGGTTCAGACCGGTTCCGATCGGTTCAAACCGGTTCCGCTCGGTTCAGACCGGTTTTACTCCGGTTCAGCGGTCCAGGTCCAGCCCCCTTTTTCTGTCCGGTTCAGACTTTCAGCAGGTTTTCTTGGCCCGGTTCAGGCAGTCAGTAGCCTTTCTTGTCCGGTTCAGGCATCCCTCAGCCTTCTCTGATCCGGTTCTTCTATCCAGCAGGTGTTTCACACCTGGTTCAGGTATTCAGCCATTATTTTTGGTCTAGTTCAGGCACCTAGTACATTGTTCAAGTTTTGTCCAGTGTTCAAGCACCTATTTGCTGCACTGTTATGGAACCTAAGCAAGACACTGGGTTGGTTACTATTACACGAGAGGAGTATGCTCAGCTCTTGTCCCAGCAACAGGCTGTCCCATCTCCCTCTACTACTACTTTTGCCCAGTCAGATATTGCTTCCACTTGTTTATTGTCCTCTACTCGTAGTGCCTGGATCATAGACTCTGGCGCTTCTAACCACATGACTGGTGCGTGTAATGTTTTTTCTACTTATCAGTCTGCTACTTCCACACGTAGTGTTACTCTTGCTAATGGTACTTGTTCTAAAGTTTCAGGTCTGGGGACTACTCACTTGAGTCCTGATATGTCCCTATCTTCCGTGTTATTTGTTCCTCAGTTTCCTTTTAGTTTACTTTCCATTAGTAAGATTACCCGTTCTTTCAATTGTTCTGTAACATTTTATCCCTCTTATTGTGTCTTTCAGGATCTCAAGACGAAGAGAAAGATTGGTATGGGGCATGAAGTTGGTGGCCTATATTACTTTGATTTTGATTCACCTACTCGGGCTCTACAGACCTCTTTGTCTCCTTTTCAATGGCATTGTCGTCTTGGACATCCCTCTCTCCAGAATCTGAAGCGCCAAGTTCCTAATCTTAGTGGTGTGTCGTCTTTGCCTTGTGAAGCTTGTCAACTTAGGAAACATCACCGTGTGTCATTTCAGTCTAGAGTCAATAATCGTGTGTTTAGTCCATTTGAGTTGGTACATTCTGATGTATGGGGTCCAATAAAGAATATTTCATCTAATAAATATCCTTATTTTGTGTCATTTGTGGATGACTATTCTCGTGTGACTTGGTTGTTTTTTATGAAAGCTCGGTCTTAATTATTCTCTATATTTGAGACCTTTCGTAAAGAAATAAAAACTCAGTATGGTTGTCGTATAAGTATTTTACGTTCTGATAATGCTCGGGAATATGAATCTGATCCTTTTTCAGCTTATCTTAATAAAACCGGCATTATTCATCAGACTTCCTGTGTTTACACATCTCCACACGGTGTTGCTGAACACAAGAACCGTCATTTGTTGGAAGTCACTCGTGCCCTGTTATTCCAGATGAATATTCATCGATATTTTTGGAGTGATGCTGTTCTTACTGCTTGTCACCTTATTAACCGTATGCCATCCTCTGTGTTAAATGGGCAAAGTCCATATTCTGTCCTTTTTCCTGGTAAGCCTTTATTTTCCCTACCACCTAAGGTTTTTGGATGTGTCTGTTATGTTCACAATTTGGGTCCTGGGTTTAATAAACTTGACCCTTGAGCTACCAAATGTGTATTTCTTGGTTATTCCCGCACACAGAAGGGGTATCGTTGCTACAGTCCTTCTCTGCGACGATACTTTACTAGTGCCGATGTCACGTTTGAGGAATCTGTTCCATATTTTTCAGCACCTTCTCAGCCTTTGGATCTGGACTTTGAGTCATCTCTTGTACCACCATCTCTTCCCTCATCTTCAGATATTCCGCTGCCCACTGTGTTACCATCTACTTTACCTCTTCGTGTATACTCTCGTCGTCCTCGATCATCGCCTGAAGTGCCCGTACCGTCTTCCTTGCCGTCTGCTGATCCTGGTCCATCAGGTAATTTAGACTCTCTACCTATTGCTCTTCGAAAAGGTACTCGTTCATGTGTTACTAATCATCCCATTGCTCATTTTGTTTCATATGATGCCTTGTCTCCTGTCTTCTCTTACTTTACCTCTCAAATATCTACTATATCTATTCCTAAGCGTTTACAGGATGCATTATCTGATCCGGGTTGGAGGAAAGCTATGGTAGATGAGATGGATGCCTTACATCATAATGGGACTTGGGATCTCGTTCCTTTACCTCCTGGTAAACGAACTGTTGGTTGTCGTTGGGTGTATACTGTTAAATTTCATCCGGATGGTTCTGTGGAGCGTCTCAAAGCCCGACTTGTTGCGAAGGGCTTTACTCAGACTTATGGTGTTGATTATGAGGAGACTTTCTCTCCTGTTGCCAAAATTTCCTCTGTTCGTATCTTGATTTCTTTGGCTGCTAATCTTGATTGGCCCTTGTTTCAGTTAGACGTCAAGAATGCCTTCCTACATGGTGACTTGGTTGAAGAGGTATACATGGAGCAGCCACCTGGGTTTACTGCTCAGGGACAGTATGGTAAGAGTGTATGTCGGCTAAAGAAATCTTTGTATTGTTTGAAGTAGTCACCGAGGGCATGGTTTGGTAAGTTTTTCAGATGCAGTTTTAGAGTTTGGTCTGTTTCGATGTCAGACAGACCATTCTGTGTTTCATAGACAGACGGATGCTGGATATGTTCTATTGGTGGTCTATGTAGATGATATTGTGATCACTGGACTGGAAATGATTCTGAGGAGATTGCCAAGTTAAAAATCTTCTTGCAAGATCGATTTCATACTAAGGATTTGGGAAAACTCAGGTATTTCTTGGGAATTGAAGTGGCTCAATCTAAACAGGGTATTTGTTTATCACAGAGGAAATATGTACTTGACATGCTAGAGAAAGCAGGTTTGCTGAGTGGCAGACCAATTGATGTTCCTATGGATCCGAATAAAAAACTATTGATGGATGATGGTGCACTGTTTAAGAATCCGGGTCGGTATCGCAGATTGGTTGGGAAGCTCAATTATCTCACTATTACTCGACCGGATATTTCCTATGCAATCAGTATAGTAAGTCAGTTCATGGGGTGTCCTAGAGTACCACATTGGGAGGCAGTTACTCGTATTCTACGATATCTCAAACGAGCTCCTGGACTTGGATTGTTATATCGAGCTAATGGACATCTTAGAGTGGAAGGTTTCTCAGATGCTGATTGGGCTGGCTCTCCTTCTGATCGGAGATCAACCCCTGGTTATTGTACTTTCTTAGGAGGTAACGTTGTCTCATGGAAAAGTAAGAAACAATCCGTGGTAGCGAGATCCAGTGCTGAGACTGAGTATAGGGCAATGACGCATACAACGAGTGAGTTGACTTGGCTACTACACTTCCTGCAGGAAATTGGGCTTCCAATTCAACATCCTTTATAGTTGTTCTGTGACAACCAGGCAGCTATCCATATCGCTGCCAATCAGCTATCCATCCTTTACAGTAATTCTTATTATTGTGAGTTAACTATAAATACAAGTGATAGATGAGAGCTAGGTTAAGTTTTTAACCTCTCTCTTTCTCTCTAATATTATGTTAATCCTCCAAACTTAACAACATGAAACCAATAGCATCTTCAAAATGGAGGTTGCTGACCCCCCACCCCAAAAAGAAAAGGAACCAACGCAGACTCTCTGTTCCCTGCTTTCCCAACAAAAGCCCCTCTTCCTTCTCTCCCAAAAAATTAAAAAGGAATCTCAGTTCCACTTTGGCTTTTCAATTTGAGGTTTTTGCGCCATGAAAGCTCACTAAGAAATAAAACTCAGCAGAAGACTAAGAAAGAAGAGAGAAAAAATACACTCAAACAAAAAAATGAGTGCTTTAGCCAAACCTCAACAAGAATTTCTGCTGATGTAACTCCGGTTTCTTCTCTTAGTTCCCTGATGGCAGCATTTCTTGGATCTTCATTTTCATCAATGCCACCCTGTTAAATAAAGGTCTATGTCATACCTCATTCCATCTCATAAATAGGGAAGGAAAATTTTCCAAAGAAGTACAAGTCATGCTATAAAACTAGAGCAGGGGCATTTAAGTTCTGAAAATTATTTTCTAATCATAGTTGTCAAATCGCGTATCGGAGAGCGTATTATTTTTCAAAAATAGTGTATCGTATCGTGTATCGTAAGATACAGCGCAATTTTAAATAATTAATAATAAAATATATATATCTTTGAAAACAAATTATAGACTCATAAAAACATAGTATTTCATCAATATTCCACTGTAATATGAATATAGAATAGAAAATATCACTAGTTATCAAGTGTATTATCTGTCATGATTCTTTTCAACTTTCTACGGTTTCACATAGTTTTCAGAAAAAAGTGCAAAACCTTAGAAGATAGAAACAGCCTTGGCATGTAAATGCAGGAAGCCAATGAACATTAGCTCTAGAGCACTTATCCAAATCCCATAGTAGCATACAGGAATGATTATGCAAAGTCAACCAATGTCACAATACTCTAGCAACAGCCACAACTTGAACTCCTAAATTCCAAGATTTTCAAAATTTAATTAGGAGCAAGATTACAAATTCCAAGGGGTAGATGAGATGGTAAGGCGTCTACTTCGTAAGCTGGAGGTCCTAAGCTCAAATTTTGCTTTATGGCCATTTTACAGGCATTAATCTCCGAAATTACCAGATGCATCTAGGATACGGTGACTGAAGGTGCCTGAAGGATTTAGAAAGTGCTCCAAGAGGCCTAGGTAGCTCCTTGTTAACAAAATGGCATTGAAGCCATGGTTGAATAACACTCATCATTACACACAAAAGTTACCACAAACAGGTCTTGCTTCTCTTGAGAAATGAATTTCCTACTCCCCAGCCCCCAAGTAGAATTGGTTATGGTTCTATCCACTATCAGGATTTCCAAAAAATTATACTGCACCAGCATGAGGAATTGATACCTTGTCCAATGATGAAGATATGGGAGAAGGTTATAATAAGTACTCGCAGTTTTTTAAGTACAATGCATGTCTACAGTAAGATCATCATTGGTCAAACTTGATTAAGCAGCATTGACTTCAATGCCACATTTTATAGGGGTTCATTGGCTGTGATTATGAAAGGCTTTAAGTTGCGGAGAGGGATGAATTTTGAAGAGATTTTGATGAATAGTTTTAACATGTGAGGTAATCAGTTTTCTACTTCTGCATTGCATGCTTTTGGCTCATTCCAGCTTTAAAATTCCTGAAGCATTCACTCAATGGATGTTGAAAGATGCATCAAGCAAATGGAGTTAGCTATGAGGTTTCTAAAATAGAATATGGCTCAAGGTAAGTGGGTGTCACTCCTACCTGTGGGTTCAAACCTCATCCCCTCCCCACCAAAAAAAAAAAAGGAATTTTTAAGAAAAATACACGACAATATGGTAAATTTTACTAAAATCCAGCCAAGCATTTGTTAGCTACTAGGAACAAGCATGATGGCCGATATGAACTCCAACTATAACCGCTGAGTTTCACATATCATAGTCTGATAATGAGGATACGAGTTTGGGCTACACATGAAAAGGAAGTGTACGAAACTAGAACTCCAACAATTACCTCTCAATCATTGTCCACATTTGTTTTCAATGAAAGAAGGATAAGGTGCACCCTGATGTGGTGGTTAGACATTACAACAAGGGAGGTCGATGCAATGTACCCTAAAACCACGTAGAAATATCTGAATATAGACACACATATTCTATGGTCTATGCATCAGTAGAAATAGAATACAGTTCCTGCTACTTCACAATTTTCTTTTCTTCCCCAAAGCTTCAATCAGACATTTGAAAAGGAAAACAAAGATTTTGTCCAACCTAAAACCTATTGACTATGAGTACAGAGACTGACAATGCTAATATACCAGTTTGGAAGAAGTTGTCATACTGAGATGCAACAAATTATAAAAATCATTATCTTCTATGTAAAGACACATTACATGAAAAAAAATCCTCAAAGTTCGAGCATAAAAAACTTTAGGTCAAAGAGTAAGAATAAATTCTTAAACTGTGATGAACACAAATGACATAACCCCATCCCATAAATAAAACAAAAAAAATTGCCTCTACTTTAAATCATGAGCCCTGTCATTCAACAACTACAGTTGATGTTAGCTAACAGGCCCACATATGTATTACACTACACAGGCAGTCCAAAAATTGCAAGGAAAAAAAAAAGACAGTATCATCTAGAGTCTTAAGACCTATAAGAGGTAAACTGGACAAAGAACTAAGATTTCACATATATGTGGAGTGCTAAACCAACTATTAGCTAAAAAGTAGTGTCATATTAGATATAGCTATATCCGTAAACATAAATAAAACCTCCATCGACTTTTGGTTGCAGTATGGATCGAAAATTAAAAAGAAACACAAAGAAGCCTACATTTTCAAGAATATCGCCCAAAAAAGAAATCAATTTATCAACATGATTCCTTTGTAATGAAAAACAAGCCCAAACGTTAAACACATTTGGAATTTCCAGAATTACCTGAGGCATTTGCCAGGCATCAGGTATATCAAGCCTTGAAGCAGCAAAAATCTGCAGCATTTGAATTAAAAGAGTTAGCATACAAAAATACACAGACACACACACACATGGAGAGAGAGAGAGAGAGAGAGAGAGAGAGATTATAGGATTGACCTTTTTAGAAGGGTTGATGAGACAAATACCAACGTTTCTTCTGTAACCTTCAGGAGGGGTTTCCATGGTTGACGATGACTGTGAAGAAACAGAAGCACTGGAGATCGGAGAGAGACTTCTTAAACACAGGCGTGGCAGGATGGTAAATTTTGTAGATTTGGGAGGGTAATAAGGGTGGGAAAAATTAGGGTTGACGAACACCTGCAACGGGTGGCGATAAAATGGAGAATTAAAGAAAACGAATCGGCATAAAGCCATAACAGAGGTAAGATGCTCTTGAAAGAACTCTCCGCATTTTACTGGTTATCATGGAGTATTAATTTACGAAAATGACCTTTTGTTTCCCATATAATAGCTACTAGAAGATGGCCAGTGTCGGGGCTATCCCACATCGGGTAGCCTTGGGGTTGTGTGTGTGTGTATAAGTCTTCACCAGGTTGCCTCTTTTAAGAGGTGATTTGGTGTTGACTCTCGTTTCACTATCAAAAAAAAGAAAAATTGAGCGGTGTGCGAGTGGTGTGCGTGTGTGGCCTCCGGGCCCCGGTCGTGGGTCCCGATCCTCCAAAACCAATGGGTGCGTCAATGTTCACCAGGCGGGACTGGGGCTATCCCACATCGGGTAGCCTTGGGGTTGTGTGTGTGTGTATAAGTCTTCACCAGGTTGCCTCTTTTAAGAGGTGATTTGGTGTTGACTCTCGTTTCACTATCAAAAAAAAGAAGATGGCCAGTGTCAGTTATGCTTTGCTCCCTCAAGGTTTCACCTACTCTCACTTCGCCCCTCAAAACTTTTTTTTTCAGTTTCATGAATTTTAATCCTAAACTTCCACGTGTGTTTTTGAATGGCTCAATTATGAGATGTCATCACAGTAAGGTGACGTATGTCGCGTATTATTATCACTAAAAAGGAATATACTGGCCCATTGGCATAGCCAATTTTAGTTAAGAAAAATTAGGTGTGGGTACATTTTTTAAAACTTATTTGAGATAAAGTTTATAGTTCAAATAATATTAAGTATTCTTATATATAGATTTCTTGTTATTTGATACACAATTCAGTTTATTTTTTTTTGTATTACTTAATTATCCTTTTCTTAAATAATACATAACTGATTAACAATTTATTTTGTTTTCAACTATTTGATTTTATCATTCGTTTGAATTTTAAACATTTATTCTTATACTCACACACTCTCTCTCCCTATTTTCCATTACAGTTACTTTTTCTTCCTATTCTCTCTCTATTTTTTATCACCATTACTCTCTCATTCTCCCTCCTATTTTTTCTCTCTCTACTCTCTACTCTCTCCCCCTATTTTCTCTCTGAAACTCTTTCTCTCCCTTACGTATTCAAGGTACGGTTACTCTCTCTCTTTCCATATGTTCTCTCTCTCCTTTATTTTCTCTCTTTATTGAAAAAGTATGAAAATGTGGCATACAATGACACATAGTAGAGACTACAAAAAGAATGACACCAAACAGATACATCAAAGTGTGGCAGTAAAGAGATACATGAAAGTATGACACCAAAGAGATACATCAAAGAGTGACACTAGGCAAACAAGGATAACATATAGTGACATATGATAGAGACTACAAAGAGTGACACTAAACAGAAACATCAATGTGTGATACCAAACAGATACATCAGAGTGTGACACCAAAGAGACACATGTGATATTCGAGTCAATATTAATATTAAGAAAATGTTAAAATTTTTCATTATAAATCAATATTAAGAAAAACCTTTAAGCTAGGTTAGAAAGTATTGTTATACAATTCTCGTATTCACATCTTTCTAGGGAAGTTACATTCGCGATGAACTAACCCCTATATAGTTTGTGTTGTCTATCATAATGGGGCCGTAGAAATTCAAAATCCTAAGAATGATCAAAATTTTAAAGTTAAATGGACATCAGCTTAAATCATTCTTAGAAGGTTTTTCATCTGAGGAGGTTATGGAAGAACTGGTTGATCCTGTGTCTGCATAGTCTTTTTATTTCATTTGTAATTTATAGTAGTTAGTTTATTTTCTTTTTATGTATAACTTATTTTGTTTTACTTATCCATTTTTTGTATAGTTTTTTTGTTGTCTTGCAGCTGGTGATTTTTCTTTATAGAATTCAGTACAAGGTGTTTTTCTTATCCTTATTGTCTTCATTTTTCTCATTATATATCTGTTTTTGTATTGAGGACAATGCATGATTTAAGTTGGAAGGGTAAGGGTTACACTATAATTATATGTTAATACCATAATGCCTATATTGAAAAATTGAAAAAACAATTGAAAAAATTGAATTTTTTTTGAAAAAAGACGCATCTAATTTGCATTGTATTAAAAGATTTTTTTACATAATAGCACATTGTAGGAGTTTATTCTATGATTAAGTATCATGTTCGTGCTTGCATTTGATACTCACCCTATGTGCACCATAAGTATGCAAATATTTGCGATTTTATTGAATAAGATTCATATCTTAAAAGGTTTGACATACATAATAGAGATGAATGTATTACCTTTGTGAGTTTTGTATCATTCTTTGTTGGAGGGTTGAAATACATTTACTCAAAATACTATTCTGTCAAATTCCATCTCTTTCAATAATCTCATTATTTTTGTTTTGGTTAGTGTAAGGGAGATAGTTAGTTGACTATATCTCAATGCAAAAGAGTGCATTGCCATACATTTTTGGAAAATGATCTTAGGTCATCTTTGAATTAATTTAAGTCTTAGCCTATTCTTTCTTGTCATTGTCCGTAGTTAACCGTGATTGAGCTTTATTGAAAACTTTCATTTCTTAAGCCACATGATTTATTAAGCCAAGCATAAATATGTTTATTTTACCTTGGTTATTCCGGGACTGATTTTGTTTACAAATTGGAAAGGGAATGGTGGTCATAAGAAAGAAAAAGAAAAAAAATAAGTGAAAGAAAGGTGGATGATGAGTATTGAGCTTATTGTTGACATTCAAAAGTAGGCAAAGAAAGAAAGAAAGGAAGTGAAAAAAAAAAAAATGAGAAGAAAAAGAATGAGAAAAAAGAAAGAAAAGAAAATTTTTGTGAAAAGACAATGGAAAAGGGGGAAATACATAAATGAATGAGGTGAGCTAATTGAATTCCAAATGAGGAGATATGGTTGGTAAAGTCATGTCCCTGGGATAACTTTTTGAATTCATATATCCCTTCGTTTCTTTAGCTTTCACCTAGGGCAAGTTATAACCAAATAAAAGTCCTTTTTTATCCTGAGAATGGTGATGAGCATATGTATTGAATCTTGCTAAGAGGTAGGTCAATTGTACTGCTTTCATTTGCTCTAGCATTCATTTCATGAGATTATATCAAAGTTGTTTCATTTGCATAATTGTCCTTCATTTCTAAACCATATGTGAGCTATGCTTTATTTTGAATTATAGGAATTTGTCTCACATATAAATAATGAGTGGAACATCACTATAATAAGAGAATATGTTGTTCTCAGAGAAAATTCTTGTTAGGGTTTGCATCAAAGCTAAAATTGGATAGCCAATGTAGATGTGGGTTTTATTTGATTAATCTCTTAAATTGTACATCATTTCACACACTCATGAGTCTCAAGTGAAAATGGGGATGTAGATGTGAATACTTACTATTTCTGTTAATGAGGCACAAACTAGAGAATTTATTCTCGAAGTTTAAAAACTGCTAAAACTTTGCGCCTCGTTTTTACCTTCGTGCCTTGCGTAACGTGAAAAAGAGAAAAGCCACGACATAAACTTTTCTTTGACTTTTTTGTTTGCCTAACCTCGTTAAGCATGGCTCACAAGAGTAGAAATTTGTGAAATCTGCATCATATTATTGCATAGAGCCAATGGCAAGTTCTAAAATCTAGTGGTACCTAAAGAAAAAAAACCCAATCGTGAGTAGATAAGGGACTATACCACTAAGATAGACTGCAAATGTGATGCCCCAAAAATCGGGGGTCTTTCGTCAACCCGTTGACCAACCATCAACCCGCGGAAACACCCGTGAATGCCACATAACCCGTCATCACGGCACAACATTCCCTTTATCAGGATCACCATAACTCGAAGTTTGGGCAGAGTCTCCCTTGTGCCGGGTACTCCCAAACGCATATCGTGTATACATTTAATCACATGACCCATCTGAAGTCCAATATACCACAATTTATACTCCATTATTGTCCATTTACATCATTTGAATAAAAGGACACAAAGCTGGAAAGCATGGCAAAGCATTCTTAAAATTTCAGATTTTTGGAAAACCTACCAGTAGGTTTGCTCATCGTCCTACTGGTAGGTTTTGCCTACTGGAAAAATTTCTACCGCAAACAAAATGACGTTCTACCGGTATGTTTTTCCTGCTGGACCACATCTATCGATAGGTATGCTCAAAACCTACCGGTAGGTGTGTACAGATTTGCTTGTTTCACCTGTTTTTGATTTCCAATCCACTCCAATCCATTCCATATCCATTTAACACATGTATAATGAATTTTTCCACATAAAAGATGGTCCATACAATTTCTATTACAATCATTTACATAGATTTACATGCCCAAAATCAAATTTCATAAATGTTTTACAAAATATGGTTTAAAAGTCACAAGTCGGCTTTTCTTCATCCTTGAGGTCCCGAGTGAGAACCTTCCACCGGTCTGTACTCCGCACCTGAAATGTTTTCCCATAAAGGGTGAGTCATGCTCAATAAGGTATCTCTTAAAGAGGCTACTCCCCAACTTAGATGCATATGAAATGTTCACATGCACAATTTTCACAAGCAAAACCTTCCAATCAAGGATATGCAATTCAATGATAGGAATCACCATGTCATGCCATGAAATGAGACGATACTCACTCATGCAACTTAACCCGAGCCTTCACTGGCTCGCTCAACACATGCAAATGTCATGTGTGAAAAATCGGGCATTCCAAGCCCCCGCCATTGATGTTACACATTGAATGACAACTTTTATAAAACAATCTTGTGTCTTTGTTGGGTATTCGGATTTTGGAATCTCACCGCCGGTTTCGTACACCGTTACACTTTTTTTGGACTTGCACTGTCGGAAGTGTATAAACCAGTAACTAGGTCTTGCACCCGAGGGAGTATCTAGCCCTTCTTGCTATACCCGACACAAGTTTTTTTTTCCTGCAACCGTGCGACTCTGTTGAACCTTAGCCCAACTATACCAAGCCCACTTATCAACCACCAAGAGTGATGTTTGATTCAAAGACATGCATACACCCACACCTATGTCTAATGCCCATGAATGTGATGCCTCCGTGCATATGCAATGTAATTAACAATTGCAATATCAATATCATATCCATATGTAATGAATGATATATGAACTATTTCAACCACTTTTCAACACATTCCATGGCTAATTATATCCAAAGCATATACTTTTTCATAAATCATCACAATGCCAACATATCATAAGCATATATCAACATTTACATTCAACAACATTTTTTCCAAGTATGTTATATATAATCTATGCAATAACACACTTAATTTCACATAGGAATTTAATCAAATGCCTTAAAGACACCAAATCATGTAATCACATAATATGCCCAATTTCATCACATAACTCAAGAAATCACATTAAGTAATTTCTGCATACCCAATTCAAGATATAATTTTTTCTACCCATTTCTAATACTCATTTCATTAATTTACAATAATAGGCAAGTGTTAAATACATCTAACACCCTACCCATTTCATATAATCACCCTAGATTGAAAATAAACCTAGTTAGGATGAAACACCTACCTCTTGAAGCGTAAGATAATGCTATGAAGCTCCAAGAACCCAAATCTCGCCCAAAACCCTTGATTTCTCCAAGCTTGTTTTTTGAACTTCGGTGAAATCCGTCCTTTGTGGTATGGTTTCGTAGCCCTTGCCGCGTAGAACAATCTTTGTTCTTGGCTTGAGTCGATTCGAGCGACGAATCTCCATAGATCATAAAGAGAAGTTTAGATTTCTCTATTTTCCCTCTCTTCCCTCTTCAACGTGAAGACCAGCTGAAGTGACAAATTACCTTTTTACCCTTTTTCAAAAAAATTCAAATTTATCCGGATTTTATAGCAAAACAAAAAAAAATCTACAATAAAGGATGAAATGTGGCGATGGTGATTTATTCATAAGCTGATTCCACCAATTGAGGTTATTTTGCTTGATCATGTTCGAGTTTTAGTGAGGGAAAGGGTGTGAAAGCCTAATGTGAACCTGTTACCAAGGAGTTCAAAATAAAGTAAGAAGAAACTAGTTTTTTCAAGAAAGATGATACAAATTGGGTTCATTAGACCATCTCTTAGTAATGCAAATATGAATACAAGAGTTGTATCCCAAAGAATTGAGTACATGTTATATTCCTTTAAAAAAAAATCTAAAATAGTTCAAATCCTACATATAGTCAAAGGTGAAACTATAATCTTATTCATTACTCCTTAATACTTATCAATCCATAGTATTTTGATTACCTCTATCCCTAGTGGCTTCATGATCCATGACCTCCCTTTGCCGAAAAGATACAAAAGGTTGTGGCAAAATTATGTCAAACCTAGCATTTAATACGTCAAGGTTTATCGAAAGGAAAGTAAATCTTGTTTTAAAATACATGGATGTCTTAGATTTGTTAACAAGAGATAGTATGATAAGGGAGGAAGAAATTCCTTGTAATAATTGTCAAATCAAGAACTGAGAGAAAAAAATGTAGTCTCGGGAAATTATGAATCACCGATCTTACAAAAATTCATTTATGCACATACCAATAATTATAGAGTAACAAACAAGAATATACCTTTCACTAAAAATTTATAAAGTTGGGATAACCAGTTAGAATGAGGTAGGAAGCTTAATAAAGGATACCTCTCTCATCGTTGGCTCAGAGACTTCTCGAACGTGCTGCCAAGACACTGTTTCGTGACGCCTTAATATCGCCACAATCTTTAGCAACGTCCAAATTTTTCATGTTGATGAGAACAATGTGTCTTAGTGTCTTCTGAATCGATGACCAATACCGAAACCTTGAATCATGTATTAACTTGCCACAATAGTTGATTATGACCATTGTCCTTGTATGGTATTACTTACAAGATATGCTTGATCAGTCACCAAAACATGTGCTTGATCACTTTCAAGAACATACGCAGAACCTACAATTTAATAGTGGTTATCTAGTGAATAAGGATGACAGTTGGTTGAACCAAAGGTGGAAGTTTCCATGCATACAAGTCTAACCTAGTCCATTGCAAGACAAAAATATAATATGATATAAGCCTTAAAATAACACAAACCACTAAAAAAAATAATAAATATATTGTGTTAGTATAAAAAAATAAATGACTCGATTTTATTATAGTATTTTTTTAATAGTATTATAGTAATTTCATTTAACTAGTTGATATCAAAAACGTCTAATTTTGTTTCATTTTGTTTCATTCTTGATTTTCTATTATATGAAAATAATAGAAATAAATACTTTTCAATATGGTTCTACTACAATATGAATTAGTTATATTTGCAATTAAAGGAAGTATTAAGTTTGTGTAACGGATATGGTTGAAAAAGAGTAGGTTTTTAAACAATTTTAACTTCAAGAATTATTCATGTTAACTACAAAAAGAGAGGAAAATGATTAGACTTAAATATGAAATGAATCTAAAATAATGTGACATAACTCAATTGCAAGTCCCTGAACAAAGAAACTACATTAGGTCTGATAATTTTAGACACGACTTGCGAAGTCGATGCAAAATTGATAAGAAACTAGTGAGTTTGAGTTTCGGGAACCCATAAAAATAATAGATCGACTCAAATTTAGTCAACCAAGAAACAAATTTGCTATACACTAAGTATATCCCGTACAAATTAGACATAAAATTGATAATAAATAAATCAAATATAAATTAAATAAAATTTTATAAGACAAGAACACGATGTCTATTGACTGCCTAGATTATATGTCTTACCTCAACGAGGTTTAAGAAGCCTAAAACCTCTTTGGACCGTCCAACAGTTAGGAAACTCACGTAAATGAGCAATTTGAGTTTGTCCTCTTTTAATTTTGAATTTCTCCATTGGAGTACTTTGTATCAAATCAGTCTTTTTACTCAAATTTGAGTAAAAATTTCAGTCAAGGTTGGAGTTGCTTTTCATTGTTTCTTTATTCCTTCCTCTGTATCAAAGTGAAGAATTTATTGTGAGAAAAAATATAAAGACGAGAAAAGACAAAAGCTGGTTCCAAAGGAGAAACTTACATAGTGATTTTAATGGAAAAACTTCAAGTAGATTGATCTTGAACATTTCTGAAGTCTATCTCAATTTGTGGAATATGTGAAATCTTGGACCATTCGGGGCCAATCCCCTTGGCACATCTTTCCTTTAGGAGGGGACATTCCCAAATCTCCAATATCTTTAGCTTAGTGAGGTGCCGCATCGCTCCAAATGGGAGCAAATACTTTATTGATTCACACCCGCATAGAGAGAGAGATTCAAGAGATGAAAAGTTCTCAAACCAATCTGGTAAAGCTTCCAATCCAAAACCAGATAGGCGTATACCTTTTAGGGCAGTGAGGTGTTGAAGCTGCTCTGGAATGGAGTTCCAGTGAGGCCATCCAGTCAATCTGACATTATGAAGGGATGCCTGCAAGTGTTGGACACCTTCAAGACTAGGGAAACAACTAAGCTCCTCCGAGAAAGGACCGACCGATAAGTCGACTAAGCTGGTAAGATATTGGAACCCCCTGGGCAAACAAGTTTATTTCTTACAAGAAGAAATTTGTAAAGTGGAGAGAGAATGCAGAGCTTGTATTTCTGAAAAGGAGATCAGATTATGGCAAGATGCAACCAGCAAGGTTTCAAGGGAGGTGCAGGATTGTATCCCACTTGGCAAACATGTTAACCCATCACAACTTCGAAGAGCCAAATAGCAAAGGGATGTGAGGCCGTTGATGCTTCGAATTTTCTTGAGAGCTGGGCAACTGGAAATTAAGAGACAAGCATTTGTAGACCATCTGGAAAATTGCTCAGTTTCTCGCAATCATTAATTCTTATTAATCGAACAAGAAAGGAACCCCAATCCCACACGTGCGGAACATGTGTCAACATGCAGCAGCTTTCTATCTCAAAATCCAATAGATTTTTATTGTTCTACAACAACCCATCTGGTAAAGAAGCAAGCTCTGATACGCTTCTAATGGTGAGTTTAGTCAGAGTAGTTAATTTGCTGCATATCTTTTCTAATGCTCTACCACTATTAACAGTATCATATCTCAATTCCTTAAGACATGGAAAAATAGTTGGAGCATTTTTCAATTGAGGACAAAGATAAATTCCCAACAACTCCAAGCAAGGAAACACCGACACTGTGCTTGCGTCTGCTGCCTCCATCCACTCTTCTAAGTTGGGCATCTCCCACAACAAGAATTTTCTCAAAGAATGAAACAATGCCTCTGGCTCTTTTCCACTTTGACTAGTACCTAACCGATTGTAATGACGTGAAAGAATTTGTAATAATTCATATACGAAATTTAGAACACCTAAATTACAAGGTTTAGAACATATTTATGTGAGCCACAATACTCGATCTCCAAGTTTCTTTCACGGATGGGCAAGGTCTTCCTCTCCTTCTTCAAAGTAATAGGCAGCTCTCAATGGGACAAGTCAAATTAGGTTATGAAGTGGAGAGGGGACTTAACTTGCCATTTATAATGAATCTAATGAGCTCTCTCCCTTTACGGGCCATAATTAGATTAAGGTCTACATTTAACCGCCTCAACCACATCAATTAAAGAGATGTATATAAGCCCATCAAAATAGATCACTTAACAATATTGAGCTCATTTCATTAGACCATAAATTCAGTCCGTTTTTCACAAACCTAAAATTAACTATCAATTAATAGAAATCCAATACGAAAAAATTTCAACATTCTTCCACTTGGGCAACATAAATTGTATTCATTTAAAAAATAAATAATTTTTTTTTTTTAAAAACGACTCTCGGGCTAATCAAACAAAAAAACTCAATGTGGCCACAAAATAAATATGGTCCTGAGTCAACATCTCAAACACAAACTCGGTCCAATAAAACTACTATTTTCGAACCATGACGGTCTTTACATCCTTAATTGATATAAGACCAATCCATGATTACAAAAAATAATAATCCTATTGACATGGATCAAGATGTGGTAGTGTAGTAAGAAAATAGCACCTCAATATGTGATCTGATAAATATTTTATTTTCATTGTCAGTCCTCCAAATGATTTCTCTTTAACAACATGCTTCAACAATAAGCTAGAGAAATTCATTAGCTTCAACAATAAGCTAGTATGTCTCCAACTTAAAATCTCAAGATTTTCTCAAATGGTGTAATCAGAAACATACTTCATTGACAAAACAGTCATACTTAAGACATACACCAAGTCTTAAGATTTTGTATAAAATGACATGTCATAAATGTGCACACATATAACATAGCAAGAATATCTTTCTAACAACAAGGATGATCATCCAAATATTTATTATTCATCAAATAGATGTATTTCAACCATAATGAATAATAAATATCACATATGAAATTAAATCAATAAAAAAGTTCTTAACACATATATAAACTCCCACTAACCAAAAAATGCCCATGTTGTCAACATGTATCTTAAAAGTTACAGGTCTTAGTCCCTTGGTTAAAGGATCAGCAAGCATTGATCATGTATCAATATGTTCAATCACAATGTCACATTTCTTCATCGAGTTCCTAACTGAAAGATATTTAATTTTCATATGTTTAGACCCACTAGAATTTTTGTTGTTCTTTGAGAAGAACACAACTGAACTATTATAAAATAAATTGTTAGTGGCCTAGAGATGGAATCTATAATTATAAGCCCTAAAATAAAATTTCTTAGTCATATAGCTTATATTGCAGCTCCATAATAAGCTACAAATTCAGCTTAAATAGTGGAAGAAACTGTGAGAGTTTGTTTAACACTCTTCCATGCAATTGCTCCTCCAGTTAACATGGAAATATATCATGAAGTGGATTTTAAATCATAAAAGGTACGTGTTAGATATCCAGCAAAATCCAAATATGAGTAATCAATCACCTCAAGACTATCAATCTTCGGATAAGCAAGTTTCTTAGTTACCACCCAATGATATAATTCTAGTTTAGAAAAATACCTACCAAGAATACTAACTGTAAAGGCAATGTCTTTTCATAAAAAAGTTATAGATTTTGACATCAGCAGGACAACCCCCAACACAAAAATATTTAAGACTTAGTTTTCTATTGGGCAATAATTCAAAAAATATTTTTGAAACAAATTTACTATGAACTATATTAAGAATGTACAAAAATGTTTTAATGGCTTCTCTCCAAATGTAATTAGGTAAATTACACATAGTCATCATGTTCCTCATCATGTGTTTAAGGGTGCGGTTACACTTTTCATCCACACCATTCTGTTCGGGACTACTAGACATTGTATATTGGACAACAATCCCACATTCTTGCAACACTTGGCAAATGGTCTCAAATGCTGCCTAGACACAACATGTGTTGCCATAATACTCACCACCACAGTCCTAACAATTTTGATGATTTTCCCTGATTGTTTCTCTACATTAGTCTTAAAAATTTTAAACTTTTCAAGAGTATCAGGTTTTTCATTAATTAAATAAATATATTCATAACGAGAGAAATCATCAATAAATGTAATAAAGAATTTATTACCATACAAGGTCCGTGAGTAAGATCCACTGATGTCAATGTGAATAGCTTCTAAAAGATCTAGACTATGAGTTGCACTTTTCTTCTTAGACTTGGTCAATTTACCCCTAATGCAGTCAACACAAGTTTAAAGGTCTCCAAAATCAAGGGGAGGAAGAATATCATTCTTTATTAATCTTTCCACTCTTTTTCTAGAAATGTAACCTAAACGTTTATGCAACAATTGTGAATATTTTTCTTTATGATAAGTCTCTTAAATACAACATTCACAACATCTGAAGGACCATATTTTTAATTGGCAGTCAAGCATATATTATATAAATCAGATGATAAAACATAATAAACAACAATTTTGGAATTTAAAGACAATTGAGTTTTACCACTATCTAAAATTAAAACAGTATCTAATTTTATTAACAAGAAAACTGAAATCAAATTCCGCCTAAATGACAGTACATAAAAAGTATTTTTTAAAACAAGTTGAAAACCAGTGTCTAAGTTCAACCTAACAGTTCCTATGAACTCAACATGGACTTCATTATTATTTCTTACTTTAAGCTTGACTTCTCATTCACTTGGCTTCCGTTTGCTTGTGAATCCCTGCAAAGTTATGGCAACATGAACAGAAGCCCCACTATCAATCCATCAAGAATTTAATGGGACATTAACCAAATTGGATTCAAAGCAAACAAAAGCTAGTGAGTTACTTTCTTTTTTATTCTTCTTTTTTAACCAAGACTTGAATCGAGTGCACTCACTTTTCTTATGACCTAGTTTCTTGCAAAAGTAACACTTGACATCTTTTCAAATGGCAGCCTTAAAACGTCCCAGATTCTGATCAGTACCATACCTTTTGAAATCCTGACCATTCTTTGAAGCATTATGATTAGGGTTTCGATTATTTTCTTAATACCCATCTTTGAAACTAAATTTAGGTTGGAAACACACAAGACAGTTTCACTCTTTTCTTTTCTAAGTTTTTTTTCCTCAGAATCACATTTGGAGATAAGGTCATTTATTGTCCAAGACTGATTTTGGGTATTGTAGGCAGTTTTGATTTGACTAAACTCAGGAGGAAAAGAGTTAAGAGTGTGATGAACAATGAAATCATAATGAATAACAATTTTGAAGGCTTTGAGCTTGGTTTGAACATGAACCATTCTAAGGATATATTCCCTAAAACCACCTATATTGTCATATTTCATACTTGTTAATTCATTCATTAGGCCATCAGTTTCAGTCTTATTGGATACTTTATATCTCTTCTTACATCGGTAAAGAATTCTTTGGTATTCTTGATTTTAGGCAAACCACTCATAAGGTGTTCAGAGATAGACCTTTTCATGGCAATCATACTGAGTCGATTAGATTTCTCCCACTTTGCATAAAGTTTTTTTTACTTTAGGGGAGCTTGATTAACCCTAATTAATGCAAAATGTAATTAAATTAAAAGGTCAATTGTGTAATTAAATAAAGTTAAAATAGTCAAAATAAATCTAATTAGGGTTAATGTGTGAATTAAGGATAATGCATTGAATGTTGTTCTTTTCAGGTTTTTATGCGTCAAAACGACGGGAGCCAATTATCAAAGCATGGAGAGCAACTTATCAAAGAATAGGGTGTAAATTATTAAAGCTCAAAACAAAGGGAGATCAAAGTGTAAATCAAGATCTTCTTGATATTTGTAAATAAATATCTTTTAGGATATTTGTATTTAAATATCTTTTAGGATATTTAAATATATTTTAGGATATTTGTAATTAAATATCTTTTAGGATAAATATCTTTTAGGATATTTGTAATTAAATATCTTTTAGGATAAATATCTTTTAGGATATTTGTAATTAAATATATTTTAGGATAAATATCTTTTAGGATATTTGTAATTTGGATGCCTATAAATACCCCCCTTGGGGGCTTGTAATGGGCATCCTTCTCTTGTTTCATTTTTCTTGTAAAGAACATTTCTTCCTAGTGGAAAACACTCCAAAGGTCTTGAATCTTTTTCTTGAATCATCTTTCAAGTATTATTGCTTTATTTACTTTCTTGAGTTATTGTTTTCTTTTTATTAGATCTTGGTTGTGAATTAAACACCAAGAAGTTGTTGTTTTCTTTTTATTAGATCTTGGTTGTGAATTAAACACCAAGAAGTTGTTGTTTTCTTTTTATTAGATCTTGGTTGTGAATTAAACACCAAGAAGTTATTCTTTTCTTTTATGTTTTTATTATATCTTGGTTGTGGATTAAACACCAAGAAGTTGTTGTTTTCTTTTATGTATTATCATCTCTTGGTTGTGGATTAAACACCAAGTATTTATTGCTTTCTTTTAATTTAAGTATTGTTTTCTTTTACTTCCATTGTTGGAGCTTCCTTCTTCCCCTTAGAGGAGTGAAACTCTTCCACTTTTCTAGAGCTTTACCAAAGCCGTGAAGGGTGGAACGTGATTCACTCATTCTTTGTCGAAGATCGGCTCCTTGTTTAGCTATTTTACTTTAAAGCATTTCACTTCTAGTGCTTGAGCATTTTACTTTGTAACACCTTTTGGGGATGAGTACCATTCATCATTCTAGCTTTACCATAGCTATGAAGGGTGAGTAGTCCTCATTCACTCTTTGGGAAGGGATGATAGATATGTAAAAGATTAATCCGGACATTATGTTTGTGTATCACCTTTATGCTTAAATGTTCTATACTCCACTTGATTTTTGGGTGATTGAATGCACCTAGCAAAGTAAAGGTACTTTGTATAATCAACGGATCTTTCTATGATAAATGGATGACTCCTACATGGAAAGATCCATTGATTCAAGGCAAGTACCCTAACTAACTCTTCATGACAAACTTTCAATGTCCACAATTATTGCACTTCATTCCTATCTTCCGATTAATTTGCCGTTGACACGGGAGTTAATTGAGTTATAAAGCACAAACATAATGCACCGGACAATCAACTACATATTCTGATTCCCGAACCAAAGAGTGTTTGTTACATTTAATCATCTTATATTTTGTCTAGCAAAATACCCATTGGAAAGAATCTTACATTCTATCCAAAACTTCCCACAACTTCAAAATCATAATATTTCCAATTACAAGTCTTTCTCACTATTTACTTCAAAGAACACCAACCATAGTTCCCTGAGGATTCGACTCTGGACTCAAACCAGATTATTACTACAACTTGACCGCCTGCACTTGGGTGTACACATTTCGGATCAAGTCAAGTTTTTGGCGCCGCTGCCGGGGAATCATAAAAGGTGTTTTTTTTAGAAAAAAGTGAAAAAAAAAAAAAAAAAAAAACCTCTCTTTTTGTTTATATTTTTGCCTTATTGTGAATAATTTTGTTTTATGACTGACACCAATCGCCTCTTTCAAAATTTGCCTGCTGAATCTTCTGGGTCTGTAAATCAACTTGAACCACCTTCACCCAAATCAGAAGCCGATTCTTGTAACTTCAATATGGCAAATATTGATAGGCAGGGTGAAGATCATGTGAGAGAGGGGGAAGTACCCAACATTCGAACATTGCGAGATTACTTACATCCCACAAGGAATAGTGTCCCCTCTTGTTTTATTTTTCCTGAAAATGCTCCCCTCTTTACTGTAAAGCCGGGGACAGTGCAGTTATTGCCCGTGTTTCATGGATTGGATGCAGAAAATCCGTATCTGCATATCAAAGACTTCGAAGAAGTGTGTGGAACATTTCAAGACAATTCTGAATTGACAAAAATGAAATTGTTTTCTTTCTCTTTGAGGGATAAAGCCAAACAATGGTTACATTCTTTAAAATCTCTTTCAATCCCTAATTGGCAGGCTCTACAGAATGAATTTTTCAGAAAATTCTTTCCTCTGCACCGCACTAATACACTCAAAAGACAAATCATGAATTATTCGGTCAAAGAAGGGGAAACTTTTTATCAAAGCTGGGAGAGATTCAAAGATCTTCTCCAATCTTGTCCACACCATGCTTTTGAAAATTGGACTTTGGCAGGTTTTTTCTATGATTCCTTGCCCACTAGGTTACGACAGTTTGTCGAAATGATGGCTCAAGGAGAGTTCATGGGAAAAAGTCCGGAGGAGGCATTCAATTTTTTTGATACCATATCTGACAGTTCTCAAATGTGGGACTCAGCATCTCCTACCACTGTAGAAGCCAAACCACCTACTTTCCAAGGGGGTAAGTATGTCTTGAGAGAAGATGATGATCTTAGAGCAAAAATGTCCACTTTGTCTCGAAAGCTTGAAGCTTTAGAGATGAAAAAGGTCCATCAAGTTGATGTTGTCCCTCCCACAGAACAAGTGTGTGGGATTTGTGCGCTAACAGGGCATCCTACTGGGGAATGCCCGACCATACCGGCATTCAAAGAAGTTTTGTTGGAACAAACAAATGCCATTTCCAATTTCAACAAGCCTTACTCCAACCCATACTCTGAAACATACAATCCAGGGTGGCGGAACCACCCAAATTTCAGTTGGAGAAACACACAACCAACCCCCATGAATCAGCAACAAGGTCCACAACAACCACCTCAAGGACCTCCACAATATCCTCATCAACAAGGGCCACCACATCCACCTCAAGTACCTCCACAATATCCTCCATATCAACCACCACACAAAAGGAGCCTTGAAGATACATTGAATCAATTCATGCAAACCCAAATGAGCTATAACAATAGTTCTACTCAGGCTTTTATTGATTTCAAGGCCCAGACCACACAATCTTTTGAGGATCTCAAAGGCCACATTCAAAAGCTGACCCAGTCCATGAGCACACATGAGAAGGGAAAATTTCCTGCCCAACCAAAGCCTCCACAAGGCCAATTTCAGGTGGGAAATCCATCAACTATGGAAACTCCACAAGACCAAGCCAAAACTGTCACCACATTGAGAAGTGGCAAAAAGATTGACAAGTCCATCAGAAACATGCTGATTCCAGACCCAAAACCAGTCTCAATTCCAGCCAACCCATTAAGTGAGCCAGAACTTGAAAAAAAAAATGACTGTGATCCCATGATTGAACAAGAACCAGAGCCATCAAGGGAAGAAGAACCCTCGTGTTCTATTCCTGCTCCTTTCCCTCATAGACTCAAGAGCATACAGAAATCAAACAATCAGTCTGAAATTTACGAGCTTTTCAAGCAAGTAAAAATCAACATCCCACTTCTGGATGCAATCCAACAGGTTCCAGCTTATGCCAAGTTTCTAAAAGACTTGTGCACAGTCAAAAGAAGCCAAAATGTTCAAAAAAGAGCCTTCCTCACAGAGCAAGCCAGTGCCCTATTTCAACACAAAATCCCTTCAAAGTGCGAAGATCCAGGGTGTCCCACTATGTCATGTGTCATTGGAAATTTCAAAATTGAGCAAGCATTGTTAGACCTTGGAGCTAGTGTCAACTTGCTTCCTTTCTCTGTCTACCAGCAGTTGGGTTTAGGTGAACTGAAACCCACTTGCACCACACTCCAATTGGCAGATAGATCTGTAAAAATTCCTAGGGGTATTGTTGAAGATGTACTTGTCCAAGTGGATAATTTTGTCTTCCCTGTAGACTTCATTGTTCTAGATACTCATCCAGAAGTTCATTCAGAAACTCCAATTCCTGTCATTCTTGGTCGACCTTTTCTAGCAACCTCCAATGCACTAATCAATTGCAGGAATGGTATTATGAAATTGACTTTTGGGGATATGACTCTCGAAATGAACGTCTTTGACATTGCAAAACACCCAAGAGAGTACGAGGAGGTAGGAGAAATAAATTCCATTGAGTCATTGATACAAGCACATCTGAATGACTCATTCTGTGAGGATCTTAGTGAATCAACTTTGTCAAAATCTGACTCATCTGACTCTCTGGAACAAAACTCCATTGAGTGTCCTACCTTCAATGTGGGGACATAGGCTCCTAAATTTGAAGAAATTTCATCAAGTGGTACAAAACCACTATCTTCAAGTGACAGGCCACCAAAGCCTGAACTGAAACCGCTCCCGTCTGATCTCAAGTATGCATTTTTAGGTGAGGATAAATCTTACCCAGTGGTAATTTCTTCAAAAATCACAGACTTGCAAGAAGCTCAATTAATTGAAGTTCTTAAAAGTCACAAAAGCACCATTGGGTGGACCATCGCTGATTTGAAAGGTATAAGCCCGTTAATTTGTAATCATGCCATATACCTTGAAGAGGACTCAAAACCCTCTCGTCAAATGCAGCGACGATTGAATCCTCACATGAAAGAGGTTGTGAGACTGGAAGTGCTCAAACTCCTGGATGCAGGGATAAATTTTCCTATCTCCGATAGCAAATGGGTTAGTCCAACCCAAGTTGTACCAAAGAAATCTGGAGTCACAGTAGTCAAAAATGATGCAAATGAACTCGTGCCAACACGAGTCGTCACAGGATGGCGAATGTGCATTGACTATCGAAAACTCAATCTGGTGACTAGAAAAGACCATTTTCCTCTTCCCTTCCTTGACCAAGTCCTCGAGAGAATAGCAGGCCATGAATTTTACTGTTTCCTGGATGGGTATTCCGGATACAATCAAATTGAGATAGCTCTGAATGACCAAGAAAAGACCACATTCACATGTCCATTTGGCACCTTTGCATTCAAAAGGATGCCATTCGGACTTTGTAACGCTCCTGCAACATTTCAAAGATGTATGCTGAGCTTGTTCAGTGACATGGTCGAAAAATTTTTGGAAATCTTCATGGATGATTTCTCGGTATATGGTGACTCATTTGATTTGTGTCTAGCTAACCTAGAAAAAGTTTTGATGAGATGCAAAGAGGCAAATCTGGTGCTTAACTGGGAGAAATGTCATTTCATGGTGAATCAAGGCATTGTCTTGGGTCACATTGTGTCGTCAGAAGGCATGAAAGTTGATAAAGCAAAAATTGATTTGATAAGGAATCTTCCTGCTCCTAGGGTTGTGAAGGATGTTCGATCATTCTTAGGTCATGCAGGATTCTACAGAAGGTTCATAAAAGATTTCAGCACCATAGCAAAACCTATGTGTCATCTTTTGAGTCAGGATGTCATTTTCGACTGGAATGAAGCGTGCCAAAAATCCTTTGACAAACTCAAAGGCATGTTAATTTCTGCCCCAATAATGCAACCTCCTGACTGGACTCTACCCTTTGAATTGATATGTGATGCTAGTGACTATGCTGTAGGTGCTGTTTTGGGACAAAGAAAAGATAAGAAGCCACATGTGATTTACTATGCAAGTAAAACTTTAAATGATGCCCAAATGAATTACTCAACAACTGAAAAGGAATTACTTGCTGTAGTATTTGCATTGGAAAAATTTCGATCTTATCTTGTTGGTTCTTCTGTTACTGTATTTACTGACCATGCAGCACTGAAATTTTTGCTTACAAAAAAAGATGCCAAACCAAGGCTCTTGAGATGGATCATCTTGCTCCAAGAATTTGACTTAGTCATTAAGGACAAAAAGGGTGTGGAAAATGTGGTGGCAGATCATCTGTCGAGATTAACTTATGAATTTCATGAGGATGGACTGCCAATTAATGAAAAATTCCCTGATGAACAACTATTCAGGATTGATGAGACCCCATGGTACGCTGATATTGCTAATTTCCTTGCTACCGGAACACTTCCTCCATTTTTCACTCCCATGGACAAACAGAAGTTTCTGAGGGAGGTCCGCAATTTCTTTTGGGAAGATCCCTACGTATTCAAGTACTGTAAGGATCAGATCATAAGACGTTGCATCCCCGCTCAGGAAAGTAGACAGGTAATAACATTTTGTCATTCAGAAGCATGCGGTGGTCATTTTTCATCTCGAAAAACCGCTGCAAAAATCTTGCAGTGTGGATTTTACTGGCCCACACTTTTCCAAGATGTCCATGCTTTTTGCGTAACTTGCGATAGATGTCAAAGGTTGGGAAACATTTCAAAAAGAAACATGATGCCCTTAAACCCAATTTTGGTGATCGAAATTTTTGACTGTTGGGGTATCGATTTTATGGGACCATTTCCCCCCTCCTTTGGCTATCTATACATTTTAGTAGCCGTAGACTATGTATCCAAATGGGTTGAAGCAATTCCATGCCGAAATAATGATCATCAAACAGTGATCAAGTTTTTAAAAGAAAATATTTTATCTCGGTTTGGAATTCCAAAATCCATTATAAGTGATGGGGGTTCTCATTTTTGCAATCGTCCCTTCTGGAATTTAATGAAAAAATACTTGATTTTTCACAAAATTGTAACCCCTTATCATCCACAGACCAGTGGACAAGCTGAGTTAGCTAATCGGGAGATCAAATTAATTTTGGAAAAAACGGTGAACCCAGATCGCAAAGATTGGTCATTAAGACTAACTGATGCGCTCTGGGCATACCGAACTGCTTTTAAAACAATTTTGGGCATGTCTCCCTATCGATTAGTCTATGGAAAGCCATGTCACTTGCCTGTGGAATTGGAACATAGGGCATACTGGGCTATTAAAGCAATGAATTTTGACTTAGACAAGGCTGGACTGTCACGGAAGCTTCAGATTAATGAATTGGAGGAATTGAGAAATGAAGCATATGAAAATGCTAAGATTGCAAAAACCAGGATGAAAATTTTTCATGACAAGAACATAGTGCGAAAATCTTTTGAACCTGATCAAAAGGTTCTACTTTTCAATTCGAGACTTCGCCTATTTCCTGGTAAGTTGAAATCAAGATGGACTGGACCATACATTGTTAAAAAGGTATTTGAACATGGGGCAGTGGAAGTGGAGAACCCATCAAACGGTAACATTTTTACCGTCAATGGTCAGCGATTAAAACCCTTTGTGGAGAATTTTGTCCAAAATGTGGAGACCATTTTTTTTATGGATCCAGAAAGTATCTCCGGAAATCACTCCGGAGATTACGCTTGCCGACACAAAAAATGGTCGGGTCAATCAGACACCCGACACGATGGACTGCCTTTATAAGGCTCCCATCGTTTTTTTTTTTCCTTTTTCTTTTCCCCACCGCCTTTACTCTTTTCTTTTCTTTTTCTTCTTCTTTTTCTTCTCTTTTCTTCTTCTTCTCCACTGCATCTGGTCTTCTGTACCACGATCCAACCCATAACAGTACCATGTCTGCATTTTTCGATGACCCTATCCTCCTTCTCATGATCTACATTTGTTTGTATTATTTACTTATGGCTGTTCTTCTTCGGGCAGCACTGATGATCAAGGGTTTTTGTCCCAATGAAAACCCAGACCACCCCAAAGATGCTTAATCTCTGTTTTTTTTGGTATAGGTCATCGGCGATTGAACAGATCTCCACAGTTAACTGCGTATTCAAGCTCTACAAACCGAAAAACTCGAAACATTGGGGACAATGTTCAGTCTAGGTTGGGGGGTGAGATCTACAGTTTACAGTAGTTGATCTGCAGTTTACAGTAGTTGATCTGCGCAGGTTGAACCCGTAAAATTTTCTGTAAATTTTTTTGTTTTTATTGTTGTATCTGTTCAGATTATGTACCTTGTATTAATGATAATATCTGTGGGTCAGTTTTGATCGTCTTTGTGACTGGAAGACGTAAAAGAACCAGATAGTGGGTTATAAAGTAGCAATCATGGATGTAAATCTTTTTTGGTTTAGTCTAGGAGTCCTACGTACTTTTCCATCTGATGTACATACCATGATCATGAGAAAAGCAAGATTAGTAAGGAAGGCTGAAATCAAAGAAAAACAAGCGAAACCCCTCTGTGGCCGAAGCAGTTATTCTAAACGTCATCGTGCTACACGACTTGGTGCCTGTAAACAGTGTGGCAGATACTTTCATGAGAAAAGATACAACAAATGTTCTGAACCAATTTCCGGTCGCGCAACCGATCGATTAAACTGGATAGTGAATGGGCTGAGTAAGGATTACCCTGATACGCCATGCTATTCCGGTACTGTGCTTAACCGATTTGTGAGAGAGGAAGTTGGGAGAGTTACTGGTTGTCCATTTTACACAGATACGGAGGGGGAATCAGATTGACCTCTGTGGAAAAGTGTACTGAGGTTGGGAATGAAAGCTGAAGGTCCGAGTCTGTAAAAATTTTTGATTCGACGTTCGAACGTTACAACACGTTTGAACGTTTTTGCTAAAATCCTTCTACAATAGTGTATAGTTGCTTTTATTTATTAATGTTATTTTTAATGCATGTCACTTTCTTTTGTTGTATAATTTTGTTGTTCCTAGTTTCAGATATCGGTGCATGGGTCAAAGCTCAAGTGCGAGGTGTTCTCTTACCCTACTCATTTTTATTACTATGCACCATTATTGCGCCTGCCGACACTGCCGAAAGTAAAGTTAGAAAAAAAAAAAAGGGGGGGGGCCTCCCACTGCCTTTCTTCTTCTTTTTTTCTTTTCTTCTGCCTGCCAGCTCCTGCCGACACTTTAAAAAAAAAAAAAAAAAAAAAAATCTGAGGAATGCCTTTATTAGGCCTTCCACCTTTTTCTTTTTCTTCCACCATCACCGGTGTTGGTTCCCCCCTTTTCTCTTTCCCTTCTCTTCTTCTCTTTCTTTTTCTTCTCTTCTTCTTCGTCGTCGTTCTTTCTGTTCTCTGTAAAAACAACTCACCCCCTGTAAATCCATGACCATATACGCCGACGATCCAGTCTTTTGTTTAATAATTTGTCTTATATGTTTGTATTTGTACCTCGGTGCTCTTTGTGTTCTCACACTTAGGATGAGGAGTTTCCAGAGAAACCCAGATATTCCTTGAGTTGAGTAATTGTTGTATTTTATTTGTAGGTTTCGGCAGATGAACAGATCTGTACCTTACAACCTCATTTCCAAGCGTCATACACTTTCACTACTGCAACCTTATCTCCACTAGCCCACTAGTGCTAGTGTTGTAAGTATTGCTTGTTTGTAATTTCATTTATATATATATTTGAAATTTGATATCTACAGCTTGTGATTCTGATGGCTATTTGTCTTTATAAAATTCCTTGTGAATTTGCTATGCCCTCCAAAGACTATGTTGTAATTGCTGTTACAGTAAGATCTGATAATTTGCCAAATAATCCTCCTCAATCCTATGTATTCTGGGTTTATTCTTTCTTCGTTAATTTGTTTGTTTCATCCTAAATCTTCTTCCTTCCGCTTGTATTTTGGTATACTTTCTCTAGTTTCGTATTTGTAATTTTAGTTTTAGATCTGAAAAAAAAAAAAAAAAAAAATTTTTTTCTGGATCGCGTTTTTTTTAGTATTTGTACCTGTATTTCATGATCACATCGGATGCAGCTTCAACTGTCTTTGTGACGGGCAGACGTTAAAGAACCAGATAGAATGTCTTTAGTCTTAGCAAGCATGGATCCTAAACTTTTTTGGTTTAGTCTAGGAGTTCTACGCATTTTCCCATCTGATGTGCATGCTGTGATAATGAGAAAAGCAAGGGATGTGAGAAAAATTGAGATCCGAGAGAAACAACAACAACCATTGTGTGGCAGAAGCAATTTTGCTAAACATCGTCGTTCCAAACGACTGGGTGCTTGTTACCATTGTGGCAGGATATTTCATATGAAAAAACATAATCAGTGTTCTGAACCAATTTCGGGTCGTGCAACCGATCGATTAAACTGGATAGTGTATGGGCTGAGTAAGGATTATCCTGACACGCCATCTTATGCCAGTCCAGGACTTACAAGTTATGTGCGACAAGAAGTTGGAAGGGTCACTGATAATGACATAGATCCAAGCAATGACTCGGATTAGATTTTGACTATTAAAGACAAAGCTGTGGAAAAATATGTTTTGGAATGAAGGTTAAGGGTCTGAACTCTTTTGTAAAATATTTTTGTACAAAGTTTGGTTGTTGAAATAAAAATATGGGCCGAGTAAGGAACGTCCCGAACTACCAACTAACAGTGTAGGTAGGGATTTGATCCTGAGACGCCATAAATTTCCAAGTTCAATTTGTGCATTTTATCTTCTTTCAATTTTCATAGATAAATGAGTATGTGGGCTGAGTAAGGAATGTCCTAAAATGCCAACCTGTAGTGTGGGTAGGGACTTATCCTGAGACGTCATAGTTTTTCAAGTTTAATTGGTGCATCTAGTCTTCTTTCAATTTTCATAGATAAATGAGTATGTTTATAATTTTGAATTTTATTTCTTCTTTTTTTTTAAAAAAAAAAAAAAAAAAAAAACTCACTTCTTTGAAAAATGGTATTTTCTCTATGCTTAAATGTCAAATGTATATTGCTATTTGTTATTCTTAAGGTACAGAATGACCAGACTCGAAAATAGAATTGGTATATAACCGACATTCCATGAAAAACCTGACATTACCAGTGGAGATGATAAAGAATACCATGGTAAGTTTTGAGCCTTATCATACTTTTGAGAGATAATTAACATTTATTCAAGTAAGGTCTTTCATTCTCTATTTTTGAATAATCTCATTAAATTTGCTTTGATTGACGCAACTAAGGTAATCTGTTGACATATCCCCAAGAAATCTGTTCATACGACACATACATGTTCACATACTTGAGAAAAGATTTTAGGCCATCTTTGATTTGATATTGAGCCTTAGCCATTTTTTCTGCAAAATTATTTCCCTAGTCAGCCATGTTTGAGCCCTCAATGTATGATTTCTTCTTTGATAAACCCAAATATTTACCAAGCCACAAGAAAACATACTGGACACACCATTGCTATCTAATTTTCTTGCACACTCTTATTAATCAATATGACACAGAAATGCAAAGAAATGGGAAAACTGTGGAGATTACTTTTCGATGATAAGGAGAATCAATGGGAACAAATGAAAAAAAAAAAAAAAAAAAGAAATCATTTCTGGGCAAAATGTCGAAAAGCTAGAAAGCAGTGTGCTACATTACAGAATGAAAAGATAGCTTTTGAAAACCTCTGACGTCATTTCATTAGCCACTGACCTCTGGCCACGCTACAACCTATGAAAAGCCCTAATTGATCTCAAGTCTGTTACATGTGTGTGTTGTTAATCAAAATTGGGGTATGGTAAATAGTATTTCTTTAAATTGCATCAATATTCCTTCATGAGATTATGCCAAACATGATTAGTTTGTTTCCTTAAACTTCACTTCCTTCCTAATTGTGCATGTGATTTTTCGATTGGCCACCTTCTGATCACATGCCCCGTGAGAGACAAGTCACTATAATCGGAGTGAATTTTTGCTGAGAGCATTCTACGAGAGGTTTGTGAAATCGAAGCTATCCATGGAAGGTAGTAAAGTGGAGTGTTTGTTATATAACAATTCTTGTTGCTAGAATGATCATTCTTACTACATAGGGAATTTCAAATACCAATATAACAAGTGTTTATTTTTGCATATATTACGTACCAATGACAGAGAAGTGTTTTATTTTGCTAAAAAAAAAAAAAAATTCGGCGTCTCAGCTATCATGGTGCTAATGCATATACACATTTTTTTCAAATGGAGTTTGTAGGTAGCTTCACTGAAAACCTTCACGAGACAAAACTCGTCCACTAGGAATCACCTAGGGGTTTAACGGCTTATTGCATATGCTAAATGCAATCGTGTTATCTACGAAAGTGATTTTGTTATGCTGTTATTTATTACTAGGGACTAGTAATGTTTAGGTTGGGGGGTGTGATTAACCCTAATTAATGCAAAATGTAATTAAATTAAAAGGTCAATTGTGTAATTAAATAAAGTTAAAATAGTCAAAATAAATCTAATTAGGGTTAATGTGTGAATTAAGGATAATGCATTGAATGTTGTTCTTTTCAGGTTTTTATGCGTCAAAACGACGGGAGCCAATTATCAAAGCATGGAGAGCAACTTATCAAAGAATATGGTGTAAATTATTAAAGCTCAAAACAAAGGGAGATCAAAGTGTAAATCAAGATCTTCTTGATATTTGTAAATAAATATCTTTTAGGATATTTGTATTTAAATATCTTTTAGGATATTTAAATATATTTTAGGATATTTGTAATTAAATATCTTTTAGGATAAATATCTTTTAGGATATTTGTAATTAAATATCTTTTAGGATAAATATCTTTTAGGATATTTGTAATTAAATATATTTTAGGATAAATATCTTTTAGGATATTTGTAATTTGGATGCCTATAAATACCCCCCTTGGGGGCTTGTAATGGGCATCCTTCTCTTGTTTCATTTTTCTTGTAAAGAACATTTCTTCCTAGTGGAAAACACTCCAAAGGTCTTGAATCTTTTTCTTGAATCATCTTTCAAGTATTATTGCTTTATTTACTTTCTTGAGTTATTGTTTTCTTTTTATTAGATCTTGGTTGTGAATTAAACACCAAGAAGTTGTTGTTTTCTTTTTATTAGATCTTGGTTGTGAATTAAACACCAAGAAGTTGTTGTTTTCTTTTTATTAGATCTTGGTTGTGAATTAAACACCAAGAAGTTATTGTTTTCTTTTATATTTTTATTATATCTTGGTTGTGGATTAAACACCAAGAAGTTGTTGTTTTCTTTTATGTATTATCATCTCTTGGTTGTGGATTAAACACCAAGTATTTATTGCTTTCTTTTAATTTAAGTATTGTTTTCTTTTACTTCCATTGTTGGAGCTTCCTTCTTCCCCTTAGAGGAGTGAAACTCTTCCACTTTTCTAGAGCTTTACCAAAGCCGTGAAGGGTGGAACGTGATTCACTCATTCTTTGTCGAAGATCGGCTCCTTGTTTAGCTATTTTACTTTAAAGCATTTCACTTCTAGTGCTTGAGCATTTTACTTTGTAACACCTTTTGGGGATGAGTACCATTCATCATTCTAGCTTTACCATAGCTATGAAGGGTGAGTAGTCCTCATTCACTCTTTGGGAAGGGATGATAGATATGTAAAAGATTAATCCGGACATTATGTTTGTGTATCACCTTTATGCTTAAATGTTCTATACTCCACTTGATTTTTGGGTGATTGAATGCACCTAGCAAAGTAAAGGTACTTTGTATAATCAACGGATCTTTCTATGATAAATGGATGACTCCTACATGGAAAGATCCATTGATTCAAGGCAAGTACCCTAACTAACTCTTCATGACAAACTTTCAATGTCCACAATTATTGCACTTCATTCCTATCTTCCGATTAATTTGCCGTTGACACGGGAGTTAATTGAGTTATAAAGCACAAACATAATGCACCGGACAATCAACTACATATTCTGATTCCCGAACCAAAGAGTGTTTGTTACATTTAATCATCTTATATTTTGTCTAGCAAAATACCCATTGGAAAGAATCTTACATTCTATCCAAAACTTCCCACAACTTCAAAATCATAATATTTCCAATTACAAGTCTTTCTCACTATTTACTTCAAAGAACACCAACCATAGTTCCCTGAGGATTCGACTCTGGACTCAAACCAGATTATTACTACAACTTGACCGCCTGCACTTGGGTGTACACATTTCGGATCAAGTCAGAGCTCTCACTAGTAAGTTTAGGAGGTTCATTCTCTTTCAAGGCGAAGTCTATATCAGCAATTCCTAGGGCAAACTCAATATCTTGCTTTTATCTCTTATAATTAGAACTAGTCAGGACTTCAATGTTAACATTATTGTTATTCACAGTAAAAAAGATTGTTCAAGGCAACGAGAATACAAACATTTAGCAAAATTGGGTAATAAATAAATAAAATATGTTTTGAACATAATAAACCATATTTTATTAAGAGAGTCCAAATACATCACTACAAACTCCCCTTTAGGCAAAGAGTGCAATATGTTATAGGTCCTTTCTTTCATGAAACTAACCAATGAGAATACTCAAGTTTTGAAAAGTTTATCCCCTTTAGGCAGATAAACCCTCTAAACTATTGCACCTCTAACACAATGTTTCATGACATCTCCAAATTACTATACACAATAACCCCCTTTGGGCAGATAATTATATATTATAAATTTCGAGACCATCCCGTAACAAAAGTATGAAAAAAAATCTACAAATTTTAATGAATGGACCACTTTGGTGACACCCATCTATCTCAACCCATAGAATTTTTCAAATCGGGATATTTCTACGATACACAATAACCTCATTTGGGTAGGTAATTGTATATTATAATTTAAAGACCATCCCGTAACAAAAGAATGAGAACAATCTACAAATTTCAATGAATGGACCACTTTGGTGGCAACCATCCATCTTAATCCATAGAATTTTTCAAAAACTTGGATATTATAACAAATGTCCATAATTAAATATCATGTGATCAATCAATATGAGGTACTAACCAACATGTACCTCTATAGATCACTCATCATCAATCGTTGTATTCAAGTCTCAATTCTATTTTTATTATTAAAATTAAGCAATTTAAATTTAGATTTACCAACATTAATAAATAATATGTAGATTATAAAAAAAATATTTCATCGTGTAAATCACTAGGGATTAGGATTGGAGTTATACAAACATCCTCTACAAATTACAACAATTCAATCAAGGTTGTATCAGTTTGAGAAAATAATTAACTGATATCAATAATTTGTATGAGTAAAACATGTGTCTATTCGTTAACTAGACTCTTAAAGAATTAAAAAATAAATTTAATAGGTTGAACGAATATGATATAATCAATAAACATTTCAACATAAACATCACAGTTGCCTAAATAAAACCTATTTTTATTATTTTAATAATCACATCAATATATATGTTATATATATACATAAACTTGACTTTGATGAAACATCTCAAATTTGATTAGAAACACAACCGCCATCCATGCTTTCTCCCTCTTTTTTTCTTTTTTTTTTTTCTTTAAAAGTGACGATACTTTTGTTTCAACATTGCCATTGGCGGCCACTATGAAATTAAAAGCTGTGTGATTTGAGAAAAATCAGTGTTGCCAATGTCACAAAAAATAAGTTTTGAAATTCCCAACTTGAATAAAATTATAAAATAAATTTTATTGGGTTCTACATTCATATACGATGGCTCTGAATACCACGTGTAAGAATTTTAATGATTCGTACATGAAATTTAGAACACCTAAATTATAAGATTTAGATCATATAGGTTTATATCATACTTGTGTGAGCCATGGTATTCGATCTTCAAGTTTCTTTTGCAGAAGGGTAAGGTCTTCCTCTCCTTATTCAAATCAATAGGCGGGTCTCAATGAGATAAACTAAATTAGGTTATGAAGTGAAGAGGGGACCTAGCCTGCTATTTATAATGAATCTAATGAGCTCTCCCATTATGGGCCACAATTAGATTAATGTCTACACTTAACCACCTCAACCACATCAATTAAAGTGATGTATATAAACCCATCAAAATAGATCATTTAATAATATTGGGCTCATCTCATTGGACCATAAATTCAGCCCGTTAATCACAAACCCAAAATTAACTATCAATTAATGGAAGTCCAATATGAAAATTTTTTAACATGACGACAATAAAAGGATTAACCTATGCATTTGATATTGTCCATTTCATTCAACTCTAGTTCCCGAGGAAGTGTTAGTTGGCCGAGTATTGGGATTTGTTTACATCTTTTGCAATTGTCTAACTTAAGTTTCACCAAATTGTTGAGTGGTAACAAGACACCGTCACCATCAATATTTACCACCATCCTCATCGTCCATGATGGAAAGTTATTACTTAGAGGCCTTCCAAGACACCCTCCTCACTGTTATTATCTTCCCTCGAGTAACTCTAGTCAAATGTCAGGTTGTATATGTTTTCCTTTCTAGATAAATATGTTTTTTGAGCTTCCTCTCCACTACTCACGTGTTCAAGATTGTGTATCTTTAGCTCACCCCTGAGGTCATTTATATATCTTAGCTCTTCAATTCGATGACCCTCATCTTGACCCACGATAAAGAATGGTAAAGTTTGAAGACAAGTTAACCTCCTCATCTCAAGTGGCATTTGGAGTCGGCATGCTATATTGTCATAAAGATACAAATGTCTTAAGCTAACCAGTTTTCTCAATTCCTTGGGGGGCTCCATGTGCCAATTGAAGCCCCATTGGAGTACTCTTAGTGTTTGAAAATTGTAGAGTTTGGCAATAGATTGTGGTAAAACTCTAATTCTAGTGTTTGACAAGTCAAGATACCTCAAATGTACCAAGGTGCTTATTGAGTTTGGTAACACTTCAGAATTAGCCCCACAAAAGTTCATGACTCGCAAACATCTGAAGTTCGAAAACATGTTTTTAGATACAACACTCTCCAAGAAATATTGTACGCAACCTTTTTGCACTTTCTTGTTGAATTTCTTGAATTCTATCTCCATTATCGTATAATGCTAAATGTCGAACACGTAAAATCTCAATTTTTATATCAGCCTCTAGAGCAAAGCACTCTGATTTCGAAATATATTGTGCAAGATTGTGGACCAAATCATGCATCTTAGAATGTGTAACGATGTCATAATCATCCCTCTCAATATCTTGGAATAAAGAACTTTGCAATAAATTGTTAAAATTCTCGTTGCCGATATCCTCCATTAACTTATTACTTCCCTCATGTGGTTGAAGAAATCCACTTGCCATCCATTGTTGGATAAGTTGGTCCTTTTCCATGCGAAAATCCTTGATAAAAATTGAACAACATGCAAAACATTGTTTTAGAGATGGGAAAGATAAATGATCGAACTTATCTTTAAGTATTGGTTGGACCCTATTTTCTCCTCCAACTAAATCCCAAACTCCATCGTTTAAAATTGACAACCACTAATGTTTTTCTTTCTTGGAGTTCATTAGACTTCCTATTATATTCATTGCTAATGGCATACCAGCACATTTTTCTACAATCCTCCTTCCTATGGCCCCCAATTCTGAAGTCATTGGAAGTCCTCCAGTTGCAAATGATTTTTCTTTGAATTTGGACCAACAATCTTCTCTTGATAATTTTTCCACATGATATGACTTAGGGATCGTCTTCACAATTGATGCCACTCGAATGCTATGCGTAGTGACTAGAATGTTGTTCCCCTGATTGTATTTAACCATTTGCAAACAAGTCTTCAAATCATTCCACTTGTTATGATCTTCGTTCCACACATCATCTAGTATTAGAAGATATTTTTTCTCTCCCAACATGTTTTGAACTTTTTCAAGGATTGCATCCCTCGTCTCCACCTCACACTTCCTTTTTGTTTGAGATTCCAGGATCTTTGCCAAAATACTTTTGACATCAAAATTATCAGATACACATATCCAAATAATCACATCGAACTACCCCTTTATCTGGTCATCATTATATACCAACTTTGCCAAAGTTGTCTTCCCCAAGCCGGCCATTCCCACGATGGGAATAACATTGACATCTTCTTGATTTCTAGGGCTAGTTATCATTTCAACTAAATTTGAAAAATCATTTTTCCTTCCTACAACTTCTGAATCTTTAATGAATGAGTCTGTCTCACAGTTTACCACGACTTGAGGAGGAGCCATTTCTACAACTCCCCTTTGGAGTCCATACTCAATTGCTTGTTTGTTGATCCTCTCTAAGGATTTGTTGATGTTTTTAATTTTATGAGCCATATTAAAATGAAAGATAATTGTGTTAGAAAGTGCAAAGAAGTCTAATACTTTTCTCCTCATTTGATTTCAAATCTCCACTTTACGTCGAAGAATTTCGTAACGAAATTCATCAACGACATCATCGGCTTTGTGGGCTACATCATTAAGATTCTTCAACCAGAGCTCAACGAATTTATCACCAACTTGTCGTCTCTTGGCATCATCCAACATGGCTTGAATCATGGTCAATGATTCTTTGAGTGTAGTCATTTCTTCCTTGAATCCCCATACAATGCTAATATCTTTCACTACAGGCGAAAGCAATTTTTCCAATATTAACTTGGTAGTGGCACCCAATAGAGTTGTTTCCATTGTTGTCAAATGTGAGGTAGAGAGAGAGATATGCTTGGATACTAAGTTAATAGAGGATATGGAACATTGTTGCAATGAGATTGCAAAGATTAGAGAAAGAGAAGGAAATTTCCATGATGTTTCTATTTTTTAACACTCAAGTTTCTATTATATAAAAAAGATTTTAATATTTTTTGCGAATTATAATATCTTTTAACTTGGAAATGGTTAACTTAATCAAGAGAAAGTGGTTAACTAGGAAGATTCCCACCAACCCGTCACCTGCTCTCTTGTTTTTCTTTCCAAGGGGCATAATCCCATGAGACAAGATTAATAAAAAATAGTGTAATCATTTTGCCAGTTTGGTTAATGATTAATAAACTAGTGGGTATAGGACAACCCTGATTAATGAAATTTTAGATAATATAATTTCAACTTAGGACAAGCCTATATCAAAACAGGTCAAGTTACAGGTTACGACTTAGTAGAAACCAATTCTGGATTGATCTGAAACAACTTATCAACCTCAACTTTTTATGATTAGTTTCGAATATTTTTAAAATCGATCTTAGACTTCATTGATTATTAATTTTAACCTAATTGAATTTATAACTGAATCTCACAGTACTTTAGATTTTCCCAAAAGTGTATCATGCAGTAATTTTTCAACTTGGCCCCAATAAGATGGATCTCACACATCATGTATTTCTGCAACTGTATATCATCCTTATACGAAAAATAAAAACTTAGCAATATGACAATTGATGGGGTGAATAACAATTTCCATGGAAACTAGAAATGTGTGTGTGTTGCGGTGGGGGGGAGGGGTGAGAGAGAGAGAGATGCTCTGAGACTAGGTTAACAGAGGGTATGCATCATTGTTGCAATGAGATTTGCAAGGATTGGAGAAATTATGCGTAGTTGACTCGATGAACTGTTGGGAACAGTGTTTTAAAACCCGGTCCTGCCCGGCCCGGTGGGTCAACCCGATGAACCGGTCCCCTAACCAGGGCGGGTTTATTAAAAGACCGTTTATGTAAAGAACCCGGGATAAACCCGTTGAACCGATCAAAAATCGGTAAACCCGTTAGAACCGGACGAGTTCACTAAGCCGGCTGGGTTTTTTTATTTAGTATAACAACTAATTTTGGGGGCACTTTTGGGCATTTTTTGCCGTTCAACCCTAATCACTCCTTCCCTTCCCCGTTCCCCAGCCAGCCCCCTTTTCGCAAAGAAGCAAACAACCGCCCCCCCCCTCTCTCTCTCTCTCACACACATTAGTCTCTCTTTGCCTCTGGTCTTTGTTTCACCTTCACTGCGAGCTCGAAGACTCGAATCGAAGGGGAAGGAACTTTCGATCCCTAACCTTCTTCACTGCGATTTCGATTTTCGAAGGAGAAATCTGCTTCACCTTCACTACTTTAGAGCTCCATCTACATCGAGGCAACAGATCGACGACGACCACCAGACACCGCAATAGGTATACTACTGTCTAACAGTAATATGTACACTTTGTGGGTTGCATTTTTTTTTTTTTGTGGGTTACAATATTGTTGGGATGTTATTGATTTTAGAAATTTTTAGGCTTGAAATAAGGGGGCTTTGTTGCAGTCTTTGTTCTTGAATTTCAATTTGTATTTTTTTTTTTGGTTTGGCTTATTGTGTGTGTTCATGTATATATAAATGTAGGAAGAGTAATTTATTTTTGTTTAATTTTCTTTTCTTAGTTTGAGTCACTGAGGGCTTGAAATCTTGTTTGTATCAAGAATTTTCCGATTTTAAGCTATGGTGAAGGAGACCGAATAATATGACATATTGGGAATTGGTACGGATGCATCTCCAGCGGAGATCAAGAATGCTTACTACGTTAAGGTCAGACCTCCCTCTTACTATGTCTTCAAGATGTTTAATTTTGTATGTCTGTTTCAGCGGAGATTTATCCATCCCTTGATTCATACAATCTAACAATGCACGCCAATATCATTTGGGATTGGGCTTATATTCTGAAGGCAATTTTATATGTGTGTATGGTTTTTTTATGCTGTGAAATGAGATGAGGTTGGATTTATTGCCTCATGTATCTGTATTTAACTTTACATGTTTGTTGTTATTATCATAATTATTGTGATTTTTTAGTCTATTAATTATTATTTATAATTATTATTTATTTTTTTATTATATAACCGGTTCGACCAGTAACCCAACGGTTGAACCAGTGACCCATTGACCCGGTTTCTCTACCGGGTTGATGTCCGGGCAGGGTTTTAAAACTATGGTTAGGAAAGAGAAGAAAATTTCTATGATGTTACTATTTTTAAACCCGTGCATGACCAACTAGTGTGTATAGGATAGGCCTGATAAATAAAATTTTGGAAGAATTATACTGAGACCTCTTAAAGTTTGTCACTTAATCACTCAGACTCTCTAACATTTAAAATATTACACACAAATCCCTTGAGGTTTGTACGCACGTAACACTTAGACTCTTACCGTCAATGTGCGTTAGCATATTCGTTAGTAAATTACACCCAGACCCCCTGAAGTTTGTAAGCATATAATAGTTAGACCTTTCAAGTTTAAAATATTATACTTATACCAAAACTACTCCAATCAAATATAAAATATCAAGGGAGAATTACATTCACACCCCCTGAGATTTGTCACTTAATCACTCAGACCCCCTGACATTTGAAGTATTACACTCAGACCCCCTGAAGTTTGTACGCGCATAACACTTAGACCCCTGTTGTAAATATATTCATTAATAAATTACATTCAGACTCCTTGAAGTTTGTAAACATATATTACTTAGACCTCTTAAGTTTAAAATGTTATACTTAGACCAAAAATACTTCAATCAAAGATAGAATCAAATATTTTAAATTTTACAATTAAAATTCATGTTCTATTGTATCATTTATTGAAATAAAATAAAAAATAAAAATTCAAATTCAAATTTTACTCAAAAAATCGTAATTAGTATACAATTATATTGTCTATTGGAATTTAATTTGGTCGTTTAAACGACCAAATTAAAATACCAAATTATCCCAATTGAAGCTAAAAGATATTATGTTCATTACAATTTGACCCCTTGTTTAATTTTTTAGTTTTATTTAATAGATATTATAATTTTATACTAACTATGCTTTTTTTTAAAAAAAATAATTTTTTATTTTTTATTTTATTTAAATAAATGACATAATAGAACATGAATTTTGATTGTAAAATTCAAGTTCTATTAAGAATGACTTAAACCCCTTGTTTGATTTTTTAGTTTTATTCTAATAGATAGTATAATTGTATACTAATTACAATTTTTTAAGAAAAAGTTGAATTTTTATTTTTGATTTTATTTTAATAAATGATATAATATAGTATGAATTTTGGTTGTAAAATTTAAAATATTTGATATTCTATCTTTAATTAGAGTATTTTTGGTCTAAGTATAACATTTTAAATTTAAGAAGTCTAACTATTATATGAGTACAAACTTTAAGGGGGTCTAAGTGTAATTTATTAACTGATATATTTATAGTAGGGGTCGAAGTGTTACGCGCGTACAAACCTTAGGGGGTCTGTGTGTAATATTTTAAATGTCAGGTGGTCTGAGTGATTAAGTGACAAACTTCAGGGGATCTTGGTATAATTCTCCCAAATATCAAATATTTTAAATTTTTAATCAAAATTCTTGATATATTATGACATTTATTGAAATAAAATTAAAAATATAAATATAATTTTTTCTTACAAAATCATAATCCATTATACTATCTATTGAAATAAAACTAAAAAATCAAATAAAGGGTTAAACTGTAATGGACACACCATCTTATATCTTTAAGGTAATCAAAAATACTCCAATCAAAGATAAAATATCAAATATTTTTAATTTTACAATCAAAATTCATGTTCTATTATGTCATTTATTGAAATAAAATCAAAAATAAAAATCTAATTTTTTCTCACAAAATTATAATTAGTATACAATTATACTATCTATTGAAATTTAACTTGACCATTTTAAACGACCTAATTAAACTATCAAATTACCTCAATTAAAGGAAGAAAATATTGTGTTCATTACAGTTTGATCCCTTATTTGATTTTTAGTTTTATTCTAATAAATAGTATAATTGTATACTAATTATAATTTTGTAAGAAAAAATTCGATTTTTATTTTTGATTTTATTTAAATAAAGGACATAATAGAACATGAATTTTTGTGGTAAAATTCATGTTCTATTATGAATGACTTAGACCCCTTGTTTGATTTTTTAATTTTATTCCAATAAATAGTATAATTGTATATTAATTACAATTTTTTTAAGAAAAAAATAATTTTTTATTTTTTATTTTATTTCAATTAATGATACAATAGAATATGAATTTTGGTTGTAAAATTTAAAATATTTGATATTCTATCTTTGATTGGAATATTTTTGTGACGCCCTTTAAAACCGGGGGTCCTTTGTCAACCCATTGATCAACCATCAACCTGCGAAAATACTCGTGAATGTAGCATAACCCGACACTACGGCACAACATCCTCTTCACCGGGATCACAACAACACAAAGTTTGGGTAGAGTCTCCCTTGTACCGAGCACTCCCAAACGCATAACATGTATACCATTCAATCACATGACTCATCCAAAGTTCAATACACATCAATTTACTCTTATTTATTATCCATTTAAATCATTTGAACGAAAGAACCCAAGACCCGAAGGCTAGCAAAAGCATTTCAAATTTCTAAAATTTAAGGAAAACCTACCAGTAGAAGATGTCCATGTTCTACCGGTATGAAAACCTTATGGAAAAGTTCTACTAGTAGGTTTCTCATAGTTCTACCGGCAGGAAAACTCACTAGAAATGTTTTACCGCAAAACTTGACGTTCTACTGGTAGGAAAAGCCTATTGAAAAAGTTATACCCGTAGAAGAGCTAGTCGTTCTACCGGTAGGTCTTACCAGTTTTCCCCCGATTCCATTCTTTTTCAATTTTCAATCCATTCCAACCTTTTACAACTCCAGCCCAAACTCATATAACATCCATTTTAAACAAAATACAGTTCATATGAGTTCCATTACAATCTTTTACATAACATTACATGTCCAAAAATTAGATTACATCTTAGTTTTTTACAAAAGCATAATTTGAAAGCCACATCTCGGCCTTTCTTCAACCATGAGGCCCCGAGTGAGAGTCGTCCACTGACGCATGTCCCGCACCTAAAATGTTGTCCCTATAAAGGGTGAATCACGCTCAATAGGGTATCTCCTAAAGAGGATACTCCCCAACCTAGATGCATATGAAATGTTCACATGAAATTCATAAGCAACAATTACTCCATTCTAGAATATGCAATTCAACAATGGAATCCTCTATGTCATGCCATGATATGAGATGAAACTCACACATGCAACTCAACGCAAGCCTTTACCGGCTCCCTCAACACATGCAACGTCATGTGTATGAATCCGGGTATTCTAAGCCCCTGCCATTGATGTTGCACATCCAATGACCATTATAAATCCCGGGTCTTTCTTGGGGTGGGTATTTATGGACTCACACCAACATGCACCCAACCGACATGGCATTAATGGACTTCCACCAACGGCTCTGCGTACCCTGACACACTTTATGAACTCTACACCAACGGAGTGCGTATCCAATCACTGGACCTTACACCCGAGAGACATTCTAGCCCTTCTTGCTAACCCCAACCCAACTTTCAATGAAAACCGTGCGACTTAGTCGAACCTTGGTCCAACTATCCCGAGCCCACGCTCATCCACCAAGAATGGTGTTTGATCAAACCATGCACACACACCCACACTCATGTCAAATGTCCACAAATATGATGCTACCCGTGCATATGCAATGTAAATGTATAATTACCTTTCATATCCTTATGCAACTAAGATCTCAATCGCAATTTCAATATCATGTTCCATATGTCATATGCACATTGTGAACAACATTTTATCTCATTTAACACTCTCTATTGTCAATTATATCATAAGCATATAATTACAATTTACAACATCATCTAAGCATGTTATTCCAATTTCATCAAAACAACATACTTCCATCATTCAAGGCATTTTATCAAATACATTCGAGGCACCAAAATCATGTAATCACATAATATGCCCAAATAATCACATTTCTCAAGAAATCACAAACAAGTAATTTCAACATACTCAATTCATGCTAGAATTGATTTTAACCATTCTTAATACCCATTTTCACATTTCAAACACTTAGGTAAGTGCTATACATGAGATTTCATCTCTAAACCCTACCCATTTCATATAATAAATCTAGGTTGGAAATAAACCTAATAAGGAAAAGAACCCTACCTCTTGAAGCGTAAAACAAGTTGTAGAAACCTTCAAGAACATAATCAAGCTCAAACCCTTGATTTCCCAAAAATCCCGTCTTTGAAACTTCAGTGAAATCCGTCCTTTTTGGTATGATTTCGTAGCCCTCGTTGCATAGAACAACCTTTGTTCTTGGCCCGAGTCGATTCGACGAACGTATAGTCGTAGATCGTAGAGAGAAGTGAGAAACCCTCCATTTTTCCCTCTCTTCCTCTTTCAACATAAAAACCCAGCTGAAATGGGAAAAAAACTGATTTTCTCCCCTATTTATACCCCTTGGAATGTTTGGCCCTCGTCGCGCCACACGTCATTCATTCTCGGGTCCAATTTCGTCCCGAAACGATTAAATTTTGTCCCGATTCAAGTTCAAAATATGTTTATATGAACTTCCTTTAAATTATTTTCTAATTTTTGAAATTTAATTCTTGGTCTCGTTTATTAGGTCACACGACACCCAATCGCCTCGTAAAACACAAAAAATCCAACTGTCTCAGAATTCGACGAAAATTGACTGGGTAACTAAATTTCGCGAGACGAATCCAACGATGAGGTCCATTTCGTCATCCGAATTCTAAAAAAAATCAGGTTTTCAACCCGTACTGTAGTGGCTAATTACCTTTTTGCTATTTTTCATAAAAATTTAAATTTACTTGAATTTTACAATTTTTGGTCTAAGTATAACATTTTAAACTTGAGGAGTCTAAGTATTATACGTCTACAAACTTCAAGGGGTCTAATTGTAATTTACTAACAGATATACTAATGCACATTAACAACAAAGGTCTAAGTGTTACGCGCGTACAAACCTCAGTGGATCTGTATGTAATCTTTCAAATGTCAATGAATTTAATTGATTAAGTGACAAATCTCAAGAGGTCTGGATGTAATTCTCCCTAAAATTTTAAATAGTGCAATTATTTCTCTAAAATTCTAGCAAGCAAGTGTCCGGAGAATTGGTCAATTTACGAAGTAAACATATCAAGGTAACACTTAGAAGAATTGATTTAAAATCGTGACACAATGGTAACAGGGGCACGAAGAGATCACCGTCTCCAAGTGTAAAGAACAAAAACACTCTGAATCCATAGGAAAAAGGAAGAAAATACTCTCAAAAGATTATAATATTCAATTCATTAACTGCATACAATCGTAGTACATAAGATAATTTATCAGAAAACCCAAAACCCTAAGGTTTCCAAAATGGAAACAGATCCCTAACTTTGAAAAAGTTAGTTAAAACAATAAACTACATGTCTAACAAATTAGGAAAATGGATATGGTTTAGGCAGTGAATAACTCTAGAATATTTCTAATTAACTCTCATTCTAAATAAATAAATAAAATAGAAGAAAATCTAAAGTCGTTCTTCATCAAATCAATTCAAAAAACTTAAAATCAAACTCAATTTTTTAGGATTAGTTCCGAGGGTTTTTAGAGCTGATCTTAAATTTTTAGCACTTATTGATTAACTAGTTATTGTATTTGACTGAGGGCACTATGTAACAAACAAAAAAATCACAAGCAATTACTCAGATTCAAAAAGAGTGGCTCGAAAATATTCATATCAATTCTACTTTAAAATGACCTGAAATATATTGTCAACAATATCCTCCATATTAATGGAACTGTCATAAAAATGAACAAAGAACTTCCCAAAACAACACTACATATACAAATAGCCAGAAAAAGACAAATACTAATAGAACCCAATAAAATTTACAATCTTAAGTAATAAATAAAATCAATAAAATTTTACTCATTGATAAGACTCATAAATTCATCACAACTACCACCATTCAATCCAATATCACAATATAACTATAAACTCAATCACCAAATTTCCAATTTAACGCATGTAATAAATACCTCAAAAAAAAAATACTAACAAAACATAATTAAATTCATAATCTTCAAGTAATAAATAAAATCGATCAAATCTTACTCATTTATACGACTCGTGAATTTATTATCACCATTCAATAACCAAATGTCCAATCCCAAACATGTAACTACACACAAAAACACATCCACACACATTTCTTTTTTTGGCTACGGGCAAACCCTCCTAACCAACAACTGCTTTTGTTAAAAATAAAACAATTCAAGCTTTTAAGAGAAAATAGTAATAAATTATAGTCTAATTAAAAAATAGTGTTAGAAAATCATCAAAATATTTCATAATTATTGTCAGATAAAGCTTCTAGAAGAATGAAAACCCACCCACACAATCCTAAAAGACAATAAAAAAATATCAAATTCCGTACCACACAATCATCACCCACCCACACCTACATGTCCCATGTATAGCAAAATTTAGAAAATATAACTTCACAAATGGATAAAACATAATCAATACCTAATTGTCTACTGAATTTGCAAGGACAAAAACCCACCCACAACCCAGTAACATAAATATCAAATTCCACACCCATACAACCCTCTCCCAACACAACTACACCCACATATATGAGAAGAATGAAAACCTATAAAATAAAACCAATAGATTAAACTTTAAAAAGAAAACCTACAAAAATAATCTACATAAAAATTATTGTTAGTGGAAATCCTAGAGGAATTTAGGCCCTGAATTTGAAATTAATACCTAATTTTAGATTCAACCTAAAGGCACAGAAGTTCAAGTGTTCAATAGTAAAGAGGTCAACCTAAGCAATGTCCAAAGCAATTATAAGTCTATCTTCAATTGAGCCACTTAAATAAACCCAAACACAATAATAATTTTTAGCTTTGTTATTGCAATTACAGAGAAGCACTAACATTGACAAAAATCCATCCACTACCAAATTAAAGAGAGACATACTGATTATAGACAATAGGTATGAAAGCACTAAAAATTGCACGTACACAATTTTGATTTAGAGAAATTAAGGCGAGATACACAATGGGCATAACCGTCGGCGGACTCCTGTGTCATGGATCAAAAACACATATAAAAAATAGAAATTAATTTAGAGACAGAGAGGGATGAAGTCAAAACTAATTTAGAGATAGAGAGCGATGAAATCAAAGATGTCTATGGGTGGGGTGTGTGAAAACTGTGAGTGTGTGTGTGTGTGGTGGTTTTCAATCCCCAGGATCAGCAAAAGAGAAGAGGGAGGGTGTGCAGTCGTGTGTGTGTGTCGAGGGCAGAAGGCATACCAGTGATAAAGGGAAGGTGTAAGGGCCGATGGTCACTCGCTTTATAGGTGAGGGTGAGAGAGGAGTTTTGGGAGAGAAATGGAGAAAAAATGGAGAGAGTTAACGAAGAGAGGAGGAGATAGGGAAAAGGAGAGTCCACGTGGGAGAAGGTGTAATGGGGGAGAATCTAAAAATTGGACTGTTAATATGAGCCCACATATCAAATTTAGAAAAATTTAAATCGCTCTGAACCGCGAAAAAATAACAATCATTTTTATATCTTTAGAGGATTTGAAATCCTTTATACTTTATATGGATAAGACAATATAAAAAATTAAAAACAATCACCACATAAAAAAATCATCAAAACACAATCAAATTTTCATGAACAAAATAAACTGTAAATATTAAATTGACTTCTTATATTGAATGAGGTGTTGAGTAGATGCTGAGCACAAAAGTAAATGGGCTTAATTTAGTTCACCAAAAAAAAAAAAATTAACTTCATAAAGGATCTACCGTAAGGAAGCTTATGTTGAATAGAAATCATGCACAAAGGGGTGAAGCTTTCATAATATTGGTCTTCAAAACCTATAAATGATCATTTCAGATAACTTAGAGGAAGCAGACCGTGAGAGCCTGCGTCGCCAGGATACAAACTTTCCTGGCAGAAAAGAGGGTTGTGGCATTAAAAGTGGCTAGCAGACAACAAATTACCATTAACATGGTGGAATGTGAGGAGGAAGAGTTTAAACGGTTCACCTCCCGAGAGTTCATCGAACTAGATGAAAACTTGACGACTTGGTCGAGGTTCAGGATCCGTTGCTCGAAGTCAATCTTGGTGATCCAGGGAAGCATTGTCTGTCACGCCCCAAATTTTATAAAAATGTGATAAAAAAAAATAATTTTTTTATTCCAAAAACACATGCCGGTTTGTTATAAAAATATCTAGAAAAAGTATCTCTTTAGTTTAAACAAATTATTTTTTTTAGACAATTTTGGCAGAGTTCCCTTTAAAAACCGAGCATCCAGATAATTGGTGAGAGGCATCATAGTTTTTCATACCAAAAGCCTCCAGCTGATCACAAAGGTTCTTCACCTTAATACAGTAACAAGAAAGAGCCCCAACTAGCCCCTATTTGAGTAAGGCCATGTTGTTCAGTCTCCAGGCACTGACGCTTACTTGCGGTCGCATGTTCATTAACTTCCCTCAACATACATGATAATATGGGATGATGCTTCTGAGTTATTAATTGATTGCTTTAATTCTGATGTGTTTATTCCTTTCATTGATTTATTGTATTTTCGTACACTTGAGATCATTATAACTGTCATTGTTTTACTTTCAAAATGATATATATGCTATTTTTCAAAAGAGACTTGCCTCACTTTTATTGTTTTAAAACTTTGTTTTGGATTTTAGAGGGATTTCCTACGAGCTTTTGCTCATTCCCTACAACACATTTACAGATTTTGACAGAGAGGAGGATGTCGAATTAGATGAGCAGGTCGATCTTGAGACTAGAGAGGGTCAATACGAGGATCTTGAAGTGGAGGCTTAGAGATTCTTCGTTTTAGTTTAGATTATTTTATTTGAGAGATTTCTATGAAACAATGTTTTAACTAGTTTTAATTATTCCGTTGCTAGATACTATTTGGTTTTGAGTAATTGCGGCAATGATATTGATGATATCAAAAATTAGTCAAGGTTAAGCTCGGACCTCACAGTTCATAATCATTAGTTCGGGAGGTGCAGGTTAGGAATCATCACCGACGTGACCCTCGTGTACTCGGTGACAATAATAGCTCATACCTTCAAAAAGGTCATGTCACGCCTAGGGAATATAGCATTTAACGACCAAATATTCTACCACATAGGTCGTAACAATCCCAAGGGGATAACATTGATTACGCAAGGATCGCGTTGATTATGGGAGGATCGCAGAGATTACGCAAGGCAACTGTATATTATAAATAGGGATCAAATCTCTCGCATTAAAGAGGATGAAGCATTGACTCTATGTAATCCTGTAACCTTCTTCTCCAAGTAATAGAAAACTCTCCCAGGAACAAGAGACTCCATCAGAGTGGACTAGCCAAACTTCCAAGCTGGTGACCCACTATAAATCCACTGTCTCCTAAATTGATTGTTCAATCTCCAAGAACCTAGAAGGTCTGACTGAATATCCCAGTAAACTCCATCAATGTCTTTAACAAGATCCCCAATCCACCATCAGATATAAAGAAGAAAGAGTAAGAATTTTGTAGAACTGACATTAAATTTCGTTTGGGCAAAATTTTCAATTATCTGTGGGGTATGATATGATATATTAAAGTTCCTACACATAAGTTCTTGGTGATTTTTCTGTACCTTGCAGAGGATTACTCTTTGGATTCAAGGAAAAAAAATTTGTAGCTTGTTTATTCAAATTTGACTTTGTTATGGAGTTGCTGCAATTGGGTTTTAATGTCCAAAATTAAAGAACCATTGTTTCTTATGCTTACTTTAAACGTAGTTTGCCTGATTCTATGTTTTCTTTCTGTATATGATCACAATTATACTGTCATGGTCTTACTTTAAACGTAGCTCGTCGTCGTGCTTGAGAAATTCAGGTCATAAGCTCTCTCTCTCTATTATTTTGGAATTATTTTGTTACAGTTTTTGCTTTAATTACGTCTTGGTTGCCTCTTGTGAAGGTACTTTTTCATTCTAGCTTTGTTCATTTATTGATTGCAAAATAATGTTCCAATTTATTTTCTCATTGTAACTTTTTTTTTAGCAAATTTCTTTAGATCACTCAAGGTTTTCACTTAATGTCATCCAAATTGCTATTTGAAAATGATGTTCTATTTTAGTTTAAATATACTTAAATGTTACACTTATAGATTTAATAGTGTGGAGCTCCTATGCTACATTTATAGAATTTCAAAGTCAAACTAGTGGATGATCAAATTTTACACTAGATGGCCACTTGCCACTTGTTCTCATACCTCCTAGGGCTGTTTGGTAAGGGGGTATGGGGGCTTGGAAAGATGGGTTTGGAGAAAATAGTCCAGAACTCCCCCCAAATTTCATGTTTATATAGAAAATTCAGTCTCGAGTTTCCAAACCTGGCTCGTAGCTGACCCGAAGATTAAACCCATGATCATGGGTTTCGTCAAACCTAGGGAGAGGTGGGTTTGGGAAGATGGATAAGGGGTTAAGGATCCAAAAGACAATTGTACCCTTAACATGGGTATGAATTAGATTGATCAAGGGTAAAATAGTCATTTATAAGACAAATAGTTGTTAATAATTATGATATATCCGTGGGTCCTGCATGTGTATGTGTTGTATACCAAACATAAGTATGGACCGAATTGAATGTTAAATCCTATCTTTGCAGAGGGGTTTAAGTTTGGAAGGGTTTGGAGAAGCCAATCCAAACCCCTATCCAAAATTCATCCAAACAAACCCCTAGTTCTTTATATTTACCTGTTTTTGTGGTCTTAGATTCTTAACCATGAGGCTTTGGCTATTGATTGGTGAAAAAAAATTCGCTCAGTATATCTAATAGTGATTCCTGTTTGTATCATTTAAAGGACTTAGTTTTGTGACTCAAGTGACTTGGCTTATGCTTAATGTTTCCTATATACATGTTGAGTGTTATTCTTCTTTTTCTTTCATGGTATTGGTATTATTTTCTTTTTCATTTGCAGATATTTGATGAAACCCTGCTCATAGATTGCAATTCTGTTTATTGACATTCAGAAGCCAAAGGAATCGCTGGTTAATCGGCCTTTGCTGTCCAAGGAAGGCAATTCACCTGCTAAGTCTAGTCGTTGAGATCTCTTTCAACTCCTGTCTGTTCTATATTATGCTTTTATATTATTATATTCGCAAATTTATTCACAAATTGGTTGAATTTCATTTCCACTATTTACTCCAAAAGGTGTTCCTGGTGGTTCAACCTTTCATAATGCAACAATATTGTTTTCTCAATAGAACACATGTGATTGTTTGATATAGGCATTGCACCTGCATACTTTAAGACTCATAATGCGTACAATCACATGGAGTAAGGTCAGCTGATGGTGAGTCAACATGATCAAGTTTTTAAAATTTATCAATGATAAAATCAAAAATTGTAAATTTCCTCAATCTACAAGTATTCCAGAATAAGTTTCCTTATCTTGCAAAAAAGACATAAGATTAAGTACCATGAAGCTCCAAAAGTCGTAAGAAAAACTCAAAGCCACCCAAACCGGTTCACTCATATTTAATAAATCGATTCAAAGTCGATTTAGAATTGGATAAAAAGAAATAAATGCCTTACTAAATTCTTTAGAGTGGACTGTTAGAAGAAGCTAAGCTTCTAATCGGTGAAACAAAAATATATCATACGATCATTTTTTTTTAACTCACAATTTTGCTGTTTTAAAATAATATAAAATGGTCATTATGCTTTTGAGTTTTGTAACATACCAAAAACTCTATGTGAGTAGACCCCTTTCCAAACCTTTTTCTAGTCGAGTATGACCTCTACACACATGATATCATTATGAATTCTCACTATAATGATTTGTCCTCAAGTTCACAGATAATTAAAATAGAAACAATAGTTATGTACTTCATAAACAAGAGCGAGGGAAACTATCAGTGTCATGCATTCTTTTATCGAACCCTTTTTTTTTTTTTATACCAGTGATCTACTATTACAGTAAACTTTGAATAGTCAAGAGACAATTTCTAAGAAATCAGGATTCAGGGCCCTATGTATGTAAGGGAATCTACTGTATGTAGTTTTGTCACTCTGAATATGAAACAATTACAATAAACTCTCGTATTTAGTAATACACGACTCGCCACCGGTAGCAAGAAATTGGAGAGGTAAGTGATAAGTAGTCTTATCCTTATTTTGTATATTTGGATTTTCATGCTCGCACCCACGGGCCACGGTGAATCAGCACCTACCAAAGGCAATAATAGAAAGAAAAAAAAAAATGAATTATGCAATAGGATGATTTGAGGTGCTTCAATCAACCAAAGTATACTATAGGCTGATGCACTAAACAATTGTTGAAAAAACTCTAATAGCTATGTGCAGTATGCCTTCATTCTCCAGACATCAACAGAAGTTGGGTGGGGAAAAGGTTTTCCCATTATAAGCTTATCAGTACCCCATAGTGCTCAACATCATCAAATCTATCCTTTTTCACTGCTTTCTTTGCTTCTAATCTTGCCAAAGATCTGGTTTACAAGTTCACTTAGTGTAAGGTCGAGTTTCACACGCTTGAGAAATCAAAAGAAGGTGAAAAGGAGCCGTCTGAAAGACTATTTGTCAGATTTGGAAAATTCATCTTCCTTGCTTTTTTATTTCTATCTGGGCATCATTTTTTTTCTTTGAAGTGGGTTTATCCTATGTTATTTAATGGAGGATCCTATTTCAGATGTTTTTAGGGTTCAATTTTATATAGTTAGATTATCATACACTTATTGAGCCTATGTTCTCATGTTCTACTTCACAGATCATACCAATAGCAAGTAACAACATATACACAAGAAAACTCTGTGGGCTAAAAATACCACAAAAACATCGTCAGTGAAAAAAAAAAAAAATTAGAACTAAGATAAAACTTAAAATCAAGATAATTGAGTACATTATCCTTTTAGCTAAAAAGTGTTCTTTGGCTTGTGTGGTATTGAATGTCTTTATTCCAATAGTTCTCTGTTAACTAGATTTTGCATCAACATGGAGTTTGATATATTTTTCAGTGTATTATTGGACTCATAGTCTTGTGGAACTATTTTGATGGTTGCTCTTGTGTCCATTGTTTTTGATAACTTTGTTGTTTAGTACATTACCTTGTCTAGGGATGAATCCTTTTAGTTTTTTTTTTAATGGAATCTCTTCTTTTGGTTATAATAAAATTGGTAGCTTAATGGGTTCTCCATACTGTACGAACTCATAAGTAGGTGGCCACATTAGTTGTCCATGCGGGTCGCTGAGTCATTGATCAAAGCCTTTCACATGAAGATGGCAAACTATCATTATAGCAATCTCATACTATTTTGTAACAGTTTGTGGCACTATTTTAAAGGTTTAAATTATATCAGATTATTGGTAGATTTGTAACAGTTAGGTTTGCAAATTGAAATACACTATTTTATTGTTAGTCCATATTCTATGATCCTAACAAACTTAGAGCAACTCATCTCTTAGATGACTCAATGGATACTCAAAAACAACTAGGTTTTGAATTGATTATCCTAGACACCAGTCTTAATACATTTTAACAGTGTGACTAACACCTAGAATATATTTCTATGAATGTGTTTATGAGAATAATGGCATTGCAGTGATATTTCCTAGTGTCATTGATGAAGGTAAATCCAAGAAATACAAGATACAATTTGGGAGTACCTCGCATACGGGATGTATATATATGGATTTTTTATAATTTCTAATTTAGATGGCTTGATGTTATATTTTTATATCCTTGAATTGTCGGTATGTAAATTCTTAAAATATGAGGAGGGCAAGTTCAGGATATTAGCAACATATTTACATTTAGGTTAATACGCATAGTTCAAAATTCGATGATAGACTTTGGTAACAATATTGTGATGTATGGATGCACACCAAAGTCATGAGACTCATTGTTATTGTTATATCAATTTTATGTTTATACAAGCCATCAAATTTTATTTGATATTGACTGATGTGTAATTTAAGTAGAAAAATGGTATGTATAACTTTGTGAGGTTGGAAAATCTTGCAGTGTGGGCTAATATTCTTTATATGATCCTATTCCTATATGTGCTGCTCAAAAGTAATGCCTTAGAAATTTTGAAAAATTTAATAAATGTGAGAGTTATATCTTAATTAAGTAGACTCATTTAAAGCTATCGGATGCATGCCATTTTTCTAGACTATTTGTAAGCATGAGTACTATAAGTGCAATTGCAGTATATATATTCAAAGCATACTTGTGCTCTGTGTATAATGTTTTGTGTATATGCAAGCCCTGAAGTTCACTCATTCAAAAGCACTCCTTGAAAGATTCATCCAATATGTGGTATGACCCATTGGGCTAGGTATTCCTGCAATGTGGGGGAAAATTTATTTCAGTTATCCTGAATTAATTACTATCTCTAATGTGGAGATTATATATTTTAATGTGCAAATATATATATATATATATATATATGCCTGCCCAGTGGAAGTATAAGGATAGAAGGAAGTCCTTACTTACTTTAATGCATTTGATCGTGTTTTGTGATCTTGAAAAGCAGGTCAAATCAATACAACAAGGAATTAAGAAGGCGTGCACGTTTTAGCGAAATATTCATCTGTGAAGAATGATCATTCTATATTGAAATTATAAATCTCAATCAAACAAAGTTGACAAGTAATTATAGAGCTTTCGAGGAAAGCCATGAGACATGAATGTATAAAAGATGATTAATTTCATCAGTGAGCTTTTGAGGAAAGTCTTGCTTTTGAGAAAAGTGTCTCAAGAACTGTCGAGGGGGATGAGCCTAAGCCTGCAAGGGACTCACCTAGGGAAGTAACCCAACTTCTGTGATTGGGGATCCCATGAAAGAAGTTCAGTGGGTAGAAACAATCCATACTACGTGACTCATTAGCACCGTTGTTGAGAAACTATTCTAAGAGGAGATATTTTTATGCTCATCCCTATGGCAGAGGTGCATATGTAGTGTGACAGTAAGGAAAGATTTTATTCTGAATGAGACCGAGGCAGGAACATTCCTACAGGGTATTGTGCACATGTACCTTGGAGGGCTCACCTAAGTGAGAGCAGTCGTGAAGCCGCGACTATGAGAATTTGACTATTCTCTAAAAACTCTCATGAGAATCAAGATCAAGTGCATGGCCATTAAACGCACTGACCCGCGAATCCTGACAAATATCGGTACTATGTGTGTGTTACAGTTGAACTCTGGCTCAAAGAATCTAGTTCAAGCCTTTAGTCACTATGATCCTTCAGAGGGAGGCTGTCAATACTAAGTGAGGTTCAAGTCAGGAAGACACCTACACCCATTGCACAGTATTATAGTTGTCCTAATTTTTCTATGTTCATTTTATGCTTATATATATATATATGTATGTATGTATAAAAATTATATTTATCATTGATATTCAAAATTTTAAAACTTGTGGGGGATTGTTGAAAATAAAAGCTTTAAAATTGCTCATTTTATTTATTTTATATGTTTTAATGGATCACTTTTAATTTAGGATTTAATTGAATTTTTATATGATTTAAATGAGTAATTATATTTTGTTTTAATTGGACATTTGAATGTCTTTAAGTGGTGGGGGTTATTAGATGGTGGACTTTAAAAGCCTCTCATGGCTAGCATTCTCAAACATATATAAAAGGAGCTCATATGATCTAATGGAAGTATGTTTTTGTAGTATGTATACTTTTTCCATATGTATTGTAGATGTATCTTCCTATTATGTTTTTGGGCAATTTCGATTCGAGTCAGGTTCACCTCAACCTTCCAGTGGATGTGACCCCTGAGGAGGTGCTGCTGTGAGCATATTTGGGTTGGATCTTGGAGCTGCATATGTCTGCTAGTACCTTCACATGGGGAGACATAATTGCTTTAGGACAGTGATCACACGCCTCCCAAATATCACATGTCAGCTCTTTCTAATTTATTATTGTATATTTTGTACTGTTCTAATCACATGTTATTGAATTATATATTTGCTTGAATTCTTGTTATATTGTGTTTTTATAATTATGTTGTTAATTAATATTTGTAAAATTATGGAATTTTACCCCAACAACATGGATTTGGACACAATCATCAACATGAGTCCGTTGTCTGAGACTTCTTACAGTTATTAAACAACATAGAAAAGTGTTGTTGACACATGTTGCTTTTGATATGAATGAATGATGTCGATTGTTTTCAGATGTAATCCAAGTTCAAGTGACATAATTTTAAATCTTTAAAAAGATAGGACAAGTTCCATAGTATCTTAGGACATACAGGTTAGTTTGTTGCCTGTCTTGATGACTGTTTTTGTTAGATAGGGTGAATTTGTGTTATTGGTGTTTACATGTATTCGTTTAAGTGATTTGGTAATTATGACGGAGACTTGAGGTTCAATCTTTGCACTTAGATGATTAATTGTACTAGTAGGCTTGATTAGAACGAACATCTTGTTATCAACAGGTTGGCTTTCTTCCCTCTTAATCCTTTCTTTTAAAATTGTTTACGCATTCATGCTTATCTTGTGAATATTTTTTATGATTCTACTGGAATTAATTCTGAAGAACTGATGTATTTTGATTGTTTGAAGGTCATGTCCTCATTTGATTGTAAAAAACTGTTTTTCGAAGATTTTTTTTGCTTATGATGGAGAATGCACATGTGCAGCATGCATGACAAGAACATGTGATCGTGGGGTTTTCTTGTTTTCTCATATTTATGTTTCATTTATTAGTGATGGATATAATCATTGATATGAATTTTTATTGGTATTTACATTTGCAACATGAATTACATTGAATTCTTGGATACCCAGTATTTACCCCTCAAGTTGATGGTGTTTTACTTGTGTTTTTGGAATATTTTAGGTCAATATTGTACTATCTAGAAATATTTCTAAAATCTTTTTTTTTTTTTTTAAATTGTTGATCTATTGTGGCGGCGATTGTTTTGTCGCAAAAAATAGCTTGATTATTTGCAGCGTCAAATTTTGTCGCAAATACTCTTTACAGCGCCCCTATTGCAGTTGAAGGATGCCGCCACAAATACTATTTGCGACGGCAAATCACTTTTTTGCGACGAAATTTTTTCGTCGCAAATAATCCTTTTTCTTGTAGTGTTGACCTTAATTACTCCAACAAAAAAACATCACTCCACCTGAAGTTTTAAAAAACGTTAGTTGGACTGACGTTTTTAAAATTACCCATGTTAAGTAACTATTTTGAAAATTACCCGGTTTTTGAATTTTTTTTTCCAAACCACTCAAGTTTGGTAAAAAAAACTGTACTTTAGTTTCTAGTTGCTTGTAAATGAATCATTTCTTGTATGCAAGGATAAGTTTATGCAGCTTCTGGTTGTTGCTGGGTTTAGACAGTATCTATTGGATGGCCATCGATTGATGTCACTTAATATCAACTTAATGAGCAGAGACGAGCCTCCATGCAACGATAAAATTATTTTACTATGACCTAAGTTTGAGTTATAAAAAATAGCATTTTCGCATGAAATGGTAAGATTATGTATATTTGACTTTCTCTATATCTCATAGTAATGTGAATCTCATATGCTAGACTATCGTGTTTTTAAACCTTGTATTAGAGCTGCAAGGACTCGAGACTGAGGCCAACATAAGGATCATTGTAATTCTGAGTTTGAGGGGCTTAGTATAAAGGTTTGATTGAAGGTTTATCATATGTGTTGAGATTAAAAGAGATTTCAGGGTGTTGCCAGGGGCCCTTTTAAATCAAGAAAAGTAACTAGATTTTGGAGAATGGGATTATTCTACCTAGGCATGAATTTCCAAGCATAAATTTATTTTCGTTGAAAATACTAAATTCTAAATATTCCTAGACTTCTAGAATCACGAATTTCATCTATTTCAATCGATTGCAGTACTTAATTTGAAAATGCTACATAAATTTTGCTCATTTTTGTTTTTGTTATTTTTTTAAGACCAGCAAATTGGTTTGGGGAATTTTGACTAATTAAACAAAAAAGTAGGATTTTTCATTATTTAGAATTTGATAATTAAAATTCACTGCTAACCCAAATGAACCTATAATTACAATTTTTGTTACTTCAAGAAACGTAATATTTGTATCGTCTACCTTATTGAAGGAAACTCGATTGGAATCCCCTTACATGCCATTTGCTTTAATTTATTTGGAAGATTATTGATAATTAAATTGTTATAGAAATGCGCTGGCCTATCATATTTCTAAAGAGAGTGAGAAATGGAGATGTTTCGTATTTGTTATGGTCGAATTTAGACCTTATTTCGACCCCAAAAAAAAAAAAAAAAAACAAATTCTATGCCTTACACCTCATATGGGTAAGATTTTTTTTTTTTTTTGACAACTAAAGAGTTGTCGTTACATTTTTCATTGGATACCTCTGTTTTGGAGTTACTTATATGGGTTTTCCTGATTTGGGTTGCATCAGTTCAACACATTGTGGGAAGGAGGGGGATGAAGATAAGAACTTGGTCTTTGATTGGGATCCATTTGACACTGATTTCAATTCTCAGATTTGAGAATTTAGATTGGAATTTGATTAATTGGGTAGAATTTGTTAGTTTTTGTTTGAATTATTATGATGTTGGTGGTTTGCAATTGGGGTGGTGGTCAGTACTAGGATGGATTTTAGAGAAGAAGTAAATGAAGATGACGAAGAATAAAAACAGAGTATTGAAGCAACTGAGTTTTTATTTAGTTGCATGAAATTATGACAATCTCGATGAATTTGTATTAAGTTGCATGCAATTGGGTTAATCTTGATTGAATTTATGTTAAATTTCTATGCTGAAAGTTGTGCAGTGCGTTGTGGGAGGAGGATGAGGAGGAGGAGGAAAAAGGAAAAGGAAAAGAAAAAGAAATGATCACAAGGGCATTAAAGTTTTTTTGCTATTTTAGTTAACAGAGTCAGTTGTTCATATTAGTCTAATAATATAATTTTAAACGATAGGGGAGTAAATCCCTCTAAGGGCAAACTACATGTGAGTTAAATGATGTTTGCCCTTTTTTTAAGTAAGGAATAAGCAATGCTATGAATCCCAAATTTTTAACCTAAATTTTTATCCCAAATCAAGGGAGACCATTGGATCAATGGGTCCCATTTAAAAAAATTTATGGGACCCACTGATCCAATGGTCTCCTTTGATTTGAGATGAAAATTTGGGTTAGAGATTTAGGATACATAATATTTCCCGTAAGGAATTAGGGGTGTAGATACAGATTGAGTTTACGAAATTGATCTGAAATCATATTTGATTACTTGAGAGATTACATTTTAACTATTCGTGTTTAAATCCTAAAAAGTGAAATTCAATTAGAAAATTCGTTTTGGCTTGAACAACTATATTAGGTGTTAATTTTAACTCAATTTTTTAAAAATTGAATCACAAATCCAATACTGACATATCTGAATTCGAAAATAACAATTTGTATTTGACTAATCATGTTTGAATTTAGATATAAATTCAAATAGCATTCATACCAAAATCTAATACGTTCCTTACAAAAAAAAAATTATTCTTATATGTTGACGAGCCTAGTCGTAAGCATTTACACAATAAATAAACATCGAACAAAACCATTACAAGAAGAATCCATTTTAGCCATCTTTAATGTGCATTATCTTGCTGATACATGACCCAAAAAAGAAAAGTTTTAATTTAATTAACGATTCCACAAATTGATCATTGGATTGGATTGGTGGTGCAGAGGTTTGCAGTGCTCTATGTAAGGTCTTTCATGACTCTCATAAGATTAGTGCAGTTCGATTCACGGGGACTTCTGTTGTTCCCATTTGATAATTTTGTGGTGTGGGATTAGACTATGACTTGCATTGACCTTTGAAAACGTCTGTGGTTTTCCGTCATCTAAGCTCTACTGGTGGACTTCTGTCGTAAATTCAGGTTGATAACTTGATATGGTTATGGCAGGCTGGGGTTTCACCTTAGTTGCCCCTTCACACCCTTTTTCCCAAGCAAAAAGAAAAAATCAACAAATTGAACATGGAGTACGAACGAGAAAGGATTACCATGGGAACCGTCGAGGATCCACATGACCACAGCCCACTAAGAAAGACCCCGTCAAAAAGAAAGACATCGTTTGTCTATAAAAAGAAATGTCAACTAAAACAAGGCCACGTTATCATAGACAAATTACAATAACATCCTATATAGTTAGGTCAATACATAATTATCCTTGATATGACCTATATTTATGTGTATAGTCCGTATAGAGTATTTCTAACAATAAAAGCTATTTTAGCTACTCAAAAAGCAACATTTTCTATTTTACCTACTCATTTTTTTAATACACATTCCAACAAATTTTCTATATTTTTAACTACTCCTTTTAAATATTATTTCTCATTCTTTTTGTATTATTTTTTTGGGCATAGTGAAAGGGAGAAAGAGAGAGAATGGAGGAAAGAAGAGAAAGAGAGAGAATGGAGGAAAGGAGAGGAAGAGAGAGAAAATATTATAAAAAAATTTTACATATCGTTACAATGATACTCTAAATATAGAGTATTACTGTAACAAAATATTATTTTAAATGTTTTGAAGATAATCTGTTGAAATGAAATTTTTGGACTAAATAACTAAAATTTGAAGATTGTGTCTTTTAGATCATCTGTTGGAGATGCTCTACGTGTGCTAATATAGATGACAAAAGTGAATTTTTTGTAATTTTGTCCTCATTCTTGTGGATTATATCTGATCAAAAAGTTAACACTAGTTATTAACTAGAATTTTTGAAACACGGATACTTTGATGGGAATGACGTATTCATATCCGATATTTACTAGATGTCGATTGTCGGATAACCTCAAATACACGATCTCTATGGTAGATACATTCATTTTATACTTAATGAAGTGAGTTGTGTAAAAATCATGAATGATACAAATGAAGATTCATTGCTCTAAGATGTTCATTTGGAATTATTACATATATCACATGATTTGTCAATTCTTTACAATTTGCTTGGCCTGAATAATGAGTTTTTGTGCCTTATGTGAAAACTAATGAAGTATATTACAATTAAATGCTAAGTAAAAGTTAAGGGCTCTTGAAGGATGGGACATGTTTTTCTTTAGAATTATATAGAATATTGAATTCAAAACACCATTAAGCACCCTTATGTCAACAATATAAATTGGTTTAGTTTAGATGTGTTTTATCTCTTAATCCTTCATATTTTGTAATAACATCCAATAATATATATACACATACATCTGTTTGGACCTAAAATGTAAAATTATGAGAATGTTTGATGCACCAACACCTGGCGAATTGGGGGTATTAAAGAATAAGCTACGTGGCAGAATCTTAGAAAAGGCAGGAGATGGTCAGAGACAGCTTTGTTTGAAAGAGGAATAATTGTTTGGGAGTTATAAAACAAATAATCGTCATCGAGGATAGTGGCTATAAAAAGCAGAAAAAAAGAAAAAGAAATTGAAGGACACATTCACACCCCCACAAGACCCACAATTTGGGCATTTTTAGGAGTATTGTTAAGTTAGTTTTTAGGAAGTAGTTACTGTTGTAATCAAGGCCGTTAATTCAATCTTTTTGTAACTGAAAACACTTCGATTGTATTAATAAAAGGATTCTCTTTTATTAATTCATGATTTTGTGTGCTTACTACTTCAAATTTCATCCAATGAAGTCCTGAAACAAAGCAATTAAACTCATCACTAGCAATCACCTGAAAATTGTATGTCGATTGAGTCCCGTCTGTCGATAACAATAGATTTTGGAGCAACAATCTTTTGGCACGCCCAGTGGGACAACATTCCTAACTTGGATCAAGGAAAATAGTGAGAACTAAAAAACAAGATGAGATTGTGATTGGAACTAATGAAACCGTGGAAATGACGCCAACAAGTGGCAATCATGAGGCAAGTTCGAGTACCAACCCAGTGGATCCTATGAATCCTGGGAATGGCCAGTCTGATGGTCACGATAGTTTGCAGATGCAAGAGTTTGTGCAGAATTTAAACATAGGCACTACACAATCTCAATTCTGGCATTAGGCAAGAATTAGTTAATGTCATGCATGAGTTGATGAGTGTTCAGACACTAATGTCAGGACCAATTAATCAAAAATCAAATACTGCAATTAAGAACCAAGTGGTAAAAGAAGGAAACACCGGTCTTGTGGTGTTCCCTGTGGAAAACCAAAGACCACCACCAACAATTATCAATGAAAGACCAGGTTTGTTACACCAAAATCACTTTAACATGGTGTTTGATGGGGAGCTTATCGAAGTATTCCCAAATTTCTTCCCATGAAAAAATCCTAGGGGCAGGAATGGGCCACAGATGGCCCCTAAATTGCCCAGAAGAGGAATTGCTAATGAAACTCATAGAGGAATTCAATCTAAGAATAGGGAGTAACCCTTCGACCAAGTTGTGCACATTGAAAGCCACCAGAACATGGCTTTTAATAAGAACTAGTTAGTCGAAATGATTCAAGATCTTTATGGTATTGGCTTTAGAAAAATAGAGAGGCATGTGTTTAGAAAACCTTACCCACCATGGATTGATTATGAGGAATTCCCAATGGAATATAAGATCCCATAATTCCATCTCTTCTCTGGCAAAGAGAATCAGTCCATGATAGAACACGTAGGGAAATTTTCCAATGTGGAGAAGTTGGAAACAATGGGAATTTGAAAATGAAATTATTCCCACAGTCACTAACAAGGATGGTATTTGCTTGGTTCATAAACTTGCCTACTAACTTAATTCAAACATGGCAAGAAATGGAAGAGCAATTCTATGCTCAGTTTTTGAGAAATGAACCAGAAGTGTCAATGGTAGATTTATCAAGATTAAGGCATAGATCGAATTAATCTGCAAAATAGTACATCGATAAATTCAAGAAGGCTAGAAACAAATGTCATGTTTACTTGCGTGCAGTAGAATTAGTAAAATTGGCCCAGAATAGTTTAGACATGAATTAAGAAAGAAATTTGAATGAATGGAGTTCAGAGATCTTTTTGAACTCTCAGTTAGGACCACTAGATATGAAATGTTGCTTAGATAAGAGCAGCAAAGAAAGAATAGTTCATTAGGAACTTATTTTCAAAACTTTGATGGTGATGTTGAAATAGATGTGACACAAATTATAGGATAAACACCAATCATGTGTGACACCCTACGAAAGATTGAAGACCTTGTTGATATTCCATCTAGTCATCTTTTTAAAAAGGAAATGCCTTCAACCTCTAGGTAATACTCATTTGACTTGTTGATGGATGATACTCTCTTTGATGATATGATCAACCAAAAGTTCATAATCTCATCTCAGGGACATATTATCCCACAATAAAAAGACAGGAAAGGAAAAGAATACTGCAAATGCCATACTTCGTTCAGGCATTCTACCAAAAATTGCATCACCTTCAAAAATTGTGTGCAAGACTTAATCCAAAAAGGAATGCTTAAGTGTGCCACAAAGGAAGAGAAAACCATGGGAGTAGATAAAGATCCTTTCCCTGAAGAAGTAAATGTTAATATGGTTGTTGTTATTCTGCAAGGAGATAAGAAGGTTGTCAATTCATCAGTTGGCACAAAAAGGAATGTCCCCAAGATGTGAATGACAGTCCATAGTAGGCTTGGTCCCAAAGAGGAGAAGTCACTAGTGATGTGCTTCAAATGTGTTAAAGAAATAGTCAAACTAGATGCAATACCACTCGATGATGTGATAAGGGAATTCACTGACAAAAGGCTTCAGTTCAGCACCAGAGGTGAAGGAGATGTGCAGATGTATAATGTTTATGAAAATATATTTGATGGTGCATACCTAGGCATCTTTCAGGTAAAGAAAATGGTACCAGCCTAGTCCCCATTATTTTCCTGACAATAGGAAAGATGCAAGAGGCACTAATTATCAAGGCCAAGCCAGGAGGGAAAAAGTACAAGGAATGGACCATCGCAGGCCAAAGAAATTGTTTGGCAGAAAATCAAAAGGCAGGAATACCAAGAGTAGTAGACCCAAAAGAGGAAAGGGGGATTTAAAATCATTACAAGAGCTAGATCTAGAATAGTGAATCTTCCTGAGGTCCATGATGAAAAATGGCACCATGTTCAACACTCAAAATTCCCATCTAGGGCAGTGTACCAGCCACTCAACAGAACCCAAAAAATGAGAGAGCAAAGGAAGTTTGCCCCTTCGATGAGTAGGCAAAATCTAACTCCTCTTAAGGCCTATTCAGGGCCAAGTCCATTGACAGAAAAGAAAAATCCCACATGGACAAGAGAATAACAAAAGGAGATCAAATCATTGCAAATTAAGCAAGATCTCCTAGATTAGAAGATTGCTGAGTTCAAGCAGATACTAGATCTTTCAGAGGGAGACACAAAAAGGGTTTCAACATATTCATCAACAAAAGGAAAAAAGAAGGTGGAAGAAGACAAAGGCATGCTTTCGGATAGGAACTGATGGACTTTGAAGAAATAGTCATTCCTTAAGGATGATACAGTATACAACATGATATTGGATCTACCTCAGGCATTCAAATCTAAGCCAGGATAGCCAAGTCAATTGGCAGGAGATGTGGAAGACAACACTGAGTCAGTAGTAGTGTTTGCAAAAACAATTTAGACCTGATGGAAGGTCTATAAGCATAGAGCAAGGGGACTAGGGGTAAATAGAGTGATATTGCACCCTCCCATGAAGGAATTATCCAAGCATCTAAGGCCACTGTACATACAAGCCCATATCGATGGTCAACCAGTCAACAAAATTTTGGTTAACAACGGGGCAATGGTAAATATTCTACCTTCAATGATGCTAAAAGTCCCAAATTAAGGAGAAAAGGACTTGTTGCACACTGACATCTCAATCAGTAATTTTTCAGGAGGATCCTCATCTGCAAAGGGGATTCTACTTGTGTATCTTCAAGTAGGCAACAAGACCACCACATAAACTTTCTTTGTGGTAGATTCCTCATCCAACTTCAATGCTCTCCTTAGAAGGGATTGGATACATGCAAATGGTTATGTGCCATCATCTTTTGTATCAAGCTCTGATCTTCTTATTAAAGAATGATGATGAAGGTAGGAAAGGGATAAAAGTACATTGGGCAAATGTTAACCCATTCCACACAGATGCACATAATGTGGAAACATACTTCTATCACAAGGATTTGACCTCCATTGGGCAAAGTAGTGGGGTAAACCCACTTGATAGGGGTTATGAGGAGAATTTACACTAGATTTTCCATGATTTGGCTAGGTTTGAGTTCCTACAATCTTGGTCAAATGATGGGAATTCTACAGAAGAATCCCAATAAGACCTGCAAAAGGGCCTTTATGGCAAAAGCTGCCAGAAAATATCAATGAGGCCTGTTAGAGGTCTTGGTATGGCAAAGGAGAGCCAGTAGGGACAGGATAGAAAGAGAGCAAAGTGAAGGTATCAGTTGTTGCCTCTGTCGATCGATTTAACAATATTGTTGATTGGCAAGCAAAAGCTAGAAAAGAATGGGTGCAAAAGGAGCTGGCTAAGCAAGTTTGGATGTTTGTGGTGTACTAGGAAGCTTGCTCAAGAATTGATGAAGACTCCAAGAGTGAAAACCACATGAAATCAGAAACAAGATATTGAGTGCTTGGACCAACCCTAAGTGTACTTCTGCTATGTCATAAAGTTTTATTCCAGTTGTATTTCTTTTTTAGACATGGCATGGAAAGTTTAGTTTATGCTTCTTTTTCTGATTAACCACCATTTGATGGCTCTAAACAATATGGACATGCAATGAACCACTGTATAAGCCATGAAAATGCATGTACATTTAATCAACAGACCTGATGGCTAAGCTTGCAAATCGAATAGGGTTAACAAAAAAAATCACATGGTTTCCTTGGGGATGATGAATTAGTTTAATTATGTAAGAAAAAACCTAATAAAAGGGAGTATGTGAAACACAGATAGGAAAAGAAAGAATTTTCTATTAAGAGACCAAGTGGCCAAGTAACATTGTACAAAAGAAAAAGAAAGGGGTACTGAGGCCACATAGTCTCATAAAAGGAAGTGGAATTTGAAGGTATCCCTTTTGTTTGATAATAATCTTAGTTGTTGTTGAGAATGCTTTAAGCTTTCTACTGCAACCAATAGTTTGTCACTTCCATCTTATTAGTTAACTAGTAGTTCCTTGGTGCTCAGAAGCAAGTTTTCTCTTTCTCGTCTTACCCCATCTCTTTGCGTCACCACCTTCGATAATTTCTCCAATTATTTCACAAAATTGATGAATTCTATCTTAGTCTTTACTTTATCTTTGAAGTATCAAGCTTGGGAGAACTTTGTCTGCAGGTGAGGGCTCATGAAGGCTATTTGTTGTTGCTACTGTTCTGTGAAGTAAGAGGATGAAGCAGTAGAAACTTTAGTCAGGCATGAGGTGGCAACAAATAGGCCAGCCTCAATAAGTTGGTCAAAAGAAAGTTCTAGCTGTTTGAAGAAGCGAGAGAACTCTTGTTGCAAAGCCCCTTCAATGGTTAGGAGAAAGGTGTTGGAAGTGGACACAGATTCGAATGGCTTTAAAAATTCGTCTGCCTTTTTGGTAAACAACCTCAATGTCAAAGTCAAAGATGGAGGCATGATATGTCGACTCAGGCACTGACTGTGAAGAGAGGGGAAAGAGAAAAAAAATTAGTGAACTAATGCAGGGTAGAAGCAAGAAAGTGGAAAGCCTGCTGGAAAGTTACCTAGCTCACATAAGAGGCAGATGGTAAGGATTTCTTTAAATGATCCAATTGGCCATCAGGATTGGTTATGGGATCATTGAGATTTGGTGGCACAGGGGAGCCCCCACAAGCAGTCTCCTCGTGAATAAGGCTCAGAATTTTGGAGAGCTCTAGCTGAGGGATTTTCAATATAAGAGAGCTAGATGGATCTTCAAATGGGGGCACTGAGGCTGGAATGACAGGGTCCTTATGGGAAGGTACCTCAAAACTAGTGACAGTCGCGACAGAAGGGTCATATCGATTGATTGTTAGTTAGTCTTCGTTAAGCAATGGTGTTTAGGATTGTGGTTCTCTAAGGAGGTAGTTGGTCTTTTTTTCCCCCTCTGCAAGAAAAGGATGAGAGTTTAGAAGGCATGTTGAAAAGGGAAAGAAGAATGAAGGATTTGAGGGCAATGTTATCATAACCGGACCGGTTATCAAACCGGCAAGAGGACTTGGTCAATGGTTAACTGGTTCGACCGTTGAGTCAACTGGTCGGACCGGTCATATAATAAAAAAATAAAAAATATATATATAAAAATTAGACTAGCAAAAAGATGTTAACAATTTACCATAAAATTAATGAAGCCAAATATCAAATCAATATTCATAAAATTCACAATGTCAATCTTAATATCAATATTCATAAAATCCCAATCTCAATAAAATTCAATCTCAATCACATCAAAATTCACAATTTCAAATGAAAATTATCACAAATCATTATCATCTAAAAACTTGAAAAATGGCATATATAGAGAATATGTATATTGTATATGACTTAAATATTCTGCCTCCCAATCCTAAAAGTAGATAAATGCTATTTTAGAAAGGCAGAGTATTTATGAAGGAGACAACTGATATTTTGCTTGAATACTTTTTTTGCATTGATTTTTATATAGTCTGGTGGCCCTGAAAAAGCCACGTACGAAGTTAACAAGACTATTGCTTGCTGATATGATGCGTGTGGCTTATAATGGACCACCCCACTAATTTTTTTGTCAGTACATTGTATCAGACAAATTTACACAATCTTATATTGCAAAACGATATATATTTTACATTATGCCACATACATGAGAACAATCAACACTTTGGCTAAATGTTGAAGACAGAGAGAGAGAGAGAGAGAGAGGGCTTCCTGTTCGTTGCCTGGAATGGAAAAGGAGATCGAAGTCCTTCGCTGCCTATTCATCGCCTGGAGAAGGAAGAAGAAGACTGAAACTGGACTCTTGGGTCTTGAAAGTTGAAGAAGAGAGGCTGAGTAAGAGAGTTCGAGTTGAAGTAGACTAGTAAAGAGATGTTCGTCGTTGAAGTATAGATCGAGTTGAAGACAAAGACGAACCAGATGGTCCTGTACTCTTGTTCGTTGAAGCAGATGAGCCCTCCTGTTCCTTGAAGTAGATGAGGAAGATGAAGACCTTTAGTCTATAACAGTGGGAGTGGAGACTCAAACGAAGGAAGAATGGAAATTGCAAAAGAAGAAATGGGATTTAGGGCAAAAATGCCCAAAACAGATTTGTTTTTTAAACAATTGCAATCCAATCGTCCGGTTCACCGATTTTAGTAAAAACCGGCCGGTTTAACGGTTAACAGCCTGTTTACTTGCCTAGGCAGTCCAACTCAAGAACCGGACCGGTCTATGTCCCGGTTCACGGTCCAACCGGTCGAACCGGCCGGTCCGGTCCGATTCTGATAACACTGTTTGAGGGGTATGATTTGTACCTTAGCAGCTACCTTGAACCTTTTGCCAGTTTTTCTGGCTATAGGGATAAACTTGCTGATCAGTATGTCCCACCAATCTGAGGGCGAAAGGATTGATTCTTGGCCTTTTCCTAAAGGAGTATCAGTTGGTGTGAGCAGGGGAGTTGTCTCTTTAAGAATTGTTTCTTCCTGGACATGTGAAGAAGGAAGAGTACTTGTACTTTTGCAAATGAGAGGAGTTTCCTCAATTCTTTTATCTTTAATAATGTTGGCTAAGGGCACCTCGATAACTGTTGGAGAGGGTTTTGTCTTATTTGAAGGATGAGTAATATGGTCATGTGCATCGATGGCAGGCTGCAATAGTTTCGAGGAAGAATCTCTCTGCCTTTTCTTATTTGGCTCATCAATTAAGATAGTCTTGCCTTTATTGGAAGGAGCAGGGAGAGAGAGGGTGGCAATAGTAACTTCATGTATTTTCTTCTTTCGAATGGCAGAAGTCTCATTTGTCTGCCTGTGATCAAAACCAAGCCTGGATACATACTCTTCCACAGGATGAACAAAGAGCAAGACTGAGATTCTCTGCCACCACTCTAGACAGAATGAGGATTCGAATGGGCTGGAGATGAAATGGAAGAATTTGAGAGACCCTTGTAATTCCTCACAAGCATGCAAAATTTGCTGGACTAGAACATGGGATTTTATTTTCATCCTCTGACCTGCATGTCCATCGATGGAAGGGTGCATGTAGGGGAGAAGAATGCTTTGGGTCAACTAAATTGCCAAGAAAACTAGCTAGGACTATAGGTTTCAAAGCTATAGTTCGAGAACTTGGAGGCATAAATGGAACATCCAATATGAAGATATCGAGGTAGTAAAACATTGCCTTAAAAGAGGAGTTGTAACTTTTTGACTTCATCTGAGGCAGTATCTGGATCAGCAAAGAATGGCTCAAGGAGTGAAGAAAAATAGAGAAGATTAGAGAAATGAGTATATAGAGAGTCTTTGCCTATATTTGCTAAGAGTAAAGAAGATTTTGAAATAGGAATCAAAGGTTTTTTTGGTGTATACGACTGGGGAAAATAGAATTCGATGGGCATAATTCCAAGGTTCATACTTAGGGCTAGGCAAATTTTCAAGGGGCTAGACCTTAGGGAAGTAGGCGTAGAGCCATGCTTGGAAGAGCCAAAAAGGCCTCCACGTCTGGCAGTGATTCTATTTTCGGTCAAATTGAATAGGCCTATGTACAATGCCCCTAAAACGAAGGGGGCCAAGGCGAGTTTCTTTTGGTTGGCTAGTTGAATGGCCACTCCAACATATTCCCTGATCACCTTAAAACCAAGAACACACAAGACAAATCGACAAAGCCAATGAAGGAGAAAGGAAACGTGTTCCATGAATGACGAAGTAAGGGATTAAGAAGCAAATAAACTGTTAACGAGGTCACTATATCCTATGCTAGAGAGGATATTGACAAAGTTACGACTGACGTTAGTAGAGAGGCAAGCATTTACCTCCATACCCATTGACGGAAGCCCAGTCAGGTGGACCAGAAGCATGAGACGGCACCGATTAGCCACTGATTCATGTGCAAATCATAAGTGGAAAGTTTGATCATTTCAAAAATGTCCAAACATCTCCATTGAGAGGCATAGTGAGTCTACATCTTGGTAACCCAATCGACCTAGTGTTGGTCAGGATTGATCCATAAGAAGAGTGGGTTAGTTCCTTGATTTCATGACTTCCATGAGATTTGGGATTGGTTCAGCATTAGGGTTTCACCCTCATGGACAGGGTAGTAATCAAAGAACCCTTTACAAACATACGATTTGAAGGAAAGGCCAAGAGCGAAAACCCCACTTAAACTGGGAGTAGGAATCAGAACCCTATAGTCTACAGAGTCACTCGCAGCTCGTTTGATCTTAGCAAGAAACCTTAGCAAAATACGATTTCAAAAGAGGTCAATGATGGAGAATTATATTTCTTGGGATCCATTCGAGATATCAGAAGGAGAATCGCCGGAAAGAAAGAAAGGGAATGAAAGTAAGCAGTAGAAAGTAGGCGAATGAGAGCAAAATGAACAGTTCGGCCATCAAAACTCTTTAAGTAAGTGCTTAAGAAAGGTAACGGTAATGACTATTCATTTATTTGAGTTAATTAAGATTACACTCAATTATAAGGGGTGCATTGTTTGGACCTAAAATGTAAAACTATGAGAATATTCGATGCACCAACATCTGGTGAGTTGGGGGTATTAAAGAATAAGCCACGTGGCATAATCTTAGAAAAGGCAAGAGATGGTCAGACACGGCTTTGTTTGAAAGAGGAATAACTGTTTGGGAGTTACAAGTCAGATAACCATTGATGAAGCTGAAATAGTTGAGGATAGTGGCAATAAAAAGTAGAAAATGAGGAATTTGAAGGACACATTCAACCCCCAAAAGACCCACGATATGGGCATTTTTAGGAGTAGTGTTAAGTCAATTTTTAGGAAGTAGTTACTACTATAATCAAGGATGTTAATTCAATTTTTTTTTGTAATTGAAAACCCTTCGATTGGATTAATAAAGGGATTCTCTTTTATTAATTCATGATTGTGTGCTTGCTACTTTAAATTTCATCCAAGGAAGTCTTGAAACAAGACAATTGAATCTATCACTAATAATCGCCTAAAAACTATCTGTTGATTGAGTCCCCTCTGTAAATAACAATAGATTTTGGAGCAATAGTATCATAACCTTATTCGTATTCTACTTTTTAAGACTTTGTGGTAACGTCGTATCCATAGATGAGCTTCCTAGACTAGAGCAAAACAGATCCAGTTAAAAATGCAATTTGGGTAGGTTAAGTAGGTCGAGAAGTCAATTTGATATCAACCCAAATCATATTCTTGACCCCAATCTAATTTGAATCTGAATTTACTACAAACTATTCAATTAGAGCATTGCCCATGCTTACTTTTTGAACTCAAGTTGAACAACCCAATTTTAGTTCCCGAATCGATATTTGAGTTCAAGTCGTGTTCAAATAGCAGTTAATTCTTGGAATACAAATTTCAATTTAAAAATATGGGTTGAATCAAAACTCACTAACTTGGATCAGTTATGAGAAAGATAAAACAGGAAGCAAGAATAATATGTTCACTTGGTATCAATAGTACTAAAAAAATGAATAACTATGGTATCGTCGTATTGAAGTTGTGACTTAATAGGAGATAATTACAACTGTGTTAAATTAAATTATGATTTAGTCCAAGTCAAGTTATGACTAAAAAAGTCATCATTGATCTTAACTTGTTGGGATCGAACCTAAATGTGAGGTTTAGTGCTAGTATACTATGATCGATCCCGAACAACTCCATTTGTTTGCAACGATGTTTGATAGAATCTTCAATATATTACCAAAAAATAATCTTTTGGTAGCGCAGTCTTCCCCTAAAAAAGTATGTTTCTTTTATTTTCTGAATTCTTGAGAATGAGGAGAGCTTTCCACATTTACATACATACAAAATATTATTTTCTATTCGTTCTCTTTTAATTATGCCTTTTATTTTGTACGTATGGAGATTTTTTTTAGAATTCTAACTTTTCATTGATTTTGCTTTCTTTATGTTGTGGAATTTTCAATTCGTTATCTCTTTATTAGGGACTAAGTTGAACATATTGACAACAACATTAGAATAATGAAACCAAAATTATAATGATATCATTGCACAGACCCTTATGTCTGACAGTCATTCATATGAGAAACGAAAAAAATTACGTCAATGGACAAATTCTTTAGATTTAGATAGAGCCTCGCTAAGTAAAGAGAGTTGGAGATTCGTAAGATCATGATATAGTCTCCTTACCCTATAGGGGCACTAGTGTGCTACAACTAGCAGAGCAACTATAAGCCCCTACAAATCTCTACATGTAATTCTCTCACTTATGGAAGAGCAGAAGAAAAGAGGAGATATAACCCCAAGAATACATCTCTATATTCGTTGGAAAAATTTCCCCCAAGTATCATAAGAAAAGACAATTTTGTCCCCTCTTAGATTTTAGATTTTCTCCACCTACTTCTTCTCTCACTTTATACAAGGAAAATAAAAAATTAATAAACTAGTTATAATTATAATGTTAATTATCCAAGTTTGATTAAAATTGAAAAAAAAAAATTGATCAAAATAGATCATAACTACAAGATTAACTATCCAACATTGGAAAGTCACGCAACACCATGACATTACCCACACCCCATACAATCACCATGTCATTGAAGGCCCAATACCACCACAACACTACAACATGACTTTCTCCTTCTTCTCCTCCACAACATCACCTCTATTACACCAATAGAGTCATAGACACCTTGACGAACAAACAAAAAAACACAACCCTACATTATCCATTACCACTAATTTCCTAATATAAACTTTAATTTTCCCAAATTCAACTGCCAATTCGATCCAAATATACACTTTCGATCAAGGTCGTGGTGGGGGATGGTGGATGCACCCAAACTTGGCCTCACAAGAGGGGATTTTATAGACAATAAAGTGGGAAGAGAATTATGGTGGTGGTGATGGTGGTCTGTAGCGGAGTTCACCTTAGGTGTCCATACATATTGTAAAGATGAGGTATGCTTCTATGAGGTTGCATTATTTCCTTTTATTTGTTGTCAGTATTTCATGTGAGTAACTCCTCTATTTCTTGAAAAATATGCATCAAAGTGGTGTGCAGTTGTATATATGAGAGAAAAAGAGAATACGGGGTGGGGTTGGAATTAGGGAGGGACCGATGCAAGGATAGGACTCTCATCCATATATATGTATTAGATGTGTGTGTGTGTGTGTGTGAATCAACCACAACCTTCTAGTCTACCCCCCCCCCCTCCTAACCACAACACAGGCACACATGAGCACATAAAACATAGAACACCCGTCGAAAACCTAGTTCACTATGACAACTTCCAATTCATTACCAACGAGTGTCAAATTCCATCTAATTCATCCTCAAAAACAACAAATCCATTAACACCAAAACTCCATAGCGAATCACCAAACAAGGCCCTTAAGTTTTAGCCAACCAAACACCACAATTCTCTATCAGAACATTGTAGACTCACCGACACATTAAACACATTAATTTATGGTACTAAAAATCCAACAACATATTAAAACTAAAGCACCAAACAAAACCCAAAACATAAATAATTATATCTATATCTGTACTACTAATAAAAGTACATTAGCATAAAAAACTTTTATTTTTCTATTTTACCCCTAATCAACATTATAAACTCCATCACATCCTTTCATCCTACATTAAATACATCAATAAATTAAATATTTTATTTTATTCATTTAAGTTCTAACTATTTAATACTCCAACCTTGTCAAGACGTCAATTTATCATAGTTATATCAATGGTCATTCTTTAAGGTCTTGAAATGAGTATTCATATGTAGATCAAGGGTTTTTAATTTACACCTATATCTATCTATACTATTATAAAATGTCAACACAAATATATATCTATATCTATATCTATATTTATATCTATACTATTATAAATGTCAACAAAAGTGAAATTTTTTTAATTAACTATAATAGTCTTTATAAAATACCTAATACCGATAGTATCCTTGTAGATTTATAATTTACATATATTAATTCATCTATTAAAATCATCTTTTGAGACACTTTATTGTTGAACAACTTGCAACATCTTTTTGTACAAAGAAGGTTAAGAGAGTAGTCGTTCTAGAGTCGCTCATTTACAACATGCTTTTTATGTCTTTAGTAACCGTATCCTTCTCCTGAACTCATATTCTATTCTATTCACACTCTCACTTCCACATGTAATTGATGCACAAAGTTTCAAATTTGTTAACTTGTTCACCCATAAATTCCTTGGATTAATGCTTTAACAATGGATGTATTAGCTAGAATTTGGAATTTGAAGAGTTTTAGATCTTCCATATTCTATCTTTCTTCACAAGCTATTTAAAAAAGTAAGTAACTCATTTCAGTCGCTCTCATAACTCTTACGGTTCACTTCATACGCTTCTTCCCTTTTCCCTCCCTCTTAGTCTGTCTCTCAGGCATATTTCTCGGACTATCTATGCACACTTGAAATGTGAGCCATCACTTGATGGGTTCCTGTGCTTCTTGATTGATAGTAAGTTGGTCAATGATATCTTGTGTCGATTGGGAAAATGGATTTTTTTGTAGATGTGAGTTCATGTAATTTTTTGGTATACATCATAGGCGATGTGTTCTTATGCTTGTCTTAATTGTTAAAAATAGCATACTAGATAATACTTAGTTGTTAAATGTATCTAGTTGACTTGGGAATACAAATGGTTGAGTCTTGAGTTTTGTTATGTGGTTAATATTTTAGGGAAGTGAAAGGTTAAGATGTATCTTCCAACCTATATGTATGCTAAAGTTATAAAATACAATTAAAAAAAATTATTCCTAAAGACTAGTTTATATTGTCTTTGTTTTATCTATCATAAATATACAAAGGCTGAAATTAGAGCCAACATAAGTGGTATCAAAGCTAGTTCTACACTAACTAGCTCGACGTGAAACTTCTCATTAGATAAATAAAGTCCTAGTGAAGAAGATCGAAAATGGAAACTGGAATCAACATGTATATCGGTGCACAACAACCGTTTTTTTCCGTCTTTGATGGTGAAAATTATGATTATTAGTGTGTGAAGATGAAACCTAAGTTTATCTGGTATGATATTTGAGATTTGACTGAAATTAGATATGAATATCCAACTGAAGATATGACAAATAAGATGACAATGGCTTAAATGAACCAATTAAAGGAAAACAAGACGAATGATGCAAATGCTCTTCATTTAATTCAACAAGGAGTGATGGATATCATTTTTCCAAAAATTATCAGTGCAACAAAGTCAAAGGTAGATTGTGACACCTTACAAGATGAGTATCGTGGTACTGTGAAGGTAAGAGTCGCGAAACTACAATCCTTGAGAAGAGATTTTAAGAATAGTAAAATAAAAGAAAACAAATTCGTAAATGATTTCTTCTCCAGACTTAAGGAGATTGTAAATCAAAGGAAAACTTATGGAGACCAAATTTTGGACTAAAAAATTGTTGAGAAAATTTAATAAGTTTACCGTAAAAATATGATTCTATTGTTTCCGTCATTGAAGAAACCAAATATATTTTTTTTGGGGGTGTTCAAGATTTATTGGGTTTCATTAAAGCATTTAAGCAAAGGTTGACTAGGCACACCGAAAAATCTATTGAGAGTGCTTAATCCAATATTAATGTTGACTCTAAAAGTCATGAATCATCTACTTCTAAACAATCTAAAAGTGAATCTTTTAGAGGAGGACAATTTAGAATAGAAAAAGGAAGAGGAAGAAATTCAAGAGGAATGTAGAGAAAATTTTGAAAGAAGATCAAATGAAGAATCCACTCAATAAAAATGTGGGATTTGTAAAAGATCAAGTCATGTTGATAAAGATTGTTGGTTTCATGGAAAGCCTCAATATTTTAATTGCAAAAATTTTAGTCATTTGTAAAAAGATAGTTGGTTCAAGAATAATCAACAAGTTAATTTTTTCGAAGAGCAAGAAAGTAGTGGAAATATGTTCTATGCATGTCAAGCAATGTCCGACAAAGGAATAATGTGTGGTATTTTGATAGTGGTTGTAGTAACAATATGATCGGTGATGGTAATATTTTTGTGAACATGAATACCACTTCTAATTCTCAAGTAAAGTTGAAAAACGGTGTCATGGTTCAAGCAAAAGGCAATGAAACCATTGCCATATTGAAACAAACAAAGGAACAAGATATATCCAAAATATCTTGTTAGTAACTGACTTGGAACAAAACTTGTTGAGTGTTGGTCAACTTGTACATCATGGGTACTCCATGGTGTTTGAAGACAACTCTTGCATGATCTATAATTGTGGAGAGAAAAGACAAATTATAGCGAAAATTGAGGTGGAGAAAAATAGAAATTTGTCTCTCATTTTTCGGTATTTAAACAATGTTTCTTTGAAGATGAAGATTGTCGATGAATCTTGGCTTTGGCATAGAAGACTTGGGCACTTAAACTTTCAAAGTTTGAATATTCTACAACAAAAGAATATTGTTTATGAATTGCCATCTATACAAGAACTAAAATAAGTTTGTGAAGGATGTCTACTTGGAAAGTATCATCGAGATCCTTTTCCAAAAGAAAAAGCTTAGAGTTCTAAATCACCGTTAGAGCTTGTTCACACCGATGTATGTGGATCATCAAGAACACTTTATCATAGAGGTAACAAATACTTTATAATCTTTATTAATGATTTTTCAAGAATGACTTGGGTTTATTTTATGACACAAAAATCTAAAGTTTTTCAAGTATTGAAGAGATTCCAAAAGTTTGTTAAAAGACAAAATGGATACTATATTAATGTGTTGAGAAGTGATAGATGTTGTGAGTACAACTCTAATGAATTTAATAAGTTTTTTGAAGACATTGGTATAGAAAGACAATTGATAGTTGGGTATACTCCATAACAAAATGGAGTGGTCGAAAGAAAAAATAGAATCATTATTGAAATAGAAAAATCGATGATTTATGAGAAGGGGTTACCTAAATCATTTTGGGCTGAAGCGATGACGGTTTACTTGATGAATAAATGTCCAACAAAGGCTTTGGAGAACCAAACTCCAATTGAGGCATGGTGTGGAAGGAAGCCGTCGGTGAACCACTTAAAGATTTTTTTGTGCACATATTTCTAAAGAAATGAGGTATAAGTTTGATGAAAATAGTGAAAAATACATTTTTGTGGGTTATAACTCAAAATCAAAGGGTCATAGAATCTTTAGTTTGAAGAAAAATAAAGTGATTATTTGTATAAATGTTCTCTTTAATGAGAAGGACTCTTGGAATTTTGAAAGAAAATAATGTTAAAAATCAAGTGGTTGTTACAAATGAAGATTATGGAAGCTTTGAGCATGGAAATGAAAATGAAAAAGTTGAAGTTCCAACACAAATGTCTCCAACACCCAACTCTCCTTCATCTCCTTCTACTTCCTCAAGTTCAAGCACTTTATCTCCAAGTTCAACTCAAAGAAAAATGAGAAGTCTTAGTGATGTGTATGTGCTAGATGCAATTTTTGTGTGATTGAACCCGAACATTTCGAAGAAGTAATTAAGAAAGATACTTGGAAGAAAGCTATGGAAGATGAAATTCGTGTGATAGAGAAAAATAGCACTTGGAGTTGGTGGAAAAACCAAAGAATAAATAAGTCATTTGGGGTAAAGTGGATTTACAAAACAAAGATTAATTTGGCTGATTCAATTTTAAGGCTTGTAGCAAAGGGGTATTCACAACAACCCGGTGTCGATTTCCAAGAGACTTTTGCTCCGATGGCTCGACTTGATACAATAAGACTTCTTATTGCTCTTACTTCACAAATGGGTTGGTTTCTTCATCAATTAGAAATAATATCAGTGTTCTTGAATGGTGTTTTGAAAGAAGAAATTTATGTAGAACAACCTCAAAGCTTTGCAGTCAACAGTGAAGAAGAAAAAGTGTACAAGCTAAAAATACTTTGTAAGGTCTAAAACAAGCACCTTGAGCGTGGTATAGTGAAATTGATTCATATTTCAATGTAAAATATTTTCGAAGAAGCAAAAGTGAGCCAACCTTATACGTCAAAACGCAAGGTAAGACCGGTATTTTCATTGTATCGCTTTATGTTGATGACTTGATTTTTATCGCGAATGATCGAAACATGATTGAAGATTTTAAAAGTGAGATGATGAAAAGATATAAAATAAGTGATTTGGGACTTCTACAATACTTCTTGGGCATTGAAATTTATCAACAAGAAGATGAAGTCTTTATTTGCCAAATGAAGTATGCAAAAATTCTTCTTGAAAAATTTAGAACGAGAAATTTCAAATCGTTGGCTATTTTGTTGGTTGTAAATGAATTTTTTTTAAAAGATGATGGAACTAAAGAAGTTGAAGCATCTTTTTATAGAAGCTTGGTAGGAAGTCTTTTGTATTTGACAACTTCAAGGTTGGACATCATGTATGTTACAAGTTTGTTATCTCGGTTCATGCACAAAACCAAGCCAAATTCATTTGGGGACAACAAAAGAGAGTGTTGAGATATATTCAAGGAACACTTGATTTTGGGATTATGTTTGGAAGAAAAGTTAATGTCAAGTTACTTGGATTTTGTGATAGTGATTGAGTTGAAAGCATTGACGATATGAGGAGCACTTTGGGCTATACTTTCTCACTTGGTTACATTGTATTTTCATGGGTGTCAAAAAAGCAACAAAGTGTGACACAATCATTAGCTGAAGCTGAATATATTTTTGCATCATTGGTTACTTCTCAAGCAAGTTGGTTGAGAAGAATCTTGGAAGATATTGGTGAACAACAAGATGAAGCAACTCCAATCTTGTGCGATAATAAATCAGCTATCGTCATGACAAAAAATCCCGTCTATCATAGCCAACTAAACACATTGTAAACAAGTATCACTTTATTCGAGGTATGGAAGATAAAGAGATTCAAGTCTAATATCGCAAGACCGAAGATCAAGTGCAGATATTTTTACCAAAGCATTTCCTACAGACACGTTTGAGTTTCTAAGAGATATGTTGGGAGTTCAACAACAAAGAATTAAGGGGGTGTTAAAAATAGTATACTAGATAATACTTAGTTGTTAAGTGTATTTAGTTGACTTATGAATACAAATGATTGAGTCTTGGGTCTTGTTATGCGGTTAATATTTTAGGAAAGTGAAAGATCAAGATGTATCTTGCAACCTATATGTATGCTGAAATTATGAAATACAAGTCTGAAAAATTATTCTTAAAGACTAGTTTACATTGTCTTTGTTTTATTTATCACAAATATACAAAAGGCTGAAATTATAGCTAACATTGAATTGGTTTCATTTCATAGTAGGATAGTTTACATGTCGTAGTTGGGGCACCTAATTGATTAATTTTTCATGGTTGTATATATTTGGTACATAATGGTTGCTTACTTCTTTGTTTGGAGATTCTTAATTTTTCACTTTAAATTGATGTATTAGAATGTATATGTTGTTATGTTATTGCATGATACCAAAAAAAAAAAAAAAACAACAACAAGAAGTTGTCTTATATGAATGGAAAATCATCAAATTTACTCTGCTTTATTTTTTGTGTTTCAACAAGTAGATAAGGTTTACCTTTTCTATGCCTTGGAGGCATGGGATTTGGTTGTGCCTTATAGCTTTTGAAACACTCATTTTATGTCTTAATGTTTTACTCTCTATGTTTTATGGTTAGTTGGTAATATATGCATTGCTATTTGTAAAGCTTGGCTAAGCCAGGGAAAGCTAATTGATTACTCTAATTATTATTATTTTTTTCACTTCACAACAAACCTTTCTCTTTAGGATTTTTTGTTTCATATTATGGTTATTTTCTCTCATTTTTACTCATGGTCTTAATGTATATTATTTTAAACTTAAAATTATTCACATGTAACGCACGTATGCACCAGCTAGTAGACATAAAGACACATGTATAGAGAGAAAAAAAGACAACATAGGTGGTCATAAGCCCTATTGATGATTTTGATGAATGTGGTCACAAAAAAGGCTACGCCTTTTTGGATCAAAAAAGGGGATGGTTATTAGACCCGAACATATAATGCATTACATTTTGCATAATATTTACTAGGGTTAAATTATAAAGTGGCGGTGATTAGGTGTAAATTAGTAAGTAATAAAACTTTAGTGTTATGTATAAGAATAAATGAAAATATTGTGAATTGTCTTTATAGCATTAAATAAGGTTAAAATATGATGAAAATTTTTCATAAGAGACTTTTAGGAGTAGTATAGTATAGATATAGATTTGACAAATTATCATAGTCCACCATTTTCAATTAAACTTATGTAACACTTTTTAACAACAATCAATTTTTTTTTAAGCATCATGGTAATGAAACAACCAATACTTTACCAACTCTTTCAACTCTCTAACATAGTTTTTTAGACATCAAATGGTGTTAGTGATTTGCATGCAAATAGTTATTGATTTGTTTTTAGATTTTATGACCTTTCATATAATGATATTCTACAATTAAAATCTAATGGATATAAGTTGAATGGAAATAAAATTAAGACTTTTTAAAAATAATATTGATAAAGTAAAACTTAATTTTGTCATTAATAAAAATAATAGGACTTAATGGTTCTGTTGTCACACAAATAGTAAGTTTTGGTATCTCTATGTCATTTAGCAAATATTTATGGATGATCGCGTTATTTTGTAATAACTTGGGGGGCGTCAGTGTAATTTCCCTTATAAATCACCAAACTCGATTCTCTCTCCTAGTTCCCTGTGCGCTCGAAACACGACTCGAAGATTTAGGAGACCAGAGAGAGAGAAGGAGAAGAAGAAGGAGGAGGAGGAGGAGGATAGAAGAAGAAGCAGAGAAGAAAAAGAAGAAGAAATGGGGGTTCCAATGGCAGGTCGAGTGGTGGTGGATTCGCTAAGTCAGAGAGCAGCTATGATGAGAGAGTCACTGCAGAAGAGCCAGTCAAGCACAGACAACATGGTCTCCATTCTTGGCTCCTTTGATCACCGTCTCTCTGCTCTCGATGACGCCATGCGCCCCACTCAGGTGAACTTTTCTGGGTTTGATCTGGTCAACTTACACAGCCTTGTATCTGGTAACCGAGAAAACTTCAAGGAAAAGCAAGACATTATTTTTTTTTTCAAACTATAGAAAGAACCCCAGTAAGAATTTTGGATCTGACTCGTGCTCCTGTATTTATGGTTTTAATTAGATCAGCTTACCCTTTACATGGTTTGCTAAGAAACCCAAAAGGAAAATGGAAAACAAGTAGAAAAAGCTTGATTTTGACACTCCCTGTTCTCCTATGTTATTTGGATACAATTATTGATAACTTGGCAAACTAAGTTAAATCATTGTCTTGATTTGTTTCCTGAGGTCTTAATGTGGAAAATGGAAAATTTTTAGACTTGGTTTGCTAAGAAATCCAAAGGAAAATGGAAAAGTAGATCTCTATGTTCTTTATACAGTAATTTATTACTTGGGAAACTAAGTTAAATTGTTGACTTGATCTATTTCTTGAGGTCTTGATATGGAAAATGTTGGATTTTTATTTCTGATTTATTTTCTAATTTTCTTTCCTAATGTACTAAGTTGTCAAATTGTCCTTTTGACGTTGTCTGCTTGAATCGGAGTGCTGCCTCACTGATAATATTGGGATCGGTACTTGAATTTGGTTTTTGTAGATTAGAACACATGCTATTCGCAAGGCTCATGAGAACATAGATAAGACTTTGAAGGCTGCAGAGGTTATATTGGCTCAGTTTGATGTTTCTCGGCAGGTTGGCTTTTTGAACTATTCTATTATTCATGCTTGGTTGTGTCATTTCTTTACTTCTTTACTTGGGCTATTCCTTAGATTTTTTGTTTTTCATTTTTTTGGTTGTATGGGGTTTGAACTTTGTTGACTTGAATATTGTATGTTATTACTTTTGGTTGAGTGATCACGGATCACTATTTTCATGGTGTAAATTTGATAGTTGGATGACTGACAAATACAAAAGGCACACAAAAGGACAGACCCATGTATATGCATAGGGATAGAGCAATATATTGATCTAAAAGATAATCTTGTTGATCTTTGTGTATATATGGACACATATTGTGAATTGGGAGTTGAAAAAGGTGTGTTTGGTAGGAGGATGAAAAATTGAAAGGAATGCCTAGTAGAATGGCTTGATTTTCCATCCTTAATGGAAAGAAAATTCTTTCTTTTATTTTTGTTCAGTAAGATAGATGGAATTTGAGGGTTAAGTTTTCTATTGTTTGATATCGTAAGGAAAAGGGAGGGAGATAAAAGTATACATATATAGATTGCCCTCCGAATAGTCTGCAGGTTCAAATGTGGCTGATCTATTTATTGTCAACAAGCTTCACTATAACCTGTCTCACGTGATTACCGCCTCCATTCAATGCTCTCCATTCAACTTTATTGTCAGAATGGTAAAACAGTGAAATTGATCCTTTGTTCCCAGGTGTTTCTTCCTTTCCCCTCATTTCTGCATCCAACTGGATTGAAAAATTCTGGTGGGAGGAGCTGAAAAGGTTTCCCTTTCACTTTTCTCTACCTCCTATTATCCTTTTGAACTAAACGAATGAAAACCATGCTGTCCTTCTCACTTTCCTCTCCTCTTTCTCATCCATCATTTTTTCCACCATACCACTTGGGGGTTTTCAACTTTCTTTATGCTCCTGACTTTAATTGAAAGCTACCTTCATATAGAGGTGGAATTTTTGAAGGAAGCATGTTGTAGATGAGTGAAGTACTGGATTCAATTAATTGGAGATCTAAGTTTACTTCTTGGAACATCTCTTAAGTTCAATATCATGTTTCGGTATAAACTATAAAGTTTTCTATAAAAAGGGTGGCCCTTTGAATTTTTTGGGAAAATCATATCATACTAATAAAATTAGGGATCAGAATTAGTAATAAATAGGGATGTGTTCCTTGGATACGGTACTCTTGTATTAAACTAACATCTCTCTCCCTCTCATTATGGCGTGAGGGAAGGTGAGGTGTTTATCTGAGGAGCATAAATGTTCCTTTTTTTTAGTTTGGGGTAAATTTCCTGGGTCATTTGCATGCTGGACTTTTTTTATGAGGCATACCCACAAGTTGAGAGAGAAGGCATTTATTGTTCCATAATTCCATGCATTAGCTTTATGTATTTTTATCATATCTGACTAAAAGGGTTACCAGATTCCCTTCAATGGAATGATGCATTTTTCAATCACCCTACATGTTGTGGATAGACTAATAAGTGTTGGTTTTGGAAGTGTGCACCATGTATCAGTAGTATAATTCATGCTGTCTTCAATTGACTTTTATTCAACAAAATCACATCTGCATAATACGTGCATTAGAGGACCCTCCTAATATTAATTCATATTGACAACCCGTCTTTGCATTAGTTCACAATCATCAGCAGAATCCTCCTCTTTCCCACCTCCTTAACTTTCACTTAAGGCGAGTTGATGAGCTAATACCTAAGAAGCATGGATATGGACATGGACATGATACGGACACGGACACGGACATTTCTCAAAAAAGTAGGACACGCACATGTTGGGGACACGCTATAAAAAAATTATATTTTATATATAACATTATATAATTTATTGCAAATATAGTAATAATGACATACAATTCATAAAAGATTCAGTATTTTATGATAAGTAAATATAATATATAGTCATCTGTGTGAATTTTTAGACTAAAGCATCCTTATAATAGTTAATAATCGAATATATAATTTAAATAATTGCTCTCATTTTCTTAATTCATATTTTTTAAAATTTTTATGCATATTTTGTTTTTATTATTATATTTGGAGGACAACTTTAACATGTCTAGTGTTAGTAATTATATGTTCTTAAATTTTAAGCTTTGTTAATCACATTTCAACACATGTTTATTGTTTAGTAGTAGATACGTTTTAAAGAAGTGTTGGACACGTCACCAAAGAAGTGTCCGAAATTAAAATTTTATCATTTAATTATGGATATAAATAAAAGAGTATCGGATACATGTCCGAAGAATGTTGGTGTCCGACACAGATACGTCACCTTCTAGGGAGTGTCCGTGCTACATAGGCTAATACGATTGACTTACTTTTAATATGTAGAGGTAACTTGATGTTAAGCACTAGGGCCAACCACAAAAGAATAGGCTTGCATTAAGATGTATACCGTCTTTCAGCTGACCTTTCCAAACCATGCTTCTTACAAGAATGTTACTTTCTAGTATTTTGTGCACACTGTAAATTTTGTTTTCTTAATTTTCGATTACATAATTTTACTAATTTATCTCACGCATAACTTTTTTTCTAACTAATTCATTAGCCTTTTAATTGAAAGTTTCTTTATTTGCTTCTACCTTGTTCTAATTCTTGTCTAGTTCCAGTATTTAACGATATCTAGTGGGTGGGCAACATGCAACATAGGAACTCATGCTACAAATATCGACATGTTTGATCAGTTTGTTCATGGCCATGCACACTAAAAGGCTTCATAATCCATGCACCCCTATTTAATGCAAAATCTAACAACTATGGAGTTATTGTCATGCTAGTTTATTCGGCTTATCAAAAAACTATATTTCTTTTAAGCAAATTTCACATAAAGTTTGGTTAGACTACCTTTTTGTGGACATTTTTTATGACTATTCCAGAGTTGGATTAAAGATTTTTTGAGCTTAGATGTTTTGTGGTTGTAGAGGGTAATAGCTAGTTTATTATGTGGATGGAGATAATAGAGTTGAAGTAATATGTTTATACGAAGATGGTAAGTAGCATCACACCTTTGTCGTCCAAAGCTAGTGAAAGAAAAGTTGTGGTAGGTGTTCTTATAATATCTAGTTATTTTTGAGACATGATTTCAAGAAATGTAGTCATAGGAGAATAGTTGTGATTTTCTTGTCTAGGTACAGATTTTTTAAGGATCTATGGACTGTTTACTGGTATGATTTTTTCCACAGTGTTGTGTTTTTTTTGGGGTATGGAAAAAGGGTAAGATGGATGGGTATAGAGAATCGCTAATTTCCAGTCAGGTTGTTCTGTATTTGATGGGCAGTGTTCATGGCCCTGATTTTACCATATAAGTTCTGTTGCACCCGTTTTCTTGAAAGAATTTTTTTTTGTTTTTCTGATGGTGTTGTTTGGATGGCAATATGTGAAGCAATTTTTTTTGGTCTATTTGAAGTGAACGGAATGGGATTTGTGTGAATTGGTGCTTTCTGTGTACGAAGACTAGATACAGGGTGGGCCAATTGTTTTTTAATTATGAAGTGGCTAAAACACAATAAAGTCTCCTATGATGTTGTCATCCTGAATGTGATTAGAGGCAAGGATTAAAATTTCATTTTAGTGTATAGTTTCGGTTACCTTGAAAACGAAAACATTTCGGTAATGTTTTAGAAACGATTCGGAAACAAGATGGAAACAAAGAAAAATTTAGAAAATTTGTTTCTCAAACATTGATCGAAATACATCGAAACATGAAAATTTTGATATTCAATCAATCGTCTCGGTTCCATGGAAACAAAAACGTTTCGGACGTTTTGAAACGAAATTTAGTTCCTTGATTAGAGGGCTTTTGAAGTGTTGGTCCCTCTCTTGGAGGGAACTTAGATGTGGGATACGCATTTAGGCATAGATAGAGAGGATAGATAGTAAATGGCGCATATATCTATTGGGTCGTCCCTTTCTAATGGATTCAGTTATGTAACGAATTTAGGTCGGTCCACCCTTGATGTTTGCCAAACAAGAAAAATCCTGGTGCCACAACTCCCACATAACATGTGCTACCAATTGGTGAAAGTTGACCCTCAGAGGCATCTAGTGTATTCTCTCAAGAAATGTCCTCATATAACTTCTAAAGGGCTCATACATGCTCAAGCAAAAATCTAATGCTTTGCATTCTCCTGCTATTGCGTCTACTCTACCCCAAAATTGGAATGATATTATTTACTAGCGAGAAATGATGACATTTGTCATTAAAAAGGTGAAGAAAACAAAATAACAGACTACACTGGATTATAATTCGCAAAATGAGTAATCAGTATATAAGTGATGCCCTTATTTTCTGCGGTGCTCTCTCTCTTATCCCCAAAAAGTGCATGTACCCTGGAGTTAATACTCAGATTGCCTTGCTGGCATAGTAAGATTGGGCTAGAAAACCCTTGAAATAAGTTAATTAATAGATCTGCAATTCTGATCGATCAAGTAGTTTTCCGGTATATACAATTGAATGATCAACATAAATTTCGATAATTTTCTTTTAGGTTGGAGATGATGAGAACTAGCCCAAACCCAAGTGATATGATAATACCGGCTTGTTAGAAAAGCCAACCATGCCTGTTTTCTCGATAGAGTGGTGGGATTTTAGATCCCACAATTCTTTGGTATCCATGCTATTTAGCAGGTGCACTAGGTCACCGTCTGTATTTGATACATCAATCACAGAGGAGATTAATTTTCTTGAGCCATTGAGCAGATAAATGGTGAATCAAGGAGATTCATCTTTGGGTTTTTAATTCGAGTATTGATTTTGGTATAGATGGCACATACACCTGGGGTATGCTTGGTTTAGGTATTAAGGGGGTGGATTGGATTAATTTAATCCGGTAATAATATAATACTAAATTTAGATGAGGTTATAGCAACCCGGTATTAATTTTAATTAATCTCGACCCAGTTCACTATTGCCCTTTTAACACCTAATATTAGGTAGTAATGAATACTATGTAGTAGGTGATATTATTTTTAACAAGCTAAGTATTAAAAATGCAATGACTTTATTATCCTCGCAAACTTAGAGTCACACCTTCATATAAAAGTTGCACATTATACAAATTCTTATCCTCAATATTTGTTTTGTCATTTTTAATTTAATACCATTCACTATTACTTAATCCAAACATAAATTTGGTATTATAATTATAGATTTATATATTATCCCAACTTTAATCCAAACTTATTATACAATGATAAGATTAAATAATACTCTTGTTAACACCATTTTATGGATTGGATGGAAATTAATTACGTAATCCCATCCTTTATTTGTACATGAAAACATGCCCCTAAATTGCACGGACTGCAATAAAATGTTGTCAAGAATGGTGAACAGTTATTATGGAGGTATCATACTGTTATGCTTTAAAGATGTGTACTCTAAAATTCAAGGTCAATCCTACTCTTTTACCCCTCTTCAGCTTTACAACTGCAGCATCTTTCATTTCCTGGGGCAAATACTTCTTTTACCATGTATTTTTCTTGCTTATAGTTGCTGATATTTTTACTATTCCGATATGTAGGCTGAGGCTAAAATACTAAAAGGGCCACATGAGGATCTGGAAAGTTATCTTGAAGCAATTGAGCAGCTAAGAAGCAACATTCGATTTTTCAACAACAACAAAAGCTTTAAGAGTAGTGATGGGGTGGTCAACCATGCAAATAACTTACTTGCTAAGGCTATTTCGAAGCTGGAAGAGGAGTTTAAGCAGCTCCTATCATCTTACAGGTTCATTCTGGTCTTAATGGCGCTTTTGGTGTCTTGTCTCTGGTAGATATCCCGTTTAATGGTGCTTTTGGTGTTTGTGTTACTAAAATGTTACCCATTGCTCCATTGTGTGGACGTCAAGTATTTGAGTCACGGAAACTACCTCTCCGCATGCGGGGGTAGGACAGCCTTTGACCCTACCCAAACCCCGCAATGGGGGGGGGGGGGGGGGGAGGTCTTGTGCACTTGGCTATCCTTAATATAGCACTTCGTGCTCATCAATTGAACTCAGGAAAACCTTGTTCCAACTAGTTTGGTTGTGTATGTGAACCATTTTTTCTACTCCACTTTATGCAACCTTTTTTTTTAAGACATTCAATTCGGTCCTTGTTCTCCAATGTCACCTGACTATTACAAGCATGTACGAAATTTGCCTTGCATAGTTTTGATGTCTCCTATAAAAGGATTTAGTATTGAAATTATTTTTCTAAATAAAAAATCACGTTAAACTAAACGTGGAGTAGTTTGTGGTGCTACCATTCTAGGTTTGAAACTTCTTCCATCTTATGATTTTTTGAATCAATTTATTCCTTCTCAGTTCTTGAATTTGTTATTTCTGTGCTTTATTTATCAACTTTCGCATGCTTTATTTTTCTATGTTTACTCATTTTACATGTGCTTGGACATGGACGATCCTTTTAGCCTTTTAAGTATGCTATAATTATTTTGCCTTTGTATTCGGCATTTACAGCAAACCTGTGGAGCCTGATCGTCTTTTTGAGTGCCTTCCCAATTCACTGAGACCATCTTCTGGATCACCTGGACACCCGGGTGAATCTGGTGGCAAGAATCCTTTATCCAATAGTCATTCTGAGCACCAAAAAAATGGCTTGGAAAATGCTGTTTACACCCCGCCAACTCTCATACCACCGCGGATTCTGCCGTTGCTGCATGATTTAGCCCAACAAATGATTCAAGCTGGCAACCAGCAGCAGTTGCTGAAAATATACAGGTGCCTGCCTGAATTATTATATTGTGTAGGGCTAATAAATCTCAAGTGTTCTTCATTCAGTATTCATGCCATTTATTCTGCATGTGAAATCAAACATTTATCCTTGTTGTGGAATACCTAAGTTGCATCAACTGAATTTATCTTTTGGCTGTGATAAGCCACTTCTCCTACGAATAAGCAAAATTAGTCGATTCAAAGCTTTAGTCATATTGGACAAAAGTTGCATTAACCATTGGTTTGTCAGGCACTTATTGATGCACCACTCTATGTGATGTGGTAGCTATCACATGTTTAGAGAAGCACATCCACTTTGGAAGCCCAAAGCTTAAGACTATTGGCCCCAAGCCAAGGAAGAAACGATTTTGTTTCAAGCGGAAGTGGCTGGGGTGTTGTATTGTGGGGTTATTTGTTTGTTTTGGGTCAAATTTCGTGGTTCTATGAAGGCGAAGCAAAGCCCTAATCTTTGAAATAGTTTTTTGTAGGTAAATTAATCTTTGTAATAGTTTCAGCAGGCCTGGCTTTGATCCATGGTTGAAGTATCAATTGATTCTGTTACAACTCGGCCAAGTCGTAATCGATTCGGCTCACCGTTGTTAGACTTCATAAATCACGAGTCTGAAAGAGACGTCTCGGACTGATCGGCTGAGTTGTCTGAGTCACCTTTTTGTGACGTCGCAATATGACTTGAATCTTTTAGAGCTTCTAATTTTTCTCTATCTAGCATTTCTATGCATTGATCTATTCCTACGCAAATGCCTTCTGAGTTGATGGCCAATACAATGACATTAAAACCATGAATGGACCAGATTTGGGTCAAGTCTTAGTCGATCGTAATTCAAATTTGATTTGAAAGTTGCTTTTCAAATAGGATCGAAATACTATGACTATCATTTCCAGATTCCATATTAGAATTTGGTATCCCATCTGATTCGAATCACTCAGTTACAGTTGAATTTTTTTGTAAAATGCTATTGAATATAATTCAATTTCTCCATATAACCAATAGTTTCAATTGAATTATTGCTTGTTCAGAAATTGATGCATATATGTTAGTGAAATCAGCCCCCTGTTTACTGTTATCAGCATGTGTTTGGAACTTATGGAATGCTGAATCCTTAATGATGTTTGAAATACTAGCATATGTTTTGGAGTTCCTGCGTTAGGTTGGTGTTTTGAAAGATATTTGCATGTTAAAACTTGTGTGGGTGTGCCTCCCTTCGAAGGCCATTGCCTCGCCTTGCACCTTGCACCTTGCACCCAGGCCCTAGGGGACCTTGGTGGCTTAGTGCACCTTTGGCATTAAATATCCTTTTATTGCAGCCTCTATACTAGTTCTCTGATCTGCATAGTGCAGTCTAAATATGACCTGATGTTGGCTTGGATGTTAGCTATCTCTGGTTCATTTTAGCAAAGATCTTCAAACCTATAGGACTATTTGAGAAGCAGCTGACACACATGAAAGAGATTGAAGATCAATCTGTCCGAACTGTTACTTGCTGCATTGATTTGTTATAATAGCGTGATTCATGAAATCTACGCATGATAAGTGTTTGATTTAAATTTTCTGATTGTTTATATATATTCAAATAGGGATACTCGTTCTTCAGTTTTGGAGGAAAGCCTCCGCAAATTAGGAGTGGAAAAACTTAGCAAAGATGATGTTCAGAAGATGCAATGGGAGGTTTTGGAAGCTAAGATTGGGAATTGGATTCATTTCATGCGGATTGCTGTAAGTTTTCTGTGGAATTTGCTCAAACATGTGAATATAGGTTTTCAAATATCTAATTATGCTTGAGCAGGTGAAATTGCTGTTTGCTGGGGAATGGAAAGTTTGCGATCAAATATTCGAGGGCATTAATTCCCTCAGGGATCAATGTTTTGCTGAAGTTACTGCAGGCAGTGTTGCAGTGCTACTTAGTTTTGGAGATGCGATTGCCAAAAGCAAGAGATCGCCAGAAAAGTTATTTGTGCTTTTGGACATGTATGAGATAATGCGAGAACTTCACTCAGAGGTATGCTCGATGTTAATACCTCCAAGAAAGCAAGTTGTTTGCTATTCTTTGACAAAATCAGAGCTGGGGAAATGGAAAAATTAAATACTTCCTAGTTTCATTGAACATAAATGTTATTAGATGTTCAAATCACCAAGAAAAATAATAGGTGCTGAAGAAAATATTCTCTTAGAAATGGTTTCTTAATAAACTTGCTGGTTTCTTCTATGCTGCCAGAGCATGTGTCAACAAAACTACTCAGTTGGAAGGCCTATTGTATCTTGGTGTTTGGAAGATTGATAAAACAGCTATTCTTGCATATGAAATTGATGGAAATATGGAATAGATGGAGAACATATGTTTTTGTAAAAAAAGAAACTTTTGAGGAATCGACTCTTGTTTCCGTTTATTAACTCAATATATTACATCAGTTAGTTAAATAGACGGTGCATAATGAGATAATTATTTTGGTTGTGCTCTTATACATTAATAAATCATTATGTAGTCAGGAGAAGGATTCTTTGATTGTTAGAATTGCAAAACGGATTTCCTTTGATGATAAATTGCATTAATTCAAGTCAACTGACATATAGGTGTACTTACAACTTGAAACCTGAATGCTTGGCAGATTGAAATGCTTTTCAAAGGTAAAGCATGCGACGAAATTAGAGAATCTGCATTGGGTCTGACAAAGCGACTTGCCCAGACAGCCCAAGAGACCTTTGGTGATTTTGAAGAAGCAGTTGAAAAAGATGCAACTAAAACTGCTGTGTCAGATGGAACCGTCCATCCTTTGACAAGCTATGTGATCAACTATGTGAAGTTTCTATTTGAGTAAGTCTGGTGGACTTTCTTTTTTGCTTTGAAGTCTGGTGGACTTAGTTTTGCATAAATAGTTTTATCTCATGTATTATATAGTATGTACACGTGTGTGTGCGTGTGGTAGTCTAAGAAGCACGGATATCAACATGTGTGTCGAATTCGATGCGATACGGATATAGGGATACTGCAAAATCCCAAAATATATATATATAACAACAACATTAATAATAACTTTAATAATTTGATTCGGCAGAAGATCTGGAGATAGATCCAAACCTTAAAACCCTAAAATATCCCCCAAAATTTGAGAACCCTAAAACCCCAACCTAATCAAATTAACAAGCCAGCAAAATCATTGCACAAAAGAAACAAAATTCCAAAAAAAGAAACAGAAAAAGAAAATGAATCTGGTACACAGCAGCACAACAAGCAGCAGCAGATCTGGAGAACTGGATGGTGGATACACAGTAGCAGGTAGAAGCAGATCGCAGTCGCAGGTATGGACTCTTTCCTCTTCTCCTCCTCCTCCTTCTTCTCTTCCTCTTCTCCTCGTTGCCGAAGCAGATCTGGTGGAGTGGTTCGATTGAAGCCTTTGGTCTCTATCTCCTGCGATTCTGAACTGGTAGAGGGAACGAACAACGATCGAAGCTTAATCAGTTTTCCCTTTTTTTTCTTTTTGCAGCCCTAAAAACGACGCCTTTACTCGTTTCTTCTTCTTTCTTTCTTTTTTTCGTTTCAACCCCTCAATTTTGTAAAATAACAGAAGAAAACCTACCGTATTCCCATGTATCCGAGCCCAAAAAATGTGTATCTCCTGTTTAGGACACTTTTGGAAGTATCGGACGTGTCCGACACTGCCACTGCGACCCCCTAGCGAGTATCCGTGCTTCCTAGGTGGTAGTGTATATATATATTAAATTCAGGTTGCAGTTTCATCCATATCAGTCTTGTACTGCCAAGACTATTGCTACTTGTTTTGATAAAATAAGAAATGAAACAAAAAATATCTTTATTTATTGAATTGTTCCTTGTAGCACATGATGAACCTTTAAGGAGGAACCTATGAAGTATGGATACGAGATACGGGTACGATACAGGTACGACGATATAAAAAAATTTAAAATAGTAGGATATAGATACAACCATGATACGATTATAATAAAATATATTTTATATATTACTATTATCTTCCAACTTAATAATTATATATTTTGGTAATTCTTTAATAATAAAAAACAAAATTAGTAATTTTTTACTTTCGAAACGTATATAACGTCTCATTATGGTATATTCACAAAGTGAAGACGACCAATAAAAGAAATTAGAACCATTATTTACTTTGTTGATTTGCTTAGAAGTATTTGTTGTCAAGATTATAGGATAATAAATTCATTTTATGCTCTTTTGACATGTAATAGTAAATAATACATAAAAAAAACTCATCTGCCTTCAAAGTCGTATGAATTTTTATTGATGTATTGCATTGTATATAAATTCGAAAGGAGATGATGAAGATATTGCGCTGATACAAAAGTATCTGTTAAGTATCTACATATTTTACTATTATCGAATACATAAGGGATTTATCCGATACGGATGCGTTGTCCTTAGCGAAGTATTCGTGTTTTATAACGAGGAATATATTGTGAGGCATGTTGCATGATAATAAGTTTGGGAAATATTGATAAATACTACTGATATTTCAATACAATCGAAATTCCTGCAGAACAAAGAAAGAAATGAACATCTTAAAGTTTGGGAATTAAGTGGCGAGGTTCGAAAATAAAATTTGGTGTCCATTAAGAAATCTGTGGGGATCTTTGAGAAACACATGATAGGAATCTATTCATTTTAAAACTCAGTTATATGATTATACGTGCCTAAGGTCATGTTGTATTAGCCATGTATAGGTACACTTAAGCATTAGTATTTATCAAACGAAAATGATGGGTTTGAGCATTTTGATCCTTAGGAGCAAAGCTTTAGATGAAAAATGGTAAGATTTTCAAAACACTTGGTGGTCTAGAGCAGATATGATCTCCAACGGTAGGTGGAAGACGTGCGTCCCATGCATATAGGGATTGTTATCAGGGTTATGGAATATCATTGTTTGAGAAACTTGTGTGTACACTTTTCATTGGTAGTGGGTTTGTACTCAAATTCACGGAGGGCTTTTAGTGGTGTAATTTCTTTTCTTTTACTATTATGTAAATAGTATTGGTGAGTTTATACTCAAATCACAATAGAATTAGGACCTTTACTTTAATTGAAATTTGAATAATACAGATGAAATGCCATTTCTTGGTTTTTGAGTGTGATAGAGATAGATAGATAGATAGATGGGTTTCTAGAGAGAGAAACATTTTCCTCAAGACAGATTGAAAATTGGGCTGTGGAAAAAAAATATTTTAAGAGAGAGAGAGAGATGATAGATATGGTTTTTTTTTTTATATAATTTTTTTTAAATATATACATATCTATCACATGGAATCGAATTTAAAAGTTCAAGGGCAAAATGAAACATGTTAAATATGATTTCACTTGGAACTCCATGATGCCCTTTTCAGAACACTTACGCAATTGTAGGTAGCATTCTTGTTAAATTTGTGACAGAAACTGACGAAAGAGCAACACTGAAGCATGTTACAGAATTTGAGCACTAAAATGAGTACATAATTTTTCTAGATTGCAAATTAGAATAAGGGGTAGAGTTCATTGGGGCAACAATGTTTTGACCCTATATTTTATGCAGTCATGAGAATCCAGGGGCGACCCTAGACATTTTGAGGCTTAAAGCAGAAACAATAAATGAGGTTTTTTTTTTAATATTAATAATAATTTTTTTTTAATTTTTTGAAATGCAAAAATATTAATTAAGTTTTTATATTCAAGCTTTTGTTATTATAGTTGAACTTGATGGTAAGAGAGAGAAAGATGGGGGAAGAGAATGATTGAAAAATTATGATGGTAAATTTGAATTTGACTTTTTTTTGGGATTAAGACTTGATTATTAGTAGCTTTATTTTTCCTTTTAGTTTTTTTTTTATTTTTGTTTTCAAAAAATTGAATTTTAAGTCATTTTAATTTCATGGGCTGAATTAATAGGTTCAATCCACTCGAGTTGAAATTTTTTATTTGAGTTTAAATCTAAGTTTTTTGTGGGGCCTATTTCTTATTGATTTAGATTTTTTGTTTGAACTATTACTACACCTAAAAATTATGGGGCCTTCCTTCAAGTAGGGCCTAAAGCCCAAGCTTTATTGACCTAATGGTTGGGCCAGCCCTGTGAGAATCTTTGAGATCTGCTTTTGTCTTTTAACCCTTATAATAATAGATACTCTGTAGGTTAAACTATGCAGAGCTAATGATATCATTATAGTCGGCATTATCACTATTGCTGCATGAATTTTCTTTGTTGCTCATCTTTCGGCTGTCATTGTCTCTGTTTTGATAATTTACCTAGCATGCACAAAAATGAGCTGACTCTTTGGATGTGTTCATGTAAATTCACTTACAAGCTTATATTCATTGTGCTTGGATCATTTATTCAGATCTCCATGTATTGTAGCCCCAAGCTGAACCAACTCTGACTAACTAAATACTCACAATTAAACCAGTACCTGGTTAGCATCAAATTATGTATTTCACACTTGTTATCTTAAGTGAAAGTATAGAATGATGTAGGCCTGCAATAATTATACATATATTGTATGCATCCATCAGGCTAATTGAGATTGGCTTTTGCCTTTAACCGTGGTACTGAGAGAGAGACTACACACATTCATGAAACTATGTATCTATTTATGAACATTATTGGAATCATTATCATTACTGCCATTGGAATGTGCTTTTCTTCTCGTCTTTTTTTTTTTCATTGTTGACCTGACATGCGCTAAATCTGTTTCAGTTATCAGTCAACCTTAAAACAACTTTTTCAAGAATTCGTAAATGGAGATGACTCAAACTCTCAGTTGGCCACGGTAACGATGCGAATAATGCAGGCTCTTCAAATAAATTTGGATGGGAAATCTAAGCAGTATAGAGATCCTGGTCTTACTCACTTGTTTCTTATGAACAACATTCATTATATGGTCAGATCTGTGCGCAGGTTTGTCATAAAGCACATATTTTCAGGTTACTTGCTAAAAGAATCTGCTTCTCTTGTAATGCATGGGAATGCTGGAACTCTTAATTTTGTTGTTCCTAGGTCTGAAGCCAAGGATTTGCTAGGGGATGACTGGGTGCAAATACACCGGAGGATTGTGCAGCAGCATGCGAATCAGTATAAGAGGATCGCTTGGGCAAAGGTGTGGTTCTATTTAGTCGACTCAATGCACAACTGTCGATCTAAAATTGATATGTGGGTTGCAATGTTTACTATTGCTGCTTGAAGTTGTTCCTAAAAGCTAGTTATCGAGATGTGTGGTCATTTACTTAGCACCTGATTCTACATGAAGTTATGAACAGGATTGCATCTTTTGGTTGGTGTTTAATTTGCTTGTGGTGCTTCATAAAACCACTATGCCATTAGATAAAGTACTATTTTTAAGCATGGGCATGCTTGCATTCACTGACACACACATGTGCTCTTTCGCTGTTGTTAATGCCCTTCCCTGTCCCATGTCAGTCCATATGTGAATGTGGTTAGCTTGGATTATTCCAGCCAAGCAGATTTATAACTCATTATTTTGTTTTCAAGTTCCTTCCGTTTCTGCTATAGTACTTTTGGTGCCCCAGATTCTCAATGTTTGTATCATGGAGATCTGGATGCCATTAGGGTTTAGGACTAGTTTCCTCTAGGTTTTATAAAAAGGGCAGATCAGTGCACAAAGCTCTCACACTGCAGAGTCTCAAGAGGATCAGATGTACGTAGTATTATTCCCGCCTGCGGAGAGGCTGTTTCTGCGACTCAATTCCTTGACGCTTTGGTCCCAATGGATCAACTTAACTGTTAAGCCAAGGCCCGCCTTCTTCCTCTTACTTTTATAGTGGGTGATAATGTAATTCTTAAGATGTACATCCAAGTATATACAATTTGTTTCAATGTTGCATATAAAGCTGAGTTCATTGTGCAGCGGCAGAGGAACATCAGGGCCAGGGGGCCATGGCCACCCATCCTGATCTTGAAATAGACTATAGTATGGATTAACTTCATGTCCCTATGTTTTTTTCTTTGGCAAATGATAATGGGCACTGATTTAGATTGTAAAGGAGGGACAGTGGGTGGCAAGCGGACACAAAAAGGGAGAAAAAGAGGAAAGAGAGAAAGGAAAAGAGGAAAGAAGGAGAAACGACCCAACCACCACTCTCTTCTCGTTTCTTTTGCAACCTGACCACCTGACTGGTAACCCCTTCTCCTCTTTTCCCACAACCGGCATCCCCTCCACACCTTCTCCTTGTCGGCATCCAATCCTCTCCCTTCAACCGGTATCCGCTCTTCTCACCTACCACCGTTGGCATCCCTTTCCTCTACAGTTGGCTTTGGCAATCCCTCCCCTTCCAATCATCTTCCTCGAGATGAAATTCTGGATTTGCTCCTATACATGCGTATATGTACTTATGTATGCATCGATTATTTTTAACGATGAAGACGAGATGTGAAATTCTTTTTTTTGTCCCCTTGTTTTGGTTGAGAGTACTGTTGCCCCTAACATTGCCCCTTGTATCTAAAAGGAAGTATTCTTACCTTAGGTTGGTTGGGGAATGAGATAGTAGAGGCAATCTCCTAAGCCATAAGAGAGAAGGGTAGGGGAATACCTTGATTTGACTGCAAGCTCTATGAAGGTTCCTTTGCTTCCTCGCTTTTCAAAGACCAAAGAAAGAGCAAAGGAATGCAGACTCACCTAGTGAGTATATGGATTTCGTGTCTAAGTTTCCGATGAGTATTCGTGGAATTTGCTTGATTGGGGTTTCCTTTTTGAGTGACATATTCAGAAACTTATGATCGTAAAACATCTGAAAATCTGGAATAAGGATATCTTTGGCAACAATTTACTCCTCAAACAATTTTTTTCTCAAGTTAGTATTCAAACCATGCGACATGATTTTGTGGGCGCTTTTTATCATTATTCATCTCCCTTTCACTCTTTTTAAATGACTCATCTCATCTCTCTTCTTCCAATACATTTTTGTCTTGTAAGCCTTAAATGTTTTGCTCTTTCTTGTCAAGAAAATATTTCGCCTCTCTAGGAAAACCATTTTTCTCTCTCACAAAGTATTTATCTCCCCTTCTAGAAAATAATTTTTTTTTATCTCTCGCAAAAAACTAATTTTTTCTCTCTTAAAACCCATCTCTCTTAAAAGTTTCACACATAATCAAGAAAAAAAAACAACAATTAAAAATTAAGATAGTAAGACTCACCTGACACTTCTCTTCCCCACGTTCTGTCTCTTTAAAAACCCGCCACTACCAACCTCCGTCACCACTTAGCCTACAAGTCTCCAACAACCTCACCATCACCCAACCTAATATACTTTTTCTCTGGATTTCTCTTGAAGAACTTGTCAACACATTGTATTATCAACCTCCGTTACCTCCCAACCACCACCGGCTTCCACCATCATCCATATTCACCACCACCACCACCTCCGTCTTCACCAAAAATTGCCAATGGTCATTCATCACTACCATGCATCTACTTATAAACTTCGACACTTACACACATAAACAATACAAGTTCACATATGCGCTTATACATATGCTATATAAGATGGTGTTAATGGTCAATTGGGTTGGTTCAATTTGTGGGTGTGTTGCATTTTATTTACGGTTTTGAGAGTGACCATTTGGTGATCACTTTTGAGCTTTGGTGCTTGGGTTCTTTGCAGAGAAAGAAGGTGAGAGTATGGAGAGGGAGAACAACGAGAGAGGGGAGAAGAATAAGAAGAGAAAAGAGAATATGAGTTATGAGTTACTGATAGGTCTTGGCGGCCCCATAGGCTGTGTTTATGGAATGCGTTTTTATGGGTGGTGTGGTTGGAAAGAAATAACAGAATTTTCGAAACAAGAGAAGAAAATATAGAATTTCTTTGGGATAAAGTCAAGATCAAAATTTCATTTCGAAACTGTCGAAACGTCCAAAACGTTTATGTTTTTAAGGAGATCAAAACGAATTAGTGATGGAATCGAAATTCTAATACTTTGAGGTGTTTCATAATGTTTCAAAATATTTTGTTATATTTCAATACATTTGCACAATTCTTTCGGAATGTTTCAAAGTATTTCAAGATATTTTGGTATATTTCGACCAATGTTTTGAAAAAATAATTCTTAAATTTTTTATTTTTTATTTCATTCTGTTTCCGAAACAGGTCGAAACGTTTTTGAAACACGTCGAAACATTGCCGTTTCTTAGGTGACTGAAACAATGAATCGAAACAAAATTTTGATTCTTGGATAAAAGCAAAGTACTTGGCATCCTTGTGGACTTCAATGACAAAAGGATGTTCCTTTTTTACTTTCTAACTATTGATTGGATAGCTGCTTGTAGTTAGGGGAGTTCTAGTGGTGAAATTGGATTATATTGTTTTTCTTTTGATGAGTTCCCAGTTTGGTTCATTTTAGGTTGGATATCTTGTCCACCTATTATGTTAACCTCTATTTAATCAACGAAAGTTGTTTCTTATCAAAAAAAAGAAAAAAAGTGTTATTGATAGGTCTTGGAGATGGTGAATTAGATGAGGAGAGAGAAAAAGATCGGGGTAGTTGTAGTCTTAGCCATGGAAACACTTAATTTACAGAGGATGGACACCTGTATATGCATGTCTAGATATAGATAGAAAAGAAATATGAAAATAAGTGGGAGAAATTAAGACTCATTGTTCATATGAGTAGTTCTTTTGTGTTTATGCAATTGTGTTTTGTAGTCGAGTTTGTAGAAAGAGAGACGAGATGAGTTATTGAAAGAGGGAGAAGAGGGGGTGGGGGGTAATTTTTACAAACAAGTTGTTTTTTTCTTTTTCATTCGAGTGGTTGGAGTATCACAGCATCTATATAGGAGATAGGGTTCAGATTCTTGATTCTTTTCGTCCATTAGAATAAGAAGGGGCAAGTTTTGGTGAGTTCATAGTACTTATTGTGTCCTTTGAGCAACTTTCAGCCCTATGGGTAACATCTACGGGTAACATCAATTGTTGGTTTCCTTTATGATAGTGTTCTTGTTTGATGATAAACTAAACCTCCATGTTCTTTTCCTCACCTTAACAAGAAAGCGGAAGAGCCCTCCCTATACAACATGCAGTGTTGTTGAATGACGTAGATACACTCTTTATGTAATCAAATTGCATCCTCTCATGCTGAAATTTCCTCTGTTACATCCTTGTATTGCTGAATAATATTTTATTTCTTTGCCTTATAGAAAATTGGTGCCGTCATGTAGTTAAAACCACTAACAGCGGCCCCACAAAAATATCTTTACTTGATGTTCCCAAAATAGTAGGTGCATTCTGAATTACAGTTTTGTTTGCTGTCCTCTCTGTAGATTCTGCAGTGTCTCTCCATTCAGGGCCTAGCCTCATCCGGAGGTGGTAGTGCAGCTGGTGTTGACGGACAAAATAGTAGTGGAGCTTCAAGAACAATCGTAAAAGACAGGTTAATTTCATGTCGCATCCTTCTGGAAATAATCATCGAGTTTTTGACTTGTATACCGCCGTCAAAAATCTCAGCTGAATCAAAATTTGCATTTCGTCATAAGGTTGAAAACATTCAATATCCAGTTTGAGGAGCTTCATCAAAGACAATCCCAGTGGACAGTTCCTGACACTGAGCTGCGGGAATCTCTAAGGCTCGCAGTTGCTGAAGTTTTGCTGCCAGCATACAGATCTTTCATTAAACGATTTGGGTATATTATCTCTCAATTTGCAAATCGAAACTTTCATATATGTTTTAAAGGGGCGTATGATTTTAACTGTACCTTTTCTCTTCTCTCCCCCACCACCAAAAAAAAAAAAAAAAAAGGAAACCCCCACCCCCCAACAACAAAGAACCCAAATGTTTGTGGTATGATGCTTTGTTAAATATCCAAGATGAAATCACTCTGAAAGTTGTGTTCATTGCTTATCATTAATTGAGAAATAAATAAACATGTCATTTCCTCACATCCTAAAAGAGTCCTATAGTGATTGAATATCAAGACCAAGCATATACAATTAATAAACAGGCTACTGGAAGTATACATGTTTCTGTTAATTATCATATTCTGATGATTTTGAAATTGGGTTTTTGATGTCACAGGGCTCTAGTTGAGAATGGTAAGAACCCGCAGAAGTACATCAGATACACGCCAGAGGATCTTGACCGAATGCTTGGTGAATTCTTTGAGGGTAAGACCTTAAATGAGCCCAAGCGGTAGATTTTTATGACTATATTTTGCTGATGGGGTACGCCGTTCTTTCCTTTTGATGCTATGTAATCCTTGGCTCATTAAGGTAAGTTGTTCCATTTCTTTGAGTTATCTTCATCCACTGCGGTGGTGGCGGTACACTCTAGGCAGTGTTGAAATGGTGATCTTTGGTTTTGTATTCACTAGTAATTCAAACTGGGGAAAACATAAAGCGAAAGAAAATAAGTAGTACTCTATGTTTCTGCGTCCTTAACGGTTCTGTAGTCAGCTTACCATTCCATCATCTTGTTCTTGTTCATTGTATTTTGATATCTTGTATAGATGACAACCTCTCTTTTGATTTTTTGGGATCATGATCACAATTCTGATTCATTAATTTTATTTGAAGTGGTGGAAATTATGTTTGGACCCTTTATAGTATTACGGGTATAACAAAAATGTTTATTGAATTCTTTGGACTAGATTTATGTGGATTGTTGTACTCGTAGGTCTCGTTAATTCTTGCTATTGACTCGGTGATTGGAAAAATACCACATTATTTTGGTGCAAAAAGTTTCGTAAGGGTTTTATGGATTTAAACTATGATTTTATTTAAGTGATGGTAATTCGGGACCTATAAGGAACTTAATTCAATACAGTCATTGGATTAATTGTGGGTTCTAAAGTTAGATGAAATTTACTTTTAATTCGATGACTATATTTAGTTAAGTTCCTAAATAAAGGTCCAAACAGCATTGTTCTAGTTTTTACGTCACAATAATTTGTTAAAAAAAAAAAAAACTATTTTTTATATTGTTCTCTACCAAAAATAGGGTGAAAAACCTGGACAAAGATCACATTTGTGTAATAGGTAATGCAAAAAATCAGAATTATTATTAGTTAAAACGGATTAGGGTATTTGCACTTCTTTCTTTGTTTGTTCGATATGAAAACTTTATACATGTAATACTCAATAATCTCTCTCTCATATGTGCACTATAACAGACTTAGCTTCTCCTTTAGTCTGATCCACTACTCTCCACAAAAACCACGTCTAACTACTCTTTACAAGAATTCATTCTCCTCAGAAACAAGATATTTTAATCTACTCTTATGAGTCATACATTTCCTCTATCAAGAGCCTGCATTTTATCCTACTCCGTAAAAAATCTAATAGTCAGTCGCTTCACCACTTTATCATGGGAAAGTCTATTGACTTGTGATATTTTTTGTTTTCAAAACACTGCATCATTGCTCAGTAACGGTTGATCCCACAATCCATTTTGTCCATCTTTAAGAGTTAAATATTGATATTCTACATTGCTCGAAGACTACAATCAGTATCATTAGTCATTAGCTCTAATACCACTTAGGAGATAAGAGGGGCTAGTGATTTAAGGCTTAATATACATGTTTGAAACTCATATCTTCATAACAGCTTAAGATTATAAGTAGTGAGTCCATCTATAATATATTAGGGTATTTTCACTTCTTTGACTATCCGATATGAGATCCCAACATATGTAATATCCATAATCTTCCCCTTATATGTGAATCGCATCGGGTTTAGCTTCCCTTTTAGTTTGATCCACTACTTTTTACAAGAATTATATCTAATTATTCTTTACAAAAGTTCGCTCTTCCAAAAAATAAGATTTTTTAACCAGCTCTTATGGGTCATCATATTCCTATTATTAATGGTCAACTGCTTCACCATTCTTCACCATTCTATCGAAGTAAAGTGCTATGACCCGTAATATTTTTTTTCAAGACTCCGCATCATTACTAGATAGAGTCTGACCCAATAGCTTACCGACCATTACTGTAAATCCAACTCCTAGAACCCATCTTGTCCTTTTTTAAGAGTTCAATATCAACATGCTATACCGCTTAAAAAGTTCAACTAAGATCGTTATTTATTGACTCTAATACCACTTGTTAGGAGATAAGAGGGTTTAGTGATTCCATGCATGATATAATAGGGCATGTTTACTTTTTTGTCTATCCAATGTAAAATTCCCATGCATGTGTTACTGATAACATAAAATGACATTTTACAATTAGACAGACTGGCATGATGGAAGAATGCGTAGCTGGCAACCTTTTTAATTGACATGCCCATTGAGAATCTGAGAGGCTACAAAAAGTGTGGCTTGTAACCACGTTTTTGAAGGATTTGACTTGGATACCAAAGTTTATACTTCTATGGACTAACATATAATTTTGTAAAGTTTAGTCATTAAAAAAGGTAAGAATCGACAATGATATTTTAAGATCGACCTTAAAATACTATAACTTTTTCTGATATTTTCAAGTTTTAAGTAATAAGTTTTTAGAGGTCAAGTTATACTTTTTAGAAGTGAGATTATCGTCAAATACTCCAAAAATTTTAATTTGAACCCCAAAAATGTGTAACTAAACTCCAAAAATTAGTATTTGGCAGTCACATACCGAAAATTACTTTTTTTTTGTTCGAATGAAACGGTAAAAAATTTATTAAATAGTTAAATCTAAAAGAGGGTATGTCACCAAAAATTTTGGTGTCATTTCTTCCCATACATCAATATTTTTCATAATATCTAGCAAGCTGATGCGCTACATAATTTCTTGAACGCCTAATTGTATACACCGAAAAATAAATAAACGTATAAAGAACATATTTTGTAGTGGTACCATAATTTACTCTGCGGAATCTCAAATTCTGAACTTGTTGTACAAAATCAACTCAACTGTTCCCTAATTTCAATTGGAAACCAAATTTGACAGTAAAACCCAATCCAAAAACCTACCAATAGTTAATTAACCAATTGAATTATAATTAATGGGTAATTCTATGGTGCTAATTTTTTTTTTTGGGTACCATATTAAAAGTAATTATTTTTTAAGGTCTAAATTACACATTTTAAAGGTAAAGTTATATAAATATTTTAAGGTTAATCAAGACTTTAACAGTAAACTTATACTTTAAAAAATAATAAATTTTAATACAGTACAACTTACAAAACTCAGACAGAGATCCTTCTCCTGATGATGTGCAAAAGCATGTGTTATTCTCAGATGTGACGTCATTTTGTATCAACACGACGTCGTTTGGAAGCAGTTCATCTGCCGAACGAACACCAGAGGATCTTTACCCCAAAACTGAGCCGCCTGACCAGCCTGCAATTGGACATGCTACTTCCACGTAGAGCCCCGTGCAACCTCATGACTTTCTCTCTCCCTCTCGTTCTTAAATCCACTTCCTTCCTTTCCAATACAAACTTCACTCTTTCTCTCTCGCAGGAGATACCAACTGAATTAGCTATGGAAAAGTACCCGCAAGGTACATGTTAAATCCTGTCTCGTTTGTTTTGCTGATTGATTATTTTCTTTTCGAGTTTGTTGTTCCTGTGAACTGGGTTTTCATTGTTGAGAAATTGTTTGTTGTGTTTGGTTCTATGAAGATAATGGGGAGGCCATAAAGGATCAACAAAGAGAGCAGTGTCCCAAGGAAGCTTGTGAATACAAACCTTCAAAGCCTACGTTAGATGACATAATACCCCATATTCTGAACTTGTGAGTTCTATTTCTCGTTTTCTTGCGTTTTCTTTTTTGGTTTTCTGTTCTAAATTTCATTGTCCTAATAAAAGCTCTAGTTATTACATGTAGACCCATGATATCATGTACCGAATACTACACTCAGCAACTTTGTTGTGACAGAATCAATTGGGGTGCTTTTGTTTCCTTGCTAAAGAAATGAATTGATTAACTTAGTCTCGGTTTGTATGACAAGAAGATGGTGGAAGACAAGATCAACTTTTTGATGTTTTCTTTTTCATTTGATCAACTAACTAAAGCATTATTTGGCTTAGTTGAGTCTTTCTTATTTTATGATCAGAACTTATAGGGAAAATAAGAGGAAATTTATGCTCGTATTCTCTATTCTGGAATTAGATTTGTTGTCAGGGAAAGAGGATGGTGAGATTCAGGATGGAGCCGGTATTCAGCTTAGGGTGGGCACTTCAATTCCGGGACTTAATTAATATTTTTCAATTGATAAGAATATAATAAAAAATTTATACTTATTTAGATAGAGATCAATTGTTGAAAATTAAAAAATCAATTGTAGGCCAATTACAAGTAATTCCAAGTTTAAATTAAGAGTACAAACAAAAAAGAAACATAAATACTAAAATATATGTCAATCATAGAAAGCTCTACTACAATAATAACATACACAAAACAAGAAATAAAAACTTGTTGAGGCTCATAATTTATGAAAAAACTCCTTAGTAAAAAATCATGAGTAAAAAGGCGTTAAAAATTAGCAAAAAAAAGGTTATGGGCGGCATTGTTATTGCCTCACTGAATCTCATATAAAGGCAAGAAATAGCTCGCCGGAGGCTCGCACAGTCACCAATTGCGTATTCTTATCTCTTTGTTTCTCTCTAACTTTCTCAGTCTTTTCTTCATTTTCGTTTAATGTGAATAATCTCATCAGATTAAGATGTTTATATAGGGATTGTTTCAAATTCAAATATTTTCTTACTTTATTTTATGAACATGTTTCTTATATGCTTAGAAAATAATCTTATATTTTACCACATAATAATCCCACTTTTCATCCAATAATAAAAGAAGCTCATAATTTTTATTAAAAAATGTTCAAAAAATTAGTTTCAATGTATCCAAAATATATTCAAACATGTCCGAAGCGTGTCTGTACGAACTGACATGCCTTTTGTATTAGCTTATATGAACATATAAGGGTGGGCACAATAAATCAATCTAAAAAATATTTAATAGTGATATATGTGTATATATAAAAAGGAAGTGAATCTAAGCATGAATTTGTTAAGGCAATAAGGATATGTCGGTAAAACTTCTTTGTGCTCTAGTCCATTCTAATTGGATCTATTTTTTTAATGACCAATATACCTTTAGTGACTCACGTTGGTTTTCTTTCTCCTGTCTTCTTCTGTTGCTTTTCTTATATTTTTTCTTTTTAAATTTTGTTTAAATCCAATGTGTAGTAGTAACTTTTAGGCTACCTTTGATTGCCTCTCTAATTCTACTATAATGAAGGCCAATACAGCTTCCTTTGCATTGCCAACGTGAGTTGTATCATGAAAAACTTCCTCTTAGCAAATGAGAAAATCCATTGGCTGGAGTCCCTCATCGTTATCGCCGTAGTAGCTGTTCTTTGCAATCCATGTGGTTTTGTCAGAATAGGGGTTTCACCTGGGTTGGGTTTTTGTGTGGTGATATTCCCAAATGGGTTGCATTGAAAATGAAGATAGTGTGTAGAAAGAAGGGTAATTTTGTCTTCTTTGATGCTTGTGTATTTTTTGCCCGAAAAATTATTTGGTTGGACCTAACGTCCCATAAGTTATATTTTGTGGACCTACCGTCCCTTTTCCCAAAAAAAATTCCAAAATTTTAAGGGTGGGCCAGGCCGCCCTTGGCCCTAGTGTGCCTCTCTGCCAATGGTGAGATTCTTTTAGTTCAACCATAAAAAAAGTTTTATTTTGTGCTTGAGTTGAGGGTATAAGATACTTTTTCAGTAGCACATGAAATTGCTGGTACAGTTTAACAATTTACAGAAACTGTTAGATTGATTGTTTTTGCTTTGCTTTTGTTAGGAACCATAAATAGGTGCAAAAGTTAACTTATTTGCGTTAATCTCAAGAGTCAAGACCTTGAAGGATGTTGTACGTGCTTTCAGAAATCTGATATCATTGTCTTTCTTTTGCGTGATATGACGATATGGTGTTATTACATAAAGAACCGACACCAGGTTTTCAAAACACAAAATTCTTCCAGTGTTGGGAAGGGAGAGAGGGTGGAGGAGAGTTTCAGAATATGTTTTTGGTTTTCAAGTGTCTTGCACCGGATGCCATAGGGGATTTATGATGAGAAACAAGGGTACTATGAAGAGGCACCCTTTGAAAAAAGATGTGTGTTAAACGTCAATAGATAGTGTTCTTTGGGCATTAAGAGGCACCTCCAAGGATACATGTCTTTTGGACATTTATTCTTTAATAGGGTCGACCCAACATGGACGCTCTTGTTTGAGTTCATTCCCAACTTGATATCCAACGGTTTTCTAATGGGTTACATCAAGATTTTTATCATAGACATCTCGTTTGAGCAGTTACAAACTTAACTAGTAAGCTACACAACTTGCAATTGATTTTGTGTGGGAGGACACAGGTTTAACTCCATGAATAATATATCTTATGAAGTCAAACACATGATAGGGCTCTTTCAAAAAAACGTGTCTCCCTGATATGAGTCTAAGTGTTGTTTTAGTCTTTTTTTGGTCACTGACCACATCAGGCAACAAGTTGATTTGATGTCTCTTGGCCTCTTGTTTCTTATGAGATCTTCAAACATATATATGGATACATAATCCACAAGTTGCTATCTTTTGTCTTTGCCCTCTCTCCTTTTCAATCAGGGAGGTGTTCCCCCTCATGTTTGTCCTCATAAACTTGTCAAACTTTGGTAATACTAGAAAAAAGGTACGCAAAATGCATTTAATTGTTACCCAAGTTGAAAAGAAAAAAAGACGAATTCAGAAGTTTCATGCAATCCTACTTTAGGGAGTCACATGCAGTTTATTTTGAGCAAGTGAGGGAGGAGCAGTACTATTGGGGTATAATTTGGGGATTCAATGATTGTGGCCACGAAGGATCAAAATTTCGTTTCGATGCATTGTTTTGGTCACCTAGGAAACAAAAATGTTTTTACGTGCTTTGGAAACGTTTTGATCTGTTTCGAAAACAGAATGAAAAAAAATAAAAAATTTGAGAATTTATTTTTTAAAACATTGGTTGAAATATACCAAAATATCTTGAAATATCTTGAAACATTCCGAAATAATTTTGCAAATGTATTGAAATATAACAAAACATTTCAAAATATTATGGAACACTTTGAAGTATTAGAATTTCGATTTCATCACTGATTCGTTTCGGTCTCCTTGGAAACGGAAACGTTTCTGATGTTTCGACCGTTTCGAAACGATATTTTGATTAGGGGTGTCAATCGTGGCGTGTTCGTATGATCCACATGTCGTGTTATTCGTGTCGTGTCATTGTTATTCGTGTCGTGTTTGTGTCAAGACCTACGAAAAATAAAATCTATTTAATGTGTTCTGAGTATTAAACATTAGTCTAGACTATTTATTATGTGTATTTTATAATCGTGTCAATTTTATAATCGTTCGTATCAAGGGTCAGAGCTGACACCCCTCATTTTAATCCTTGGTGGCCATTGGATTATCGGTGGGTCTCAATGAAGTTCACTATTAATCTAATTGCCACAATGCATTAAGTCTCAATAGCTTTAGTGATTGTGGGAGACACCAAGTGTAGGTGGCTGGTTTTGTGGGAAATGAACAATTGCATTTGATCAGGTGTGAGAAACACCAAAAAGACCAAATATAGCTCTCCCTTCATAATAGTATTCCATACATCATGTTAAAAATGTTTGGCACATGCTCTCCAACCTTCCCATAAATCTATGCAGACTCCTTGCTTTGGCCTTTGACATTCTTCCATGCCTTTAGCTTATGCAACTCTAATTGAAAAGAATAAAAAGAGTTTTCTAAAATTTGATCAGAAATTATGATGGAAATCTGAGCGGCATGGAGAAGGGTTCCCTAGTAAGATCTATATGGGTAGTATACTTTAATACATCATACTATCATAGTATGTGGTTATGAAAATTAGACTCTGATGAAACATTGCTCATTTTTTGGCTGTCTCAGATTATGGTTTGTATATTTTCTATACTTGATTCTGTTGTAGTGTAGCGGGGTCACTCATTCGGTTGTTAAAATTGGGCCCAATAACCTTGAATTTTTGGACTCAAACCCGAGGGCAGACTCTTTGTGTATATAATGTCAAATGTTAGGTTTGTTCCTGGTCTACCCCTACTAGACCCTCGTTTATAGCATGGTAATTACATAATGCAAGGTGTACGCGTTTGTCTCTTGTTAATGAATACATTTTGCACTTGTCAAGCATAATTTAATCTAGCTTCACTCATCAGTCATAGTCCCACTGATTCTCTTCTGCAATTTAATATTAATGGTTTCAGATATGGATCATGTGCTAAGCCCAAAGATTTTGAGATCTATTCTCCGGATGCAACCTTTGAAGACCCCCTTATGTGTGCACATGGGTAAGCCTGATAGCACAACCAAAATGTTTTTTTCAATATGTCTCACCATCTGGAGAACTTCTTTGTTATAATGTTTAGAAAAAGCAGGAAACATAATTAAGTGATAGAGCCATTGAAATGATCCCTCTGTTAGAAATATAAAATATCACGATAAAAAAGCCTTGTTATTGGGGTTAGAAATATAAAATACCAGGGTCAGAAAGCCTTGTTATTGGGGTTTGCTCTATTCTAATGTGTTTAGATTCAAAAGTTGGATGCGTAATTGGGAAAACAAAACAGGAAATGAATTTTTGTATCTTTAACTTTTAACTAATATTGGTATAAATTTGGTTGGATAATTATACAATTTATAAGACTCAGACATCTCCTATTATGCTTTACTTCAGTTATATAAACATAGGATGGGACATTTAGATTAGCGATGACACCATTGTTTCTTTTTTTTGAAGTGAGCATTCTATTGAATGGTGGGTTCCAAGCATGTTTCTTGCTTGCATATCATGAGTCTATCAATCCTGGTAGTTGCTTATAATTTCTTACCCTTGCATGTTGTGCTATCGGGAATTTTACCTTTTATTGCAGGATAAAGCAGATCAAATCATCATTCTATTCACTTTCCAAGGTTGTAAGGACGTAGCAATCTTTTCATTGTACTCTATTTGATACCTCTTATATTGTTTTCTCTACTGAATAGGGAATTTCTGTTGGTAAGAAAAATCTGACTACAGACAATTTTGGGATGTACTAACAATATTTTGAAGTAGAGTTGTTTCGTGCTTTCAGCTGCTTAGATCAAAGGATGGGAATTGACTTTATTTACTACTAAATTTCTAGAATGCAGGAACTTCATGGACAAATTGATCCATTTTGTTATTGTTTCCTTGTTGGGCCTGATATACAATGTACTGCCATTTTATATATGTCATAAACCTCTGAAGTACACACTATGCAATTATGCATATATAGTTTTTGACACCATTATTTGATATTAATGGATAAAGTTCTCTCTGGACTGTTGGGTAACTCGCAAGATAGTGATGTTGTTGTTAAGCCCAACTCTGCCTCCACGTCTATGCTGCTAATACCATTGAAGTGATGCATGGGGATGCTATGCATGATAGAGTTCTGATATGTAGCCAAACCTATAATCTGAAGGGCAACTTTTGCACCGAAGTATAATCAGAAGACTACACTGCAAAGTTCATACACAATAAAAACATTGTGACATTTGGTGAAATTTCGTTTTTCTTTAGAAGATGAACTCTGAATGTACGCAGATTTCAGGCCATTGTATTTTCTTTTTTCTATTACATCAGTTAGTTGCTAAGTATGGTGGAGTCTATCTTGTGTTTGGAGATTTTATAACATGGGATTGCTGTAACAGGTAATAACAAAGTCTATGTTTTCTATCTTCTCAGGTCTTCAGTGAATCAAGGATCGTTGAATATAGCATCAAAGAAAGTATGATTTCACATGGAAAAAAAGAGGTTTGCAGTATATGCTCCTACTTATATTCTCAGAACTTATCTGCACGGCCAAATTTTGCATGTTCTACTTAGTTTTATAAGTTTTAACTTTGACTAATTGATTCAGATACTTATTGACAACAAGCAATACTACAAATTCTTGGGAAAAGATATAAATATGATATCACTCATCAGGCTTTATGTAGAGGAAGGGAAAGTCGTTCGCCATGAAGATTGGTATGAATTCATTTACTGATATTGTTCTAAACTAGTCCTACATAGTTCTTGTACTTGACAAGAATTCTTAGTTTTCCAATGCAATTTTCTTAGTGGCAACTATTCTAAAAATTAGTTTTTTCAACTCTGCAAGTACATACTGTTTAATCAATTCAATCGAGGAGAAAATATAGATTACAGTCTTATGGTTTGATCCAGTGACATTACTTTCTATTACGCCTGTCAATGGATTGGATTCAAGTAATGTTTTGATTAGCTTATACAGATCTATCTTTGAACTTGTCTTTGGTTAAATAATACAGTTCTATCTTTGTACTTGTCTTGTATTATAATGTTTATAGTAATTTTCTTGCATTTCCCATATTAAATGTATGCAGGTGGGACAAGAAGCCGCTGTTGAATAGACAGACTGTCAAGCTACCACTCTTTGGCCGAATCATAGAGATTTCTCGTAGGGGTGCAATGTTGGCAACTCATGCGATGATGAGGTTTGGAAAGGATCCAACTCTGTAAAATCACTTCAAGGAACGAATATTTATTAGTGTTCTGCTCCATAATTTTGTATATACATGTGGAATTGCGTTTGTTGTATTTCTTAAGATTGTAATTAAGTGAGCCAAGATTGGCTTAGTCGGTCCCGGGAAACTTTGTTTTTGAATGGGGCATGCCAGAAGAAATAGTGACTTGGACTGTTGTGAAATATTGTTGAAGCATGAAAGAATTATACACCTTGTATAAATTCAAATTTTCCAATTATTTTGGCCCCATGTATACATATACTATGCATTGTAACATTGTTTTGCAAATCTCAACAATAGGATGACTCTTGCTAGACTTCTGTTGTAGGGACTTCTAGAATTTTGTAAAACAAAATGGATAGGATGACACTTGCAGACTACTATTGTTTTAGAATTTTTTATACAATGATGTGAACACGTATATTTTTTTCACTCATAACAAAGTACTGTTGATATCGTTGCATTTTGCCAAAATGTTACTATCACATCATTAGGTATGGTATTTCTTTTTAAAGATGTGATTTAAGAATTTATTTTTTTTTAATCGGCCATTTTTCGTTCAGTTTCAATTACATTAGTTCACTCTTTACAGAATACTTTTGATGTTAGGGACATATCATCCGAGTTACTGGTGGCAAGGTTGAACTCTTTAGATGCAGTATCTTACGGTTACAAATATAAAACTCTAGTGTATGTAGTTACTCTATGGTGGTTATAAAACTAAGAATATGTAAAGAATAGAATTGTAAAGAGATAAGAGAATATAAAATTCTAGAGAATTTGAGTATGTTTGGGATGGCTTATAAAGAGACATATATGTCTCTGATGCCATGAAGTTTTATGTAATTGTGGCAAGTCATACAAGCAACAACAATAAACATTTGTTTAGTGAAATCAAAACAGAGCATTTGTTGTAAAATTGGAAATTTTTTCTTTAATACTCAAAAACATCATTCAATCACATTCTTTAATGAAAAATGTGCATGATTGAACAATTCCTCCTTTCCATGAGGTTTTTCCCCTCTACAAAATTCGGGTAGATAATATTTCGTTTCCTTATAAGGAGTAAGATAATCATCCATATTAAAGAAGCTAGCGTCTACCACATAATATTTTCCTAAAAAGGACAACAAAATCATTAGTTATTCTATGTAGTTAAGAATGCAAAAAAATTTAATCAACACATTTTTTACTTATACCTAAAGGTGGTTTTGAAAAGTTTAAATGTCTATTACGAATGCAATGCAGTAGCACTTTAGAGTCATGAGCCGTGTTTTCTCACACAACATTGACAAATGTGAAAACCATGTTAAAAGAATATGATGTCAAGACGGTCTGCGTGCATATCGTCTTCCTACCTCTAAAAGGAATTTGTTTTGAAGGAAAAACATGAGCGCTAACATGTGTGTCATCAATTGCCCCTATACAATCTTTGGAATATAGATAGTATTTAAGATTCAATCTGATCTCTTAAGGGATGTAATTGAAATTTTGATGAGGCTTGATGATTTCCATTAACAGTTTGGCCATACCTAATAAAACATAATTGAAATGTCAACATATTGTTTCCCCAGAATGTTGAAATCACTCTTGCATCATTCTATTTTGCTCATTGTAACCAATAGTGATTAAAAATATAGCCAGCTTCTCTTGACTTGATACGCTTCTGCTATCACACAACAAGTTCTTTTTTTTCATTAACTCGCGCAATGAAATAAACACATGCTTTTCCATTCGAAATTATTCAAGGGATACACGATCATGGCCATTAAGAATTTCTAACACATATTGATGACCGGTTAGGGAAGAAGCCCTACACGACATTTTACTCATGTACATTGTAGCCAGTTTTCTCAAAAGTTGTATGGCAAGTATGGTAAGACATGTAGTTTTCAGATTCGGTTTGCACTACAAATCCAAAGCAATGAAAAAAATATAAGCATTGACATTTAGATAAATTTTAATATCATATGTCTATCCAAGAGTCCAACATCAATATAATAAAAATCCAAAATTCATCAAAACAAAAGCTCAAGTATTACCATCACAGTAAAGCTTAGTGTTCAAATAAGCTCAAGTAACAAAATAGTCATAGATCGGATAAAAAAAACCAAAATAGTCATAGTAAAGAGTAGTGTTCAAAATAGACAAAACATTTGAAACTTTATCTAAAAAAAGCACCTAAACAAGTCCACAATAGAAAATAAACATCTAAATTTGAAAAGACACCCTACTGACTAGTGTTCCCTTCGTCTCTCATGTACTCCAACCATGCATCAGGAACACCAGGTTCAAGAAAATTCGTCGATGTTTTCCTATTGATAACATCCCAAAAAAGAACAAGAGCATGTCAATACAATGGGCTACCATATGGAACAAGGTCACACATTTTTTGAATCTCTTGCATGCATTCCTTGATTATGGATGACGTTGGTGTAACAGTGTAGTGTATTGTCTTGCACAACTCTGATGGTTGTTTGTCCAATCGTTCTCCCCCACTCACATTTCGATGGCGCTCTGAAGATGTAGACCCATCACGTCCGTGATGTATCTGATCATCTGAGTCACTACCTTCCTCTCTTGCTGGTTCAACTCTACTAGGAATCTGACTTTCACAAGATGTGTCTAAATGTAAGTCATGATAGTCACAAACATTGGTTGTAGGAGCAAATACAAGGTGGGGTCCTTGTGAAGGAGCCCATGAATGCTCCCCGGTTGCGATTGTACCGCTAAAAATTCTATCTAGCATGTCAGCAAATGGTAGCGGTTTCCTACGAAATTCCTTACAATCGGGATTTGCCTGTGGTAAAGGAAAAAATCATGACCATAAATTTAAACAAATAACTCCTGCAATATTTAAATTGACCTAATTAGATGTTACCTCAACAGATATATTCCATGTCTGGTCATCACACAAGACACCTCCTGTTATAGGGTCAATAGTCACTCTTGTATGACTGGTCAATTTGTGCCATGACTTCCATACATCCTTAGTAATAGCAAAGTGATTCTTCAATTGCTTTTGGTCATATATGACATTTTCCTTTGCTGCAAACTCATCTATAATATTCTTCCAACCTCACTTGTTAGAACTAGTAATGGGCCGATTCCCTTTATCCATCTCTTTAACACAACTTAAAAAAAAGTCGTATGTCTTTCCACAGTCCAGTTTGCTTTGTCTTTGTCATTCCTAGAACTACTAGAAGCCATCTAAAGTAACATCACAAAATACATAGGTTATTAGCACAACACATATAATAATAACTAAACTGAACAAAGTCTTGTATAAATTTCGTACATCTTTTTTTCTACAACATGGGCATGATAGTACTTAATATGATGATGAAGGGACATAGGAAGCTAGAAATATGAATATGATGTGGTTACCAATCTCATTTAGATTCTTTTTCCCCCTTTCCCCTTTTTCATTCTGTGGTAGATAAAGAAGGAAACCCATGTCTGGTAAATCAAGGACTATCATCAACTGGATGTTGTGTATGGAGGTGGGGACACAATGCAACTAGTAAAAAATATTCAGGCACAAAGATGTTCACATTGAAAAACATGACCCCTTAAACCACAAAAATCAATGTTAATCCGAAATGTTTGTTTAATGCCTGTAGGCTGTAGCTAACTACGTTCCTGTCAAGGTACCTCCAGTAGTTGATTTCATCAACAAAGTTATTTAATACTATGAGTGGAGGAAATGTTTTATCTAATAAATTTCCATTGAGACACAATTAGCTGCTTAGTGCCTCACAAGTAATACAATTGACCAGCCCATATAACCTTGTGGCAAATACAACTTCTGCTTTCTATTCAGTGTTCTCTTGGTGATAGCCGCAATGGAGAGTTGACATCAAGCTAGCAAAGACTTGGTATTCCATTGGTTGGGGGGGGGGAGAGAATCATTTAAGGAGGCACACAGCACCGTGCATGGCCCATATCAGAATTGTTGAGATATATTAAAAAATATGTAAATATGCATCTATTTTAAAAAATTTTGACAAGCCACACTCTACTTTTTTTTAGGAATCTGCTAGCCAAGAGAGCTATGAGGATCTAAAAAGAATTGAGTGGACTCACACACAAGCACAAATCAAATACAAATTTTCTAAGAGGCATTTTATCAAATGGTTTATAGGAATGAGCACTCCATTAAATTTGCTTAGTAGACAACATTATCATATCATTTATTATGATAGAATTTGGTACAAACAACTCTCAAATGCTAAAATCGCATTCATCTAATAACATAATACAACCCTAACAATAATATAGCAGTGCATTTGGTAGAAATTTAGGTTCCCAAAAGAATAAACAGAGATCAATAGAGAGAGAGAGAGAGAGAGATAAATCTATCATATATGTTCCACATAATATACAAATCCAAGAAAAACCAGACGAAATAGAAGTTGAAAGAAAACATGATGGGTTCATACTTGTTCGAAATAGACTGGGTCAGGTCTGCAACAACTAGAAGAATGGAGAGAGAAGGGAGTCGTCAAGATATCGCCGGTCATCGCCTAACTCTTCGGCATCGTCCTCATCGATGGTCACCAAAACAAAAGAAGGGTTGTTGACAGACCCATGAGATGAGTTATCGAGAGAGTCGACGGGGTCGGGAGAAAAAAAAATGAGATAGAAGTGGTTGGGCTGAAGTGATTTTGAATAAGTAAAAGCCTTATTTTTTAAATTTTACTTTTGGGCTTATTTAAGTGGTAAAATAGTTTTTACTTTTTTAAAAGTACTTCTAATAAGTTATTCCAAATAGTATTATTGTTATTTTTTATTTATGAAAGTACTTACGATAAGTTAAAAGTCTAATAAACACTTTTTTTTTAAGTGACCCCAAACACACTCTTGGTTATATTAAATAGATAAGGTGATGGCTTATCCACTTAATCATAATATTTACTTCACTCCCAATTGGATGACTATTATGCTTAAGATAATATGTCTCGTTAAAACATTGTTAGGAAAAATGATTTAGGAAACAAACCTAGCGAAAGAAAATGAGTAAATATTTTGATGAATCTTAGAATAGTATTGGACACACTAACGTTGTCTCATTAAAATATTGCCAAGAAAGACCTAGTGGGGTGAAACCTAAACGAAGGAAAAAGAGTACAACGTGCAAAGTATCCTATATCTTGATATGGATCCTCCCCTCGATGAAATCATTTCCTTGATTGTAAATCAATTGTATTGGTCACACACCCAACCCATTCCTATGTCACAAACAATTTTTTGAATGTTGATGGTGGTCAAACTTTAGTGAATAGATCTGCAAGATTACGCAATCTAGTGGTTTACTACAATTTCATGACTCTGCTGGAGTTCATGAATATATAAAATTTTGGCGAAATATGTTTGGTTCTATCTTTTTTAATAAGTCCTCATTTGATTTGTATAATACAAGTAACAATATATTTACATAACGTTGTTGGTGAGTCTGAAATCAGAAATAGTTTACAAGAGTCTTGGATGTGATGGATTACAGACCATAGCCATAAAAATTCACGACGCAATCATGGAGTGCAAGTATCTCAGAATAATTGGAATCTATAGAAATCAAAGTTTGCTTGGTGAATCACCAAGAAATCATTATGTCACCATATTTGAACACATGCCCACTTTGTGAACGAGCCTTGTGGGGATCCGATAGATATCTAGAATCTGCATATCTTATTTAATGTGGACCATTGACTGATTGCTTTGAGTATAACAAGCCTAATTTTGTAGTTTAACGAAGGTATCGTAAGACATGTTTTATGTCATTCCAATGTCATCGAGTTGGCATAGAACTAAATATTGTTAACAAGTTGACTGCAAATCTTATATTAGGTCTAGTACATTGTGATAGGTATTACAAAACACCTATTACACTTTAAGTATAGTATTTCAGGATCAAAAAGCATTTCATTATCATTTTTAGGATGAAAGTGATCCTTATTGACATCAAGGGAACATATGGCTATTGGTTTACGCAACGAATATATTTTATTCATGTTAAACTGCTTCCAGACCTGTTCGGTATAGGTTATTCGATGGATAAGAATTTCATTTGACGTATGCTAGATCTGCAGGTTGAGACAATACTTTGTTTTCCCAAGATATTTCACCTCAAATTCCTTTCTTCAAATATTCAACAACTTTTATTAACTATTCAAAAGTTCTAATCAAATTCATATCATCAACATATATTGTAATAATGACAAATTTTGATTTTGATTTTTTTATAAATACACAAGGGCATATGAGATTATTAACATACCCTTTCTATATCAAGTACTTACTGAGATGGGTATACCACATTCTTTCAAATTATTTCAATCCATACAAAGATTGTCTCAACTTAACATATTGAGTATATGCTTTGTTGTTTCGATGTGTTTACTGTAGACAATTTCAATCATTCAGAGAATTCATTTATATATTAATATTTAATATCCCATATAAATATATAGTTCATAGCATAAGACACATGTCAAATTACGAGTAGCCTAGCAGTGTGGTGTTGGACCTGAACGAACCGTTGACTTGGATGTAAGGAGTTAGATCCTCTCTGGTATCTGTCGGGCTTAACTAATACCTATTGCTTGAGGGTGATTTTAGATATCTAAGATTTACTCTCACAGTGATGTATTCAAAGTGGCCTTGGAGAGGTTTCTTGTTAATAAAAAAAAAAGACGCATGTCGAGTCCTTTCGAGACTGTTAGACTGATAAGATATCGAAGTAGAATTGCATCTATTAATAGGTGAATATGCTTATTCCTAATCAATCAAGGGTCTTTGCAGGGAACTTTGTGCCACTAAACATGAACATTTTGTTTTCATGTAAATACTCACTTATAACTATAGGCTTTACATCTTCATGTGTTTGGACTATGGGTCCAGTTTAACAACTTCCAGTGTTTAGGACTATAAGTCCACATTTACATATTCAAGTGCATTGGATTACAGGTCCAAATATACTATAACATTTCTTCCACATTGCAATCATTTCTATGTCAATATTTAATCTAATAATAAATGGTTCATGATCATAATCTTTTAAGATTTCAGTAGCTACTACAAAACAAAAAGACATCATTGATCATTTTGTTCAGTCACATAGCTCTTGTAAGCATGCATTGTTAGTAAAAATTTCTTTATTTGCAAATATTTGTCTCTCTTCAAGAGATGTATCTCTTCGGGGACTCTTTCCTCTTCAGAGGCTATTATTTGAAATATGTGTGTGCATGTTTATTTCTAATTCAACAACTTATCAAGTTGTATGTGATTAGCCTCTTCCGGAGAGCTAAATGTTTTGAACCTTAGGTCAACAATCCTTTAAGTGCGTAGTGCAAGAAACCTCACATTTTTCTTTGGTATGTACATAACTTATTTTTCTTTCTCTTCCCCTAACGGAGGAAAGAGTGTCTCATTTTTCTTTGGTACGTACATAACTTATTGAGATCTCATTAATTTCAAGTACATCTTCCTTTGCAGGCGATACCTTTTCAGGAGATGTTAGTTTACTAATTTTAGATTGATCGGTATTTCTGTTGCCTATTTTGTGGTTGTAGCCTCTTTGGAAGTGTCAACTTCTTTATACAACTTTAATCGTATGTTCTTTTTAATCTCTTCAGGGCAACTTCCTAAGAATTTCCTTTGTTTCTTCCTCTAATGGGGAATCTTTTCTTTTGCTACGTCAAGTCTTTCACGCTTTAACTGTAGTTTAGGTAAATTCATTGGAAAATGTTTTATAAACGAAACAAAGAGATATTTATTTCATATATTAGTATGCTAGAAAAGAATAATAATCTTAACCTTTTAATAAGGTCTAATGTATTGTAAATACTCTATTAAAAATTTTAAAAGCACACATGAAACGTAATGCTAGTTTAATTTTACAAAATTTAGGCTTAGAGTATTACTTCAAACAAAATCTTAAAATCAAGTCACCTATTGCAATTGATTATCTGATAATATTGATTTAAGTTAGAAAGATTAGAAACAAAGTTCAACTTGTCTGAAAAATAGACACATTAAATCTTTTAAATGGTTCAGAACACCAATGATAATAGATTGACATGTTTTTATAATTTACAAAACTCACTTGAAATAGCTCACAGTAATAAACAAGTTAATGATAACTTACTTCAATAAAATCACACCTATATTCGAGTAATTGAAATTCAACCTCAGTTCTCTTATCCATAAGCAAATCCACACACACACACACACGATTTTGGCTTACTAAGGCACTGATATTTTATATGCAAGACTATATATGTTAGCAACTGTAATCGACATAAATCAACCTTGAACTTGTAAATAACATCAAATATTAAGGGCATGACTTGATAATCAATTTATTTTATGAGCAATACATGGGCAATCAATTATCAAAAGATTCTCCTGGTTCTTTGGTAGTCCCATGTGAGTTCATTATTATTCAAAGTTAACCTTGGATGTCCAAAACAACCAAAGCATAAAATTTGGGTTGGAGCATTTCAAGTTCATCACAACATGCGGTTCAATTGTTCTTACAGTAAAAATGTTATAAACGAGTAACGAAAGCAAGAACTTCCTCTAATATAGGCTTTTGGCATGAGATAGTAAAGCAACAATGAGATTTCTTCCACATAATGACATACGCCTTTAAAACTTATTAGATTTCTTCCACATCTTCAAAGTATCATCAATATAGAATTTTTAATAAGCAACATACTATTGGTTCTTCAAGAACCTTCATTCAATGAGTACAAGACACTAAAATGTAAGAAAATATAAAATCAAGGAAATAGAGTGCAAGACACAATGTATTGTAGAGGAATTAGCTCTTCAAGAACTATATAGAGTTGATCTTCAAGATCAATATATTTTTCTTTATAACCGTTCAAAAACATTCGCTTCAGGGAATGATTTATTTCATATCGGATGAGAATGGTCATGTTCCTCAAAAGTTCATCATTTTCTTTTGTCACGCAATATAAACTGACTGTGAATTTATTCTTTTGATGTGATACTACTGGAGCACATTAAAATCATGATATGTGAAATATATTTTCCACCATATATTCTCTAGGATTTATTTTTTTCACATAGTTTCAAGTATGGGCTAGTCTTGCAACTTCAGGTGAATTAAGTTTTTAGGAGAATTATGGTCTGTAGGACCTCATTTGTCTCCTTTGAAATTCTCCAAATAATATAGGAGTTTTTACCAATAGATACTTAATTTATTCTTCAAGAATGTGGTGATGAAAGATAATGATTATATTTGTGCAATCCTTTAAGAATGCTTAATTTCCTTCTTTAATTAAATCTTCTGCATCAACCAGAAAACTTAAATCTTCGATATTCAAGGTTTTTTATAAGGTTCGACATTGTTTGAGAATTATATGTTGTATGACAAAATGCATCACATTTTGTCAATACATGAACATAATAAACACTTCTAGAAAAACAAAGCTACTATAGGAAATAGAAATCTTGTTTCCAAATGTATAAGCCATATGACTAATTTATTTATGAAAAAAAATCAATATTTATCAAGAGGCATTTTAAATTTCTTAACATCCTCTTATCACCAAATTCTAAAAATATGGCAAGACCAAATAAGTGTAAAGTCATTAGTATCAACAATTTAATTTGAGTCCACCGGTGTCTAGTGAGTCAAAAAAAAAAAAATTCTATTGATTTGATATAAGGGATTAAGGACTTATAAGAATTGAATGGAAACCACAGTGTACTGAATTACATAATTTCTATATGCTACAAAGGCAATAGTATGATATTTCAACCAAGGATCCAGAATCAGTTTATCACTAGGATGAATTTCTTTATTTTTTATCAAAATTTCAAGGACTAACATACTGCAGATGAATATTCACGCTCATATGTCTGTTTGACATGCATATGAAGACTACAAGAAAAAAAAAATAGCAATAGTTTTGTTTCGACGCGGCTTCGTCGCAATAGTGTCGAGGAAAACATTTGGCGATGAAATATTATTTCATCGGCGAACCACACTTTTTGGCGACGCAAAATAAACATCGCAAAAAATAAAAAACACATCGCTAAAAGTATATTTTGACATCGCTGCGGAAAATAATATTAACTAAGTTAATTAATATTCTGTAATGAAAATAAACCATCGCAAATAAGATTGCATTAATAAAAATATAAATGTTTTGGTGACGCAACCAAAACATCACGAATAAGTAGATTTCGCGACGACAATTCTAACTGTCGCCAAAAATAATGTTTGTACATTTTTTCACGATGCATCTATTTTTGTCACAAAAAAGTTAATTTTTTTTTAAAAATAATACATCTTAAACAAAAGCTTTCTAATATAATTTGTCACATGTTTTCAATCAATAAGAAATACTAGCAATACCTGTCACTTATTTTTCAACCAAAAACCAACACAATTAAGACATATCACCTATTTACCAATCAACTCAACTAATGCCAAATACCAAAACAACTAAAATACACAATACCAATACCACAATAACATCATAAGTAACACTTGTCATAAACAAAACTTATACAATTCATCAAAGGCTCCAATGTATCCAACAGTTTTACCCACAAGTTTTCCAAAATATTTAGTTACATGACTAAAGTTAATTCTCTAGTTGAATCCAATATTTTATTATCCATCTGTTACAGAAAAAAAATACATTAACAAATCATCAATCACTTTTCCCAAAATATACATATACATTCAAATATAAAATTACCTAATTAATCTTGTCTCAATCTGGGATCTGCAACGACACATTATTTGTTCCTCCAAGTTATTTGGGACTAGGTCTCATTGGCCGACCGGTCTCGGTGGCCACGTGTGAAGTTTTTCACAAAGTCGCACCCAAATGGGCGTTTTCGAAGGATTTTCGGCTAATACTTATGCGTTATGTACTCAAAGTCACAATCCGGGATATGTAATGACACACCATTTGTTCTTATAAGTTTGTTGGGACTAGGTCGAGGTGACCGACCAGACTCAATGGCCACTGGTGAGGTTTTTCATGAAGTCACACCCCCAAAAGGGCGTTTTTGAAGGATTTTAGGCTAATACTATGATGCACTCAAAGTCACAATCCGGGAATCATAATTGTTTTTCTTGGAAGGGAAGATATATGTGGATTTTTCCTCAAGATAACACACATGAAGTGTAAGACACTACCTAGAGGGAGGGTGAATAGGTTTCTAAACTTCAAGCTTTTTTTTTTTGGTCAATTTTAAACTTTAAGCTTAAACAATCACAATTTAAAACATATTACTACCACAATTACCTCTTCTCACAATGATTAGTCAATTAATAGTGAGGACCCCTTTTTAACCACCACGACCTAAAATATTCATGTAGATTGATATATTGATTTTATCAATTTGTTGATTAACACTCAATCTCACACGGTGAACCCAATCCAATGACCCAAACCCTTTGTTGCACAACTATGGATGATTATGATATTCAAACATTCAATCAAACATATAGTGTACGTGTGTTCTCAAATTGTAAGTGTGTATGAAAATAGGATAAAGAACACAAGCAATTCCTAAGCATGTAACTTATAATGCCCCCATCACACGAGCACGTTATAATTAGCATTTAAGGCAGGCACGTTCGGACGCGTGTGCCTTACTATCTGGATACGTGTTTTCAAATTTCAAATTCTTGGGATTCCGTCTGGATACGTATGCAAATCCCGTCCTAACGCATTTTCCAAAAGGTCTCCCAACATCCTGACACTTAGAAAATTTTCAAGGAGTTTAAAAATGTTGCGTATGGACGTGTGTGCCTTATAGTCCGAACATGTTTTCCAGTGTGCTCTTATTTTGACACTTAGAAAAAATTTAGTCCTAAAATTCTTGAATCCCAGACTTAGTCAAAGTTTGCTTTGACTCAAAAATAAAGGACAAACTACTACAATCTAAAACATAGAAACAACACAAGCATGAAATGTGAATCACCCCCAACCTAAACATTACAATGTCCCCAATGTATAATTATACAGTTAAAAAGTTCGTAGATGAACATACCTCACGCCGCATTGCACCAACCTAAAAGAAATAAGATCTAAAAAATTGTTAAAAATAAAACTACTGTACTATACAACAGTTGGGTTGTTTCAACAATGATTATTCATAATGGGGATTCACCAACCCGATGGATTTCACTTCCATGACTCCCCTTCCATGAACGACTTTAAGCATTGGCCATAAACTTTAAAAACAACCTCGTTCTTAGAGTTTTCAATCTCTACCGCCCCATACGGAAAAAAACTTCTTTGACAATAAAGGGACCAGTCCATCTAGATCTAAGTTTTTTGGGAAAACAAGTGTAGTCTAGAATTATACAAAAGAACTTTTTGTGAAGGCTCAAAAGTATTTGTCAAAACATTTGTCTTGAAATACCTTCATCCGTTCTTTCCTAATCTTAGAATTCTCATAAGTTTCATTCCAAATCTCATCAAGTTCATTCTCTTACAATTTTCGTAAAGAGCTAGTTTTGTCAAGGCTAAAGTTAAACATTTTAATGGCCTAATAAGCTTTGTGTTCCAATTCCACAGGTAAATGGCAAGTATTCCCATAAATCAATCGGTATGGAGACATGCCAATCGGGATTTTATACACAGTGTGGTATGCCCATAACTCTTCAGTTAGTCTTAACGACCAATTCTTGCGATTTGGATTAACTGTTTTCTCCAAAATATGTTTGACCTCCCGATTGGCAAGCTCTACTTGCCCACTTGTCTTTGGGTGATAGGGAGTTGCAACTTTATGGGTAACACCAAATTTTTTCATCAAAGCTTCAAATGATTTGTTACAAAATTGCAGTCTGTCATCACTTATAATGGCTAGAGGTATACCAAATCGAGACAAAACGTTTTCTTTTAAAAATTTCAAAACAATTTTATGATCATTAGTCCGACATGGTATTGCCTCAATCCACTTGAAAACATAGTCAACTGCCACTAAAATATATAATATATATAAATACCCAAAAGATGGAGGAAAATGACTCATGAAATCAATGTCCCAATAGTCAAAAATTGCAATTATCAAAATTGGATTAAGGGGCATCATACTCCTACGAGTAATCCCTCTTAGCCTTTGACATCGCTCACATGTTTTACAAAAATTGTGTGCATCTTTAAAGAGTGTCGGCCAATAAAATCCACACTATAAAATTTTTGCAATTGTTTTTCTAGTAGAAAAATGGTCTACACAAGCCTTTAGGTGACAAAAAGAGAGAATGCTACTTACCTCCTCATCTGGGACACATCGTCTGATAATTTGTTCGGGACAATACTTGAATAGATAGGGATCATACCAAAAGAATTTTCGTACCTCCACCAGAAATTTCCTTTCGTCTTGTGCACTCCAGTTGGTAGGCATGTTACCTGTCACAAGAATATTGACAATATCAGCAAACCAAGGTAATGTAGAAATTGTCAACAATTGTTCATCAGGGAATGTGCCTTTTATCGGCATTATCTCTATTGGCACCTCGCTCACAAGTCTAGACAAGTGGTCAGCCACAACATTCTCAATTCCTTTTTTTTTTTTTATCTTTGATGGCGATGTCAAAGAACCTTCGATAATATCCTGCCAATCCCAAGAAGCTACGTATCTCGAAGACTGACTTAGGCCTCTCCCAACTCATAATTGCCTCAACCTTCTCTGGGTCAACTGACACACCCGAAGTCCACATCACGTGTCCCAGAAATTTCACCTCTGTCAGGCAAAATTCACACTTGCTGAACTTAGCGTACAACTGGTGGTCTCTCAAGGTTTGGAGAACAATCATCAAGTAACCCTCATGCTCCTTCTTAGACTTGGAGTAGATCAGGATGTCATCAACAAAAACCACGACAAACTAATCTAAGTAGGGTTGGAACACCCTATGCATGGGATCCATGAATGCCGTCGGGGCATTCGTCAATCCAAATGGTATCACTGTGAACTCGAAATGCCCATATCGCATCTTAAACGCCGTCGTAGGGATATATGCGTCTCTAATCCTCAACTGACGGTATCTCGTGCTCAAATCTATCTTGGAGTACACTCGTGTCCCCCTTAGTTGATCAAACAAGTCATCAATCATCGGCAATGGGTACCTATTCTTGATGGTGATCCGATTCAACTGCCGGTAGTCTATACATAGTCGAAGGGTCTTGTCCTTCTTCTTGGCAAGCAATACCAGAACGCCCCAAGGTGAGGTACTCGGTCTAATGAAACATTTATCCAACAATTCTTGCAACTGGACCTTGAGTTCTTGCAACTCTGCAGGTGTCATTCTATGTGGAGTCATAGAAGTAGGAGATACACCGGGTTGTAACTTGATAATGAAGTCTACATCCTGATGTAGAGGTAATCCCAGTAACTCGTCCGAAAAAACATCTGCATACTCGCAAACTACCCGAGGTAAACCCTGCGACGCCCCCAAAAACCGGGGGTCCTTTGTCAACCCGTTAATCACCTATCAACCCGCGGAATACCTGTGGATATCGTGTAACTTGATATCACGCCGTTATGCCCCATTTACCGGAATCCATAATTTAACAAAATTAGGGCAGAGTCTCATTTGTACGGGGAGCTCTACCCAAAAATATAACTTGTGTAATCATACAACATTGACCACACCGGGTCCATTTATGAGTAAACATTGACCATACCGGCTTCATTTATCCATACTCAAATAACAACATGCAATGTTACATTAAAAAAGTTCATATGAGTTCGATTACAATTCATTTACATACATTACATGCCAAAAAACTAACTTAGCGAATGTTTTATAAAAGTATAGTTTTTCACAATAGTTTTACAAAACGTGAATTAAAAGTCACAAGTCGGCTTTTCTTCATCCTTGAGGCCCCAAATACGAGCCATCCACCAGTGTATAACCCGCACCAGAAATATTTTCCGATAAAGGGTGAGTCACGCTCAATAAGGTATCTCCTAAAGAGGCCACTCCCCAACCTAAGTGCATATGAAATGTCCACATGCAACATTCAACAAGCAACAACCATTCAAATCAAGAATATGCAATTCAATGTTATAAATCACCATACCATGTCATGAAATGAGATAAGACTCACTCATACACTTCAACCCGAGCCTTCTCCGACTCCCACAACACAATGCAATGTCAATGTGTATAAATCCGCCATTTATGTTGCACATCAAATGACCATTATACATCTCGGGTCTTTCTTGGGGTGGGTATTCATGGACTTACACCAAGGGTCACCCAACCCATACAGAATTCATGGGCTTCCACCAAGGGTTCCACGTACACCCACACACTTTATGAGCTGAACCAAGGGAGTGCATATCCCAATCATTGGGTCTTGCACCCAAGGGATTTTCTAGTCCTTCTTGCTAACCCCGTGATATGCAATGTCAACACTCATGTCAACGCCCAAGAATACGATGTCTCTGTGGATATGCAATGTAATGTACGATTGCAAATTCAATATTATATCCAAAATGCTATGAATGTCATATGAACAATCTCAACCCCATTTCAACACATAACATGGCCAATTATATCCAAAACATATAATTTTCATAAATCCTCATCATATCAATATATCATGAGCATGTATCAACATTTGCATTTAACAACAATTTTTCCAAAGCATGTTATCACATGATCTCATGCAATTAATACATTTTATTTCACATAGGCATTTTATCAAACACCTTCAAGGCACCAAATTATATGATCACATAAAATGCCAAAATTCATCACATAACTCAAAAAAAATCAGATTAAGTGATTTTCACATACCCAATTATCAAAGCTTCCAAGAAATCACAAACTAGCAATTTCTAATTACCAAGACATACTAGAATTGAATTTACTCATTTCCATTAAATCAACTACAATAGGAAAGTGTTAAGATACACATAACAGCCCACCCATTTCATATATTCATCCTAGGTTGGAAATAAACCTAGTTAGGATGAAAACCCTTCCTCTTGAAGCGTAATACAACCGTATAAGGCTCCAAGAAAATAACACAAGCTCTAATACAAGCTTTCCCCAAAATCTCGTTTTTGAAACTTTGGTGAAATTCTTCCTTTTTGACATGGGTGCTAGCCCTCGTCACGTAGATCGACTTTAATACTTGGCCCGAAGAATTCTGACCGACGGAACTCCGTAGATCGTAGAGAGAAGTGATGAATCTTGATTTTTTTCTTCCTTTCCCTCTCTTCCTTCTTCCCACGTTAAACCCACTGGAATTCAGCAGAGAGTTGTCTAAAAATAATCGGATTTTTGTTCTTATTTATACCCTTTAACGCTTGGTCCACGTCGCGCCACGCGTCCCTTATTCCCGGGTTCGTTTTCGCCTAGAAACGATTTAATTTCGTTCCGGTTTAAGTTCAATATATTTTTATATGAACTTTATTTAAATTATAATAAAATTTTAGAAATTTTATTTTTAGAGCATTTTTTGAGGTTACCCGACACCCGATCGCTTCGAAAAAAGCGAAAAATCCGACTATTTCAGAATTCGACGAAAATTGTCTGGGTAACTAGATTTTGCGAGACGAATCCAACGGTGAGGTCCGTTTCGTCATCCGAGCTCTAGAGAAATACGAGTTTTCAACTCGCACTATAGTGATAAATTACCGTTTTGCCCTTTTTCTTAAAAAAGTCAAATTTTCCCGGGTTTTACAAACTCAACTCCTGTCTTGCCTCGTCCTCAAGTGTAAGGTTTGCTAGCCAACCCATCAACTACCCGTGTCAATGAGAGCAATACACGGCTTGGGGTAAGACATCATGTTTTTCCCCTTGAAACTTGAAACAAACACCCCCTGGTGTATATGCAGTGACTCTCTTTCGATCACATTCAATGACAACTCGGTGTGCCACCAACCAATCCATCCTAAGGATGACATCAAACTCTGATATGTCCATGACCCTAAGGTCCACGATTAGTAGAATCCCCAAGATCTCTAGCTCACAATCTCGACATATTTGATCAATGCATACCCTAGCTCTTAGGGGAGAACTCACATGCAATGGATTTTCCAAGGTCTCAACCTCTAAGCCCAAATTCATTACACATGATGCAGCTATAAATGAATGCGATGCACCAGAGTCAAACAATACCCTTACCCATAAGCGAGAGAGTAAGAATGTACCCTATATCACCGACTGATCCACCAGCTCAGTCTGAGGTGTGATGGTGTAGACTCACCCCTAGGTCTCTAAAGTCCCGGTCTATAAGCCCTGTCCTCGGCCTAGGCCTATGCCCTGGACCATCTAACCTGATTGTGGAGTCTCTGCTTGTGAAGTGGTAGGGGCCTGCGCAGCACCCTGGAACTGAAACTGGTTTCCCTGGCCCATGGTGAGGTAGGGAGGAATGAAATAAGTCTGCAGATGCCCCACCGATGATTGGCACTGAGATGCCCCATAACTCTAGGATCCCTACCTCTGAGAAAAATTCCGCTTCATGTGACCCCACTGGTGGGATATGAAACAAGTCATCTGGCCTGCCTGGTAGGAAACCCTAAAGTTTCTCCCGCCTTGGGAGGATTGACATTGGCCTTGGCCTTGATAGCCACGACCCTGCCCTTGTGGGATAGAAGTTTTTTACTTTTTCCCCGAGCTAGAAGAAGAGGATTGACCATCCTTCTTCTTGTCCTTAGCACCCGTCTCCCGGATGCCCCTTGCGTCTTCCACCTCTCTCTCAATGGCCATGACCGTCTCAACTATCAAGTCCAAATCTTGTAGGTGGTGACCCACAATCTTCTCCCAGATGGACAACTTCAAACCATCCTCGAACCCCTTCACTTTGGCCAAGTCTGTGGCCACATAATCATTGGCAAAATGGGCTAACTCGGTGAACTTAGCCACGTATTCCATCACTGTCATAGTCCCCTACTTCAAATCCAAGAATTTATGGGCCTTCGCTTGCCGAACAGTCGACGGAAAGTACTTGCCCATGAAGAGCTCACGGAACTCTCCCCATGTAACTGCCTCTAGGTTTTTTGAGGCCTTTGCCCAATCCTACCATAGATGGGCCTCTCCCTTAAGCTGGAACGCAGGTAACCTTATCTTAGTGGCATCAAACGTGATCTCCATAGCCTCTAAAATCTTATCAACTTACTGGTACCAATGGTCGGCCACTATCGGATCCGCCCCTCCCATGAAAGTAGGTAGCTTGTGTGCCTTAAATTTTTGGAGGTTACTCGAGCCTCCTTGGCTCACGTTGGCGCTAGCTTGTGCAAAGATAGTCGTCATTGTGCCTATAGCCTCCATGAAGGCTTGTTGGTCAAAGGCCGGTGGTGGTTGGTTGTTGTTCCGCCCACCTCCTTGACCGTTCCCGTGTCCTCTTCCTCTATTTGTCAACTACACATATGTCAGATAGCAATAGAGCACTAACTTAACATCCCAAAGTTAGGGATCAAAGTCAAAACATTGAGATTTCTTTCCTTGTCTCACTAGTAAGAGGTATGTCGTCCACTAGTAGACACCTTAACTATGAATCTTCCCGTTCGTTCTTTTCCAACCCTCAAGGTTATGTTTTCTAACCCTAGTGTCTCTTTTCTATGCACATTTAATCATGCATCTAATTCACATAGCACATAACATGCAGCAATTTATATGCATAACATGTAATGCATAATGGATGCAATGGCCTAGATCCATGCCCCGCAAGCCCTAGATAAATCGAGAACAGAGGGCTTTGATACCAAGCTGTGACGCCCCTAAAACCGGGGGTCCTTTCTCAACCCGTTGATCACCCATCAACCAGCGGAAGTACTCATGCATGCTGCATAACACAACACCACGTCATCACACGACCATTCCAAGGTCCAATGTCCATCAAATTGCAACCAAAATTACTCCAATTACATCCTTTAAACAAAAAGGCTTGAGACCCAAAGGCTTGACAAAATTATTTCAAATTTCTAAAAATTTTGAAGGAGGTACCGGTACCTGGGCATTCTGCCCTCTTAGTACCAATACCAAGTTCACTAGTACCGGTACCACAGGCCTTGCTACCGGTACCTGAGCCCTCTGGAATCGTGGTACCAGTACCTAATCAACTTGGTACCTGTACCAGGGCCCAATTTTCACCTAAATCTTTCTTTTTTCAATTTTAACTTACCCAATCTCATACGACATTTACCTAAACTCATATAAAATCTAATTTTACACAAAATATAGTCCATATGAGTTCATTATACAATCTTTTATACAACATTACAAGTCCAAAACGATTTAGACCATTATTTTACAAAAATGTAAGCTTAAAGTCACATGTCGGCTTCTTCTCAGCAAGGTCCCATATGAGGGCCGTCCACCGGCGCTTGTCTCGCACCCGAAATGTTATCCCCATAAAGGGTGAGCCACACTCAATTGAGTATCTCCTAAAGAGGCTACTCCCCAAGTTAGATGCATATAAAATGCTCACATGCAATTCAACAATCAAACAAGCATTCATCCAAAAACATACAACTTCAAGAAATGAATGTCACAATGTTATATCATGTTATGAGGTGAGACTCACACACTCAATTCAAACCCGAGCCCTCCACCGGCTCTCACAATATATCCAATGTCATGCGTATGTATTCGAGCATTCCAAGCCTCCGCCATTGATGTTACACATCCAATGACCATTTATAAATTATGAGTCTTTCTTGGGGTGGGTATTTATGGACTTCCACCAATGGGCACCCAACTGACACGACATCTATTGACTTTCACCGACGGCTCCGCATACGCCGACACATTTTATGGACTCAATACCAATGGAGTGCATATCTAAATCACCGGGGCTTGCACCCGAGGGATAATCTAGCCCTTCTTGCTAACCCCGACCCTATTTTAAATGCAACATGTGTGACTCAGTCGAACCTTGGTCCAACTTTCTCGAGCCCACGCATCATCCACCAAGAGTGGTATTTGATTAAAACCATGCACATACCCACACCTATGTCACATTCCCACGAATGTGAAGTTTTCTGTGCATATGCAATGTAATATACAATTGTAATTCCAATGTCATGTTCGACATATCATGAGTATAGCATGACATACACAATTTTCATAATGTCAATTATATCATGAGCATATAACACATTCCACAATTTTCACCAAGCATATTATATCATATCCATTCAATTAACACACTTGATCATTACTCGGCATTTTATCAAACACCTTTAAAGCACATAATCATGTAACACATAATCATGCCCAACACATCACATTATCCATGCAATTTTTAAATCAAGCAATTTCAATTAACTCAATTTATACAAAAATTAGTTTAACATGTTCTATACCCATTTCTCATACTCTAGTCACACTAAAAATATGTCTAGACAAGAGATGTCATCTCTAATCATGTTACCCACTCCATACACAAACCCTAGGTTAAAAATAGACCTAGCTAGGAGAAGAACCATGTCTCTTGAAGCGTAATACGAGTGGTAGAAACTCCAAAAAGCCCAAATCAAGCTTCAAACCTTGATTTTCAAAAATCTCGATCTTGAGACTTCAGCAAAATCCGCAATTTTTGGTACGTAGACGTAGCTCTTGTCGCGTAGATCAACTTTTGTTCTTGACTCGAAGCAATCTGATGAAAGAATTGCTCTAGATCGCAAGAAGAAGGTGGAGATGGCGTAGAGTTTCTCTCTCTTCTTTCTCTCTCTCTATTCCGAAATTTGCAAGCCAATTGGGGGAGAAATTCAGATTTTCCCCCTTTAGATACCCCTTGGTTCTTGGTCCACAACGCGCCACACGTCCCGTCTTTTCCTGATCTGATTTTATCCCGAATCGATTAAATCTCGTCCCGTGTTATGTTCAATATATTTTATCTAAACTAACTTTAAATTATTTTTTAAATTTTGCAATTAAATCACAATCACGTTTATTTTGGTCACGCGACACCCAATTGCATCTTAAAACATAAAAAATTCGACTATCTCAGAATTCATCGAAAAATTGACTAGGTAATTAGATTTCACGAGACGAATCCAACAGTGAGGTCCGTTTCGTCATCCGAGTTCTAGAAAAATTCAGGTTTTCAACTCGTACCGTAGTGACTAATTATCGTTTTGCACTTTTTTTAAAAAAAATTCAAATTTTCCCGAGTTTTACAATTACTACTCAATGAGACCAAAACAAAGAGGCGCCATGATTTTTGGTTAGATGATGCAACAAAAGTGGTAAGTCAAATCTACTTTTCACTATTGAAAATTTCTACTTTCCTATGCACCGTCTCACAAAATTTAACAAATTGGCAAAAAAAAATGTTGAGAATGTGATGATGAGATTGTATCAAAAGCCAACTCCATAATCATAGTCGACATATAATCAAAGAAGTATATTTAATTTTCCAATTATCTTGATGAAAAACTGGCCACAACAACCCCCTTATCGTGAGTACAAATCCAACTTAAATATTACAGATTAGTGCAAAATGTTACATACACTAAAAAAAAAAGCATTGCAGGGTTGATTGCGAAATCTATGTATGCCACAACATGCAAAAAATAGTACGAGGGTACCCAATAGAAGCAAACTTGACCGATAATCGAATCAAATATCTACGGGCAATAATGATTGCCAAGTTCATCAACCATCCCATATCGTAGACTGTCAAAGAATATGAATCACAAAAGATGTTGTTGAGTTTTAATTTGACCTGATTGGAATTTGTATATGTTTTTAGTTAGATGCTTGATAGTTGCAAACACGGATGAAAAAAAATTGTCAAGTCCTTGAATGTTGATATGTAGAAAGTATACATTATGAAATATGTCAATGATTGTAGGTTGTAAACAAATCACAATGACTGTGAATAGCGAACTACTTAAATACAAAGATTTCTTTGTCCGTGACTTTAGACAATGACATACTTACAAGCATTGATGTATGGACTTCATTGATGGAATACATTAATGTAGCTTGAAAGTTGGTAGAGAGTTATCACAAAATAAAGGATATTTTCAACGTCAATTATCTGAACAATAACCGCAAATACTTTGAAAGCATTAGACAGTGAACTTCATACTAGAGTTTAAAAAAAGCTTCATACCAAACAAGAATGTATCAAGAATGTTAATTGTTTGAAAAGTTAAACATATATATTTTGACATCTAAGACATTGAACTACATGAAAAACAAACTTGTGTTAAGAATTTCAATGAAGATGGATTATATAGGCTCTTTACAACTCTTTCTATTATGGTGACCTCTCTGGCCACACCTACTACAATGAATTTGTCAAATTAATTCACCCCTTGATCGTATCCTACATTTCTTGGGTCTGCCATATTTTTTCTTGATAATGGAGGCAAAATCTCGCAGCTTCATCCATAGAAAAATTGGGGCATCCGACAATCGGTACAAGAAATATCGACTCTACATATGCATTCATGTAGTTTCTAAAGTGATAATAATAGTCAACATACTCATTCATATTTCTACTACTCTGATTAATCATAGCAACTGCATGAGAACATGTGTGTCCATTAATCTGTCACTGATAACATGAGCAGGTTTGACTATCCACATTAACAAATACCATGTGAGTTGAATTAATCTCAAAAACTAACTCCCTAGAAACTCTCACTGTCCAAGTCCTGCTCGCATCAATTGCATCTTGCAGTTTTTTATCCATTTAAGGACATATAACACCCTTCAATTTTTTTGCCCCCAACTTCCTCGTTCCCATTTGATTCATAATTTATGATCGTATTTTGTCAACGATGTTAGTGATTGAAAAATGTCGAGCTTTAAGAATCCATGCATTAAAAAACTCTACTACATTGGAATTCATTTCACTATAACGTTTGTCTTTGAAATATGCATGAGTTTACTTCTCGTAGGGTAGATTTGCAAGAAACCTCTTGGCAGTTTGTCCTCATTCACTCCTAAAAGCATTCAGCTTCAAATGAAGAACATATTATGTAGGAGTATAAGCACACTCTCGAAACATAAAAATAATTTTCTCCTTGTATGCATTCGAGTAACGACCATCACCGAATTTGTCTCTAAGATTTGTCTTCAAAAACTAAAGGCATAATGCATGGTGATCATTGAGAAAAATATTTTGGATAGCTTCCAGTAAACCTACGTTCCGATCCGAAATGAAATTAATAACATGATCTTGAGCCAGAATTGTAGACAACTGCTGAAGAAACCAACACCAGTTTAATTCATTCTCATAATCAATGACAACATATGCAGGTAGATATAAGCATGTCATTAGATAGTGAACTAAATAACATAGACAATGAATTAAAATTTAAAAAGGCAATAACAAAACATATGAAAAGTGAGACAAGAATACATGAAAAATACTGAAAAAAAATGCAAAAGATGACAGCAAAACAATAATGAAATATAAATTTCACCTTGGTTCCCGTCTTTCCCAGTAACATACAAAATGTTTCTTTTAAATCTCCCCTTTAAGAATGTTCCATCCGCAAACAACAAGGAACAACAAAAATTAAAACCCCTAATACATGCATTCACAAGTAACCTTTGGAAACATTTTGTCTCCTAGTCAAACTTTAACACCAAATGACTACCAGGATTTGTGCTCGCAACAACACCAATATACCAATGAAACTGGTCGTGTGACAATGAATGATCACTAAAAAACTTATCCATAGCTTTCTTAACAATGAATTTATATTTCATTGTTGTTTATATTTCATTAAACAAAAGAAATAAAAAAATGCAAAAAAAAATATCAAACATTGAAATTCATCACAATGAACAGCAAATAATAATGATATATGCATAACAATAAAACTAAAACATTAAAAAATGACATTAGATTAAAATTAGGAACAAACACATCAATCAATTTGTGAATCAGAATGCGAAACAATATGTGAATCTGTCTGCGAATACGTGAATCAGTATTCACCTTGTTAACATAATGCAAAACAAATTCAGTAGAAACGTAACCTATTATGCGAATCAGTGAAATAAATTACCTTGATCAAACAATGATGAATGGACAAGTCGAATGCAAAATCACGAATTCTTCAAAAACAATACAAATTGTATTTGATTCTTCAATGATGAATCAACCATTCGTTTCTGTAAAATTCTATGTACAGAGATTATAAACTTTCAAGTTTAGAATCAATAAAATTGATATGAAAGTCCTCTCTTCAAATTGAATCCAGCTATAGGTACAATCAAATGAAACTCTACGTAGAGTCGAATGCACTGTTTTAAGTATGAAATCTTGGAAAACAATCTAAGAGGAAAAAATAATGGAAGATCACACCATTCATTTGTTTACAAAGTCAAGGTAATATGGTAATATAAAAAAAGGGTTAATTGCACTAGAGGTCTCCCAAAGTATAGAGTTTGTCTTATTTTGGTCCCCAATATTTTAATTGCATGATTTTGGCCCATGAAGTATTAAATATATTTCTATGTGGTCTCTCAAGCAAAAATCATTTAAATTGTTAACGGTTTTTTATCATTTTTTTTAAGTTAAGCCCATTTTGGGCAAAAATTTATTAATAACCAAAATATAAAGATGGGAGGACATAAACCTGGCCCTTTTACATAATTGGAAATAACTAATAAAATTATTGGAATGAAAGAAGCAAGGAAATAATTGCTTCAAAAAAGCTATACACCTGCTACATGACCCACCTTTTTTCTTTTCAATGTTTTCACAGTCCTTAAATAAAGTATTCTCCATGCCCAACCTACCCACATGAATTTAGCCTTCACCAACAAGTGGTGGGACCACTTTTTCACTAAAAGAATCCCATGAAACTCCTTTATGATTCCATTCTTTATTTCCAATCTCCAAAGTGGTCGGTCCCATGGATTACCAAGCATTATATATGGATGGAACAAACTTAGTGGGACCCTTTGTCCATTAAGCAAAGTTTTAATCCAAGAATAAGTCTCCACCAACCACTTAATGTAGCTAGGCATGTTAGAAAAAGGTTGCCATACTTGCGGGATCTCCTCTATATCATGCAAAAAATCTCTATTTCCAAGACATTTGAAAGAGTCCAAATTGTAAGAACCGAAATTCCCTCCAACAGCAGGATTTTCTCCATTCTGACGTTCTAAGAAATCACACCTTCCTTGAATCACTCCATTTGTAAATGCAAGTTGCCTCCAATTAAGAGTAAGACAAAACATCCATGCAAGAAAGTCTCCTATGCCATCTTTTCCATATCTTTTTCTTAGTTGCCAAAAGTTCGAAGAGTAAATGCCCCTGACTAGGCACTTGATCCATGTGATCAGTGGTTTCCCTTTCAAACATGAAATCACCATACTCTGGAATTATTCCTCCAAACATACCAATCCAAGAAAGAGCCGCCAACTTGAATTTATCCTCTCTCACATAAAATGAAGAGAAAATAATAAGAAAAACCTTAATAACCTTAATACCTTCGAGACCCAAATGGTTTTTTTTCCTTCGTCATCTTGAAGCCCTTAGCTTTGGATCATGTCATAAGTGGAGAACCTCCTTTTGCATGGACTGAAGATCTGGAAGTTGATGGAATCTGACTTTTTCCTAATGCTGCTTGTGTTATTGCGATCTTAGCATCTCTCTTCTTTCTTCCCTGTTGTACTTTGTCTAGCTTCACTAATAGCTCGTTAGACTTAACCATAAAATATTGAAAATTCCCATCATTAATGAAAATTTCATCTTTACCATCAGAATAGAATCCCAAATTCCAATTTTCCTTAGACAAGGATAATTCAAAAAAATTGTCTTTAGAATAAACTCCATTCTTCTGAAGAATTAAGCGAATCTCTTCTGTGGTCATTAAGTTTTCTGGTATGGTTGTGCCTTTAGCTCTTCTATGAACTCCCTTCAAAAGGGATTTTGATACTTGAGTCTCACTCCCATCAGACATCGAAGGAGCTTCCCTTAGATTGAACACTGGTTGAGAAGCTACCTACATCAGACTCATCTTTTCCTTTCAATGACATAAAATCAGACTCATACCCATCATAAACTTCATTACTTCCACAAAAAACTTCATTATGATCTGAATCATGTGATATATATTGAGAAGAATTTGACCCCACATCCAACATCTTCTCAATGTCTCTATCAGGAGTAAGTTTCATAAGAATTCTTGCCACTGAATTCAACTTGGGTTTCATATTTGATACATTAGATCCAGGCACTTCTTGTACCTCCATTACTTTTTCAACATTGTCTTCAACATGATTAATGACACTAACTTGCATGTCTCCAAAAACCTGTGGGGCTACTGATATAGTAGGAATCACGGGATGATCTTCATCAATTACACTCCTCGGAACACTTTTTTTTTCCCCTCAAACAATTTTCTTTTTCCCATTGTCATGGTTGAACATATACCTCACCTTCTGTCATTTCATGGGTGTGCAAATCTAGAATTAGTTCAGCCTCTTCTTGAATGTTAGCCTCTTGATTTTCCACCTTGTCTTCCACCATAGCTTTTGGAATCTCATCTTCTTTGTCAACTAAGCTTTTATCAGATAATGGGCCTACTGTTCTAGAAGACCCTCCTAATTCTCTTTGTATCATCTCTATCGTCTTTCCTTTATCCTACCTTGGTGCTTTTCTTTTAAATTATTTACCTTGAGCCTAAAGCTTGAAATTCTTCTGTGGGTTGCCATTTGCCTGGACTACCCCCAATGATTGCTGGTTTACCTCCCTAATCTGTTCTTTCCTTGGCTCCCTACCCTTTTTTGATGGACCAATATTCGTTTTCCTCCTACACTTCATATCAATATGTCCTTGTTTTGAACATATTCTACAATATGTTTTCATTTTTTTCATACACCACCTTCTGCGAGCGAGCCTTGCATCCCCCCATATCTAACCAAACTCCATCAGGATTTTCCTTTAGTAAATTTATCAAAACACATGCCCTAGCCACACTTGGCCTAGTAAGATTACTTCTTGGACCATCAATGGCTAATAATTTCCCAATGGGATTCAAGAGATCATCCAGATACCTTCTAGGAAAAAGATGAAGAGGCAAACCTGGGAGTGACACCCACATTGGCATATCTGTGGGCTCGATCCCAGGTTCAAAATCTGGGAACCATTTGAAAAATCTAAACAAGTGGCCATTGATATAAACCACACCTTTCAAAACAACTTTAATGAAATCCTCATATTTACTAAAACGAAGAACAATATGTCTTTGATCCAAAATTCCCACAAAAAAATCACCTCTAATGGCCCATTTAGATCCAATATATTCCTTAATAATGTTTAGAGATGGACGACCGTAAGAACACTTACCTATTATTGAGAGCTCCAAGGGTTTAAAAGCTTCATTCATCTCCTCCTTAGTCCAAACTCTTAGAAGGTTGAGTAGCCAAACACTTAGAAGCAAGAAGATCTGGTGTTGAAGCCATAGGTTGGCCTTGACTTTTGAATAAACAAGCATAAAATTGCCTTGATACTGAAAAATGATCTAGAGATTGTTGCACAGATGCAGCAGTTCGTATTTGTTGGGAAGAGAAAAATTCATGAGAGGAATAGAAGAGTAAAGATCTGGTGGTTTTGGAGGGATGTGATGTTGGGAAGAAGAAGAAGACATGAACGAAAATTCTAGAGAGAAGTCAGAGCTTCTCTCCATAGGATTAGAAAAAGGGGTTTTCTAATCCCATTCTTTCTGATCATTTTTTATCACAAAACTTGTCATGTGATACTTAAATATAGGCAAAAAATAATTTAGGTAGCTCTTGACCAAAATGAAGAAAACGACTGGAATTGTTCTCGTATCACCAGAATAAAAAATGTTCCAATTTGCTTATTAATTAGATGAAATATTTTTTTATCAAATAATTAGGCCGAGTATGAGGCTTTAATCATAGGCCTAGAAATAGCCTTACACATAAAAATTAAAAACCTATTAGTGATTGGTGATTCACAATTAGTGATTTGACAGGTGCAAGGTTGGTACAAATGTAACACCCCGCTTACAATCACTTGTTCAAGGTTTTATAGATTTTCAATTTGAAGATGTGATGAGGCTCCATAATGGAAAGACCAATGAAATGGTTCAAGCTGCCTCTGACTTAGGATCCTAGAAGGTAAGAACGAAAGATTAGTCAAAATACAAAAGAGATATTTGTCAACAGTGGTAGCATGACCAATGGATATCATAGCCATTAAAATAGAGGAATCTAATTGGAGATTCCTTATTATAAAGTATCTACAAGATCCATCTCAAAAAAATATAAAGGCTTGTTAGAAATCAAAAAGTAAGTTATGTCTTTCTAGAAGAACAGTTGTTCAAAAAAACTCCAGAAAGTTTAATACTACTATGTATCAACAAGTTAGATGCCATGAAAGCCATGGCAGAAATCCATGAAGGAATTTGTGGATCTCACCAATCAGTTGAAAAGATAAGATGGCTAATTCATAACTATGGCCAATTCATAACTATGGCCAATATTGGCCAACCATGAGAAATGATTGCATTGCCTATGTAAAGGGATGTCAAGCTTGTCAAAAACATGGACTTATCCAAAAGGTTCATGCTGTGGAGTTGCACTCAATTATGAAGCAATGGTCATTTACAAGTTGGACAATTGATTTGATTGATCAGATCCATCCTTTATAATCAAAACAACATTCTTACATTATAGTAGCTACTGATTATTTCAAAAAATAGGCAGAAGCAGTACCTATGAAGGTTGTAGACCAACATAAAGTGATTGGTTTTATTAAGGAACACATCATCTACAGGTTTGGTTTGCCTCGAACAATTACTGTCGATCAAGGTACTATGTTTATAGGGGCAGAAATAATAGAATTTCAGTAGAATCAACCAACAAAACATTGAAGTTGATTTTAGAGAAGACTATAGAAGACAATCCAAGGCAGTGGCATGAATTATTGTTAAAGTTCTTATGGGCATACAATACAAGACTTCCAAGAAAACCAGTACTAGAATAACACCATCTAAGTTGGGGTATGGACATGATGTTGTGATACCTATGGAAATTACTGTAAGATCAAGAAGGGTGGCAGAACATCAGGATATGTCAGCAGACATCTATACTTAAACAATGTTTCTTGACTTAGAAGACTTGATGAGAAGTCAATTAGAAGCATTGAACCATATTAAAATCCAAAAAAAAAAGAAAATAGAAATGACCTACAATAGAAAGCTCAAATTCAAAAGCTTTGCTGAGATGGATTTAGTTTTGAAAGCAATTTTACCTTTAGGAAATAAGGACAAAAATATGGCAGATGGTCCCCTAACTGGTAAGGACCTTTTAAAATAGGAAGGATATTGCAAGGTAGGGCCTACAATCTACAATCCCTGGAAGGAGAATGGCATAAGAAATCCATTAATGGAAGGTATCTAAAGAAATATTGCCCAACCATGTGGAAATCCTATAATATAAATTAAAATAAGCATATGAGAAGGCTACTGAGTGTGGCCATAATGGTTTTTAAAAAGAAATAAAAGACAGAATTAGGTATTAAGAAAAGAAAAAACCTGTATTTCTGAAGCTTTTTGCAAGTGAAAAGGCCACATAGGTTTGGCCATTACATAATATAATGAAAGGAGACTGCAAAAGTAAAATTGAACATGTCATAATAGCCATTAGTTGGCTTACATCCTTTTTATATTCTGCTCTACCTCATCCTATGAAGAATTAGAAGAAAGTTCAATTTCAGAGGATGACATAGTTGAAAAACGCACTCTATCGATAATAACTCTTTGGCGGATTGAAGAAAAAGTTGAATCAGCTTCATTGGCTGCAGTCTCCTCTACCACTTGCATAGTCTGCCTGGAAGAAGAGACACCCTTTTCTTCAATAGTAGTTCCTGTCAGTTGTTTAGACTTCTTCTTTCAAAGAAGGGTATCTCCAGTAGTAGGGTGTTCAAGAGGATCTATCACAAGATGACCCTCGGCAGAAAAAGAAAACTCCAAGGGAATAGCCGCAGATGACCCTGCCCGAGGTTCACCAAGTAAATTTGCTGGCAAAAAGGACAGGTAATTTGGTTTTTAATTGGCAAAACACAGTTTGGATAGACAGCTATCTGGATTATCATAAAAGATTAAGGCTGAAACACTTTGCCACCAATTCACAAAAAAGGAAGAAACAGATGGCTCCCCATGAAGATGTTCAAAATGAAAGGTCGTTAGAGATTTGTTATAGGCCAAAGAAATTAGATGTACAAGATAAGGGTCCCTAAGTTTGACCATTTTTTTTGCTTGTTCATCGATGAAAGAGTTCATGAAAGCACCGGAATTCTTTGAGTGAAGCCAAATTGTTTGGCTATCTAATTGAGAGAGTAATTTTCAAAACTACACCTAGAATATTTAAAATCATAAACTGCTCCACCTACATGAAGGTAGCGAGGTAGGAGAACACTGCCCCAAAAGGGGTGGAGATAATCGGCTTGCTTATCGATGGGATTAAAGGAGCAGATGAAGAATGCCCTAAGGCGTGTAAAAGATTAGAGGCATTCAGAGAAAGGTAGGAAAAGAGGAGGATAACTATCAAATTCCAAGTCATAAAATGCCTAGAAATAAAAATTGAAATCCTTATGTAGAGATAGGGAGACTGACATAAGAAAATAGTGAGCATAGTTGATATGATGGAATTACGGAAAAGGGAGATATTCGGTGGCCCAAGTTTTAGGAAAATAGGCATATAACCATGTCTGGAACAACCAGAAATACCCTCTGCAATTACTGTTGATTCCCCTTTCGGCCATGTCAAAAAGGCCTCTACAAAAGGCTCCCAAAACAAAGGGAACTAAGGCCAGTACTTTTCGATCGGCCAGAAGAATGACAATGTTATAGTATTCCCTAGTGATCTTGAGGCTAGGAACACAAAGGATAAAACAATAGAGCCAGTGAAGAAGTAAATCCACGTGATCCTTATAAGAATGAGGGTAGAGTTTGGCTTGCAAAAGAAGGTAGTATGGTTTGAATAATTGAAGTTATCAAGAGGGTCCAGCAGAATGCGATTAGATTTCAAACATGCAGTTACCTTAATCCCAGTCGATGGGAGTCTTGTTAAATGCACAACATCAAGAATAGATAGGGACAACATGCTAGGAGGAAGTAACATGGCATTACAAGACTTTGATAAAAAAAAACAAATGGTTATACCTACGAGCCAACGGTTCATATACAATGGGCTCATTGAGAGCTTTATTTGTTCCACCCAGTCAAATCATTGTTAGTCTAGAGCAACCTAAGATTTCAGAGGGGTAATCCCTTGATCTCAAGATTTCTATCAAAGGTGAGGATGATGAAGTATCAGAACTTCTTCTTTGGAAATAGGATAGTGCTTAGATAGCTCTAGAAAGATGCTTAATTTAAAGGCAGAACCCAACACAAATTTGAGCCAGAATCCACAGAGTGGATCAGAATGTGATCCACTAAATCTTGAATGGCATCTCTAAGACTGGTAGAAAAGCGAAGAACATGAGGGACATCCAAAGGAAGATTAGGATAAGAGGAATGGCACATTTTTCGCTTAGATGCCATCAGAGAAAATTAAAGGAGTAAAGATAAAATAAAGAGAAGTCATCAAAGGTAAATGTGACAGGAAGAGGTGCGGAAGAAGGTGTGAGGGAACGATGCAGCAACCAAAACCTTTAAATAGGTGTTCAGGAGTTAAACAGTTGTAAACTGTTCATTTACCTAAGTTATCACTCAATTAAATGAAGGGGGCATTGTTTGGACAAAAATATAAAATTTGAAGAATATTCAATGTATTGACATCTGGCAATCTGAACGCACTAAGAAGATGCCACGTGACAGAAATTGAAGAAAGGCAGGAGATGATCAGCCACAACCACATTTGAAAAGAAGAAAAACTAACTAGAAGTTACTAGTCAGATAACTGTCAATGGAAGCAGAAATTGTTGAGGACTGGATATAAAAAGGCATATAGTAGAGAAGATGAAGACACACTCACCCCCTCCCTCCACAAGACCCACGATTTAGACATTTTTAGGAGTAGTTTTAGATTAGTTTTAAAATGAAGTTACTACTGCAATCGAGACTGTTTATTCAGTCTTTTCTATAACTGAAGTGTTTCAATTGAATTAATAAAGGAATCTCATTTTATTAGTTCTCTGTATTGCATATTTTTCCATTAATTTTTATCCAAGGAAGTCATGAAACAAGGTATTTGAATCCCTCACAAACAATCGCCTAAAAGTTGTCTGTCGATTGGAATTTTTCATCGATCCCAACAGATTTTTGAGCAACACTAGTAAAACCACGTTGCGATTGACTTGACTAAAGATTGGCACGCCCAGGGATAAGCAGTCAAGTTGTAGTAATAACTCGGTTAAGTTTGGGGTCGAATCCACAGGGAACTAATATGGGTATTTTAAACAAAAGATCAAAAGAGACAAAGATGAAGAAAAACTTTTGGAATGAATGGTTGTGAAAAGTGTGTGTGCTTGGAGAAAATGTAAGATTCTTTAACAATAACGAAAGAGTCACTCTTTAGTTTGGAGATCCGAAAATGTGCACCAGTGTTTGAGTGCAATGTTTGTGCAATAGTGATATCTCAATTAACCCCCATGTCAACAACAAGTTAATTGAAAAATGATGATTGATTTTACGTTAGAGAGCTTAGCTCCGACATTATGCATCAAGTTATAAATATTGAATATGTTAGGATTCAACCTATCTATAACCAATCACACAAATTTAACAAAACATCCAGTTAAGTAGGTTAGTCGATCATATAGTTAAGCTCAGTAAAATTGAAGATTGAAGGATAGCATGAAGACCTAGCTTAATTACTTGTAGGAAATTATAAGCATCACGTATAGCAAGACTCAACTTGTTTATAGGTGATCAAATAATTGTACAAAGTACGGTAGCTTGCTAGATACATTCAACCATTCATAAATTCGATTAGACAATTAAGCATAATAGAGATTGAACAAATATATTACTCAACAATGCATCACAAATCCATCACCCTTCACTAAAGAGTGGATGAAAAACTACTCACTTTTCATGGCCACAAGTGAGTTAGAAAAGTGATTGAATCTCATCCCTCTAAGTAAAGAGAAAAAAGATAAATAGAAAGTTCTTTTTTCACTAAATAGTGAATGAAATACTACTCACCCCTTCAAGGCCTCAAGGGAAGTTATAAAAGTGAGTGAAGTTCATCCCTCCAAGTGAAGAAGATACACATTACAAATGACAAGTACAATGCTTCTTTCTTCACTAAAGAATGGATGAAATACTACTCACCTTCAAGGCTTTAAGAGAAACTAGAAATGTGAGAGAAGTTCATCCCTCTAAATAAAGAAGATAGGAAATTTAAACATTACAAAAACTAGAGAGTATTTGAAAGAGAAGTTTGAGAGAGAAGTGTTTCTAAGCAATATCCAAGCATGTCCTTTACATAAGGACTAGAGGGGGTATTTATAGAGGGAGCTGGGTGGCAAAACAAACCAATTCCAAGGCTTGAAACCAAAAGGCAAAAACTCAGCTTCGGGGAGCAGCGTCTGAACGGTGGCAGTGGCGTCCGGATGTTCGCAATGCTCTAGAATCCGTTTCTTTAAGCTTAAATTGGTATTTAGAGAAGGGCGTCCGAACGGTGGTCAAATTCAGGTTGTCCAAATTTTTTTCATACTTTGCGGCCTTCAATCAAAAATCTCAGATGGGCGGTGGCATCTGGATGGTGGAGGGGCGTCTGGATGGTGGTTGTCTTTTAGAAGCTATGAATTTTCCTCCTTTGGCTGACTTTTACACTTTTTTACCCCCAAACTTCAACAATTTGCTCCTTATGCCCTGCACTTTAGGTTAGCCTCCACATTTTATCCTAAACGATTAAAATCACATAAGTTATAAACAATTAAACACACATTGCAAGTAATTACCCCTTTTAATGTATATTGAAATGTCACTTTTAAAGGTTAATCTAATCCAAAATGAAATTAATAACATGATCTTGATCCAAAATTGTAGACATATGCAGAAAAAATCAACACCAGTTTGATTCACTCTCAGAATCAATGACAGCAAATGCAAGTAGATACAAGTCTTCCATTAGATAGTGAACTAAATAACTTAGACAATGAATTAAAATTTAAAAAGGCAATATCATAGCATATGAAAATAAGACAATAATACATGAAAAATACTGAAAAAATGAAAAAGATGATAGTGAATAACAATGGAATATAAATTTCAAATTGATTCTCATCTTTCCTAGTGGCAGACAAAATGTTTCATTTGAATCTCCCCTTCAAGAATGTTCCATTCACAAATAACAAGGGATGACAAAAATTAAAACCTCTAATACATGCATTGAATGCCACAAATAACCTCTGAAAACGCTTTATCTCTAGGTCAAACTCCAACACCAAACGACTACCAGAATTTGTGTTTGCAACAACACCAATATACCAACGAAGCTAGTCGTGCGACAAAGAATGATCACTAAAAAGCTGACACATAGCCTTCTCAACAATGAAATTTATATTTCATTAAACAAAATAAATTAAAAAATAATAAAAAAGTAAAAAAAATAAATCAAACATTGAAATTCATCACAATGAACAACAAATAATAATGATATACACATAACAATAAAATTAAAGAATAAAGAAAATAACATTAGATTGAAAATTACCAACAAACACATCAATTAGTCGATGAATCGGAATGCAAAACAGTATGTGAATCAATCTATGAAACAATACATGAATCAATATTCACCTTATTAAAAGAATATAATACAAATTCAACAGGAACAGAACTTATTATGCAAATCAGTATAACAAATTATCTTGATCAAACAATGATGAATGGACAAGTCGAATGCAAAAGCACAAATTCTACAAAAATAATACAAATTGTATTCGATTCTTCAATGATGCATCAACCAATCGTTTCTATAAAATTCTGTTCAGAGAGATTGTAAACGTTCAAATTTAGAACCGATAAAATTGATATGAAAGTCTTCTCTTCAAATCGAATCCAACTATAGGTACAATCGAATGAAACTCTACGTAGAGCCGAATGCACTGTTTTAAGTATGAAATCTTAGAAATCAATTTACGAGGAAAAAAATAATAGAAGATCATACCATTCACCTGTTTACAAAAATAAGAATAATATTGTAATATATAAAAAAATATTAGTTTGAACTACAAGACAAAAAAAATAATGAGTTGAGCTGAGTTTAACAAGCTGGGTTTTACGATTTAAAAAGTGAAAATTATGACCGAGTCCTTATAGATGGACTTATAATGACTTGAGTCCGTCAAAGAAACTTATTTGGGAGTAAGTCCGTTTTTAATCTTATTAATAAGGAGTTAAGTCTACTTTTTTTTAATCTCAAAAATATCCTTAACAGTGTTAGTTTGATCAGTTATGGAAAGTTTAAGACATTATCTACAAGGAGCTATATATAGAGGTCAATGATTAAATATAGGAATGCTTGATTTATGATGTTAATTATCGATTACAAGCTTTCCATAATACTTCAAATTCAAATTCTTAATCATTATTTTGTCTATTATACATTTAAATAATCGGCTTTCGAGATTTGAAGCTAATTTGAAAGGAATGAAGGTTGAAGTTGGAATACCAGCTCAAGATTTTTAAAAAGTAACATAGGCAATACACGCCAAGTCCTTGATGTTAGCATAGTAACATCAATTCAGTAACATCAATTTTAAAACGTAATTTACTAGCACATATCACTATTTTTTTTCATGTTACTATTTTTTATTGAGCATGTTATTATTTTTTTAGTGTTACTTTTTTAGATGCTGAAGAATTGGAGTCTTCTTCCTCTGGTTATGAGTATGAATGCTACTATTTTTATTTTCAATTTTATTCAATTTTCCATATTGCTATATTTTTTTGTTGAGCAAGTTAGTGTTTTTTTTAAGCATGTTACTGTTTTTGTTAAGCATGTTACTATTTTTTGTTGAACATGTTACTATTATTATTTTTAAAAAATATTAATATTGAATGTTACTATTTTTTTATGTTTAAATGTTACTATTTTTTTGTGTTTAAATGATATTTTTTTTTTTTTGTATTTGAATGTTACTATTTTTATTTTTAATGTTATTATATATATATGTGTGTATGTGTGTGTGTGTGTGTGTGTGTGTGACAGAGATATAGTTCTAACATATATATGAATATCTATATAATAAAATACAGAGCAACTTGAATTTTTATCCCCTACATATTTACCCCCTTAAAAATATCACATCACTCATTTCTATTACATATTCAATCATTTAATATTTGATTAATTTATAGATTAACATAATTTTTATTTCAAACATTATCCATATACGATAGTATATACATGTTGAAAAAATTTAATATAATGGGATCAATTTTTAGACGTTCGAATTTTATGTTCCTTCGTACCTTCAGACACGAGTTATGACTAGTAGATAGATATGAGAGAGAAATTTTTTTAATGTTACTCAAATTCTTAAAATTTAGGAGTTTTAATTTTTAGTTTTACTTCACTTATAAATGGAATGGATAGTCTGATAAAATTGACAAAAAATAGACTTTATAACAAATAAATTTTTTTGACGAACTTAAGTCCAAATAAGTGGGGACCGGCCTTGAAATTTTCTTTTAAAAAAATCAATGTCTGGACTTATTAACAAAAAAAAAAAAATTCTCAAAATTGACTTTTCAAAAATTTTCGCTATAATTAAATTAATAAGTTGAGGATACTCGATCCAAATTGACACAACTAGACCCAATTATTTTCTGTTTCGCGAGAGCGGGATCAAAACCAGACAAGAATAATTCGTGCTCACGACTCTGGTCTGCTCAATTCCATGGTGATTATGGAGTGGAGCTCAAGAAACGCGTTCTGACCTCAGCTTTATTCGCTGTCTACCCACAGGTCCTTTACATATACACACCCATATATATTGCACTGCTATTTAAATCCCATCTACAGCATCTTTTTGTAGACAGCTTCAGAGTCATATTAAAATCTTTTGTACCTGTAGCAGGTGCTGTATGTTAATCCTAATGTGTGTTTTACTCCTGTTTCGATTGTTCAATTTGGGTTTCTGATTTGGGTTTGGTTTCTGTAGGTTTTAACTTAGTTTTCTGCTTTGGATTTGCATGAATAGATGTGATTTATATGATTTTCTTTTAGTTTTTTAGCCTTATATGATAGTGATTAATTGGATTAACAACTTGCTCAAAGATACTTAATTGGATTAACAACTTGGTCAAAGGTACTTACTTTGATGGCCCAACACTATGTAAAGCTACATTGAAGAAAGTTTCTGGTAATTGCTATTTAGACATAAATCGAAAGCTGAAGGCAAGGGTCAGGCCTTTTGTTATATAATGAGGCAGCTATGAGCCTTCCTGGGCCGCTTGAGGGGTAAAGTATCTGAGCCTTCCAGAATCTGATGCCTTAAACTCGAAACAAGAGTCTTTTTTGAGCATTTCTATCTGCTTGTCTTGTCAATGAAGGTAAGCATCTTCCATATTGACTGTGCTGAGGTACATTGATTCAATGATGGTTTATGCCTCAGCTGGCAAAAGAATGCTTTACAATCAAAAGAAATTGTTTTTAGCCCAATTAATTATTAGATTAACTAGGAACTTACCAAAAAGAATACTGCAATAATTTTGTTTTCCACCTCCCAGGGACTTGGTTACTAAGTGCTGGATTTCGTAGGTATTTTCTTGAGCAACATACCTTTCTGTAAAATGCTCCCCCATGGAATAATCTCAATTTTATGCATGCTATTTTTTTTTTTTGACTCGACGCAATCAATTGAGAGCCAACATTAGAGAAAGCAATACATAATGACAGCATAGTTAGTTGAAGGCACATAAGGGGTGAAGATGTTCATGGTGAGGGCAGTAGAAGTCTTATGGACCTATTGAACATGCTACACAGGATGCGTGTTGATTGTGTAGTTAGAGGCAAAAATCCACAGTAGAGGTGGAGGTGGAGGTGGAGGTGGTCATGGCAACTTGGTGGCTAGTGGCAGTGGTGTGGTTTCTTCTCCGGTCTCCCCTTTAGTTTTTGTAGAAGTGGTAGGCAGATTTTGGTATCACTAGTTGATCGTCGCCAATGAAACATTTTTGTCATAGAAAAAGAAATTCTTTAAAGAGAGTAATAACAGGTTGTCATAGAATGATTTAATGAAAATGGCTATGCCCACAATCATTGAATAAAAAAGAAATCCAGGTTGAAGATTTGCTTTGGGCTAGGGGCATATCATTTATGTGCACTGTGCATGGTGTGGTGATCTTGGCTGATGGGTGTGGTGATGGTAATATCAGTGGCTGCAATGGTGAGGTCAGTGGTAGTCATAGTTGGTTAGGAATAGTGAGAGTGTGACCGATGGTAGTGATGTGGAAGCTGTTGGAATTTCATAAAAATTGCGAATGCAAAGCTATGCGAGATTTGAATATCACTAATAAGGATGTGAAGTCTCCATCAATCATGTCTAGAGGTGACCCTGATGTTTGTGATGTTGAGTGGCTAACTTGCTATTTTCGTACTAGTTGGTGGTCATTTTAGCATTGGGGAGTCCAGCTTACTCATAGAGCTGCATTAGTGATAATTTGGTGATAGTCAGATGGGTTAAAGACATTTTGTCCATGATTGAGGCTTAACCTCAGCTGTTATGTCTACACTGCTGTTGAACCAGTCTCTATTTCTTTGTTATCCAATACACCCTGCACTTCCCAGATGGGGCATAATTATTTTTAAAACATTGTTAGGTAATTAATTTGGGCTTCTACCATAGTTAATGGTTGCATACTTATTAGGAAAATATTTCTTACATTTGAGCATGAGTATATGATCTTTTCGGCTCAGCATACCAAGCCATAGGATTTTTTGACATCTCTCTCACGGCGATAACATCATTCATGTCTTCACCTAGGAAGCATGAATACTTCTCGGATGGGTTCTCGGAGGGGTGTCATGGCAGTGTCGAACATATGTCTGACACGGACACGGACACGGTCAAGACACAGCCGAACACGTGTTCGACAAAGTTAGAAGTGTCCTAAATAGTGAACTCAATTGGTCATGCCTGAGACACGGCCAGGATACAGCCAGGACATGATTAATAATTTTTTTTTATTAAAAAAATAATTGTTAACTATTAAAATGGGTGTGATTTCTATTTTTTGTAATATATTTCTTTTTATGTAACTTGTATATTATGAATGTTAATGGATGTAATGATGTTTTGATATTGTTATAATATATGCTTTATTTTTAATATATTACAACTCTATTATTATTTAAAAAATATATTTTATTATTTTAATAGCCATATCCGTGTCTTATATTTTTAAATTTTGTTGTATCCCCATGTTTGTATTGTGAACAGTGCCCTTGAACAGTAAAATTGTGTTTTTAGGGTTGAAAAGTATTGAACTTCAAGTTCTGCGGAAAGACAGGGTTGGACTTACGGATTAGAGTTGCGCGGGATCAAAAGAGAACGTAAATGGGTTGGTTTAAAAGTGATTATAAGCAGAAAATTTAAGAAAGAATTAAAAAAAATTAGGAATCAGTCCTAGGGTTTTTTAGGCGTCACACCTAGGATTTTGAATTGCATCACAATCCTCAAAGCATATAATTGCTGAAAACTTATGGAAAATATTCTTCCCCTTTATTGAAGACACCACATAATTATGCATAGACCTCCAAGTATTTTTTAATCTTAAAAAGATTAGGACTCTAAAGACTTCAAATTAAATATGGACTAGGAAATTAATGTAGACTAGAACTTGGACTAAACTCTAGAACCTTAAGACAAAACACATTTTTTGACCCAAAAGATGACCTATGGGTCATACTATGACATGTTCCAATAATCTTGAAATTACGAAAATATTCCTAACTTTAAAAAATATCATAATGACTCATAAAACAAAAATACCAAGGTTCTAAATAGACTCAAGAATAAAATGCAACTAGACTAAAAAAATATTGTGCAAGGTTCCATATATGTCTCTATCTTGATAGCAAGTCAAATCCCATAATTTGTCAAGTTTTTGAATTCGTATTCCCTTGAACATCTTATGGATTACATCGTTCTCCCTGGTTGGAGAAAATTCAATCTCGAGTTTTGAAGTGTTGAAATATGAAACCCCACAAGCTTTGAATTTGCATATGTTGCTTTCTTTGAGAAGCCTTAAGATGATGCCTCCATTTCTTTTAGAATTGAGGAAATAAATAGATTTGCAGATTGAGTTTCTCGGTTGTGTTATCGAACTTATTTGGAATGGCAAAATCAGTTGCTGAAGTAAAGCAAAAGGAAATAACATCCTTGTTTGAATTGACATTTTAGTAGTGTGCCATTGAATTGTAACATTCCCCAACATTTTAATGTGTTGCTAGTCCCTCTTGCTCAATCAAACCCGTAATAATAGTTTTTGATTCCACCCCCTTGTTCATGGTGATATCTTCATACGTTGTAACCTTAATCTTCTCTTGAGCAGAACGATGGGGCCTAAAGTTTTTGACCTTTGAAGGTTTGAGAACCAGGAGGAGCTATTGTCAATAACTGCCAACACGATGGAGAAAAATATGCATGAGGGGAAGGAAGCATCTTCTTCATATGTATCTTGGTCGCCTGAAGTTCAGAATGATTGGATCAAAGCTCAAGATTCGCTGAAGAGAAAACTAATCACAGAAGATGATTTCAAATGGAAACTACCCACAACCCAACAAGCACTTGGCGGAAAAGAAGATGAAGAAGAGAGTAGTGGCGTATTGAAGTATGTGGGTGGGGTTGACTTGAGCTTCTCAAAAGACGACCCATCCATTGCATGTGGCATACTTGTTGTTTTGGACCTCCAAACTTTGAGAGTTGTCTATGAAGATTTCTCCATTGTCAGGCTCAATATCCCATATGTCCCTGGTTTCCTTGCATTTAGAGAGGCTCCGGTTCTTTTAGAGCTTTTGCAGAAAATGAAGAAAAGTATTCATCCTTACTACCCCCAGTTGTTGATGGTTGATGGCAATGGATTACTTCATCCTCGAGGAATTGGATTGGCCTGTCATCTTGGTGTTCAAGCGAATATTCCCACTATTGGGATAGGAAAGAATTTGCATCACGTAGATGGTCTTACCCAATCTAGGGTAAGAAAGCTCTTTGAAGCCAAAGGGAACTTAATGAAAGATATGATCACTCTAATCGGGGAGTCTGGACGAACCTTGGGAGCAGCGATGCGATCAACTCAGAGCTCATTCAAGCCTATATTTATTTCAGTTGGTCATCGTATATCTCTTGCTACAGCCATCATAATTATGGAAATGAGTTGCAAATATCGTGTTCCAGAGCCCATCCGACAGGCTGATATAAGATCAAGGGACTACCTTCGAAAGCATCAAATAGTATGAACTGCACCTACCTGGGCTGGGCAAGAATAAAAAGAGGTCATCGTCCAGGAGCTAGTCAAGGCCGGAATGGGATATCAAGCCCTTTCTTCCCTAGTCAATGCCATTAGAACAAGGAAAGATGAGCCATGTCCTTTTGTAGTGGATAAAAAGAGATCCTATTAGAAGAGGATGAAGGTAAATGTTCCTTAATATAAACCTTATTTTTTCCCTTGTTAATATTAAGCCTACTTTCCTATGAAGCACGGATACTTCGTCAGAGACAATACTCTTTGGATGCGTATCCGATAATTAATAAAATATGTGGATACTTCACGGATACTTCTAAACATAGAGCAAGATGTACAATTTTTAATGTTAATTTATACCCTCTCCTTTTGAGTTTCCATACAATACAAAACATCAACAAAATTCTACTGATTTTGAAGACACCAAGTGTTTTTTAAGTATTATCTACTATTACATGTCAAAAGAGTATATACAAATGAGTTAGTTACACTATAATCTTAAAACCTAATACTTGTAAACAAACCAACTAGTTAAATCTAGTTCTGATTCCTTTAATTGGTCACACTCATTTTATAGATATATCATAATGAGATGATATTACATCTTTTTCAAGGTAAAAATTCATTATTTTGTTTACTACTTTTAAAGAATTATTGAAAATTATAATTTTTAAGTCATTAAATAATAATAAAATATGAAATATATTTTATTATACACGTATCATGGGCGTATCCGTATCTTGTTATTTTAAGTTTTGTCGTATCGTCGTATCCGTATCGTATACGATACTCGTATCATGTATCTGTATCCGTGCTTCCTAGGTACTTTCCCTTGTTACAAAAGAAATATGGTTACGATAAGGACAATGTGTTAGTTTGGCTTACATGTTTAATGTTCAGATTTGTTCCTATTTGTATTTGAGTGATATGTTTATAATCCAACTGTAAAAAACCAAAAAAAAAAACTTTTCTTGAGCATTGTTGGAATATGGTAGTACTGGTGGATCGTTATGCTCATGTAGATTCTTGGAGCATGCAAACATATGAAGCCCTTGAGACAGTGATGTTACTCATTGAAAGTCATCAATGGAAGAAAATTCATTAGTCAACTCTTTTGGCACTAGAGCACTCTGGTAGTAACTTAGTCATGTCTAAAGGCAAGTTTGATTCATGGCTAGTTGCTGTTTTTTATTCTTAGGCTCTACAATAAATATAGAGAGGGAGAGCTTAGAGAAGATGGTAGCAGAAGAATACTAGAACTAGACATGACGGTTGAAGTGTAATAATGTTTGATGTGTTACAAGAAGATATAGAACCAGCATTTTAAAGCATAGAATGGCAGTAGTCAAAGATGTGTTTACTACATGAAGATACCCGAAAAATCCATGGATGAGCGGCTTCACAAGAAAAGCCACAATTAAGTGATAATGTTTGAACTGAGTGTTTGGTATCTCGAGATGTGGTAGATGAGTGATATCAGAGGAAAAGGATGTGTCCACACTGCTAGTACTTTTGACTACTTGCTGTTAAATGTAGTGCCTAGGATATCTATATTTCTGTCAAGTTTTCAAGGGCCACATTCTTCTGATGGCTTGTTCTTTCTGTAGCTTGAGATTTGGTGTTTTAAGAACCTCTGATAGCTGCCATGGAGAATTTCATTTGTTTATGATAGGACTTGGACTGAAGCTTCTAATATTAAGAATTTCAGAGTGATTGGAATAAGTTGAACTTGCTGAGTTTTTGTTTGCTTCTTGAAAATACATATAAGCAATTTGGTCAAGGATCTACCCATCTATCCTTATTCAAGCCATGCTCTTCTTTTTTAACCAAAAATCCGACTGTTTCTGTCCCTTTCTTCTACCCTCAGGTAACGAGCCATTAAGTAGTACCTTATTGAGTGAGCTTCCTTGATTCTTTGTATCAAAACTTGTAAAAGTTGTCTCTTTCGGTTTAATCTTGTACCTCTTACTTATCATATTTTCCATTGCTATTGAAAAATGATTGTGAAAATGTGTAGTTTCAGCTTCCAAGATAGGATCACTAAAGTGTGGTTCCAGCTCTCCTTTTGCTACCAACCCTATTATCGGAATTTTTGCAGATTATGGTGCTACGAGGTGGTCCAGATATATTGGTTGGTTGATTGGTTCCTTCATGCATGGCTCTTTTCAATGAGAAAAATAATTGATGTTAAGAGGAAAATAAATGAAATTAGTCTCTCAATGAGACCTTTCGGTATGTTGCTCCTTTCCCCATTCCCCAGGATGCATGTGAATGGAGGGTACACTGATTCAAGTGGACCGACATCGTGCTATAGTTGCCAAATATGACTAGGGTAAATTACACTATGACCCCTAAACTATGAACTCGGTTTCACTTTTCCCCATAAACTATTAAATTTTTCACATTGTCTCCTCAGTTACTTGAATTATTTCACACTGCCCTAATCGCAAATATCCGTTATCTTTTTGGATAAAAATTGTCGACATGTTGGGATAAAGTAAAAAAAATGACATAGTTCGGAGGGCAAAATACAACTATCCGTTAACTATGCAATGAACGTTAATAATGGGGGCGATGTGAAATTAATCACATAGTTGAAGGTGCAATGTAAAAAATATGATAGTTGAAGGGACAATGTGAAAAAAAAGTCATAATTGAGAGGGTCAAAGTGTAGTTTTCCCATATGACAATTGGTCAGCTGTGGCTATAAGTTAAGGTATCTCTTATCTCTTCTTCTTGCATTATTGTCATGGCATGGCCGACTTCTTGCATTATTGTCATGGCATGGCCGATACACACTCTGAAGGTGGGCTGAACATGATGTTGATATGCATGCATATCTTGTAATTATGTTAAGATCTTATAGACAAATTACACTTTGACCCCCTTAATTATACTTTTCCTCATGAACTATTGAACATTGCGCATTGCTCCCTCAGCTACTTGAATGATTCTACATTACCCAAACACATCCATTAATTTTTTGGACGGAAATTGCGAGCGTGTCAACACAAAAAGTAAAAAAAAAAAAATTACATAGTTCATGGGACAAAATGAAACAACTTTTGATTAAATTTGTATCGGATGTTATTAATTGGGGGCGATATGAAACTATTAGATAAATACTTATGTTATACCATTCTCTAATAGCTTAAGCTTTTAGAATAAATGATTGTTCAATATGGTATCAGAGTCTAGAGGTCCTGGGTTTGATTCTCACCAGGCCTCCTCCCTCAAAATAAATAAATAAATGATTACAATCACATGAATAGACCACCCAAAGAGAGTCAGGTGACGGGGAATATTTAGGGTAAATTACACTGACACCCCCTGACTTTTTGATTTATTACACGGACACCCCCTGACTTTTGACAAATGACACCGAACTCCCCTGACATTTAAAACTTATAACAGTCACACTCCTTCTAATTAACGGACGTTAAACTTGTTAACAGTCAAAGCTGAGGTCATCAATCATTATTCTCAAAATACCAAAAATACCCTCCAAATTTATCTAACTTCTCATTGAAATATATATATATATATATATATATATATATATATATATATATATATATATATATATATATATATATATATATTAAAATTAGCTCACTTTTATGTTTAATTTTTAAATACATTACATTAATAAATAAAATATTAAATTTTTTTTGTTTATTAAATAATATTTGGTACTATTAGTACAATTTTAAAAATAATCAATTTTTTAAAACCTTAATAATTACCAAAAATTAATTCTTAAAATACCAAAAATATTAATTCTTAAAATACCAAAAATGCCCTTCAAATATATGTTCTTATCCCAAAAATTTATCCCATCTCTCATTTATCATTTCTCTATTTTATATTTCATATATAAACAAAAATTTTCTCAATTAAATGTTATATTTCACATTTAATCTAAAATTAAATGTTATATTTCACATTTACATTTAAACTAAAATTAAATGTTGAATTAACCACCCACCGCCGCCTCCACACCACAGAACCACCACCATAATTCCCTAAAAATCACCACCACCACCACCTCCTCCTCCTCTCTCTGTCTCTCTCTCTCATATAGAGCACCACAACTGGTAACAGAGTAACCCTATCACCGATCCACCACCTTCATCTTCATTTTCACCTCCACAAACACAAAACACACAACCACCACAACAAGAATTGGGGTCTTAGATCAATTTTACCAGTAAGTAGTTGGTAATGTAATATCACCCTTACCCCTAATATTTACCCCGAAAATAGGGTCTGAATTTCATTCACTTCACATAGGAGCTTCCAAGCAGTTAGCCGAAGACGAGTACCAGAGGGGGAAAGAGATGGAAAAGCAAGGAGCACGAAGACGTCGGGTGGTGCAGTGGTGGGGGAGGGTTTAGCAATTTCACGGTTTTTTTCTCTCTCTCTCTCTCTGTATATATATATATATATACAGAGAGAGAGAGAGACTAATCATCCACCACCGGTTCCACCACCTAGTCCCACCCATCACCACCGGTTCCACCACCTAGTCCCACTCATCACCAGCGGTTCCACCAGCTAAACCCACCAAAACTTCCAAACCCAGCAAGACCCACCAAAACTTCCAAACCCAACCAGATCCACAACCACCACTAACACACACAGAGAGAGAGACACAGAGAGAGGAGAGACAAAACCACCCCTGCCTCCACCACCACTGAAACCACCACCTGGATAAAACCACCCCTGCCGCTGGGTGCTGGTGAAAATAGGCGATGGTGGTGGGTGGGTGGATTTTGAACCCGACGGCGGTGGGTACTGGTGTAAATAGGCGGCGCCGCTGGGTGTGGTTGCGCTGCTGGGTCTGATACTTCTTGAGAGACAGAGACAGAGAGAGAGAGAGATCTTGGGGCCTTTGAGAGAGAGAGATCTTGGGGCTTTGAGAGAGAGTGTGTGTGTATGGGGGAAGGGGGTCAGTTTTCGGGGGAAGGGTATTGGGTTTGGGTCTTAATGGGTAGTTAAGGTGAGGGTAAATAGACTTTTTGTTTGTGCCGTTAACAGCGTTCATTTTGTGGGGTCTCAGTGTAATTTTGAAAAAGTTAGGGGGTGTCCATGTAATAAAGTCAAATGTCAGGGGGTGTTAGTGTAATTTACCCAAATATTTATGTTACACCCTTCTCTAATTGCTTAAGATTTTAAAATAGATGGTTGTTCAACAGAAATTGATCTCATAGTTGACAGTGTAATATAAAAAACATAATAGTTGAGGAGATAATATAAAAAAAAATGTCATAGTTGGGGTGATCGAAGTGTAATTTGCCTAAATCTTATTGATCATGTTCGTGAATTGCATTGGGGAATGAGACGATGGATTTATTTCTCCAATTCTCAGCTGCTCTTTGAATGAATCGAGCCTAAGTAATAGGAGATGATGTCAATCCATATTTCTGCAAACTATTTTTTTTTTATTTGTCACATCCTTAAACTATTGTAAAACTTAAGGTTCTCCAAAAATTTCGAAATTGCACTCTATTAATTCCCATAAATTTGACCATCTAGTTACATTTTCCAAAAGAACTCAACTGTCAAAAAATCATCTCCAATCGATAATGAATGGCAAAGTTTCATATATGTCGTATCTTTGAAAAATTCCTCTCCTAAAACACCAAAATTGAGTTAAAATTTTATAACTCTAGCATTTTTATTTGTAATCCAATGTATTAACCACATGTAGTTAAGGAAACAGTACGCAATGGTAAGTATTCGATGTATAGTTCACAACTTTAAAAGAATAGATCAAACAACATCCTACTTGGGCCTTATTATCAATTCAAGGAGATGCCCTTTAAATGTTCTAATCAATATAGAACAGTAGCAATTACCCGTGTTTGAAGGCACTGTGTAACAAACAAAAAAAATGCAAGTGAAAGCATCCATAACATAAAATATCGCCAATCAATACGAATCCACTATTTTTTATTTTTTATTTTTGAAAAAAGTCAACAGCACTTCTTCAAATTTCCTCGCAGTGAATAACAATTACAAAGCCCAAACTATTTATTCACAATATCTACCAAATCAAGTTCAAGTATAACATAAACTATACATCAGTAACATCTCAATTAAGAAAGACTTTGAGATCAACTTTGGCATATAAAGAAAAGTTTAGTTCCAAATTCAGAGATATTAAAACCCAAAATACATAAGAAAATTTCAAGGACAATACCGTCGTATTATTAACCTCAATAATGTTGCTTTGCAGAACCTAACATACTCCATAACATAGCCTACACCAAGAATTTCAATATTAGTAAATAAGCAATTATGATAATGATACTCAAGGACCTACAGTAATAGAAATTGTAATAAATATCAATATTAATTACACAACATTAGTGGATGAAACAAATTCACAAAATTTCCAACAAACACACTGGAAAAAAAATCAATCTTCAATGAAAACATGTTCAACTTGATTGATAAACTCCATATTCCAAATCCAGTACTTTATTAAGTAGAACCAATAAAAAATGAAAATGGGTAAGTTCAAAGTCATTTTGAGATTAAAAATGAGAACTTTACATACCTGCTAGATAAGAACTTTACGTGGCTGTCCATTGTACCAATCCAACTCAGACGCCGAGACTATTAAGATTTTTGTTGGCATTAGATGTGAAATTTGAAAGTGTGAACTTGAGTCTGGGAAACCAAGCGAAGCAATCAAGTGTATGTTGATAAAAAAAATCAAGGAGGCATAGAAGAAACTTGAAAAAAAAAGGACTGTGTGTAGAGAGTGCGTCCGAGAGATAGAGAGGCAGTATGAGCGGGGATGTGTTGCTGCATGTACTGTGTGTGCATGTGAATGTGCATGCTTGAGACAAAATGAGGGAAAGGGAGATAGAAAAACGGAATAAGGGAGGGAATTATCAAGAGTTGGTTTGTCGAATTTGTGCGGATTTGTTTGTGAGTGTGTGCGAAACAGTGTGTGGGTGTCGATTTTTTTGACTTTGTACGTGTGTGAGTTGCAGGGGTTGTGTGTGTCAATGTGGAGGATTAGACCAGAGGGCAAGATAGGTGGATCGAGTGGTGATGGTTGGGGGAAGATATAGAGTACCTGGATGGTGTTGGTAGCAGCGGTTGGAGCTGGAGTGGATGGCTGCTCCAACGAAGAGAGGGAGATGGGAGAGACTAAGGAAGTCCACTAACATCATCTCCAACCATGATTCAAATTTTTACTCAAATTTAAGTTAGTATTTGAGTAAAAAGCTTAATTTGATACAAATGGTTCTAATAGACAAACTCAAATTTAAAGAATGAGAAACTTAAATTTAAATGAGGGCAAATTTAAAATTAAATAAGAGTAAATATGACAATTGGATCTTTAAAAGAGGGTGAAATCTCACCATTAAAGATTTGGGTCAGGATTTGAGTCTCTCTTAATTTGAGTAAAAAAAAAAGAGTCTCCCTTGATTTGGTACAAGTTTGAGTCAATGTTGGAACAAGTTTTTTATACTTTTTTACTCAAATTTAAATTTGAGTCAAGATTTGAGTCAGAGTTGGAGATAATAGAAGAGGGAAGGAGAGAAGAAATGAAATGAAAGAATTGATAAAAAGGTTGGAGAGAGAAGAAGTCAGCGGGGGAGAGAAGAGGAAGTGAGAGAATGACAGAGAGTAAGGCTTAATTAGGGGAAAGAGACAGGAATTACTTGACTGGACCATTTGATTAGGGTATAAAATTGGAAAGAAAATCAAAGATCACATAGAGATTACATTCTCTTAAGGAAAGAAGATCAAAGATATATTGCTAGTTAAATGCGTGAATGCAAGATGAAAATTGAATTTTGGAAAGGAATTGCCGGATTTGATTGGAGAGAGAGAGAGCGGCAGAGTTAGGGCAGCTTGTAATTACCAGATTTGATTATTTGACCGGTTGGGTTAATTAAATTTTGGAATATCAATTTTGGAAATTAAAAATTTTGAGCAACAAAAATATTTCAAAAGAGCTAATGTGGTACGTCGGATCAAAACGATCTGAGACGTCAATAGCTTGACACAGTTTGGGATAACGTCGTCCGTTGGATGATGACTTTTTTTGTTACGAAACGATCTGGACCACTCTTTGTCTCCAAAATTCAAAATCGCTCTACTTTATTATATAGATGTTATTTATATGTAAATGATATATAAATGATATGCTTTTATAGGTAGAAAAGTATGAAACTTAAATATAGAATCGTGAAATTATGAAGTTAGGAATAAAAATTAATCGATACATGCTATTTTGGTCTAGGTGGTGATTGTATTGAAATTGGAAGAAAGGGTTTTGAATTAGTGGTCTAGGTGGTTATTGTATTGAAATTGAAAGAAAGGGTTTTGTATTAGAGTTCGAGAATTAAGGTGAGTAGTTTACTACTTCTTTTGGGAAGATTTTCTATATTAAACTTGTGTATGTGGATATTTCACATATTTGTTATATATGTTGATGTTTAGAGTTGGAATTAAATGTTTCTCAATTGTGATTTGTTATACATGTGAATATTAAAAATGGGGGATGATTTTATGTCATTGCTTAAATGTGTTTTGGTGATGAAAGAGAAATTTGTGTGCGTTGAGACTAAAACAACAGGTTTGGTGTGTGTGTTAAAATCATGTTTTATGAGATAAGGGTTGGGTTACCAGGTCTAAATGGTAACAAGATTGAAGGCATATCAGTGTGATTGATACAAATATGTGCACATAAGGGTTAGAATTCAGGCTAGTGATGACAAGCGATGAGGTCAATTACCAGTAGTAGCAAACATGAGATGGGCCTAACTATCAGTTTAAAGACAGCAAATGAATTTAAAATTGAGTGTGTGTGGGTGTTTGGGTTATAAATGTATTTTCATTTATAAAGTTACTTGTGAACATGAGATTGTTTTGTTCAAATGATTATGTGAGAGGGATTGAGGTACAATTTGTTGTATTTATATATGTATCACAGTTTATTTTTTGTATATAAATTGTGGGACTAATTTTCACACCTCATTAGAAGCGGTTGCTATTCACGGGCCGTCATGCTCATACAAACATTTAATATTTTTCAGGTGAGGATCAGAGTGAAGAGTAAATCCACAAATAGACAAAGAATTAGAGGACTTGATGATTTATTCTATTGTTGGTCTTCAGGAATAAGTATCGTTTATGGTTTTGAGACAAATATTTATTTGTTTTGAGAACAATGTTGTTTATGTTTAGAGTTGTAAACTTTATAGTTTGATTATAGTTTTACATGAGTTTAATAATGATGTTGGTGATTTTTAGTTTATTCCTCTGGTATTCATTACGTAAGTGGATTGTATCACTTTATTATTTGTCTGTCACTGTATTTTATATTTATGATGCATAAGATTGGTTGGTTAAGGCCTTGGTGGCCGGTTTGCCGCCCACCCTACTTGATCAGGACCAGGGCGTGACACATGCTACAGGTAGGCCCGAGAGGTTTCACGATGCACACTTGGAGCACGCGCACCGGCGGGATGGATGTCAAGCATCGAGGCCAACACATTAATCATGCAATATTTATATTATTTTAAACAACAATTTATTTAACCTTAAAGGGGTAGCTCAAATGGTAATAGAGACGAGTTATAAACCCAGACGTCATGAGTTCGTATTTTTGCAACTCCTTGGGGTCAGACCATGAGAAATTTATCCCTTATGAATACCTTAGTCTTGGCGCGGATGACCTACTTTTTACCAGACCGGGGAGGGGATTAGTCGAGGTCGAGGTGCACTAAGCTGACTTGGATATCCCTAACTATTGAACCAAAACAAATAAAAAAATAAAAAAATAACAATTATTTTTTTAATTATGCAATTTAAAATTAAACTAAACATTTAAAAAATAAGAAAAAGATAGGAAAGAGAAGAAGAGGTAAGTACGGATTAATTGGGTTGAGTATGAAAGTTGAGTTATTTGACATTGAGACTTGTGTAGAGAAAATGATATTTTTGAGCAAAAAAAAAAAAATTTGGTTATAAATTTTATACCATTGAATCAAAATATATAATAATTGGATCAATCTTGACCGTTATTATATTTTTATAAATTTAGAATTCAACTCCCTTAGATGGATCATCCTACCATAAAATTTGTGGTCCAACTATCACTTATGATGTTCTTAATAAGAGGTTTGGCATCTTGGCTACTCGAAATGAGAGGAGATGTCAATTAGTGTCGTGTTTGTGTCTTTCACATGTTGTTATTTTTAGATTTTTTTATTGTAATTTATGTTGTGTTCATGTTAATACTTATAGAAAAAAATTTTATTTAGTGTGTTAAAAGTGGTAAACATTAATCTAACTCATTTATTATACGTGTTTATCAAATGTTTTAATTTTACATTCGTATTATATCGAATTTATATTCTGCTCGAATTGATAGCTCAAATTGATACCCCATCCCCCAATGTACATTACCTTAGTTTCATGCGATTAACTATTATGAGGTGGAGAAAAATTCACTACTAAGCGAGTCCCTTAGGAGAGATGTTTCCCTAAACTAAAAAGAATAATGTTATTTGAATTTAATTTATTAATTTAATTCATTACAGTTATTAAATTAATTGCGAGCTTTATCAAAGATTAGCACTTGATGTTAATATAATGGTTACAATGAAACTACGTTATTAGGTCAACAAAGAAAAAAAAAGTTGGAATTTTTTTTAAAAAGATTAATTGTACTTTGAAATATAAAGGTATTTTAATTTTTAATTTATACCCTACAAATTTTCAATTCTCAAATTACACCGCCAATCTCAAAAAATAAGTTGCAATGTGACTAAAACCTAAACTGCAATTCATTTTTCTATCCGATAAGGTAATGTTGTGGGGGCCACCGCTATCAGACGTAAAAGTGAATGGCAGTTTGTATTTGGGCCACATTATAATTTTTATGATATTAAGGGTACAATTTGAGAATTAAAATTTTTTTGGAGCACAAATTAAAAATTTAAATATCTTTTAGGGAAAAAAGTATGATTAACCCTTTCCAAAAATTCCTTTCCAATGTATTTGAATGCAAACTTCGCGGAACTTTGGTGGAAGCCAGATCGAAAGCAGAGCAAAATAATTCCGACTTAGGATTCGAGACCAAACCACCACCAGCTCAGCTCCGTCGCGGTTTGGAGTCCAAGTGAACGCGTTTTGACCTCATCAAGCGCGTTTTGACCTAGTGGCGTCCTTTGTCCCTGTTTCGGTTCTCTCTCTCTCTCTCTCTCTCTCCTGTGAATTTAGACACATATATACTGGACTGCTACTCCAATACCATCTATACCATCCCTACTGAGACAACTTCAGAGTCGTATTAGAACCTTTTTGCCACAAGTATCAGGTGCTGTATGTTAATCGTACTACGTGTTGTACCCTTGTTTCGATTGTTTGGTTCGGTTTTCTGATGTGCGTTTTGCTAATACAGCTTTTAACTTGGTTTTACTGATTTGGATTTGCATGAATTAATATGATCAATATGATTTTTAGGTTAATTTTTGCTATAATTTGATGCTTGTTAGTAGGAGTAATCACTTGCTCAAAGATACTTGGTTTGACATGAATATGTCTGAATTTTAGTGCAGCAGCCCCTGACATGAATATGTCTGAATTTTACTTGTTTCGATGTTTCACTGCAATAGGCCCCTGAGAAATAACATCTCGAATGATATTTGAATTCTGACATTGATATGTTTGGTCCTTTCTTGGAACATCTGATTCTTATACGGGTACGATATGACATAGATACGGCGATTTGACAAAACTCTAAAAAATAGGAACGGATAAGATCGGGATACGTCTATAAATATATATATATATATATATATATATATATATATATATATATATATTTATTTATTTATTATGTAAGGACTTTGATAGCTATATTTTTAGTAATTCTTTAACAATAATAAAGAACATTAACAATTTTTTATTTTTAAAAAGTTACCTATCGTCTCACTATGTTACATCTATCAAATGAACATGATTAATTAAAGGAATAAGATTCAACATTTAACTATATTATTTGCTTGGATGTATTTGTTGCTAAGATTATAAACTAATCAACTTATTTAAACGCTTTTGACATGTGATAATGGATAATATTTAGAAAACACATATGTCTCTTTCAAATCATATGTATTCTTGTTGATATATTGAATTGTATGTGAAATCAAAAGGAAGAGGTAAAGATTAAAATTAAAAATTAAACATACTTTTTAGTATATAAAAGTATCTGCGAAGCATTCATATATTTTATTTATTATTGGATATGTTTGGTGTGTATCCGATATGTATCATTGAGTATTTGATGAATATCGTATCTGATACGAATATGTTGGCCATAACGAAATATCTGTGCTTCATAAGTCAGATGTATGACACTCAGGCTAGCACAATACACAATAGTCAACTTTTATTCAAGGCCCAAATCACCAACGAAACCTCTTAACTATATGGATTCCTTCACTGCCATTGCAGCTTCCATATACTATCAGCCTCGGTGGTAGAAAAGATGACTGTGAATTGCAATGTTGCCTTCCAATTGATAGCACAACCATAAAGAGTGAATATGTAATATGTCAGCGATTCCTTCGATCAAGATCCTAGATTATATCAAGATCCCAACATAATTTGAATCGACATATCCAATAACACTACTAAAAGTGTCATTGCCTCTATCATACACCATCCCAACATTTGCATATCTCGTACCAGTCTACTTCTCGATCATAGCCTTCCATTATTTGAACTATACAAAGACATCATCCTTGCGATTCTAAGATAAGTACCCAGACCTTTCAAGAATAATCATCAATGAAGGTCAACACATACGTTCCACCCCCAAGAGAGAGAACATGAGAGCATCCCCAAAGGTCAGAATGGATATAATCCAAAGAACCTGTGGTCCGTTAAATAGCCGTACTGAACTTCACCCAGCACTGCTTTCTGAATACGCAGTGCTCACATAAGTTTAGGTTTCTAGTCTTCTGGCTACACAAAAAATCTCGTTTGCTTAGCACATCTAGCCCCATTTCACCCATATGCCCTAATCGCATATGCTATAACTTGGTAGTGTCTATGCTTGAATCTAAAGATAAAGCTATAGTAGCGGCACCTGTCACTGTGCTACCTTGTAGTAGATACATGCCATTCTGCTTCTGTCCTTTCATCACGACAAGAGCACTTTTACAATATCTCTCTCTCCTCCAGCTCTATGCGTACAACTATTGGAGTTAAGTGTACCCAAAGAGATAAGATTTTTTCTCAGATCTGGAACATGTATGACATTTGTAGTCTTTAGAATACCATCATTCATCTTGATCGTATTGTGCCTATCCCAACAACCTTACAGACTACATTGTTTCCCATCAAGACCTTATCACCATTGATTGATTGATAGGTGGTAAACCAATCTTTATTGGGTCATATATGATATAAATAACCGGAATCAAGAATCCACTCATGACTTGAGCCACTGGATGAACACGTGAGTACATTAACACCAAAGAAACTTTGCTCCGCAACAAAGACAATGTTATCAGAATTTGAGTCATCAATCTTTGCTTTGCCTTTATGTTTCGGACAATCTTTTCTAATATGTCATTCCTTTTGACAATGAAAGCGATTGAGTTTTCTAGATCTACTTCTAGATTTAAATTGACCTTTACTACTTGAGCTTTTTTCTCTGTTGATCATTCTCTTGCAACCAAACCTTCACTTGAGCTTCCGTCTCTACTTTTAGGCGCCCTTCTCTTTAACTCTTTCAAGTTTAAGACTGTCTTAACCTCCTCCATGTAAATAGACTCTTTACCATACATCTTGGTATCGACAAAACCCTCGTGTGAGGGTGGTAAAGAACATATGAGAATCATTCTTTAAACTTCATCATCGAGTGTAAAATTGATGTTCTTCAGATCTACCTTGACTTAATTAAACTCTCAAAGAAGGTCCTTAATAGGTGTACCTTCATGCATTTGGAGGGTGAATCATTTCATCAAATACAAACTGTTTGTGAGACACTTTGTCATATACAGATTCTCCAACTTTAGTCATAGACTTGCGGGCCTTAGTTTCGTCAGTAACTTCACACAACACCCCATCGCTAAGGCTCAACGTGATAACACCGAAACCCTTTGCCCGTATGCCTTTTTTCTCATTGTCTGACATTGTTGCCGGTAAGGCATCTTTTCCATCTTTTCCCCTATAGCTTTCAGCAATCCTTGTTGAACCAACAACCCACACATCTTTAAACTCCATGTATTGGAATCATTCCTTTCGTTGAATTTTTCTACCTCAAACTTTGCGGCCTTTGCAAAATTTCAAACCAAAATTCCGTCGATGAATAGTACCTATATCCATCGACTGTGCTCTAATACCAATTTGTTGTGACAGACCCACGATTTTAGTACTGAGGTAGACAATAAAATGACAAGAAACAAATAAGACACACACAAAAGAATGCAAGAGATTTACATGGTTTGACTATTGTCTACTTCCACTACAACAACGATTGAGTTTTCACTATGGAGTAAAACAACAGTGCAAGAACAATTGTTTTTTGCTCGCAAGTACTCCCTCCAACTAGGGAGAATTCACTTTTATCTCATTAATATTACTCAAATATCACACAACTCTTAGATGCCTTACAACTATCTACACTCTGATATTCAAAAGATTGCTTTTGATCTTCGGTGCCTTCAACCAATGTTTGAGCACCCCTTTATAGCGTCCATAACACCGGATGCACAACCAGATCTGTGTGTGATTGAGGCACTAGACAAGCCTTCATATAGCAGCCCACGCACATGACTTTAATTCTCAAGCCTCGGCTTTTCTGGCCAAAGCTATGAATTTTGTGCCAACCTTATCCATTTAGGCCAAAAATTCTTCACTTCTGGACATTATTCAACAGTATATATTGACAATAATTTTGTTTTCCCCATCCCAGGTGATGGTTGTAGATTTCGTTGGTCACGAGATACTTATGTGTTAATTTGCATGCATGATTGCATGGGATTCGGTTATTAATGGCTGGTTTTCCTAGGTGTTTTCTCACTTTATACCTCTCTATAAAATGCTCCCCAAGGGAATAACCTTGAAGTCTTATGGAAATGTTAATTACTAATGATGCTAGCTATGATGGATGTGGATGGCATCATTAGTGGAAGCCAAGGGGTGGATATGTTCACAGGGATGGAAGTAGAAGTCTTATGGAACTATTTAGCATGCTACATAGGATTTGTGTTGATGGTGTGGTTTGTGCAATCCGTGGAAGAGGTGGAGGATATGGTCGCGGTAATGTGGTCATGGTGGTGGTTTTCCCCTGCCTCCCCTTTAGTTTATGTAGCAGTGGTAGGCAGATTTTGGTATCACTAATTGAGTTTCGGTAGTGCTAAAGAACATTATTTTGAGGTTCTTTAAAGAGAGTGACAGCAGATTATCATAGAGGGACTCCAAGTAAATTAGTATGCTTACCAATTCTTAGATAAAGCTAGGTTTGAAGACTTACTTTAGTGATGTGGTGTGGTGTGGTGGTCTTTGTTTGCTCAGGGGTTATGGTGGTGGTATCACTGATGGCTGGACTTGTGATGACTATGTGGAGACTTGAGCAATTTCATTAAAAATTGCAAATGATCAATCGTGTCTTTAGGTGTCCATGATGTTTGTGACGTGGAGGCGCTAACTTGCTATTTTTGTCACTGGTTGGTGGCACTTCAGCATTGGGAAGTTTAGCTTAGTCATGGAGGCTGAATTAATGATAACTTAGTGGTAGTCTGATGAATTAAAAACATTTTGGCCTAGTGAGGTCGTAAGTCTTCTCCTCAGATGTTATGTATGCAGTGCAGATGAAACCGTCTCTATTTCTTTGTTATGAATTACTTCTTGCACTTCCCAGATGAAACATGATTATTTTGTTTAAAAATTTACATATAAGAAGATAGCTGATTTGTGCTACAACCTGGATTAATGGTTGCAAAACCTAGTAGTATTTTCTACTCGCGAGCATGGGTATATGACCTTTTCGGCTCAGCACACCTGGCCATAAGATATTTTGACCTCTATTTTACTGAGAGATAACATTATTTATGTCTTGGCATACTTCTTGAAAATCATGTATAGAGGTAGGAGTATATCCTTTTGTGTACTTATGTAGTGATGTTAAGTATTCCAAGCCACTCACCTTGCATCAATAACCTAGTGAAACTTGTGCTTTCTTGGAAAAAAGTGAGCATGCATTTCTACTCTTACGGATATCTAGTCGTGGTTATCAAAGACCTTTCCATGATACATTGTGGCACAAAATGGGGTGTTACTGTATATGTGCCTAGTTTAATCCATCTTAGTAAGAGAATCGCTAAAAACTCCCCCTACCCCCCCTCCCCGGTTTTGGTTTTGTATGTTAACTTTTTATGTTCTCATACTTCATTGTTCTTGAATATGTTTCTAACATTCATGATATATGTGGATTCACCGTTTGTTGTGTTGCTGCCTTTCTTGTTGCCATTTTTTGTGATTTAGTGTCATACGTAGTGATGGCTGATGATCAAGAAAATGATAAGAACATTGAGACATGGAAAATTAAGAAAATGATCAAGGCCTTAGAATCAGCGAGAGGAAATGGAACCAGCATGATCTCTCTTATCATACCCCCAGGTGGTCAAATAGCTGGGGTTACTAAGATGCTGGCAGAAGAATATGGAACTGCTTCAAACATTAAGAGTAGGGTAAACCGTCAGTCTGTGTTAGGTGCGATTACATCTGCTCAGCAGAGGCTCAAGCTGTACAATAAGGTTCCGCCCAATGGACTAGTGCTTTATATTGGAACTGTTTTGACTGAAGATGGGAAGGAAAAAAAGGTTACTTTTGATTTTGTGCCTTTTAAGCCCATAAATGCATCTCTCTACCTCTGTGACAATAAGTTTCATACAGAACCTCTGACTGAACTCTTAGAATCTGACGACAAGTTTGGGTTTATTGTCATGGATGGAAATGGCACCCTTTTTGGGACCTTAAGTGGCAACACCCGAGAAGTGCTTCATAAATTCACAGTTGACCTTCCTAAAAAACATGGAAGAGGAGGACAATCAGCTCTTCGATTTGCTCGTCTTCGAATGGAGAAACGCCACAACTACGTAAGGAAGACGGCGGAGCTGGCTACACAAGTTTTTATAAATCCTGCAACTAGTCAGCCAAATGTTTCAGGATTAATACTAGCTGGATCTGCAGATTTCAAGACCGAGCTAAGCCAATCTGATATGTTTGATCAACGGCTTCGAGCCAAGATACTCAATGTGGTTGACGTTTCTTATGGAGGGGAAAATGGTTTCAATCAGGCCATCGAACTATCTTCGGAGATTCTGTCGAATGTAAAGTTCATTCAAGAAAAGCGCTTGATAGGAAAATTCTTTGAGGAAATCAGCCAGGATACTGGGAAATATGTGTTTGGGGTGGATGATACAATGAAAGCTTTGGAGATGGGTGCTGTTGAAACACTCATTGTGTGGGAAAATCTGGATATAAATAGGTACAAGCTGAAAAACAGCATCACAAATGAGATTGTCATAAAACACTTCAATAAGGACCAAGAGGGTGACCAGAGCAACTTCAGGGATGCAGCCACATCTGCTGAATTGGAGGTTCAGGAGAAAGTTCCACTGCTGGAGTGGTTTGCTGATGAGTACAAAAAGTTTGGTTGTGCACTTGAGTTCGTTACCAACAGATCTCAAGAAGGGTCACAGTTCTGCAGAGGATTTGGTGGCATTGGGGGAATCCTTCGCTACCAGCTTGATATGAGATCCTTTGATGAACCATCTGATGAAGAACTGTATGAGGATTCTGAGTAAGTTCATTGTTTCATTGTGCTGTTTCCAGAGTATCAAATGCAAAATTTGCAATATGGTGGAAGTTGTCTATCGAGCCCCTGCTGTGTGATTCTGGGTAATCTGTCCAACCTTGATCTCCAAATTTTTAGTAACGTTTTGATCTTTAATATTTTCTTTACACGAATTGGGAAATAGGCATTTCACTATTGATATTTTTATATAATATGGGATTTCTGGGTTGTTTATGAGGCATCTTTATATTGTCCATTCTTTGAATTGAATGGAGATTATTTTTAAGCTATAGCAGTTTAATACTTTGCGATTTGTTGATTGTGTTCTGGGATAAGATAACTAAGTTGCAAAAGATGAATTAATAATCAAATTAGTGATTATGAAGGGATATAGATTCTTGCCTTCTGTTGATGTGCAGAGATGGAATTCGTACCTAGGTTAGCTAGGTCATCACTGGTTGCCCTTGGCCACTGGGACAGAACAGCGGTTCTATAGTTTCTAATGAAAAAACATAAGTAACAGATTCTCCTATATGTTCTAGAATATAATGCAAAACTTGTTTTCATCTTACATTTTTGTTAAATGGATCTAAGCCTAGAAAACATTCCTATTAACATATTAAAGCATCTATGGTAGTTATTAAATATTATTAAAGGGAGATGCGTTCAAGATTAACATTCTTATTTTTTTGAGAAGACAAGCACTGTCAATGGGTTACTAAGGATTGGACGTAAGAATTGAAGGACAATCTGGTGTAATAAGAATCGGTGAAGTCGTTTTTATCAATTGAATTTAAACGAGCATAGATAATTAATTTCCCATGCAGTGTTAGTAGGATTCAACCGAGAGAAATATGGAGGCAATATGTCATAACCCTTATTATGGTATACCTTACACGTGCATGCCATGATATTTTGATAGTTCTTTGGGTTTGATATTATATATATATTGGTTTCACTAGAATTGTTTGAAAGTAAAGGAGATGCATAAATTGCAGAGCCTGTATATATAGTCAAATAAGAGTGCAACTGACCAGAACACCTTTCTCGTCTGGGTAAGATATAAAAGTCATAGTAAGGGTAAAAAAAAAGGAAAACTAGACTATAATTCCAATGCTCCCTCTCAAGCTAGGTATAAAAATGTCAATTAAGTCAAACTTGACCATGGAGTTCCAGAGAATGGATGGAGTGACAGGTTTGGTGAAGACATCCGCAACCTAATCACTGGTCCCTATAAACGATAGGGTGACAATATCATAGCTGACCTTCTCCCGAAGAAAGTGAATATTGATCTCTATATGCTTTGTCCTCTCGTGTAGTACAGAGTTAGAAGTGAGCTAAATAGCAGATCGATTATCACAATACAATGTAGATGGAAAAGTCACTAGAAATTCCAACTCGTCAAGAATAGATTGTAGTCAGATAACTTCACATGTGTCAAGTACCAGTGCCCGATACTCTGCCTCTGCAGACGAACGGGAGACAATTGCCTGCTTCTTGCTTTCCGAGAGATGAGATGAATCCCTCGAAAAACACATAAGCCCGTAGTAGATCGACCGTCCCAAGCTCCAACATAATCTAAATCTGAATAACAGGTTCGAGAATCTGTCTGAGACCCTGATTCATAGAATAACCCAAGTCCAGGACAAAAATTAAGGTATTGAAGAATATGATATACTGTATCTAGATGAGACTGACACGGCTTGTGCATGAACTGACTAACTCGCTGGTGGCAAATGAAATGTCTGGCCTAGTGTTGGCTAGGTAGGTAAGCTTACCTACCAACCTCTGATAAATAGTTGGATCTCTTAACTCCTCATATTCAACAGTAAGCTTCAAGTTTGAAATCATAGGTGATGATGCCGGTTTATGCCCCAACATCCCAATGTTCGAGAAAAGATCCAAAACGTATTTTCTTTAAGAGAGAACAATACCCTTACTGCTACGGGCAACCTCAATCCTAAGAAAGTATTGTAGAAATCCAAGGTCCTTCTCATCGAAAGCCTTCCTACGGTAAACCTTGACCTGTGCAGTCTTAGAAACGTTATCTCCAGTAATAATAATATCATCCATATTTACCAAGAGAATGACACACTGCCCAGAAATATTCCATCGAATGAAGCATGTATGATCAGAATGACATCTAGTGAACCCTATATGTACAACTACACTAAATCGAGACAACTAGACTCATGGTGACTGTCTCAGTCCATAAAGAGATTTATGCAGTCGACACACCTTCCTAGCATACTCCTCCTCACCACGAAAGTCAGGTGGTGCATCCATATTAATAGTCATGTCCAGATCATCGTGAAGAAATGCATTCTTCACATCCAACTAATAAAGGTGCCAAGAATACGAGATAGCCAGAGAAATAATCAAACAAACCGTTCTCAACTTTGCCACGGGGACAAAGGTAGTTCCAAAATCACAACTTGGAATCTAAGTAAAGCCCTTCACCACAAGCCTAGTCTTGTGACGATCAACAGTACCATTCGCAAGAAATTTCAGGGTGTAAGTCCATCGACAACCAACAGACTTCACCCTTGAAGGTAAAAAAAGATCACATGTATGATTATGCCAAAGAGTGTTCATCTCTGTTTTCACAGTAAGAATCCACTAAGGCTCATGCATAGCCTCTGAAACAGAGTCAGGAACTGGCGTGTCTAATAAAACCATACTATAAGCCTGAAATGTAGGAGACAAATCATTATAAAAAACATAACTAGAGATCGGATATAAAGCCCTGACGGCCCAACCATAATAAACAACTGGCAGGCGGTCACGCTATGGATAACGTCCTAAATCATCATCTTATATTAACAAAGTCTCATCAGGTAAATCAACTGGCTCAAAAAACTTAGCACCTGCAGTCTCATCAGTGCTAACAACAGGTGCATTAGTGCTAATAATAGGCTTAATAGTATGCTCAATGAATTGAGAAATATTACCTGTATCATCTGAGGTAGAAGGGACATCAGCAAGGGGATGAGAGCGAGGGCGACAAACATAAACCTGCAAAAGAGAAGAGATTGGTGACTCTGTAGAGCATTGACGAGCGGCTCTGGCGGTAAGAAAAAATCAAAAGGAGTATCATCAACTGGATAGGCAGACACGAGACTGGAAGTAAAAAAATAAGGGATATGTTCAAGAAAAGTAACATCTAGACTGTGATACATACGACGTCGGACGGGATCATAACACTGATACTCCTTAGACCGGTGACAATAGCCCACAAAGACATAACAAATAGCTTTATTATCAAGCTTATGATGAGTAGAGACCGATTCTGAACAAAACATGTACAACTAAAGATGCAAAGATGGAACGGAAAAAGTGTTTGCTCAAGAAATAAGACCTGTAAGGGAGCCTTATGCTGAAGAACACGACTCGGTATGCGATTGTACAGAAAAGTAGAAGTCAGAACAGTAAAATGCCAATAAGACTTGGGCACCCCCATAGCTCTAAGCATACAGCGTACCATTCCTATCAGACTCTTATTTTTCTTTCAATAACTCAATTTTGCTCAGGAGCATATGAGCAAGTGAGCTGTTGAAGAATACCCTGTGAAGAAATGTGAGACACTAAGACATCAGATACATATTCTTTGGTATTATCCGAACAAAGAACACGAACAATGACATCGAATTGTGTCTTAATCATCTGTAGAAACTGAGTGATGATAGGGAGTACATCGGACTTCCTATGCACAAGGTAGACCCAAGTACAACGGGTACAATCATCTATAAATGTCACATAGTATCAGACACTTGACAGAACAGTAACAGGAGAGGGTCCCCAAATATCAGAGTGTATTAGGTTAAACGGCTTGGGAGACTGGTGCATGCGAGGAATATAACTGGTTCTAACATGTTTAGATACTAAACATATAACACAGTTAAGTTTACCACTAGCACAAGCATTACTCAAAGCAAAAAATAGCATATATAATGTAACGCCCCAAAATTCACTCTAAAAAATATTACTATCTATAACTATTCATATCATGAGAGCAACTAATAAAAATTCATAAATAATAAAAATTTTATTCATCATCCATAATAACTAAAGCATCATCCAAACCAAATACGCCAAACCATGACAATTACATCCAAAAACTAAATATTATCTTGCAGCATAATAAATAAAATATTATCTTTAAGATTGTCACATAATTAATCTCTAAATCTAGAAAATAAAGGAAACAACTCTAAATGTTCACCTCAGAATTCACGTTCTCATAAATTTGAGCTTCCCACTTTACCTGCTCATTCAATCTGAGCTTTTCCTCTAGACCATAATCTGAAAAAGATGTTTGTAAGGGGTGAGCACTAAGCTCTGTAGGAAAATCCTCCCAAGTTCAAATAAGGTTTTGAAAATATATAAAACAGGTCGGTCTCGTTTTACAAAATAACATATATATAACTTTCGAAACAAAACATTGACAATTCATCATATCTCAAGTTTATGTAGTAGCAATAAATTAAATGAAGAAACAAAACTAACTTTCAGACAACAAACCATTATTAACATTGTATCTCAGGTATGTAGTAAGACTTCGCATGAATACACACATTGAGAATATCCTGGCCCACACACACACACACATCCCCAATCCTCGCAAGGATACACAACTTTAGGAAGGGCGTATATTGACGCATCGACAGTGACGAATCCAACCCAGGAATAGTATTCTAGCCCTCAGCCTCGATACTCGTGACCGAATAGTGGTTTGGTCCTTACAAGGCACCAACCTCACTACGAGTGGTAGAACCTTCAAACCCATTCGGAATAAGAAACGTATCTACCCACTCTACGATATCCGATCAACGGTCACCCATGTTCATCAAAACATCTACACAAGAGATACAATACCAAATCAATTCACCAAATCACAGGTATTTTTTCAACAAAACAACTCAAGAAAATATGCAAAAGATCATTAAGAAATATAATTTTATTGTTCAAACAAAACACTAGAGTTTTTAAATCAAGAACAATCGAATATCACGGGTAAAATCTATATTTCTTGAAAATTAGGGTTTTGATAATAAGAACGAGAGTTTTTATGACTATCAAACGATAACTTTATTCAAGACATGATATGATTTGCAAGAAAATCAAGAAACAATAATTTCATAACATATACATACGGTTTGGAATTAAAACATACATATATATTAACCCTAACCTCAATGAACAAGTTTAGGAAGAAACCCCTACTTTGATTCTTGAGATCTTGATTGTAACGTGTTTCGTTGCGATTATTTCGTGTTAATCCTTCAAGATTTAGTCCGTTCTTCCTCTTTTTATTCTCCTCAACTTTCCTAGGGTTCTTAGGGTTGAAAATTAGGTAAAGATTCTTTAGATCACAGCCCTAGGGTATTTATAGGCTGAAAAATAGAGAATTCCCGTGTGGGCGCGGGTAGCAATTTGCCTCTGATTTTCAACTCGATTTTGACCTAGTTAAAGGCCAATTCACGAAATTTTTGTGAAATACACTTTTGTAACCCTTGAAGTCTAGTTTCTACTATAAAAATTTCAGGTCAATCGGAAATTAGGGTAAAAATTTATAGTTAAAATACTAAGGTTATGTCAAATTCTTTTGTACCCAAATCCTATCCAAAATAGGTTTTAACTCTAGAATACTTCTAAACTTCTAATACAACTCATATAACCTCTTCTAATATTTTTCGACCTTCCGGATTCAATGAAAACTTTATTTTGACCTAAAAATATTTATAAAATTACTTAATCACCCTTCTCAAACTTAAACATCCCCAAAACTCAATTTACCCCGAACGTAAATACGCACGAAACTCAAGTTTTATAATCAATCTTTTAATAGTGATTATAAGTTTCTGCCATTATTTTATTCATCTTATGAGAACTCTTAAGATAATATTATCCTTCTTTAATTTTAGCGTGGGGTATTACAATCTACCCCCTAAAAGAAAGTTTCGTCCTCGAAACTTAATAATCGAGTTAGTATATCTAATTCGAATTGACAACAAGGTTTCAATGTATATTATTCTCTTAATCATCAAATCCAAGATCATAATAGAATACCATATTCTAAATTTTAATTTCATCCCTTCCACTTGTAACATTATTGCAGTTACTTAAAGTCCCCAAGATTATCTTCCTTCACTAGAATTCATTTATCACCTTTATTCTCAATAATTATATACGATTGCTTCAACTAATTTCTTATCATACATAACTACTAGATCATAATACTTAATTGTCCACTCATCAAATATCATATCTCTTTTGAATTTCACTAATCATTTCAATAAACATCATGTTTGCTTCTTACCTATAGCTTATCCATAAGCATATCAAAATAATTCAAATGTAATTCTGCTATTAGGATTACTCAACTTTTCTATACTAACATCATGGTATAACATAAAATTTAGTAATAACATTACGATAAGATTTATCTCGATTCTTGAAATAGATACAACATTCTTAATGACTTTGTCTCTCACTAACCAAGAGGAATTCACAATCTTTGAAATCTACAATAATTTCAATTCACAACTACACACTCGCACATAAGTCAATATTCTAGGATCAACTCTTAGGTTAAACATCAATTTGCAATTTTTCATGATACTCCTTACTTTCATCATTGTAGTCATTAATCAAATAGCTCGCTGCGCACTCTGATATAAATTATAATCCACCAATTCACTAATAAAACTAGTCACAAGGTAAGAATTTTCATAGGTTTGAAAGTTTTTAGAAAATATGTCAGATTCCATCAAAGTGTACAATTGAAACCTAACCACACTTGTCCTCTAATTATAGCTTCTAAAATGTGTACACTAACGATCTATCTTATCCATTCATAGAAAATCTTAGTAATTAACCAACTATATTACTTAGGCTAATGGTCAAGTTATATTTTTAAGATATTTGCTCTGAGTCCCCAATCTTGAGCTCAAATTAATAATCCTTACAATCCCCTTCATAACTCGCTTGTATTCAGATTCATACTTTTAGATCAATCTTAATATCTCTATATGTTCACCAACTCAATTAAGGCCAATTATTTTTTCTATCTCCCAAGTATTCATTCTCAATCTCTAATCTTGAGCTAGAATTAATAACCATGTAATCAATTCTTAGTGGCTTTCATTAACATCACAACTCTTTTCACGATGCCTATACTTTCGAATCCCTATGATACAATCCAGTACAATATATATCTAGTAATATACCCAAAATGTGAATATAGATTGTCAAGGATCCCAAAATATCTCTTAATTAATTACTACCAAATTTCTTGTGATATAATCAAAACTAAAATAAGACTCCCAATGATTCACTTATTGTTCTTTAATTTAATTACATTCGTCATCATAGCCTTAGTAATTATTCATAATCCCCACGATAATAACGATCTACTAATTAATAGGGTAACCATAGTCATTTATAAAAAAATTACATAAAGTTTCTACAACCATGTCAAAGCCAATCTGTATGGGTATCATCATGAATTCCTTAAATTACTTCTTTCCAATTATCACCACTAACTATAAAGTTCGAATCTTCAACACTCATACCAACAATTCTCAAGTATAGCTATTCAAATTTATCTTAATAATATACTAAGGGAGATAGGAAAAAGAACTCCATATCCCTCAACACAACTCCAATAACATTAAAAGATCTCACGGAACAATAGAAGTTCATATTAAATTTTGGATATCATCTTTATTTTAATAATTATCTGATATATTTGATCTCATACTTTAAACTTCTATAATCTTTAATCCTACAATATCTAGTGTCAAAGGTAATTGCTACAACTTCGTCAGGCTTCTTAGATTTCCTTTTTACATGTCTATAAATTCGTTTTCCATAACTCGACCTCAAATTTTCAATCAAAATTTGTAAAAACAAGTCGACTATTAACTCCACACTCAACCAAAAGATTCTTGATTGTTAATACTTTATATAGTCTAAGTATAGTGAACTAAGCCCATCATAAAATAATGTTACCTAAGTATATTGTCCTTATTGAATATCTTACTTACGACCCTTCTAAACCATTAATACTTCGAAAATAAATTTAATCAATACTCCGTAATATTTTCAAACTAATATTGGTAACCTCAAGTACGCGGTTATGAAACAACCTCTAATCCATTTAAGACTTGTAACCACAATTTCAATAATTATTTTAAAAATAGGCTCCTATTCAAGGTTGTTTCACCATATCTCATCAATTTCTATAATTTTTGAGTAACACGCATAATTTTCCCTAACCTTATTATTCAAAGCTTAGTCTATCTTAAAAAACATCTAAGTTGACCTTACCTCCACGCATGCAAATTGGGTTATCACATCTGCTTCACTTCCAAAAATATAAGCAACACTAATAGTAGAATAGAATACTTAGAGTCGACAAAGCACCAAATCATAGTCAAATTTTATATTGTTATCCATAAAAAAACTTCAATCAACATGAGGATGTCTCTAAACCAAAGCCTAAATAGTGGTGGAAGCTTGTTTAAGGATAAGTCCTTCAGAGTCTAAGAAGAAAAACACGACACTTTGCTATCTAAGGAATACCACAATGCAGATTTTTGATCAACTTCAGAGAATAAACTGATTTAATATAGGTATTTCTAGCATGTGTGACCTATATGGTTGAAAAAGTATACGAGTTAAGCTTCTAACAAAAAAAAAAAAAAAAAACGGTGCACAATTTGGACTTTCCAACAAAAAGTTATGGTTTAATTAGTAAAAGGTAGTCTGCTCGACTGATAGTTCTGCTACAGTTGTCCAATTCGAGTTTGGGTGTCTTTTTGTCACAAATCCTATCTAATGCCCATCTACAATATAGATAATATCACTTGCATAAAGATTTATGTCTAGCATCATTTACTAACCAAAAGTCGTCAAATTATCATCCGTCTCATAGAATAGTCCATAACGGCATGATATAGAACTAGCATATCCATCTCAAAATTATCTTCAATTACTCAAAGCTAGCCAATCCATGAATTTGAACAAATAATGAATCCATAACCTAGCTAAACAACAAATCACAATCATCTTATAAACATATAACTTCAAACAAATTCAAGCCTAAAGTTTCTTCAACCTAACCTAATAATCCAGTGATAGTCCACAACCACCAGCTCCCATATAATGACTAATTCCTAAGCTCTGATACCAAACTTGTAACGCCCCAAAATCCACTCTAGAAGATATTACTATCTATAATCATTCGTATCACGAGAACAACTAATAAAAATCCATAAATAATAGAAATTTTATTCATCATCCATAATAACTAAAACATCATCCAAAACAAATACGCCAAACCATGTCAATTACATTCAAAAACTAAACATTATCTTGCAGCAAAATAAATAAAATATGATCCTTAAGATTGTCTCATAATTAATCTCTCAATCTAGAAAATAAAGGAAACAACTCTAAACGTTCACCTCGGAATTCACGATCCCATAAATTTGAGCTTCAGACTTTACCTGCTCATTCAATCCGAGCTTTTCCTCTAGACCGTCATCTAAAAAAGATGTTTATAATGGATGAGCACTAAGTTCTGTTGGAAAATCCTCTCAAGTTCGAACAAGGTTTTGAAAACATATAAAATAGGTCGGTCTCATTTTACAAAATAACATATATATAACTTTCGAAACAAAACAGTAACAGTTCATCAGATCTCAAGTTTACATAGTAACAATAAATTAAATGAAGAAGCAAAACCAACTTTCAGACACCAAACCGTTATCAACACTGTATCTCAGGTATGTAGTAAGACTTCGTATGAATACACACATTGAGAATATCCTTGCCCCCCACACACACCCCCAATCTTCGTAAGGATACACAACTTTAGGAAGGGCGTATATCGATGCATCGGCAGTGATGAATCCAACCCAGAAATAGTATACTAGCCCACAACCTCGATACCCGTGAGCGAATAGTGGTTTGGTCATCGCAAGACACCAACCTCACTTCGAGTGGTAGAGAACCTTCAAACTTACTCCGAGTAAGAAAGACATCTACCCACTCTACGATACCCGGTTAACGGTTACTCATGTTCATCAAAACATCCACACAAGAGATACAATACCAAACCAATTCACCAAATCACAGGTAAATCAAGAACCACAATTCCACAAGTATTTTTTCAACAAAACAACTCAAGAAAATATGTAAGTGATCATCAAAAAATATAATTTTATTGTTCAAACAAAATACTAAAGTTTTTAAGTCAAGAACAATCGAATATCAAGGGTAAAATCTAAATTTCTTGAAAATTAGGGTTTTAATAACAAGAACGAGAGTTTTTATGGCTATCAAACGATAATTTTATTCAAGATATGATATGATTTGCAAGAAAATCAAGAAACAATGACTTTATAACATATGCATACGGTTTAGAATCAAAACATACATATATATTAACCCTAACATCAATGAACAAATTTAGGAAGAAACCCCTACCTTGATTCTTGAGATCTTGATCGTAACGTGTTTCGTTGCGATTACCTCGTGTTAATCCTTCAAGATTTAGTCCGTTCTTCCGTTTTTTCTTCTCCTTAACTTTCCTAGGGTTCTTGGGGTTGAAAATTAGTTTAAGACTCTTTAGATCACGGCCAGATCACGGCCCTAGGGTATTTATAGGCTGAAAAATAGAGAATTCCCGTGTGGGCGCGGGTAGCAGTTTGTCTTTAACTTCCAACTCGATTTTGACCTAGTTAGAGGCTGATTCACGAAATTTTTGTAAACTACATTTTTGTAGCTCTTGAAATCTAGTTTCTACTGTAAAAATTTCAGGTCAATCGAAAATTATGGTAAAAAGTTATGGCTAAAATACTAAGGTTATGTCAAATTCCTTTATATCCAAATTCTATCAAAAATAGATTTTAACTCTAGAACACTTCTAAAGTTCTAATATAACTCGTATAACATCTTCCAGTATTTTTCGACCTTCCGGATTCAATGGAAACTTTATTTTGACCTAAAAAAATATTTATAAAATTACTTGATCACTCTTCTCAAACTTAAACATCTCTAAAACTCAATTTACCTCGAACATAAATACGCACGAAACTCAAGTTTTATAATCAACCTTTTAACAATGATTCTAAGTTTCTACCATCATTTTATTCATCTTAGGAGAATTTTTAACATAATAGTATCCTTCTTTAATTTTAACCTGAGGTCTTACACATAAATATTTAAAATTTATATGTCCAAAACGGTCATGCCACAATTGAACAGTGTGTGACAAAAAATTATGACGATAAGTACTAGGTAAAATATTAACATGCAAGTTAGGAACAGATAAAGATAAAGCAGGTGCAGGTGGTAGAGGAATTGGAGGTGAATCGCCTAGATAGTACAATTCATCTCTCTCATGTTCCTTGATAATAACCCTCCTGGTACTCAGGTCTTGCAAATAATACGAATCAGATAAGAACACAACCGCACAATAAAAATTTTTGGCTAACTGATGTACCGATAATAGATTTATGGCCAACTTTGGCACATGAAAAACAGAATGTAATGTAAAGCTATTTGAAAAGTGAACTGTACCCCTACTAACAATAGGGGCGTGTGTCTCATCTACTAACTGGACCTCTATGTGTAACTGCTCATCGAAAGTAGTGAAATGATGAGCCTCACTTTTTATGTAATCATTCGCACCCAAGTCCAGCATCCAAAGGGGAGAAGGATCAATGTAAGCATGAAAGGCACAAGGTATACCTGTAGTAGTCGTAGCAGCAATAGTAAGACCCTGAGAAGTCATGTCAGACATAGGCATATCCAATCTAAAAGTGATAGCATTCATATCACTTTGCCAAGGAGTAGTAGCAAGGGCAACAACAGTAGGTGGTGGTCCCTCAGGCCTCGAGGAGCAAGATGAGGCAGCTCAAGCTCAGGATCGAGCTTCCAGCAAGCCGCCCTGAGATGTCCTGGTCAACCACAATAATCACATTGACGAGAATCTCCTTATTTGCGTTGGTTTGGGGCGCGGTGTTGGTCCGGATGCTATCCACCCCTGGTTGGGGGTCCTGAGCGAGATCCTGTAGTAGTTACAATGGCCATCTGGTCAGCTTGAGGAGTCAAGGTCGCAACTGGAAGTGATGCAATATGGACACAGCGTTCATACTACTCAATTATAGAATACACCTCATAAAGAGAAGGAAGCCTTAATATCGATAAGATCTGAGAATGAGGTCCCTCAAACTCATCACGAAGCTCCATAAGGAACTTGTGAATCCTATCCTTCTACTCTTGAGTATACAGAAATGTCGCTCTCTCCGGCTCTATCCTCAGAATAGTAATAAGAGGACGTAGAGTCTCATATTCAAGCCAGCGTTGAGTCAAATAACCAGTCGTCTTGAACCTTCATATCTCCCTGTCGAACATATGATAGCTCATGAGAAAGCTCATAAACACGAACTCCACGGCCTGACTGTGAATACATCTTTGATAATACGCTCCATAGCTTTGGAATAAAGCTAAGAAACTGATGAATCATACAAACAGATGGCTCCATAGAGCCAAATAATCATCCAAGAATAGCACAGTTCTCAGAGAACCATGTAGAATTTCTAAGGTTGTTATCAGCTGGCTTTGGGTGCGATCCTGTCAGCCAGCCAAGCTTCCCAACACGCTTTAAGAAAAGCTTAAATGAGCGTGACCACTTAACAAAGTTACGACCATTTAATAACTGTGCCATAACCTTCTGATAGATCATACTCGGCATTGTTGGTAATGCAACTGTCCCAGTAGGTACTGTATATTGGTCAAACATAAAAGTGGGAGGGATAATCCATACAGAACTGGACGGTACATCCCAAGTGGAAGTACTAACGGTAGGGCTCTCAAGTCCCTCACTAGTGACCATAGCAACAACAATAATGTGGTAACTGTGACAAAAACTACTCTAAAATAAATAGAGGAAAAACAAAGGGAGAACGATATACCTCCAGTCGAACAATAGCGACAGATAAAGGTCCAAAAATTTAAGAAAAATATATATAGGTAATCTACTGCATCAAAAATAGATCAACGAGGAGATCCAACCCCTCTTAAAAGTACCTAGATGCTTCAGCCCTAGGGCAAAGAGAAGCCAACAATGCGAAGAGGTGGCAGGCGGCACAACTAGGGTTAGGGTTTGGTTTAGGGTGAGGGAAGGCTAAGGGGCTAGGGTTTGGTCTGATACCAACTAGAATTGTTTGAAAGTAAAAGGGATGCACAAACTGAGTGCAGAGTCTTGTATATATAGTCAAATAAGAGTGCAACAAACCAGAACACCCTTTGTTCTGTGTAAGACACAAAAATCATAGTAAGGGCAAAAAAGGAAAAGGAAAACTAATAACTAGACTATAATTCCAACAATTTCCATTAACTTTGATAGGTGTATATACCAAATGTTGAGTAAATTAAGCATGATTAGTGTAGGATTAAGATTTTATTAAGGACACTAAAGTATACTAAGTTTGTAATTGCTTAACTTGATCAAGTACCCTAACCATATGGATTAAGTTTTGTTAATTGAGACTGGAAATGCCTAACTAAAAGATTAGCTTTGCTAATCAAGCCACCATTGTGGACTTTTCAAAGAGGTGCTTGTGTGAGTAAGAGAGAAAAAGTGTTAGATGAAGACACCTCAACAGAGAGAAAGGTCTAAGAATACAAGTGTCTTATTTATGCATATACATGTGTGTGTATATGTGTCTTGCAATTATATATCTTGTAACTAAAGAAAGAGAAATGAGGAGCTTGTGTAGGAAAAGAGGTGCTTGTGTAGAGAATGAGAGAAAAGTAAGAGAAAAAGAGGAAAAGAAGAAGAGAGTGGGAAAAATTCAAGGAAGTAATCTAGGGCTTGGTATTACTCTCAAACAAGGTATTATTCGTGATTTTAAGTGTGTATTGGAAAGAATTAGGTAATGACAATCAAGAAAGGAGAAGTAAACAAGATATCATGTTTTAGTTAGTTTAATTGTAAGATTGAATATTTCACATGATATGAACCATATAGTTGTTAATAATGGAGTTTAAACACTTTTTAGAATTCTGAAAATTCTGGACAACAGGTGTGCTCGGGGTTACTTATATAAGTTATAATTGGTTGATGATTCTTAAACTTTGAGGGTTTGAAATAAGGGTCTTTTTGGCTTTGGTTTCATGCAAAAAGGATGAAAACTCGAATTTTGGTGAATTTCTGAAGTTGACCCTGACCTGCTGAAACCTAAAAATCTGCAGCTTATGCTCAGTTATTACAAGTTGTTTTGAACATGTATTTGATTTCCAAAAATAGTAATTTTTGTTGGAAATGAAGTTCTTTGAGTCTAGTTTTATTTGCCACTGGCTGTGTGAAGTTTCACCTTGTATAAGTTATGTTATGAAGCTTTTAAAGTGCAAAGGTCTAATCTAGCAGATTATAAAATGTATGCACAAATGGAAAATTTAAATGGGATTAAAACTAAAACATTGGACATGTTAATCAAGAGGTTTAAAGGACTGAAATTAATATCTTTTCTCTTACTTGGTGCGAGAAGAAAGAGGAATAACAATGAGTACATGAAGAAAATCATTACGGATCAATAATAGACCTATTAAGTCTTACAAATAAGAATTGGTACTGATGTGTTGTGTGATGAAATTAATGTGTATGAAATACGTGTAGGACTTCTTAAGGTGAGTCAAGAGTTATAAAGCTTGGTTAAGAACTAAGGTGAGAAATCTTACACTTTGGAATGAAATTTTGATGCCCAAGTCTTTTCTAAATGCTTTCATATGCTTATCTGAAAAATCATGTGTTGATTATACTATTGTGATGCCATGGATTGTCAATTGACTTGGAAATGTCTATGTATTATGTGTCAATGCCATAATAGGTCCTAGCCGGGGGACTCAAATATGGTAAAGGTCCGAACCGGCGGACTCAAATCCGGTAAATGTCCGAGCCGACGGACTTAAAACTGGTATGGAACCGATCCGGTAGAATCAAATCCGGAGAGCTCAGGATAAGAATGGCTTGATGACGTGTTATATGACTTATTATATCTTTGACATTGTGTTCATAAACTTATCATGAAAATGTTATTATGCTATTTTATATAATTATTGATATCCATGAAAATGCTGAGTTTTACTTGAAAACCATTACAAAGCATAATAATTATTTAGTGGGCATTGCTCACTCTTTATTTGTAAAACTTTTTCAGGTGAAGGGGACTATAAGAGCTCAAGGTAGCAAGTTTTATGTATATAAGACAACGTTTTCGTGGTTGTGTAGGAGTTGTGAATGAACTTTTCGGAAAGTTATTTTTGGTATGTAAAGGCCATGTTTTGTATAAATGGCCAATATATGTTATGCGTTGTGACAATAATGTTGGTTTTTAATGAGATATGGGTAGGGTTGCTATGACCAAGTGTGATTGTATAAGGCATTTTTATATATTATTATGGTATTATTACTAGTAGATCAGATGTAATCACAAATTCTTCCGTTAAGCAAATCATTAAGCATAAACAGGTGATAACACATTTGGTTCCATGTTAGGCCTCCATGGTCGGTCATGCTCAATACCTTGAGGGGTTTTGGGACGTGACACAATATCCAATTACTACTATAGGAGAGATTTTTTTTGGTTCTGTTGCTGGAGTTGGTGGTGAAGTTGTGTGTGGGGGGGGGGGGGGGGGGGGGGGGGGGGGGGGGGGGGGGGGTGTGTGTGTTATGAAAAGAAATGGTTGATTTGTGACCCTGCATGGAGGCTGATGGATGATTATGTAAATGTAGGCAAATACTTGAGAGGAATAATTTATATTTGCAGACATCTAGGAGTAGATCAGGATAAGAGTCAACTGTAAGTAGTTCGGCAAGTCTCCAAGAGAAGTAACATGCAACAACTGCGAGGTACTTGGGACATGATTATATATTCAATATTGTCGGTCTTATATAATTGTTTACTAGTGGTGAAACTATGTAATGCCCGAGGTAAGTATAGAGTGAAATAAAATCGGCAAAGTTTTGATTTATTTCATACCTCCTGACATAATAGGAGAGCTAACTTTAATATGTATTTGAGATAACATACACAATTTTGGGGAAATGCCAATAAAATCATCAATTTACAACTTTGTTAAAGTATAAATACTTAAATATATCCTATTTAAAAGTTTAAGCTGTTGGAATAGATTGTTGATTTAACATGATATCAGAGAAGGAGGTGTTGTATTCCAATCTCATCGTCATGCTGATAATTAAAAAGATTTTTACATGTTAAAGTATAAATATTTATATTATAACCTATCTAAAAATTTTAACTTTTGAAGTAGATGATTGATTTAATAAACTTATTACTTGTTGTGCGTACTTGGGACCGCGAGTACCTAAAATTTTGGGTTAAAATTATTGGTATTCATTGATTTATTATATATCTTATTTATTTATTTGCTCTATAAATCTAAATCTCATGAACTATGGAGCGAAGCTGCCTTCATGTCTGTGAAGGACGAGTGCACACAAAAGCTCATGTTCCAAAGGCAAAACTTTAGGTAGTCTCTACTCCTTTAGTCCTACACATCCACTCTCCTCCCGTCCACCCCTCCAAGCTCTCTCCTGTCAGTGTGTTCCCCTGGATGTCTGTCATTCTCGCCTTGGCCATGCGTCATACAAGGCTGTCAAACATCTAGCCTCTACTTCTTTATTTCCAGTGTCATCAAATAAAACACCTGTTGTGTGCAATGCTTGTCAGCAGGGTAAAATCCATAGGCTTCCTTTTGTGTCTTTGGATTATATTTCAGACGGCCTGTTAGATTTAGTATTCTCTGATGTATGGGGTCCTTCTCCTGTAATGTTTGAGAATGGAAATAAATACTACGTTTCTTTTGTTGATCATTTTAGCAAGTTTACATGAATTTATCCTATTCCTACTAAATCTTCGGCTTTCTCTATTTTTTGTTCATAACAAAGACACGTTGAAAGACTCCTAAATTGAAAAATCAAATGTGTCCAAACTGATTGGGGGGGGTGAGTTTCGAACTCTTACACACATTTTTTGGTCAACAAGGCATAATCCATCATATCACTTGCCACATACTTCTGAACAAAACGATTATGTTGAACGCAAACACTATCACATAGTTGAAAGTGGACTCTCCCTCTTATCTCATTCTTCTGTTCCAAAATCTCATTGGGATAATGCTTTCACTATGATTGTTTTCCTTATAAATCGTTTGCCTACTTCTCCATTGCATTCCCAATCTCCTTTTGAAAAATTATTCAATAGGAAACCCGATTATTCCATTCTTCATGTCTTTGGTTGTGCTTGATGGCCATACTTACGCCCTTTCAACACTCATAATATTGATTTCTGTTCAAAACAATGCGTATTTATTGGTTTTTGCAATAATCATCGTGGATATAAATGCTTGGATTTATCCGTACGGAAAGTTTACCTCTAAGAGCAACTCTAAGGAGGCTATGTAAACTAGCTAGTCAAAATATATTTTTTTATTCCATTATCTACTTTAACTACCCACTTTTTCAAACTCACTCCAACAACGCTATCTATTTTAGCTAACCACTTTAACTAACTTCAACTAACTCTTAATTATTAAAATATAAAATACTATGTAGTATACCATGTCATCACCATATCGATGACAACACATGATGACGTGTTACACCACGTCACCAAAATTTTAAAATTTTATTTTTTTTAAACAATGGTCATATTTATAATGGTCAGGAAATTCAAAAATTTAAAATTTGAATTTTTCAACGGTCATATTACAACGGTCATATTACAACGGTAATATTTGCAACGGTCATATTTTTGGATATGTATAAATAGGATCTTCCATCTCTCATTGTCATACACCTAAAATCTATTTATTGACATTGCATTATTCTTTGTGTTTATGTTATGGCTCGCCATCCTGTAATGAAGATGATTCTTAACGATTCTGATTCCGATGATGAATTGGAGATGGTAACAATTTGTGCTATCGAAATGAACAAACGCAATAACGAAGAAAGCTCTGGTGTACGTCGTGGTTCCATTCAAGGTCATTCAGTTATTTTTCGCAATCGAGTTTAAGGGCACGAGAGACTGTATCGTGATTATTTTGCTGAACTGCCTATCTATCCCCCAAATTTATTTCGAAGAAGGTTTCGAATGAATCGAACCATTTTCCTTCGTATTTTATCAATGGTGGAAGATTATGATCCATATTTTGTCTAAAAAAAAGATGCAGCTGGAATTACTGGCTTGTCTTCCCTTCAAAAGATGACAACTGCCATAAAGATGCTTGCTTATGGAGTTGCAGTAGATGCTGTTGATGATTATGTGAGGATTGGCGAAAGCACCGCAATAGAAAGTTTGAAAAGATTTGTGAGGGCGATAGTAGCAATTTTTTCCGATGAATACCTCAGGTCACCAAACAATGATGACATTGCTAGATTATTAGCAATGAGTACCAATCGTGGGTTTCCTGGGATGTTGGGTAGCATTGATTGTATGCATTGGAAATGGAAAAATTGTCCAACAGCATGGAAATGTATGTATTCTGGTCACGTCCATGAACTAACAATTATTTTGGAGGCGGTGGCTTCATATGATCTCTGAATTTGGCATGCCTTTTTTGGGTTACCTGGATCTCATAATGATATCAACGTACTAGAACGCTCTTTTGTTTTTGCTCTCCTTTCAGAAGGTCGGGCTCCTCCAGTCAATTTCTCAGTCAACGGAAACGATTATACAATGGGATATTACCTTGCTGATGGTATACATCCAAAATGGACAACATTTGTCAAAACAATTCCATCTCCAAGAGGCAATAAGCAAATACATTTTGCAAAATCTCAAGAGTCAGCAAGAAAGGATGTTGAACGAGCATTTGGAGTGCTCCAAGCACGATTTGCTATAGTGCGTGGACCAGCACGTTTCTGGACACTTGAAGTGCTTAAGGATATTATGAAGGCATGCATAATATTACATAACATGATTGTCGAGGATGAGTGGAATGCTAATGAGTTGGACTTTAACTATGATACAATGGATGAGAATCCCACTGCCACAATCATACCTGATCAGAGTTCAGAACTGCTGCAATTTATCAATACTCAACATTGCATTAGAGACAAAGAAAGTCATTCCAAACTCCAAGCTGATCTAGTCGAGCATCAGTGGAATATGCATGGAAACTACTAGGCACTACTTAAGCAAATGTTATTACAGTACTTGTACCATCATTACTACTACTTAAAGTTGTTTGTCTATTAATAAAAAAGAACTACATCTTCTTCCCCAAGATTTCCATTTGGCGGCGCTGATAATATTCAGCTTGCACCGGAGACATGCAACTCGTATCCATCGACATTATTCGATCTTCCTCTTTTAGTTGCTCCATTTGCATTTTCTCTTTCTCTTGCAGTAGACGTTGTTGTTCTTGCAGCAGACGTTGCTCTTCTTGAAAATAAAATTTTTCCATCATTTCAAATTTCTTCTCATTCACTACCTTTTTCTCTTCCTTCATCTCTGCTAACAGATGAACAAGTTTAGAATTTTCTGCATCACCTCCACCTTCTTTGCTCTTTGATTTTCGTAGTCGCGCTTTCTCAGCTTTCCTTCCAGGTGGCCTGTCTAAGGATCCATATGACCCACCGTCATCTCCTAAATTTATGGAGTCCGCTGTAGAAGGCACGGAGCTGTCAGGAGTAGCATTATGTTTTGTTTTTTGCTTCTTTGCTTGAGAATCCTCCATCCATTTTGGTTGATACCTTAACTTATCCCAACAATGTTCATACTGAAAAGAAGAGTTATGGAGTTCCTTGTACAAGTTCTTGGCATTACGAATCTGAAAAAATTTACAACAAAACTCATTATCATGTCATTAAAAGTATCCACACTCATACCTTGTCTTTGTCATTAAAATTCACTCATACCTTGTCTTTCTCTGTCAAGCCACTTTGATTCAGTCTTTCTATCTGTGCAAAGCACCCACAAAATTTGTTGGTGGCTAGCTGAATTACTGACCAACGATTCATCAGAGAATTTTGACTACGACTAGGGCATGTCTTAGGTTTGTATTTGTGGAAGAAATCGCAAACCCTATGCCAATATGTCTTTGATTTTTGCTCATTTCCTTGTACAACATCCAAACTAATAGTAAGCCACGCCGAGATTATCATAATGTCTTCTTCTATTGTAAAATTGCCACCTCGTTTTTTGGTGGTGGATTTTACTTGAGGAGATATAGGTGAAGATTGACCTATAACCTCATCATCTAAATTTGTTCCATCACGGATGAGATTGGTGAAGTACGCACCATGTTGAAATGGATCCATTAGTAATGCCTATAATTAATAATTCACAATTCACAATTCATAATTCATACCTAATTGGTGAACCAAAGTCCAAAACAAATTACATCTATTGGTGAACCACTCTCATGTTAATCAGATGAATGGAAAGCAAGAATCTATCACTTGATCATGATAAGGCCTAAAAAGAATCTTGAAGGAAAAGGGAAGCTACATAGATATTAATAGTTCCCTAATTCTTTCTTTACTCTCATCAAGGAACTGGATGCAGTTTCACATTGTATTAAACAATTCCAGGACAAGATATGGAAGTATGGAAGTTAAGAAGAAGGAAATAAAATGGATAGTTGTCAGGAAATACCAATTCAATATCATACCAATCCAGCAAATACCATCCAGCAACATAGAGAGAATGTAAGAATCCTAATTCAATTCAATATCATCCAGCAAATACCAATTCAATTCAATATCATACCAATCCAGCAAATACCATCCAGCAACATAGAGAGAATGTAAGAATCCTAATTCAATTCAATATCATCCAGCAAATACCAATTCAATATCATACCATTCAATATCATACCAATCCAGCAAATACCAATTCAATATCATACCAATTCAAAAAATCAAACAGAGAGATATATATACATACACGCATACAGGCAGTAAACCCAAGGAGAAAGAGGGATACATACACGCATTCACAAAATCAAACAGAGAGATATATATACATACACTCTGGATTCGAGCAATGCGAAGGGATCTCAGGTAGTAAACCCAAGGAGAAAGAGGAGAAATCGATCGATGGTCTGATCGATAGTGGTCTGATCGATTGCTGCCTCTGTGTGCCTCTGGTCTGGAGAAATCGATCGATGGTCTGAGATCGAGTTCGATCGATGGTGTCTGGAGAAATCAATCGATGGTGGTCTGATCGATGAAGGCTGGAGAGAAATCGATCGATGAAGTGAGAGTGTTTGGCGAGAGGAGGAGGCAGAGAGAGGCAACAAGAAGCGAGAGTGTCTAAGAGAGAGGAGGAGGCGATCCAGCGAGGATGAATGGCTAGCTACATGTAACGAGTGAAAAAGGGGCTATGGGAAATAGATAGGGGTTTAGCTAGTTTGTTGGAGTGATATTTTAAGGCGAGACTATCTAAAATAGCTAAAGGGGTGAGTTTAGATAGTCCCTTGGAGTTGCTCTAACACCATGTAGTGTTTGATGAGGCTAACTTTCCTTTCTCAGCTCCTTCAAATTTGAGTACCCTTTCAATATCAACCTCTTCCATGTGTCAATTGCTTCTCAACCTCCAGTCTGTCATTCATCAGCTTTCTCCACCTCCCTTAGCAGCACCACAGTTTCCTTCTTTATCTCAATCTCATTTCGCTGGGTCTTCATTCCATAATTTTTCTCCCTCTTATTCGGTTATAGCTCATGATAATACCCATCCAATCATGCCTTCAA